>JAROYE020000001.1:63114534-64508621 GCA_029619315.2 Dynastes maya | reverse complement strand
CAAAAACAATGAATAGATACTGCAAAAATAAGTAGAACGCAAAATATAATTCAGTTTACCTTTCTCAGACTCAGGGACCAATCCAAAGAGTTTTAAAAACCTAGATATTGACCATATATGTACATCACTTTTGAAGAATCAGATTTCCGTTTTCGCTTTGGCCTAATTGAATTACACTAATTCAAGAATAATTATAAAATGGAAATTGCTTTCTGGCTGCTTTAACGTTGTAAAAGGTGCAAGAGTATTTTTGGTGCTCCTGTTAAGGGAGATACTCCCAGTGGCGTTAGCATCGCGCCCTAGTAATGGCATATTCAGGAATTACAGTATTGCAACCTACTATAGATAGATCTATCAAATCTACAAATATTTCACTAACGTTAGTTAGAAGCAAATTTCCTGAAGCGCAAAAATTGGTTGTGTAACGTGAGGGATAGTTTAAGGTTAATTTAGCTGTAATAAAATTGTATTGCCAAAATATTTCGAATATCTGACTTCTGCATAAACAGCGGGTTCTTGGTACGTACCTTATGATGAAACACACAAGAAGCTGTTTTTCTTTAAAATTATTACTTTAAAATTTGTTAATGCGTGAAATCCTATAGTTTCTTGGAACCTTCACATTTATACCCTACTTACCATATTGTAACACTACTGACTTAACAGAACAGAGAAGGTGAAAGAAATTTTATACACGCATACATAGTTCTATACGCAGTTGGTAGTAATAACATCAAAGATACACATAATTAGTTTACACTAAAAGCTCATAATATTTTTAATTTGATAAAGCAACTGGTTCGAATAGATAGGCTATTATATCGTGGTTTTTGGCAGTTTTAAAAGAAACAAACGCTAATTTGTTTTTTCATTGTACCCTAAATACGAGGAAGTGTATGCTGCTGTGTTTAGCCTGCACACTAATTAAGAAGACATTAATTTTGGATATGAAAATTATAACTACTTTCTAGAAAGAATAAAAATTTAATTCCATTACAAACGTTACCTTAATTACCTATTACTATTTTATAGCGTTGTACTACTTCTATACAGTTAGAATAGTGATCCGGGTTCTTATTCTCTTCTGGGTTATTCCTTTTACCATAATTCATTTATACACGTAGGTTCATGCTTTACCGGGCTGCGAGATATATTGTACGTAGCGCGATCTGGCATCCTTGCATTTATCCCCGCCGGCCAGCTTCGCAGCGCGCAACTACTGTAGACTAGCTGACGCACTCTCTGCTTTTCTGAGTGCTCGTAAGGTTTCTAACATGAGATCGTCGATTTCGAATACATTATGTTAATTTATACAACCGCAGACATTTTGGGTATTTTGCGAATTGCCGTAAATGTCAACAAATAGACGAACAGCCTCAAATCCCTCTAACGCATCCCGAGCGGGAGGAGAGAGAAATGAGGGTTTGTTCGTTAGTGGAAATGGGCGAACTTTGCTTTAGCCGGCAAATGCAAAAGTTGCAAAGTTCAATATTGCCAGGAGATTTTCCCCCTTAATAAAGTAACATTGTTAGAATTTCAATTTATTTGGTATAATTATTAAATTTATTTTTCTTTAGTTTAATTTTATAAGAATCGTTGTTTATTTTCCTACTTAGAATTACTTTTTCGTTCTCCTACATCGTATAGCAGCAACAAATTGAATATAAGAAATTGTACTTTCTAACATAATCTCAGAATACACAAAAATTACGCAGTAATTCTGTATTAGCACATTTTGTCAGAAGTCGTTGAATTATAATGTTATGTGATTCAGCGGACAAACGTGCGTATCGCTGCTCGGCATCTTTGTGTACCGTGTGAAACTTTACAATCAATGCTAATTCACTAATTTAGGAGATAATTATTAACAGCAGTTAAAAATTAAGAGCATATCATAACCTCAATGGTATGCATAGAAATTTTGGCGTGTGCATAGTTTGACCGTACACCGATTATTAATTTTGCCTTACACCGTTGTGTGAACGGTCGTATTTAACTGCATTGTGCGAACTTTCTTAATTCCTACCTTACCCACGCGCTATCCTATGTGAGCGCTACTTTATTCATAGACAGGTATAAACTTATAACATTTCTAATTTCAGAAGAACTGAAGAAAGGGTTTTTTTCTAGACGTATCTCCAATAATTTTAGGGAGATGCGAATAACTGCATCAAACTTGATTGGTACTGCAAACCAACTAGCTCAGATCGCTACCTTGATCTTAAATCTTCCACTTAAATACAAAATCAACCTAATTATTGCCTTGAAGTATCGTATGTTAAATATTTCACTTCTTAACTACATTGATAGGAACCTTAAACTACTTCACGAAACTTGCGAAAAAATTATTATCCTACTTCGCTTATTAGTAAGTTAAGGCACTCCTCTCCCAGACGTACCCCACCAAATGTTAGCTTCGAGAATATTATAGATCGACCTGTTTTTCGAAAACTTCAATATATATCTTAGTAACAGGATTTTTGGTTGTACACTACGGTGGTTAGACCCATGATAACTTATGGCTGCCTGGTTTGGTGGCCTAAGATCACACAGAAGCATGCGATAACTAGTCTCTCGAAAATTCAGAGACTGGCATGTCTATGTATAACAGGAGCTATTAAAAGCACTCCAACAGCTGCTATGGAAACCATGCTAAACCTATCTCCTCTTGAGATTTATATCAAGGGAGAAGCCAGAATGGGTGCATACAGACTGAAAAATACTAGCAACTGGAGATCCCACAGTGGATCTGGGCACACCAGAATAGAAGCAGTAGTAACAAACCCTATCTATGATATGGGTAGTGATACAACAATCTCCAGGATCTCCTATGACAAACCTTTCAAAATTTTCTTGAATTGGGAAGAATGGAGGGATGGAGAGGGGAGAAAATCGAAAACACTAGTCTGGTACACAGATGGGTCCAAAACGGGCATTACTTCTGGCGTTGGTGTATATGAGGAAAACCAGGGATACAAAGTATGTGTATCACATGGACGATACACCACGGTATTTCAAACAGAAATTTATGCTATACAAACCTGCGCGTGGGAGAATCTGCGTCGGCGACCGCAGGGTGAGACGATTTGCATTCTTTCTGACAGTCAAGCAGCCTTAAAGGCACTAGCATCCTATCGTATAACCTCCAAACTAGTATGGGAGTGCCTGTAAACCCTAATGGCTCTGTCTAAACACAACAAGGTCACACTGGTGTGGGTGCCAGGGCACAGGGGCATAGCGGGCAATGAAATTGCAGACCAGCTAGCGAGAGAAGGTTCAAAAATGAATTATATAGGCTCTCAACCGGGTCTAGGTATTACCAAGAGTGCAGTGCGTGGTGCAATTAATGAGTGGATCATAACACAACACCAATTAAATTGGAAATATGCAGCTGGACAAAAGCACAGCAAACGGATGATGGGAAGACCGTCGCAACATCTGACTGCTGTTTCAAATAAAGAAAATAACAGCCTTTAGGCCTTTCCAATCTTTCTTGCTTTCCTAAATTTGTGAAGTCAGTTGACGGCGTTACTTTTTAATAGCTAATTTATTACAGTTATAAGAACAATTGAAGTTTAAAACTGATGACAACTGAAACAACAACTTTCTGGAAAATACCATCCAATATTTTAATAAAACGCGATGATGTCCTAAATGTCACCACATTAAAAACAACGTTTTAATACGTTTCTTCATGTGAGACTTGCATAACGCAACAGCAGAATCGTTTCTACTTGTAACAGGATCATTATCGTGTTAGATTTTTACCTAATATTGTAGTACCTGTAACGTACTTTATTTAACGAGCGTAAGTAAAAGATATATTAGAGATTATATAGACAAATAAGTGGAATAAAAAGAGAAGGGGCAGCGATTTAACAAAGAAGTGAGACACAATTCACTTAAAAGAGGTTTGAAATTCACTGAAGCGCGAATCGTGTTTAGAAGGGCGGGAAAAAACTTGTATTAAAGGGCGCTTGCTCAATTGGAAAATTAATTTCATTTTAAATATTAATTGCGGTAGCTAAAAGAGGGAAGAGCGAGTGTAGGAGTGCTCCGGCGGAAAAAGGCGTGCGACTTAGTACTAGAAATTATTTATTGCTTAGAAATAAGTAATTACATAAGTGAAAGAAAAGACGATATGTATGGTAATGTTCTTATTGTGCTTCAGCAGCTGATGAAAATAGAAACATACTGAACAATTTAATTAATGTTGTCATTTAAGATAATTTATAAGTTAATATCTATTCGCTTCATACGCATCTGATCATAGAAGATACATTAAGTGAAGTAGTAAAGTATGGCGCACCTACTATATTAAAAACTTAGAATAACAATCGTTCTCTGAAGTAATAAATCTAGAATCGTCGACCTTACGCATATTACGACAAAAGGAATGACAAATGCTTCTTTTTTCGTTCCGAACAGTATGAAATTCATGAATAAATCTCCAGGTATTTGATGGTGTCACTATTCTATTTCTAAACATAAGAATTGTCTACCGTCATTGAAATTGAGTTCATTTAGATATTTTAAAACATTTTTTAAAGTGACATCATAGGAAAATTCCTCTATAGGTACCTTTATAATTAATTATAAAGGTATGTATGAGTATGTAAATCAATTACCTCAGATTGAGTAACGATGGACACTGTTCATGATGGTTTGTTTTGAGTCCTGCAGGCATAGTCAATTTTCTTAAAGCAAGCATTTAAATTGATTAGGTTCGTAATATTGGTAATATTGAAAAGTGTACTTTTAAGCAAAAATGGTGCTGCACCTACACATGTGTATGTATTACGGTAAAGGAGAATTCTCTAGAAGAAAACGCAAAATGATGTTACATGAGTACCTAGTGAAAGCAGTGGTTTTTTAAATTTTGGCGTAGTAACACCTCAAGAATTGTTAAATGTCTCAAAAACGGCTTGAGTTAGGTATAGGAAACATAAGAGTAACTTGCCTTTATTTAGCCCGCACTATCAAAATATGCAATAATATACAGGGCATTCTATTTAATTTTCACAACTTTGGTGTGCAATTTCTTTTTGAGTCGGCCTGTATATTTCAAAACAATTTTAAAACTTGCTCCCAGTGAAACTACATAGTCCTTAATAAAAATATTTTAAAAATATTTTGCCGTTTTTCATATATAAACCGACGTGAATCTAGTGCGCCATTCTGTATAATGGTCAGCTGTTCCCCATAGGTGTCTCCATGCCAAAGTTGGCCGAAACACGTCCTGCGCTTAGCGAGCATAGTAAATTTCGACAAACCTCAAATAGCCTACGTATTGCTCCCGGTGATCTTAGTGAAAGCACACACGAATTAATAAACACGTCAATGTAATTAAAGAACACCCAAACAAATCTAAAACAAAATTAAAAATAAAACGTTTTGATGTTTAACTTCGTGATACACAAGAAGTCAGTAGCTTGTCAGCTCTTCTTTTGGAGTCGAATATAGGTAAATAACGTACAATAGAAAGGCTTCCGTGAAGAATCTATACGCAAAGCAGATGCAGTGCACATACAGAGAAAGAATAGATACGCAAGATTCCTTCAAACAAAAACAGCGGAAAGTGGTGTGGGATTGAGTATAGTAGAGAATATTTAGGTACTACATTTAATGATGTATTGTAGTTGTTATATTTAGTCCATAAATAAAATTTGATTTATTCATATACCGGGTGATTCAATAAAGGTAGCAACCGACCATACTTCGGTAGCCGTTTCTGGTAGAACTTAGAGACAAAATTGTGCTGGTAAATGTGGCAATGAAAACATCTTTAAAAATATTTTTGGGCTTATTGTGAACAGAATATCAAGTAGGTTAAGGAAGTAAATAATGGTGTTTGCCCTGTTGCCCTAAATAGAAAGTAGATGGCGTTGTGTATCACTTTGTCTTACATATACGATTTTCGCGAAAATTAAAATAGAATTGAATAGTTATAATTAGTTCCGAAAAATGAGAATGCAGTTGCTGATTAATTTGTTGAAACTGCAAATTGATATCTTTTGTTGTTCCAAAGATATTTTGATTTTTGTAAAAAAGAGTTTTGGCTCTCTTATAGCTTACAGGGTGGCGGTAAACTTAAGAAAATTTACAAAAATATATTTGAAACAACAAAACATATCAATTTGCTCATTTTGACAAGTTAATCGGTTATTGCATTCTCATCTTTCTCCTCTAATTATAACTACACCGCTCTATTTCAATTTTTCAAGAAAATCGTATAAGTAGAACAAATTGGCACACAGTGCTATCTAGTTTCCATTTAAAGCAACAAAGCAGACTATTTTCTTTACAATGAGCCCAAGTTTGTGAAAATTTGTTAACATTCACTAAAGTTACAGGGATTTTGTGTGATAAAAAGTATGCTTCCGCCACCACATAGTAAACGCAATCACAAAGTGTCATTATTAGAGTTGGCCACGCGCGCCAACGAGCAGCGGCGTTGTTTCGATTAGGCCTCGGGTTCCACTAGAGCTATTGTGTGTAGATGTTTGCTGTCGTAAATACTTTCGCGTAGTTGTTAAATAAAAATAAAATAATGCGTGCTCAAACACTTACCATTTTAAGACTCCTCCGTGAAATTGCAAAGTGAATAATGTCTGTTAAATATCTGCAACATTAGATATGTTTCAACAGTTGTTTCGACAGACCGAGAGCGGCGCGAGGAAAAAATGTGTTTATATGCAGAGAACGAACGTTCAACATCTAGTGACGTTATATTTGCGTAACTAAAATATTCTTTGAAACAACTTAACGGTTCTGTTGACGAACCTTCACAAATGTGTCTTAATGCGCCAAAATCAGAATCTTTCTCTAAAACACTTTCATATTTTTCTAGAACACAAACATTTTTTGCGTCTTCTATCGCGCATAGCTGTGCGTAAACATGTTGCACTATTTGCACAGGTTCCACTAACGACACCAAAGGATCTTGTAACTTTTCTATTACGTCCGCTAGTCCGAAGTAATTGTTGTGAATAATTTTTAAATCCGTTTTAAACAGACTATCTTGAAATTTCGACTGGCCTTTCATGATAGCGGCACCTTCCTTTGGATCGAATTGTAAAACCACGTTCTTAATATTCTCATAATATTTATGATAATAAAACGCAGCATTTAACAAGTTCCCCAGCGTGCAAGAATAGGTTCTGGTGGCTCAGGTATACGGGGGCACAGTCTGTGAAATTCGCGAATACGTTTCGGGAATTTGACAAATATTGCTTTTGTATGCGCTATTAAAGCGTCTACCTCAGGATAACATTTTCTGATACCATCTACCACAAGATTGAGAGCATGAATTTTACACGTAATGTGTAACAAGTTAACAGAATGCTTTTTAAGAGACCGGCCTACAGAAACCGTATTTGCGGCACCATCACTCATAAACATCAACAGTTGGTTTGTTGAAAGTTCATACTTTTCCAATGCACTTAACACTAACTTTACAATTACTTCGGCAGTACATTGTTGTATTCGTCTGGAAGCTAATAGAATTGAAGGTGCCGATTGATGCGGTTCCATTTTACGTGCACATTATATTAATGACAGATGGCTTTTTACGATCTGTCGTTTCGTTCACACATAACCACATTTTTTTTCTTTCAACTCCGATTTAATTCCTTTTTCAACATATTCACGAGCAGATTGCACTATCCTTTGTAACGATGTCCGACTTGGTTATTTGTGCTCCGAATAGTTATTCCAAAACAAGACAAACGCTTCCTTGTCTAGTAAATTAAACGGTATATCACATACAATAAAAGTAACACATACATTAAATATAAATTTGTCATAGTCTCGTGTGCAAGTTTTTTTTGAAGCATGCCGTTCACTGTTTACGTGCCGTAGACAGTCCCTTTTGGACCAACTCATCAACGGGACATTACATACTACACATTCAATTTTATCGCCATTATACGTTAAGTCAGGAATTTCGGCTAAAAATTCTCTAACTTGATCCGCCTTGGGTCGTTTGCGCGACGTACGCAACATTTCTAAACAACACGCGCTAATGGAAGGTCGAAACTACACTGAGGCTTGTATGTAACCGTATAGATACGACGCAGCTGCCTGTTGGTGAGCGTGGCCAACTCTAGTCATTACCCAAAATTATATATAATTATCAGCGGCTTTTTTTGCGTGTATTTTTTGCCCTCCTTAATAAAAGAATAAAACTAAAAAAGCTTTCCACACACAGAAGATGCAAACAATAATTCAATTCTGAAATATACAGATTTTTACAATTGCACTATGACAATGATACTTTAATTTCGCTAAACTACATGACTCTGTAAGGTGTAGAATCAATAACAACATTATAAAGTATGTATTTTGAATCCTAAATGTGAATACTATGGTTTTAGCAGTTTTTTCATCAAATGAGACTAACCCACAGAGTTGATTGTGAATTCCACCTTAGTCGTTATAATCACTTTCTGATAATGTTGCAATACGCAATACACAAAAAAACGATGAATACGTAGTTACTGTAATAAAAATATCTATTTATTCTTTAATTGACAAGTCAAGTGTATGTTTAATGCCATTTTTGGACAGACACATCGAGATCTTACACTCGTATATCACATTAATTAATTAATGTAACAAAAATGATTACAGCTTTCAATGTAGATATTTGTTTTAAGATATTTTCTTGAGCAACTGAAAACGATGAAGTAATCTAACAGTGTAAAAGCTAAAAGTTGACCCTTTCAGTTAGGGAATCATTATCTGTTAGTAAGAATAATGTATTAAAGGAGCCAAGCGAAACGATTTGGTGGAGGTGCTGTATCATCAAACTGCTTTACAGAATTGCTAGTCAAACCAGTGTGTTGTCTGATGTGTTGTTTTAACAAGGGCATGAAGGTTTTTGTCAGCCTAAACATCCCTATGGTGGAAATTAACAATGACGATGATTTCGATTTTCGTAAACATCACTTTGCCCAATAAAATATTGGTAACAAAGGTTGCATATTCTACAATTCCGATTCGTATGAATATATATATTTTAAAACCATACTACGAGTTTGCACTCATTGCAGTCGGCGCTCGCCCTAGCTATGTATTGTTTAACTGACCTCAACATTGTTGGTAGAAACATCAGCATGTATACTGATAGCAAGCGAGTAATGTCGGTACTGAGGGGATCAATAACGTTGAACGTATTACTAGACGGCTACGAGGCTTTATCTCTAGCCTCTGCGGGCAAACAACGTGACTGTATTAGGGCTGAAGGGTCACAGTGGCAATTGTAGAAACGAAGAAGCATACTGTTTGACTAGGAGCGGTTTGGGCATGGCCTTTCAAGATTCAGAACCCTCTGTCCGACTGCCTATGACGCCACTGGAAAGGATCAGGACCACCCATGAGAAATTTTTGGGGGAGCCGAGAGCATTACGATATATGCGACTGTCCAGAAGAGACCATCGCGTGGTTATGGCATTTTTACTAGACATTGCCGGTTTAAAAAACACTTTTTCAGCTTGGTATTAACCGAAGACCAGCCATCCAGGGGCTGCCAAACCGAAGACAAGCTACCATTGGGACGATTCCCTTACACAAAGTTCGAACCCATGTCAAGGCAGTAAGTTCGTTGACGGCCTCTATGACTTTCCAGTATAGAGAAAATGCTGCAAGATTTCTCCACCTTGTCATTGTCTAACCTAATCCATGGAATACAAAAAGGATGTAGTTGTTGTAATTCTGAAATATCCCATATCACTACTTTTCTGCTGTTGATATCTTCATTTACACCTGCATAGCCTGTGAAAAGTAGCGCATTTTTCTAGTGCTTCGTACGCGTACTGTCACAACGTTTATGTAAACTGAGAGCGCTCCAAAAAACGCTGACTACTGAAAATCAACTCTGCTTATGAAGCCGCTGACTTACTATTATATTTATTACGTTGATGATGAAGAGAATAGCTAACTTTTGCGTGTTTGATTGAAATAATTTAGAAAATACTAGCGAGCCTATAGAATTCAACAGCTACTTTAACATTTATAACAGATTATTATCTTGTACACTCCTGTATATGTATGTGATAATCTGCGTATACGATTACGTAAGAGTAATAGAGAACATTTATGAACTAGTTGCCATTTAATTTCAATGTGAAATTGACTTAATTCGAGGAAACACACGACCAATACTAAAAATAGCTAACATTTAGTGAGCGTACTCGACTAAAGCGGGTGTGGAGTATTTTTGGAAAATTAACTGTTCGTTCCTTACAACGCGATATTTTCTACATTAATATAAGTCACATCTCTCCAAGTACAACCTTTCTGCGTTCCCAACTACCACCTCCGATGGTCTCTTCCTCTCCTTCGCATTTAAAAATAAATCTGAAACAACGACTTCGTATTTATTTATCCGGATCGGAATCGCTGTACCTGTGGTCCAAAAACGTTGAGTGGCTGTGCACTCATCAACGAAAATTGTGTGAGTTTACTTTGATACCATTATACAATACAAACTCGCATCAAAGGAATTATGTAAAATACTAAATAATCCAAAATAATTTTTTATGTAACACTGAAAACCTACATAATGATTTATACTGCACTTTAAACAGAGCCACATACAGAGTACTGTCTATGTACCTAATGGTGTACAGTTCCCGTAGAGTTGCTTCTGGTTTGATATGAATCAATAAACGAATTAATGCATGTGTAGTTATTTTTTGGCTAGATTTTCGGACATTTTTGATAATTATTTATAACTAAAGACCGGATTATATGCAAATGTGCATATTTTGCATATAATATGCATTTATCCCTTTTAATGCATATCTGGAAGAATTTTGTATATTAATGCAAAATTTCTGTTCTTTTTGGTTCACATATTTAAATAATAAAGAAAGCGTTATACGTAAATTCTAAAATACAAACTACGTTAGTAAATACGTAATCAAATGTAAACAAACTTCTCTGAGCTTTCCCTTCTTGTTACGGGAGATGACAGTGCTGTTTAAAATTTGCATAATTTATTTCACCAACAGCGCCGGGCTTTTTCTTTTCGGTTGTGCGACACCCGGGCAGAAAAATTTGGAGGGTGGGCAGTAAACAGCAACTTGCGAATTTACAACCCTTTGTCTAAATAATGTACGAATTCCCAGTTCGTATAGATTGTGAATAGTAGGAATTTCCGGTTTTATTATTTAATAGTAGTCAAGTGCACACGTAAGCCTCAAGAATTACCTGAAATTGGAGAGGACAGTAGCCACTTTGTGTTTAACCCGACCGTCCAAAGCGATAGTGCGGCATTGCACGCGTTAAAGCTGTTTATTTAAGATATTATTCAAGTGCAGTCATTGTATGAAATTGAGGTAAATTGTACGTCACTCTGTCTAATTTAAAATTTCCGATTTGCATCCACTCCACGGCCATTAAAGTTTATTTGCTATTGCCTACCGAGGTATTATCAAGAAGCTTTTACCTCAAAAGCGGCAGTTCAACATATCAAGACATCTTTACATGCTGCCAAACAGAAAAATCGTAGAGTAAAGATCCAGTCAAGTTTATAATGCATTGAATTGGGAACAAAGAAAACCGACCAGAAACTATTTAATGAAGGGTTATGTCGCGCTAAAGTGCTGATATTCCCCTTAATAAGTTGAATATTACAAATTTTAAATCATTTCTTCAAAAATATTGTACACATAACATTCCCGATGAAAGTACCTTAAGAGAAGGTGAAGTGGGTAGTACTTATACTGACGCAGTAAACAAAATAAGAAAATTAATCGGAGACAATCATTTTTATATAGTAGTCGATGAGACAACAGATAATGCTGGGCGTTACATAGTTCGCCTTCTGATTGGAATCTTGAAAGAAAATATCTCTAATAGATCATATTTAATTTCTTCAAAGCAGCTTGAAAGGACAAACAATGCAACAATTTCAAGATTCATTCAAGAAGGATTAAGCAGTTTCGTTTTGCCTGAAGCAGCTCCTTTGGAGAAAGCATTATTTCTAGTGTCAGAGACGGCACCATATATGGTTCGAACTGCGTACAATTTGAAGGTGTTCTATTCCAACCTACTTCATGTCACATGCCTTGCTCATGGCCTCAACGGGGTTGCTGAAGAACTACATACACAAACTCTAGTGATTACATAGATTAATAAAATAAATATACGTACTTCACAGTACAATACAGTAGTAAATATTTCACTCAAAAAAAAATAATCGTAAGTAGCTATAAATATTAAAATGTTTTGTTTGTTTTAAATATGTCTATACATATTTAAATGTTCTTTACGAGGAAAATGACTTATGCAGCCATTTTCTTCTTAAACAACTAAAAAATGAAGCTATGTACATCGTTGCTAAGGTACTTGTGTTGATACAGTTTCTTGGTTCGCTGAATATTGCTAGATCGATAATTTGCTCCTGAGATAACTAATTTGGCTTTCATAACAGGTATCAAAACATCGTTGATTTGCGCCTATGGGGAAGATTGCACTGATTGATTCGAATCCTTTTATAGCTGTTTTAATATATGATACAATTTTCCGGACCTTCGGCGACATCGTAAATTGATAGTGTTTGCAGGCGCCACCGTGGCTTGACGATGGCGCCAGTATCGTTCAATATAGCCGGCGTCTGCAGGACGCTTTAGCATCGGAAAACGGTAAAAGAAAATTTTCCTCGTATTTTCTTCGCCATTAAGGGGCATTTTATCTACCCTATAATAAGAGCATCTTGGTACGGTTGTCTACTCCTTCGCGATGATTAAATGCGCTTGAAAGATATTTCTTTTAGTAATATTACCATACTTATACTTTCAACGAAAAGCATTTACGTCTGTTATTTACAATAATGAAAACCTATCACTGAGAACAAAAGTCTGATTTATAATAAAAGGACTAGAAGCTTAAAAAATATTTTTAAAAGTTCCCTTCAAAGTTGATAGTAGAAAGGTAACCGAAAGATTAAAGGTTTTTAATGCTTCTCTTTAAAGTAAATAACAAAATGTGAATTTGGCTTTCTAGAGAGCTGTGCTTATTCCAGCTGGCGACAGTCAATTGAAAGCATGGTAATTGAAAAATTTTGAGATGTATTGAACTCAGCTTTATGAACTACATATTAAATTTTTGTACTAACAATGGGTCTACAATAGTGCTTTTCAACAGTTTGGAGGTCACGGTGCACTTGAACCTATAGACTGCGGCATATCCAGACTGCAATGATATAAAGAGAATACGTATATCTCCTTTGATTTCTTTATTGACCCAGCCAATTTAGAAATAAGCTGGTGTTAAGCATATCATGTGGAAATAGGCGATGTATTTTACAAATGCAAGAATTAACAATGTTTTTTAGAAATTAGCAAAGCTCCAATTTAATCAATCATTAGTTCGAACCCTTTTTTGATAGCTGTCTCATGTCTAAATAAAAAACAAAGCTGAGTATGGTAGTCTCGTAATGCAGGACTCAACTGTAGCGTTCGTCTGGCTTTCGTCCAGTCGGTATATATCGTAGCTTTCAACTAGATATTTAGATATCCGTAACAGCTTACATTCCACTGCCTTAAGATGTTACTTCCGATATATAACAAGACCTAAGCGCTTTGACTTCAGCAGACTGTGACGTACATTGTCTTAGGTGAACGATCAGCCTTAAGCGCGCTTACACGTTCAGACCATCTCTGCGTTTTGAATTGGTTTATCCAAATTATATTGGTTTTATTTAAAAAAATACTGTGTAGTGATATTTCCGCATTTTGTTGGTGATACCGGTAATGTTTTTCTATTATTGTATAAGCGATAAAATCTTTTCTGAAACGATAGAAACGGGGTAACCTAAAAACTTTGGCGTCGGATGTTTTGTATGTTTTGTTTGTGAGTTGCACTTTGTAAAAGAAAGTATTATTTATTTTTCAACAGCTACATATTCAAGGACCGGTGAAATTATAACTGTAAGTTTTATATTCTTACGTTATATTTAATAAAATTATTATCATAAACGTTTTATTTTAATACAGTATATTTTAAATTATATCACCGAACATAGTCATTTCGGTACTGATACATGTAAATGTCATATTCACAGCAGTAACAATTATAGTAACTTGTTCTACAAATACCCTACTTAAAAATTATTGTGGGAACAGTAATGATAGATTAAGTAAAACACCACATAATAGGACATTAAAAACCCTGGTTAAATAGCATGCGTGTAAATTCTCTCGTGAAATTGAGCAAAATTTCGAATAAAATTGCAATTACTTTATCATTTCAACCTCAGTTTCGTCCAAATACATGTACAACTACAAATAATAATAATTAGTCGATTAAATATCAACCACAAATACAGCTTTCACGAAAACGGTGCTCGGTTACGTGTTTGGGTTTTTGCTTTGAAACTGCGTTTTTCCAAAATAAAAACGAATGGGATGCGAAGAAGGGCTTAGTTGACGACTGGCATCTTCTTTAAACCGGAAGCCCGTTGAAACTTAAAAAAGAAATGCAAAAAAAACGATTCCTTTACCGCTTAGGTTAGTATCGTGCTTGGCGATGCATCAACTAAACAGCGTGACGTCATTGAAGAGCGCTGAGGCTTTGTTATCTCGGCGGTAACGCTTAAGCACTCCTTGCAATATGGTCACTGCTTTGATTTTTACGAAATTAAAATACTTGATGTTGTACAAAATTATTTCAAACGTTGCTTCTTAGAAATGTGTCTAATTAATAAGCGTCCTGGTTCCATCAATTATAGGAAGGATATCGAAAATTTAAGTTGTATTTATGCAGATTTACTTCATTAACTTTAATTATAGTATTTTTTTTGCTTTGAGATAGCCCCGTATATCATATATAACATTCATTTAAGAATCTGGAGCGCTACATATTCTTCTTTTTACATCATTTGCAATGTTTTTTCCTTATAGATAGCGCTTTAAAGTATATTTGTTATTTATAGATCTTAATGTTAGTCGTTACTAAAGCTGGCCACGAGCGGTACCGCGCAGTAGCGTAGAGTCGACCAGGCCTTGCGTTCCACTAGAGTTATTCTGCTAATAGAGATGTTTGCTGCCGCAAATAATTTCGCTCATCTTTTAAATAAAAATTAAATAACACGTGCTCAAACACTTTCCATTTTAAAAGTCCTCCGTGAAATCACAAAGTGAATAATGTCTGTTAAATATCTGCAACATTAGATATGTTTCAACTGTCGTTTCGGCAAAACTAGTACGGCATGAGGAAAAAATGCGTTTATATGCAGAGAACGAACGTTCTACATCTAGTGACGTAATATTTGCGTAAGTAAAATAATCTTTCAAATAACTTAACGATTCTGTTGACGCACCTTCACAAATGTGTCTTAATGTGCCAAAATCAGAATTTTTCTCAAAAACACTTTCAAATTTTTCTAGAACAGAAACATTTTTTGCGTCTCCAATCGCGCATAGCTGTGCGTGAACATGTTGCACTATTTGTAGTCTATTTGTCTTCTAACGGCACCGCAGGATTTTGTAATTTTTCTATTGCATCTGCTAGCCCGAAGTAATTGTCGTGAATGATTTTTAAATCCATTTTAACGTGACTATCTTGAAGTTTCGACTGGCTTTTCTGGATAGCGGCAGCTTCCTTTGTATCGAATTGTAAAACCACGTTCTTAATATTGTCAAAATATTTATGATAATAAAACGCGGCCTGCAACCATGTTCCCCAACGAGTTAGAATAGGTTCTGGTGGCTCTGGTATACGGGGGCACAGTCTGTGAAATTCGCGAATACGTTTCGGTGATTTGACAAATACTGCTTTGGTATGCGCTTTTAAAGCGTCTACCTCAGGATAACATTTTCTGATACTATCCGCCACAAGATTGAGAGCATGAATTTTACACGTAATGTGTGACAAATTAGTAGAATGCTTTTTAAGAGACCGGCCTACAGAAAGCATATTTGCAGCACCATCACTCACTAACATCAAGAGTTGGTTTGTTGAAAGTTCAAACTTGTCTAATGTATTTAACACTAACTTTGAAATTACTTCAGCAGTACACTGTTGTATTCGTTTGGAGACTAATAGAATTGAAGGTGCCGATTGATGAGGTTCCAATTTGCGTGCCATTACATTAAGAACAGAATGTTTCTTCCGATCTGTTGTTTCGTCGACACATAACCACAATTTTTGATCTTTCAACTCCGATTTTATTTTTTGTTCAATATGTTCGCGCGCAGATGGCACAATTCTTCGTAACGATGTTCGACTTGGTAATTTGCACTCCGAATAGTTATTCCAAAAGCAGATAAATGGTTCCTTGTCTAGTAAATTAAACGGTATATTACATGCGATAAACGTAACGCATAAATTAAATATAAATTTTTCATTGTCTCGTGCGCAATTTCTTTTTGAGACATGCTTTTCACTATTTACGTGTCGTAGACAATGTTGTCTGGGCCAACACATTAACGGGATTTTACAGATTACACATTTAATTTTAGCACCTTCATATATTAAGTCTGGAATTTCTCCAATAAATTTTCGAAGTTTGTCCGACCGGTCGTTTTGCTGACGAAATCATAATTTTCCTAGGACCGATAAACAATTGCGCAAATGACCGGCAGCGAAAATGTCCGTACTGCTCCGCAGACGAAGTAATACTACCGTTCCTCTCGGTCCGAACTGATTCTACGCCGATGCGCGGTACCGCTCGTGGCCAGCGTTAGTCGTTACAGTACTTTCTGTTGCTACACATGAACTACTAGTCACACAATTATTATATTCTCTATGCTTCATCACATTGTCAATACGACGAATATTTAAAAATTTACAAATATGTAAGTTGATTTTTGTATTTTGAATTCACGTCTCGACTGTAATTGGTTTTCAACAGTGTCACTCCGATGAAGAGTGAAAAAGCACTCGAAAAATGTTAGCATTTCAAATAAAGAAAATAACAGCATTAGGCCTTTCCAACCTTTTTTGGGCTTTCTAAACTTATGGAGTCAGTTGACGGCGTTATTTTTTATTAATACTAGATATTTAACGTAGTTATTAAATGTAACTGTGTCAAGGTCTGTTCAGAAAGTAACCGAACTTTTATTGATAATCTTACAGATTATTGCTGGTTGTTCCTTTCAAAATACTTCTCTCCCCTATTCGCACACATTTCCCAGCGGTGTTTCCATTTCGCAAAGCAGTCGTGGAAAGCTTCTTTTAAAATGTCCTTCAAAGTATGTGACGAATTTGTTTTAATGTCATCAGTGGTCTCAAAGCGGAGTCATTTCAGAACTGATTTCGATTTCGGGAATAAGGAAAAGTCACAAGGTGCCAGGTCTAGCAAGTAAGCAGGCTGGTGGAGGACAGTGTTCTAGTTTTAGCACAAAACTGGCGAATTGACGAAGCAGAATGAGCAGGCGTATTATCATGGTAAAGGAACTATGTGTTGTCACGCCACAACTCTGGCTTCTTTCTGCAAATTTTTTCCCGTAACCGTTGTAAAACGCCTCTATAGTACTCAAATTTGACTCTTTGACCTTGAGGCAAAAATTCAAAATGCACAATTCCATTGAAATCGAAAAAAAAAAACAGTAAGCATCACTTTAACATGAGATCGAGGCTGAGTTGTTTTTTTTGGAGCATGGAGATCCTTTACCAATTTACTGTGATGATTGAACTTTTGTCTCACTGTCATAGTAATAAATCCGTCTTTCGTTTCTCGTTATGATCTTTTGCAAGAATGACTTGTTGTCGTTGGAATGTTCAAGAAGTTCCCTGCACGCGTCTACTCAATTTTCTTTCTGCTGTTCAGTCACCAAACGAGAAACAAACGTTGCTGCAGCTCTATGCATGTCCAGTTTTTCAGTCAAAATGTCATGGGATGGTAACCTCTTCTGCAAGTTCTCTAGCACTCAAACGATGATTTGAACGCACCAGATCCTCGATTTTCTGAACGTGGGCATCCTCAGTTGAAGTCGACGGATTCACTGGTGGATGAATTTCTTCAATAGATTGACGGCCACTTTTAAATCATATAAACCATTCATAACACTGCGTACGACCCATCTCCGTAAGCTTGTTTCAAAAGTTGAAAAGTTTTCGTGAGAGTTTTTCCCTGTTTCGCGCAAAATTTTACATTGCATTGTTGCCCCCGAAAATCACACATTGCAACAATCGCTGCGAACACTGAAACACCTTGCACACAAACAACAATAACACAGGAATTGGACGAGATGTCTACAATCGGAAAATATGTGGTTATGTGGAAGATTATGCCAAAAACAATGTTGCTGGCCACACTTCACTAAGTCTCTACGTTGGCGCGTAATTCAAAACAGATCTCGTATTTCGAAAGCGACCCATTTTAGAAAAGAGTGTACCAATAGTTATTTGATGTCAAGGGAAAAATAGCTTAGTGACATTATGAGTTGACCTTGACTAGGTTCTCAAGTTCATTTTGTTGTCAACTTTGTTGTCAACTTTGTTTTTGTTTTCAAATAGAAATGGATATTTTTTCTTACGAAATCTTAGTGTATAAATAGAACGGAGTGGTTTTATCTTTCATTATGAATATGAATAAAATCACGAAACAATTAACGTGTTTAGTGTAAACAATGCCAATTAACAATTAAAAAGTAATTTCAATAAAAGTTAAATATGATCTGTTGTTAAACACTTTCCGCTTCTGTTAGCCAGAAATTCCTAAATGCTTAAAATGCTTCTTGACCAATAGCACTACAAACATCTCATAAAAAGGAATCTAGAGGTGTTGACATGGATAGTTTAGCACGTCGGGAAACCGATCCACCTCTATCAATCCAGTACTTGGTGTAGTTTCTATCTAATGTTTCACGGTGCAGATTTTGAAGAATCACCAGGGCAGCCACGATGAATGGTCACCTTTCCGTATGGTCAGATTTTTTATTTATTGTGATGAAACGTAATCTAAGTTGAACCTGTTAAATTTGCTTTCTTTAATGACTTGATACATAAAATAGGGATTAAAACCTTTGCAAACAAAAAGGAAACCTATCACAATGTTAGTTTTGATTATATTCCTTGCTATCCTGATTGTAAGGTAAAATAAACACGATTGCAGTGGAATAGAAAAAATCAGATAACAGTTATTCTTTTCATAGATCTTAGTTGAAAAAATAAAATTAATTACGAAATGAACTTAGAAAGTGGTTAAAGTGAACTTAACTATAATAATTTTATTTCCTGTTTGGTACTAAATAACTTTCAATTAACGCAACCTTGCTAATCCTTTGTAGTTAATACTAGAAACCGACAGCAGTTCTGTTTAGAAGAGCCTCAAAAGCTACATTAACTAGAATATGACTCAGGCAACTCACTGTACTTGCTGATTATTGCAGAACATCAGCAAGTAAATTATATACCAACCTTACAGTTAGTTTTGTTAGATTTCAGTAGAACGTTGGATACTATTAATCACGACTTGTTGCTTTCCATACTTCATTATGTTGGCTTGTCAGATACTGCTGTTGAACTTTTTTGCAATTACATTTCCGGTCGATCTCAGGCTGTTAAATTGGGTCAAAATATCTCGGAATTCAGGAATATTACTCCGGTGTCCCTCAGAGCTCTATTTTGGGTCCTCTTCTGTATATAGTGTCCACCTCAACATTGTCTACTTGTCTTTTGCATTGTCGCTGCCATTGTTGTGCTGATGATACACAACTATCGATCTGCTTAATCAAGATTTTAATAGGCTTGCAGAGTACTCTAAACAACATTTTCTTGTTTTGAATCCATGGAAGTCGGCGGTCCTTGCCTTTTCTGGAGGAAAACTGATATTAGGCTAGATAATTTGCCCATTCAGATAAATAATATCCCTATTCCGGTTGTCGAGACTATCAGGAATTTGAGATTATATATAGACAACTCTTTTCATTTTAAAAACCATGTTTCTAGGAGCCTGCAGCGTTTCTATACTGCTTTAAAAATGGTTTATCCGCACAGACATGTTCTTAATCCCAGGATTAAAACACATTTATGTGATTCTCTTGTTTTGTCGCAGCTTCATTTTTGTGATGTCGTTTACGGTCCGTGTATTAATGTTGTTACAAAGAATCGAATTCAAAGATTACAAAACTCTTGTCTTTGACTTATCTTTGGTTTTAGAAAATATAATCAGCCATAAGTTGAAGGACGCTAACTGGTTTAATATGGAGCGGCGTAGATTTTTGCATAGTGCTTGTTTATTTCATAAAATAATTTCATCCAAAACTCCAACTTACCTTTATAACAGAATTGTCTTTCGTACTGATGTTCGCCATCTTAATTTGAGGTTTAGAGATTTGCCATCGCCGCCTATTCACAGCCTAACACTTTTTAAGAGTTATTTTTCTTATATGATTAGTAAAATATATAACTCTATTCTTCCTAATCTGAAGCCTCTAACCCCTCAGTTATTTAAATTTTCTTTACGCAAGCACTTGCAGCTGGCTTAGTTATTTCCTTCCATTTCATGTGCGGGCAATGTTATGCAATCTCTGTTTATTTTTATTTCTTTCTTGTACCCTTTTTTATACTTTAGATAGATCTTTTTATATACGAGTTAGATTTGCGCGTGTTAATTCTTATCATTAAGCTTTCCTATTTTTCTTCTCTCTTTCCGGCTAAGTTAGAACAGCGTTAGCTGTACTTCGCCCTTTGATGTTTACCGGGTTCTTTAGTTTTCACAATCACTTGCTTTTTTTTTTTCTGTATGTGGCATCAATAAAGCTTATATTATTATTATGATTCAAAAAAAGAAGAGATTAATGGGCAAAACCCACACAAAGTAGCCGTATGTTTTGCCCATTAATCTCTTTTTTTCTTGTTTTTTTAATTGATCGTCGCGTTATTCCCCTTTTTCTTGTTTTTCATTCCTAGGCTTGGATGTCGCGCAGGTTGGTTATGTTTTCCGCGCGGCGACGTCAGTTGTTGTGCTTCGAAATCGGTATCTTCTGAAGTCGCAAATGGTGGTCGGCCTCCTGACGTGCTCCATTTGTTTGTCTTCCCTAGGTAGCTCCTACCTTGCTCCTAATTATGCCGTACGGATGAGTACGATAAGTCCGAAACACGTGTCTACGGTTACTTTGTGCGGGTTTAGCCCACTAATCTCTTTTTTTCTTGTTTTTTACTTGATCCCCGCGTTATTCCCCTTTTTCTTCTTCTTATTATTATTACTGAATGATTTCACTTACTTTAAAATTCACTGATTAATAATTGTCAAAAAGTTTTGCAGCACAGCTAGAATTCTCCCAGGAGGTACCAATGTGTTGCTGTTCCCTTGATCTAGGGGATACATACTGATATTAAATAAGCCTTCTTTAGGCAACATATGATCTTTAAATGTTTAAAATCAAACAAAAATCGAATAATATAAAACGATATATGATAAGAACTCTAAATAATTTTGTTTGGGGTTACGTTTTGTAGACTTTACTGTACTTTACTATACAAGTAATCGTTTATGTCCTTCTGCAGATTTATATTTTTTTTATACTCAGCAAATTACCTGAAATGCTTTGCCAAGTACTTTCAAAACGTAAAGATTATATTATGTAAGATGGCGTTACACGTCAAAAACATTTTGGTACTATAATTGCGTATGCGTTGAAAGATACTTTTGGTCGCCCAGTTGTTGTTTAACAGTCATTTGTGTCAGTCCATGTTAGTGTTTCTGTAAAAGTTGAATGCCGAGTCGTCATTAAATGTTTGCATTTGAAAGGCAATACGCCTACGCAAATTAAAGACGAGATGAATGCTGTTTACGCATTATCACTTGCCACAGTGAAATTTTGACCAACCGAATTCAGTCGTGGTTATACCAGCTTGGTTCATAATGAACGTTTAGAACGGCCAAGAGCTGCAACCGCCACAGATAACATCGGAAATGTTCACCAAATGGTGCTATCAATGAATTAAAATTAAAGAGATAGCAGAGGCTGTGGGTATCTCAAAAGAATGTTATATATTGACTGATGATTTGGGCGTGAAAGAGCCAACCGCGTTGGGTGGCGCATTGGCTCACTCAGCACCAAAAGCGCATTCCAATGATCATTCCCAAAGCCTTGTTGAAGCAGTTTAAGCGAAATAAATCGGAGTTTTGGCATCGATTAACAACTGTAGATGAAACTTGGATACACTAACACACTTTCAAAACTGTCGAAACAGTGGACTGCGAAGGCTGAATCGGCTCCGAAGAAGATGAAGGTTGTGCTGTTGACCCGGAAAGTCATGGAGCAGTGTTAATCGACTATCTTGAAAAAGGAAAAACAATAACGGGGGCATATTACGCATCATTACTTTACAAGCTGAAGGCAGAAATTGCGAAAAAATGGCTGCATTTGAAGAAGTCTCAAATTTTCGATCGGAGGACAGAGATTTTCATGGAATGAAGAGGCCATCGCATTCATAAACGTCTATTTGGTAGAACAAGGTACTATTACTATTTAGACGGGTTAAAGGGATGTAAGCATCTCTAAGAAAGGTGTGAGAAAGGGATTATGTTGAGAAATAAAACTGAATTTGACAAAAAATACTTTTTTTTCTATGTTAGGTTAGAAACTTTTCAGACTACCCTCGTATTTTAGTGTAATGTGCGAAATTATATGTGAATTATTTGGAGAATATTTTTCTTGAAAATAAAGCCATTTTAAGAAGTTAAGGTAAATAAGTATGTATTTGAAAAACTTCCGGGGGATAAAAAAGCGTTAATATTGTATGTAAATACAGCCGATGAATACTTCAAAATGACAACCCACATGAAACTTTACTACTGCAGTGGATTCAACATGTACTAAGTTATCTAAATATAAACCAACGTCCAGATTGTAGTCCCGAAAAATTTGCTAACCTTTATCAAGAGTATCCTCCAGTTCGATCTGCATGAGGCAATCATGTACGTACATACATACTATAGGTTTTGTTTTAGTTGCCATATGCATTAAAAGAACAAAGGCATAAGATGAGTGTTTCGTGAATCAATTCCGTTAACATGTTATTTATCGTCTATGTGGCTGATATTAAAAAGCTTGCGGTTTCTCACCTGAAGAGTTAAAAACGAAGCGCGTTATTGCTTAATTTATTCGCAGTTTAGTTCATTAAAGGGGCATACGTCTGGTATTTCGACGAATCGGCTCCTTATGGATGAAAAAAGGCTACATAACGAAGCAAGTGCTGATATACTAGAAGTTCTTCCACAAACTGACGTTGATTGCATTTTAACCACTAAAATTTATGATATACATATAATTTCAACAAGATGAGAGCATTACTCGCAAATGGATCGTTGGCTGCTAAATGATTTTGAATTCTCAAACAACTTTATCTTTATAAGAAGGTAGGAGTTCATAAATATACAAAATGATATACACCATTCTCCTATTTCAGTTGTGAAATATCCTCTTTAATGTCTATTATAATGCAGTTTAGTGTTTCTACGATTTAACGCAAATGTCTAAGAGAAACAATGAGAGATTCCTCCATAGCTCTTTACTATTACACAATAAGGAGTAAGACCGAGTGAAAAATGTTATAGTGGGAGTAAAAATTTAGAAGTGATACATTTTACTTTGTATCAGTGTAAGTTATACACGTTATTAACTCAAAACTATAATTTCAGTTCTTCATAAAATTCAATCACGGTCGATTTTGTATTTCTCATGTTTAATTTTCAAAAAGTTCGTTTGATTTTAAACCTATAAGTTACTAGTGGCAAAAATATTAATATTTGGGACGAGCAAGCATAATATAAATACTTGGGACGAGCAAGCATAATATACATATACTATTATAGTATTATTAATGCATTTGCTTAAATGTTTTGATAATATATTGGAATTTTCATAGATATAACACTTAACGTACATATAATCCAGATCATTGATATATATTTTTTTAAATTCCAACCGTTTTTTTACTTTAACATTATTTGGTTTACAATTAATTTTTCTTTAGTACAAATATATAAATTTTAATTGGTAATGCTTTTATTTTTTTTCTACCGCAGCGTATATAACGCATAGATTATAGAAACTATGTTTTAAACTACTCGAGCAAGTGCATACCCATACTGCAGTTAGAGTTCATTCCATACAGGATGTCTCACGAGGAACCGCTTTCAATACTGAATTGTTTCCTAACGATCATGACTACAGTTGCTCACTAGCGCCAACGGGCAGTGGCGGAGGTTCGATACAACCCTCAGTATAACTGCGAGTCTCAACCAGATCTGTTGTGTATACATGTACGCTGCCGTAAATACTATTTCGTAGTTCTACGTTTGTTTTAAAAATGTTGCCTACGTCGCGAAAACGACCAATGTTGGAGAAAGTTACAGAATTTATAGCAGAAATGCCTGGCCTAAATTATGATGGCGTTAAAATACAATGTGTGGTTTGTAATATCCCTTTAGTGTTGGTCCAAAAGGGATTGTCTACATCATGTAAATAGTAAACAGCATTCTTCAAAAGAAAATTGCACACGACATTATAACAAATTTAAATTTAATTTATGTGTTACCTTTATTGCATGTAATCTACCGTTTAATTTACTAGACAAGGAAGCATATGCCTTCTTTTGGAATAAATATTCAGACTGCAAATTGCCAAGTCGGGCATCGTTACAAACAATTGTGCCATCTGCTCGTGAACACGTTGAAAAAAGAATTAAATCGGAGTTGAAAGATAAAAAACTGTGGTTATGTGTGGACGAAACAATAGATCGTAAAAAACATTCTGTGGTTAATGTAATGGTACGTACAATGGAACCACATCAATCGTCACCTTCATTTCTATTAGCTTCCAGACGAGTGCAACAATGCACTGCCGAAGTAATTTCAAAGTTAGTGTTAATGTTTATGAGTGCTGGTGCCGCAAACATGCTTTCTGTAGGCCGGTCGCTTAAAAAACATTGTGCTAACTTGTTACATATTACGTGTAAAAATCATGCTTTCAGTCATGTGGCAGATAGTGTTAGAAAATCTTACCCTGAGGTAGACGCTTTAATAGCGCATACAAAAGCAGTATTTGTCAAATCCCCAAAACGTATTCGCAAATTTCACAGACTGTGTCCCCGTATGCCTGAGCCACCAGAACCTATTCTTACACGTTGGGGAACGTGGTTACAGGCCGCGTTTTATTATCATAAATATTTTGAGAATATTAAGAACGTGGTTTTACAATTCGATCCTAAGGAAGCTGCGGCTATCAAGGAAAGCCAGTCGAAATTTCAAGATAGTCAGATTAAAACGGATTTAAAAATTATGCAGAACAATTACTTTGGACTAGTGGAGGCAATAGAAAAATTACAAAATCCTTCGGTGTCGTTAGTGGAATTTCTGCAAATAGTGCAACATCTTCACCCACAGCTATGCGTCGTAGAAGATGCAAAAAATGTTTGTGTTCTAGAGAGATTTGAAAGTGTTTTAGAGAAAGATTCTGATTTTGGCACATTAACACAAAGTTGTGAAGGTGCGTCAACAGAACCGTTACGTTGTTCCAAAGATTATTTTAATTACACAAATATAACGTCACTAGATGTAGAACGTTCGTTTTCTGCAAATAAACATACTTTTTCTTCATGCCGCACTCGGTTTGCCGAAACAACTGTGGAAACATATCTAATGTTGCAGATATTTAACAGACAGTATTCACTTTGTGATTTCATGGAAGACTCTTAAGACGGTAAGTATTTGAGCACGTATTATATTTTATTTCTGACCATTTATTTTGTACCTTTATGCGCCCGCCACTGGCTGTCGGTGCAAATTGAGCTACTCTAATCATGACTAACTTGGATATCTCCAATGCTGGATGACATTTTAAAAGGTACATAAACTACATTCTCATTGCTGGGTACTCTGTTTTTGGAAGAAAATTGTGTTACAATAAACATTTTCCTAAGTACCTAGAAAAGTATCTATTTTAGACGCGTATTAAATACGACATTTGTTTTTGTTTTTTTCTAAGAGCAATTTGATAAGAAAAAGAAACATATGTAGTTGTATTTAAAAAAAAAAGTTTTGGCACCTTTTCCATTTGAAAGATTAACCGTAATTGTCGGACACACTATATAATGTTTTCAAAAAGTTCATTCGGTTTCTAATCCTGCCCTATACGGTCAACAGTTCTGCAACATTTCAATTTTTCAAGTTAAACACTTATGCACAGTTATAAAAGCTGTCATGCAATCCATCTGTCATTTCAAATATGGTTAGAAATAGCAACATAGTTGTTTTATCAAACAAACTTTAAAATTGAATTAGGAATTCAAAAATGTGATGTGTGTTCTATTATAAAATAACAAAGTCGATAGCTACTTTCGGTACAACCAAAAGTCTTAGATAATTGAAAGTATTTTAGTTCAATAGTACATGCAGGTTCTAGTACAAATTTCTAGATTTTTCCGATGTATACTTTTTTATATATCGATTAATGCAATCAAAATTACCGTTAGATAATAGACACATTTCTCGAAAAATAGTCTAACAATACGACAAAACCACCCCAGAATTCTAGACTCATGTCACACACCGTTGTAATTTTTTCAGCCATCTTCTATCTTCTAATGAAGCCGATCTCTTTCTATCTAAAGGCCCTAATTTTGCCTATTTGCTTAAAGATATTCCTACTGAAGACATCGTTGGATTCCGCGTAGATTAAGCTCTTGTCGGTCTTCCATCTTAAACCGCTGATACCATTCGCTGTGAAACATCCAAAATCCTTAAACGTGCCAAAACTCCGAAGCCAAATTTTCCTAAATCAGAAATCCTAGGCTTAAGAAACTTCAAATCCGATGCTAAAATTGCTGTACTAGGAGATGATAAGGGAAATGCTACGGTTATCTTAGACAGTGAAAAGTATAAGCAAAAAGATGCTTTCCTTACTCCATCTCCTTAAACGTGATTCTACTTCCCGGATTGAGCACTCCATCATCAACTCGCTTTTCGCGGAGAATTCTTGTTTGCCGTCGGACCAAACGTTTCTGAGGAATGGGTAGAACTGGATCACACCATGACATTTGTTTGACCGAGTAACGATAAACAGCCAACACAACCATTGATCAGGTCTAATATAAATTAGACTTGACTGATCTTTGATTAGATAAAGCAATATTAGTCTTTTGTATTAAACTGCTTGCCCTCTAGAATAAAATCGGTTGATTTAAAATAAGTAAGATATCAAAAAGCGCTACTGCACGAACTCAGTGAAAGTCGCAAAACTGCAGACAAGATCCGTTAATGAAGCCTAAGGCCTTGATGGCAAAAACACTAAAAATATGTCGATGATGTGAATGGTGGACAATGTCTGATGTCTGAAAAGGATGCTCAAGTCTTTAGCCCTAATCTGGAATTGTAATTTGCTGTATGATGTTTAAGATTATATTGTTTGGTAAACCCATTCAGAAATTAGATGAAAATGTTTATACTGAAGTTCATATAACATCTACTTGGCCACGACAATCTAACTTTCACTTATGATCTTCAACAATCTGTTTGGACTAAAAGTGGGCGGATTTAAAATATATTGGCAAAAATAGGGATTGATTGCTAATTTGTTTCTATCACAGCGCAGTCTAAAAGACTTCTTCTTCCTATTGCTTTCGTTCATAGAAGAAAGGCGTGTTTAGTAAGCTAGATTTTATTTTGTAAATCTGAACTTTTAGCAGCATGTTTGCACTAAAAATCCAATACATTAGCAAAATATTTCGCGATGCACAAAGTTTGTTATAAATGGTTTTTTGTTGCTGTTGTTAGTGATGTTTCTTGTAGGATCTAAAAATTAAATTCAGTTGTCTTAGCACCTTTTGTCTTGGTCAGCGAAAACGTATAAGTGCTATTAGATTTCGCGGTTTTACCACAAAGATATACATGCAATTAAAAATAAGTGCAGTTATGAATTATGAGACAAACGAATTTAGAAGTCCGAATCTTTTTCGTATAAATAATAATCAATGGCTATCGAAGTGTTGCATTATGAAATTTAGAAATAATTACCATTGTATATTGATAAATTACCTGTGTTGCTTATCATTTACGTCACCATCTATAGAAGTATTGTGTCGAATTGTTCATTACAATCACCCGTACATGATAGGATGTTATTTGATTCTAGGTCTTGATTAAAGGTAAATTTGAGCACGATCTTTTGGTTATTTGGAAAATTGTGTTGCATTTGTGGACAATTTCGTTATGTAACCGTTACTTACACTTATTTAAATAGCGGATTCTTAGTAATTTCATTGTTTAGGTTAGTCGTTGTTGATAATGTGGATTTTAATCTTGTTTTATGCTGATGGAATGTAAGGCAGCAACGAAAACAAATTAATGTATTATTTAAATATTAATTATAATAATTGTATCACCCTATTTAAACATTTAAATAAGTACAAGCAAAATCCATAAATCATCACTAAGTCTAGTGTTTATTTAACTATGCATTTGAAGGGAATTTGTAAAACAGATTAGACCACATGAAACCGTCTGGTAAAAACACGAAACCATAAGCGTAAAAACCAACAATCTATCAAGTAAGGGATATTGTACGGTCTATTATTTTTGTAGACGCTCCTATTGGCTGGTTCCCACGGAAGCGATGAGTTTTATTTTATGTTTTTAGTTTTCACTTTTACTACTGTTATTTATGTTTTTCTTAATGTAAGTTTCGTGTATTCAACTCTGATTAACATTCGCTGTTTAATTTCAATTTTAAAGTTACACAATTATCTAAAATCACGTGCACTACAAACTATGCAACTAATTATCGCATTCTCTCCATTAACTGAAGTAAGATATTATTATACGTTAAATTATTAATAATTTGTAATTATTAATAATTACTAGACATTACGCATGATTCCCAAGATGAATGGTAAATGTGACAAATAATATAGTATTTATTATTTTTACCGGTAATTTTCTCAAACGAAGCTCAGAAACAAGAAAAAAATAATATAAACGATTTATTTATTGTTGCATGTCAGACTATACTATGACATTTACTTTTACAGTTGCATCTTTGATAATCCTGTCCACCAGATGAATTTCGCGCATATTGCCGTGATGATACGGTACAATCAACTACATCTTTCAAATTCAAACATCTCTCGTTGCATATAATGAATTGATTTCTTGTATAGTGACCCATTAGTTGTCCATATTTTGCTCTAAGCTGATGATTATGATTTTCAGAGCTTCAAATAACTGCTAAAATACTTCTTGGATCGCTCTTAGGTACTTCAAGAACAGGTAAACGTATGGTATCACCTAATTTTATGATTGAAAATTTATCTTCAAAAACTTTTTTCATTCCTCTTGCTTGAACTTGAAGATTTTCTTTTGCTGCTGATTTTTTCTCTATAATTAACCCTATTCTTTGACTTTTTAAGGCAATTTCATTAGCTTCTGCTTTCTCATTATTGTTTTCAATATCTTCCTAACTAAATCCATGATTTGTTTGTTCGCTGGATCCACCTACATACGTGTTCATCAGCAGACTGATAGTAGTTATTAAGTCCTTCAGAATAAACTGGCTCATTACTACATTCTTCATATATTTTTGACTACTTAAAGTCCTCATTTTGTATATAGTCAATTAAAGCTTCAAATTGTTCTTCCCTCTCTAGACCTTCTACCGTTTTAGTAAGAAGAGAAGGCGTTTTTAACCATATTTTAAGTAGTGTGCCAAACATAGGCTCGAAGGGTGCGCTTCTAATTCTCTCACGATACGAGGATGAGTCAATATATCCGTAACTTTTTGAATGAGAGACAGTTTTTTCGACAAAAAAACGTTTTACTTCTCAACATAGTTTTCTTTTAGCTCAATACATTTCGTCCAACGTTTCTCTAATTTTTTGACACGTTCTAAATAATAAGATTTATCGAGGCTCCCAAAATAGGCGCTTGGAGCCAAATCTCTTTCCCCCGAGCCATTTCTTCCAATTTGGAAACAAGAAATAGTCACTGAGAGCTATATCCGGAGTATATGGCGAGTGGAGGAGCAATTGGTACCCCAATTTATGAAATTTCGCTATGGCGACTACGCACATAGGCACCCATGTATTGTCTTGATGGAAGGGCGTTTTCTTTTTGGCCAAATGTGGTCGTTTTCCTTCAAATCGTCATTGAACTTGCCCAATAAGTTGCTGCAATATTCGCCGCCATAATCGATGTGGATTATGCCAGGTGCATCCTAAAAAACTGTCGCCATGACCTTGTTGGCTGACAGACCCACCTTGGCCTTCTTCGGCGCCGATTCGCCAGGAGGAATCCACTGTTTCGACTGCTGTTTGATCTCCGATGTGTTGTGATGTATCCATGTTTCGTCAACGGTTATGAAACGGCGCAAAACTCGTCCGAATTAATGTTAAAAAACGTCGAACACTCCTTCGAAATTGTCACATGATCGCGTTTGTGATCAATTGTAAGCAAACGAGGCACCCATCTTGTAGATAGTTTTCTCATACGCAAGTGATCATTCACAATCGAAACCATTGAGCCATGTAATGTGCTTCTACAATCTGCGCACTTTCAATCTCCGATAGGCCAACACCATATCCTGAATTTTTTCGATTTTTCCGCATGTAGTGGCCCAAATTGGGCATCCAGAACGCTCGGCGTCATTAGTGCCTGTACGACTACAACGAAATTCAGTAAACCACATCTTTACCATTGATTCTGATAGTGCAGAGTCCCCATAGTATTTATCAAGCTTAGTCTTGGTTTGAGTGATGGTTTTCATCCGCAAAAAATAATGCTTTATGAGCACACAAAATTCGCTTTTTTCAATTTTCGTCAAAATGCACGACGTTGTCTCCTTTCAATGGCTGTCAAACTTTAACTAAACGACGCAGCTTTGACAGTACTGTATTGAAAGATGGTGGTTGACGGGAGCGGTGTTGCTTTTCAATTTGCAAGGCAGGAAATTCAAAAAGTCGCGGACATGTCGACCCACCCTCGTATGCATTTTCATTAATTGTACGTATGGTACAATACAATACAGTGATATGTTTTGTAGGATTAACAGAACCTTAGGTCTCAATTATTACTCTATTAATAAACTCACGCCCATTATCAACCTGTAAAACACGAGGGGCATCGAATATTGTGAAGATATCTAGTAGAACGTTTGCAACCTCTTCAGCACGTTTGGTTTTGGAAGGACCGATTTATACATATTTAGTTAAGTGATCTTGATAAACGAGTATGCATTTACACCGCCTGTCTTCTTGTGCTTGCATATCAATTAAACTTATCTGACATCTAGAATTCATTTCGTTAAAAATCATATGGCGAGCGACTAAACCTTTCTTAGGGACGCTAGATTTTTTTTTAGCACAGTTCGCATAATTGAAGGTAGGTCATTATCGACTCAATGGTAATATTTTTATATTTATTTTGAAGCTCCTTTTTCATTCTATTTCTTCCGCCGTATCCGACCGCTAAATGTGCTTTGTGCATTATGTCAAACAGCTCTTCTATATGAACATAATATTTAATATTTGAACTGTTTTCTGCCATAGGATACGTAACGATTATAAGATAAATACGACAGTATTATCCAAAATTTATTATATTGCCAAATGAGTTGGGAAGTATAAATAATTGTCCGAAATTGTTTATAATTACTGTATTTATTACTTTTACTATAACATATACATAATCCGTTTAAAATTAATGGAGACCTTGAATTTTCTATGCAGTTTGTCACGCAAATCATGTCATTGAAGCAGTACACCAGCAAAGTTTTAGATAATCGGTCATTCACAGATTGTAAAGTGAGGATTACACATAAATATAGTTATAAATCCTAAACAATAAGGGTATATATCCTTATATTATATCTGATATTTTACTACTTAAAATTAAAAAAGGACAATGCACTCTTATCAAAAATTTGGGTTTCATTAATTAATTTGATTAAAATGCATATTAGGATATAGTCTAATTTTGTTAATCGAGAGATACTTTTGAAATTGTATAAATATTTCAAGACATTTTGTATGTTGAATATAGTCGTTTCAATGTTGCCCTTTACTGATGGTAGGAGCTGTTCTAATAATTACTAATGCGCAAAGAAATAAAATCTGAGATAAGTATACACGCGAGAATAATTATTTAGCAGTAAAAACCACTGCATATCACTTGTCTATTACACGCAATAAAGAAGCAGCTCTGAACATCCCGGGACCCGTAAATTCAAAAAAAATTGAAACTTTGTGGACAAGTAGTTCTCACCCCAAGATGTTCGAAGCCATTTTCCTTATCGGCCCAATTTCGTTTTGAGAGGGTGAAACCACCCCTGAAATTTTACTTGATTTTCGGTTTTTTGAAAATAACTTGATAACGATTGGACCAAATACATCAATGTTATATATCAAAATAATCGTCTCTTTGAGCTCTATTACATATGTGAAAATAGTATAGTATTTCTATTTAAAAATTTGGTGGTGCCTTCCCTCTCCCCCTAACGAATGAACCTATTCAAATGCCATATTGTGGATGTTATACAGCCCTTCAAGCAGTTTCAAAAACGTATTTCACTTTTTGTAAAACAGTTATTAAAAAAATGAGGAAAATGATATTTAATATGTCGTCTTTAGAGACTGTGAAGGAAGGTACCATAAATGTTTTTGATAGATATATTTTAGGAAACAGAAATATAGATAAAAATGAATTAATATAATACTATTGCATGCCTTTCGGATGTCGATATTACAATTCATAGTGGTAGAAAAATTTATTCAAACTAACATGTAAAATACATATTATGATATATTTTGTAATATGTATATGGCTTATGTATACATGTGTATATATAATATATACGCTAGTAATGACTTAATTTGTATGATAATGCATATCTTCTTAAAAATGCTTAAAGCACAAAAAACTGTTGCACCAGGAACACCGTACTGTAGTGTAGCACGCGGTCCACATATGAAATATCGTGATGGAATTTGAAAATCTTCTGTGAAGGCAAAAGTTACAGGATTATCGAAACGATTTGGCCGGTTCGCAATATAACCACTTTTGTACCATGCATAGGCAAATAAATTATGATATTTTGAAGAAGATAATTGGTTGTGCACTAAAGACTGTAATTTAATAATGTTGTTACCCGTATGCAAATTAATATCGTAGTTGTATAAGAGTGTAATATCAGAAAATTTCCTAACCAATTTTTTCCAAATACGAAATCCATAGACGTCTAGGCCTTGTACCATACCAGTGGTTTTCTTTCGAATTGTGAGGATGTTCACATTGTTGTCAGCCGATATATGGTCTTTTAAGTTAGATGGACAATGACCAATCCACGAATCTAGCAATAAAACTGTTTGAGATCCTGTATTTGGAAGATATACCTTTGTGACCCATTCCGTGAACAATGCTGTTGTTAGTTTTCCGGATGATGAAGCAGTTACATAAATATTTTCTGCGTGGAACATCGATTCTACTACTCGTGGTCCAAATGTACCACTTTGTTCTTTCAAAACCATGAATAGGGGCGACAACAAGTGTCCAGACGTGGATACTGTAGGAAGTATGGCATAGCGGTGTGTTGTAGCGAATATAGATTGCACAATACTTTCAACTGCTTTCGATCCCTGTGGAGCTAACGTGCGACCAGAGTACAATTCCAAATTGAATCCACTTTCATCAGTGTTGAATGTATTAGTAGAGCCTACCTTCGCAATATAAGGTTTTCCTTCTTGTACGAAAGCCGACGAAATATGAACGGGTTATGAATTTGGTAATTTTTCTAGAAACTATTCTGTATACTTTCTTGAAGTCCCATAACCAATGTGGGGATGCTCTGAAATTTGTTAATCCGATTTCTTCATTGGCTTCATTGGTTTTAAAGAATTAATAAACTCATTGCATAAATTATATCACATTGATTGTGAGTCAGTAATAGAGATATCCGAAATACGTGTACACATCGAACATAATACATTATTCACGCAATATCTGCGGATTACCTTTAACATATGTATCTTTCTTTTGCACTGGCATTGACAATTACATAAAGCGACGTAAGACGGATCGTGAGGCAAGTTTTATTCTTTTCTGATAATTATTTTACAAAAAGTGAAGTACGTTTTTGAAACTGCTTGAAGGGCTGTATAACATCCATAATATGGCATTTGAATAGGTTAATTCGTGAAGGGGTGGGGAAAGGCACCACTAAATTTTTAAATATAAATACTATGCTATTTTCACATATGTAATAGAGATCAAAGAGACGATTATTTTGATATATAACTTTGATGTATTTAGTCCAACCGTTATCGAATTATTTTCAAAAAACCGAAAATCAAGTAAAATTTCAGGGGTGGTTTCACCCTCTTAAAACGAAATTGGGTCGATAAGGAAAATGACTTCGAACATCGACGAATTTACGGGTTCGGGCTGTTCCCTTGTAAGTTGTTTTAGGTTAAATATTTGTACATTTCCATGATGCCTTCTTCAATAAAGGCCACAGCAAGTTTTAAACGGAATTAATAGTGGTAACATATGAGGAATTACAACACTGAGACGTTGCATTTTGCCTTCATCTCAAGTCAAGTGCAGTCACAATCAAGTCCTGTAAATAATTAGTAGAACCCCAAAATATAGAGGGATAAACACTGTCTTAATACTTAAGGGCCAAATGGTTAAAAGTCAATAAAACTAAAACAAAAGAGGGTCCCTATAAATATGATAATTGATCCAAAATTGAGGTTTTTAGAGCACGTTGAACGATACTACAAAGCTGCCTAGGAAGACACTCAAGTGAATGTATATTGACTCTGTTGGTTTTGTAAATAAAGTGAAATATTTTCAACGTATCTGACGCAATATATTTCTTAACTTCACCTCAAATGTTCCATAGAATCCAGAATTTATTCAGATTTATATCAATAACGTTAGATTTATTATTGTGCTTTGTTTGTAAAAACCTTGTATACAAGGTACATACATTATAACATCAGTTTTTTTCTTCGGATTCCTGAGATTTCCAACACCACAATTGAAAATATTTTGACTGGCGGCAGAATTTTACGACATGGGGGTACAGAAGTTGGAGCAGCGTCTGCAAAAATGCTTGGATAGGAATGGCGATTATGTCGAAAAATAGCTTAAGTTTTTACCTTTAAAACGATGTGTAATGTTAAGGAAATAAAGAATGCTGTCTATTTTTAAAAAATATGGGAACCTTAATTTACGATCATCCCTCGTAGTTAGATCAGGAGAACGTGGGAGAAAATCTATATGCCTCCTCACATCCGCAATAGTTTCAGCAGTTCTTTTCCTAAGCCTGCCACTACTGGGTTTGCGAGATACTGCATCAGTTTCACGAAATTTTGCAAATCAAGGGTAATCCTGCAGTTTACAGCTCCCATTTCACATGTTTCATCCGCGCATGCGCATAACTATACAGTATTGCCAGATTACAGTGACTGCATCTGCTTTTGACTTGATTCTCTGCATTGTAACAGTTATTTTATTTTATTATTTTACTTATATTCTATATACTCATTTTATGTGCGCAAACCTATTATCTATTGATAGTGCTTGTTATCTACGCGTGTGTGTGGTTCTCTGTATGCGGGTCTAGGGGAAGATCAGTAAACTTATTGCTGACCTAGATCCTTTTGCTCTAGTATTGCATTTATATTTATCTAACTGATATAATTGACACTACTTTATTGTGTGTATTAAGATACGAATCCAATATTTTTGTAAACAATTTTCTACTTTATTTCTAATACTGGCACAATAAACGAATATATTATTATTATTATTATTATTATTATTATTATTATTATTATTATTATTATTATTATTATTATTATTATTATCATTATTATTATTATTACAGTATCAATATTAAAAGAAACATAATAAATAGTCATGTTTATTTATTAATTTCCTTATTGAAAGCGCAAAATTGCGACACGACTCGTATACGGTTGTTAAATTTTGATCAAGCGTCCAATGACTTTTTGCAAAATGTCTTTCCTGTCATTTAGCGGCATTATTGCAATATTGATCATTTAATTGCCCCTTTTCGCTCTGTATGCTTAGAACACCTTTTCCTGCTATTTTTAATAGAGACAATTGAATTGAAGTAATAAATATAAACACTTGCAACTAAAATATCTATATTTCGCTTAACGATTCTCGAGTGCCAACTAAAGTAACCGACGAAGATTTTGCAACATTGCATTGGTTTTTGTACAATGAATAGTGATCGTATGAAATGAGAGCCGTAAGGTACAGGATTACCTAAATCAAGGTATGATACTGCAAAATGTGGAAACTGAAGATGAAATTCATCCATATACCGGGTGTTCGGTAATTGCCGGAAAATGGACTCGTAGCGATATTGTCCGCATAATTTTGAGTTGAAAATCCTAATATAAAAATCTTATAGAAATCCTCGTTTGGCACCGGCTCATTCAGAATTTCGAATATTAGAAGTAGATAAATCTTTCACTGTTTGGGATTTTATGTCAATTATTGACATTGAGGAAGCCATTGGTAAAGAATGCTAGAACTTCGTTACCGTTTCATTACTTAATTAGAAATTTAGAATTTCTTTTTTTTAGGGAAAATTATAAAAAAATAGATCTGACAACAATGTAATACCTATTTATGAAAATTGACATAATTATTTTTGATTGTTAGTTGTCATCGTTGTAAGTGTCAAAGTAGAACATTACATCCATTTTACATCACTTTTGCTATAATTAGGTTATTGGTTTTGTATTGCTATTACAATGGATTTTACTTTTAATGAATATGCGGACATGTGCATGGCATTTGGCTTCTGTAATGGAAACGCTTATGCAGCCGTATATTAAGGTAAAATCAAAGGATTTTTTATGCAAACATAATCTTACAAGAACCAAAGTGAGATGAATATCATAAGTATTGCACATGCTAACAAAGTGCAAAATGTACCTCAAAATCAAATAAAACAGAGAGAATAATACAATATATTACAATAAAGTTTGCCTAATTATTATGACACCTTTTTATTTTATGTGCTAAAAATATCTTTATCTTATACCAACTGTTGGAATTCTAAATATATGCAGTTACTTTTATTTTAATTGTGTTTGCAAGTAGTACACCTAATCCAAAATTACACATCATCATCCTCGGCATATACATAGTTCATAAATTATATAACAGTACAGAACAATGAAATATATACACTGAAACGTAGATGTACATATAACAAATGTGAAAATAGTTTTTATTTAAGTGCAATAAAACGCAATCCATTCTCACGTTAATTATATCTTTAAGGCAATAATGAGTTAACTGAGAATGAATACGCCTGAACCCTATTTATAAATGGTAGTGTACAGTCTAAGAGGCAGCAAAATATTGGTTTATCATATTAGAAGCGCCAGTTGAGCAAGTTATTACAGACACTATGTCCCTTAAAAACTCTTCACTATTTGTTTGTATAGGCAGAGAATCCGTGAGAAAAAATATGAAGCATTTTCTCACTTCTTTATAAAATAAACTTGATACTTAAGAATAGTAAAATATCGATATCACCTGTGAGTTGATTTTCTCGGACAATTTACATAAATCCCGTTAGACGTTCTCTGAAGTTCTGAGTTTTGATTTGAAAGACGCCCGGCGTGACAATAGACGGGAGAAATTTGTCGGAAACTGAACGATACACAGAGGGAGATTTATTTTTAGTCGGTGTCCGATCTTTTTTCGACAAATCCCGCACACAACAATCTCACGTTTGCTTATGCGGGTATTAGGGGGGTGTTAAAATGGCAGGTATAGATTTATAATCTCCTGGTTTGTGCCGCTGACACGATTTCTTAATTCCTCCTCATGCCGAAAATCACATCCAAAAAGGTATACGCTTGTTTTGCGATCAACACGTTTGACAAAATTTTATAGGATCTATTATTGTAAGCCACCACACCTTTTCTCATCTTCTGTGTAAATATAGTAGAATGACAATTTCCGTTTGTCGAAATTTGTAGGTTGGGTAAAGATGTTTATGGCAATATTACCTTTAGTGGGCAGGAGTAGCAGGAGCAGGAGCTAGTATTTTATACATAAGTTGTCTTTTAACTTTAAAATTGAATGCTATACTTTCCACTAATTAGAAAAAATATTATATTTTAATGAGATAAATTTCATTATTTACTTTTGGTGTTATCGAAGAAATAAACAGTTAAAAAAATATACCTCTATAACGTTAACAATGAAACTGGTTCGAAAATTTCTAGAGGATGGTGTTTGCCAGTGGAAATTAGACTAAATATTTAAAGGACAGGATATTTTATGTAGTGCATTACCGTTCACTATATTTAATATTTTACTACAACTACTACACAAAATAAATAATTTCAAAACATATTACAGGCAACCTTTGCATAATACAATAGTTCCACGAAAATTACGTGTAATACGAAATTGTGTTGTAAAAATCGGGTTACGTTCCAAAAGCTAACAAAAGTAGACTATTTGTTCCTTGAAGTATAAACCATATTCACTAAAAAGATAACAAGTAAAAAGAGAAATACATATGCATACGGTAGTAGTAAGGAAACAACTCGTCTTCATAAATTTATAAATACACTTATAGGGTATATGTATAGGTAATTTGCTATTACTGGTAATATTCACTTTCTTGCTCTTTAGCTAAGCAGGAGCAGTTTATTTGTACTACAGTGTTGTCTTGGTATTCCCCGATTTTGGTAATTTGCAATAAAATCACTCAATTAAAGAATTGACAGAAACACAAACCATTTTATTTGTTAACACTTACCAGGGCAATAGTAAGTATTTACAAAATACTTGCGCATGTTATACGTAGTGTGCTTCAGACCATGTTACTGTGAATCCGTATTGTACAGGTATCGTGCAGTAAGACAACTTACCGCAATTTTCGAATCGTGGTAAGGTGAAGCCGTATCCAAAACGAGAGTGCCATATGCGAATTAATTATATAACGTAGATTCCTTTAAGGTTAAATGAAATTTGCCATTCATAACTCAAAATTAGTAAAAATAAAATGGCTATAAAGTATCTTGGTATAAAAAAATTACAAATTTTCAAGAAAAGAATGTTATTAACATAAATATATGCTTACGAGAAGGTAATCAACCAACGTTTCTCTAGGACAGGTGTCGACAATCTTTTTTAGGATAGTGGGCTACTTTCAAAAGAAATATCTTTCGGCGGGCCGTACAATAAAAAAAACAGATTATTTAGTAGTATTTTTATTAAAATTTTATAGTAAGATAATAATGAAAATGAAACTCTAATAATATAATAATACAAACGAAAATAACTCGTTTTATTGCAAAAGTAAACATTAAAATTCCATGCGAGTTTTGTTGTATAATTTTTGATAATTCATTCAAGTCGGCATCAATGTGTGATACAGAGATCCTTAGAATGTTTTGTAAATTGTCGTCGGTCAACCTTGTCCTGTACTATGACTTAATAACATTCATTCTTGAAAATGTTTGTTGGCATAAATATGTGCTTCCAAAAATGTTTCTTAAGTGGGGAAATTTAATTTTCTGATAGATTTGAATAAAATAATGTTAAATTATTTTCATCAAAATTATTTTTGTACATATTGTTTGCTGCTCACATTTTGCAGGTCCTAACTTGATGCAATTCGTTACTGCTTTGCGGGTACACAAAAACTTATGACGGACCGTCGCGCTGGTTGCCGAATCTTGCTCTAGGATACAGTTGCTGTGATCCTAATAGGAATTACCTTCTTTAGTTAAGTGCACTTTTTGAACTTACTTTTTAACTTGCCGTGTGTATATCTTATTGTTAGAATCAATGGCAAGATTGGAAGTAGCAGGAAAATTAATGAAGTACAAGTTGTACTTATAGTTAAACTTTTATGGCATATATTTTTCTTCTTGGTACTGAAAGTAATGAAAAATCTTTGGTGCAGTTTCGCGTACACAAAGATTAAGGAAAACAATTAATATACACTACGCGGCAAAATTATGGAATAAATTCATTAAGTTTGAAGCAATTTATTTTTCCCCCACTTCTATCAACTGATAACTCCCAATTTGTTTTTATTTTGATTATTATTAAATGGCTGATACATCTCCTAGGAGATTTTGCCGCTTAAATTAAGCTTTCTAGATCTTCTTTTTGGGGTAGATCAATTCCCTTACTTCATATCTATTCAATGCTTTCGCATTTTCTTCTCCACTCCTTTCTGTCTTTCACCATTTCCTTTATATTTGCGATCCCATCCTTCAACCCTCAAAAGATCCAGATATCGCAGGCCGGCAGAGTATCGTCAAGGGAGAAAGGGCCAATGACCATACCTACAAGGGAATATCCCGAACCCGAAAATTAAAAAAAAATTGGAACTTTGTGAACAAGTAGTCCACACCCAAGGATGTTCAAAGTATTTTCCTTCTCGGCTCAATCTTGTTTTAAGAGGGTGAAATTACCACTGAAAGTTTAGTAGATTTTCGGTTTTCTTAAAATAACTCGGCAATGGCTGGAACAAATACATCACAATTATATATCAAAATAATCTTCTAATCGAGTTCTATCACATATATGAAAATAGCATAGTTCTATTTAAAAAATATATGGTGCCCTCCCCACCCTTTCGATAAGGAGTATATTCAAATCCCACGTTATGTGTGTTACGGAGTTTATTTTATGTAATATAGTTATTAGTAAAAGATAAAATTTGCCTTGCAATATGTTGTCTTAAATAACTGTGAATCCATGTGCAAAATAGACATGTTAGTGTTTACATAGACTATTTTCATTTCAATTAGAAAAACAAGTGCATTGTTTATCAATATATTATAATAACTACAATTATTTACTTGTACTACCCTAGCGGTAACAGCTATAAGAATAGCGACGATACATGCTTTAGGAGATATTGAACAAGTAATATGTCCGATTTTCTAACGTATTGTGATAGTATAATTTATCTAATGAGGTTCATGTTTCGTTACAATTTGATATATAAATTACTAAATCATTTCAAGGATAATTGCAAGACAGATACAGTGCATTGAAAGTTACATACGACGACAACGATGAAGTATGATAATAATTTCTAATGTGAGTAATAATTTACGTGTAATAGTTTCAATTTAAGCAGAATTAATGTAGTAATATTTAGCGTTTTATGTATACTCCTATATGATATTTTTTTTTCTTTTCTGCTTAATAAAACATATTATTATTATTATTATTATTATTAATTTATTGATTTATTTAGATAAGAAAATGTATATAATGAAAAGCCGCTTTTGTAATTCGCTAGTACTACATGTGAGCTTTACAGTATTAGCACGACAATGGCAGTCATAAATCCAGTAAATGTAGTTCGTTTACTTACTTACACATTTAGTGTTGTAAATGATAACCGCCCCATGGGTTGCCTTCTGTAAAAATGGAAAAAACGACGCTCATATGAAGCTGTAAAACATAGATTTAAGAGAGTAACGTCTTCACGTCCATTATACAGGTAAGAAATCGCAAGTTAACCTCCATACATTTTTGTTTTTAAACATTTTTAGTTAAATTAAAAAAAAAAATAGGAATAATGAGTATTTGGCATATGACAGCGTACAAAACTGATTTTTCTGTATTTTTCATTGATACCTACTTGATTTGTGAAAACTTATCTTTACTTTTTGCTAGGCTTTTTGTTTTGTAAAATTTTTGAATAGGTGGCATTTGATTTAACGGAAACAATCATTTGATTTCTTGAATAACAGTATTTACCTTTGCTTTTTATTATTAATAAAATTTATGTTCTCCACTCTTTAAATGACTTCTATTCGAAAATATTGTTATGTGAGGTATCGATATTTTGATGATACCGTTTAGAAGTAAATAAAGAAACGGGAGTTGTAATTTAAAAAAAAATTGTCAGTGATGTCATTACTTGAAAACCAGTGGGGGAAATTTAAAATTCTTGCATATATGTTAATTTTGAGAAAATGAAATTGACTTATCCGAGCATTTCTTTGAAAAACAAATTGCTTCAAATTTAATGAATTTATTCCATAATTTTGCCGCGTAGTGTGTATGGAAGGTTGAAGTGCAAGTTGGATGTTCTAGTAAATTGATAAATATTTAAATTTGGCTCAAGTTTCACAGCTCTAACAAAATGAATTTGCAAACATTCCTATAGTTTAGCCTCTACAACAAACTTGGTGTACACTATGGCGTAAATTCAAAGTTGACTTCGATACCAACCCGCTAAGCAATATAATTTATAACAAAATATTTCTTACCAAAAACGTACTTTTATGGAGATCACTGCCTAAGTCAATCTATAAATAACATATAAAACGTCTTTTCAGTCAAAATTGATTTAAGCATATTAAGTTATAAATGAACGTAAATTTACTACGAAAGTTAATGTACACTACGATGTACAAATCGTGTCAACAGTTGCAGAAAACTTTAAGAATGTAGGGTGTATAGAGGGTCTATTTAACTGAATGCAGATTAATTAAAGATAAGTGGTAAGAAATATTGTCTTTATTATGGTTGTCGTATAAATTCGCCAAAATTATGGAAACAGTTGTGTCTTTATTAGTGGTTATCAAAAAGTTCCAAAAGCAATCGAATAAAGCATTTCAAAGATCTTTCTAAATTTACAGTTCTTTTCATGGCATTTTGAAGGTATTGGAAGATAACGTAATATGTGATATAAAAATGTTAGTGCACTATTATCCTAAAAAATGAGCAATAAAGAGGTTATGGAAGCTTTTAAATGTTCACTGGCAATAAGTGGTGAGTTTGTAAACAACAGTTATGTTGTTATTGTTTATTTTACACATAGAAAAAGTGGGTGTACGTGCTTACAATTGATTCCCACATTATAAAATTATGATCTAAGTTAAATATGTATGTACTTTATTGGAATAGCGCGGGCTTACATGAAGTAAAAAATATTTAATTCATCAAAAGCATTTAAAAACATTATCCTATTCATTCGAATATATTTTGTAAAGTCTTTATAATATTCTTTCATTTCAGTATATAATTTATAACCGCAAACATGTCACTATTTACAGGTTTAATCGTTTAATCGAAGGTGATAAAAACTAGATGGTATTGATATACAGGTTGAGTCGGGAGGAACGGACCAAACTTACGGGAGTGAATTATACACGTAAAAATACTCGGATGTTCTTATCCGATTTTCATTTGCTTTCAAATTATAACGTAATTAAAAAAATAACTAGCATTCTTGCAAGTGGTCCAAATTTTCTCTTGTTTTCGATTATATACTCTTAAATAAAATGAAAATACCCTTGCATTGACTACCCATGTAAAACAGAAAGGCAGATACGTTCGACATTAAAAGTTTTTCTCGCTTCTTACCACACATGACGTGCCGGCTATCTAAAGCAATCCTTTCGAGGCAGAAAATCGTTTCAATAATTTTGTTGTTCCAATATGTGTCAGTGTTAGTGTATTATGACAGTGATTTAACATTTGTTTTCGAATTTGTATATTATTAGAAAATACTACATACTTATTCAAATTTAGAATAGGCAAATATGGGCTTTGTTTATAGTTTTTGCAATGGCAATGCTATAGCTGTTGTTGAAGAATATCCTCAACTGACTCTATATCAGAGAAATCTCGGTAAAAACGATTTTATCATTGTTTTCAACAAACTGCTCGAGACCGGAATCCTACCCAGTGCTAAAACAACATCTGAACGAGCTACCCTACAAGGTTTAGCAGAAGTAGAAAATATTATGGATTTAGTAGAAGAAGATGCAACGACCAATTCACGAAGAATTCGTACTCAATTAGGCATTCCACAAAAAAAGTAATAAACACAATCCACGAGCAAGACTTATATCCATACCACATTCAGCATATACAGCACCTACAACCGGAAGATTATGCTAAGCGTGTGGAATTTTGTGGGTGGATAAGTAATAATCGTCGTGTTGTATCGCGTATAATTTTTACAGATGAAGCAACATTCCTTTGTGATTGCATTTATAATAATACTAGGAACCCTCATGTATGGTCGGACGAAAATTCCCACGCAATGTATGTTTGTAATTACGCTGCAACTTGGAAACAGATGAAAATCGGATGAGAACATATTCGTTTTTTAACATTATTTTCACGTGTACAATACACTCCTGGAGCTTGGTCCGTTTCCCCTGACTCACCCTGCATACCGTACGAGCGAGCGTGCTATGCTCACCTAGCGTAATTGGTATTTTTCGGAAATGCGGGAGCGAAGCCGAGGCTTGCTACGTTAGTAGCCGATGCGATGTATCTAACAATTAAGGTGCGGAACTGAATTTGCGTTCACCTAATTTTGACAAGCAAATGACATTCAACACAGTACACACACAAATGTCATTTTATCGTATCCAATATTAATATAATAACATAAATATAAGATTATTTAACAATAATAATAATAATAATATTACAAGTGTTTTCTTTTCATATTGATTTGTCTTAACTTGACTTATCGATAAATGAGTACCTTACGTAATCGGCATTCTTGTGAACAAGGTGCTGAATTTGCCTTCACGTAATTTTGACAAGCAAAATTACAGTATTTGTATGACACGTTTAGATGCGCTGAGTTCGGGTAAAATCGGGTGAGCATAGTACGCTCGCTCTTACTGTATACATACAAAAATTCCATCTTGTCGATAGTTTACAAGAATTCTGGTAGGCGAAGATTGAATCGTAATATTTAGATGATCGTTCCTTGTATAAGCTAACTGTTGTAGAAGAATTGAAGTATTGCGTGCGAAGTTGTGCTTCTGCTAATTTTTCTTGTTAAAGCAAGCCTTTCGGCTATTCAAAAACTGGTAATAAAAATCCTAATGTATTACTTAGCTTTAAGTTGCAAATAATTTAAGCTTAATCCCATAATAGAATTTCTAATAGAGTATAGTCATAACTAACGCTGGCCACGAGCGGTACCGCGCATCGGCGTAGAATCAGTTCGGACCGAGAGGAGCGGTAGTATTACTTCGTCTGCGGAGCAGTACGGACATTTTCGCTGCCGGTCATTTGCGCAATTGTTTATCTGTCCTAGAAAAATTATGATTTCGTCAGCAAAACGACCGCGGTCGGACAAACTTCGAAAATTTATTGCAGAAATTCCAGACTTAATATATGAAGGTGCTAAAATTAAATGTGTAATCTGTAAAATCCTGTTAATGTGTTGGTCCAGACAACATTGTCTACGACACGTAAATAGTGAAAAGCATGTCTCAAAAAGAAATTGCGCACGAGACAATGAAAAATTTATATTTAATTTATGCGTTACGTTTATCGCATGTAATATATACCGTTTAATTTACTAGACAAGGAACCATTTATCTGCTTTTGGAATAACTATTCGGAGTGCAAATTACCAAGTCGAACATCGTTACGAAGAATTGTGCCATCTGCGCGCGAACATATTGAACAAAAAATAAAATCGGAGTTGAAATATCAAAAATTGTGGTTATGTGTCGACGAAACAACAGATCGGAAGAAACATTCTGTTCTTAATGTAATGGCACGCAAATTGGAACCTCATCAATCGGCACCTTCAATTCTATTAGTCTCCAAACGAATACAACAGTGTACTGCCGAAGTAATTTCAAAGTTAGTGTTAAATACATTGGACAAGTTTGAACTTTCAACAAACCAACTCTTGATGTTAGTGAGTGATGGTGCTGCAAACATGCTTTCTGTAGGCCGGTCTCTTAAAAAGCATTCTGCTAATTTGTTACACATTACGTGTAAAATTCATACTCTCAATCTTGTGGCGGATAGTATCAGAAAATGTTATCCTGAGGTAGACCCTTTAATAGCGCATACCAAAGCAGTATTTGTCAAATCACCGAAACGTATTCGCGAATTTCACAGACTGTGCCCCCGTATACTAGAGCCACCAGAACCTATTCTAACTAGTTGGGGAACATGGTTACAGGCCGCGTTTTATTATCATAAATATTTTGACAATATTAAGAACGTGGTTTTACAATTCGATACAAAGGAAGCTGTCGCTATCTAGAAAAGCCAGTCGAAATTTCAAGATAGTCAGGTTAAAATGGATTTAAAAATCATTCACGACAATTACTTCGGGCTAGCAGATGCAATAGAAAAATTACAAAATCCTGCGGTGCCGTTAGAAGAATCTCTACAAATAGTGCAACATGTTCACGCACATCTATGCGCGATTGAAGACGCAAAAAATGTTTCTGTTCTAGAAAATTTGAAAGTGTTTTTGAGAAAAATTCTGATTTTGGCACATTAAGACACATTTGTGAAGGTGCGTCAACAGAATCGTTAAGTTATTTGAAAGATTATTTTACTTACGCAAATATTGCATCACTAGATGTAGAACGTTCGTTCTCTGCATATAAACGCATTTTTTCCTCATGCCGTACTAGTTTTGCCGAAACAACAGTTGAAACATATCTAATGTTGCAGATATTTAACAGACATTATTCACTTTGTGATTTCACGGAGGACTCTTAAAATGGTAAGTGTTTGAGCACGTGCTATTTAATTTTTATTTAAAAGATGAGCGAAATTATTTGCGGCAGCAAACATCTCTATTAGCAGAATAACTCTAGTGGAACGTGAGGCCTGGTCGACTCTACGCTACTGCGCGGTACCACTCGTGGCCAGCTTTAGTCATAACTTGTAAATTAGTTCTTGTACTTTAAGTTACTCGTTGCCATAATATCTTTTAGGCTCAACACACCTGGGCACAATGTTTTAAGCTTCTCTGGAAGTAAATATTTCAAATTATAAAAACATCAATAAAAGCAATGCATTGTGAGTACTTGGCAGACTGGTGGTCTTCTTTAACTCATTAGCAACCAAAGTAGATTACAAATCCTTCAGTAGTAGCGCTTATCTGATTAGCGTTAAAAAGCGAAACATTGGATGCGTTTTTTATAACTCTCTCCATATAAAAATTAAATAAGCATTTGATACAGAATTAAGATTAATACTAACCTCAGCAGATGTGTTATTAAATGCTTAATGTAAATTTGAATCCGCTGTTATACGTTTAGATTAACTATTTCAAAAATATATTCGGTAGGGTTTCTCTGTTTTCAAAAACAGCTTTGCTGGATGTTCAGTTATTTGAAATGTTTAAACCGTTTCAAATACTAAAATTAATGTATAAGAGACCAACGAATCATTTAGTTAAGTTTAATTAGGAATGCAGATCACCGTTTTTCAAGCGGAAATCTCAGCGGTGACCCTAGCAACATACTATCGAACTGACCCTAAGATTGTTTACAGAAACCTCAACCTGTTTACCGACAGCAAGCAAGTATCTAGTATCAGCACTGAACTGACCAACAACGTCGAATCTGTTACTAGACTGCCACAGAGCTTTATCCTTGGTCTCTAAGACAAACAATATCAACGTAATACGGCTGAAGGGTCACAATGGAGAGTCACTGTACACGGTCTAGAACCCCCCATTCGACCACCGCGCTTTATGAAAGGATCAACTATCACCCATTCTTGAAAAGATGGGATGAAATTAATTCCTGCTGTACCGCTAAAGTTACCTTGACGTATCCGAACAGTTGGACAGCACTAAAATACCTGAGATTGACCAGAACAGACCTTCGTATGGCTGTTGTGATTCTGACTGGATATTGCTGGCTAGATGGGCACTTTCACAAGATGAGATTAGACGAAGACCTGATATGTAGGGGCTGCCAAGCTGAGACGAAACACTGGAACACTTCCTGCAAGTGCTCGCCGCTAATTTCGATTAGAAAGACCCTGGTGGGTACGAGCGTCTACGTCTTGTCGCCAATGGGGCGATATATCTTACCCTCATCGCCCGTAACCATAATCATATTTAGTAAAAAACATTAACATGTTGATTAGAAATCGTATCGGATGTAACTGTATTGTAATAAACCTAATTTTCTTAAGTTTTTCAAATATTTAACTCTATTATGCTATTCTTGGTGGAAGCAAAAACTTTAGTTATGTTTCGAAACTGCTTTTTTGGAAATAATTAAGTTATAATTGAAAGTTTCATGAATACACCAAATATTTCGCTTCAAGGGAATTTGCATAAGCCTTTACTGAACTAAATATCAATTAATTGTAATCTTTTTTTTTTAGTTAGTGAGCACCTACGTCATCGCACAACGTACAGTATTGTACACCAAAAAGATGTCATACCCATTATTTTAAAGCGTTTACATGAAAGTGTATTACGGTTAGTATAAGTAGGACGTTAAATAAAAGTGAACTTGTAACATTAACGAAAACTTACATAATTATCGTCATCTATTTCAGCGCTCTTATCTTTCAGCACATTACAAAGTCAATTTTTTCTCTTTTTTTACCTAAAATACTAAATTTTAACTGATTATATATTATAAAATGTCTAAAATGAGAACGGACGGCGTTCCTGATGAAACGTGCAGTCACATATATTCGTACACACACAGGTTATAAAAATAACACGCGAACTGTGTCAACCGAGCCGAAGTTTACATCTCGCTAATTATGAATGAAAAATATTGAAACAGAGAAGATCATGCATCAGGAACAAATTTAGAAGCGACTACCAATGAATAAGTGCGTTCGAGGAGATTGATTTTGGTCATAAAGTGCTTCAAATTAAGTCTCATCCCTGATGTTATTAATGCTCTAAGCAGAGTTTTTGTTGATTGAATTTTTATTACTGTTGTTTTTCTTTGTCTAAACCGAAACTGAATAATTTACAATCTCTTCCATGTTTGACCGTATTAAACTTGAGGGTGTTAGTGAATGAGTAAGTAAGTAGTTTGTTCATATCTGACATAATGTGCGTATAGTACGTCAAAAGTCAACAAAAAACAAAAACAATATAAGTATACATAGTTATATACTGCTAATAACTAAAAATAAAAAGCAAATGAAAACAAGTACAGGAAGAAATACAGAACATTTAATATAAAGAGGTCATAATTGAAAAATCTATCGAAAACATTATCTTACTTATATTGTTAACATACATGCGTCGCTTTCTCAATTTAATTATTTACAATCTTTTGTGCTAGAGGAACTTGCTGAGCCCTTAGTAGATGTTTCCCATAAAAGTTTGCCGTACTGTAGTCTGGAATGCACCTTCGCATAGTAAGGTGAAATCAGACATGTCATAGATAACTGGATCTTGGTTGAATGGTTGGTCGGTTGGCGACTCCGAGTAAACATGGAAAAAAGTGCAGCCGTTAAATTTACGAGGAAGAAAGTACTACCGCCTGATGAATGGGAGATCAATGATGTGAGAATCCTATGGAGCGCAACGGCGAAACATCTGGGGCTTGTTTTTGACAAAGCATGACCTGGGGACCACACATTCCACAGGTCAAGAATAAGTATTGCAGGAGAAAGAATTTACTAACACCCCTAATTGCCAGGGATAGTATTCTGAATCTTCAGACTGAGCTGCTCCTGTTTAAGACATGTCTACTTCTAGACTTCACCTATGGAGCACTGAGATGGTTGAGAGTCGCGAAAGCACATCTGCAAAAAACTAGGGATTATACAGAACAAAATGCCGAGAATGCTGGTTTCAGCTCCTTGGTAAATTAGAAACAACCAGCTGCGTGAAGACCTCCAAATAGCAGCAGTAACCCAGCATTTACGCGAGCTGTCGACGCGAACCTGGGAAAGAGCGGAAAATTTAACAAATTCTTGGCCTGTATGTTATTAGAGCCACAAGATCGACCATCCCCTGGTCAGTGAGTGATCCGTCTGAAGGATACAACTCCATAGTGAGAGGAGAGGATCTTGATTGATGGATAAATGCGATTTTAGACAGCTTGACCTTTGAATGGACTTTCCATGCCACGAGCCGTTCCTTCCATTGTAGGGTGTTGCTCAAAAAATGTACTTCTAAATTTCGAGCACGAAACAGCAATATTTGATTTTTTTCAGGCTTGGTGACAATTTGTTGGATAGAAACTAGTCACACATAGTTTCCAGTAGAACATTAGCTTTGTTTTGTGATCTGTTTCTATTCATTTCTCTCATCAGCATAAGTACATCCGATAAGAAAGGAACTATTAAAAAGGATTATCACTTATGTAGACATTAAGCAACGCTGAACCCCAAAATGATACTCTGAATTACAGCAGAATGAAGTGAGAGGCCATTGTGATTCATACACTACTGATTTTCTAGCAGGTGTTTTAAAAGTTAACCGCACTAGTTGCATCCTATATTGAAAATGCGAAATTATCGCAATATTTCACACTAACTTGTGTTATTTATAACTTAGGTAACCTAGTGTGTTGGTATTAATAATTTATTTTGTAATGCATGGAATTACACAGAAATGTGGTATAGAATGTTTATTGCCAGTTTCTGCAGTAATCATGACATACAAATTCAAAAACAAATGTATAGAAGGTATTGATGTAGCGCCATGCTAGTGTCAAAGCTTGACATGTGTAAGGTTTTGCCCTATACTAATTTTTAATTCTGTACTACATCACCATGTGAACGGCCGTATTAATTTGTATTACTTTCGCACTACACCTTAATTCTTGCACTAATTTCGCTATTTGATCGCCACTTTAGGATTTCAACTGCACAAGGCTGAGACTTGTTGAAATTTATTTTATTTTATCTCAAAATAGGCAAAGATTTACATATGATTACTTTGCTGAAATTAAATTTTAAATATTTTAGCAATAAAATAGATTCTGTTTTCACAGATGTGTTCCTGTGACATTTTTGAAAATTCTGCCTCTTGGTAAGTTATATATCAATAACTAGTACATTCATACAGCGTGTCCCTGGATTAACGCAGAGATAGGTAAGGCAGACAGAAAATTAATGACTTGAAATTTCATCTTTTGGGGTTCAGCCATGCTTGAATAGTAAGTAATTTATGCCATAATTTTATTGCCGAAAAATCAAGTAGATCTTGGAAATTTACAAAAAAAAGGAATTTTTTCAATTAGTAAAATGTATTTTCTGCAGGAGATAGGATAAAAGGATTATTAAGAAACAAAGTTCAGGGAAGTAAATTATGCTAGTACTTAGTGTGTAAGCATGGCTGAACCCAAAAAGATGAAAATTTAACTCAATAATTCCCTGTTTGCCTTACCTATCCATGCGTTAATCCAGGGACACACTGTATATGAAACAAGGGAGAGATAAATAATAAAGTTTTGCGGCTTCTTAGAGCAAAGAATGTGGTTTTAAAACTGAATATAAATAAATGCACACAACAATCCAGAAGCTAGATACAACAAATCAACAGTTTTGAGGTGCGTGAAATGGTTTAGACGTTGATTCTTTTATTTACAATTGTTGAGTGCAACATGCTGCTACCTTCTAACATATAAACAACTATTGGAATTCCACACCGTGAAGTGACCTAGTAAATACAGTATAGAAGTATCTACTTATACACAAAGGCACATACATACACATGCACATGTGTAGATCTTCTTTAAGAACGTTCATCCTTTCGTACAACAGCAATAAGGCAGGTTTTTATCGCATTGGTGAAATAAAAAACAATAGAGAAACAACCGATTGTAATTTTTAAGGTAACTAGTGCGTTGAACTGTGTGAATTGTGTGTACCCCTTAGTATCACATAATACTTACGACAGTCCCCTAAAAATTATGAAAAATGTTATATGTGCAAAATCAGATGAGAGTGACTCAAATCCATAATTTCAGCAGTGATTTCTAAAACCTCTTCTGAAAAAGGCGTTGCCTTAATGTCGCGTTTACACCCTGTGGTAAGTAACATGCACTCTCATATTATAATACTGCCACCGGAACAACGAAGCCCTTATGAAATTCTTCGACGAAAAATGGTACTTCCAGGGATACCAAAAAGCTGAAAAACAAACTATGGATGTACTCTGTTTATCAAAAGCAATGTATACCCTTTAAACGGATACTCTAAAACTGTGGCACTGGAACACTGAACTAAATATCACAACAACATATTTAATTATGTTATTTCAATAAACTAAAATAATAATACTTGAAGAACTTAAATCATGGTGGGGTACGCCATAATAGTAAAGGAGCGAGGGGTGATTGCTGGAATTATGGTCTAACTTCTTCAGATATTATTCTCAGATTTCCAGCTAAGTAAAATAATAATGTATACCTTTACACAGACATTTGGCAGACTAGGTGCAATCAAATCAGTCGACAATCAATCTTATTAATACTCTGTTTAACAAAAAAAAGAACGAATCACCCTGTAAATGTATTTATTTTTTGGCCTAATTTTTGTACAGATGCTTATGGTGTTGGAAATAACAAATGATAAAAAAGTAACAAGAAAGCAACAAATTGTGTAGTCTTTTGGCGAACCCTAACGAAAAAATTCGTTTTTCTTTTCTTTATTTTGGCGCAGTTTAGTTTGGTTATTCGATTTTAAGAGCCTATAACCGTGAATTAGTATATTAGAATGCTAAAAGCTCGAAGACAACCAAATTATTGCAAACTAAGCCATTTTGAAAAGAGTCGTATCGGTGTTAGGCGGATGCAAAGAAATATTGATACGTTATTCGTTGTTGGCGAGATTGGTTTCAAGACGGTAAGAAAAGGCTCTGGACGACCTAGAAGAACCACCAAACGGGAAGATTAGAGACTAATATGGCTTGCCCTTAGGGTCGGCATAGTACGTCAAAGTCTGTAAGAAATGTTGTTTTAGCAGAGATAAGTCATACAATAACAATACGTTCTATAAATCGCTGTATTTGTTCGTTTGGGTTGATTATCTACCGTCCAAGATTTAATAGTGCCTCTCACTAATCGGTATCGTGCTCTTCGGTTACAGCGGTGAAATGCACGGGCAGATTGGGATGAGGAATGGAAGAATATCATTTTTCAGATGAATTTCGTTTTTGTTTGTGGGTGCATGATGGTCGTAGACGAGTCTGATGTGGAAGAGGAGAAAAGCAAGTTTTGAATTTTTCTGTAGAACGTGAAACCGCACTTACTAGACGATTGATGGATTGGTTACAAAGAATTGTGCCATCTCCTCGTGGACATGTTGAAAAAAGAATTAAATCGGAGTTGAAAGATAAAAATCTGTGGTTATGTGTGGACCAAACAACAGATCGTAAAAAACATTCTGTGGTTAATGTAATGGTAGGTACAATGGAATCACATCAGTCGTCACCTTCAATTCTATTAGCTTCCAGACGTGTACAATAATGTACTGCCGAAGTAATTTCAAAGTTAGTGTTAAATACATTGGAAAAGATTGAACTTTCAACAAACCAACTGTGCTTTCTGTAGGCCGGTCTCTTAAAAAACATTGTGCTTGCTTGTTACATATTACGTGTAAAATTCATGCTTTCAGTCATGTGGCAGATAGTATTAGAAAATGTTATCCTGAGGTAGCGCATACAAAAGCAGTGTTTGTCAAATCCCCAAAACATTTCACAGACTGTGGCCCCGTATGCCTGAGCCACCAGAACCTATTCTTACACGTTGGGGAACATGGTTACAGGCCGCGTTTTATTATCATAAATATTTTGAGAATATTAAGAACGTGGTTTTACAATTCAATCCAAAGGAAGCTGCGGCTATCAAGGAAAGCCAGTCGAAATTTCAAAGATTATTTTAATTACGCAAATATAACGTCACTAGATGTAGAACGTTCGTTTTCTGCATGTTATTACACTTTTCCCTCACGCCGCACTCGGTTTGCCAAAGTAACTGTGGAAACATATCTAATGTTACAGATATTTAACAGACATTATTATGATTTCACGGAAGACTCTTAAGACGGTAAGTGTTTGGGCACGTATTATATTTTATTTCTGACCATTTATTTTGTTTAAACTTTTATGCGCCCCCCACTGGCTGTTGGCGCAAATTGAGCAACTCTAGTGATAAGTAAATACACTAGTTTAGCAACGAAGTATATAGTAATTCAAGGTGGTAACCCTCTTTGTGCACTGGTAAGACAAATAATGTAATTGTTGTTAAGTTTTACCTAGAAGATAGATAACGTATTAGATTTTCGTTCACCAAGAAATTTCATAAACGTGCTTATAAACACATGCTTTTAATGTTAAGTTTGGCAAGCTAAATTCAACAAATATACTCGAACTATACGCTGTAAAGGCTATAAATAGGACATAAGTGATTATTGTATAAATATTTTAACATTTTTAAGCGCAGTTACCTTTATTATTAATAAAAACTACTACATTATACATTAGAGGAGACGTAGAAGCCTTCTGCTCCGCCGAAATATCTTTGATAAAGGCAGCACAAATCTCTCAGTTCTTCGACTTTGAAGATTATAATATCTAGTATAACTTTGAAAATCTTTTTAATGTTTCATCATTTTGCATTCAGCCGGTTATATTATTATATTAACAACTATAGGCCAGCACAATAGGTGAGCGTTTAATAGATAAGCAGATAGTTCCCATAAATTTAGCTAATTAAATAAGGTACGATGAACTTCCATCGAATTTCGTGCTCTGTATATTCTTACGTAAAACACTGTCTACTTAATACAAACATTTAGATATACATACATAGCTAGTGTTCTGAATATAGTTCTATCTGTACATGCACGTATTAAAACTAACATTTGAAAGAATAGTGCGATTTCTTAGAAACGCCGTTTTGATTACATTTTGGAAATACTCTTAGCCTTGAAAATATTTCCAATTTAATAGAAACGAAAAAGAATTGTATTAAGGAGAAGTATAACCTTAGGTGGTTTGGTAAGTCCACATGACGTTTCGTGGTTATTTTTATTTTAAACAGAAATTCGTAAGTCTACACAAGAGCGAACCAGTCAGTGTATTTCCATTACAGCAATACCTTCGGCACAATACTATTAAACAAGTGCTTACAGCTCATAATGTCTATCATTTAAGAAATAGCCGATTCTTAGGAACCGTAGTGAAATTTAAACAAAACCTACTGTTTATGGATATTTTCCTTAATAATAAATGTACGTGCCGTGAAACAAATTTTAGGGATTTCGAACGTATATTCACCCAAGTATATCGTTTACCTGATCTCTACCCCGATCTAGCAATGATGCCGCAAGTAATTGTTAAAATAATATACAGGCATTTATATTTCGGGCATAGACAAAAGTTATCTTGACTGTTTTTGGGGTAGCTACAAATTTACATATTAACAGTTGATTAACTACTTCAGCTTGAATTTTGGAAGTATGTTTATTTATGTAGTTGTTGTTATACCTAGAAAACAGAATAAATAAATCGAATTTATAGTCTCTTTTATTAAAGCAACCAAAAAATTTGTGACTTCAATGAAAAAGTCGATGTCTAAACCTTATTCATTAATACAGCGAATTCTCGTTTATTAAACTACTTTAAGAAAAATGATCTCACTATGTTGTAGCACTTGTCATCCTTACTTTTCATATTGTTTTACTGATGACACCTTAAAACATTTCAATTATTGAAGAAACGGCGTTAGCAGATCGCCGTTTGAAAGTGAAGGAATTAGCAGTGATGTCTAACATTTCTGAAACAAGTATTCGCCGAATTCTCCATAACCATTTGGGTATGAATAAGATTAGTGCAATATGAGTACCGCATCTTCTTTTTGCTCTCCAATGTGAACGTCGAGTCGAATGTGTGTGTTCGTTTTTAAACATGTGTGAGGACGACCCGAAATCGATTTTGATGTCAAACAATGGCCCTGCATTATGATCCTGCATCCAAAGAGGAATCGATGGACGTCGTTTTAAGGACGATGGTGAGTTGCAAGCAGGTGTAATACAACATCAAACTTTAGATTATTTTTACAAGGGTATAGAATTATTAATTGATCGTTGTAATAAATGTATTGAAGTTAAGAGAAATTATATTGAAAAATAAAAATTGTTAAATTTTACCAAGTTTATTTTTTCTATATGGGCCCGAGAATTTATGACGCCTACCTCGTAAATGTTATTTGTATTCTAAACCTAAGAACGATAAAATAATTTTTTTTCGACAATTACTTTCCAATGAGCCTATTTGCAGCAATGCATAGAAGTTAAGTCGGTCTGTCCCTATCTTCTACCTCATATTTCGAGATTGTTTCCTAACTTGACTTCTTATGACATAGCTAAACCATCTAATTATTGTCTTTTGATATCCTGCTCGCTCGTCTTGTTTCATTTACAGTGTTGTAAGTTGAAGCAGTTTCACTTTACCCTATACCTGACTCTGTCTTTACCTTTCTCTAGAAATAGAGTATGCTCGGTAACTCTTGACACAAAATTAAAAAATACCTATAAACTAAACGCAATATTTCAGCAACAATGAACTTTATTTGAAATGATAAGCAACATATTTATATAAACTTAACTAAACACTAGTTTTTGAAACTTTTTGGGCTATAGCCGTCACTATACGTCTGAAGGAATTCAAACATTCAAGGTTTTCCTTTTAGAATATTCTCTCTTCAATAATGTCCAATACTTTTCAATGGGTCGGATTTGAGGTGTATTTGGAGTGTTATTTACTTTTGATACAAAATCTATGTTATTTCTTTGAAGAAATTCTATGCATTTGGCAGCGTAATGACATGTTGCCATATCAGGCCAAAACAGAACATCTCTATTTTTAATAAAGGGAATAAGCCTTTTGCGTAAACACTCACTTAGGTAAATTTTCCAATTCATGGTGCCTGTGAAAATATACGGTTTTGAAACATTCCTATGTTCATCCATCGCCTGCCATATCAGATATACAATTATAGTATTTTCTCCCAGGAACAACTTTTGATCAACAGCACAGTATGTTTCATCATCCTTGATAATAACTTTTCCGCTTCCTTGAGGTGCCAATTTTTCTGCAAGCAGCTTTTGCTCTCGATTTTTTATCGTTAACATAATGTGGGACGCTTTTATATACGTGAGATTTAATTCCAGCTTTTTTAACTTTAACTTCATGTAAATATGAAGGCGATATATTCAACAGGGCAGCCGATTTTCTTTCAGACATGTTTGGATCTCTTTTGTAAAGGGCTTTAACACGAGACAATAACGTTTCCTTTCTTACAAATATTGGCCTTCCTCCACCCGATTTATAAATTGCAGATCTACGTACTTCATAGCATGACAAAACATTATATATAGTCCTTCTGGCTACCCTTTCTTTCGTAAAATAAATAATAACATCTTTCTTGACTCGATTCGCAGAATTGTCAAAGTAGTGGCAAATTCTTTTGCGAGTTCTTAGTTCTTAACAGTTCTGATTTCAAAAACACGAATCGTAAGTTTATAAAACTAATGTCTAGCTAACGACAACTAAACAATTATTTGACATTTTTACTAAAATACTTAAAACAAAGTGTGCCAGGAGACCAGGAGTTACCGAGCATGTTTTAATCACTTTGAACAACCTGTATATAAATGTTTAAAGAGTCTTATTGTAGCATCCTCGTTATTTATAGATATTTGTAGATATACAAATATAGCAATTAAGCCTTTAGATTATAGTATGCAGATAATCCTTTACTACTTCATTTTGTTTCATTATGCATTTATTATATTAAAATTTGATGAAATTTAAATTTTCCAAATCTACCCTAATTCAATACTTTACAATGGGTGTATTTTATTTCACTTGTAAAAAGTGCATTTGTGTTGTTTGAACTATTCTATCAGTGGCTCATATATGGCAAGATAGTCTATACTTCTTGCAGTTATCAAAGGTAGCAATAGCGTTAATTACTTATAAACGTTACAAAATGTGATTGGATAAGAAGTTAGTCACAGCGAAAATAATGCAGGTATAAGTAATTTTGGAGTTTCTAAAAAAATGTTTTTAGAAACCGTGAGCTATGCTTAATATTCTATATTTTATTGTAATGTACTAACGTTATAATTTAGCAATATTTGTGGTGGTTGTGATATACTTCTGCCACCTGTTATGCGACTACTAAACTTCGAGAGAAGAAGCTACTGAGATATCGTTGCCTATTATTTTAGTGCATTACACGGAGCTGATAGAAGTAATGTTTTGTCAACAATCTAAAATCTGCAATGTTTTAGAGCCACAAACATATTCGATAAGTTCAAATAGAAACCTTTACTATTAAAAGAAATAAAAGCGAATGGTAAAAGATGGCAACATAATATGTTGCCATCTTTTTTTATAGAAAATCATAGATCCAACAGCATATTATGCTGTTGGATCTATGATTTTCTATAAAAAAGAAGTCCCCCTACTACAGCTGTTTTAGTAGAAGAAAAGTATTCGCTTCTCTTTTGATACATTTTTTATATATTTTTAGAGATCACCATTTATCATCACCCACATCGAGCAATGTGCCGATTCATAGACGACATTTTCGTTACAGATTTCGTTTCGGCATTATTTGCCTTTTTGGGTAGTTCAAAATAAAAAAAATAATAATTTATAGACTATATTATAGTACTACAGTTCCTTGTCCAACAAATTCAAAAGGAAGAATATAGTTTATATTATTTAGTTTCATTCTTCTTTAATTGTTTTAATTATTTCTTAATATTTCCTCTATAATACAAGTTTAAATCAAGCATGTTAAGAAAATAAGTTTCTTTGTTCGAATCTTACAATTATAAGGTAGTTTATAATTTATAAACTTAAAACTGGTACCCTTCTTTGTACACTTTGAATTATACCTATAAACAAGGGTAGTGCGCTTCTCTGGTATCTGTCCGTGTTATTAATGGATTGATAGATGGCGCTAGAAGTATGACATTCGCTTTATTTGGGAACTTTCTACAATATAGGCAGCCAAAGTAGCATATCTAAATCATAGTGTTCCATAATGAAAATTTATGAGGTGAATGAAAATAGTTCTGGCTTATTTTCTTTGGAGAATCAAACAAATATTGTTTATTTTGCCTAGAAATCTTCTTAATGTAGTCCAACATTCCCAAAATGGGAACACTGTTATAATTTTTTTTGTGTTAGATGGGATATTTGACTTTTTCTTTCACTGAGTAACATTTTCCAGGTTATTAGCTATTAAATTATCTTATTTGTAACATTCTTGTTGACTCTATATTCTAGTTACAATCTTATCAGTATCACTACTTTTGAGACATTTGTTGATTTTCGTTTTATATAATTTTTCATTTTTAACTTGTAATTTTTATCTTATTTGTGGTGATAAGCAATTTACTTACTATACTATAGACTAACGACAACAGATATCCTCTGGCTTGTGAGTAACACACCTTTCAACTAATTTCTTAAGCCTGTTTTACAGCCGCGATTTATTGGTCAATTAATTGAACAAGTTGATCTTCGATTTTATTGTGCCTTGTAAAACAGCAAAAATCGGTATGATTTCTTGGGCAATTTATCCTACGATTAATTGAATTAAATAGAACATGATCTATTTTCGCCACAATTTTCCGACGATTTCTTACTAACTTTGCTGTTTTAATACCAACCCAGTAATAAAAAAGTACCTACGAATTTTGTTTAATGTTTTTAAGGTAAAGTGAGGATAAATTTCAAAAATTTACGACGATTATGATGTATGGATAATTTGAATTAACTAACCGAAACCGACGTAACCTAAGCTAATCTGTGTCTATACCAAAACTGCCAAGACATTTGGCAAAGGCAGATTGCCAATCCATTTTCATCTGCAGCTGAAAATTTCCTATTTAATAATTTCCCCGTTCAACTATTAACGAAACTAAACGAGTATTCACAATCGTTAAAAAATTGTCACATTTTTTTTGTGGAATGGAAAACAGCATATTTCCACTGATTTCTTGGTTAAGAACTTGTGCAATATTTTGGTCAATAAATCGCGGCGTGTAAAATAGGCTTTAGAAAAGTGAGCTGCTTCATTTTGTTGTGTCAGCTAAATATTGTACGAAATATTGTACGACAGTGCCATCATTTTGGGACCGTTGAGATGTTGAGGCTAGGGAATTACCGGTACACGATTCATGCAAAATTTGTCGAACATTATTCATTACATCGTTACTCACAATCAGTTAGTTTTGAAATCAGTTTGTTGTTTGAAACAAGAAAGGGAATTTTACGATTCCAGATCTGATGGAAACGTCGTCCATGTCAAATGGAATGTTAGCTCCATAGTCACTTTGCCATGTAATCATTACGATGTTACACAATTTCAAAGGGCTTCTAAACGAGTAAGGGGAGAATAAAGAGAACGAAGTGATACAACCAATTCGATGGGAGGTTTGACCTCTTAGACCGCCTCAGTTCCTCTTACTGGCCGAAACTGAGATTAGAAAAGTGGTGTTTGTTTCTCATGTCCTAAATTCCTAAATTTAGCTGGGGTGGCAGCTTATCATTTTTAATAGTAAGTAAATAACGATGGCGAAATAACTGATCTGGAATTTAGACGCACGAAGTATTTTAATAAATTAAAGGTAACTTAGAGAAAAAATAAAGGGGGTGCTACAGTTGTAGTGAAGGATATATAATTATAACATGCTCACAAGGTAGAAGTTGTATTTCTAAAAGAGAATGAAAGTAACAATAAAATGCTTTCGCTCGTATAGTTTTTCTTTGTGATGACGCTGTCAACATCCCCAAAATGGGAACATGTCTTTTTAGAAAAAAACTGACAAAAAACATTTTTAGAAAATGGCCACTTCATTACATTCATTTGTAAAGCATTCTGCGAGAATTTCAAGAATGATTATTTTACAACTCGGTCAGTAAAAGGTTAATGCTTACATGTTCATTTAAAGTTAATGCCTAAGAAGCGCAAATCTTAATGAAGTAAATATCAGTATGTTAATCAGAACTCGGTGTGTAGCTATTCCAGCTTTCTTATCAGCACAGTATAGGATCTATTGGTTTTTACTTACGTAAAACTATTCGCCTGCAATATAAAAACGGACTAAAACTGAACTTTTTAAAAAGTTAATTAATTAATATATTATCATTATAACTACTATAATTATACTACCATGAGTACCAGGTGACATGGAACCTAAATGGCAAATGTAAAAATAAATTTGTTAGAATTGGAGAAGAATGTATTGAAGAGGATATTTAATTGAATGGAAATGAAAGAGAGGCGTAGAAAAAAGGTAAGCAAACACCTAATAAGCTGTGATTAGCGGCGTGACAAGTAGGAAGTTTAATATTACACATACACAAATATTGTTGTGATAGTTATCTACTTTTGTTAAAAAGTGTTGTTTTTTGACAGTTGAACTACTTTTAGTTACATATTATTACGAGGCGAAGCAGTGTTGATGATTTCCTCCCTCTATATTCCCCTAGTATGATATTTTTTCTTCGCCTTACACGTGGAGACAAAAAGCATTTTCATTAAAAAAGAGTCCAGTAAGCAACAATTAAAGTTACAAACCAATTTTACTATCGGAAAATCTAGCCATACTTCTTTAAATCAAAAATATGTGATTTTATCGTATTTGGATAGGCAAATTGCTATTCACATGCAGTTATAAATTAAAAAAAAATCTTTACCATCTGCTTTCAATAAAACAGTTCAGAAGAGAATTCAGTTTTACTGCTAATGCTAATGATGATAGTGTTCCAGTGCCACAGATCTAGAGTACCTGATTAATAGTATTTAGTTATCACTAGCTCAATTTGCGCCAACAGCCAGTGGCGGGCGCATAAAAGTTTATTCAAAATAAATGATCAGAAATAAAATATAATACGTGCTCAAACAGTTACTGTCTTAAGAGTCTTCCGTGAAATCACAAAGGGAATAATGTCTGTTAAATATCTGCAATATTAGACATGTTTCCACAGTTGTTTCGGCAAACCGAGTGCGGCGTGAGGAAAAAGTGTGTTTATGCAGAAAACGAACGTTATGCATCTAGTGACGTTATATTTGCGTAAGTAAAATAATCTTTGGAACAACTTAACGGTTCTGTTGACGCACCTTCACAAATTTGTCTTAATGTGCCAAAATCACAATCTTTCTCTAAAACACTTTCAAACCTTTCTAGAACACAAACATTTTTTGCGTCTTCTACCGCTCACAGCTGTGCGTGAACATTTGCAGAGATTCCACTAACGACGCCGAAGGATTTTGTAATTTTTCTATTGCCTCCATTAGTTCGAAGTAATTGTTCTGAATAGTTTTTAAAACCGTTTTAACCTGACTATCTTGAAATTTCGGCTGGCTTTCCTTGATAGCCGCAGCTTCCTTTGGATCGAATTGTAAAACCACGTTCTTAGTATTCTCAAAATATTTATGATAATAGAACGCGGCCTGTAACTATGTTCCCCAACGTGTAGGAATAGGTTCTGGTGGCTCAGGCATACGAGGACACAGTCTGTGAAATTTGCGAATACGTTTTGGGGATTTGATAAATACTGCTTTTGTATGCGCTATTAATGCGTCTACCTCAGGGTAACATTTTCTAATACTATCTGCCACATGACTGAAAGCATGAATTTTACACGTAATATGTAACAAGTTAGCACAATGTTTTTTAAGAGACCGGCCTACAGAAAGCAAGTTTGCGGCACCATTACTCATAAACATCAACAGTTGGTTTGTTGAAAGTTAAAACTTTTCCAATGTATTTAACACTAACTTTGAAATTACTTCGGCAATACATTGTTGTACTCGTCTGGAAGCTAATAGAATTGAAGGTGACGATTGATGTGGTTCCATTGTACGTACCATTATATTAACCACATAATGTTTTTTACGATCTGTTGTTTCGTCCATACATAACCATAGTTTTTTATCTTTCAACTCCGATTTAATCCTTTTTTCAACATGTTCACGAGCAGATGGCGCAATTCTTTGTAACGATGCCCGACTTGGTAATTTGCAGTCCGAATATTTATTCCAAAAGAAGACATATGCTTCCTTGTCTAGTAAATTAAACGGTATATTACATGCAATAAAGGTAACACATAAATTAAATTTAAATTTGTCATAGTGTCGTATGCAATTTTTTTTTTAAGAATGCTGTTTACTATTTACGTGACGTAGACAATCCCTGTTGGACCAACACATTAAAGGGATATTACAAACTACACATTGATTTTAACGCCATCATAATTTAGGTCAGGCATTTCTGCTATAAATTCTGTAACTTTGTCCAACATTGGTCGTTTTCGCGACGTACGCAACATTTTTGAAACAAACGTAGAACTACGAAATAGTATTTACGGCAGCGTACATGTATATATAACAGATCTGGTTGAGACTCACAGTTATAGTGAGGGTTGTATCGAACCTCCGCCACTGCCCGTTGGCGCTTGTGAGCAACTCTACTGATTAATCTACTTTCAATGTACGGTACCTGACGCTGCCGTGTTTGCAAAATTTGAGCATCGTCACCAAGGGAGCGGAAGGAATTTAGAAATGGATTTAAAAGGTAAAGTTTTATTAATTCAGATAGTAAACTGGGGCCCTGAATGATAAAATAAATGGAGACAGTATAAACGATTTTTCGACAAGAAGTAATTTTCAAAATCCATGGATAATTTCATTCATGTTTCAAGTAAATATTAAACTATTTATATAAAAACTGGAGGACATCAACAAATTAATCAACTTCGACATTTATCAACATTGTAATCGACGGAGCAAGATCCGAAGAGGAAGATACTTGGTTGTAAATCTGGTTACTGGTCCAATAATATCAAGAACGGACACCGAAGAACTGCTACTTTGCGGAGAACAGCAGTGTGCAGGTACCGAAGTTAGTATTATTTGGCCAAATAATAAAATCAGAAAGAAGAATTCAATTCAATTAATTTAATATCAAAATTTAAAATTAAAAAAAAAATAAATTAAAGCTTAAGTAGCTGTCGGTTAAGGATTACGATAGGTTCTTGTTTAACATACCATACTCTGTTTAAAAGAAATATAATTATTCTAAATTTTAAACAATAAAACTTACTGTCTCTTTGGAATGATAAAAATTGTTTCATTTTCTTATCTTTTTCAATTAGCAAGAAGTAAATAAGACCTAAAAATTTTTCTAAAACGTTAGAGATAATTCATTTAATTCTTTAATTTCAAATATATCATTACATAAATATTAATAATATTAAATATTTGATTTTTGTTAAAAGTTTTCGATGAGCTTTAAAGGATATTTGAATTTATTAAGTTCCCTGTTTCCGTAAGTCGCGCTATCGCTGTCAATAATTGTACCCTAACTGAATGCGGGGATCTAACTTATTGAATACAGTGAAAAAGATCTGAAGTTATATTGAAAATAGGTTCGCAGACTTGAGTCGCTCCTTATCAAAAAAATCGTAATGTAGCGCTCCGTCTCGAACCCCAAAACGACATTTGTTTCCTCTTATATTAAATAAATTCTCGAATCCGCAATCACCGATGACAGATTTATGAAAATATTTGTCTGAAACGGCAGTTATTTTAAATATTCGAGGGAATCATTTGATTATGCAGATATGGGCATAAAAACAAGATCGCGGCGCTCCGAATTTGTTTTGCGGCGGTCGCCGCCTTGGAATGGCTTTAGCTTAAGAAAATTTTCTTTACAAACTGTTCTCCTATTGATTAAACATTCGCGGCTTCTCTTCAAAACAAACTTAATACTTAAAGTTTTGCCTGTATGCCGCCGAAATGTGTTTTAATAAAACTGTTCCGGAATTTATTTCTTATGGATTAAGTATATTTTTCTTGGGGTGGGATTATTTTTTCTTTCGCTGGAGTTCATAAAACGGGGACTGAATTGAGTTTCTTCTTTTATACACCTAATGACCATCTATTTCATTCGATAACATATTACTTATTCTTACTTTTTTTAGTAGTAGAATTGAATATTATCTACAGTATATACAGCTAATATTTTCTTAGCAATGAATTGTGCACGGAATGTATCCCAAACTAATTCGTTTGGAAACAGGTGTATGGACATATACTGGCTGGAACGATTAGGTTTTTTATTTAGACATGGGGGGGTCATCAAAAAGAAAGATTATTCGAACTAACGCTTAGTTAAGTTGGAGCCTTTGTTAATTTCTAAAGGTCATTGTTAGTCGTTGCAGCAATAAAGTTATCTATTTCGGATGAAGACAATTACTTGTTTATTGAACCCGGGAATCATAATTTATTAGTGCTAACGTTTTTTGTTCTTTGGGATGCGATGGATTAACCAGAAAACACATGTCCATACAAGTTGTCGATTTCCACGTGATATGTACAGGTCACTTAGAGAGAGTGACTTGAACGCCAATACGACTTTTAGTGGAGAACTATTCATTCTTTATTCCTATTTTACCTAAAAGAATAAGCAAGCTTTGTATAAATTCCAATTAATGCATAATTTCACAGACATTCGTGTATCAGTGCAGATTCATATCTGTAGGCCTTAGTGGCCTTTAGAACTGCCTGACTGTCGCTGTATATATTCTTAGTTGCGCCTCGTATTCTTTTCTCGTGGTTCTTCATGGCGCAAAGGTTTAAAGCAGAAATTTCTGCTTGAAATATGTTGGTGTGAGGTCCTGTAGGCATTTTTAGGTGATAGTTAGGACCACTAGTATCTATACTTGTTCCAACACCTTCTATTCTCGAGCCGTCCGTATACCATTCCAGGGTATCTCTTTTGAGTTGAGGCTCACCGAATGCCCACTCAGTACGGCTTTCAATGATCACCTTATAAAGCTGATCAAAATTATATTGCATAGGGATCGTGTCCTTTGCAATATACATCAGATAGTTTATGTTGGGATCTTTAAGGATTTTGAGGTGCGCCCTATGATCCCCAGGCTGTAATCCCTTCGTTCTACTAAGAGAGAGGGCACTCGATATAGCCTGCTTCTGAATGTGGATGTGAAGCGGCGTTATTCCCAGCAGTACTTCTAAAGCTGCTGTGGGACAATGTATGTCTCAACATCACTCCTATGATGTTGAGACATGAAAGTCTCTGAATATGTTGAGGCTGCTGTTGCACAGTCTTCTGAGTTGTTTTTGGTCACCAAACCAGAGAGGCGTGGGTGATCGTGGGTCTGATTATTGCCGTATAGGACCAAAAGGTCATTTGAGACTTAAGACCCCAGTTCTTACCAACCAACCTTCGGCATCCTAGTGACGCCATAGTGGCTTCTTTCTGTAAGTTGGAGATGTGGGAGTTCCATATTAGTTTTTTTGTCGAACGTAACTCCCAAGTATTTAACTTCATCGCTGAAGGTAATGGTTTTCCCTTCGATGGAGGGTGATTTAAAACAGACTTTTTGTCTCCTTGTAAAAGGAACGATTCTAATCTTTTGCGGGTTTATATGCAAGCTTTGATTTTGCCACCATTAATAGGTATCATTGAGAGCTCTCTGCATAACTTGCGGTATGATATTCTCATATTTTCCATGGATCATGATTACCAGGTCGTCTACGTACCCTTGCACCTTATATCCGTTAGAAGTTGAGTTTTGTAGAGATCAGCTACAGCAAGACACCAGAGTCGAGGCGACAGGACCCCTCCTTGGGGACAGCCTCTGTTACCTCTAATTGTTGTTTCGGATCCCAGCGTAGCTCTTATTCGTCGACTTTGGAGCATGGTTTTAATCCATTTTGTAGCCGACGGGTGAAAACCTTTGGCAGAAGTTGCTCTCTCAGTGCTTTCGAATAGTAACTTCGAGTAATAATTTTACTCTGTTTATTAAATATTGTTAAGCATCTGTCCCTAGTATTAAGACAATTGTACCTAATTACAAATTATTAGAAATCCCATCATGGGGTGATCGTTTTAAAGTATGTTATGGTGTAACATCTTTTTTATGGTAAAGTAATTTTTGTGAAAACCTAGCGAACACTGCAGTATTACCTTTATAAAATTATTTGAAATTTGGATACCATAGATATCCCTTTTAATTAGGCTTTCCTCTCGACTAGCTATCTTTCCCGGATTTATCATATATAAAACATGTAATGTATTAACAACATCGGAGGAAGAAGATGAACCGGATTCAGTGTTTTTCTCTCTAAAAAATTATTTCTTGGCTACAAAGATACTAAAGGAATTAATTGGATTCTTCATTCACTGTAGGTCTATGTAATTTGTTTCGATGTTTACCATTTAATTTGTTTTTCTTATCGCCATAGCTTTTGTTTTAGCTTCGTTAATTTTTAAGTCTATTGTTGCTAGTTCAGGTTTTTGTTAAAAATTCTTGTGATGACAGCAGTCTCTGAATTCTTCGACAAACATGAATTCTCATGGCAAAAATTGATAGGCGTATGCCTAGACGGTGCTCCCTCAATGCTTGGATCTCGCTCAGGATTCGTGCAATTGGTCAGAGAAAAAAATCCTGCTGTAATTGCTATTCACTGTTTTATACACCGCCAAGCCTTGGCGGCTAAGACACTTTCAGACGAACTTAATGTTATTTTAAAATTATGCATAAAAGTTGTTAATTATATTAAAAAGAGCGGGTTAAATACTCGACCTTTTACAGCTTTTGTGAAGATTTGGGAACAGATCATAATACACTGTTATTCCATACGGAAGTGTGCTGGAAATATGCTGGCAAGATTATTTGAACTTCGAGATAAAGTAATGTTTTTGAACAATCAGAAAGAAAATGAATTAAATATCGAATTCAAAAAACCCAAGCGTCCAAGTAGTGTTGGCTTATTTATCCGATATATTTGACTCATTGAACAACCTTAATTTGAAATTGCAGGGTGGTGACTCAAATATAATTTATCATCATGATGCCATCATGTCGTATACAGAAAAGTTGCAACTTTGGAAACGTAAAATATCGGCAGAACCATGTAATTATTCCTGTTTTCCTAAATTATTTACATTGCTAGAAAAAACATGCTTTAAGGAGGTTTTTGAAGGTACTGCATTAACAGAAAAATATCAAACCATTTGGAGCACCTTACTGAAGAGTTCAAGCACTAATTCGCTAATTCGTGTGACAATAATATTTATAGATTGGCAACGGATCCTTTCAGTGCCAACATAGACGCACTGCCAGAAACACTTCAGGAGCAAGCTTTGGAAGTCAAGAAGGATTCCACTGCCGAATACGACTTTGAAAAAATGGATAAAACATTCTTTTGGGTCAAGTATTTCAAAGTGTATCTACTTATAGGAGAATAAGCGCTGCGATTGTTTAGCAAAGGCGTGTTAGGGGGGCGTGGTAAAAAAAAACTTTGGGAACCCCTGAACTAGACGAATCTATACTCTAAAATACAATCGGCAACATAATTATGATAAATTTCACTGACGATCTACTTAATAACCTTAGGATAGATATTTAATTTACGAAAACCTGCTAGAAATACCTCTGAATTTACCCTGCTGTTTGAAAATAAGAAGATGAACTAAAGAGGATTAGCTTTACCGTTTCTCCACGTTTGTCGTTATCTGGACTTAAATTAATTTTGTAGTACCCCCGCTCCAAGCCCAATCGGCTTGGTGGGAAATTGTGGCTTCCGAAAAATAGCTTTTATCAGCCAGAGGGAATTTCATATTTGTCGGGTGGCTATACTGAATACCCTATACGTTTTAGATTGACAGCTGATATTTTCGAAGTAAATATTTAACATAACAGTACATGTATGATATAATTGAAAAGAGAAATATTCTCTATCGGATAGACAATAAAAAAGTATAGCGTTCTATTTAAAATACGAAAGCTAATGCGACTTCCAATTAAACCGGAAATGATACCTCGACAGTAATATCGGAAAAATTTTAAATTCTAACTTCGTAATATGCGAAAAAAAATGAAATCAATACCTTTTTTAACAACAAAGATGTTGTCCTGGAACAGGTACGCTGAATAACCCGGTATACGTACACAAAATCTCTAAACTCCGCCGACACACTGATGGCACACCAGGTATAAGGAGTTCCTTTCCAAAATAACAAAATAGGTGGTTGGATACGGAAATATGTTTAAATCAATGTTATCAGAACATCTTGACCTCCTATCGTTTATATAATTCCCAACCTTCTACAATTCCAGAGGTTTCGGACACTTTCTCATTATCCTTTTCACTATCTACTTTTTAAAAGCACTGTTGACTTTAATCTAAAACAGTTTAGGATGTGGTAATTAGTTGCAGTTGCAAGATCTATTCATGCAGGAAGTTTGTACATATGTATTATGTGCAATGCAAGTTCTATAAAGTTCATCGATCAATGAGATCCGGTTATTTGCCAATTTTTGGAATCTCCAAATATCCAATTATAGTTTTCATCATTTATCTTTATCAAACTTAATACGATAGCGTAGTATATTCAACTCACGGAACTTTTATAGGATTTTCAGAATCCTCTTGCTATAAAGTTTGTTTTCAGTTTTCATTCCGTCTAAGATCATAACATCTTGCGGTGACTAGATTTTTGCTAGTTGGTTCTGCGGAAACATGTTCGTTTGTTATCTCGCTCCGTTTTGCATTTTTCTGCGAGCTTCGTAATGTAGCATGTGAACAAGATTGTTATTACACAGACGGTCCTTTTCGCGGATTTTGCGATAATAAACGTTTTATAGCTAATTGTTATTGGTTTATGACACAATATGGCGACTACTCCAGTTTAAATCCGATTGGTCCCTGGGGACTAGAGTTATAAAACGGGTGAACGTCGTAATATGATAGAAGAATGATTATCCGGAGTTGAACAATAAAAAATAATTGTTTTTAGATTTATTCTCTTCACTATAACCGAATAGTTGCGCCTCTGGATTTTTATAGTCCAATAATAATCCTTCGTCGTTAGCTTTTTCTACAATAAAATACTATGTTTTTCTTAGGTTTGATGTTGGTAAGTAAAAACAGGGAAACTAAAAAAAGTAGTAATTGTTTTATTGTAGTGTTGAAATTATTTCTTTCGTTGAGAAGTACTCATATTTCATCCGTTTCAGTATTGTTAAGAATCTAAACTCAGAAGTGACTTACAACTATATCGATATTTTTTCGTTTAAATTTTAGTGGAATTATGGTTACAGAAAAGCAATATTTCAAATAAGAGTAGGTTTTGCAAATTTAGAATTTTTCCGCTTACGTTTTCCATTAATTTCATGCATATTTGGAATAAAGATTTATCAAGTTGGTTGCGTTTCTGTATTTGTGTTATTGTATGACAACACACCTCATTGAAGGTAATCAAACGAAATGTTCGTTTGGAGGCGATAAAATAGTACTTACACAGGTAAACAAGAACATTTAATTCTAAAAAGTAAAGTTTTTCAATTTTAAATTTACACTGTCATATGTTTTGGACGACATTAAAATAGCAATTAATAACGTTCATTTATCTCATTCTGAGAGTGCTTGTAACTTGGGATGTATTTTGGATACTAGGTTGCGTTTTTAGAAAGCATGTAACTTCTGTTGTTAAAAAAGGGTTTTATAATTTAAAGCTGACCTAATCCTCAGAAGAATACTGTGCGAGTCACTTGTTCTCTCTCAACTTAATTTTACTTAACTAATTATTTATCATAGCGTTGACAGTGTTGACAGGATGCATTTACAACGGATGGATACATAATGTATGTCTAAGATTTACACCGGGTGTCCAGGGTAACATGAAGTACATGGGTATATTGGAAATGGTTAAGGATGCAAGGTCGGTTAAATGGGGAAAAAGTTACGCACTTATACGGCTAAGTACAATCCGGAATTACATTTTTTAAAATCCATTTTTCTCATTTTTGTGCTGTACACTAGGTATACGAGGTGTGGCAATTAAATAACCGGATTGGTGCTACAAAACATTCTATTGATCACCAATTACATGACAAAGTTTATCCTCTTTAATGTACTCTCCTTGCCGATCCCTACAACGCTCCATATGAATTTTCCACTGTCGAAAGCCGTGCTGGAAGTCCGTTTCTGTCAGCTTGTTGAGAACCTCCGTCGCTTTCGCTTTCACCACTTCCACACTGTCAAATCTTGTCGCCATAAGTTCCGATTTTACCTTAGGAAATAAAAAAAAGTCACAGGGGATCAGGTCTGGCAAGTACGGTGGATGGTCCAGCACGGTGATGCCAGATTTCGCGAACGCCTTCACAGACAAGGCGGAATGGGCTGGCGCATTGTCTTGGTGGAGCATCCAGGATTTGCTCTTCCACAAATTGGGTCTGCGCCCTCTCACTTGTTCACGAGGGGTAGTTAGAATCTCGACGTAATAATGTTGATTGACTGTCTGACCTTCGGGGACCCAGTGAACGTTGCTCGATCTGAACACTCTGTACTTTTCTGACGCGGCGCTTGCGTAAGGACTTGAACGGATGATTGCTACAACGGGATTGAGCGACGTACAACAGTGCCCTTCGAGCTCAGGGTGGGAGAAGCATCTACAAGCACAGACATGTTCAAACCTGCCGTGACGTGCTCGCTGTTAGCCGATAGTAGCGCCAGTCCGGTTATTTAATTGCTATACCTCGTATGTCTTTTACAATCGCCTTTGTTCCAGCACATTAAAGATATTTTACGATACTGTAGTTCCATTATGGTTCAAATCGGGAAATTTACCGACTTATTAGCTAACGGTCGTTTATTTTCCTTGCGTACATTAGACATACTTACGTACATATATTCATCTCTATAATTACGACTAACGCTGCGAACTGTTGATGAGAAACTGTTGCGATAAATCAATAATTTCATTCGCTGAGGTAGCCCGTGCCGATTCATCTGCATACATACGTCGCGTCATGGGCTGTCAAGGAACAATCTTTGTCGGCTACTTGAAAAAGGATAAAACTAATACAAGTGCATGTTATGCATCGTTAGTGGACCACTTGAAAATCGAGTTGCAAGAGAAACATTCACGTTGCCACAAAAAACCTTTTCCCATCACTACAAGGTGCCAGCTCATTCTTCTGGAGTTATGGTCCCGGACTTGATGGCATTAGGTTTCCAATTCGTTTCACATCCCCTCTATTCTCCAGATTTGTCTCCTTTAGATTTCCATCTGTTTCCAAATATGAAAAAATGACTGATGGAAAAGAGATTTTCTTAAAACGAGGGTGTAATTGCGGAAACGAATGCCTATTTTGCGGAATTATTCGGAAGGGATCAACAAACTGAAGCAGCGCTGCATGCAGTAGATAAGCCGAAGAGAAGATTATGTTGTAAAATAGAAATGGCTTATCCCGGAAAATAAAGTACTTTTTTACTTGGACTTTCCCAACCACCCTCGTATACGTACACCATTGTACCATTGCAAAAACTGACATCGATTAATCAATAAGTTGTACGTTTCTGACATGCTATAAGTCTGCTTCTCCAATTTTCTTGGTTAATTGAATTTGAATGAGGTCATATTGTTGGACAATGAGATGTTGGGTGGCAGTTTAGAACAATCATCTTGGATAGAGCATTTTCAGGACGTTATTTGCAATTTATACTTACTAAACTGAGGTAGTTCTGGAGCATATATCAACGTTTCAAATTTGAACAATCAATATTGTTTGTTTAACATATTTGACTGTATTTTTTATACAATTAGGGAATTCTGTTAACAAAATCTTAATACCAAATGTTAACGTTGGTGTAACCTCCCGCGGTTGCTGTTTTTATTTTTAGGAAGGTTTCCAGGTTAAAACCGTTCTGTGCACTTTTCTAGTCAAAGATTTTTCTCACTTGGCGAAGGCACACTTAAGTAAAAGTAAAATTGAACTTGATGGAGGTTATTTCATTTCCCTCGCCAGAGGCTTATAGCTGCATATCATACACAATTTAATCTTTCAATTGTTTGAATTTATTTATTTCTTTACGTTCGTCAATACCTACGTATGTACATACTTCGGATCAAGTAATAGCAGATAAAACGTATTCATTTTGAAGAACCTGTTCGTGTATGTGCATATACTCGTTATAAATGAAATCAAATTATAATTATATTTCTGGTGAAAATGCCGGTAAACAAGTTACGAAAACAGTATTTTAATTGTGTATTAAAAGTTCCGCAAGTAAACCCAGTTATGTATATTTAGCACATCGGCGCAAATTTAGAACGCAGGGTTGACAACCACCGCCTGCGGTTATTTTAAATAGCTTCCATTTCAATCCAATAAGCATGTAAAACACTCTATTATTATAAAAGTTGTCTACTGCGTGTATATTCGCTTTCGTCTCTTTATATTGTACAGTCTTTGAGAAAGCTTTTACGTATAGCGCTAAAATTTAATAATCTCTAAAATGAGTTTAGATAAGCTAACTTAAATGAATTAGTTTTAAAATAGCTATTTTTACATCATATAGTACTTATTTTTTAGTGCTTATATTTTCTGGTATTTTATCCACATGATAATTAATATGCAAGAATCACTTTAGCTATTGTTGAAACTGAGAAAAAATACTAAAACTTTATTGTTTATACAAGTGTTTTTCTAATGTTTTCACTTCAAGATCTGAAGACGTACTAAACCTTTTTTTAATAACTATCTATTCCTTTTTACATATTGCTCAATAAACTATTCGTTTTACTATTCAATCACGATACAGGGCAAATGTAATTCGACAATGAATTCAGTAACATATTAATGTACAAAAACTACACAGATCGTAAATCATACGTGATAATAATAATTGGCTACAACAACAGTACACTTTTAACTTCAATAATAATAACTAATAAAAACTAACGTCAACAATTAATAATAACAGCAATTCTAAGACACTGTACAATATGTGTTTGAGTGCATATCGGCTTTGTTAACAGTAACTTTTGATTATCGTTATGACAATAGTTCAAATTCAATAACTCAAGATGTTTCAAATAAAATAGCAAAATTACACGACGTGCCACCAAAGGTAAACGCTCTCTATATTTTTGCAATGTAGACTATTTGATCTTGAGTAACTTTTACCTAAAATATGTTTTAATAAAGTAGGTACGCTGTAAATCACTAAAGATAGATGACACAGCTGGTGCACAGAGAAAAAAAAGTTTTTGACCTAAACAAATATATATTCAGTCAACCAAATCGTAATTTTAAATGGCGGCAAAGTTATATTTTTTTAATTTAAAGAAATAATCTTTTTTACATCGTTATTGGATTAAAACATATAATCTCTTGAAACAAATAACCTCAAGGTTGATTTGAAAATATATCTATTTGATGTAATATACGTAATATGTTTGATTCAACAATATAGTTCCTTCTTTTAAAGAACTTCGTCAGTTTGAAATAAATATATTTTTCTTTACCATTTATTTGACTCTATCTGACCTTTTAATGGCGAACGTTCCCAAAATGGGAACGTACTAAAAAATCTAATTTTTATTGAATTAATCATATTACTTGCATACAATTTTTATGTTTTAAAATATACATAGATGTAAACTTTTCTGATTGTTAGTTATAAAAACTTAATGCAAATAATATGATTAATTCAATAAGAAATCGATTTTTTAGTTCGGCAACGTTCGTCATTAAAAGGCTAGATAAATATATATTTGCTTAACAAAATATTTCTGTGGTTTAAAGTATTTATATGCTCTAACTTTGACAAGTATATTGTTTTGTTGGTATTATTACTCCACTGAAATGGTTAGTACGATAGATGCTTTCTTCTGTTTAGAGAAGAAAGCATTCATTTATGAGCACAATCTTTTGAACAACTTCATTAACATTGTGGATAAACTATCAAAAGTACACAAAGGAGTATAATGCCGAAAATTAACCTCCATTTTGTAGTGACGTGATGCTTTTGTTTTTGTAAATAGCCCCAGCTCCCTAAAATACCATTAACTTCCTCCATTACGTTAAGGTGATATCAAGGCCTTCCTAAAGATCTACGTGGTCGCAAACAAAAACGGTGAACCTTATATCTTACAGATTTCCTTCAAGTTTCTTCCAGATTACTCATATTTCCCAGGAACCTGTAAAGTGAATCTGGTTAGGTCTCGATTTTGAAGTAGCATCCTGGTTTTAACAATATTAATATCAAAGTTAGTTACAGTGCGCCGACAACTTTAAACAGACTGTAATATGTGCAAATTGTTATAATTAAAAGGTACGCCCTTTGATATAGATATCTATAAAAACAATAATTATCCATGCATACGTAATTTTGTAATTGTATACGTACAAAATTATTTCGATAAAGATGACATAATCACAAAACAACTTGTGTGTTGTGTGTACAGATACATAAAGATTAAAGTGATACTTGTGCTACTTTTGTTTGCGAAGAATGTTACAAAACTTACTATCTCGGTAATCCCGTAGGAACACGTTCTGACAGGGATAACTGTATGGTTAGGTGCTAGAAAGGTGCTAGGTATTATGATAAAAAAGGTAGGAGATACAAGAGCAGATACATCAACGGACTCATGCATGTAAGCATGTCTTATCACTTGCCTTTGCTGAAATACCTGTTATATCAAAAAAAGGGGAAATATACCAACAATTAGTTACAAAATATGGAAACGGAAAGATCAAAGCATTGTTTAATGTGTGGTGAATTGAATCGCAATTCATTTAAACTGCTAATATTGGTGTTATTGGCATTGAAAGTGATATTTGTAATTTTCTTTAATCCCTAATACAAACAGGAATTCTGATATTCACTAAACTGTGGTAACTATTTTATTTTATTTAGACAGAAGGTTTAACGTTAGTCATCCAACGGTAAAAATATCCATTATCCTACATTATCAGCTCACCATTCTCAACTTCTCTACTAACGATTGAAGTTACCAATTCCATTGAATTTGTGGAATGTCTTCGGTAGAGTAGAATGATGAGGGATCAAAATAGTTGCTATTTATTGTTTTAGGTTAGAGACATACCATCTCTTGAACAGCTTACTCATTTCCATAGACATATCTCGAAAAAAAAAAATCGGTTCTGAACAAAGTAATCAATAGAATATAATGGTGCAAAAACACTTTCTTATAGATACTACGTAATAATGCTAGTTTACAAATAGTTTAACCTAAAGAAATTGGAGTAATAGAAGTAGCATCGCCCATTAGTCGCTATATGAAGCGATGAAGTGAATATAATGTCGATTTTGTACGCATATGATCATTGCCTTCTACTTACAATTAGCAATATATCGCTTTCGTTATAAAATATTACAAGATATTCGCAGGTTTAGAAGAAACATACATGCCGTTATGCCGTCCTAGATGTTAATGTAATATTTTTCTTCTTTTTATTATCGTTTACCACGTGTACTAATTTAACTATAGTTTTTTTTTTTAATATACCAGGTGATTCATTTATCTTGAGGCGACTGAATAACTCAGAAACCATTCATTTAATCGAAAAAAGATGTGCATAAAAATTTTATTATATGAAGGGGGAAAATATGTTGTAAGGTCCACGTTAATTTTAGAAGTGCCATCAGTGTCTTTTGAGTGTTAAGCTAGTTTTTTCAAATGGAAACCTGTATTTTTTTTAATAAGTATGTTATTCTTCACTTAACACTCGAAAAACATTGATGGCATTTCCAAAATTAAACGTGGAACTTATAAAATACTTTCCTGCTTCATATGATAAAATTTCTATCTATATTTTTTTTCGATTAAATATATGATTTCTGAGTTATTCAGTCGTCTCAAGATAAATGAATCACCCGGAATATTGAGAAAAAACTATAGTTAAATTAGTAAACGTGCTAAACGGTAATAAAAAGAAGACAAATATTACATTAACATCTAGGACTGTATATTTTGGAAGTAGGTGGCGCCAGGAAATATTTCAGTGTTCTTTTCGAAGATTGTTTTTGAAGATTAGTAGAATAAACTGACAGATGAACAACAATGTGGGCAGGAGCAAAAAGCATTAATGCTTTTCTCTTCTCACATTGTTTTTGCCGGGAGTGATTCCGAATACTATGAGTTATTTATTATCATTATCTTGCTTATTGTTTCTAGGCACTCTTTTCATGTGTACTTCTACATTAAATTCACTTTTGTTTAAACATTGTTCTGTAGAAAACCTTTATCTTAGCCTTTTTAAAATCACAAGCAATGAGAATAATTTACTGCACCATGTATGGATAAGTCGTACTGTATTAAAACAAGCTAAGTGCACTTAATAATGTGGATATAAATAATGTGTATTTCAAGAATTCTAGCTATGAAGCTATTGATTTATGAACAATATCTAAACGCTTTTTTCATTCAAGAAAACTATTTACTGTCTTCGGGAAAATATTGTTTTGTATTATAACGGACATTTACTTTTATTAAGAATCGCTTCCTTCAAATTTTCTGCAAGATTTTATTGAATCAAGTTAACAAGTGTCTTAGACAAAGAAATACAATTATTTCATTACAAGTATATACTTCTCTTAAGGGGAGAAAGAATCGCCAAGAAAATACTTCTTTTGGTTTAAAACAATTATTGTATTGTGGATAATTGGAACAGTAATTGTCTTGAATTGAGGCGGACAGTCTTGATATAAGTAAACGTTTCTCTGCGTGCATGTTTTTAATGCGCAAGCTTGCCGATAGATCGTCGGTAAATACCGGGTGTGGATTGAAATTACAATAATGATGAGTCTTTAGTTTAGCATTGTAAAATGAGAAAATACAATAGGTGAATTGATTAATAATCACAATCACAAGTCGCCAAAACCATAAAGGGTGATTTAGGAAGGTGATGCTACTAGAACATCAGCCCCTGCTCTTCCACCGGCTACGATTTGAAAGAATGACTTCCAATCCTGATTTACCTTATTCTTGGAAAGTTTGATATACATGTATGTCGGTTTCACCTTTGGATGTAAACAAATGCTTCTATTATTCCAAGATTTTAGGAATTCGGAGGTGAAACCCACCGCGTTTTAAAAAATTAAAGGTTTTTAAGAACTTATGAAAAAAACCGCGTTCTCCAGCATTGAGAAGGCATTTATAAGCAGCCAGTGTGACTCTCTTAAATGATTGACTAGCTTTGGATTTTTTTAAATTAATTGCGGAATGGGATTTCTTTTTGATTTTAGCCAAATCTTACTGTCGCACCAAAATTGCTTATGTGGGACAGGAGTTTTAGCAAATTAAAGTTAATTAAAAACGACTTAGGATCAATAATGAGCAGCATGAGACTAAACAATTTTGTCATACTGAATGTAGAACATAAAGAAACACAAAATATTAATTTTGAAGAAGTGATTTCTGCGTTCGCAGCTGTAAAAGCCAGAAAAAAAGGTATTTCAAAAGTAATTTTCCCCACTTTTTTCAATTTTCGATAAAATAAACTTTACGTTTATTGAGGTTTTATTTTACGTTGAATTTAAGAGTTTTAATGAGGTAAACACCATCGATTCTTTGTACTGGGTGCCACCTATATTTAGCTTCCTAAGGGAGTCATGTTATTTTTGCGCTCTCTTACTTGTTAGGTTACTTACTGAAGCAACTACAATGGGAAGATGCTGTTAATATAAATAAAGCCTTAAAGGTTCACATCTTTAGTATTTAATTTTTCGGTATCTAATAATATGTGATTTTTGAAGAAAAAGTGAAATTATTATGAAAATATCATAGCGTCCGGATTTCTAAAGGAAAATGTAAAAGTAACCTTCACCTAGTAAGCATATTTATGAGTGACCCAACCTATATAGCACTTAAGTGTTAAAGTAGACGACGATCATTTTTGTTTTGATTACTACTTACATGTTTTATTCATGTTATGTCGTATGTCGATATTATGGAAAGTAAATGTGTAAGTACGAGGGTAAGTGAAATGTTATCTACACTTTCGCCATAACAAGCTTTAAAGGTTATCGTAGTGGCGGCCGATTGCGCATGCGTTGAGTTGGCGTCTCTGTGGTCATGTGTGCGGAATTTAATCACGATCGCGTCATTTGTCTGCTAGCTACAACAGCATAAGCGTGTCAGCTCCACTATTAGTTTGCACTAAAGAGGAACAACGAGCAGTGATCTGATTTTTGTGGTCAGAGGGTGTGAAAGGTGCTGAAATTCATCGGAGACTTTTGTCACAATACGGGGACAGTGCTTTATCTCGTAAAAGCGTTTCTTTGTGGATCGAAATGTTTCAAAGTGGCCGCACGAGCGTAACACAAAGAGAGGGACGGCCGTCAACCTCGACCACCGACGACAACATGGAGAGATGGTTACAGCAAATAGGCAAGTTACCATAGGTGAGGTTGCTTCTTCTTTAAACATCAGTTACGGTTCTGCCTATCAAATTATCCACGATGAACTCAAATTTAAGACCTCGCCATCGGCTGGGAAGGTGATGCTAACCGTGTTTTGGGACGAAAAAGGCCCTATACTGGACGACTACTTGGGCAGGGGGACTACCATAAATAGTGCGAGGTACAGTGATTTGTTGGCGAATAAGTTGAAACCAGCAATTCGAAGCAAACGCCGTGGTCTACTATCAAAGAAAGTTTTGTTGTTGCAAGACAACGCCCGTCCGCACACGGCCCATAACGCCATAGAAACTATCAACAGGTTGGGCTTTGAGGCACTGGAACACGCTCCCTACAGCACTGATCTTGCTCCCTCAGACTTTCATCTCTTTGGACCGCTCAAGGAAGCTTTGGTAGGTCGTCGATTTGCCTCAGACACAGACCTTCGGGATGCGGTGCAAAAGTGGCTTCACGACCAACCGAAAACATTTTACCAGGAAGGCATACGGAAGCTTGTGGCTCGCTGGACCAAGTGCATTGCTAAAGGTGGAGACTATATCGAAAAATAATGTATTTGTTGTACACCTATCTTTGTTTAATGCAGTTGAAGAACTAGTTGTAGAACTAAAAGTGTAAGTAATTTTTGACTTACCCTCGTACATTCAGATACATTCAAAGCCACTGCTTTACTTATCATATAGATACACGTATAAACAATAAATCTATCTTAAAAATAATAATTCTTAAATATGTAAGTAAATAAAATATGGTATGTACCTATATATAATAATAATTACTTATCGGTTTATTTTGTTCATTACGTTGCTGTACACTATTTCTGAAAATAATGGATAAGGATCTGCTTTATAAAACGTATTGTCAGTTTCATTACATACTTGATTACATCGGAAACAGATATCAACTTTCTTATTTCAAGTAGAACACTCTAGATTGTTTGCAAGCTAAGTGATATAGCATATGTAACTTATAATAATCTCAAATCTGATTTGCATAGCAAATGCCAAGGAAGGGAAATTGGTGTTTAAAGTGAAATTTGCATCTGTTTGAATTTTCAGAAAAAAATAATTTCACAAAATTGATACATTCTAGACCCACGCAATATACTTAAATGTGCTATGCAAAGAGTTCGTAATATACAAGAGCTTTATTTGAAATACCGAAGTTGATATTCGCTTTCGTTTTAATCAAAATTGCTACGAAATTAAAAACACTTTTAAAAAATAGATCCTTATCCACAATATTGTCCAACGAAAATTTCAGAAAGATATTTCGATTACTTTCAGAGATACCTGCAATAGGCCATGGTCGTGGATGATCCTGTGCATATAGAATTGCTATGTTGCTAGAGAAAAGATGCAAAAAAGATTTATTATATTTAGATTTAGTATAGAGTTGTAAATAGATTTTCATCCAATTTGAAAAATGATACTTTATGCCTGTGTTTAATTGCATAGTACAAATTGCAATAATAATCAGAAGTATAATTGGACGAAGATTGAGAGATTGTGTTGGGATATTAATAGTAAGAAATCGTTATAAACAACATTATCAGCTCGGCCTCTTGCATCTATAGATTACGTATAGTACATAAATATATGTCAAGATAGCTAGACTTGTTTAATCACATATCAAAAATTGTATTCATTACTGTACGGGGAATCTTGAAAATTAAAAAGAAATGATTAAAAAAAACACTCAAACAAACTAATTTCAATAATAATAATAGTTTTTATTGTCCAACGGTTACCAGTTACAGGACAACAATATGCAAAATAAAAAATACGTACAATAAAAAAAATTATAATTGAAGAAATAATAGAAAACGAAAATAAACTCATAAATCATTAATTTTGCCGAAAAACACATCAGCATATAGTGTATCAGTTACGCGGCACATATGTAGAAGTAATGAGGAAAAAGGATAACAAATTTTTTCGAGGTATGGGAAGGGAGAAAGTAGGAGGAGAACGTGAAGAAGTGCGAGGAACAAGGAAATTTAAGGAAGAAAGTAATTCGGTACAATCAAGAACACTTCCACCTAAAACGTGCACCTTGTCGCTCCCGACGAGAGGCCGCGGTGAGCATCCCATGCCGGTCGAGAAGAGCGCTATAATCGATGTTCCACACTGGGTAGACGCCATCAACTTTGAAGGATAAGAATTTGTGAAATCTTCGTTGAATCTTCTCAATCTGCAGTTGTAAGTAGATGTTGTGTGGCGACCAAACAGGCGAAGCATATTCGAGTTTGCTTATAAAATAGGATTTGAAAAAGGGATATATTGTCGAAGTATTTGAAGGTGTGCATTACGAAACCCAAAACTTTCCATGCAGAAGTGCAAAGGTGGTTAATATGCGACACAAAACTTAAGCGACTATCGAAAATAACTCCGAGATTGATGGAGTATGTCGAAGGAATGAAATTGAATTTCCTCGTAAATGACACGTAGCAGCACTTGTTCACATTCTCCAGCAACCTAGAAGAGGTAAACCAATAGAGGATTGTATTAAGGTTACGCTGTAGCTCAATTGCAGTCAGTGTCATTCCAGTTCTTAATGGGCATAAAAATTTTTAAATCATCTGCATACGCTAAAATAGGGCAAGATACAGAAGTTAGCAAGTCATTCACGTAGAGATTGAATAGCAATGCACTCAAATTGGAGCTCTGTGGAGCACCCGAGGACGGAGTGAACTCCAAGGATTTAAATCCGTTGTGGAAGACATAATTGCTTCTGTTGTTCAAATAAGACTTTAGAATCCCTGCGCGTCAAGTTGCTGGCTGATAAATTGGGCGACACAAAATTGATTGGGACAGTTGATTATAATCGACAGTGGTTCGGCCAAAATGTGGCAAGCACTATGTGGCAATTAGGAATTAAGTCGTCACCAGCGTTGTACGAGGAAATGAAGACATATTATTAATGAGATCAATTACAGAAACAACAGATAATGTAAAAGGAACACAGGTGTGAGTATCTATATGATCAAATTTACCATGAGGAAGGTAAGAGGAACTGAATTTATGAGCAAAGGCGTTGACAATGTCTTGGGGAGATTCTAAGTCCGAATCATTGTAGATTAGTATTAGTATTAGTAGACAGTTAATGTTTTCGGAGGTCTCGTTGAACCACGCTTTGTTTGCAGAAATTTGAAAAAAGAGATCAGTGCGTGTGGGATCAAACTTACCCAACCGGGATATTTTCACATTATCATCCGAAACCTGAACAGCAAAACAAATTTCATCGATTAGTTTATGCTCAAGGTTAATTTTTTCTGAATTGTTGTTACATTTTGCCTCAGATGAGCCGAAAATAACGATATTAGTTTTACACTTTTCACGATCCGAAATTTCTTGTATGATCTTTTCAGTATCAACAAGAGGTATTTTTGGAGCAGACATAGTCTCTAAGAACGACTGTTTCAGGTTCTTTATTTCCTCCTGAAAGGAAGCGACAATTTTATATGGTTTATCACAAACACAACAATTAATAATTTTATGAGATTCCTCAGTTTTATTGCAACTTAGTGGTAAAAATGGGAATAAAGAAAGGACACAATCTTCACTCCAGATGTGCCCGTCACGGAGACTTAATGAGACAATACAAGGCAAAATATGGGCAACGATAAGGAACTCGAACAGATTACAAAGGCAAAATAGGATAATACACCGCCCTGTATATACTAAAACAACTCACTAAAAATTTAAAATAAAACGAGTAACAAGAAGAACCGAAACAAAAAAGTCCGCCGTCCAAAGTACGATATAATAGGCTTATCAGACAAATAACAGGAGACAAAATTATTGTAGAAAGACACCAAATATACTGGCAGAAAGACCAAATTTTACACTCAAAGCGGTGAAAGTTACAAGAATTAACGATAAGTAGAAATGATTAGAAAAGTCATTTTTACGAAGAGAAGAAAAATGCGTACGTATTTGGCAAAATCGAAACCGATATGTATTAATTTTAATTTCTACAGCGGTTTTTTTTTACTAAAGCGAATTTAGACAGGTAGACCCGTGTAGTGTTGCTTTAATTTTTACAGATGTTTCTCATTTTCGAATGGAAACTGAAAAGAAAAGATAATACAAAATGGTAATAATACTGATTTTTGATAAGCATTTTTACAATTGGATGAACTAAAATTACAATTGAAAAGATTAAATTATTAATGCGGTTTATTGGCTATAATGCTAATATAGCTCATGGTATTGGTGGAATCATTCTCGGCAACAACAATGCGAGCAGAGAAAAGAAAGCATTAACACATGGACATGTTTCTGCCTATCCAGCGACATCAGCGTGGTTGGGAGCACTCCCTGTTCAGCTGTTTGCATTGTCTCTACCTCTCAGGTTATGCCCCCAAAGAAACACAGTCATGCCATCCTAGACCATGGCGATACATACTGGAGTGCAGACGCCCGCCACCTCGAAACCATGCTGATGACGCCGGGTAGGCAGAAACATGTCCGCGTGTTAGTGCTTCCTTTTCTCTGCTCGCATTGTTTTCGGCGGGAATGATTCCATCAATACCATGAGCTATATTAGCATTATTTTTGGTGCTGTTATATAAACTATGCCAATAAACCGCATTAATAATAAGACCTTTGAATATAATTTATTATAACTTTTATTATTTTGGGGGTAGCCAGATTTTTTAAGGGTGTTAAGGCTTCTTAACATTTAATACTTATATTGAATGAAAAGGGGAAAAACAACAAAAATAAATTACATAGCTAACTAAGAATTAAATTATGTGAGTCAGCCAGTTTTGAATAATTGTCTTAACAATACTAGTAGCTTACTTCCTGTATTTTTCTAAATCGCAATTTTTCGCATTTCTGTAGATTGCAGACTAATTATTTTATTAAAGAAGTACTCTAAATCGGTGGCACCGGAACACTGAAACAGTTCACTAAAACCCTTACCATCAAACTTAATTCGTACTGGACGCACGTTTCGATAGCCAAGCTATCATCATCAGTAGTAAAACTAAATTCAATTCAGTTGTCAGCTATCATCATCAGCAGTAAAACTGAATTCAATTCAGTTTTACTGCTGATGATGATAGCTTGGCTATCGAAACGTGCGTCCAGTACGAATTAAGTTTGATGGTAAGGGTTTTAGTGAACTGTTTCTGTAATTATTTTATGTAAATTGGAGGAAATTTAGCTCATTTGAAAATGTTAATGTCAAGAGAATGCTTATAATTGATTTAATACTCGGATTGGATATATTAAGTAGGTGTATTAACGCATGTAGAATAAAAGAAATTTGGAAAAATAAGTGCAGCATATTTTATATAGTAGTATATTATATTTTTTGCTGTATTATACATATCTGTACATATTTTGTCACAACAAAGTTTTATAATCTTATCTTAACAAGTAATCTTTGTCATTTTAGTAAGTTCTGTTGGAATAAGTCACATTCTGTATCTGGTGGTTGTACGAACGTAAGCAATCCCTGAAGGCATGGATACTCTGTCGATACCACCTGGAAATAGTCTTTCAGCTTCTGCATCCGGTACTCTAGGGTCGATCATAATTTTTTCACCAGGCTAAAAATAACAAAACAAAATTAATTACTTTTAAATTGCTTTACATAATCAATACACACATACCATCCAGTTGGCTGGAGTTACAATTTGCGGAATCTTATCAACCAATTGTAGCGAATCGACGACTCTTAGCATCTCACTACAAAATATACGAAGTTTAGATTAATTCATTAAAAGAAAACAAGCACATCGCACTTACTCAACGTTTCTTCCGGTGGACGCTGGATATAGCATTGATAACCTCAGTTTATGTTTAGGATCGATGACATATAGCGCTCTGACGGTCAACGCACGATCTTCGTCATCCTTGTTGTTCTGATCTATCATATCTAACTTAACGGCAAGATCTCTTGTTTCATCGGCAATTATCGGATAAGGAAAGTTGCCGGGAATGTCTCGACAGTACGACTTGATGTCGTTAACCCAATCCACATGAGATTTCAATTTATCGCAAGAATGAGCTAGGAGTTTGACGTTTCTCTTTTTAAATTCTTCTTGATGAACTGCGATGCGACCTAATTCCGTTGTACAGACTGGTGTAAAATCAGCTGGATGGGAGAAGAGGATAATCCATCTAGGAATAATGAAAGAGCTTAGTTAATTTTATTGCTGAGGAATATAATTTTAACATGTCGCAATTTATAATATTTCATTCTTTTGTTCTTGAGTCCACCTATTTGCCTTTTTCTTTAGTCTTTTCCTATGTGTTCAGTGTATGCTTCAAAATTTTGTATTATAAACATCTGGAAGCAAGTTTATCTGCTATTTATATATTTATTTCTTAGTTAATTTGCATGTGTATAACACGCAACAGCTTTGACACTGCGTGGATACTGGTTTATTAATTCCAATATTAATGCAAGAAATTATTCTTATTTCAGCCTACACACATAAAAGAATTAGCCATGAATTATTATCCTCCGAATCGTTGTTATGATATGAGCAAAGGTTTATCCCGAAAGATATTAGTTCTTATCTTTGTTATTAACTTTTGTCGGTTCAATTTGATTAGGCAGAGACTAAATAATTTGGCTTCAAAATGCAAATAGTCGTTTCTGTACCGTGTAGTATTATTAACAGTGAACGGCAAAATCATAAGGGATATGAGTCAGAGCCGTGCATCGTAACATGATACAGGGACGCACTAAGTGTATGTTGCATATTTCAGACGTTTTTATAAATGTATTTAAACGAAAGTCATATATTAATTATAAATTGAAATAGAAATAAGAGAAATGAATTAGCCATTACCACAAGAGAGTTTTCTATATTTTCTGCAGTAAAAAGGCTTCTTTTTGAAGTGAGTACGTCTTTCAGTATCGAAACCGTTCACACAACTTCTAAGCGGAGCAACATTAAAATGTGATATAAGAGAGTTATATTTTATACATATACAGTGGTACCTCGGTTTACGATAGTATCTTATTACGGAATTTTTGGGTTACGGAAGAAAATTTGGTTGAATTTTTGTTTCCAAAACAGAAAGGTACTCTCGGATGTACAGTGCGGCTTAGAACTTTTACAGATTCGGCAGAATTTCCGCGCGACTTGTGTACATGCTAAAAAGAGTCAGTTATATACAATCTAATGCGATGGTTTGTGTGGTTAACTTCCCACTATTCCACCGCTTCGCATCTGACTTGAATTCATAATTAATATTATTCTTACTTTATCCAAAATTCTTTTTATCTTTGTGTAAAATCGCTTTTAAAGAACAAAGCCGAAAGTTCTACGGTCAAACAATTTTTTATCTGTCGCGTCGCTAATTTTGTAATATATATGAAAAAGGCACCTCACACTCACTGTCTTCCATACGCCAGAAAGAGCCCTTATTAAAAATAGCGCATGTAACTGAAGTTATTCCTTTTTGATTTCAAAGTTTTTATTGATTTTTCAACGAAACTTTATTTTCTATATGTGCAATTGTATTTAAAATACATAAAATTAATTTCTGATTATCTTTTTTGGTCATTCCAGTTACGAAATTTCGGATTTCGAAATGTTTTTGGAAAATATTAATTCCGTACCGCTGTATTTCTCGTGTAGACAATTGGTTTAGCGTATTTAAATCGGGGTTTCTGCTGAACACTACATCAACTTAATCAGTTTATTTCTAATATCACACGGAATTTATTGAATGTGTCGTTTAATGTATTGAACGCGTCTCTCAATTTCATATTTCGACCTTCGAAATATTGTATCGTTGCTGCTAAGTGTTTAGTATGGGAAATAAATGCCTTAAAAACCGAATAAGGAAATAAAGAATAGATATAGTAAATATTTGTAGAATTATTTGAGGAGAAAGCTCGGTGCGAATACTACGGCTGCATACCATTCACTGATTTCTCGATCTTGAAATAATCACCGTCTACATCACATGCTCTGCATACGGCTCTGCTGCGGCTGACGTCATCCTATACAATTTTGTCGTTCTCTGATTATTAATCTCAAAACTGACGAGGATTGGTATACATTTGGCTGTAACCGAAGTGCTTTATAGCAAAAATAATTTAGAAGAAATTGAGTGTGATAATAAGGAATAACGAACAATTTATTCTGATGTTTTGGAATTTCTTTATGGTAACACTTTTAATTAATTGAGCGCATTTATGATAAAAACGAAACAGACACTAACACTGAATTGTCAGAAACTAATGATTCTGATTCCGAATACTTTGTATGTTTAATGTCAGTTGAGTCAGTTCCTGCATCAGATACGCTATCTATGAAAGATAAACTGCACTTCTTAATAAAGGAAAAAACCGAGACATCTTGTCAAGTACCGACCCTAATGCAAGGTGAAGATAAAAATTAGTAGTTAAAGAAGAAATAAATTATTTTGGAGAGCAAAAAATATCTAAGAGGTAAATACACACAAATGGTGTATGATTTTTTACTAACCTGTCGGCCAACAAGTGCGGAATCAGAAAGAGCCTTTCCCTAGCTGGCTTAATTTGTAGCAAGTTTAGATTACAATTACGGAATCCTAGTCTTGATAGACTTTGCGCTTGTATTTTCAAAAAATACGTAATAATAAACAAAAAGTCTGTACATAATAATAATAATAATGCTTTATTGTCTTTCATAATAAGTGCTGACAACACAGAAGACAGAATAGTTATTTGATTAGACTAGTTACTTAATTTCTTTAGAACATAGTTATTTATTTAGATTTGCTATTTGATCAGAATAAAAGCATTATTTTTGTGTTTATTTAAAAAACCTTTTTTTTCTTGTTTTTAGCGGCTTGATTGCTAAATATATTATTGTTTGAGTTAATTAAAACATAACATTTTATGTTTCGACAAATTTTATTGTCTTCTTCAGAATGTGTATGTTCATAACTGTAACAAGTCAAATAATTCGTTTTTAGTAATACGGTTCTTTGTTTGCTTTTTTGTTTTTTTTTACTTGCAATAGAACATTGTCAATTAACACAACGCTTTAAAATTTTTCTTTTTTTTGATTTATCAAATAAAACATTAAAAACTATTCTAGGTTAATGTTTTATTTGATAAAACAAAACCAAAAAAATTTGATATGTTTTATATGTTTGTTTGTAATGCGTGATTAAATACGTTTATAAATAAAATTCCTGTTATTGTTATTTACTGCTTCCTATTTTCAATGTAACTAATTTTCTGAAAATAAAAATTACTGGTAAACCGGTAATGAAAAAAAATTTACGGAATTACCGGTATTGAAAAAAGTCGGTAATTGAGCGATTGAATATTACAAGCAAAATTTATAAAACTAATTTGTAGCTTTACTGTAATGGCATAACTCTGACTCAATTTGATTTTTTGCTGTAAGCATGCGCTTTACAAGATCTGTATAGTTTAGATTGTTGAGTAATTAAGTGAGAATTAATTAAAGGGTTATTAAATTATTATTAATATTAAATTCTCACTTAATTATCCAACAATCAAAACTACATACTAATATTCATTTCAATGAAAATCAAATGAAAATTTTATATTAATTTTAGTCTTGCCCCTCAAATAAACCTTTAGTTAATCTAAAATATTACTACTGAATATTTAATCAACATATATTTTAATTCCTTAATTTAAACCTATATGCAAGGGTTATTTTTTAATTTTCAAATATCTATTCTTTAGTTTTATATCATTAATAAAAAATTCGACACAAGAAATATTTTTTAAATTCAAATCCGGCCCCCTCTTAACAATATTAACGCCTTTTGAAGTCAAACATTGTAACTCCCTCCACTTTAACGTTAAAAATGGATGGACGTAATGGGTTTCCGAAAGGAAGTTGAAAAAGACTTTTACGTGTGTATATAAATTGATTGCTTATGTTTCAAAGTTTTACCATTGTTTATTAGAAATATTATTCAAGCTTCTTGTTACATAAAACAAAAATGTTTGTTTTGAACTTTGTGCTTACCGGCATAATGCCACCCTTATTTACACTCTTTCAAAAATTGTGTTCTTAAATTATTTAAAGGAAATGTTAAACTACTTACGAATTTCCTTGGTGTTTATAAAAATCGATGGGTCCTTCTGTTGTATCAGCCTTGAAATTAGGAATGGTATCACCAAGTCTTAGAGAAGGCATGTTTTAATGTTATTGGATGCGTGTCAATTACATATAATTAACAATTAAAATAGGTTGTTACTGAATGCTCTTTAAACCGAAGCCGTATATATATATGAATATGTTTCAGTACCACGTGATTCTAGGATCATGTAATTTGTTTATACTTCAAGCGCTGAATAAAGATAAAATTGTCAAAATTTACACATTTTTTAGTTTTCTAATAGGAATAAATATTTGGTTTATATACAATTAGAATAGGAATGTAAAGATTCGATTAATTTTGTAATAAATAAATTACTTACTACCAATTTTGCGGTATTTTTCATAATTGTGTCAATTATTAAATCATCTTAAGGTTATCGGCGTATACTGGAGCGCCTTAATAGATAGTTTGAAATTCAGCCAAGTTATGCAATGTGTTGTTATTTTTTAACATATGACAAAAATAAATATAACTAAATGTACATGAAATTGTTGTTATGCTATTTTCAGAAGTATTCGTACTTTGTAGGTAGTACTTTTTGTAGGCAAGACAAAATATTCTGTAATATCTATGGTCAATCAGACCGTGCTGATAGAGAAGAAGTCACTTGGAGATTTATAAAACTAGCGAATGAAACTTGATTGCAATACGCCTTTGCGTTAGCAGACTGAGTCATAAATTAAACAAAAAGTACAAATGTATCGTACTTTTTATAGCTTGGTTCAGTTTATAAGTTATTTAAGGGAAATTTTGTTTGAATACGTTTACTTCGGTTTACACTATTATTTCTCTAGGATAATATTTACCATAAATTAACAGCGACATGGATCTAATTTATACCGCTTAACAAACCGTATTTTTATTTATTTGGAGAACAAGCATTGAAAACGTATTGTAGATGACCTCGATATAATCTACTTTTCGATGTAGGCTTATTTATTTATTTAGAGCTATAATCTGAACCCTAAGAAACTTCCATTTATGTCAGGCAACAATACTTTAATCAAATTTTCCTTTCTATAGGATTCACATATGAAATGTCATTCATTCTGATGTAATATGACCTAAATCGTTCTGTTGTCGAATAAGATTCTGACAGCCGTTCGTTTTGTTATGAAATTGATTTGGTTGAAGATGTTCCATATTTATACATTCTTCAAGAAATACATATTTACCTTGTTTTTCAATTAATATTGAAATATTAACTTTATAACATTGCATAGCTCGTTGTGTATTGAGTACAGTTGCAATAGCAATATTAGTTGCAATATTGTGATTTTATAAAAGACGTAAACACTCGGTTTCTTCAGTCAGAACAGAATAATTGGTTTAATTAGGGCGTTTTCTTCGTTTCTTCCATTTTTTAAATTTTAGATATGATGACATTTCTATTTTTTCTTCCGAGATTCTTGAATTTAGTAGAACAGAAGATGCAAATATGGTATACTATTTTGTTTTATGAGTACACCTTTGTTGTAAATCGAGTTATTTAAAGTTCAATTTCGCTAGAATATACTCACAACAGTTACGGACCAAAATCTTTACATGGGGCCGCATTGTGTTTCAGCATGACAATGCTCGACCCCATGCTTCTTTGATGTCTCAAAGAAAATTGGCACCTTCAGATTTCTACCTTTTTCGATCTCTACATTTTCTGAATGGAAAAACTTTTCATATAGAAGATGACTTTCGAACGGCCTTAACCGAGTAGTTCGATTCCAAACCAGGGAATTTTTTTGCTGACGGTATTAATCGACTACCTGAAAGATGGAGAACAGTTGTAGAAAATGATGGTCAGTTCATTGTAGATTAATTATCTAATAAATATATTCTAAATTTCACATTTGTCTTATTTAAAAATACGACAGAACTTTTCGACATACCCAATAGAATAGTAATATTCCCAACAACCCGCATTAGATTAGATTTCGTTTTGTATTAAAAAATAATAAGTGGCAGTAGTATTTTTGTCAAACCCATTTCACGTACTAGTCAATAGTAGCAGACACTTAAATATTAACAAGCTACGAAAACAAATAATCACTCATATATAATTACCTGTTAAAGTTTGGAAAGCACGCAGTTTAGAGTACCGCTTCTGTTAAACGGTCGAAATGCTAAATTTGTTCATGGGTCACTATAACCTTAATAGTAGGCCTAGGCTAAAAGTTCACGACTCGTTTGATAGATGTAACGACATAGGTATATTATTAAGAAATCTTGGTATTCCATATTACCAACATATTCCATATTTGTATCTTTTACTCTACTAAAGAGGTGGAAGGGACATTAACAGTTAAAATTTTTTGTATAAATCATGATGGAAAATCACATTTTGATTTCAAATATATAAACAGTATTCAAAATTATCTGCTCACTATTGCTAATTATTGGACCTACTAACGTATACTGAATAAATCGGAGAATTTACAGGATAATTTTATGAAGTAAAGTGGTAAAATCAGAACAAAAGTATTCAATGTTTCGTTTCCAAGATATTGTCGAAAATACTGTGCATTTCGTTAGAGGTACATTACGTTATTGAAACATGACTATTTAAACGAATTAAATCAGCAAACGCTAGGCACTAACCTCAACACCGAATACAATTGCAATAGGGATGAAGCAACACACTCGCTTATAATGTTACTTTACCTGTTGCTTAGCCACAGAAACTTTGAAACCTAAACTTGTTCGCGACGTATATGACGTAATATACCTTCCTTTAACGAAATACACCGTACAATATGATCATAAAAGATGTAGTAGAAACGACCCTGTTTTTCTTGAATTATTTCTTATTTTGGTTACAGCTAGATCTGACAGTTAAATCAAGATTGAAGCTTCAAATTACGTTTGACATTTATTGACAAGTTTAACAACTCAAATTACATTTGATGTTTATTGACGTATCTTATAAATTTTAAAGTATGTTTATTACAGATAACCAAATATTTGTAATTGAAGGTTATTTTCGTAATGGACAAAAACAACAGAATGAAGAATAGTCTTACTCTATGCAACTATATGGATGAATTTCGTCTTCAGTTTCCACATTTTGCTGTAACATATCTTAATTTATATCAATATATTGTTCGCTGCGCTACTAAATTTCCTTAAATTGGTGCAGTTAGTCGCAAACCCGGTAGTAGTATACTCAAGAAAAGAACTGCTGACACTATTGCGGATGTGAGCACACGCAGAGAAACGTTCACTTGTATCAAAGCTATCCGCCTTAATTCAAGACAATTATTGTTTCAGTTATAAATATTTTCTTAGCGTTCCTTTCTCGTGAATAAACAAAATTATTCTCCGCTTAAGAGAAGTATTTACTTGTAAAAGAAGTAATTGTATTTCTTTGTTTAAGACATTTATTAACTTGATTCAAGAAAATTTTGAAGAGAGCGATTCTTAATATAAGTAAAAGTCCATTATAACACAAAACAATATTTTCTTAACGATAGTAAATAGTTCTTTTAATTCCAGGAAGCGTTTAGGTATTGTTCCTAATCAGTAGTTTCATTTTCTTAAAATACAGCATTTTTTACTTAGAATTCTTGAAATGCATATTATTTATATGCACATTACTAATTGCGCTTCCCATATTTAAAACAGTACGGCATATTCGCACATAATGCAGTAAATTATTCATATTGCTTGTGATTTTAAAAAAGGCTAAGCTAGAGGTTATTTACAGAATAATGTTCAAACAAAAGTGAACTTAATGTAGAAGTACACATGAAATAAGTGCTTAGAAACAATAACCAAGAAAATGCTAATATGTATAAGTAGCGCCTGGCATTGATGGAATCACTACTGGCAAAAACAATATAAGAAGAGGAAAGCATTAAAGCTTCTTGCTTCTGACCGCATTGTTTTTACATCTCTCAGTTTATGGCACTAATCTTCAAAAACAGCAACTGAAATATTTCCTAGCGCCACCTAGTTCCAGTAGTTATAGTCATGCCGTCTTAGATAATAGCGACGGAACCAGAATACAGATACCATACATACCCATACAATGATGTAACCTTTAACGTACAACGTTTCATAGCATTTTCAAAAGATACCGGTTATATAATATAATAACAAAAAAGGGATAAATATACAGATCAGTCCGCCCAACTAGATACACCCCCGTGCTGCGAAATCATCCGACTGCATCCGACGAAAATCGACAAATTCCGAGTAGGTACGCGAATAGTTTTGATAGTTTGTAATAACATTGAAACTTTAACGATACGTATGTAATTATTCAATTGTAAAGTTCTATTCAAATAAGAATCATTATAGCTTGTTGTGAAAAATCGGTGTTTTCTATTTCAATGCTAACAAATATTTTACCAGCCGCGCCGTATCGATTTGGGTGGCAAGGTAAGCAAAGATATGTTGGATGTTTTCAATTACATTTGATCAGTTCTTCGCGCTTAATTTCAGTAAGCGTAAATGGATGTGTGTGAAACAGCAGAGAAAGTAGGAATCATTAAATGGTTTTATGCAGATCATCACAGAAATTCAATATTTATTTTATAATGCGTCTAACTGGCATTAAATAATTTGCGAAACACACGGTTGTTTATCCCCACGTAACCATAAGAAAGAGCCACAACTGGTTAGCAATAAAGAACAACAATTACGAGAAATAGGAATATGTGCTCTTGCAGAACAAGATTTTACTCAGTTTAGTTATTCTATTGCCAAACAGTTTAAAATATCGCCGAAACATAATAATTAGTACGTCAGTATTTACTTAATATATTTGGAAACCGTTGAATAAGTAGTCCTGGATATATTCGTTGGCCAGCAAAGTCGCAGGATTTGTCCCCCAATGACTTTTTGCTCTGGAGTTATTTTAGAAGTAAGATATTAAGTATACCTGCCCAAAAAGCAAACACTTTGGATGAATTCTGACGAAAAATTCAAGGCGGGTTGCAAACATTCCAGCAAAATATTTATTCAAAATTAGGCATAGATTTTATAACAGATTAGGCTACTGTCTGTTTGCACATGGAGATCGGGTTGAACATCTCCTTTAATATTTTGTGTTATTGGGTAGAATTTAGTTTTGGTTCTTCGTATTTGAGCATATTACTTTTTGTTATGTACTAAAACTCTTTTTAATATTTCCTGTTCTATCTTTTACTTTTAATAAAGAATACATATAGTTTGCTTTTTGTTTATACCTTTCAAGATTTTCTATTTTTGAAGCTTTTGCTTGAGCAATCTGACTCACTTGTGTTTAATAAGAGAATTATTGTTTTAGTTTGTTTGCCATTTAATTCTCATCATTTACCAATCTAAAAGATATGCCAGTACCAGTCTTAAGTTTAGTCTTAAGCAGTGCAAAAATATTTTATACGGAATACTATCGAAACATCTGGTATACATATTTAAATAATAACGCATATTATTGTTAGAAAGATTGTTTTGTAGACGTACTACAATACAAAATTTATGATTAAATGCACCGTAAACTGTAGAAGAGAACGTCTTGTTGCCTGACTAGATACAAGCATGACGCGGCGTGTAAAATATTCGTTAGCATTGAAATAGAAAACACCGATTTTTCACAACAAGCTATAATGATTCTTATTTGAATAGAACTTTACAATTGAATAATTACATACGTATCGTTAAAGTTTCAATTTCATTATAAACTGTCAAAACTATTCGCGCACCTACTCGCGCACCTACTCGGAATTTGTCGATTTTTGTCGGAGACAGTCGAATGATTTCACAACGCGGGAGTGTATCTAGTTGAGCGGACTGATCTGTATTTAAATATTAACTCATTGATTATTAAACTACATAAACATATAAAAAATACTTTTTCATTAGTTCATTCACTTGCTCTCCTAATTTTAATTACTAAGTTTAGGTTTTTTTCCATTATTATAATTTGTTTTTTATTGGATATCCTTGTAGATGATGTTTTTTTTTTAACACGAAACCGGTCGCCTAATTTCTCAATAGAACTTTGTGAAATCTGGACCATTTATCCATTCCTACGTTTAATTTGAATATTTTATTAACTAAACTAAACGATTTACCTGGAAGAAACATTTTTCTGTCCTAGATTTTCTTGATTTTCTAAAATATTCATTTAATTCAAATAAAATTTCAAGAAAATTATTTTCTTATATTATTCATTTTTATAGTCTAGAAATAAAAATATTTTCTTGAATAGAGACTGATTTTTGCAAGAAAATGTATTTCCCTAATGCAAGAAACCATTTCTCTGCGTGCGGGTGTATAGATCATTCTCTTAGAAACCAATTAGTAAGCTAGAAGCTATGGTGCTTGTATTCTTAGAAAAGATCTCGTCGAAAAATATCCATATAAAGTTCGTGTTGCGCAAGAACTTAAGCCCATTGATCATGTAGTGAGAGCGCAATATTGCAATTGGTTTGAAAATCACATGAATGATGATAACATCCTTCACAAATCTTTCTTCTCAGACAAAGCTTGGTTTTCACCTTCATGGTTTTATGAACAAACAAACCATGTGTATGGTCCAGTAAAACCTTATACCATTATTATTATTATATTATTATTATTACAACGATGGTCTCTGACGGTTTCCTGCACTATGGTCGAGTGACCTATTGTGCCCTCAGAATTTTATGTGGCTCCATGTTTAAGAGTTTCATCTTTATTTCTATCTCGTGAATAAACAAAATTATGGAAATTATAACTTTTTATTTGAAAGGTATATATTTTAATATTTCTAAGTTCAATAATATATGCTTAGTACATCAGTTTTATTTATCTTTGGTATTTCAACGCATACAACAACTTGAATTACATTTTATATTGGTTGGTTGTGCGCACGTAGGCAATTCCTGAGGGCATGGAGACCCTGTCAATACCACCTGGAAATAGCTTTTCCGCTTCGGCATCAGATACTTTTGGGACAATCATTACTTTTTCACCGGGCTGAAAATATAGATTTCTCAACATTCAATCCATCTATTGCTTTATTAGAAGTATATGCATACCTTCCAGTTAGCTGGGGTTACAACTTGAGGAATCTTATCACATAGTTGCAATGAATCGACGACTCTCAGTATCTCGCTATAAAAAATAAATATTTTTCATAGTTTTTTTTTGGAAATTAAATTGAAACTATTGAACTTACTCAACGTTTCTTCCTGTAGATGCTGGATATTGCATTGATAACCTGAGTTTATGTTTGGGATCAATTACATATAGCGCTCTAACGGTTAATGCGCGATTTTCGTCATCCTTATTGTTCTGGTCAATCATATCCAACTTAACTGCAAGGTCTCTGGTCTCATCGGCAATTATTGGGTATGGGAAGTCGCCGGGAATATCTTTGCAGTACGATTTGATGTCGTTAACCCAATCAACATGAGATTTCAATTTGTCGCAAGAATGCGCCAGGAGCTTAACGTTTCTCTTCTTGAATTCTTCTGTGTGTACCGCGATACGACCCAATTCTGTTGTGCAGACCGGAGTAAAATCAGCTGGATGAGAGAAGAGCACAACCCATCTAAAGAGAAAAAAATTTAAAGGTAAAATTTTATTGCAAAATGTTTAATTCTATTCAGAATATTGTATAACCATCCTACGACTTGCAATTTGTAAGTGCAAAACATTCTTTCCGATGGTAAACTTAATATTAAGCCCACAATTGTTACAACCGCTTGCCATGTGTACCAGAGGTCCAGAAAAGTATATTCACCGAAATGTGTAAACAAAATTTTGTCCAAGTCCGCTAATTGGTATTCAAACGATACGTCTAAAACTGTATCACATCTTTTTCACCAACTGCACACACTGCATGGTGTACATAATAATAACAGTATGGTATTTTCATAACTATCAAATGAAACAAAGGAGACGTAGGTTCAGTTCCTTAACCCTCCAGTGCACGGGTGAAAAAAAGTTGGTACAGGATTAAATGCGCCGCAGGGTCTGTGGGATCCAACCCGTGCACTGGAGGGTAAAGTAAAAGAACTTCAACCTGGTTAGTTAGAGTACTAACCTCAAACACTTCATTTGTAGGTGCGATTAGAGAAGGATTTCCACGAACTATCCAGAAGCACACCTACTTCTAAATTATTTTGAGGCTACCTGGATTGATCGTCCCCAGTGGCACTAGCATCTGTGTGTACCGCGATTTTCTCACGAAATGTAAAACTGTTTTGATGGAGTACAACAAGGACTACCAAAAACGAAGAATCATCGCGATTTATAGACGCCGTTCAGAGAAAACAAAGTTTAAATGAAGTTCGAACTGAAAATGCTAAACATGGCAAGGGTTTCGTTTTCCACATTAAGTTTAGGTGCCTTGTAAACAAAATTTAAAAACGTAGAAAATATGTTTTTCACAAGAAAATATGACAAAGAAAACAATTCCCAACCTTTAAACACGCCATAATTTTTCTGCCAGTCCTAAGCCCGGATAAAATGCGAAGGAAAGTTGATTACAATTTAATAAACTATCATTTCAATGAATCGTTCGGTGAACTGTATATTAGTAAATTGGTTCTTCTGTGAATCATTATTTCGAAGAATTCCTTTTCGGTAAATTGTTTCCGGTGAACTTTTCAATTCCCGTGAGCCAGTGTAGGTTTTATTTTAAGTTTAAACAGAACAGCAACAGATAAAACTGCAAATAGTACCTTCATATTACTAAATATTAATTTATTCAATATAATGCATTTTCAATTATCGTCAATTTAATTCTGTACTTTTATTTCTGTTGTGTCGAGCGGAACCCGAATAAACTTTCACAATTTTTTTTTTTTTGCAAAATTAATGCAGCTAGTTGAATTTAGAAATCGTGTTACGTAGAAATAATAGAATAATAGAAATATTTCTAATTGTTATACATAAATCAGAAATTACTTACGAATTTCCTTGATAGGTGTAAAACTCCATACATCCTTCCGTTGTATTAGCCTTGAAGTTAGGAATGGTATCACCAAGTCTTATAGAAGGCATCTTGTTATGTTACTCCTTTACCGCTAATTGATTCTATTGCACGAAGTAAGAAACCTGTGACTGAACGTTGTCTAAATTTAATGTGTATATATATGTATACAAATGTATTGCGGTGCCACGTGATTTTCCTGTTGTTTATCGTTCAAGCGGTAAGGGGAGATAAGGCAACTGGATAAAATGATCTTTAAGAGTCCATTTACAACCTGTAAATATTTAATAATTGTATATGACAAAAAATAGACGCTAGTTAGTTTAATCCTGAGTAGAAATTAGATACAGCACTTTCAAATTTGCAGCGCTTTTCATTATTATTTCGCATATTAAATCACTCCGTCGACGTCAATATGCAAACTATGCTATGTATGTGTTTAGTGCACTTCAATAGATTGTTCCAAAATGATTTAAATTGTGTAATATGTCGTTAGGCTAGTGCGGATGTAGCTGAATACCATTCCTACGATGTATATTTTCTTGAAAATTCATACTTAATAAAGAACTAATTGAAAATATTTTGTTGTGCTTACCATTTCCTGCTAAATTTTAAGTTGTATGCTAAATTGAAATTCAAATTATTACAGCTGCTAGAATTGACCATCAGAGGATGATGAATTACATATTTTTGAAAACCTATTATTAGATCCTATGTATGTATATTTAAGTGATTTAATTTAGCATATGTTAATACTTTTTTAACTATACCTACTAACAACATCGAACTACAATTACATATAAAAGTTGTGGTTTATTTATGCCACATATTCGGGGAAATGGAAACCTTCGGGGAATGCTATTATTCATAAATTTATATTTCTAATAGAGAATATAAATTTGTACACGTAGTGTACATTTTTTTGGCAACAAGATTTTTTACATCTGTTCATAGAAATTTTAATTTATTTTGTACGATTAAGTGTATTGTGGCTAATTAACAAACACCGCTACTGTACATATTTGTGACTTAACAAAATATGTTGAAATTCTCTACTGTTGGACTTTTGGTTGTTGAGGAGTTAGAAGGAAACAAGAGCCTGGCCGTGATAATCTATTTCTATACACAACTATTTGAAGAAATATTACCATGAACACGTTGAATGTTCCAAAGCAGGAATTTATTGAATACGAACAACTACACAGAGAAAAAAGTTCTTGAATCAAACAAATATACATAAATCTTTGAAATTATTTATTTAATTCAACAAAGGTTTATTTGAGTGAAAGCACATTTCTTAAGAACAACAGAATAATTTTGTTTGAATGAATAAATGTTTTTATGTGACATAATTTTGTTGAGACAAACAAATATGTGTTAGAATCGTGCGCTTCGCGCATCGTCGGCAATTTCCGTTGCGCGAACGTAGACAACCGCAATTGTAGTCCTAGTTTAGGTTATGTGAGATGGTTCGTAAGCGGTGAGATGTAAATGAAGAAAATAATCCGTAAGTATACTAGATATTTTAGCTAAGAACGCATGTGGGAAAGATATTTTCGAAGAGTGCCTTATCCCACACACGGATATTTTTGCAATTTTGAAGCAGGAGATGCATAGAGATTGGCAGACACTACATACCAACTCCTATATAAAGAAAGCTACAAATTATCATCTGCTCTTTCCTAAAATCGGTGGACAGCGATGATATAAAAAAATCCATGTTAAAAAGAAAATGCTTGCTCAAATTCTAAGGATTGCATTTAATCATGGGAGGTTTCCGGCCCATATGCACAGAATTAATTTGTCTAAGAACGACACTTGCAGGTTTTGTCGGAAGGAGTGTGGAAACATCAACAATCTCTTTCTAAGATGCGAAGTGCAGATAAATGAAATTAATAAACTAATAGATGATCTAGTAAAATTGAACATGCAACTTCCACTGAATGTTAATTACCTAATTGCCCAGGAAAATATCGATGTATATTATAGAATTTATAAATATATGCTCGACACCAATATTATGCTTTAGAGATTGATCCTTTGTGTCTTTCCTGTGTGGGTTTTCCCTTTTTCCGTGGCCTACCTGTTTTTGTGTTTGATATGTTAGTCACCTGATCGGTCCCAGGTGTGAAGTGTGTATTCTGTTTTTCCTGGTGTCCGTTCGGGTGGCTAGGAAATTATGTATGTGGCTAATGATTTCCAGTCGAGGCCAATAATAATAATAATCCGTAAGTAGGATAATGGATTTATAACATTTTTGCCATTGGATAAGCAACTTTAAAATTTCTGTATAAAAAAAATAAAACAGTTGCCGTAGATAGGTGAATATCAGAATTTCTATTTGTACTAGGGATTAGCGAAAATTTCAAAAATCTCGCCGATATCGTTTTCAAGGCTAGTAACACCAAGCAGTTTGAATAAATTGCGATTCAATTCATCGCACATTTAACAACGCTTTAATTTTTCCGTTTTCATATTTTGAATGTAATTGTTAATATATTTCCTCCTTTTTTATACATAACAGCAAAGGCAAGTGATAACTAAGTTATGCTTGCATGCATAAGTCCGCTGAGGTATCTGCTGTTCCATCTCCTACCCTTTTTGTCGTAATATCTACCACCCTTCTAGCACCTAACCATATCCCTGTGACTCGTTCGCGATTCTCGGGATTCCTACGAGTTTATTATTTATTAACCTTTTAATGGGGAACGTTCCCAAAATGGGAGTATCCTAAAAAATCCAATTTTTATTGAATTAATCATATTATTTGCATAAAATTGTTACAATTAATCAAAAAAGTTTACATGCATTTTAAAATATATCAAAATGTTATGCAAATAGTATGATTCATTCACTGAAAATTAGATATTATACTATGTTCCCATTTTGGGAATGTTCACCACTAAAAGGTGACGTCAAATAAATGGTAAAGAAAAATGTATTTGTTTCAAATTGACGAAGTTCTTTAAAGAAAGAGCTGTATAAAAATAACATTCCTATGCTTCGCCTTGCAATGCGTACCAACGCTACTGCAAATAATTGTTAAAATACTGCTAAAAGAGCTATTACAGCAGGTAGGTAAATTCTGTGGCCATGCGCTCACATTTGCCCCTTTGAAAGTTACGAAATCCAAACCATACAGTTTAGCTAAAAAATAAATTAATAGCATTGTATAACGATCTAGAGTTTAATTCTATTGGAAGATCATAAATGTCGTAAATGTTTTCTAACTTAACTTTATAGAGCATTTCTGAGAACATTTGAAGAAAGGTAGTATGAGGGTAGTCTGAAATGTTTAAAGCTTCACAAGAAGATGGCGTTACTCGTCAAAAATATTCAGGTAATATAATTGTGCATGCGTTAAAAGATATTTTTGATAATTTCATCCATATTGGACGCTCAGTTGTTGTTTAACAGTCGTTTGTATCAGTCAGTGTTAGTGTTTCCGTAAAAATGAAAAAGTCGAATATAGAGCTATCATTAAATTCTTGCATTTTAAAGGCAATACGCCTATGCAAATTAAGGCCAAGGTGTTTACAAGGACTCTGCACCATCGTTTGCTACAGTGAAGTTTTGGGCAGCTGAATTTAAACGTGGTCGTACCAACTTGGTTGATGATGAACGTTCGAGACGGCCAAAAACTGCAACCGCTACCAAGAACTTTGGAAAAGCTCACCAAACTGTGATAGAAGAATGTCGAATTAATGTTAGAGTGATAGTAGAGGCTGTGGGTATCTTGAAAGAACGTGTTTGGTATATATTGACTGAAGATTTAGGCGAGAGAAGGCTAACTGCGCGTTGGGCGTTGCGCTTACTCACTCAGGATCAAAAATGCAATCAAATGAACATTTCCACAGCCGTCTTGAAGCTGTTTAAGCTTATGGTGAAACTTGGATACACTAGTACACTCCTGAAGCCAAGGCACAGTCGAAACAGTGGACTGCAGATGGTGAGTCGGCTCCGAATAAGGCGAAGACTGTTCCATCGGCCGGAAAACGGATGGCAACTGTTTTTTGGGATAGTCATGGGGTTGTGTTAAACGACTATCTTAGAAGAGGAAAGGCAATAACGGGGGCATCATTACTTAACAAGCTGAAAGCAGCAACTGCAGAAAAACGGCAGTATTTGAAGGAAAAGAAAATTTTGTTCCACCAAGACAACGCGTCTCACACTTCTCTCGGCGCCATGGCAAAAATTCACTAATTGGTGTTCGAATTGAGAGATTACCTACCGCATTCACCATATCATTTACCGAATAAGGAGGCCATCACATCCGTAAGCGTATTGCAGGACAAGATGCCAACTACTATTTGGACGGATTAAAGAAATATGATCATCGCTGGGAAAATATATAGATATATAAGAAGACTATGTTGAGAAATAAATCTCAATTTGACAAAAAAAGAACTTGTTTCTGTGTTAGGCTGGAGACTTTCACACTACCCTCGTATGTAATGGTGACTGCGATAAGAATTAAATGAATTAATGTAGCAAGGAAGAAATTTACCTTTAAACAATTATGACGAAGCGAGTACAGTGAAGAATTTCCCAAGCTAGTTGACATATAATCAATTTGATCCTTTGAGGGCTGTGCAATTAGGAATATCTGCATTTGTAAGAAGATTAAGTTATTAATTTTATTAAATTTGTTTTGGTAAAATGTTCTTCCGACACATCTGGGCTCTACTGTAATAGCCTAGGAAGTTGGCCGATTTTTAATTGTGCAATATATTTTTTGCTGCTTGTAAGGTCGAATGTAATATGTTTTCACTCCTGAGCCAAAACCTTGTTGAAAAGATGAAAACATTATAGATATCAATTTCGTTAAATTTCATAACTGCTCTTAAGAATTAATGTTACCATTCACGATATGTAAAGTAAATATATATATACACAAATGTTGATTAGTGATTTCTAAGTAACGCTTTAAAAGATATCGATATCATAAAGCAGTATTTCGTCACTAAATTAAATGAATTGAGTTATAATAGTAGTTTGTAATACAATACATGAGAAGCAGTTTTCAAAGTTGTATATATAGTGCGTATATCTAATATTAATCGTTGCTTAAAAGCCAATTGACTAAACTACGAATTCTTTTATGATACTTCTTCTCGTTTTAGGAAGCCATCATGTTTCTGCATATACTCTTCACCTGAAATTAAATTTAGTGGCAAGCTAAGCGATCTTTTCGATAGAGACAATTTTCAAAAAACAAAAGCCATCACATCGACGACGGGATAGCATTGAAAATGTATTTTCCCATTATAAATCGTTTAGCGATTTGGGGTTATATGACGCGTCGTAATATACCGGAAAGCAACCTCGGTACAGCTCCGGGCGAACTGATAATGAACCGGCCTGGATCCGAGTATTGTTTCCTTCGCGTCCTCTCTATCGTTCTCTTTTTTCCCATATCGTTCGCCCGCTCGGCTTTTCAGATAGAATCTGGCGTACCCGTTTCACCAGCGATACTGAACAGATTACTAAGATTGTTACAAAATTCTTGACAATCAATTCGCCAGACTACCGTTTAAGTACATTCGAGGGTAAAGACCGCTTTCGCTTGGCTGCCTGTTGGCCGTATTCCTCTTTCCGTTGTTGCGTTCTTCTGCCACAGCAGATTTTTCCACTTAACAGAATTATGTTTAGTTCGAATAAAGAGGATTATTTAGCAGAGGATCTGTAGTCTATTGGCGATTTCTTATTGTGTTATGTTGCTTCTTATTTCGATATATAAGCTGATGACCACAGTTACACCGTATTAATAAGAATCAATTATGCCTATAATCTTGTTTTTACGAAAATAAGGATAAAGACCAGATGAGTCATGTAAGTTTTGACGCCCACGAGGGATACTTTTTATGTTTTTACTAAAACAATGATAGAAAACATTTTTTTGGTACAAATCGTTTTATTGTTTTTCAAAATATTCGTCATTAAGATTTATACATTTTTGCATGCGTTTGAAATAGTTCTCGAAACACTTTTCCACTCTGAAGGTGTTATCTCCAAAACATGGTTTTTGAACGCTTCAGCTGCTTCTTGAGGTGATAAAAATCGCTGTCCAGGCATTTTATGTTTGACATTCGGGAATAAAAGGAAGTCGTAAGGCGATAATTCAGGTGAATACGGGCAATGAGACATTAATTCGATGCTTTTCTCCTTCAAATAACAAATCGTTTGTACTGTGTGACAACTGGCATTGTCATGATGGAGAACCGCGCGACGTTGTCGATTGGTTTCCCTAATTTTATCGACGACTTCTGGTGAAGAAATTGTTGTATGCCATTCAGCATTAACTGTTCTTCCATCCTCCAAAGCAATGTTTGCGATATCTCCAATACAATGAGAGAAATAACATTTTCTTGGAAGTGCTTCGTAAACGAACACCCAAATAGTTGATTGTTGTTTAGTTCACGGCTCGTAAGAATATAACCAAGTTTCGTCACCTCTTGCGATGATGTATACGGATCTTGTTTCTCTGTCAATTTTTTGAGCATTTACATACACCAATTTAGACGAGCTTTTTTGTGCTTGTGTCAAATTATGCGAAATCCATTGGGAACAGATCCTTTTCACACGTAAATGTTCATGCAAAGTCGAATGTGCTGTAGTCTTCGATATGTCTCAGGATGTCTCTGTATCACCGTAAGTGACATTCCGATCTTCTTCAATCATATTGCGCATTCGATGTTTTTTGGAACAACAAACCATTGCGAAATTCTGCAGTCTTTTCTGATGGTGCTTTGTTGTTAAAAGTTGAACGAAGCGTTTCGAGGCATTGTGTTAGGCCTTTACTAAAATCGTAAAAAATGTTCACAAAATTGCCTTTTTTGAACGCTTACTGTAAACAAACTTCTCGCGTCGATTTTTGTGCTGTTACTGTTTCAACAATAACAACTGCTAAATTTTGCGAAAATAATAACGTCAAATCTCAATAGCGCCATCTAGTGGATATTTATGAAAATCTAAGACACTACCTTCGTATTGGCGCATTTGAGACCTTACAATGATGACTTTGGCTATTATTTGAGCCTGAAATTGCATTGTTCTCAGGATTTACCATTTCTGTACTTAACTAAGTTTAAATTGGTTTTGTATGTCATATAACTACTTGTTACAGATGAAAGAAATCTTTTATGCTTTAATTCTTTAAAACTCTTCTGTGGGAAAACAGATACAGCTTAAAAATTACTAGTGGTTGCAAAAATTATTGAGTATCATTTTCAAATTTTTAAATTAGTGACCTGTAACTCTGAAGACTTAATAGATTATAGATCGATGTGCATAAAGATTACAGCATAAATGTATTAGTTAAAGCATTCACAATGTAATAAGACTATATGGAATGTTTATATTTATCGCGTTTTATTATTTGTTTTTTTGGACTTGATAATTAGCTAATAGTCGACGTGATGCTACTGCTTTTATCGATCTCCTGTTCTATACCAACTGCAACTTTGCTTTATTATTACCCTATCGTGTTTAGGTATCTTGTTACTAATGTATAAACTTATCTTCTAAGAGGCTAAAGGATTATAAACAAATTTTATATCTCATCTTTTTATGACGCCTTGTTTCTGTTTAGTATATCGTAGATTAGCTAAATTCAAATAAGTATGAACCTTACGTCATTCCCTCGGATTTGGCATATAGCATTTATATTTGTTTTCCTTCATATTTTTGTTTTCTTTCATATTTTTGTTTTCTTTCATATTTAATTTAGAATTCGACTGTAGAATACGAGGTAGGTGCCATAAATTCTCGGCCTTACAGGCTTATACAGGTTCTAGAGTGTTTAAACTCCGTTCCGTCATAGTTGCATATGTTCGAGGCCTAAGCTATATATATTACAGCTCGAAGAGTAGTAGTTTTCAGTATCGAATCAGATAACGTGACTAGTACATGAAAATGTCTCAGGTAATGAAAATTGAGTACCGCGCGGTCATTGAATTTTTAACAAAAGAAGGGCATACGCTTAATCACATTAAATAACGTTTAGATGGCGTTTATGGTGATTTATCTCCATCATATTTCACTGTAAAAAAGTAGGCAAAATGTTTCCGTTTGGAGCAAGAATCCATTGAAGATGATAAGTGCCTCGGTCGGCCAATCGAACTAATAACGACTCAAAACATTTCAATTATTGAAGAAAAGGTATTAGCAGATCGCTGTTTGAACGCGAAGGAATTAGCAGTGATGTCTAACATTTCTGAAACATGTACTCGCCGAATTTTTCGTAATCAGAGTATGAATAACATTAATGCTAGATGGGTGACGTATCTTCTTTCTGCTCTCAGCGTGAACGTTGGATCGAATGTGCGCGCTCATTTTTAAACATGTACATATGTAACCCGAAACCAATTTCGGAGTCCATTGTCACAGGAGATGAAACAATGGTTCTGTATTATTTTCCTCTATCCAAAAAGGAATCGATGGACGTCGTTTTAAGGACAATAGTAAGTTGCAAGCATCTGTAATACAACATTTTAAGGGAAAAACTTTACAAGGGTGTAGAATTTTTAGCTGGTTGTTGCAATAAATGTATGGAAGTTAGGGGAGATTATATTGAAAAATAAAAATTGTTATATTTCATCGTTTTTTTTTTTAATTTTATTTTTGTTATTGAAGACTTATTGGATGATCACGGAGTATTTTGCAGAAGTTGCATGTTTTGAGGATAATTGCATTAAAACATGTATCCTCCATTATTATTGCCACCAAGCATACTGCTACTTCGGTACCTCTCATCGATTTATTACTTTGTAGATGTTTTTCCGCAAATACTTCTCTTCTCCTGGTGCTAGTCTATATATCCCCTGGCACCTCGTCAGAGGATTTGGAAATATTTACATCCGCCCATGAGCTTATTTTAATTAATGATATTTTTGTCCTTAAAACCTCAGTCTTTCAAAACTTTTTAGGTTTACTTAATGTTAAGCAAAACAATAATATAAAAAGCTGTGATGGCAAATTACTGGATTTAGTCGTATCCAATTTTAACTACGATTTTGACGTACAACATTCAGAAAATCCGATTGTATCTGAAGATCTTTACTAACCTAGCTTGAAAATAGAATTTTTGGTTTCTGCATTCTTCTTCATCGCAGCGGTTCCTTTCTGCTAACAACTTCAGCAAAGCTAATTATTTGTCACTATACAGTCATTTTTTGAATTGCGATTAGTCCTTTCTTCTTAAATATACTGATGTTAATAGAGCCCTGGATGCTTTTTATAACCCTTTACGTTCCTTCTCAACCTCGTTCAAATACTTCTTGTCTACCATGGTTTACATCAGATATCATTCGTAATCTGTAATACAAAAATATTTACCACAGCAAATGGATGCTATCTAAAAATATAATGTATTATAAGGAATTTAAGCGCATCAGAAGGTTGATTAAAAGACAAATTAATTATAGTTATATATTGTTATGTTATGTTCAACGTTGTGTTTACGACGACAACAACTTCTCTCGGTTGTCACATCGGTACTGAAGTAAATGTCGGGCTGGCCACTCGTTGGCAACCAAATACCCCTCTTGCGGGGATAATTGGTAATTTTTGCGTTACCATTCCCCCCCTCAGCCAACCGTCCTTGGGGCGAGGAAGGTAGAATTTAATTATAAGTCCAGACAATGACGAGTGTGGGGTATCATGGACAATTCTACTCGTTTATCAATTTTTCTATTCAATTATTTCTTCCAAATTAATGTAAAAATCGTCTGGAATAAGCAACAACGTAAATTGCAAAGCGCAACAGATAATATTTCGTCAATTAAATCTTTATCTGAAAGGGTTCTATAAATTAGTAGTGGATTTTCTCTTTTAGAGCTTGTTGGTGACAATTCGTACCACAGAATCATCAACAAACAACCTCCTGGTTAAGTCACTGCATTCGTTCTCGTATGCTAATATCATTTTTATTGAAAGTCATCGAAAAGTTAGTTTCTATTTGGGTAAATTATCAAAATTGGCTGTGAAAGAAAACAATCGCCGGTCTTTCGCGATTTAAAATAAATGAAAGAGAAACGACGCCCTCAATTTTCATCAATCTTTATTCGGCCTTGGTTGAATCAAAGTTTGTCGTGAATCCAATCCAAAGATAAGTGTTCGTGGTGTATTCAAAGTCATTATTAGAAAAGTAAATAGGGTTAAATATCCAGAACAGGCAGTTCCTGTGGAGTGTACATAAACAGAGTGTTTATATACATTGGCGTCGTTCGAAAGTTTAAAGGTTAGTTAATTTTAAAATCGTAAAAATTCGTTAATTTGATTTCACTAAGTTGCAAATTCATTCAAAATTGCCGCAAGGGTGTCTAGGGATACCCCCGAACCTAACAAAATTTAGAGTAAAACCCCTGAGAAAGATATTTCAATATATTCACTATCTCACTCTCTCACTATGGCAGTTTATTGATGTTAAAAAGCGTTCCACAAGGCTACTGGCAGACTAAGTAACAACGATGGAAATGACTTTACCGATCCTAATGGCATTGTTAATGCTTTCGCTAATGTGGTTGCCTCAGTGCAAAACTCATAGGATAGCGTATCTTGGTCTCATTCTGAATACAATGCCTTACCTTATTCATTTTCACTGGTGGAGATGAACTAATTGCACTAGTGGCTACTTTTGTTAACAATTGCACCGCATGCGATGATATGTTACCCAGTTTTTTGATCCAAGATTGTAGATTTGTTTTTGAGTTTCCTCTAAAAATCATTATCAATCTTTCAATTTCATTTTGTACTTCTCCTATACATTGGAAAACGGCCACAATTGTCCCTAAAAGGGTATTCGTGAACTTCTATCTAATTACGGGCCCATTTCCATAAGATCCAATTTTGTTAAACTTTATGAGATAAGATATTACTTTATATGTTAGCATTTATAATAGCAATCGCTCTTTTATTGCCCCAGATTAAAATGGCTTCATCTCTGGGAGATCTACAGTTACGAAATTGGTGACCATATCCCAATTTATTAGTGAAATCTTAAATAGATGTGGCCAAGTAGATGTGATTTATACAAATCTTCCTAAAGCTTGTGACATGATCAATCATGAAATGTTGTTGTTGAAGTTGGGCTCCTTCGGTTTTGTTCCATCTGCGCTCAGTCTCCTCAAGTGGCCTGGCAGAGGAAGTCTTATGTTACTTACAATGGATATTGCTCCCATGACTTTGTTCTTACCTCTGGCGTCCCCCAGGGATCAAATCTAGGACCGTTATTGTTTACATTAATGATTTAAGATTGATGGAACTTACCTTGCGAGAGGTACTCCACTGGATGAACTACCGGAAAAGCATGGTGTGCTGGCTTTGAGCACGAGGAAGGATGGCATATTTAACAAATTTCTGCAGAAATTGCCTCGAAATTACATCGATTGCTCCTTCACACTAGAGCGGATGGATTTTTTTGTGCCATACTTGAATTCTTCTACTCGCGACGACTAACATTATGACGGCTCCAACGCATAATAATAATAATAATAACAATAATAAACTTTATTTCAAGGACCAGAACAGTTTGAAATAAGTCAGAGAAAAGCAACAAAACCAAAAATAGAAACAATACAATCTCTAAATAGAAAAAGACAAAATAGTTGAATAATGAGTCAAAGTGACTGTACAGATATTAAGCAATTGAAAAATTCATTAAATGAATAAAAGCATTTGGAAAGTAACCAAGATTTTATTGTTTTTTAAAATTTATTTAAGTCGTAATCTTTCCAGATATCCGGAAGACCGTTATAGACTTTTATTCCAAGAACATCAACACAATCGGATGTAAGTTTTAAACTATGCTTCATGTGATGTATCTTAGGATCTCTTATGCCATAACTATGCCGCGCATTGTTAGTCTCTACTATTATATTCTTATGTTTATGAATACAGCAAATAGTTTCTAGAATATGTAATTTAAATATAGTTAGGATTTTTAGAGATATGAAATAGTTTTAATACATCTCATTGCAACTTTCTGCTTGATGAAAACTTCTTTGGTAAAGGAGCTAGGTCCCCAAAGAAAAATTCCATATAGTAGTCGAGATTGAAATTCTGAGAAATAAAAAATTTCTAAAGAGCCAATGCCCAAAGATTGTTTTAAATGCCTTAATTTTAATATTATTATGTTTAGTTTTGAAGTCAAACATTGACAATGAAGATCCCATTTCAGCGACGAAGCTAAAGTTACTCCCAACAACTTAGCTGAACTAGAATGATTAATAATGGTGCTTGAAATCTGTAAATTTGGTTAGGAATTAATTTCCTTTTGAGATTTTTTTTTGAGAAATTTGAGATGTTATCTCCCATTCTCGGAACAGGTTTTATACATATGATCTTAAGAGACTCCGGGAAAAGTGCTTTATCAAAAGATTCATTAATTAGGCGTTACAAGTTCATACTTGAATTCCTTAAAGATGCAGGCAGGGATATCATCAGAACCACATGTGAATTTATTCTTAATTTTATCGAAAATTGTAATCATTTCGGATTCTTAGTAAGCAAGTAAGTACATTGAATGCGAAACTTGCTTAATGTGATTGCTGAGGATTGAAATATTGGAAATAGAACGAGAGGTAGTGATTGGGGCCTCTTGAAAATATCTATTAAACGTATCTGCTACGTATACTCTGTCCAAGGCGGCTAACAGGTGATGCGATTTGTTTCAGTGAGTTTTCTTTCATTTTGCATAGATCTAGCCGGTTTTATAGCTTTTATAGTGTATATACTATTATCCTGTTATTGGGCATTCAAGCTTGTTGGGTAATAAACGTATATTATTATTATAAACATGTTGCTTTTCGAAACATGAATACGCGATACATACTTTTGTTTTGAATAGGTATTGTAATTAACATCCCCAATGCCAATCCATATCTATACTAACGTAACATAGGATTAAATAGACAGCAGAACGACGAACCGCAAGATGCTTTTTGCGTTGTCTGTACTTGGATAGCAGCCAGTAAGCAATATTGTATACGATAGTGCACATAGAAGTCCATATTTTCCTGAAAGCTATTTTCTAGCACATATTGGATCTTGGTATAAGGTTCGACCGCCCTTCAATATATTCAAAACACTGGACCCTATTTACATGCATATTTTTACGAATCTCTTGGGAGAAATTATATGTGATTTTCGACTTGATCTCCGCAAGTGTTTCAATCTTGTAAAATATCGATCGGGGAATGGAAAACAAGAACGCCTCAAAATAAACTTGATTTGGGTCTAGACCCTTACTAATTGAGAGAAATTGTAATTTAAGAATACAATCAATTAAGCAAAAAGAATTATTTATTTCTAATAATTATGCACCTTACATTTTATGCAATATGTATGGGTAAATTGATGTAATTTATACTTATTCGATAGTGAACAATAAAAAATTGTGGTGGAATTTGGTTTATGTACATTCTGTTTCGTTTTTTGCTTTGTATTTTTATTTTCTAAAATAGCTGAACAGTTGACGCAATTTGGAATCGTCTTGGTAAGGAATCGAACCTGATACCTCCCGTTTGTCGGACGGGCGTGCTAATCACTACACCACGAGGACTTCCATGCCAATATGTAGAGAAAGGTATGTCAAATTTTTGTCTATAATATACCCAAATACGAAATTCAAACTGTTAGTCTAACTGCAATGCAGGTGGACGGCCGACAATGTGCGTTCCAAGAATTTGCCTTTTTAAAAAAAGAAATGTTATCTTGTAAAGCCTGTTTTACGCATTGCGATTTATTGGCCAATGAATTGACCAAGTTGATCTTCGATTTTATCGTACCGTGTAAAACAGCAAAAATAGGTACGATTCCTTGAACAATTTATCGTACGAGTAATTGAATTGAATAGAGCACGCTCTATTTTTGCCACGATTTTCCGGATTTTTCACAAACTTTGCTGTTTTAATACCAATCCAGTAACAGAATGGTACCTGCGAATTTTGTTTAGTGATTTTAAAGTAAAGTGAGGATAAATTTCGAAAATTTACGATGACTATGATGTAATGGATAATTTGAATTAACAAACCGTAACCGAAGTAACTTAACCTATAACTGTACCTATACCAAAACTGCCAAAACGTTCGACGAAAGCAGATTGCTAATTTATTTTTATATGCAGAAGAAAATTTCCTATTTATTAATTCACGATCGTTAAAAAATTGTCCTATTTACTGCGGAATGTACAACAGCATATTTCTGCCGATTTCTTGATCAAGAACTTGTTCAATTAATTGCTCAATAAATCCCGGGGTGTAAAACAAGCTTAAGAATAAACAGTTTTGAGTTATCAGCCAATTAAAATATTACTGCGTGTATAATAGAGCTCGTAGAATATCACGAAATTATTCTAAAAGAATTCCTTGAACTGAGTATCTTCTGGAAAGATTTCTTTCAAAATAGAAATCGTTGTATATTCAACGTCAAATAATGAATCTACTTCAAAATATTTGCAGTACAAAATTTTTTTTTTGATAATGATTACGTAATCAAAACTCAAATTATGCGTATGTAAGTGCAAATAAATAGCTAAACATTCAATTTCGATGTTTACATATCTGATTAGTACCGTCTTCATGAATCTTAGAAGCAATTAGAGGCACAGATTTTGAAATTGTACATAGCGTGCAAAAAAAACTATTATACCGTCGACAATAAAACATATTAGATACGCTACTGCAACGGCCGCGGCCGGCGTAGTGTATTAATATAATTTCGTCTATGTGGTGTGTGAGAGTGCAACCGGAGTAGGTACATGGAAACTTAATATGTTTAAGTGTTGTATTCACGTTGGTAATAAATTCAGCGAGGTAGCAGGCACGTACGCGTTCACGTACAAGGAAGTAATAAAGTAGGGAGCAATTAGTATGTTAATGTTTAGATATGAACAATTAGTCTGAGGAGCCGTTTTGCTTAAGATTGTTGCTAAACCCAGCACAAGCTTGGAATATTCAAACAGTCTTAAACAGACGACATCACGTCTACACTGTTAAGATAACACACTACAAGGAGAAGCATAAGAGCTCCTTACACTGTTCCGGGCAATTGTGGCGCGGCTCCCGCGTAATTGAATTAGATAAATCCGTTCGAGAAGCTGCACCTACTCCGAATTATTTTAACATCTTCTCTGATTAAATTAAGTCGGTCCCCGGTTGAAGAATGCGATTTGCTTATTGCTTTAACGGTGACGCTGATCTTTGTATTTATATTTGCGGCAAAGATGTTTCTCTCAAGAAAAAGGGAACTGTTCAAAATACTCTAGTATTTTGAAGAGTTAGTATATAAAGGGCGTCCAAATGTATTGTACGTTAGTTAATTACGTAGGAACTTATTAGTATCTTTTCATATAATACGAAAACTTATGATCCAGTTTTGCCTTGGAAGATTTCTAGTAATCAATACATTTACACATATGTAAATACATATATCTCCTCACTTAGCTTAGCTCACTTGCTAATTGTGGTTACGAAAAGAAATTTAAACCGACGGTGACAAAATTAGGCAATAAAAGGCCAGCCTTCTTATTCCTATAACGGAATAAAATTCCAGCTAAAGTATGAATACATAATATTCTATTTATATATTCTATTTATATATTCTATTTATATTTTCTATTTATATATTCTATTTATATATTCTATTTATATATTCTATTTATATATTGTATTTATAATTGTACAATTTTTAATGCATTTTTAAGCATGATGGGCTGCTCCTTATTATAGCAGAGTTAGGTCCTATGGGTTCGACTCCTACCAGGTTCAAGTGACACCTTTCTGGTGGGTCTGCTAAAATCCTGCGGGCGAGGAGCTCCAAAGCTTATATACTCCGTAGGACCTCCAATTGAAGTTAAAAGAAATTAGTCAAATTATCATCCAGATGTTACTTTGCATGGAGTTTTCGTAGATGAAGCAAGATGGAAAATTTCTCGTCAGCTTACCAAGATTTTGGTGTGTGTAAAATGTTTTGCAATACCATTTACTACCTCCAGTATAGTAGATGCACTAAAGTTAATTTTAGCAGCTGTATCAAAAGTGTAACGATTAGATTTTGGATTGGTTTAATAAACCCTTTTTAGAAAAGTCTTTTAGGAAAATCAGAATAGTCAAGTAAATTATTAGCCATTTTTTCTGTAATGATGCCTATAGAAATCATGCAAAAAGATCATCATACCAAACATATACGTTATATTACAGTTCAGTTCTTTCGATTTCAATGGGCGGCGTAATCTTATTTTAATCCATTTATTCGATAAATTAAAAATATAAACTAATTAAATAGAAGAAAACTAAATTTGGCTGAGAATTCGATAAATAATATTTATTACTACTTACGCCAGTTTTAAGTGAACTTTTAAAAATGATACAAATTTAAAGAAGATGTTTTATACCCGCACTTTAGCTGGAACAAGAAGACTGGCTTTTTATTGCCTAACTTTGTCACCGTCGGGTTAAGTTTTTGAAGCAGCCTGTGCGAAAGAATTTCATTTGTAATTTAATAAACAGCATTTGAAAATAGTACATGAAGAATAAAATTTGTTTATTGCTTTAGTGTCGACGTTGATGCCGATATTTATATTTGTGGCAAAGATGTTTCTCCCAAGAAACTGGGAACCAGAGTATTTTGGATAGCTTATATAAAAGAAATAACAGGAAGTTTGACTACTTATTTGCTAAATTTGTCACTGTCGATTTAAGAGTTTGAAGCTGTATATGCAAAAGAATTTCATTTATAATTTCATAAACAGCATTTGAAGATATTGCGTGAAAAATATTGCGATTCACTATTTTTGTATCATCAATTTCAGTACCAAATTCAAACAGCCTTAGGTTGTATATTTCAGCTTTTTAATCCTTTTTATCCTTTTTATCCCTCCTATTAATATTGGGCAAACTATAATCTTTAAATCAAAATTGTCATCTTAATTACTTTATTAACTTTTAATTTTAAACAAAAAGTATGAATTTGTTACACATGTATATACAAGCGTATATAATACATATAATATACAATATATAAAGACGCCGCTGCGAATATTTCTTGGCGGAGGTTTTTTGTTCGGCTCCGTTTTACAGTGTAGGAGTTCAAGAAAGGGTAATTAAGCATCTCATCTTAATTAAAACCAGAATGGCGTATCTTAATGCCAAGTCTTCATGGTATCACTTAAAACGATAACATCGCATTTAGCTAATATTTAAACGCATCCCGCATTGAATTCGGAATAGGAATTTCAACTTAATTTCCCACCGTTCATTAGATTTGCCTTTTGTTCCGTTCTTTCCTCTTCAACTTCTTCTTTTTTTCCAGCTTGCTAAGAATATGAACGCCCTAACGGAAAAAGTATATATTTACTCAGATATCTGGCATTTGCCTAAAGTGCCGGTGATTTATCTTTTATATTTGTAAGTTTACAAAGGAGTTCAAATTTAACTTACAGAAGTTTTTTATTTTTTCGATTGATGCATTTACATTAGTTTGGAAATCGTTGTATATGAGATTCATTAAACCAAGTCTGGGATGTTTAACTTTCTAGTATCACCACATATTTATCAATATAGTTTTATTTACCATTGTTTTAAAGTACAAAAATATTTCGGAAAATTGTTTTGTTTCCTGAAACGTGGTCTTATATCCAAGAAATCTAATTATCTTAATATGTAATAACGTATTACTACGACCATAGCGCAAGAGCTCGTGCATACTTGCAAATTTTGGAATTCAAATCAATTTATAATAAGCATATTCTAGACTAAAATTTATTGTTATTACTACTATTGTTAATATAACTTACAATATTGACACATTACAGGGTAATTTAATGCAGTTCAATAAATCCGAATCTGTATTTACCACTTATCTAACTATGTTGGCACTAATAATATACCATCAAATTAATACGTGAGACTAAAAACCTCTTTTTGGATATTTTATTTTGAATCTATTCGATGTCGTTTACATGAAAAAAATGTAAGAAAGGCTAAAATAAGCGATGATCGCTCGTCAGAAGTATCATTGAGATATTATCAGAAGCACGCTTAGTCAGATAGCTTCCACAGATTGTTATATACGTGTGGTCTTGCGTAAATGAAGCTCCTTTCAGAAAATTGGTGAGGATATTCCGTAGAAAGTGAATCTATCGGATATCAAATAGTAATGTTGGTGTTTTATGTGTTACGAGGGTAGCGTTTTAAGTTTTTACAAACTACTACTAGATGGCGCTATTGAGAATTGACAATACTTCCGTAAAATTTGACATTTGTGATTGTTAAAGCAATGACATCACATAAATCGGCCGAGCAGTTTGTTTACTGTGAGCAGTCTTGTGAGAAAATGGAAGCTTCACCTAATGGTTCTGGTTGGATGATGTTTTACGATTTTAGTAAAGGCCTAACAACAACAACGCCTGGATTCGTTTCGTTCAACTTTTGGTATTGAAGCACCGTCAGAAAAGACTGTTTACAACTAGTTTGCCGCAGAATTTGGTCGTGCTTCTGACAGTGTTGAATTTCATGGAGGTCGACCAAAATTGGTTGTTGTTCCAAAGACATCGATGCTGTGTGCAACATGGTTGAAGAGGATTGGCATGTAACTTACCGTGAGATAGAGGTACCCTTAGGCATATCGAAGGCCGCAGTACATTTGATTTTGAACAAGCATTTAGGTGTGTTCTCGATGGATTTTGCATAATTTGACCCAACCACAAACAAGGTTGGTGGTAATTGATGTAAGGGAATGCTAACAAAATTCGACAGAGGAGCTTCAAAATCTGTATACAACATCAACAATCAACTGTTTGGGTGTTCCCAGATGAACCGAATCCAAGAAAAGTTGACCGTACACGATGCACTTCCAAGAAAATGATCTTAATGGTGAATATTTTGCAAACAATTAAAAAATATTTTTTTTTTCTTTCATTGTTTTTGTATGAATACCTTGTGCCTAGATATTTTATTAGAGTTTAAAATCGCATTTTCGATATATTTGTTTTAATGAGATTGTAAAAGAAACACAATTGCTAAATAAAACTGGGACGATTTTGTAAGTCTATGTTTTTCATATCCAAATTAATTGCAGATTTGATAATTGTTTTCATTTCCTGCAATTTTGAGCCAATTACTTTTAATAAGCATATTTCTTTCAAAAGAGAAAAAATAATCAAGGAAAAAGACTACCATTTCTTTATTTTTCAATAAAAAGTTTTAAATGAATATTGTGGTAATAAATAGAAGCATATACATACATCTGCCATAACTCCAAAGTGACAAATTTATTATTAACTATTACTCAAACGGCATTCTACTTTCTAATACTTTTTCTAAATATAGGTTTAAGTAACAGATGAAGAAAATTGCAAAATCTGTAATCATAAGAGAGAAAATAGTGAATTATGACTTTTTCATCTGCTTCCTGTTGAAGGAGTTTATTGCTTAAACATTATTGCTTTTCATTAACCAGCTTCATGTTTTGGTTTTCATAAAAACGTACCTTTGACGATTAGCTTTGCTTCAATAACTTTCGTGAATATGACGATGTTTTGCGAACCTTTCTAACATTTCTTATCTTATAAAATCCGCAATAGTAATCTTGTATGATATAGATTATCTATTGTTATATTGTTTTCATGTATATGCTGATATGTACGTACGTCTTGTCGTTCTTTCTATTATCACAAGTAATTTTATGTTGTGTCAACACTTAGGTCTGAAGGGAAAACAGAGTTGAAAAGAATTTGCTTGGAGAATTAGATGGTAAACTTTTAACTTGAAATATACTAGGGCTAAGGAAGGGTAATCGGGCATTAGCTGCGGTAGACATTATTTTTGACTTATTCGATTTATAAAAAAAAAACTTTTTATTTCATCGTACATTTATACCTACATTTCCTTAAGAATTCATTTTGGTTCTGGGATATTTTTCTTTTTTCACAAATGTAATTACGCACTGTACAGCAAGTAACACAAAAGGAAGATAAGTGAAGGGAGAAAGTTAAACTACCCAAATAAGGAATGATGATAAGTATATGTGCCCTCTGTACTTTTAGCACGATCGTATTAAGGGATGTTTTCGAAGCGAAATGGGGTGCATATATTATGGTTAACATACATATGTATATCTTCAAATTGATTTGTCATGGTCGAATAAAGCCGCGGTCGTAATGTTTTTAAGTGATAAGTATCAATTGCAACGGATTCAAATCTTCTAACCTACTTACAAACGGCAGCTCATTTTTTAATCTCACATTAATGATGGGAGTTATGTGCAGTGTCTCAAATTTTGAAAGAAGAACATTTTTGTTAGGGGTGGAACATTTCCGATAGTCCTGCAACGAAATGAATGCGATATTAAGTACTGTATTATGTAATTCAATGTTATCTATTTTGCGCACAACCGCTAATAAATTTCTTTGATTTGAATCGTACGGTTACGATTTTTATTATTGCAGTTTTAAGTTCCCCCTTCATTTCTTATCAACTTTTATGGGACGTTATGCTTCTTACTTCCCGGGTTGGCTTGTGCGAATGTAATAATAATTTGAATATAAAAAATGTTATGGAGAACACTTTATATTTTTCTCTTTATTATTTATAAAAAAAGAACATTTGGAAATAAAATTCGAAGCCAAAAAATGATAAATATTGTGGTTTTACAACGTCGTAAAGCTTAAGTTTGGATAAAATTCTTGTATTTGGAGATTATAACGCAATGAGTTTGTATTTATTACTAGCAAAGGTACAACTGCTTGATCTATATTTTACTTTATCCTAAGAGAATTAATATTTCTAATATGCACATCGAACTAAAATGTATTTGAAACTGGATTTTTGTGTAAGACTTGTAATAAAATATTTGTAAATATTAAGCGGTCCATGCTGCAATAATCTACCGCTTTGGAAGTGTATTTCTCAATAATTTTGGGCTAAAAGTAAAGTTAATTTAGATGGGTTAGAAAAAATTACGGTCAATGTTTATTTGTACTGAATATTCACACTAATACGAGTGGATTTTGGGAAAATTATAAGGGCAATTGACAGCAACTGATGGTACCTAATAATAGTGTTATTTTATAATATTCAAATCAGTTCGGCACTAAAGTAATAAGTAAAGCAATACGTGTGTCACTAGGACGTCCAGTGACATAGTGTTTGATAGAAAGTAGACATGTAGTACATTTGTGCATTATATATGGCTATGATTTACTCTAAAAATTATAACAATTTATAACCATTAATTAACACCACTGTAATAATCTCTATCGTGAATTAACCCCTATTATCTGGTCCGTAGGCTTCCGCGGTCGTTAATAATGCTATACTATTGGTTTCCAGGTTGGAACGGCGTCGTTATCGTAGCTTTTGCCGAAGTTTCATCTCCACTCTTACGGGACATCTTCAAGGCTGTTACTGCACACTGACTAGGAATTACTCACTTCGGAGGAGTTTCATATAGGGCTTGTTATGGGTCAATGAAGCGAAAATGTTGTGCATTGATGAAGCGGAAATGTTATGCATCAATGAAGAGTGGCGGTTGTTAAGAAGTTTAATTAGTTGGGGTTTCCACGTGTGATGTTAAGGGGTAGCGATTTAAATTGTTGGGATGTTTCAAAATCTCTATTGATTCACGGATTTTTCTATAATAATAATAATAGTGAGGGTTACGAGATAAGATGCGGGTAGAGTTAAATTGGATTTGGTGGCCAGTTTCCAGTCTATGCTGGAAATGTTTCCAGTCTATGCTGCGCATGAACATGGAATCTGGTAGACATCAGGAGCTTCCAGATGACTGCGATTTTTGATGGTTTGCGGTAGTGTGCACATCGGTGAAGCAAAGCGGTCGGCCAGCACTCGTGTTTCTGAGCACGCGGTTGTTGCGTGTAACCGGGTCTGCACTGGCTGAGTATAGACTGGAAACTGGCCACCAAATCCAATTCAACTCTACCCGCATCAAACGTCCCAACAATTTAAATCGCGAAGATGGCCAACCCTTACACCACACGTGGAAAATCCTGCTGATTAAATCTCCTAGCCACGCTTCATTAATGTATAACATTTCCGCTTCATTGACCCAAAACAAGGCCTATATAAACCCCTCCGGAATGAATAATCCCCAGTCAGTGTGCAGTAACAGCCCTGAAGATGTCCCATAATAGTGTGGACGAAACGTCGCAAAAAACTATGACAATGACGCGGTTCCAGCCCGGAAACCAAGAGCATAGTAAACCCTTATTATGTTTTCATTTATATACACATAATTCTAGTAGTGATATAACTACTGAACAGAAAATAATATTGAAAACAGAGTAAGAATTGAATGATGGATTTAAAGTGGAGCGTTCAGTTTGTAATGAGAAATATTTTTACATCATGAAAAAGATAATACATACTTTTACCTAGGCTTTCTGTATTTAAAATTTTCTCAAAAAGTAGCGAAGTTGCTTGTAATATTGCCAAAGAATACGACTTTTCGATTTTTAAAACTTTTCTAGCGCTTTATTCCTCAATGTTATTAAGTACTTGACATTGACAGTTAACTAAGACAGAATGGGCTTAGAATAATAACAAGTAATTAGAGGGGCAAAATTATCTAGTAAAGATAAAATAAATTGATTGATAAAGGTAACCTTATCGTCTATGAAACTATAATCATAAACAACTTGCCAGGGAACGGCCCTTAAGCAAGATAAGAAAGCATCGTCATTTAAGTTTTCAAAATCTCTGAACGGCTTGAAACCAGATCCCGTGGAGTTATATCATCAAGTGACATTCAATTAATTCGTGGTCAGAAATCTCAGGAACATGCCTTAATGAGCAACGAGCATCCAGATCACCGTATAACAAAACCAGGTCATTCAAAGTAACTGAATCTCTCGTTACACGTGTAGGCTCATTAATCAATTGTTGATAATTTAAACTTTCGCATAAATCAATAGACCCCTGTAAATTTTTATTATCAGAATCTACAAAATTGAAATTAAAATCACCTAAGCATAAAACAACATCAAACGAAACCATGTTATCTGATAAAGTATACTCGAGAGACTCAAAAAACATTGAAATATCAGATCTAGAAGCTCTATATAATACACCAATTGCCATTCTAAATCTGTTAATTGTAACTCCAAGCCAAAGTTGCTCTACACTAGATTTCAGATAACACTGGCCATAGGTAATTACGAGGGTAAGTCAAATATTATCTACTCTTTCGTCATAACACGCTCTGAGGGTTATCGTAGTGGCGGCCGCTTGCGCATGCATTGAGTTGGCGCCTCTGTGGTCATGTGTGCAGAATTTAATCACGATCGCGTCATTTGTCTGCTAGCTACAACAGCACAATTTGCACCAAAGAGCAACAACGAGCAGTGATCCGATTTTTGTGGTGAGAGGGTGTGAAAGATGCTGGACAACTACTTGGACGGGGGGACTACCATAAATAGTGCGAGGTACAGTGATTTGTTGGCGAATAAGCTGAAACCAGCAATTCGAAACAAACGCCGTGGTTTACTCTCAACGAAAGTTTTGTTGTTGCAAGACAACGCCCGTCCGCACACGGTCCCTAACACCATAGAAGCTATCAACAGGTTGGGCTTTGAGACCCTGGAACACCCTCCCTACAGCCCTGATCTCGCTCCCTCAGACTTTCATCTCTTTGGACCGCTCAAGGAAGCTTTCAGAGGTCGTCCATTTGCTTCAGACATAGACGTGCGGGATGCGGTGCAAAAGTGGCTTCACATCTAACCGAAAACCTTCTACCAGGAAGGCATACGGAAGCTTGTGGCTCGTTGGACCAAGTGCATTGCTAAAGGTGGAGACTATATCGAAAAATAATGTATTTGTTGTATACCTATCTTTGTTTAATACAGTTGTAGAACTAAAAATGTAAGTAATTTTTGACTTACCCTCGTACATAGTAAAACCTTTATGTAATGTTTGATTTATTTTTTGTTCATACCTAGTTGGAAGGATTTTTACCAAGTTTTGAGACATTCTATGCCTCGGAACAAAAAAATAACATTGAAAATAGAGAAAAAAAAACGAGAAAACTCATATTTTTCTCTAGAAACCCATACTGAAACTCCTCAGAAGGTCAACGTGTGAGCTGACATCTTAGGTAATCCCATTGTTGCTCCGTTTTTTATCGACGGTTCACTGATTGCTCAAAAGTATTTGGAATTGCTGAGAGACACTTTTTTTCCACCTATTGGCAATATTCCTGTAAACGCGAGAATTATTTACCAACACGATGGGGCACCACCACATAGTATCACGGAAATTACAAAATTTTTGAATAATGAATTTCCAGATGGATGGATACGTCATCATGAGCTGCTGAAGTGGTGGGCAAGAAGTCCTGATTTAAGCCAGTTGGACTTTTTGTGTAGCGTTACATTGCAAGGAGGGTTTTTTTTTACAATATTCAATATAGACCCTCTAATATCAGCGAATTAAGTCAGAGGATAGTGGAAACATTTAAAGAAATAACAGTAAGAAATCTGCAAAATGTGAAACGTTACTTTTAAGAAAGATTAGGACAGTTTGAAGAGTTGCTTAACTTACTTAATGATACACTTTTTTATAATTAATTGCTACCTTTTTGTATTAAGAGTGTATTTTTTGGTGTTTTAGTTTAGGTAGGTAATTAATTTTTAATAAAATTTTGTTCATAGTTTTTTTTTGTTTAAATAAGTAATAGCCATTCTGAATTACATGTTTGCTTGTAGTGAATTGCTTGAATAACATTAGCTGTAGCTTTGATTGACACAACATGGGCTGAGGTTTCCAGCTGCAAAATTGTCTCATTATCCCCGCTAAAAATTCCTAAAATTCCCACGAAAGCTGCTACTTTCTTTTCATTAATTTCGACTTTACTCTTTTGTTCCAAGGCATAAAATGTCTCAAAACCTTATGAAAATCGTTTCAATTACTTGTGGACAAAAAATAAGTCAAACACTCCCCGTAGGAAAACCATTAACATCACATACAGGTGCCGGTGTTATCTGAAATGTATATGGTTATTTGTTTTCAATCTTTGTGTAACTTAATTTGCAATAATAGGTTGATAGAAATAAATGCGTATAATGTTTGAAGCTGTATCTAATTTAAGAACTAGTTAATCAATACTCCTAATCAGGTATTTCCTCTGGAAATTCAAATGTGATGGCAATCTTTCGCATTAATGTTATTATACTTATACTCCGATTAATTAAATGTTTTATCAAGTATGGCTTGAAAATCAAAACTTTGCGCGAAATTTTATATTATAATTTGTAATAGAATCAGTTCCTTAAGTTTAAGTTATCCGTGTTGTGTTACCTATTCAATCCTATCCATTTTCTACTTGAAGACAGGAACGTAGTAGAAACGCAACTTGTGATATATGTATTAAAGAAATAATATCATATAAGAGGACTAATATGCGGAGAAAGAAATAGATTTCGAGTAAGAGTGATACGTTTATGTGAGTACGCTTAATTTGATATGTTACTAAAAGAAACACATCATCAAAATTATTGATGTCGAAAACAGGACGTTTGCCAAGTTTTGCGATTAATTACGACCAAATCTTCAATCTCGAAGATTATCGTCAGTAAAAACGAACACGGATTTATTGCTTTTTTACTTACGACGAAGTACTTGCAAAATAACCTGTAAATCATCAGGCTGGACATATTTACGATTGTCGCCGATGGCGATCTGATTGATATGAGCTTTGAAATCGCGAAATTTTTCTATTATTTTATCACTTCCGAGGAAGTTTCCTATCTACGTAATATAAACTGCTGTCCATAAATATCGTATTGTCTTTTATATTTTCGCCAGTTCGCTCATGATATATGTCCCCATTTGTTGGAGCAATTTTTATTCTGCTGTTGTCATTTAAATGTGCTTTTGGTTCCATAGCAACGCTTTAAATTACTTAATCAAAGTGGGACTAATAAGTAGTTTTAATGTGTTAAAGTTCTTAGAAACTCGATATCTCATAATGAACTTTGGTTTTTTATTTTTGCATAAAGTGGTTTTTATTGTCTAAGTGTGAGTATTATATAACTATTATCATCTTGCTATAATCACTTAAATCAAATGTGCCGGTTAAATTTCTTAATTCCTTTGTTAAAACTGGTTCGTTGGCTCCTGAGCATTTGTGGTGCAATTGTCGCAAATGCATCTCTGATTCTACTCTTCGTATTCTTCATGGTTGTTGGAATCTCACAATAATCACAGTCTTTCGCATAGCCCCACAAAAAAATAGTCACGTGGTGTTAAGTCGGAGGATCTGGGCGGCCACTGTGTTCTACCACTTCTTCCCATCCGTGTAGCGAACGTGCCATCTAAGAATTTCCTTACTATTCCTGCACTGTGGGATGGTGCACCATCATGCTGAGAAATTCATTTATCGTCGTAACTGCAGATTGACTTTCTCTGATAATAGTGCTAATTCATTTCGCAGGAAATTTGGGTAAATGTTTCTACGCAAGCGCTCTTCAAAAGGCCAATCATATATGTTCGTCCACAATACCACCCCCAACATTTAAAGACCGTAGATCTACGATTTTAATATCATGAACACGGCTTACCGCGATGAAAACTGTTTGCGCTTTTCTCGAAATGTTTGTTATGTTAGGTGATAAAATGTTTATAAACATCTGAGAAGCGGTGATTGATGAATCAATCACCGCTTCTCAAATGTACATCGTAAAAGAAAGAATTTTAGTTCGCAAGTTCGGTCTATCTACTCAACTCATTTATTGGCCCTGATGAAGCTTTAAATAAAAGCGAAATATTGGTGAAAATTTAAAAGGGTTACATTTTTTGAAATCTGGTCGTGATCCCGACAGTTTAGAACCACGTGTTAGTTCCTAACGACCGCCATACTCCTGATTTATAGAATGTTTAGACCATCAGAAAAAAAAAAAAAACATCTATCAAATGGTGTGAAAAAATAGTCATGAAATTAAAAAAAAACAAGGAGGCGTGGCAACGTCAAAACAATTGAAGCTGGGAAACATCTGATTAAACAGAATTGTAGCCGTGTAACTATCATTCAATTCTTCTTAATGTTATTTCCATCTATCTCTAAGATTAAACGAGTGATTTCACATATGCAGATATATGACTCACCCTATGTATACGTGGTGTATATGCATTTCCGATCGGTGGTCGATGTTAATATTCGCTTCGCATAGTTGGCTCGCTGTTTGTTGCTACGTTGCTGCGCCCTCCGAAAATGCCAACTCTAATTTTAATAATAAATATTTATAAGCATCGAATTCTAACGCCTGTCCTAAACTGAAACATGCGAAATACTCGGAACTAAAGAAGAAAATGCTGTCCTGCACACTGGATATAAACCATATTCTTCCGTAATAAATTTATCAATACAGAACGAGTAAGAGGGCCTTTTTAGCACTAACACATGTTTCTACTTTTTCATATAAATGGTTTTAATAAGTGTTTAATTTTCGCGCCGAAAATGGATTCTAACTAATTTGAGGTTTTCTAATTTAATATTATGTCCGGTTTCGTTTATATGTCGTACTACACTTGATGATTCAATCCTACTATAGTGGTAGTGTGGTATGCGTTCAAGACGAGGCCTGTTAGAATTCAAGACTTTTTCTCACATCGTTCAGTCGGATAATAGAAATCCCCCAATCTCTGAATTGATTAAATAATTTGTGTTGCCTGAAATATACATACATATTTTGATGGTATCTTCAGCGCCGTATTAGTTCTACAATCGATTCAGTTTATCACCAACCAAGAAAAGATGAGTCTAAATTCCTTAATCCGTGTACGCTTATAAGTTATGGGATCTATATATTTATTTTATGTTACTACATCTGTAAGAAGAATAATCATATATGAAACGCCTAAAGGTAATTACTGTATCTATGAGCACATTGAAAAAATTAAATAGTATAGTAGCAATACGCCAAATGCATTATTAGTTGGAGTGTATATATGCGGGTACAACTCAAAGCTAACATTAGCATAAGAAATAGATGTGGCCTTCAAACAAAACATATTTTCCGCTCTTTCCATTAACGAATACGACGAAAGCATATCGCGTGCGTACTGAAAGAAATCTTCGCCAGCGGACTGATGTTTGAATTATAAGTTTGAGGTTATGAGATAGTGATGTATGTGCGGCACAATATGGCGGCATAGTATGCAAGCTGAGAAATGCGGTCGGGATCCATTTGTGAGATTAAATTTGTGATTCATTGTAGCGGAATGGAGAGTTGTCACATATGTCGACTCAGTCTCTGGCTAAGTGGATAGTTAGGTTATGTAGAAAATATTTTAAAGCAAAAAGTTTCACTGTCGTTGCTGCCTTTTGATTTAGCGTGCGGTCTCCGCTTCGTATATGTTATACGGAGGAAATTTTTGCATCAATATTTATTAGTAGTTGGTGTGCGACTAACTTTCGTTTTAATTTTAATACCCGATAGGTTACAATTTCTGAAACTTTGCAGACTGGTGGATCGTTAATTTGTTGACCCATAAAACTTTGCACTTCGTTACTTTTGAATATTTATTTAACATATGCAAAACTTGTAGTTCTAGTACATTTTCTCATATGCACAAACGTTTGTTAAAGTATAGTTGTTAAATATAGTCTATACTTACTTATTTCCATTCTACAATCTAGAAATATTCTTAAGTGTGTACAGTAGATGATTTAAGATACAAAACACGAGTCAATAGGACATGACTATAATCCTTAATCAATATATATGTTATGCCGAATAAGCGAAATTGCTTATTACGTGAAATACGCAAAATTTTGCCTATTTCGTGACGTCGGCAGGAGCTTTGCTTAATATCGGCCGCCGTCGTGTAGTAAGCAATAACAAACCTGCTGAATTCGCGAAATCAGCAAAAACAAACATGCAAGCAATTTAGGTTATACTGATCTTGTCAAACATTGTTACAGTGTAAAAGTCAGCTTTCGAATTACTAAGTCAGTGATAATAGTGACCTTAAATAAGTCACAGCAGCACCAAAAATACAACTTTTGTAGGTATGTTGCTATGTTTCAAAAAATTATTATTATTACTGCTTGATTTCTTAACGTGCCAGAAATTTCAATGGGTATCTGGCAACAATGTGAAAGAGGCATGGAGAAAACAAAGAAAATGTCGACCGCAGATCTAGTTGTACGTCCAATAACGGTTAACGACCTGTATCAAAAGAGTCAAGTTGATTAGATTAATTTCGAAAATTTGCCTGATGGGTCATTAAAATTCATTTTGCGTTATAAAGAACATTTAACCAAATACAGTGTTTTAAGACCGTTTACTTGTAAGAAAGCTACAGAAGTTACCAAAGAACTGTTAAAATTTTTTTGGACTTCGGTGCTCCTCATGTTCTTCAGACAGATAACGGGCGTGAATTTACGGAAAATGGTGATATGATATTATTTGCGAGTTAGCACGTTTGTGGCCGGAATTAGTTCTAGTCAACGCTAGACGTAGACATTCGCGAAGCCAAGGCTCAGTACAACGAAGCAATCAAACATTAAAAGATTTCTTAGTCGCTTGGTTGCGCGATAGTACTACATCATCTTGGACTACAGGGTTAGGGTACACTAGGGAATTAATACAACTTACTATGAAGCTATGAAAATGGAACTATATAAGGCTTTGTTTGGTCAAAAGCCAAAAACTGGATTAAGCTCCAAGGTTCCACGAGAATTTTTAGAACATATTTCAAGCGAAATTTTAGAAGAAGACACGATAAACTTCATAAATTCTAATAACGTTGGGAACACAGCCAGTGACGATATTGCTGAACCGAATGAGAATACAGGGATATCTTCTTGTGATCCTAATATTGAAAAAGAAATAGCTCTAAGTTTGATAGCACTGTAAGTTGATGGAATTGGTACAATACCGGAAGACGTGGAATTTCATGAAAATTTACCTTTGGAAGTGCCACCTGGCATATAACTGAAGAAGTTCGATGTTGAAAGTGAACCCTTGCCAGAAACAGCTACTTTTGAGGAGCCTCCTGGCGTCTCTTCAACTGAAGAAGTTCATCCAGCTGTTTTATGTAGAAATATAGCATCTGAAAACATGCTACTTCGAGCACAGAAAATGGTTGAAAGATCTAATAAAAGATTATGTAAGTTGTTCGATAGAGGCAAAAGTGATCCTGCAAATTTAATTGGTGCTATTATGGAAGAAAGATAAATTTAGAGTTGGCACTAAAAGAAGAATTGTAAATACTTGGCTTGAAAGAGGTATCGTACAGTTATCGAAATTCGAACAACTTAAGATCGAAGGTATTCCAGATAATGAGGTGACAATAAGAACGCTAGCTAGATTATTTTCCGTTGGTAATGGGCAGGAATATGAAAGATGTATGTGTATTGCAGGGTGTAAGAATAAGAAATATAAATGTTTTAAAAACGATTATAAATGCAATTCAGCTTACCACGCTGGCAATGATTAAACATGAAGCGTAGTACCTACATATACATAGATCTTATGTATTGTTTGTTATGTTATACTGCTGGTTTCCGGGTTGGAACCGCGTCGTTGTCGTAGCTTTGGTTGACGTTTCGTCCACACTCTTATGGGACATCTTGAGGGCTGTTACTGCATATCTTCGTATAACGTGTAATTATTCCTTACCTGCCAAAATTGCAGTTTTTAAAAGGTACCCAACATATTTTCTATCTTCAACCTTATTAAATCTTCTTCCCTTAGCACTTATATATTGTGGGATGTTGAATAGACTGAAATGATAAGGCATTTTGTTTTGGAATAGCTGGATATTAAAAAGCAAGTGGTTAAATGTTTTGCATGAATATGAAAAAAACGAAGCTTATTATTTTTAACTAGACATGCGTTTCTCAAACATTTTTGTACAAGGTCGAATGGGAAGAGAGGCATTGAAAGTTAAATTACATCTACCTCTACATGTAAATATAATAATAATAAATACAACAGTTCAATTAAATTTACTATTGAAGCTGAATCCAGTGTTCAATAATGTTCCCTTCTTGGACACGTTGGTAATTAGATATAGTCACGAAGTTGATGATCTATGTAAAATGAAAATTAACTTTACCTTTGGATATAAGGAGATATAATGGAAATAGTTTGCCATTCCACATTTTGTAATACGAGGGATACCTTTTGAAGTTTTTACAAAAACAATAAAAGAATTCTCTTGATACAAATCGTTCCATTGTTTTCCAAAATATTTTTTGCCATTAATGTTTGTGCACTTTTTACATGCGTTCGAACCAGTTCTCGAAAAATTTTGTTCCACTCTGAAGGTGGTAATCTCCAAAACATGGCTTTTGAAGGCTCCAGCAGCTTCTTGAAGTGATGAAAATTTTGTTTGACATTCAACAAATAAAGTGAATACGCGCAATGAGACACTAATTCGATGTTTTTCTCCTTCAAGTAATCAATTGTATGACGTGGAGTGTTGTGTCATGATGAAGGATGATGAGATGTTGTCGATTGTTTTTACTGATTTTATCGAAGGCTTCTGGCAAACAAATTGCTGTATACCATTTAGCCTCAACTATTCTTAGATCCTCCAAAGTAATGCTTGCGACATGTCTAATACCACGGAAGAAACAAGCAATCATTTTCTTAGAAGTGCACCGTGAACGAATAAACTTTGTTAGATCCGGTTCATGTCCAAGTTTCGTCGTCTGTTAGAATGTTGTATACAGATTTTCCTTGCACCAATTGACGAGCGTTTTCTGTACTTAGGTCAAATTATGCGGAATCCAACGGGAACACATTTTCTTCACACCTAAATGTTCATACAAGCCACATGCCGATCCGCTTCAATCATATTGCAATCATGTTGCACAGCATCGATGTTTTTTGGAATAAGAATTGATTTTGGTCGACCTTCACGAAATTCATCACCGACGGAAGCACGATCGCGACGAAATTCTGCAAATCAGTTGTAAATAGTTTTTTCTGATGGTGCATCTTTACTGAAAGTTGAACGAAGCGATTCGAGACATTGTTGTTGTGTTCGGTCTTTACTAAAATCGTAAAAAATCATCAAACGAAAACCTGTAGGTGAAATTTCTTTTTTCACAAAATTGCTTTTTTTAACGCTCACTGGAAATAAACTTTTTTCTTTTTTTTCTGCGGTGTTACTGCTTCAACAATAACAAATGTAAAATTTTATCAGTAGTGAAAAATCTCTATCGCGCTATCTAGTGGTCGTTTGTAAAAATTTAAGACGTAACCCCTATAAAACTCAAAAAAATTATTTTATGAAAAAACATTTTAATTCATAATAATTATCCAGTTTTCACTAACAAGTTATTACATAGCACCATGACATCCTCCCTAACAATAATGCTTCGATTTCAACAGAGAAAAATTTGCAATTCAGAACTTAGCTTTGCATTCAAGAGGGAAAAATAGGTCACAACACTACCACAATTTTGTTTCAAAAAACAAATTTCCAGTAGGTAATAAGTTTAGGTCAAACATTATATATCATATACCAGATGATCTTTCGTACATAGGGCAGACTCACCTCATTTAAGAATTATTTCACAATAACAATAAACAAAATTCCACGACTTTATCTTCTTACGTTCAATCAACCAAACATGTGGCTGATTACGATAATTGACGATTTTAGGTAGAGAATCCATCCACAATAAATGGCTATTTGGTATGCTCCCTCCCTCCCATTACTTATCGATCCGCCATGTCGTGATCCTTCAGTAGCTGTTTGCCTTCCGTCTAAACATGCAATTGGTTCTTCACAAATTTAATTGGTAACCAACTTACCTTTGCATTTCTGTTGTGATCTACCATTTTCCTTTATTTCCTTTTCTTCTTTTTTGAGTTATTTACTTCACTTCGTCATCCCATTTATCACTCCCAAACACACGGTTTTTACTAAAATTTAACCTCGTGTTTGCACGTGTTATTTCCAAGTTTGGCTTTCCTTTTTTCATTTGCAAATGTCGATTTTCTTTTTCCAGTTTCCAATTTCACATTTTACGTTATTGTTTTTTGGTTACTGTACAGTCTGTCATTTACAGTTTCATTAATTGTGTAAGTAGCTTAATTTAGCAACAACAGTTCTTGAATTTTGTATTGTGAATTTGTTGCCCTGATGAAGCTTTGGTTTTAATTTTGATTTTTGTACTGAAAACTTGAAATAGTTAGAAGAGTTTTCATTTATCCTGCCTTTAGATTGCATTTCCCTGTTAACGCTGTGATCTATTAAATATTTTCTCTTAATTTTCGATCAAGGGGGAGATGCTTCCAGCGGGGACAACAAATACAAGCCATAATTTAGGAATAGTCACCGAGTAATTGCTGTGATCAGCTTTCTGAAAAAAATTCATTCGCATAATTCTTTTCTCTTTCAGTAAAGGATTTTTTACTTTCTTCATTCTAAGTTTTTGAATCATACCACTATAAAGTGTAACATATTTCCAGGTTCTTGCATTAACAAGAATATTGGTCTATTATAAATGCCAGCTATAGTAATACATAAAAAGGAATAATATTTGCGCATAGGATATCTCATTTCAACGCTCATTTGGAAACCAAATTACCAATTTTAATGCATTGTATTAACAATGCAATAATAACTGATAAAACTGCATTAAATTACCAATGTATGTGCATTTCCTAGCAGACCAACGGTGCTCATAAATCTCGTATTATTTTCCCGGTCGAACATGTTCGTTTAAAATGGATACATTTTGTTGAACATTCAAAACTCTATATTAAATATGGATTTACGGAAATAAACAGCATGCAGTTAATGAAAATAGGGTAGCTCTCAATTACGGAATCGTCGAATGCAGCTAAAAGTTTGCCCGGCAGCACAGCACGCGTTTATACATTCAACGGTACTTTATTAATAAATGTATATGCATGTATTCGCGAATGAGTTAGCTATTGCGAAATACATTTTGGGAAATTTAAATGCGTATACGTTTTGTATTTTTAGTGATTTATATTAAAACAAATCATCACGAAATGGTCAATTTATAAAAAGCTCTTCGGTTCCGTCATAAGTGCCATTTAAAACTGATTACCTCGCATAAACAGATTCAATTCGAAAGATGATTTAATAAATCTAGTAAATGACACTTTATGAAAATATATTACACGGCCATATTTCGACACCAGTGGCAATTTATCGCATCCGAAATTGCCCTCTATCGAAACGCGCGCTAAGGGCTTTATGGTGAATTATTAAGGGCGCTAAAACATTTCTATTAGTTTGATTAAACTGCTGCACGCACGTACTTACGCACGCAGGGTTTCACCCGTCTGCGTTTCCTACAGGATGGTGAATATGTCATAAGTGCACGGATTAACTTCGAGAGAGGGCGAAAGATATTCCGAAGCAGATATTTAACAATATTGGTTCGCGAGATTGTACTTTGTCACTAGCTTATACTCAATTTATCTAAATATGTTTTAGTTAGAAATACAGTATCAGCCAGAAACCCAGCGTTATTGCTAGATCATTTGGTACATTTCTAAAAGATAGAAATCAATTTGATAATATTCAGTACCATTTTAATTATAGTAATGATATTATTAAATCATCTAGTGTACTACTAGGCAACAGAGACGATACGTAAGGAAATATTTACAATGGTCCAACGAAATGTCACCTGCTGAACTGAGAGCAAAGGTTTAAGTTTAATAACATTTATTTCGCAGTATATAAAGGAAGGTCAACTCAGTTGAATAATTTTAAATATTAAAGCATTTGCTTAGAGAATATGGTTCTAAATTGACTAAGTATTCAAACAATCTGCTTTTCAATACTCTCAAATTGGCACTAGCTTCAATGTACAATGGTAGTTTGTTATATAGCAGTAGACTGTAGTAACACATTTCTTTCTATTAGGAAGAAGGGTTGATAAAAAGGTCTTTTTTCTCGCAAAATTCTTTTTTAATAAAACTAAATAACAACCAGTTTCGGGTCAAAGTCTAATGATCATTAGTCCTCTTTGGAATTATATCAGAGTCATTTTCTAATTTTTTCGGCTAGTATTACCTGCCCACCTTTCCTTCATTTTCTGCTGCTGGTTTCTACACATTTTCTTAAATAAAAAATATTACTGCTTCCTAATTTTTTTATGGCGCGAGATAGGCGCCATAAATTCTCGGCTTGATGAGTTTATACAGGTTTGAGCATGTTTAAACTCCGTTGCGTCATAGTTGCACATAAGCGAGGCCTACACTGTATATATTACGGCTCGAAGAGTAGTAGGTTTTAGTAGCCAGCCAGACAACGTGACTAGTGCATGAAAATGTCTCAGGTAACGAAAGTTGAGTACCACGCGGTCATTCAATTATTAACAAAAGAAGGGCATACGCCCAATCACATTAAACAACGTTTAGATGGCGCGGCGTTTATGGTGATTTATCTCCTTCATATTCCACTGTAAAAAAGTGGCCAAAATGTTTCCGTTTGGGCATGAATGATGATGATGAGTGCTCAATTGAATTGATAACGCCTCAGAATATTTCAATTATTGAAGAAATAATATTAGCAGATCGTCATTTGAAAGTGAAGGAATTAATAGTGATGTCTAATATTTCTGCAAATAAGTATTCGCCGAATTCTCCATAACCATTTGCGTATGAATAAGATTTGCGCATCTTCTTTCTGCTCCCCAACGTGAAAGTCGGGTCGAATGTGCGCGGTCGTTTTTAAATATATGTGGAAACGAATTGAAATCGAGTCCATTGTCACAGGAAATGAAACAATGGTTCTTATTTATTTTCTCATTTAAAGAAAGACCTTAGGGGACGTCGTTTTAAGGACGATAGTGAGTTGCAGCCGTAATACAACATTTTGAGGGAAAAACTTTAGATTATCTTTACAAGGGTATAAAATTATTAATTGATCGTTGTAATAAATATATTGAAGTTAGGGGAGATTATATTGAAAAATAAAAATTGTTATATTTCACCAAGTTTATTTTTTTTTATATCCGAGAAGTTATGGCGCCTGCCTCGTATTTTAACTAAACTATTGGTTACGTGGATAAACCTTCCTTCAGGTCTGGAAGCTGTAGAAAATTTTGAGTTACTGAAGTTCGAAATAGGGGAGTTTGATTATTCTTTAAGACCTTATGCACCTTAAGCACCATGTCATACGGTGCGAGCTATGTCACACTACAAGGGGTGGTAGAGCAAGTTCATTTTATTACCAGTTAAGTGGGAGCATTTTCTTTTGGAATCAGAGTAGAAAATAACAAAGAAGTGAAAAATCTTTGATGGGTGGTTTTGCGTTGGAATATTCTCAAAAAACTTACTGATTTGAAGATTTGTTATAAACTATAAAGAACTAATAGTTCCCGAGAGAGGACAGAAATTATCGAAAGGAAACAAGGGACACGTTCCTCTTGTCTTGCTTCATTGCATTTCACAGGAGGAAGCTTCTTTTATCTTGTCGAGTTGAGAAGAAACATGAAGACCTCCTCAGCAAGACTTATTTATTTATAGAAGAAAAATATGTGCGTTTGAAACGTTAACATAAAATTTAAAGTATCTTTACTATTCACAAGGAATATCTTTGCGTTTTCCCATATCCCGTGTTTCCCTTTCGTTCAAATTATATTTTCCTAGTTATTCATATCGTAGCAAACTTGTAGACTGAACATTGTTTCTCATCCCATAACGCGTAAAAATGTAAACTTATTATTTATGGCGGAGCGAACAAATACCCGTGACGTAGTCAAGCGTATGTAAATGATTTCAGTTGTACCGGGGCAATATTTCACGCATTTTCCAACTGAAAATGCGGCTTTTCGGCGGGACGCAGGTCAGTTGATGTACGAGTGCTATTGAACGAGCGTCGGGCGAAAGGAAACCAGATCATTAATTTGAAAGAGCACAATGGTGGCAGGAAAGCACATGTTAAGTTTAGTTTGTTAATTACGACGTCACACACAATGGAGGCGCTTCCGCCGCTACCGCGACCGGAAATATGGCGCTCGTTGCCCTGTTTCAAACTCTCACCGTCGTCACGGGGACCACTTTAATTCTTATTAAGTACAATGTGTACAATCGTTGTGGCAGCGCGGCAGAAGTAATAATAACGGTAATAATAATGCTAACGGGGATGATGGTGACGAGTAGCTTATACAGCCTTCTCATAAAATAATTACGTTGTGTCCGCTCCTTTTGAAAAAGTAAGGGATAATTCATTGTTTCCTACATTTTTCCAGGCATGTGCGGTGGAAGAATTCTTTTAGATTATTCCATTTGGAGAGGAGTTAACATTATTATCTTAGTTATAAGAATTATAAGACCTAATTCTTTTAGCTGTTGGATCGTCCGATTTCTGGGAATAGCCCCCTCCAAAAATTTTAACGATTTTATAGTTTTTGTAAATACATCAGAAACAGATATCATTTTTTTTAGAACTAAACACACGGCAAGAAATTATTACGAGGTACCCGGCCCCCCGGGTAATTTTTGGAGGGGACTGCATCCTGGAATCAAGTAATCCAGCTGCTAAAAAATTGTGTTGTACTTATCGCAAGGTACTCTTTCACTCTCTATAGTTTCATCGAAATCTGAATAATTAATGAAACAAAAATATAGACGGGAGGTGCTACACATTGTTATATAACTAGGCTAAATTAAACTACACAACATTTTATTGTTATACTTATCACTTCTGTATATAATATAACGTTACCATGGCTTCCATGGGTGAATACTGAATAATCGATATTTCTTTTTTTTCAGTATTCACCGGTGAAAGCCATTAAAGGCAATTAAATAACCGGACTGGTGCTACTATCGGTAAACAGCCAGCACGCGACGGCAGGTTTGAACATGTCTGTGCTTGTAGATGCTTCCCCCACCCTGAGCTCGATGGGCACGGTTGTACGTCGCTCAGTATCACTGTAGCAATCGTCCGTTCAAATCCTTACGCTAGCGTCGCGTCGGATACGTGTGGAATTGCCTACGTCCACTGGATCCCCGAAGGTCAGACAGTCAATTAACATTATTACGTTGAGGTTCTAACTACCCTTCGAGAACGAGTGAGAAGACGAAGCCCCGATTTTTGGAAGAGCAAATCCTGGATGCTCCACCAATGCAATGCGCTAGCCCATTCCGTTTTGTCTGTGAAGGCGTTCTTTGCGAAATCACCGTGTTGGATTACCCACCGTACTCGCCCGATCTGGCCCCCTGTGACTTTTTTCCTAAGGTAAAATAGGAGCTTAAGGGGACAAGATTTGACAGTGTGGAAGCGATGAAAGCGAAAGCGACGGAGGTTCTCAACAAGCTGACAGAAATGAACTTCCAGCACTGCTTTCGACAATGGAAAATTCGTATCGGGATCGGCAAGGAGAGTATATTGAAGGGGATAAACTTTGTAATGTAATTGGTGATTAATAAAATGTTTTGTAGCACCAGTCCGGTTATTTAATTGCCACACCTCGTATACTTACCACATAAATAAGTATATATCTGTGGAGATGTTGCAATACATCTACAATCATGTAAACATATAGGTACTTAATAAAAAAGGTGGTGTAATGGTAACGCGCATGTCCAGGAAATGGAAGTCGTGGGTTCGAATCCTACCGGCGTCTAATGAGAGATTTTTCTTTCATTAATCAAATTATAATATATACGACTTCTTTAACGTGTGGTGACGGCCCAACGGGGTGTATAAAGTTGTTTCAACAAGCTTATCATAACTTCAGCAAACTTTAATGTGTAAATTGCATGAGTAGCGTTTCATGGGTTTCTTATCATCACCCCCTAGCCGTAAAGGATGAAGCGCGGTTAATTGTTACCCAACATGCGAATGGTGACTCGGGATTGACCGGATTTACAAGAAAAATAGGTCCTAGTGGTCTTCCTACCACTGGATCATCGAGCCATTAAATAGATTATTTGGAAAATTCAAATTTATTAATTTCTTAATACCACAAGTTCATTCATTTGTATTTCATCATAATCATAATCTTTATTCATTTCAAGTATCCATATGAATAACAGAATTAGTTAAAGAAAAGTATAATTATAATGCAGATAAAAACAAAAGCTAAAGTAAACTAAACTAAAGTCCACCACCTCTATCAAACTCAAAAACATGTGCAAACATAGAAAGCGTAATCTAAACTGTAATGGATTAGCAAATAGCATCTTTTGAAAAATCGTCAACACTGAAGTTACATTTTTAACTAGAAAGTTTTCTACATTCTGCTTGAATGATGCCAGGCTTTTTAGGCAATCAGGTAGCTTGTTGTACAATTTTTTACCCAAGTACTGTGGGCTTTCATCGATCAGATACAAATCGCATCTAGGTATATATAAGTCACAGGCATGGCGAGTGTAATGTTGATGAATGTTGCTAAGTTTAGTGCAATGGTCTTCCCATAGCATATTGTCTTGTATGGTTACTCCTAAAAACTGTGTGTTATTTAACTGCTCTGTCGATTTGTTGTCAACTAGCATGTTGCAGTGGATGTTTTGAACACGCTGACAAGTATGGAACAGTAGAAAGTGAATTTTGTCCTCATTTAGTTTTAATTTATTAGAAAAGAACCATCGATAGACAAGATGAATTGCTTTATTGCTGGCCCTTCCTATTTCTAGTAGACTGTTTTTGCTGAATACTATTAAATTAATACTAATTTAATATTACCAGGCAGCTCTGAAAACTAACCACCGCTTGGTTATGAATAAAAAGCCCACATAGATACAAAAACTTTATTACATTGCAGCAATAATGGTCGATTATTAGTTTGATTCACTCATTTAAATAAAATGATCATACATCCGTACTAAGTTGAAGTATTTATTATTTTTGTTAAACAAGGCAGATTCGGAAACTAACCACCGCGCTGCGCCGTCAGATTGTAAATAAAAAGCCGTATAGATACAAATACTTTGTTACGTACATCCTAAAACTACAGCTTTCCAGTATTTTTCAACATAGACGTCTTGCAAATTCAAGCACTTACCATAGCGTTTCACCAATTTTGAAATACCTTCTCCATAGAACTCGGCCGCTGGGAATGTAGCCACCTGTCACAGCATTTTGAATATCTTCATGACCATGAAAGTGCTGAGCGCCAAACCACGTCTTTGTGTGAGAGAACAGAAGGAAATCAGATGGAGCCCAGTCGGGGCTGTACGGTGAATAATTAAAAATGAACACAAGACTTTTTGATCAGATTCAAATTGGACGTTTTTGATCATCCACCGTACAGCCCCGACTTGGCTCTATCTGGTTTCCATCTGTTCTCTGACATGAAGACATGGCTTGAGGCCAGGCACTTCGATGGTAATGAAGATCTTCAAAGTGCTGTGATAGGTTGGCTACATTCCTAGACGATCGAGTTTTATGTAGAAGGCATTTCGAAATTCCCGTTGATGGTTTTCCTTTTATTTAAATATGTGAATTAATTGTAATGCAGTCTTTCTCTGTTCTGCGGTTTTCTATCCTGCCTCCTCGTCTGTACATTTCACCTGCACAGATAGTCTTGACAAGATAGGTATATTTAAAACCCTAGAAAATATTTTTATTTTCCACAAACAAACGCCTCTGTATTTTTAATGTATATGGCTTTATACTGCCCAGGAAACTATTTTTTTTCGGTGCCTAACGCAATGTATTAAACGTACGCTGTGCTAAGCCCTTTCCGTCACCATATACACCATTTCATAAATTCAATTGCGATTGGCATACGAGTCAGTCGCGATTATTTTTTTTATTCCAGTTCGAAATCCAATAAAGTATTTATTCTTATAATTCACATAATAGAGAAAATCTGAGTTTAATTAATAAAGGATTTAACTTTAAAACATTTACGACCTATAAATTAAAATCATTATAAAATAAATAACCGTATTCTGCAAAGAAATCCTACTGCCTAAAATAAAAAAACCTAAATGTTTGAAACAAAAACACAGAGCGGGAAAGTAATCAACCGTTTGTTAATACTTACATATTACTATCCAAAATAGCAACCTAAACATTTCAAATAAAAACTGTATTCTAAAATAAAAAAAAATATTTACTTTTTTTTATTATTTTTATTTTATTATTACTATTATTACGATCAACCAATAAATACAAAGAAAAATTTGCTTCATACACAAAACCAGAATTTCTAAAGAAAGATTTATATCAATAAATTAAATCAAATGCTTAAAAATTCCCCCGTTTTTTGTTGACATTGCGTTAGGCACCAAAAAAATTTGACTTCCTAGGCGGTACGATGTATTGCGCCAAGTTTTTGAAGTAGTATCAACATTCTTTTCCTTGTTTTAACAGAATAAGAAAATCGTCTCTTTTTTATTATTTTTCTATTTTATGAAATTATTTTTGGTGTTTCAATGAATCATCTTTTGACTCAATTTAGGTGCTACACATATAATACTTTATGATTAAGGGGAAAATTCGTCAATGGATCGCTAAGGTATACATTCAAAGTTTAAATACTCTCCAGGTAAATACGAGGGTAAGTCAAAAATTACTTACACTTTTAGTTTTACAACTGTATCAAACAAAGATAGGTGTACAACAGAAACATTATTTTTCGATATAGTCTCCACATTTAGCAATGCACTTGCTTAACGTCTTTGTCTGAGGCAAATCGACGACCTCTCAAAGCTTCCTTGAGCGGTCCAAAGAGATGAAAGTCTGAGGGAGCGAGATCAGGGCTGTAGGGAGGGTGTTCTAGGGTCTCAAAGCCCCACCCTGTTGATAGTTTCTACGGTGTTGAGTAGTGGTGATGAACCCACGTTTCATCAACGGTCATTATTCTGCTTAAAAATGCGTCGCCTTCCGCGTTGAAGCGATCCAGTAAGCGTTGGCAGATGTCTAAACGTTTGATTTTGTTTTCTGCGGTAAGCATTCGTGGTACCCATCGCGCACACACTTTACGAAATTTGAGTTCATCGTGGATAATTTGATAGGCATAACCGTGACTGGTGTTTAAAAAAGATGTAGCCTCACCTATGGTAACTCGCCTATTTGCTGGAACCATCTCTCGAGCTTGCTGAATGTTGTCGTCGGTGGTCGAGGTTGACGGCCGTCTAGCTCTCTCTCTTTGTGTTACACTCGTGCGGCCATTTTGAAACATTTCGATCCACAAAGAAACGCTTTTACGAGATAAAGCACTGTCCCCGTATTGTGACAAAAGTCTCCGGTGAATTTGAGCACTTTTCATACCCTCTGACCACAAAAATCGGATCACTGCTCGTTGTTCCTCTTTGATGCAAACTAATAGCGGAGCTGACATGCTTATGCTGTTGTAGCTAGCAGACAAATGACACGATCGTGATTAAATTCCGCACACATGACCACAGACACGCCAACTCAACGCATGCGCAAGCGGCCGCCACTACGATAACCTTCAAAGCTTGTTACGGCGAAAGTGTAGATAATATTTGACTTACCCTCGTATAAATGCAGAACCAGTGGGTCTGGTTAGTTATTTTGAGCTGCATTTTTATGCAAATATACATTTAACTTTAAAACGCTCAGGATGATAATCTAAAATGAAACATTTTCCAATCTTGCGCAGTTCAACGTTTATTATTTGTTTTTCTTTTCTTGATTCGTACTTTTAAAATCGAAGAAAAAAAGTCCGCCTAACTTCCAGCATTATTTCGCGTACAACAGTGGAATTTTGACTAATTGTTTGAGATTTCCATATGAATGAGATAATGAAATATGGTAACATTAATATGGATATATGCTACAAAGCGAACAGTAAGCAGTCTATCTGACCTTCTGTAAGTACCCGGCCATAATGGCTACATTAGCACGCCTTGCAATCTGTATGTATGAGATTTTCACTAATTTGCATAAAATGTGTCTCAGTGATTCATATATCTTATTGTACTTGATATATGATTTCTGCTTTGCCCTGTTTGGATTTCAATTGCGGAGAGCTGGATGTAGAGGGTTTCGTCTTGCGGGAAATCGATGTCTGACTGTGCGGGGATGCTACTACCATCAATCAATTACGTTAAAATATTATCTACGTGATTAATATGCGCAGTTCTTATCTTTAAAGTTGTTATGTGGAAATTGTATCTATTATAATGTTTTAAATGTGGGAAATTATAAAGATTTGGAGAAAATTAATTTTTCGTAATTAATTAGATGTGTGGTCTGAAGGTTCGGGAGTGTCCTAAACACTCTCCTTCGGCAACTAAAATTAAATTAGATGTTAATTAATGAAATTTTACGAGAATTAAAACTGAGAAAGAAAAAACCAACCTGGAATTATGGCGATCCCATATAAACTCTATATTTATGTTACCTACTGGACACTTGCCTATTCTTCAACCACCAAACTTGACTTCTACCTCGTATTTATGGTATGATTTAAATGTTAATCACTTAAAAACTGGGAACACAGCCAAACATGTGTTACCTTGACTCAAAGTGAGAAATTAATTAGTATCCTATCACTCCATTATTTTAATGGCGATAGTGATTGTTTAATCACAGTTAATTAAGATAATTCTGCGTTTCGAAATAGAATTTGATAATGAATTTCCAACGAATATTCTTATTTTTTAAAGCAGCATAATGCGTGCCATGCAGGGACGCAACTGGAAGACTCTACCTATGTTACTCTATGACATATAACACCACCAACAATTGTACAATAATAATATTTATTGTTAAACAAGACGATTGCTTGATGAACGATATTTCATTTTCGAAATTATGCTAAAGAATTTACTGAATTTATGCTGTCACTTGTTATAGGAAAATATTCCATTAAAATTGAAGATTTAAGATTTAAGTTATATATCCGTTGCCGCATGTTTGTCGTTGACTGGACTTAATGCAATTCCCTAGCAACCCCGCTTCAGCGATAGCAGGCCATAAAAGGAGTAGGGCCCATCGAAAAAGAGCTAATAGCCGCCAAAGGGATTTTGACGTTGAACGAGTAGACATACTGAACTCACTATACCTGTTCGCTAATGGCAGCTACGCTCGATGTTGTAAATTATAACATTACAGAATAAATGATTATAACTGAAGATTACAAAATGGAAAGAGAAACATTACTTACAAAAATATAAAAAATTGGTCCATAACAAGCAATGTTGGGCTGTTTTTATCTAATCATTACAGTTGCTATTAAAGATATGAAGGGCATAATCGAAGAGATTATTTTGGGTCAGTTGTTTATAGAAGCGTTAGAAGAATTTAAATATCTAATTAGAATGGCTGTTCAAGAAACATCTTTGCAAATGATTCGGAAGTTTTTGATAGCATTCCCCAATAGGATGATTTCAGACAGCTGCAGGTCGAATATTTGGACAATTTTCATTTTCGCTATTTTACGTCTTAAAAGTTAAACGATGAATTATTGCATATATATTGTTATGTTCAATATTTACATCGGAAATCAGCTGTCAGTCTTAGACGTTTAGGGTGTTCAGTATAGCCACCCAATTGTAATGAAAATTCCTCTAGCGGATAAAAGCTATTTTTCGAAAGCCACAATTTTCCTCCAGGCCGGTTGGCCTTGAAGTGTGGATGTTAAGAAATTAATTTAAGTCCAGATACCGACAAACTATTTCCATAACTGTTCAAAATTAATGTAAAATTCTCCTAGAACAAATAACAGGGTAAATTCAAAGGCATTTCTAACATTAATTCGTAAATTGAATATCTACCGTAAAGGTATTAAGTAAATCGCCAATAAAATTTGTCATATTTATGTTATCGGGTGTATTTTTAGCATAGAGTTGCATAATTCCAGTCATCAGGTAGCGTCGCCATATTCATTCTCACATGCTATTTCTATAAATAACTTTATTCATCGAAATTCATTTTAAAATTTATTTTTGGGTAGAAGTCATCAAAATTTGCTGTGGAAAGAAACAATCGCTATCGCAATTAAATAAAGGAGAAGGAGGACGCCAGTAAATTCATCAATTCTAGTTAAGTTTTAGTCTAGTTAACTAGTGTTTTGGCTGCGGTCTCCATTTTAAAGTGTTCGTTATAGTAATTAGAAAGTAAATTTAACATAGAAGACAGGGTTCAAGGTTAGAAGGGCAGATTTCCTGTAAAGGTCGTAGGAAGTATTGTGATTATATATCTTCTTAAAAATCAAGGTTAGTGTACGTTTTCAATTTTAATATTAGTTGATATCCATTAATTTACTTCAAAATTTATAAATAATTGCTAAAAGAGTATTAAAAAATATTCCCGATTCCATAAACGAGTTTAGAATTTTAATTAAATTGCAAAAATTCAAATTTTGTTAACAATTTTCCCTGAGAAAACATTTCATTATATTACTGCTAAAGCGTATAATTCGGGTATTCCTTAACCAATTTTTTTCACACTACCGATTTAAGATAGGTAAATTATAGAAGAGTTTTATTATTTGATACTTTAGCTAGTTGTATTCTGTAAAATAATGTTATTGTAAAAAAAAGTATACAATAGAGGTGTTTCTGTGGCACAACATACATCGCGGATTTTGATTTATTGCATCGGCCTCTTCATTAGATACCGTCAACCGTGGTGAAGTCAATCAAACCGCGTTTTTCACATTTTTTAACGCCTGTGGCAGCAACGCACAAACAATTAGTTATTTTCAATTTACAACAGCACAGTCGACTGTCAAACAACCGTGATCCCGGATGTGCGAGTGAAATGTGAACTGTTCTCCATAAATTACTAAAAATTAAAAAGTGAATTCTTTTAATTTGTGCAGTATGTGAAATTAGAAATTTGTACGGCTGAATCTATGGAAACTAGACCGGTCCTAACCACTCTAGGTGATAAGGAATATATTTAACAAAGACTGTCTCCAAAAAAATTTGAAAATTTACTTTTTGTGTGGCTTCAATTGCTTGCAATTGAAGCCACCAAACAACGCGGTGAAGTCGTTTACAACGTTCTCGCCGAATTTTGTCTAATTTCGAGGTTAGGTTTAAAGCAATTGATTTTGTATGACGCCTTTACCTTACCTTCAATTCTTAGTCTATTTCCATCCATAAAAACCCGGATTCATAGCTTTCCAACATTGCTTTTGAATTAATACTGCCTTAACTCCGACTGACCACGGATAATGATTATTTTCTTCTAACCTGGGGATGCTAAATTCGTCGCTACCATTTCTTAGCAGTTTTAGTGTTGTCTTCTGGGCTTAGCTTCAATAACAAATATACAAAGTTAACAGGTTATGTTAATGTTCGTTAACCTAAAGACATTTCTAGTGTTCCAACACATTTGCCTAATCTTGTATAGAAATACATGAGATTGTCATTGGTAAGTGTTTTAAAACTTGCTTTATGGTGATTTTAAAGGAACTAGGCAATATTGATTTCCATAAAATGAAATCTCAAGTAATAAAGATCTTTGAATTTAGAATTGCTTAACAATCAGAATGTAGATCGTATACGTACATTTCACTTTATATTCAGTCTGCCCACGTCAGATAACACAAAGCGCCCCTTCTAAAATTTATATTCAATAAAAAAATAAAATATATTTAAATACATTACGCAATTATCTATACGTATACATATGAACGTTTAAGTTCAATAAATTAAAAGCTCGTCCGCCGGATGGAAGTGTGATAACGTCGGCGGTGAGCCCAAATAATTGATAAGCAGATTTTTTTTGTATCCTCGCGCAAATCGGATTAGTTTTAGTATTTAAATAGCACGTCACACCCTCCTCAGCTCCGGCCTGGCCTAATAAATCAGTAATTACACTTATCTAATCTTCTTGTTCGAATGCGTCCATTCGGATTTTCAGTTTAGTTCAATTTACGGCTCGCAAAAGTTTAATCAAATTTTATAATCTATCGGATTTCTATTTAATGCTTTCTCGGCGAACATGATGTACTCGCTTTTTTGGCGAGCTGTTTGGTGTGGCCATATCTTTTTGTTTGGCGATGTTCCGCTTGTTTCGAAAATGCATTCAAGCGTTGTTTTGAAATACGCTCGATCGAAAATGGCTGTATGATGTTTCATTATCATTATCATACGATCTTCCGATCCTCATGGCCAGTGTATTTTTTTCAATTAACGCTTAGTGCAGGAAGAAGAAATACAGAGCTTCCTTCATTACAAATTATAAACGGCACCTGGATACGAGGATGGGTCAATATATCCGAGACTTTTTGAATTTTCCGCTTTACAAATTAAAAAGCAACACTGCATCCGTCAACCACCGTCTGTCAATACATCACTGTCAAAGTTTGAGAAAGCTGCGTCATTTAGTTAAAGCGTGACAGCCATTGAAAGCAGACAGCGTCGTGCATTTTGGCGAAAATGGAAAAAAGTTAATTTCGTGTGCTCATAAAGCATTATTTTTTGCGAATGAAAACCATCACTCAAACCAAGGTTAAGCTTAAAAAATACTAAGGAGACTCAGAATCAATGGCAGAGAAGTGGTTTACTGAATTTCGTTGTGGTGGTACAAGCACTAATGACGCCGAACGTTCTGGACGCCCAATTGACTACGTACGAAACAAGTGAAAAAATCTACGATATGGTGGTCGGCCGATTGGAGATTGAAAGTGCAAGAGATTGTAGAAGCCATAAGCTCAGTGGCTTCGATTATGAATGATCACTTGCGTTTGAGGAAGTTATCCACAAATGGACGCTGCCGCGTTTGCTGTATCTCGTAAAAGCGTTTTTTTGTGGATCGAAATGTTTCAAATTGGCCGCACGTCAGTATGAATTGAGGATATCGAGACTACGGTGAGAAATGTTGAAGAAATAATTATAGAAGCGGCGAAGGAAGTATGTGGGGTAACGAGAGTATCTAACAAAAAAACCAAATGGCAGAAGTACCTAGCCTCGAAAGCACTGGAAGATTACGTTAGTTACCAGAAACAAAGAAGGATTGTGAAAGAAATTGTAAGAAAAGCCAGAAGGGATCATTGCAACGTTTTGGAATGGAACTAGAAGAAGGGGACGAAGGAAACGGAAAAAAGCTCTTCACCATGCTAAAAGGAATGAGGAGAGAAAAGGAAGTGGAATTAAGGATAATCAAGGAAAATTGTTAAAGGGCAAGGAAGAGATAAAGGAAAGGTGGAAAAATTTCTTTGAAGAATTGTTGGAAGCAAACGTGAAGCAGGAGAGAGGAGCCGCGAGAGACCATAAGCGATAACAAGACAGGAAAATTGGCGGGCATTGATGAAATAAAACCAGAAATGCTGAAAAAGATGGGGAAGGAAGGAGAGGCACTATTAAGGAGGATATTAAACGAGATATGGGAAAAGAGGACGATACCCGTTAAATGGAAAACGGTCGATCCGCAAGAAAGGGGACAGGATGAACTGTAGCAATTATAGAGGGATATCTTTACCGCTTATCGCCAGTAAATTGTTTGAGAGAATAGTGGAAAGCAGGCTGAGGAAAATAATTGAGCCAATCCTTAAAGACACTCAAGTAAGGTTTAGAAGAAGACGAAACACTAACGAATGGGTCTTTACGCTAAGACAGATAACTGAAGGAATTGTAAAGAAGGGAGAAAATATGTATGTAGGAACTATAGACATTCAGAAAGCGTACGACTCTGTGAACAGAGATGAGATATGGAAATTATTGGAAAAACGAAAAATACCAGAAAATCTCTTAGAAGTAATAATGTGTATGTAGAAGTACATGATAAGGGTGCAGAGTAACACCAAAGAGTTTATAACAGAAAGAGGGGTTAGATTGGGCAGTGTTCTAAGTCCACTCCTATTTATAATAGTGATGGATGAAGTAGCAAAAATCGCAGGATTGAAAACAAGAGGAGTGATGATGGGATACAGGTATTTGCAGTCTGTAATAGATAAATAACTAATGTTTGCCGATGACTTGATACTATGCGCAACTTCAGCAAAAGACTTGAAAGAAAAGATATCCATTTGGTCAACTGAATTACTTAAATTTGTAATGAAAATAAATGAGGACAAAACTGAAGTAATGGTAATGGAGGAGAACTATAAATGAACACTGACGGAACTATGGTGAAGCAAATAGATAAGATAAAGCACCTGGGAACAATGATTAGTGGAAATGGTGATACGGATGCGGAGATCAGCAACAGAATAAATTTGGCGAATAGAGTATACTACGCAATAGGGAATACATTCCCAAATTAAAAAGAAATAAGCAGGAAGACTAAGGTCAGGATATGTCATGCCGTGCTTGTACCAATCTTGATATACGGAGCCGAAACCTGTACCCTAACGAGGAGGCACAAGAACATCTTGAGGGCCTGTGAGATGAAGTTTCTGGAAGTGGAACCTTTGGAATGTGTAACAGAAATGAGGTAACTCGTGTGGGGGGTCATATGATGAGATACAAGAGTGGCCAGAGCAGTATGGAAGACAAAAACAACGAAAAAAGGAAGAGGGAGTCCTCGAAAAACGTGAGACGACCAATTGGTCGCATTGCTGTTGGAGAGGCGAGCGATTGGATAACTGCAGGAATCAGGGCCAAAGACAGGAGTGAAAACCTCAACTCTAACCTCTACACCTACTTTAGTAGGTAATTGAGGAAAGAATAATATATAATATATAAAAACCAACCGTCCTGGCCGCGTCGTTTGGATCGAAAGGCTAGTATGCTATGTGTTTCTAAACTTATATAAAGTGTTACGATTGGATTCTATTATTAAATGTCGATTGTTACTGAAGAGGTGACTTTGTTCTTCTAAAAGCAAACTTCGGTTTACAAATAAAATTCTAAACAATGCAAATATCGCATGAATACATATTCTACGGAAATAAATTGATAATATACCGAGCAAATATGTATGACCACCTCTCACTTCTCTCCTCATCTACATTTGCTTCCCATGTCAGAAGTTCAACGAGACAACATTATTAGCGAAGCAATAGCCCTTCACTGAGGGACATATTCTCCCATGTAATCGTATGATACGGTACGCATTGAAATCAGATTCAAACTGCCCGCGCTTACAAGGCGCGTCGAATTCATCTCCATTGGTTCAGCGGAAGAGATGAATGGAGTCCCAACTGCGATTGGTTCCGCCGCGACACGTGACTATTATTTGTTCCGTTTCCTTGTTGCCACATTAATTATAGATCATTGGTTTCGAATGCTACTGGGGTATCTGCCGTAATTTAATTTTTATAGTTTTGTAGATAATGTGTTTGAGCAGATTGATGATATATGATACGGTTAAATACATTCGTTTAGGGAGGAACGTTTTCCTGTAAAATTAAATTAAGAACAACATTATAACGCACAAGCAAAGAACTTGAAAAGCTTGCCTTTTTAAAACAATCTTAAATAGACCAACATGCAATTTAAGTTGCGAGGGAAAGCTTTTAAGTATAGAATAATTAATAACTATAATAAACAAAAATATCTCAATATTTCCCTTACTTAGTTTTATTAGTGATGTTTTACACCATTTGGGAGGAATATAAAAATAAATTACATAGCTTATACCTAGTCTGCTCAGGAAACAGAAGTAGGAATTTCCAAACCCTATTGGGGTGTAGTAAAAATTGTTTGGTTTAATTTAGACAAATTAATTGCCATCTCACTAAACCATTGTACAGAAAAAATCATTGAATGTATCGTGGGGTTGCTGTAAGAAAGTCCAGTTTCGGTTAAAATTTTATTAGACAACTGATTAGCAAATATAGTATCATAACGATGGTTGAATTCAATTGTTGAATTGTTTATTCACTTCTTTTAAAATCACTAAAAAGTTCAATTAGAGCACACGTCAAGTTTGATTTAAGTTGTTTTAATTTTTTAAATGAAACAGTATATATTTCTTTCAGAATCTTATAGAGAAGACCTAAAATGCATCTTTCATTAGTAAATTAAATATAGAGCTATCCAGACAGCTTTTCGTTTAAATACGTAAAGTGCTCTGACAAAATACTAAAAACTGTTGTTCTACACTCTAGATAGACATTCATTAAAAATAATGTGTAAATGTTATTGTTTCGGTGCAATTCCACTTTCGTATGTACATACATTCTCTAGCAAGTTAACAAGCAAGTGTAAATAATAAATAGCGAAAATAAGCAGACAAATGTTGATTAGAGTTGAACATAAAATGAATAGATTTAGTTAAAATACCGCACACTGTTTTTCCGAAAAAATAGCTTGCTGAAAGCTTCTTTTCTGGTTTGAAGAACAATGCCGCTAGTCGTCTGTTTCGGTACGAAGGGGGAGGACCAACTGCTTTCGTTTAGTTGTATAAAATGCTTGTATATTTGCTCGCTTGCTTGCTCTCGTAAGGAGACACAGTACGTATAAAAATATATAAAAAAATGTGATATTTCCTGTTTCAATAAATCTCATCATTAGTTTTTCAAAAACTCTCTTTTCTAGAGATATCTTTCACTGTAAATTCTACTGATTAAATTGCCTTCTGCTTCGCCCAGATACCTACCATATCATCTTTAGAGTAACTCATTCTTATGCAAAATGAACGCTCTTCAGTGTGCTTTTCATACTTTGTCAACTTTCCATTTGTTTCATTTCTGGTCACTGTAGAGTAGCTCAATTTGCGCCAACAGCCAGTGGCGGGCGCATAAAGGTTTACACAAAATAAATGGTCAGGAATAAAGTATAATACGTGCTCAAACACTTACCGTCTTAAGAGTCTTCCGTGAAATCACAAAGTGACTAATGTCTGTTAAATATCTGCAACATTAGATATGTTTCCACAGTTGTTTCGGCAAACTGAGTGCGGCGTGAGGAAAAAGTATGTTTATATGCAGAAAACGAACGTTCTACATCTAGTGACGTTATATTTGCGAAATTAAAATAATCTTTGGAACAACTTAACGGTTCTGTTGACCTACCTTCACAAATTTGTTTTAATGTGCCAAAATCAGAATCTTTCACTAAAACACTTTCAAACCTTTCTAGAACACAAACATTTTTTGCGTCTTCTACCGCGTATAGCTGTGCGTGAACATGTTGCACTATTTGCAGAGATTCCACTAACGATACCAAAGGATTTTGTAATTTTTCTCTTGCCTCCACTAATCCGAAGTAATTGTTCTGAATAGCTTTTAAATCCGTTTTAACCTGACTATCTTGAAATTTCAACTGGCTTTCCTTTGGATCGAATTGTAAAACCACGTTCTTAATATTCTCGAAATATTTATGATAATAAAACGCGGCCTGTAACCATGTTCCCCAACGTGTAAGAATAGGTTCTGGTGCCTCAGGCATACACTATACGTAATACTACTACACGTATTATGTAATATATATGTAATATGATAAGATTTTCTAATACTTTCTAATTACTTTGGTTGCTGTCATTGTTATGTTCAGGTTTTATAATCTCAGACTACTAAATTTTATTTAATTAATTTTAATTATTTAATATCTGTATTGAGTCCGGATCGTATTAAAACAATTTGTTAGCCCGCTTCTGTTTTATATCTACACGTCTGGAATTTAATTGCAGCCCATAAATCAAAGATCGTGAGAGCTATCGCTTTGCTTGTCTGTCCCTTCTAGTAGATTTTGACGATTTTGACGTATACCTATTCATCCCATTCTTATACATTATTCTATCTCTTAATGTAAATATGCGTAGAACTACGGCTCTCTTGGCACTACTTTCGCGCCCTCTCCTACACGCTCGTAAGTATGTATGCTCTCACCTGCTCGCTCTAACAGGCTATTTTCGGTAGCCTCTCCGCAGGGTACAACCTCGGCAATCTTCGGGAGATCTCCCCTTAACGAGACTATGTCATTTCTTTTTGGACTGATTTTCGAACGCGCGTTTTGCCGTATACGGCTCATCGGTGTAACTTTGTGAAAGGTGGTAGCTTTATTTGAAATTGTCATGTTTATGCGAAGTTAGTGACTACATGTATGTATGAGAGTATCTAATTAAAGATGCTTTATTCACTGAAAATGTCGAAATTAATATCTATAACGATCTCTACAAAAGTAAGCAATGAGCAATTCCCCACGTCCTGCGAGGGTAGGAGGGATCGACTGGTGGCTATCGCATCAAGGGAAGTAAATAATTACAATACAAGGTACCAACATTTACCATGTACAGATGCGCGTTTCGCCGTTTACGGCTCATCAGTGCACCTTTTTAAATCAACGTAAATCCCTAACTTTTCACACAGAATTAAAATTACGTATTTTCAATCATCTGTTTACTTATAGAATCTATAACTTGTACAATGGCACAAAAGTAAACCTGGATGATACACAGTAAACCTGTACGAAACTGAGCCTTGTGTATACTACCGATACTACCTTGTCGCTTGCTGGTCGTCCAACTTTTGCCCCATCGTAAATATAAACTAATTTTATTTGCACCCAAAGAAGTTGAAGTATGTCACTACAATGTCAAAAGGTACATTTTTTATTGAATTTATGTAAAAACGCCACATCGTAGATAAAGAACATCTTATCAGCAAATAAGCGAATTTGAAGGAGATCTATTGTAGGCCACCGCGAAGGTGATGCTTTCATTCACGGAAAATTGGCTAGTACAGTTCTCAACCTTTCTTTTTCGAGCACCTTCTAAAAACTAGAATAAATTGGCACAGTCCTTAGTGACAGTAAATAAAGCAATAGAATTGGGTTGTTATTAAAATTTATTTGTCATACTGAATAACAGTTCATAACCAAAAACATAATCATAAAACATTAATAAAACTAATATAATAGCTCCACCTATAAAACAATTAATACAAAAGGAATACAACAAAACAGAACACTCATCTTAGTAAAGCTGAAAACAAAACGGAATTATCTTTAATGTCAATGAATACCAAGTGATTCCTTTTATTAGGCATTTGTCCGAAAAGTAACTTTTTGTTAATTGTCGTGAAATAAAAAAGATCAAACTCTATATTTTTGTACTCGTAACAAAATGTAATCAAAACTAAAATAGTATACAGGATGTTTCAATAGAAATTTTCAAGTTGGAATTATCACCGGTCAAACCGGAATTTCAATTATGATAAAATAATTTAAATTAAATATAGAATAAGAATATACTATAAAATCTACCCAACTCCAAAAGTGTTGCACAAATTGTTTATTTTACTTTGTAAAGGAAAACCAAGCCTCGGAGGAAAATGTTGTTCTTTGTTTCATCGTCCATGGTTTTAGAACCCAAATTCCATATATGGTGAAGGGTCACCGTACAATATTTTTTATTGTCTCATAAAGGAATGTAGGTTTTAATAAAATAATCACGAAATCGTCATTTTAATATCGAAAAATCCAGTAAGCGAAATGTAGCTTCACCAAAAACAGCATAATGGACACATTCGTGGCAGAGGATCATAAATAACTTTAGCGAGATCTCGCCACCAGCTTAATTGTATAATATACGAACCAACTGAAATTGCAACAAACACTTTTACGAAACGATAAATGAGCGAAATAATAAACGCAGCGCGCTAATAAATTCCGCAACAAAGCTGTGATCCTGAACTTATCTACCCGGGAAATAAAAATGCATTAAAATATTTACAACAGACAGCCAGAGCGACTATTGTCGAATATTGCCGAATGCAAGTCGCTTATCACGGCATTTGCGGGCCATTAATTCCAAATCATGTTACCGAGATTCAAACATTATAAAATGAGCACTTCATTTCACAACTACCTATTGTTTAAGAGAGGGTTAAATAATTGAATTAGCTCCCGAGTTATAAGATGAGGAATGAACGTGCGCTCTACGTCAGTTTCATTAAGTTCGAGTGCGATAAATGCCGCTTCACGTCCTAATCTTTTTATGGCTTCCTTTTTTATTTTAGAATAGCAGATTTTTTAATCTCTTCTGTTTCATTTGTTCTTTCATATGGGTGTATGAGAACAAATGTCGCAGTATATTTTTCACACATGCTTGCTTTTGTAACAGGAAGAAATATAAAAAAATCAAAAATTGTCTCATACCAAAAATATTCATTAACAAGACTGTCATATATAATTAAATACATTAAAGCATGCTTAAGAAATATAAATTTTATATGAAGTGAATAAAGGATATTATTATTAAAATTAAAAAGATTTTTCAGTTTTGTAATTAATTCGGAAATAAATTTTGTGTAATATACAATATATCGGAGTATACAGGGTGAGCCAACGGTTTGACAAAGTCTATTTATTCCCCAAACGATGTTTGAATTAAAATTTGGACGCAAACAGTGTCTTTCAAAAAAGAGGGAGCACTCAATAATCTTATTATCTTGAAATTTAGGAAGAAAAGCGATTAAACAGTTTCCTGGGCCAGGCGTGTAACTTTGGCTTTTTGAATGACACTCTGTATAATAATGTGCAATAATAATAATGATAATAATAATACGGTATGCGTCCAAATATACAGTACTGGATTTCGCGCCGCTCTCATGCGCGTCGTCTCGTTTTTCAGGAATCTTCGGCAACCTACATTCCAGGATATGTTTGAAAATCTGCGTTACCGTTATGAACACTGCCTACAGCGCGATGGCTCACATTTGGAACATTTACATTATCGTCCCGTTAATTAATAAATAACAGTTTCAATACTGTATATTGCTCCAGTACTGTATATTTCATTTTATAGTGTAAGAGGCATAAAATACGTCAAAGGTACATAAAGCAATAAAATGGTTAATGAAATTCATCCATAAAACGCCATGAAAGATCCTGTATAGTAATTATTAAGGTTCGACAAACGAGTGTAACGTCAGAGGCGTATCGTGCAAAAGTTGTGAGATACAGTATTATTAGAAAATAATATATTGCTACCTTTTATTGACGTCCTGATGTCCACTGCGACAAAATACTACTGCCCCGGTAAGTCGCGTAACACTGCAACATAAGCAACGCTTCCATTGTCGATTCACTACCCAAATCCCCCCTCGGCGGCTCTGCCGTAGCACGCGTTTGTCGAACCTTAGTAATTATTAGTGTATAAAGTAAAAATATTGGTAACTTCACATAATGATTATCTGCAGTGTGACGCAACTAGGTCAACTCAAATACCCTGCATATTACATTCTATAGGTACTCCATTGTGAATATTTTTTTCCAGTCCCATTATGCCTTAGGTTAATAGTTTTGGTTGAAAAAGTTCTGCTTTACAGGCGTTAAGAAAATGTCTTGTATGTTATAATAGCGTAGATTAAAGGCTGAATTCTGAATTTTTACGGATTTGTAATAGTTGTCCCAATTCCCTAAAACTTTTGTTAAACATTTGTTTTATACTTATCTGCAATAGTTTAGCAGATATTCCAAGTTCTTACTAAATTAATTATATTTCATTGTAATTGTCTAAATAGCTATGGATACATTCAGAAGAAAGTGATATTCGACTCACTTGAGGAGTTACTGCACATTTTGCTTGGAAATTCTTATTTTCCTATTTTCCAAATCTTCTATTTTTTCTTTGGTTCTAGCTGTTGTTGGTTAGTGTTTGTTATATTTCATTATACTCACTCTGCGTATTATTACATGGTCATATACAAGTGTTCTATTTAAAAACACAAATTTACATTATTATACATAACAAGAACTGGACACCCTGCGCACTTGAATGTTATTTGACGTCATACAGGATTTGGTACTAAATAATTTTTATCTGAATTACTTAGGGAAAGAGTTATCTTCCATTTAAGTGGATCAACTATAGTTTTACAAGACCTTTTATAAAACAAAAACCTATGACACTTGTGCACAGTTAAGGTAAAATTAATGCATTTTATTTAATTGTTGAAAAATTTGGAAAGGTATGGAAATGTCACCTACGATAACTTTTTCGATATTAAGCTGACCGCAAAAAGGCTTTCATTTATTAGATTGTAGCGTTTATCAAGGTTTTACTTCTAATATTGTAATCAAAGAATTCAGAACGAAATCGATATAGAGATTAGTATTAGAAAAGAAGTGAATAATGTAATTATTAGAGTTGCTCACTAGCGCCAACGGGCAGTGGCGGAGGTTCGATACAACCTTCAGTATAACTGCGAGTCTCAACCAGATCTGTTGTGTATACATGTACGCTGCCGTAAATACCATTTCGTAGTTCTACGTTTGTTTTAAAAATGTTGCCTACGTTGCGAAAACGACCAATGTTGGAAAACGTTACAGAATTTATAGCAGAAATGCCTGACCTAAATTATGATGGCGTTAAAATTCAATGTGTAGTTTGTAATATGCCTTTAATGTGTTGGTCCAAAAGGGATTGTCTAGGTCACGTAAATAGTAAACAGCACTCTTCAAAGAAAAATTGCACACGACACTATGGCAAATTTAAACATAATTTATGTGTTACCTTTATTGCATGTAATCTACCGTTTAATTTACTAGACAAGGAAGCACACGTCTTCTTTTGGAATAAATATTCGTACTACAAATTACCAAGTCGGGCATCGTTACAAAGAATTGTGCCATCTGTTCGTGAACATGTTGAAAAAAGAATTAGATCGGAGATGAAAGATAACAAACTGTGGTTATGTGTGGACGAAACAACAGATCGTAAAAAAACATTCTGTGGTTAATGTAGTGGTACGTAGAGTGGAACTACATCAATCGTCACCTTCAATTCTACTAGCTTCCAGACGAGTACAACAATGTACTGCCGAAGCAATTTCAAAGATAGTGTTAAATACATTAGAAAAGTGTGAACTTTCAACAAACCAACTGTTGATGTTTATGAGTGATGGTGCCGTAAACATGCTTTCTGTAGGTCGGTCTCTTAAAAAACATTGTGCTAACTTGTTACCTATTACGTGTAAAATTCATGCTTTCAGTCATGTGGCAGATAGTACTAGAAAATCTTATCCTGAGGTAGACGCTTTAATAGCGCATACAAAAGCACTGTTTGTCAAATCCCCAAATCACCAGACCACCAGAACATATTCTTACGCGTTGGGGAATATGGATACAGGCTGCGTTTTATTATCATAAATATTTGGGGTATATTAAAAACGTAGATTTATAATTCGATCCAAAGGAAGCTGCGGCTATCAAGGAAAGCCGGTTGAAATTTCAAGATAGTCAGGTTAAGACAGATTTAAAAACTGTTCAGAACAATTACTTCGGACTAGTGGAGGCAATAGAAAAATTACAACATCCTTCGGTGTCGTTAGTGGAATCTCTGCAAATAGTGCAACATGTTCACGCACAGTTATGCGCGGTAGAAGACGCAAAAAATTTTTGTGTTCTAGAAAGGTTTGAAAGTGTTTTAGAGAAAGATTCTGATTTTGGCACATTAAGGCAAATTTGTGAAGGTGCGTCAACAGAACCGTTAAGTTGTTCCAAAAATTATTTTAATTACGCAAGTATAACGTCACTAGATGTAGAACGTTCGTTTTCTGCATATAAACGCACTTTTCCCTCACGCCGCGCTCGGTTTGCCGAAACAACTGTGGAAACATATCTAATGTTGCAGATATTTAACAGACATTATTCACTTTGTGATTTCACGGAAGACTCTTAAGAGGGTAAGTGTTTGAGCACGTATTATATTTTATTTCTGACCATTTATTTTATGTAAACTTTTATACGCTCGCCACTGGCTGTTGGCGCAAATTGAGCAACTCTTGTAATAATACCTTTCCAGCAATGTGTAACAGCCAAGTAGAATAAACTCTTGCTTTTATTGAGTGTACTTGAATTACCTACCTTACTATTTAGCAAGTGTGTAAATGCAAAAATGGGAATGACTCAGGCATCTATAAATATTGCAAAACTTTATACCGACAAGACAGGGCAAGTACTTACCAACAGTTACGATACGTCTTGCCATATGATAATTGCAGTTAAGCTATTTATTTCTTGGAGGGAATAGACAAGGGCGTTACGACTTACTTAGTAATTTTCTCGATTGAGAAAGTATGAAATCTATTGCGAGAGGTTACATTTGGCGCGTCTTATCCATAGAGAACGATGCCTTTTGATCAGTTTTTTTTTTAATCTTTAATACCGAGCCATTTCAGCTGCTCCTATACCGAGTGTCTAGGATAACATGAAGTACATGAGTGTATTGAAAATCGTTAGAGATACCTACTTCAGCCTTAATTCTAGGATTTTGTTAATTTTTGTTATTGTTGATCTCAGTCACTGATTTCGGTGATTTTGATTAAATAGTATTAGTTCGTTTCACATTACTCTTATTTATGTTTTAGTGATGCTAGGTCGTCAAATTCATTTCAGTGTTCTTGTGAACCACTTTTAAGTAGTGCGACCGCTTACAGTTGTTGAGCAAGCACATACGTTAAATCACAACCTACTACGGTCAAATCGTAATTTTGCTATTTTCCATAATTTTTCTTCATTGAACATAGGGATGTTATACATGGTTGAAAAGCATTTTTTATGACCATTTCAAAAATGTAAAAATTCATTATGGCGCCCAGTGAGCCTACAATTTTTGTAAGGCCATTTTTGAAGTCCTCATTACTAACTACACCTATGCTGAAAATTTGATGATGTATTTTTTATAATAAAGAAAATATTAAGGCTTTTAGAAAACGCATACTTTTGGTTTTCACCCTGTATCTCAGTAACGGAATGGATTTTTTAAAATGTAATCTCGGATTGTACTTAGCCGTATAAGTGTGCAACTTTTTCCCTATTTAACCGACCTTGTATCTCTAACGGTTTCCAATATACCCGTGTACTTCACGTTATACTGGACACCCGGTATGTTAGCGTTATATTAGTTGCTGGTTTAATAAGGGAATCCTGAAAAGCAAAATCTATAAGTAACATGAAGTGGTATTTAATTTCTTTTATTGTTCCAAAAGTATAATTTTTACGCCATTTAAATGTTTATCTGTTGCTTATGGTGACATGTTTGTTAATTAGAAAACAAATGCACTGTTGAACAAGATAAATTACTTTGTACCTTTAAATTTAAACATCGAGATGCAAAAATGTCTGGGTGTTTGGGTATAAGCTTTTACAATCATTGGCGTGTTGTAGAATTACTTTCCTGGCCTTGTTGTTGTTTTTTTTTAATTAAAAAATTGCTTTATCGATCTTGTAAAGTAGTTTTACTTGTAACTTTTAGTTAAACATTGATTGTTTTAGCCTCTATAAAATTGCATTTGGTTCAGTGCTGTGAAATGGAAAAAAGCAACATATCTTACATAGATTGATTGTTTTAAATATTGCGAGCTTTTTAATGAAGTAACTTTTATAGAGCTAATTAATGACATTTTCAAAGGATTATTTTACTTCTATTGATAATCATATAAAGTGACGTAAAAAATTGAGTACAACAATATTTTTTTATTTGTATCGTACTTTATTTTTTTATAACCTATTCAATATTGCACATAATCAACAATTACATATTGCTTTAAAACAAATTTACAAAGTATACAATATTTACAAACTTATAACAATACGTTTTTATACAGGCTTTTGTTCCTTTGTATGAATTAGTATATACTTGTAATGTATCGATTCCACATTGATGTTGTGTAAGGGGAAAATTTTGGTATTGCTAATGTACACGTTTTACTTTAATGAAACAACAAAAAAGAAAAGAGAACACAATAACAGTTTTAATTCTAAGGATTTAGAATCATTTTCCAAAATTCAGAAATTTCTTGTTTTCTACGTTCGTTTCTACGTCATCATTGGCTTTGTCCTGATGTGCTGTCATGTGCCTTGTCAGATGATGTCTTTCCCTAAAAGATTCTTGACATACGGGACACTTCAATTTTTCTTCACGTTTTCTTTTGGTATAGTCAGAGGAATCGTTTTTATGATGCGATCGCATGTGGTACACCAAGTCTGACGTCATTCTAAACGTAATATTACACTTTGCGCAAACATTCTGAGCAGGCAATGACAAGGCCGCTAATGAAGGGGGAAGTAAGGATGTTAAAATTGCAGCAGCTGGATTTCTTATATCCGGGGGAAATTTGAGATCGGGTTGGGCTAATTTTAGCATATCTTGATTTTGAAATTGATGATAATTGTAGGAAAGATCAGGTCGATATTGGGCTAGCATGGGACGCACTTTAGCAAGATTAGGTTGAAGTAGTTCTTGGCTATTCGCCTTCATTAGAAAAGGATTTTCTATTCCGGCATTTACGGATGTCGTGAAATTATTTAGGTTTTCTTGTATGAAAGCATGCTGATATGTACTTTGCGCCTTAAAAAAATGATTTGGCGAGAGCATATTTGAGAAGTTTTGATAATTACGATTTATTATCGGAGGAGATGGACTTAAAGAATTTTGGTAATTTAATTCGGGACTGATTGATAGATTAGGAGACATGCGGCTTTCCTTATTTAAACTTACTTTAGTAAAAGCGCTCTTTTGTTCAGGAGATATGTTCAGTGAGAATTTCGTCTTGCCTGCGTCCAAATTGTAGCTTTGTCTTGGTTTACTTAAATTTGGATCGTCGAATATCTGTTGCTTCTGATTTAAGTACTTGGTTTTTACAAAGTCTCTTGGAGGTTCGACATTACCTACTTCTATGTCTTCATCGCTATCATCTTGATCGTTGTTACCGGTATTGGATTCATCACTAGTGACGTTTATATCGTAATTTATTATTTTTGACACTTTTTGCTTCTGCTTGAGTTTGTCATCGGGTAACATTAAAAAAGCTACGTCGAAAGATCTCTTAGTACTTTTAATGTTATTCGTGATTTGAGTTTGTTCCTCGCCATTCTTCGTTAACACCACTTCCGCTTTTAAATCTGGTTTTTTACTATTTATGTCCATTGTCATCTTGTGTGTGAAGCGCACAAATTTCACCAACACCAAATGCACATAAATTGAAGCTCAAATTCAGCTAGCAGTCGTTGTAACACGCGGGCTACTGGAGCTTTCTCTTCTACAATGCGTTCACTTTGAAGTTAAAATGCATAATGTGGAAAAACATACTTGCCGCGTCTAAATATTGTTATATTTTACGGTGTATACCCCTACTCTGCCCCTTAACCGAAAAGAAATTCGTTTTATTTATCGGAGAGAGACGCGGTATTGCCACCACCGACGCGTTGAAAAGAGTAGCTCGTGGATGTTTAATAGGGCGGGTTTCCTCAGGAACGGACAGCATCACTCAAACCACCCTATAAGGGTGAATTTAAGTTAAGGGGCAGTTTCAGACCAATAGAGTTTTAGCGCTGGGCGGAGTTTCGAAATACGTTTGCCCAATACGGTTTTCAGTGTTCTGTCGCTCAGAATGTGATATTTTCCAAACCGCGCGTTTTCTTTACGTTTCAAACCATATTCTAAAGCACTGGAACGTTTCTTATTAGAATTTTTGATCTTAGTTTATTCCGAATCCTTAACTTTATCCTTTTTTACTTGGCAATGGAAAAATTTTCTTTTATTTAATTTTTAATTAAAAATTGATTTTCCATTGAAAATTTTAAGATAGGTTTTCGTCAGTTTGTTTTTTTTAATAAAGGAATTAAAAAAACTTTTTGATTTCCGTGCATTACTTACATGAATATGCCAAGGATTAATGTTATCGAAGATATTCATGTAAGTAATGCACGAGTAATGTTGTTGGAAAGATAAATACAAATTGTTTGCAGTAGATGCTAATTGCAATGCATTTCAATTACAATATTGTTTTTTGTATTTTTTTTTAATTGGATAGTTTATACGGTGACAACCTATACCGCTGATCAAAAATTTTGAAAGTTAATTTTAAATACATTAAATGCTTGTTGGGATTTAATTGAATTTTGACTAATATTTATTACGGATTGTTTTGGCATATTAAATGTTTTGAACACTTTGTTTTTAGACATGAAAACAGCTTTTCAACTTTTAGGGTGCTGGAAAATAATTGCTTCTAGGAGTAGCTTAATTTCATAAGATGGTGGAAGTAGTGGAAATCGTTTTTGGAGTAACCTGAACTGAAATTTACTTAGTTGTAAGTAGTAGAGTAAAGCAAGGTAATATGGAATAGGTTGCTAATATAGAATACCTCGTTTTTTCGGCAATTTTCACTGGCATCTATTTAATTTCTATGTAGTCATATAACTAACATGATAATTCAGGTACCGTGCAATGGCAACTGCGTGTTGGTACTATCCTAACCTAAAAAACCAATTGAATGTATGTGAGTGTATTACCCAAAGTAAGTATTATTCTTTTGTATATTATATTACACGTTATTTTTATATTTCGTCGTATAGTATCTAGAAGCATTGTACAGAACATTATTTCTACAATTCTTTTCAAATTTTAATCAGTATTTTGTGAATGAAACTCAAAGTAAATCGAAGAATGTTGATAATATGGAATATAAGGTTGCACATAATATGAAAGAGTATTCCATATTGCATGCATAACATGTATTATGCGAATAGTCCTTCTAATGTTGATTTTAGCATGCCGAATTTGAAGAAGACACCTGGACAGTACAGAAGAAAATTGTGGGATGTAAAAGCTATGCAGCAAGCCGTGGTTGCTCTTAAGCAGGGACGCATGGGGTACTTCAAAGCTGCGAAAGAATATAGTGTTCCACGTTCAACATTTTTTCGGTTATGTGCAAAAGAAGGTGAAATTACAGAAGTATGTACCACACGCTTAGGACAAGAACCAATATTGCCACAGAATTGGAACAAGAATTCGTTGAGTACTTGTTAGAAATGGACAATCGACTCTTTGGATGTACAAGACAGGATGTATGAAGAATGGTATATCAACTTTCTGTAGCTAATGGAATGGAGTATCATTTCGCTAAATGATTGCAACAAGCTGGAAGATATGAGTTATAAAGTTTCTTATGGAGACACCACCAGTTCACTATTAGAAAGCCTATGGGAACATCGCTTGCTCGAGCAGTTGGATTCGACAGAGAAGCTGTAAATAGCTTTTTTAATCTATTTGAAACAGAAATGGACAAATATAATTATCCAGCTGACAGTTTTTAATGTCTAGAAATATTGAGGTAATCTCATTAAAAGGTAAACGGCAAGTAGACACCATCATATTAGCCGAACTTGGTTCTATAGTAACTGCAGTTTTATGTATGACTGCTGCAGGGACTTTTACACCGCTTTTATGATATACCTACCTCCGACAAAATATGTGCGTTCACTTGGAGAAAGGTGTATCAGTAGGAACTTTATTTGCATGTTATCCTTCGGAATTGATTCAAACTTCAATATTTACTAATTGGTTTAGACATCTTCTTTCCAAAACAAAACCAACAGTAGATAACCTTGTACTTTTAATATTAGATGGAAATAATACCTATTCAAGAAATCTGGAAATGTTAAGGCTTGCTGAAGAAAATAATGTTACCCTTATTTGCCTATCACCACACTCATCCCACAAAATTCAGCTCCATAAGTCTATTATAACTTCGTTTATTTCTTAGACAGAATAGTCGCGCAATTAGTCAATTTGATATAGCAGACTTATTCGGTAAAGCATAATTGAAAGATCAATCTGCTTCAAATGCTGTTAAAGGGCTTCAAGTAACAGGAATGTATCCTCTCCACAGAGATGTATTTCAAGGTTCCGATTTATTGGCACGTGAAGTAGAAGCGAATAATAGAGTTCCTGGATTAATGGCTATGTTACCAAAAGATATGCAAATTCGAAATATAAAACGAAAACAGGGAACAAAAGGGAGAAAAACCTCTTCAACAAAAGTAATCTCTTCTTCTTCTAACATAAAAGAATTTCAAATTTCGTTGAATATTTCAACCAAAGAATTAGGAAATGTGACTGGAAATGTTGTAGGAAGGGTTTGCGTTGATGATGAAGATGAACAAGAACCAGGAACAAGCAAAAATCCACCAAAGCAATGAAAAGCAAGCAGTTCCAGTTCATCTGATTATTCTGAAAATGCAGTGGAATTACAAGATTTTCCAGAGGGCGAATTTGCAAGTATCATATATCTTTTGCTTAACATTTTCTGAAGATAATCATGGAGAAACGTGGATTCATGGGATTGTATGCAAACTGTGGGTTCATGAAATTTGTTCTGATTATGAAACTCAATATTTTATTTCTGATTTTTGTAAATAATCGTTTCTTTAGCATTTATTGATTTATTGCATTTTTCATATTTTTATTAAAGAAGGAAACTATTTTTAGTTAATTTAGTAAATTTGGAAGTATTCCATGTTACATTCACTTTTATTTGTTCGCTAGAAAAGAGTGTTTTTTAATTTGTTGTAAATTTTGAAATATTGAATAAAAGAAATGAATCCGTTATTTGAGGGTTTTATTACTACGTGTTCTAGAACCTATATACACATGTGTATCTAAATAAATGAAAAAAAATTCCTATGACTTTATTAGGCAAAATATAAACGGTATTCCTTATTACCCTATTTTACTCTACTATAAAGCAATTGATAAAGTTCTGTTCCATTAATAGAATGAAGCAAAAGATTTAAATGATGATCCAAACTTCTTATGGTTTTTAATCTGTTCTGGTCTACCATTGTGATTTCTTTTAATTAATTTCTAAGAAACGAAGTGATGTTGAAGTTCTGCAAGCTTCAAACGATCGAGTGCATAAGGGTTTGTTAGGTAAATACAATTTGTTAGAAGTTAAAAATATTAAGACCTACGTATATTCATGACCAACTTTCTTTTTTTTCTATATGGTAACTAGTGCAACAGGTTCCCAGGTTAATCGATGAGCAGCTCTAAGACCAAAGTATTTTATTATTAGTACAAAACTAGACAAACGGAAACGTTCTTTGTTCCCACAGCGAAGACTAATATTTTACTTAAAGCCCCAATAACGCACATGTCGAAGAATGCTAATAAACTTTATGGTGATCTTTTTTCTTAATTAAGTACTGGAACTCTGTGGCACTGAATTGGTTCAGTATCTTTTTTTCTTAACCAATGTTCTTATTTTTATTTTATTTTTTGCTATTAGAGTTGTCTGTTTTATAATAACTGGCGTTTGTATATGTGTACGCTGTATATTATGTCCAGAAGTGCTGTGCACCTTTTTCTTTTCTTTTTCTTTATTATTATTATCCTGTAATTAGACTTTGTTTTCTGTTGGATAATAAAGACCATTATTATTATTATTATTATTATTATTATTTATGCAACTAGCTAAATTTTAGGTACTAATTGCAATACTTACTGCGAATTTGAAAATTCGTGTGAAAGATTGATTCGAGACACTATTGTCTGGTGAGGCAACTTTATTAAGTTAAAAGACAACGTCTTAAGTCCGTTTTGACTTATTTCAAAGGTATTTAATAACATAGTTTCATGTTCTAGGAAAGTAATATTTGATAGATACTAGTTACTTATCCCCATATCTGATCCTGCAGAGGTACACAGGTTTAGATATCATAATTTTTTCTTATCAAGCGTTTGCTTGTTTGATTCCAGGTGAGACCTTTGCTTTGTAAGATTTCGCCAACATTCCCATTCCATGAGGATTTCGGTCTTCCTTTTCGTTTCTGTTTAATTATTGGTCTCATCTCTCAGCGGCGCAGAAGGTTACGATCTTTTGCGTTTTTGCCTATCAAACGTTTCTCTGTTTGTTTTGGTCTACTTGAGATATTTTCTTTCTAAAATCTTAGCAACACTGCTGCTCTATGGAGTATTCATTTTTCCTATCTGTTCCTATTTCCAGTCTACTTATTACGAGCACATATCTAAACAACCACAGCTCACTCGTGTTAATATTCTTCTGATTTTCTCGTTTTTTAACTTTTTCGTTTTAGTCACGTCTTCTATTTTCCTTAATATTTTACATGAATAAGTATGACCAGTACCTACTGTTTTGCATTTTAACCTTTATATTGTTACTTACTTCTTTTTTACCAAAACATACTTGGTGTTTTTGGTCCTATTGGTAATTTCTCCTTCTAAGTTTCATCACTCCAATTGGCTGCAGAAGTAAAAAAGTGAATGAAGATGATAATAATCGATATAAATAGAACAAGCCTTCGATTTTACTCCTTTTTATTTATGATTATGCGTCGAAGAATTAAGAACATTGACTGATGATTCGAGTAACGAATCGCGAAAGACTTTTAAAAATCTAGCCCGCTTCATTTACGATAAAAGTTGTAATTAATATGGCGAGTGTGTTTTTGAAGTGTGGAGCGTACAAATTGCTATTTCATTAGCGGGATGATTAATGGATGCCGACTGTATGTTTGCAAACTCACACCATAAGTTAGTCAAGCAGGAGAATTCTTTTCAGATGAGCTTTTTTGTGAAATTCAACCTTTTGTTTCGGTCTGACGGTTCATTATTAACGTCTCTGATAGCGTATGATCAGATATTAAACGGACGTTGGTGTATTCGCTCCTTTGTGGCCGTTTTTTTTGTTTTCTGAAATATGTCTTTGTTCTTGTTTTCGGTCAGCGATAGGAAAATATTTTTTTTGTAGTTATGCTGAAGTGTTAATGACCAAGAAGTGATTCTCCAGATTATGATTGATAACGGCTCCTGTTAGTTGGAAGTGAAATTCATAGCTTTCTTGTTTGTAATCGGTAGAAAGTAAGAGTTTTTATTTTAGTAATACAAGAGTGCCTTATAGAACTTACAAAATATTAATGCAGGTAAGTTACATTATCGGTCATCTTCCAATCAAAGGCATTTGATTGTATTTCCTCCAATATTCTCCTCGACAAATTAGCATTCCATGTATTTTGTAATGGAGCCCTATATTATTGACTATGCACTATCTGTGATAATGCATAACTATTTATCAATTTTAAAAACTAAATTTTGGTATGACTCATGGTGCAGTGTTAGGACCTACGTCTAATTAAGATTTGTCCAGACGTAGATTGTATGTAGAGGAATACCAATCCCATGGCTTCGTAATTTGATTGCAAGTATTTGAATGATTTAATGATTGCATTTAATGATGAAAACTGGGCCATTTTCCATGGTTTTGGCAGGACTGCCAAGTCTGCTTGCTCAGCAATTCATATGCTGTGTGGTTTTTTAAAGGTAGTACTAACAATATTGTGGTATTGTACTGTGGCCATTCTTACTCACATTTGATCTAAAGCATTGTCGCGTGGGACAACACGGTACCGTTAGATAATGTCTGTATCCCCGAAAGAAGTGCAGTAATAATTAATGAAGGCTTAATTGTCCGAGATTATTGGAAATAAACTTTTATGGATTTACATACAGCCTCGCCCAATAAAATGGAAGACTACAAACTTTGCAAAACAAAAAACTTTCTTAGAATATATTTAGAGTTGTGACAATATTATATCGTGTATGACATCCTCGGGTTTTAATGACTGCCTGTATATATTTAAGCTTTCTATCCAACAATTCTTAGCAATGCGTCGGTGCAATGTTTTTCCATATTTCATTTATTTTAGTTTCAAGTAAAGTTTTTGAAGACCCCTTAGTTAGGTTTTCGCAAAGTGAAACAAATACTCGATTGGATTTAGGACTGCAGATTGGGTAGGTTAATCCAGAATGTGCGATTTATTTTCGTGTATTCAATCATTAGTTTTTTGATCTGTGCGGCAGAGAGCATTATCTTCTTGGAAAAAGACCTTTTCTAAAAGCTCCTCTGAAAAGGCTTTTTCATACGATGCGATGGTCTTAGAGTCGCATTTAGAACTTCTATATTAGTTTAACTATTCATGTGGCGGTGACATATGAAGATTTCCCCAACCATGATGACATAGACCGACATACCATAATGCCGACCACAACACGCTTTTCCAGTTTTCACTTGTTCAATGTCGGTGTGCTTGTAATACGTTGCTGGTAATGGCTTCATGCTACAACCAAAGTAAAATGGTAGATAGATGGACATGCAAACAATAATTTCGCACAAATTTTTATTTCCACGGCAGATCATACGATAGGTAGTTTATTGTCAAAGTAGGTAATCATTTTTTAAATCTGTGCCACTTACTTTATTATTTAATTGAACTTATTATTTAATTAATGATTTCATATCACAAAAGACTTGAGATTTACTAACATTTTATGTTTTTAACAAGCTAATTAGATATTATGTTCTAGGAAACCAAATATTGTAGTACGTTTCGAAATAGAAGTCGCAATTGAAAAATGGGATTATCGTTCATCCGTATCATCGAAAGATGTACAGTTTCGAATTAATCTGATCAGCAAACATAAACAAGCCATTTGAGGTCGATGTGTGTCATCCCTCTAGCTATTGCTTACCACCATTGGCAAATGAGGGTAAGTTTTGCGATTCTGCTGAAATAAATCGGGCACCTGCTTGATGGTTGGAGCACATATGGTGCAAAGCACTTTAATTGCAACCCCCCATAGCGAATAGGGGCTGATTTAACCATATTGTAAAGTGCTTATTAGGTGCCTTCAATCTGCTGCACGATATAAATCGTATTAAAATTTTACTTAGTTATTAATACGCAAAAACTAATTTTTATTTCGAAAAAGTGATATATTTGTTGTTGTATATAGAAAAACTAACTCATATAAAAATGATCCTTTAGGCACAGCTTATAGTTATCATCAAACTTTTATTAAGATTAATTAATAAGCACCGAAGACAATATGAACTTATTTCATTTATGTACTTACATATTAAGCAAGTGCATATACAAATGCTGTGGGTCAGCATAATACGAGTAAAGAGTATAGCGTAAATAGTGTGGCAATGAGTCAAGGAGCATAGCCAAACTAAATACAGATTGTTTTTGCCGCTATTCGCCGGGGTTGGAAAGGGCGATTCATGTGCATTGTATAGCGAATAAATAGGCTTTGACAGGTCTCCAGGGTTTCACATAATACCACTTGTCCATATGTTGCAGAAATGTGTGTACCCCTACTTTGAGTACTAGTTGGTGACGAATCGCTATGAATTTTTATGCTTTTTGAGAACAATAAATAGAGGTGTTTGCTTTTGGTTTTTGAATATATTGTACAAGGTGTACTTATTATCAGCAAATCGTAATAGTAAATTGCAGAAAGGTATTTCGCTTGATTTTTTTTTAATTTGATATAAGAGTTCCTTTTGAAGTTTAATTTAAAAAATCGTACTAATACTTTTAAAGCTTTTACCTAAAAGCATTTGATTTTAACCACTCTATCACCAGGTGTCGGTAATTTTGGATTGAACATCCATATTTCTGAATTGCTTTATTAATTCCAATAAAATTTTGTAGATGTTTTTACATTTTATTGGAAGCTAAGTAATCCGTTAACAAAAGTCTCCATAATGTGTTAATTGTAGGTGATTTTAGTTGTTCTAATTTTGCTTCGAATAATGTTAATGACTGCAGATCTCAAATTCTTTGCGGCCTACTTGATATTTGCACCCTTATGGAAAAATACTAGATCTTGTAATGTCCGAACTTTCTTGTGTGTGAGCGTGAAAATCACCCATGATTACTGAAGATGTCCATCATTCTTCGCTTGCGATTACTGCTTCTCATGAATCCAACAAATTAATCAATTTAATTACTAACAAATTTTGCACTCTTATGGACGAATACTAGATCTTGTAATGTCCGAACTTTCTTGTGTGTGAGCGTGAAAATCACCCATGATTACTGAAGATGTCCATCATTCTTCGCTTGCGATTACTGCTTCTCATGAATCCAACAAATTAATCAATTTAATTACTAACAAATTTTGCACTCTTATGGACGAATACTAGATCTTGTAATGTCCGAACTTTCTTGTGTGTAAGCGTGAAAATCATCAATGATTACTGAAGATGTCCATCATTCTTCGCTTGCGATTACTGCTTCTTACGAATCCGACAAATTAATCAATTTAATTACTAACAAATTAGAAATTGTTGTACAGGTAAATTAGTTTTACTTATGACAAACCATTTTGATTGTTATTTTTAGCTGGCCTGAAGATGAGCGTATGCTCGAAGCCGGTCGCAATTTTGTATTAAATAGAGTTTTGTGAGAATTGACCATTATTACTACCATCCTTAATTAATTAATTTTTCTTTGAAAATAAGAAAATCCTACAAATTTAAGAAAGTTGATTTACCTTCATTATTTAGCTGCTTGTATGACACTGCTTGGAGTTTTCTAGACACTGTCACTGATGTCAACCTGGCTTGTGATTTATTCTACAGTGTACTATACTCAACCTTTGATGTCTTTATTCCAGTATTTTGAATATACACGTGAGATAATTTTGAATATTAAACTAAAAAGCAGCTTCTATAAGAATTGCAAACGGAACAATGATCTCCCCTCCTTACACAAGTTTTGTCAATTACGTAAATTAATCAACATATAGCTGCAGTTCACTCAACATATTTACGTGATGTTGATCAAATCTGAAATAATTATGGTCGCACATCTACAATAAAAAGCAACAAAATCGCATTCTATGCAGTATGGTTTATGACAATGAAGCTCATGACAATCCCCAGGAAATTGTTGACGGTTTTTCAAACTATTTCAGAAGCGTTTACTCCTTACCTTCTACCACAAGTGTTAGCAGACAGCACAAATAATATGTCTTGTATAAATATTAATTGTTTCACTGAAGGCGAAATTATACACTCCATCTGCAGACTGAAACATCCCTATAGTTCTTGCCAGAACACACGTTTCTAGTAATGAACTGCAGACATGTGTTAGTTGAATTGGTTCAACCTCTACTGAAACTATTCCAGTTGATACTAAAAATACATACATTTCCTGACACATGGAAGGTTGCATGTGTGGTAACTATTCACAAAAGCGGTGATCTAAAGAGTGTTAATAACTATAGACCAGTTTCCGTATTGTCCATTTTTGCAAAAGTATTCGAACACTGTATGCACTTGAAGATATATCCACTTGTTGCAAATATAATATTTCCCTTTCCGCTTGGATTTGTAGTGGAACGCTCTACTGTCACGAATTTAGCGTACTAAACAGTACTCAATTTATCCCGAACATCTTGGACAAAAGGGGTCAGGTAGATACCGTATATACCGGTTTTTCTAAGGCATTTAACCGTTTAGACACCAGTATTACACCTTACAAGTTACGATGCTTTGGATTTAGCAGTGATTTAGTATAACTTTTTGTTTCGTATATAACTAATCGTATTCAATATGTATTGTTTAATGGTTACACATCCAGCAATTATACTGTAACTTCGGGAGTGCCCCAAGCCTCTAATTTAGGACCGTTAATATTTAATATTTTATTAACCAGATTGCCTATGTTATTTCATCCGAAAAGTTACTATTCGCAGATGATTTAAACATTTTTTCAAGTGTTTCCTCCGCCGATGATTGTGTTTATGATTCGAAATTCAAAATCTGTTCACAATATAAACATTTTGAAAGCTTTGTACTTTGCCTTAGTAAGATCACGTTTAGAATACGCACCCTTGATATGGAGTCCTCACTATCTTAATTAAAAGTGGCATTAGTTCAGAGAAAATCCACTAAGTTTCTAATTTAAACAGGATCATATCTGTCCACACAGAAACTTAAATTCAGAAGGATAAACTTCAATATTACTTTTTTCTATAGAATTCTACACAACAGAATCAATTGTCTACCACTGCTTCAATGTCTTAACTCTCCGGTATCTCAATTTGGCTTACGTCAGCATAATACCACTAGCAAGAACAAACATAATGCTAAAATCCCCTATTTATACAATGTCGAGCTATATAATAAGATTTTATTGTTTTCATGTGTTTAATTATGCATGTAAATTTAGGTGACTGTATTTATATTGTCCTTTAATTGGAGTCTGTATCTCTGTTGGGCACAAATATATTATCATAATAAAAAAAAACAAAGTGAGAAAAATAAAAAAAAAATAATGTATCATGTTTGAATTGAGGAGCCTAACTATGTACTAACCTCTTCACAAGCAACAACCCTAAAAGCCGTTTGACACTTAAAAGAATTATTATGAAAATTTTAGTCAAAATTATTCTGAAAATTTTTAAATAAATTCTTTTAAAAATTTTTGATGTGGCAAACAGTATTCTTATTCTGAAATTTATTAGGAAAATTTTCACAATAAAAATATAGAGAATGTTCTATATTTTCAACAAAATTTGACAAGAATCGGCGCGAGAAAGTGCGCACAAACACCGCGCGAATTAATACATTCCCGCATGAAAGTGTCTTCCCATTTCATTTAATGTCACCTTCAATTAGACTCAATATTAATTAGAAGTAAATGTTAGTCATTCTTAGAAAATCTCTGTAAGCATTGGTATCTTCTTGCTTTAATTCATTGTTTAGCAAAGCCAGGGTTCCTTCCCTTGCTTGTTTAACAACCACTTTCTTGACCAGTACGATCGTTTCCTTTCAAATTTTTTTTCTTAGCCATTAAATATATCATATAACAGGAAAGAATGCCTGCTGCCAGCAGCAATAACCGATTTGTACGCATTTTAATAATAATTCGCACAATTACAATTCCCGCAACCGTCACAATAAATATTTGAGGTTCATCAATACCTGTTGCGTGTCAATACCACCAATGCATTACCAGTGTTACTGAACAATTTTACGAAATGCGCCTGCGTATGACAATAACTATCCTGAAAATTTTGTTGCATTTTCTAGTCGTTGCAAACGGCAAAAATAATCACAAAATTATTATTTGTAAATTTATTGTGAAATATTTTATGAGATTTCTGTAAATGATTTTCATAAGAATTTGTATAATAATTCTTGTAAGTGTAAAACGGTTCTAAGTTGCAACTAATTACGGTCCAAATAATCCCATACAATGAAATATTTCAATAACACCCTGCAGTCATTAAATTGAATGTTTCTAATTCCATTTTCAATTTAAAAAAAATATCAATCATGTTTTTAAAAATTGATGTTGATTGTAAGTTTTATTTGCATCACAATAATTTACCAGCATAATTTTTGGGTAGTTCCGGTAATTTATTAAAATACTCTATCTAATTTAAGTTGAAGTTTAGGTGTTTACATCAAGCTCTTATAATACTGCTTGTAATTCAAACACAAACGGTAAAAAATCAACAAAGCCTTATTAGAATTATCGTAAAATGTACAAGATGAACTTTCCACAGTAACAGCAACAACGTGTAAATTGAAAATAAAATGATAGATTGTTAAAACCCTTTTTTCATTTTTTTTATCTTATGTGGCTCAAGGTTTCGGAATTTATCCCCTAAATACACCCACCAAAAAGAATATGAATAAAAGGCTTTGGTGTGTAGCCATATAGTAGGTACATTATTATCAGATGAGAGAAAAGAAGCCTACTGAAACGTTATTTGCTCAAAGTAAAGAATCTTACACTAGTTCTGCTATGCACGCTGAGTCTCAAAGGCGACAAAATACAGATTTTATGAATGCGTGGTTAAAGGTGGAAAAAAATTTTTAGTGAAACGAACGTTAAGATCAAGAACAAGAATCCTAAATTGATAAGGCCTACAAAAAGCATTCACTTAATTTAACGCAAGCTAGAGGCACCGTTATATTGAGCAAATTTCTATAATTTGTGGACTATTAGCAGGGATGTTCTTCCTATTACAAAAATAATAATGATGTATGCACTTCTTTATTTATTAAAGTAAGTACTTTCCTTCGTGGGTTTTTCCTTTTACCCTATGGGGCCTACCTGTGTTATTTTTTTTGAGTCACCTGATAGGCCCCGGGTGTGAAGTGTGTCTGTGTTCTTGATACCTGTGTTCATTCGGGTTGTTAGGTGTCTGGAGTAACTGGCCAATGGAGCCAAAGCCAAAGCCATATGATAATAATAATAATAAAGTAAGTACTTGCATTAATTTAATTCATTTCTACAAGGAATATTTCTCAACACCTGTTAGTGACTTAATTCTGCTGAAATTTTTTCAAGCACAGAAGGAACTAATACGAGCACAGGAAAAGGATAAAAGATTTATTTAAAGCACATTGGATCTTATACTTTTTTTAATAAGACGTGGGAAATACTTGAATATATTATACATAAGAATAAAGGGATACATCAGCCCATTACACAGAAAATGCTCTCGCACATCAAATATTTGGTAGCGTCCAATTTGTCACGGACTTTATGTCACGGTAGTGTATCTTTGATTCTTTCGGTCTCCGGAGAGTTTAAGCAATTATAACCACATGCGACCTGAAAACGACCTCGCATCAATCAATTCGGAGCATGCCTTGGGACAAACAGCTGAAAATCTCTTCCGTAAAAGACGCTGTAATCAAGAGAAAGACAATTTCCCGCAATACTATCAATTTCGTTCCGTGAAACTTGTTATTTGTACCGTGACGGAGAGGAGAAAAACAAAACTACTTGATTGTGTTATAGAAATAAGGAAGTTTATTATTGGTATTAACAATTTAAGCGCTGCTAGAATATTAAGAATGTAGTGTTATATGAACTAATTAATCTAATTTCACTAATTAATTGTGATTAACTGAGAAGCACAGTGATTTTGTATATCAGATATTCTAGAATTTCTACTAAAGTTTCTGGTCGGCGTACTCCCTATACTTTTTGAACTAAGAATCTAAGAGCGAAAGTTCTGAGGATTACTTTTCTGATAGAGACTTCTTAGAAGAAATATCTTTAACACCGAATGGACGTTCACCTAATAGCCAGAAATATTTAAACGAACACTTCACATTATTATAACTACAACAGTAACAGCTGTTCACATAATGCCAAAGAGCGCAAATTCCTATGTAAGTTATCAAATGCATTGAAGTTTGTACAAGATATTTTAAGCAGGTTTCAATAAATTTATAATAAATAGAATATTAATATCAACCAGCTATTCTAACAGTAAATTCACCTTAAAAGATGTGCTAAAAGGACATACCAAGAGGGTTTGAAAGGAAATTTTGTTTGAAAGCCAGACAATGCAGGAGAACACTGCTATCTGTAGGGAAAATTCTAAAACAGCCTGTATACATAATCTAATGATGGATATGGGCCCGGAAGAACAAGTTTTCTAAAAGTGTTCGTTGGCATGTATTGGTCCCACCGATTCTGGAATATTCTTATTATTTTGTGTTATCTATTAGCATTGTCATCGTATCAGTTGTAGTATCGTCTTATATAGTAACCGCCATAAAGTCGGCATTAAATGGGAACAAATTTTATTTGTAATTAAAAACAAACAATTACGGGTGTAACTCTGAAAACCTATTTAGCCCCTGTTGGATTAGATACAGTTCGTTTCATTTTTGATTAAGGTTTTTTCTCTGCGATAACTTTAATTCTGATGGGTACCCGCATTTCCTTCTGAATGCTTTCTTTAACATAATAGAAGAAATATTTTCAACAAGTCAGCGCACAATAGAACTAAGGTTCATCAGCGATGAATTTTGTGAAGGTCGACTAAAATCGGTTGTTGTTCCAAAAAATATCGATGTTTTGCGCAAGATGATTGAAGAGGATCGGCATGTTACTTACAGTGAGATAGAGGCATCCTTAGGCAGATCAAAGACTGCAATACATTCGATTCTGCATGAACAATTAGGTGTGAAAAAGGTCTGTCTCCGATGGATTCCTCATATTTTGACTCTACTACAAAAATGGTTCCTGTCAATTGATATAAGGAAATGCTCAAAAAATTCGACAGAGGATATCCGTATACAACATCGTAACATGTGACGAAACTTGGGTATATTCGTGTGAGTCAAAAACTAAGCAACAATCAACTGTTTGGGTGTCTCAGATGAACCGAATTCAACAAAAGTTGTTCATTCACGAAGCACTTTCAAGAAAATGATTGCTTGTTTCTTTCCTTGCTGAATGGTGTACAACAATTTGATTACCAGGAATCATCGATAAAATCAGGAAAAACGATCGACAGCGCCGCATCATCCTTTTTCATAACAATGCCAGCTTTCACATAGCATGTCAAACAATTGATTATTTGAAGAAGAAAAGCATCGAATTAATGTATTATTGTCCGTATTCACTTAATTTATCGCTTAACGACTTCTTTTTGTTTCCGAATGTCAAACAGAAAATGCGTGGACAGCGATTTTTACCATCTCAAGGAGCTGCTGAAGCCTTCAAAAACTATGTTTTAGAGATACCATCTACATACAGAGTGGAAAATATGTTTCGAGAATTGGTTTGAACGGATGCAAAAGCATATAAATCTTAATGGCGAATATTTTGAAAAACAATAATACGATTTGTACCAAAATGTTTTTGTAAAAACTTAAAAGGTACCCGTCGCATTATTTTCGACAGTTACAAAGATGTTTGTGACGGACAATTTTTGTTTGACTAAATGGTGGTAGTTTTCTTTCAAATACCTCGTATCATCAGAACTATAAATAATTTTCTTTCCATTTGATGCCAACGTTTTGGCGACCACTGTATATTACTTTACCTAATGAAATTATGTGTATGTACACTTCATGTTTTTAGTTTAGAGGTAGATGCTGCACATTTAGTTTTCGTATTTCAACCAATTGTTGATGTTTATGAATGATGGTACCGCAAACATGCTTTCTGCAGGCCGGTCTCTTAAAAAACATTGTGCTAACTTGTTACATATTACTTGTAAAATTCATGCCTTCAGTCATGCGGCAGATAGTATTAGAAAATGTTATCCTAAGGTAGACACTTTAATAGTGCATACAAAAGCAGTGTTTGTCAAATCCCCAAAACGTATTCGCAAATTTCACAGACTGCGCTCCCGTATGCCTGAGCCACCAGAACCTATTCTTACACCTTGGGGAACATGGTTACAGGCCGCGTTTTATTATCATAAATATTTTGAGAATATTAAGAACGTGGTTTTAGAATGCGATCCAAAGGAAGCTGCGGCTATCAAGGAAAGCCAATCGAAATTTCAAGATAGTCAGGTTAAAACGGATTTAAAAACTATTTAGAACAATTACTTCGGACTAGTGGAGGCAATAGAAAAATTACAAAATCCTTCAGTGACGTTAGTGGAATCTCTGAAAATAGTGCAACATGTTCACGCACAGCTATGCACGGTAGAAGACGCAAAAAATGTTTGTGTTCTAGAAAGGTTTGAAAGTGTTTTAGAGAAAGATTCTAATTTTGGCACATTAAAACGAATTTGTAAAGGTACGTCAACAGAACCGTTAAGTTGTTCCAAAGATTATTTTAATTACGCAAAGATAACGTCACTAGATGTAGAACGTTCGCTTTCTGCATATAAACATACTTTTTCCTCACGCCGCACTCGGTTTGCCGAAACAACTGTGGAAACATATCTAATGTTGCAGATATTTAACAGACATTATTCACTTTGTGATTTCACGGAAGACTCTTAAGACGGTAAGTGTTTGAGCACGTATTATATTTTATTTCTGACCATTTATTTTGTATAAACTTTTATGTGCCCGCCACTGGCTATTAGGAAGAAAAGGAAATAAAAATCCGAAAGATATTAAGTTTATTAAAACTTATATATACATTTCGCGGCTAAATCACCTCATCTTCAGTAAGATAAATTAATACTAAATTCATTATACTATAAAATGCAACATATAAAAAAATCTCAATAAAACATAAAAGGTGCATGTATATAAAATGTTTCAATATTAAATTAATTCTAACAGAATATTATTGCTAATTGAAGAAAGATAATTATTCAACAAATTATTTTTATGTTTTTTCATAAAAATGGCTTCCAACATATTTAAGTCATGGTAGTTACTTTGTTTCAAAAGTTCTATGTCGCTGTTCTTGAAATCGTGACCAGCATTAAAAAAATGTAAAGCTAGTGCGGATTTTTCGATATTTCTGTTTCTAACGTGTAATTTGTGTTTGTACAATCGCGTTTCACGATTTCTTTGGGTCTATCCAATGTAACAAAGTTCACACTTATCACAACTAATTATTAGTGTATCACAACTAATTATTAGTAGTTCTTCAATTAACAATAAAATCTTGTTAGAATGAATTTAATATTGAAATACTTTATACACACGCACCTTTTATGGTTCATTGGAATTTCTTTGCCTCCAAACCTCTTTTTTTGTGTTTTTTGTCAGGCATATGTTTATTTGACATATGTTGCATTTACAGTATAGTACATTTAGCATTAATTTGTTTTACTGAAGATGCGGTGATTTAGCCACGAAATGTACATATAAGTTTTTTGTGGAGACGGATTTTTATTTCCTTTTATTTACTATGATTACTATTTGCCAATGTGCATACTTAAATAACTTGAATAGAATAACGTATGCGAGGTCCTTACTGTAAAGCGGTTGGCTCTGGTTCATACTAGCTCCGTATTGATGCTAGCGCAAATGTATTTGGCAAAGCTTTTAGTTTGTACAGTCAATTTAAGCCCTCCTTTTTTTCTTCATCAGACGAGTTCAAACTACAAAAGACCCTAAATTCTAATCCTCGTGAATAGTTTTCAATATGAATCGTATAACCTGCACATATGTTCACTTGCACCCTCGGAAGTAAGGTTTGATACTAAAGTTAATTGTATTAGTTTGACGTGAACTCAAAACCTACTGCCCTCGTGTATAGTTTATACCGATGCCAAACTAAAAGGGATCACTAATATGGACGCGCATTTATTCCTTTTCATTCATACACGTCCGAGGGGGTAGTTTCGGCGGCTACGGATTGTACCCGCAACCCCCGGCCATATGTTGGTCTTGGCCGCGAACATTTGAACAGATGGGATGGCAAAAAGTCATTAGACGATATTGTATTGATGGATAGACGAGTACCTTGAATTGAGCCTACTGATAATAAGCTGGATGCATATTCTAACGCTAGAAGTAACTGCATGAGGGAAAATTATGGTGACAATATCCTTATGGTGGGGAGCAAAAGGTAATTCATTAAGTAACATATTCCGTTGCTAAAACATTCCAATATAATGCAAACCTATCCAATTGTTATCTTGTGGTTTGATAACATAAGGCTAAAGGTTGATTCATTTGAAATTATTTGCCATCTACTTTTACTTTTTTTTTCTTACAACAGAATTTTATTAGTGAATAGCTATAATATATTTCTTCGACGTTTTATTTCTTCTTTTAATTACACTTAAAATGGCTATACACAAAAGGAAAGACAGTTTTACATTCTGGGTTTGTCTAGAATTGAATTCTGTCAATTAGGGACGATGGAAATTATAAAATCAAGGTCCTTTTCCTCTCAAAATTGACTTATTTCAAAGTCAAGGGTTGTTACTGCCTTTCATAGAAGTTTCTTCTATTGTATTATTAAAAATTTAAACATAACTTTGAACTCTAGTATGGATGATGATAGTCTAATCACTGAAAATTTTGAAATCAATAGCTATATCGACCTCTACAGAAATGAGCAACTCGTAATGCTCCACTTTTCTGTGAGAGTAATTAAATAATATTGAAACAAAAATAATGAAAAAAAAAATCAAAGCGGTACGCTGATGAGCAGTAAGGCGGCGGAACGCGCGTCCGTACATGGTGGTTGTTGGTAGTTGGTTTAATTATTATTTAATTGCTTCTGGCAGGTTATGCCATTGGTCGAGCTGCTTGCCTAGAACTTACAGTGTTTAAACAAATTTTGCAGAATAAAGGATCCTTACTTTTATCTAATTTTGCCCACTCATATAAATCGATTTTCTTAATTGTTGTCATGTTAAAATTTTTTAATAGTAATACACTGTAACTAAACTACAATACCCTTCTTTTGTATGAGAATCACTTCAAATTGCTTATGTTCCCCACCTTGCTTTATTATATTTACGCACCAAGAGAAATTCGAATGCTTAGTCAATAAGACTAAAACGAAAGTGTTTCATTCTATTTGTTGAATATGAATCAACGCAGTAATTTTAAAACCGTAACCCTAGATTTAAAAATTTGACGAGGTAATTCAATAATAAATAATATCAGTAGCCAAATGCAAATTTCAACAAAAACTGCAATAAATCATTACGAAAACGTGACAAGTCCTGGAAAATAAGTATTGAGGGATTCAATATTTCTACTTGCAACAAAGCAATATTACAAACAAATACTTTACATTACATGTACATGTTTATAAAAAGTCATAAATAGATAATCCAGGTATATCTTTTTAAATACTACTTAAATATATTGGAACTTGGTTTATTACTTAAAGTTTAAATTAAAGTAATATTGTAAAAGCAAAACCTTCGTCCCTTTAATATATCAATATCTTGTAACAAATTACTATTTGAAATTTGTCTACATTATATACTGAAATGTTTTATCTCAGGAATTTTGCTAAAAAATTGGAATTTGTAGATTAATTAAAATTTTAACTCACTTGTGAGATTCGGGATATTCTTTCATACTATTTGGGAAATTTTTAATGAATTTTGATATCAATAAATGGAAATTAACGAATGTTAAAATTAAAAAATGTAACTAACCTTAATTTTTTACGAGGATGTAATACAAACTCTAAGTTACTTATGATATTCACAGGAATTTGCCTGTTCTAACGTCCAACCTTTTCTTCTACCTTGAGTTTCTTCTCTAATTTCTATATCGGACACTTTAAACTGGGACCGCAGCCAAAATACTGGTTAACTCGAAGAAAGCTTAATCAGGATTAATGAATTTATTGGCTTTTCTTTCTGCTTTATTTTAATCGCGATAGCGATTGTTTCTTTCCACTGCAAATTTTCTATCTGAACGTAATATTATGATGAATTTCGATGGATAAAATTATTCTTAGACGTATCATGAGAGAAAGAATGTAATGACGCTGCTAGATGACTCTCAAACTAGCCGACTCTATGCTAGAAAACTACCACGACAAACCTTAAATACGAAATTTTCCCGACGTAAATGTAAAGTTACCTTAACGAAACATATTTAATATACGAAATAATGTTGAAAATACCTTTGAATTTACCCTGTTGTTTGTTTTAGGAGACCTTTAGATTAATTTTGAAGATTTTACAAAATTAGGAGAATAAAACGAAGAATAGTTTCGTCTTCGATCCACCAAGATCGTCATTGGCTAGAGTTAAATAAATTCTTTCGGACCCACACTCCAAAGCCAGTGAGCCTGGAAGGAAATTGTGGCTACGAAAAGCAGCCAGAGGGAATTTCATATCTATCAGGTGACTATACTGAATACCCTATACGTTTTAGATTGATACCTGATATTTCCGATGTAAATATTTAACATAACAATACATTACATAATAATCGGATACAAAAAAAGCATGGAAACCTGCAAAATCTGGGCGAAAAAGCATTTTTTTCTCTAAAAAGGCACTTTTAGACAAAAAAGGCAAAAATCTCGGATATTACTAAAAAAGGCAGGCAACAGACATTTGCCTAAATATTCGGACTTTGGTAATCACATTACCTGTTGCCAATCACCTACTTTCGGCGTTCTAAAAAGCATATAAGGTATAGTAGCTTGCGGATGTCATAATAGTAAAAGTAAGAGCAAAGTGTTAGTGTCAACGTAGTAAAATCAATATCGAGTGGGAAAACTGTCGTTGATATTGCAAAAAATCTTGTCTTGTGCAACTTCAACGATGGAATAAGCAGTATCATGTAAATCATGGCGGTTTTAGGCACGGCCATAGGACTGAATTACTATAACTTCTGCGTTAAGTAGACGACCGCCGCATCGAGTTACTTGACCGATCGCTAATTGAAGCTGAAAGAATATCTCGGGTTGCTTTAAAGTGAGCCGGGAAAGATGAAGAAGAGAAAAGTATCAATACGGAAGGCCAATTCTATAGTGCAGGCATTGAGGATTAAAGGCATAATAAAATTTTCAGTGTGTCACACAAAACTTTGAACGCGCTTTCCTAAAACCTGCTTTTTTCAAATCCTACAAAGCTCTATCGATTCCCTTGAACTTTTGAGGGACTTTTCAGATACATTTTGCGATAAATTATAAACTTTCTTTTTATAAACAATACTTCGATGAAATTTTTGGGTGAAAAAAATATTTTTTTTTGATGTACACCACTTTTGAAAGAAACGGGATTTCAAACTTCCGTACGCTATCCACTACCTTTTGGTATATATTACTAAAAAAATTTTGGCTTTTTGTTGTAGTTTGAAATCTGTGGGGGCAATCGTTTGACCCGTTTGAGGCATTGAATGAAAGGTGCCTTGCAATCTTGGGTACCTTCCACTGCTTTTGTTATACCCCCAAAATTATCTCTTTTCATTCTGGGACCTAAAAACCCCGCGTCCGCAGAATTTTCCGAGAGTGTATGTAGTAATTCGAAGTTCGCCTGGTCATGAGGTGCACTCAAGACATAACAAGAACCTTAAAAGTGCAAAATCGAATTCAATGTTAGCCTACGATGAACCATATTATTTGAATACAGTTTTTGTTGACATTCTCGGTGTTTCACGCTGACCTTTATTGTTCTAAGTAATCATAAACTGGACAAAATATTAGTAATGGTAAACCTTAATCGTATCTTTTATTATCGTTTCCATCGAGATAAACAAAGTATTATGTAACTGCTACATCGTCGTATACGCACGGTCTTGCGTCGCGTCAATTCGCAATAATAGGGTTGGTAACAACCAGTAAAAGCAGACCGCCAACACAAGTATAAACATAAACATATAAAAGTGTCGTAAAAGTTTCCGTCGCGCAGATATTGTGCACGCGGCCGCAACCACACACGATATACGAAAATAATTCTCACATTTCGACGCGGCATTTCGAATCGATTCGTTGCCGCGGAAGAATCCTTCTTCTTCTTCTTTTGCAGGCATAAAATATGATTTTCATCCATACGGATACAGTCCATATAATAATTTCGAGAATCAAATAAAAATAACCATAAATCACGGACATTAGCATAACGTGTCGCTTTATGCAAATCGGGTGCCGTTTTTCGATGACGTATTCGAAGTTCGTGTTTTGATAGTCGGCAACTTCTGCTTTCCATTTTTTTATTTGACTTATAATTATCTTAGGGATGATGGAGCATTGCGTTCGGTCGACGGTTTCTCTGCCATCGCAAGCGGTCGCGAATAGGAAAAATAGGGTGATCAAGGAGCGAATTTTCATATTAAACCTGCGATCCTGGTGGCGAAAGTTCGAACTAATAAGGCTGGAAGGGGTCCCCCAGTATCGTGTTGAGTTAGCAAAACGCAGATTATTTTCAAGACGAGATAAGTTTAGCAATTGTATGACATTGTATTACAAATTCAAAACATTTTTCAACAAATAAACTACGTTGCTTTTAAATATACACAAAAAGATGTTCTCGAAATAAGTAAATCTTACATTTTTTCAATTAATTTTTTGGAAATACGAAACATTCTTGTCCCACGTATTTTAGTTAATAATAATAAACCCTACCGTTTTTCACATTTTTTCAAATATTTGAAACAAGAAATTTAACACTGAAATATATATTATGCAAACATACAAAGTGTCCCAACCTTTTGGTAGTTTGTAAATGGTTTGAAATTAATTTTTTTTGATAACATAACAGACACCGTAGAATATTTTTCAAAGGTATCATATACAGGTCTGGTAGAATCTATGTGCTACTCGTGTCCCATAATGGGGTGGTTGCATATAACGTACTGTGGTTAGCGTCGTACAGTTTAACTTTAATTCCCAATTAGTCATTCTGTTACTTTTCTCTGAAATCTACTTCTTTTTTAAAATACAAAGCTGAGTTCTACGATTACTACCAAACAATATTCTAGTTATCGCTTCGCTAATATTTTAACATTAATGAGAAAACAGTAAATCATATGATTAAGGGTTAAATGACACATCAAAAAATGTTTAGAAACAATAACCAAGATAATGCTAATGTGTGGAGAGAAAACACTAGTCAACGGACATGTTTCTGCCTACCCGGCGTCAAATTTTGGTGTGGGGTAGGGAAAAGCACTCGGAGCAACGCTAATGGCCATAAGACCCGCTCATAATTTGTATGTGTATGTGTAATAATAAGCTTAGAAAGGATATTTCTGGTCAGGCATTTAGATATTGTATCCTAAGAGTTTTTAATAATGTGACTATGGGTATGTAAGTGTCCCATATCTTGCAACATAACCTGCTGTAAGGTACCAAATTGATTCAAGATCTGCATGAACAACAAAGTATAAGAGGAATGCATGTACTTACCAACTTATTAAGCAAAAATTACAAAAACCAAATCAACGTGTGTGGATATTTCAAGGATTAAGTTCCTGAATGAAATAAAGTAAAAGAAAGCTAAAATGCATTTTGCTACGATGCAAGATATTCCAAACTACACAATCACGAGATCTACGTTTCTTTGTGTGAATGGTTTATTTTGCGTTACTACTAGACAATTTGCAGAGGTATCCAAAATATCGAGAGAAAGCAAATAAAAGAGCATCATGTCAATATTTTCAAGGTAGACCATTTTCTTTTTTGATAATCATATTTTAGAATGACTGTGAGAAACCATGAAGAAACGGCCCCTTTTAATTTGGTTTTTATTAGATCATAGTTTAGTTAGCAAAAAGCTATCCAATCCACTCTGAAAATTAATCTACTACAAAGAATCTTTCAAAGCTTGCAGCGCATTCTGCGGATAAGGATTATGTATAGATCATTGTTGGAATGCAATATTTAGAGGATTATAGCGCATACTGTTGCGATAATAATTTCACCTTGCTCAATTTATCACCTCGTAAATCAGCCTTCCTAATAATAGCTGCTGTTCCATCCAGTGTCTTTTTTTCAGTCTAAATTAAGTCTTAGTTCAAAGTTTGACGATTCTTCCAGTTTTTATTGATTTATTAATTAAATATCAATTCTGATGCAATACAACACTTCAAAGCTATAAGGTAGAAAGAAAATCAGTGGGTAAACGGGATTTGAAATTAAGGTAACGGTAGATACAAAGTTAATTAAGTATGGATTTCAGTATATTACAATAACATTTAATAGATACAATTCTACGTATAAAATATTTGCTTTAGTTTAATACTGCCGCAATATCAACTTATTCCTAAGAACATGAAATTAGTGATGCTGTAATAGTACGACGCTAGCAACCTCATAATTCTTCCGCATAAATGATATAAATAATGTCCTTGAAAAGGAACAAGCGAAGTTTTGGTAGCTGTAAAAGAGAAACAGAGTCAAGAGGGATATTTAAATTCAGCGGACGCCATAAAAATATTCTCCGAATGTAGATTTTCTGTTCCGGTATCCTGTCATTTTTATGTATTCTTGCTTCCTCTTCGCGAAAAAATTTCCACAGTCTTATGGCTTTCTGACGTCTGCTGAAACAACATTGTTGGATTTCGTTGTTAAGCTCTCCATACGTGGTCTTTTAGTACGGACAGAGAAATGCCATTATGAATATGAAACCGCTCTTTGAATATGCAAGTCCTAATTTAAGCGTGTATAAATATTAATGATTTTTATGGTAAGAAGCTAAGACTTTTTACATGTATGTATATGGGATATGTACTACATTAAAAAGTAGCTGCGTAGTCATACGTTTAAAATTAGCTCATGACAATTTCTGATTTTACAACTTCTAACCATTTCTGGAGACACTACCATACAGTATGTTCCAAATTAAGGGGGTTACCATGGGTATCTTTCTTATTTGTCCAAATTGGCAAAATTGTGCGGTTATGTATGCTAACTTAGGCTCCGTTGAGGAAAATGTAAAATTCTGTTCGGGAATGATTGGGGAAAGACCTGAACATCAGGTAACAGATGCTTGGTTTAATTAGGTACACTTTAGCTGAGAATAACGACATTCAAGATGGCGGTTTCCGAGATATTTGTAACAACCCTTTCATTTTAAATGTACGCCATATTGGATTTTTACATGATTGAGTAATATTTTTCATTCTCGTTTCAAAGATGTATTGTGATACACCTTTGAGTAGAAATGGGGGGGGGGGGGTGCTCCATGTCCATATTAAAGATCTTATGACTTAATTTTAAATCAAGTAGGCACGGAAACAGATGCATACTTACAAATAGTAGGGAGTCCGCCCAATTAACTGAACTGTCAAATCAATTTTTAAGATGTGGTCAATTGACATTACTATCAATTAGTATTGTAAGTAGTATGTAAATACAAATAATCCATGATGACTCTGTGAGGTGTTCATAATGAAAGTGGAAATAAAAGTGGAAATAAAAGTGATAATTTCCTCACAGAATTCTATTTAATAAAGTCTAAAAATGTGACCGGTTTTGTAGGTACCGCACATTCTCAGGCCAGAATTATGTATTCCAGTAAACAATTTTGTTACAAACTTAAAATTATACATCTCGAACTATAAAATATTATTTGAACTTTTCATAAAGAAGACCTCTTGTATGGATTTTGGTAATTCATTCTTTGATCCATACAAATTAGTCTTCTTTATGAAAAGTTCAGAAATACATATATTTTATAATTTGAGATCTATAATTTTAACTTTGTGTCAAATTTTATTACTGGCCTGAGAGTGTGAAATCGGTCGCGTTTTTCAAAGACCTGTTTAAATAGGATTTTGTGAGGAAATTGCCACTTTTATTTCCACCTTCATCAACAGTAAATAAATTTAAATTCTTCAGACATTAGGACCAAATGATCATACGTAGAAGTGCATTAACAGATTATTTACTAATAAAGTAAGACCAAATGGTGGTATAATCAATCCTGAGTTATGCATTGACGAAACCAACTTTTCCAAGTATTGATCATTTAATCGGCATAACAAACACCACTGAACTCTCACGTACTGGTTCCATGGTGCAACCAGTGGAACTTGGAAATTCTGCAAGCATGGTGTCCTTGTTCATAATGCAAGAAATGTAATTAACTATTTATGTGATCGTTTTAATAGTAGAGTAATAGCGCCTAATACACTTAATCAGTGGCCAGCCAGATCAGGAAATTTGTTGCCTCTGGATTGTCTTTTGTGAGGCATTTTCGAAAATAAGGAGTGTGGAAATAATTACAATAATGTAGAAGACGTATGTGAAGGAATAGTTGAGGCATTTAACGGTATCAAACGTACTACTTTCGGAAATGGAACCCAGTACTGCAAAACGATGCCAATTGTGTTTAATCAATACCAGCCAGTATTTCGAACATTGACTATAGTTTTGATATTTGGTCTCTCTGAAGTATTGGTTTCATTTCATTTGTCTAACATAATCTTGATCATACCGACTTGATTCAAAATTAAAGTACTTCACAATTTTAATATATCTTTGATCAGACGCAGGTTGTGATATGTTCTTGAAAAGAGAAAAAAATACCAATTAAATGATGTAGAAATCCTAGATGGCGTCCATTTAAAATGGCAAAGTTGCTACCAATATCTTAAAAACCGCCATCTTCAATTTGATTTTTCCTTATTTTTTTTTGGAATTTGTTTCTCAAAAGAATCAGCACCTAAAACTGCAAAACCTTGCCAATTTAAACAAATCCCTACATTTGATAAGAAAGATATCCATGGTAAATAACTCAATTCAGGACATACTGTATAGTGTTCAACCTCCTTATTTTTAACAAAATAAGAGATACTAAACACAATAATAAAAGATACACCCTTATTACAATTCTATTTATCACACTAAATACGTATTTTGGCAATCAGATTGCCATCATTAGTAGAGGAGTAATTATCTAAAAGATATTAAGTTACGAATCCCGAGTTCTTCGGAAAAATCAAAACATAACCAATATTAATCCGTTTAAAATCAGTAGTGTTAATGCAATATCGAAACGACTGCAAATGCAATATACCATGGTTTGGAAAATTTTGCGCGGAATCCTAAAAATGTATCCTTATAAACTGCAACTGTTTGTTTTGAAAGCAGATTTGGCAATCAGGTACGATTTTTCTTTGCAAATAATAGCTCGTATTGAAATTTATTGTACCTGAATGATTATCCCTTATTTTATGGACAGATGAGGCCCATTTTCCTCTTAGTGGTGGAGTTAGTACTCAAAACTGTGGAATATGGTCAACAGAAAATCCATTGGCAATCATTCAGGAAGGTCCTCATGACAAGAAAGTCGCCGTTTGGTGCGGTTTCACAGCTAATTTCATCAGTGATCTGTATTTTTTCGCGGAAATACAGAATGGTGGGGCCGTAATTGTAATTGTTATTGATGAACGGTACCTGCAAATTTTGATTGGATTATGCAATTCCACAACAAAACGAGGATGCAATTGGCAACATGCAGGCTGGAGCACCCCCGCACATTTACCGACCAGACTTGTCAACTGCTGCTTTTTAAGGTCGTGTTATAAGCAGACATTTTGACAATTCATGGCCACCAAGATCCCTTGATCTGAACGCAGAGGATTTTTGGTTTTGGGATTATTTAGAAAAACTAGTGATAAGAATACGATCAGAAACGCTGGAAGAACTAAAGGTAGTAGTATTAGGAAGCAAATGGTTGCAATTCAACCCGAAATATTGTATAACGCGGTGTGTAACTTCAAGGCAAGGTTGGTGACTTTATACACTAAAATGGAGGTCATATTGAACATAGATGCGGAAAACAGTGTTACATAAGAAGTTTTATTATTCAAGAAATTCAGTTTCTATTGATTTTTGTTGTTGACTTTATTTATTAAACTTGTATAATAAGTTGAAGTATATACCTTACTTTATGACAACCTCGTATTATTGGTAGATTACTAAGCTTTAATTTTATTATTTGTACTTTTATTGTAAGAGCTAACGTTGTTGCTTCGCTTTGCCTCTACTATTTTGAATTCCGCGCCATAGCGCCACCTGGTAACAAATCACTGAAACGAATATACATCCCAATCACGAGGGTGAGCGGGCCATTGCCGTTTAAGCATTGTAAGGGTTAGGCGCCACGTGCTTTGTGAATAAAAATTAAAAGTAGAAAAGTCTATCTCATTTTTCAAGACACTTGTGCTATAGTATCGATGTTATCTAAAATACACTTCTATATATAGTGGAATTATATTGCGTAATAAATATGTTAATAATCTTTTACACAACAAATCTTATGCAATGATATTTGAAAATATACAAATGGGCATTCTAAGTTATACTTTCAGCAGTTCTATGCATAATTTCAAGATTTTAATACCTCAAAAGAGAAATATATGTACTTGTTACTATTATTAATTTTGTTATAATTATCATAATGTTTATTTCTGTTGTAATATTTATATGTTAAACTTAGCCTAAGCTCCTAATTTAATTTACTTTCTGCTTTTTTTCATCCAATACTTTTGGTTCTGTCCATGTGACTTGTCTAATACCTTAAGGTCTTGAAGATCAGTAAAATTATTATTATCTAATAGGATTATATATCTGTGTTGCAATGTAGTATAATAGAGATGCAGAAGAGCGTATACTATTTCGAGTACATTCATATTTTCGAAATACTCGAATTTAAAGTTCTATTATATCCTCAATTCTAATGCATAGAATAATAATACCTCCCCTAGCCACGTCACACACTAAATGACCATCTAGCCGAATCGATACAAAAGTAACATTATAAAAAAGTGATTTAGATGCGAATCAACACAGTATAACTAATCTGAGACAAATGTTGAATTCCCTAGCGACAGATTTGTGTTAGTATTTTTTTAACCTAATAATCTGATGAGATCTTGCTCCTTGTCCGCGCGGCTCAGTTCACAACCCGGAAAATTAAGTTTGCCTTCCGTGAAAAAAAAACGACAAGTGTTGGGTTGCGGCTTAGTTTTCGCAACAACTTGCGCACGAATTTCGGTCGACAATGAGTGCGTCCTTTCCTCTAATACTTATCTTAATTTTCTTTTATGCTATTTTAAAATATTGGACTAGCATTGCTCGCGTAAATACATATTGTTTTCTTCATCGTTTATTTAATACCTAAAATAATACACAGAAAAAGATGCTGTGAAGGTAATTGTAACAACGTTGTAGGAACAATTTTGATATTTAGTGAACATTAAAGTTATCCGACAAAAATTAAGAATTTTGCTATTAAGTATTACACCAATTCAAATAAGTGCATAACGTCGGATATTGGGAATGTACTGGGACAAAATTATAAATTGAAATAAGACAATACAACTGCAGCTAGAATGTATGTACAAATGTGAAATAGGGCTTAAGGCATAAAATAAAGTGACGATTAAGTTAATTCAACTACTATTAGGGCTGGTACTGTCATCGGAATTCATAATTCACCGACGGAAGCCAAAATATATTAAATATATGTAACATTATATATTCGTAATCAGAGATATAGGAGCTACTCATAAAATATAGGAATTTACATTAAAATAAATATTACCTATTTGTATCAATTTATAATCATCATTTATAAAGTTATTTAAACGATTTTTTTCCATTAACAATAAAATAGGCAATATGAAACTCAAATATACAATCAATTCCGAAGACCCCAAAAAATGTTAAATGTTAAAGTTGTGGCTTTCGAAACGTTTGAATAGAACAGAAATAAACTGTAATAAATAACAAACTAAAACATTCAAATATGTTTCCTTGCTCTTTGTTTACATTTAAGTATGCTTCCAACGTAGTGCTTCTTAAGTTGTCATACGATTAACCAAACTAATACCAAACGTAAATATCTTCTTGTAGATGCTATATGCTGTAATGTTTTAAACGATGTTTAAAATGAAAGAAAAAATGATTTTGGAAATTAGTTAATTAATTGTACGGTCTGTAGGTCCGGGGGTGTTCCTAGACACTCTTTCGGCGATTTAAATTAATGAAATTTTACGAGTATTAAAACTTGAAAAGTGAAAACTAACCTAGAATTGTGATGTTCCAATATAAATTCTATGTTTATCTGTTATATACTGGAACCCTGCGTATTCTTAAACCACCAAACTTGACTTTTACTGCGTATTTATGGTAGAGTTTAAACGCTGAACACCAGAAAATGAGAATACAGCCAAACACGTGTCACCTGGATGAATATTTTGACTAAAAGTGAGAAATTGAGTAGCGCCCTTTCACCCCCTTATTTCCTTCGCGGTAGCGATTGCTTAACCACGGCCAATTTGGATAACTATTCCTTTCGAAATATAATTTGATCATAAATTTTAATCGAATATTATTATTTTTTTTAAATGGCATAATGCATACCATGCAGGGACGCAGCTGTAAGATCAAATCTATGCTATTCTATGACATGTAACAATATTAAAATTTATTGACAAATAATACGATTACTTGACGAACGATATTTAATTTTCTAAATTATGCTAATGAGGTAATTGAATTTCTGCCGTCAATTGTTTAAGGAAAATATTCCATTAAAATTTAAGATTTAGGATGTGAAGAAAATTAACAGAAGACAAGTTATTTATCCGTTCCACCATGTTCGTCGTTGACTGGACTTATATCCCATCACCCCCGCTCCACCGATAAGAGGCCATAAAAGGAGTTCGAGCTACTGAGAAAGAGCTCATAGCAACCAGAGGGATTTTGACGTTGAAGGAATGAATGTACTGAACTCACTATACGTGCCATTAATGACAGCTACGTTCGATGTTGTAAATTAAAAAAAATTACAGCACTTATAAATAATAAACAAAAATTCTTCGAGATAGGTGCCAGAACATTACTTTAATTCCCACTAAAACAGGTTTATTATAGAAACAGCAATTCTAGGTTTCGCATTTTGTAATGCTTTTAAATATAGATTTAGTTACCTCCAGCTAAAGTATATTCCTATCACCAAATTAAGATCTCAATACAAGATTCCTTCTATTTTACAATTCCAATGGTAGTGTCAATTGTTGTGTCAGCAACATTTTTCAAGCAAATACCAAGAGATATCCGCTTATAATCATAAATTGTTTTCGTGGCGGGAGCGCCGAAAAAACAACAACTGATAAATTTAAATTAATGTGACGTCATATTGGGTAACCATTAATCAGAGCCACTTGATCCGCTTTGTGTTACAATGCGGTAACGCGATTATTCAATGAGCATGGCAGTGTGTTGCGGTGGGATAAAGCTGATGTCCTCTGTGTCTCTATACCTTGCTCTGGATTATGGTTATTGCGATGTCGTCGTATATTGATTGTGTCAGTGTGACGTGCGGGTCCTTTTGCCCAAAATTTAGTCTAATATGGTTCGGGGGAGTTAATAAACAGGCGGTGTAACGATCTGCATAAACTAACTACGGGGTTTATTTCCTGATATGATATTCCTAATGAATAATTGAAGTTTATCTTTTTTTTAAGGAGTTATGAAAGACGACGAAATTGTGTAAGATAGTGAACAACTATTTTGCAAGGAGAAGGTATTTTTATTACCATTTGTTAAAATATTGGTTTTTAAAATTAATAAAATGTTAATTATACGCATCTCCATATTAAGAAAGAGCAATTGGAGTACTTGGTGCAAGAAATAGTTGCATACAAAAAGATGTTTTTTTTTATTTAAGCCTATGACATGTTTAAGTTTATTTAAGCCTATGCTTGTTACTATACTCCTGTTAATATTCAGACATACATTTTGAAACTTTTGCTTGTGTAATGAACATAGACCATTCACTGCTGCAAATTCTCATTCAAAAAACAGGAGCGTTCTTCAAAGTTCTTTAAAAAATGAGAAGTGTATAGATATTCCGTCGCTTTGTTAGAGTCAACATAAGGGTCATTTTCAATAACTTTTATTTTGATGGTACTGGGATGTCATGCATGTATTTCGTAAATTTACAAAGTATATTCTGCTGCACCAGGTGGATTGAGATCCGTTCTCATAAGGTAGAAACAAACAATTGGCAAAAATTTTAATTCTATATTTTTTAAAAATTTGTAAACAATTAAATTCTCATTTCCGTCACGCATAACTATGGCATATTTCAATGCTGCTACTTACTTTTTACTACTATAATTACTACTGATTACAGTAACACTTATTTTTTCCTAATTTTTCATGTCTTGACTTTCTAAAATTGGTTAAAAATTAAAAAGTACCAATGTTGAATATTGTTAAAGCACGAATATTTCTTGTGCAACCGCGATTTGCTTTTTCCATCACGCATGGTTTAAGTAGTGAAATAAGTCGTTAGATGGCGTTATGAGCTCTTAGACAGAGATTGGTTATGTTGCTTTACAGACAGCGTGTGTAAATTAATTGATTCCTTCTGCAAAATATAGGGTTTTACGTATTTTTCTTTCCTTATTTCCGCCCCATAGGACAACTTTTTAATGGAAAGATTAAGGGATTATTAAATATAAAAAAAGAACAGTTAACGCTGTACAGTTTTATTTACATTTTGATATAAATCATTATCATTTACCAATTTCTCATTTCCGTCACGTCTCATTTTCGTCACGCTCCCAAAATAGTGAAACGTGACGAAAATGAGGTTGGCGTGAGGGAAATATTTGTATCACGGAGCAGAATTCTTCAGTATGCGTTTCAATTAATGGTCGTTCAGAAGGTGTTACGTAACGGTTAGCCCAAGCGAAAATGAAAAAAAAAAGAATGGATATCTTAAAAAACTAATTAAAATCTTACGAGGGAAGAAACATTAGAACGTCCATCAACAAAAAGTAGGATCGGAAAGACTACAAACAAAAAGAAACTGTTGAAGATTAAAGCTACATTCGCAACCTCAAAATTAGTAGCTATAATTAAGAGCTTTAAAGTATAAAAAAGGTGTTTAAATGCGCCCGTTCATCACGTGACGTGGAATGAAGTAAATGGAAATTTATTGAACTTAAGGGAACTGTCATTTCTCAGCGTAAAGGGTTGTGTTTGCACAACAATTTGGTTCCAAATCAGTACCAAGTTGGGACTGGTGCTTAATGGTATCCTTTTTATAATGTTCATTTATGCAGATATGCCGTGTTTCCTTTACTAAAACTAAAAAATTCCTTAACACAATACTTTTTAGCTGATAACAATGTTGTAGAGGATGTTGTGGTGAATGACATAAAGAAAAGAAGACGATTGGGTTGCCGTGACATTTGGGCCTGAATGGTTCCCAGGGCGTATTTTAAATGTTAGAGGCAGTAAGCTTACAATTTCATTCATGCAGAAATCAGAAAGATTTTTTTGTGGCTCCAAAAGGCCGATATTCAAATAAATCCTAAAAAGGAGATTCTTTGTAGTAACAAAGATATCATCTCAACTACTTAAATTTGATAATATGAACGAAGCAGATTCTTTATTGGAAGCCCTTGAACAATGTTACAAAGGTTTTTGTTTTGACGTTACAAATAGTTAGTAGTTAAGAATGGTAAGTTGCAACGTTACTAGTGAAGTAACTTTAACGTTTTATTTGCTAGCAACTATAGAATGTTTTGGCGTTTTTTAAATAGTTTTTGTATTCACTTTTACTTTTCAGTTCTAATTTCTCATTTCCATCACACTAGGTTGTTTTAAAAAAAATAATTATATTAAAAGAACCTATTTTCTTTTTGTTTTAGATATAAGAAAACATGGTTCCACTAATTCCACGGATTTTCTTCATAAATATTTTATGTGCTTTGCAAAAAAATAAAAAAGTGAAGGTTTTTCTTAAATTTATAGTAATTTGTTGTGTTTTCTCTAGCAATTTCTTAAATGCGCTATTTTTATGAGGTCTAAAATCATTTTTTGGGTAAATCGAAATACATGTTAATAAAAAAATAATATAAAGTAATAAAGGACTCTTTTTCGTACTTTTTCTTGGTAGTATTTTGTGTGTGACGGAAATGTTAAAATGTCTAAAACACTAACGCAGATTCATGAATAAAAAATGTTCAAGGTTATTTTTCAATTTTCAAGTTTAAAACCATATTCTACACGGCTGTAGAAATTTGCAAAAAGTTTACAGGACACTTAAATCTTTAGATCAGTTTTTTTTAAATACTGAGTCTGAAAGATTAACAGTTATTGAAAATGACCCATAAATGTAATTAGCAAAACGCATAATATCTTACTGAATGTTGATAAATTTTATACAGTTACATATACATAATTTTAAGATCATGGTTATATTACCCATAGCTCCGCTTCTGCAAAGGATTTTTCAACTAACAACAAGAGAGACTTCTTTACTTTTGGCAGCAATGCGGCTTGGATTTCGATGCCTAAAATCAAATTGAAGGTGGTTCCTGCCAGGATACCCAGGTTAACAAGGATTTAAGGGTTAGATGGGATAATACAACACAAATAATTCTCATTTACTGTACAGTATTCGGCATTTGTACCGACTGTCAGTGCTGAAATATTGACCAATTTTGCTTGTTCATTTTTGGAGAATTATAGAAATATCTGCTTTCCATTTTTGCACGTAAGAAACGAATTAATTAGATACTGCGGGACCATCCAACAATATTTGTCTATCTTAAGGCGAGTCAGTAAATAATATCTCTTATACCAATATTTATTTCAGTTTAGGTTCAAACACTTATGTTTTTAAGGGCTTTATGTTTTTCTATTTGGAGATTTATAATAATAAAGTGCAAATTCGCGTTGTATCCTTGCAATTTAGAGGCCAAATTATTATTTTTTGTCTTTCAAAGCCATGCCAATGATGTTCCGGTATTAAAGAAAAAGATATCAGTTTGTCAGTAGACTCCATATTATATACAAGGATGGGATGAAAAGTTTCCGGCTTCCTCTAGAGGTGGGGCCCCAGAGCCATTTTGGCAATATCACCTTAAAATGTCATCCATTTACAGTAATGCCCCAGTATTTTGAGAATACTGTGTTGTGTTGCTATTCTGCGATTTTGTAAACTTTCAAGTTTTGTTGTTTCCCAAGTATGGTACGAGCAGTGATAATTTTTTTTTTTTACTGAGTGACTAAGACGGAGGTAGACTTCTACACTGGAGGAGTCTGCTCCTTCATTTATGAAAAACGTGGGTTGCTGATTTCAAGCGTGGTCGTAAGAGCACCCAAGATGCTGAGTGTTTTGAGACATCAAAATCCGTCACAACCGTCGAAATCGTCAAAAAAGTCTACAAAAACATTATCAATGACCGCAGATTGAAACTGACGGAGGTAGCTGAGATTGCTTACACACCGGAAGAAGGGACGCATCATACCCTAACAGATATCTTGGGAATGAGAAAATTGTCAGCAAGGTAGGTACCGCGTTTACTAAAGCCGGACCAAAAACTGCAACACATGACCATATTGGAAAAGAGTTTGGCTGTGTACGAGTGCAACCCAACAGGCTTTTTGCGACGATTTATTACTGTGAACGAGACCTGAATCCACCACTATACGCCCAAGACCAAACAATGGGACAAATAGGACTTTCATGACCTCCCCGTCTTTTTCGGATACCAAAGAAATCTTATCGGTAGATTATTTAGAAAAGGGCAGGACGATTAATGTTGAATATTATGCCCAACTTCTGGATCAGTTGGAAGAAGAATATCAAGGAAAAATTGCCAGGTTTGGCGAAGAAGACCAAGACACCGCTTCCAGTCACAAGGCTGAGGGCCGAAATTCATCAACTGAAGTTTGAAGTCGTGATGTCGCTTTGCTAAGCTTTAAAATTAACCTCATTACGTTATAGTAGGGCCTTTTAATATGGCTCTAAGTATTTTGGGGTTATGGATTTATATATAAATAGGAGTTCAGTAAAATCAAGTTAAAGTCATAATCAAAAACACCAAGTGTTTTCAACAAATCTATTAATTTGAAATACACATTTTTCAAACAGACTGCTTACGTATAGAACTCAAAACGTTTAGAAATCAAATATCAAATCCAAATTTAACAAACTAGAACGGTAAAAAGTGTAGCTACCCTTTCTGGACAAAAAAATCGGAAAAATACTTCAAAATTTGGACATAGAAAGGACATTTCTTGCATGTAAGTAACTTCAAAATTGTATATGTTAAGGTTTGCTTGAAAGTAAAAAGTCAGCTGGATTTACTGAACTTATTTTAATTATTTATAACATTTCAATAAGTTTATTTTGGAGCACAGATTTCTTACCACCACACATTCTCAGTTTACATATTCCACAAGAAAGTAAATGCTTACAGAGAACATTTTCCCGTTTACTCTCTGTGTCTAGTGGAAAACATTAAAGCTTTTCTAGTCGATTTAAAGTGTTCCAATTTAAATAAACCGTATCAGCTCGGATACATGTTAAATCGTACATATATTCCTCCTCGCGCGAGGCATAAAGTCGAATACATTTCCTTTTGCAGTAGTTCACATTTTACGATACATTCTTCGGTGATATATTTGAATGCTAAGTGAAATATAGAAAACCGATGCCCGGATGTCTTTATCGGCATACATTATTGGTCAAAAGACTCAGAGAGCGTATTTCAATTGTGAATTATGATTCTCGAACCAAAACGAATCATATTTTCTTTGGATTTTCAAAGGTCTGTTCTATCTTCGTCTCGCCGATACGGCTTAAGTTGGGTGCTCCTTTTCGGACACATTGTGCGATGGCCGTATCCGTTTACAAATTATTCTCGTCTTCTCTCCTACGGCTTTCGGTCTCACTTGCGAACGGTGCTATTGAAGTATCAAGCGTGAAAATTATTATTGATACGTAACACTTTGAGGGTGCCAAATAGACATGTTATATTCATAAGGACTGAACTCTACGATCGAGAACTGTTACTATGTATGAGTTTATCTTACATATGTATATGTGTATATGGATTCATAACCCATATACTACACGATGTGTATCCACAGAAGTCGCGTTATCAACAAATGTTTAATTCATTGTTTGTTAGTGTCCTGTGTGAAATATTAGACTGGAGTTAATGCGGTAAATTTTAGTGTGTCAAAGAGTACGAGTACGGTCACATTCGGTGAAATCTATATTCTGCGAGAAGTGAATCGATTATTGAATATCCTCAGTACTTAAGGTACCCAGGATACGTGTGCCTGGTTGCATAAATTTAAATAGTTCTAAAAAATCGTTACATATAATAAATATCGAATCTTAATTGTTGGTTTTTGTACGAAAAGTCGTTAAAAATATAATTGGATTAAGTTTTAAAACAACAATATAAAGTATCATTAACTGAAAATATAATCGGGCTTGATAGCAAGGTGTAGACAAAAATTCCAAACTGTAACAGAAAAATGTATTATTACTAGAGTTGCTCAATTTGAGAAAGAAGAAGAAGAAACTGCCAAATAACCAAGAAAAAATGTAGAAGATTATTTTCTTACTTACCGATCTGTCGGAGGGTGTCAGTCCTCCCGTCGGTGTTGTTTCAAAGATTCTCCGTTATGTATTTCACCTTACGAATTCAAGCAGATCATTTGTTATAGCATTAAAGGTGGCTGCGTTTAAGTACGTTACTATTACACTAGCAGAATCAGTGTCTTTGGATAAAACCAATGAATATAATAAAAATAAAATACTAGGAATTGAAATTAGTTGACGACTGGTCGCTAAATGTCATGTTAGTGTCGCTGCTGGACATTGGTCGAAATACCGTATTTAGGCGAAACTTTCGGAACGTCTCGGATACAAGATAAATATTATTTGGATCGATAGAACGTTTTTTAAGGCAGGAAATGATAAAATACTACCTGCAAAAATAAAAACATATAATTAAGGATAAATAAATTATTGTAATTTATTTGAATAGTTTCAATATTTACAACAAGTAAAAACTTTGAATAGAATAATGGCTCTTTTTCCACCTAGCAAGACAGTGCTTGACAATGCTATCAACTTTTTTATTTAATTTCTTCATAATATCTCCTTTATGTTCTTGTAAATGAAGTCTATTTAATAAATAAAGCCCTATTTCACCATATTTCAAACAATTATCTCTTGATAATGAAACCCTCGCTCATTAAAACCAAATTTTCTCGCTTATATGTAGAGTTGCACACTAGCGCCAACGGGCAGTGGCGGAGGTTCGATACCACCCTCAGTATAACTGCGAGTCTCAACCAGATCTGCTGTGTATACTACGTTTGCTTTAAAGATGTTGCCTACGTCGCGAAAACGACCAATGTTGGACAAAGTTACAGAATTTATAGCAGAAATGCCTGACCTAAATGGCGTTAAAATTCAATGTGTAGTTTGTAATATCCCTTCAATGTGTTGGTCCAAAAGGGATTGTCTACGTCACGTAAATAGTAAACAGCATTCCTAAAAAAAAAAATTGCACACGACACTATGACAAATTTCAATTTAATTTATGTGTTACCTTTATTGAATGTAATCTACCGTTTAATTTACTAGACAAGGAAGTATATGTCTTCTTTTGGAATAAATATTCGGACTGCAAATTACCAAGTCGGGCATCGTTACAAAGAATTGCGCCATCTGCTCGTGAACATGTTGAAAAAAGAATTAAATCGGAGTTGAAAAATAATAAAACTGTGGTTATGTGTGGACGAAACAATGGAACCACATCAATCGTCACCTTCAATTCTATTAGCTTCCAGACGAGTCCAATAATGTACTGCCGAAGTAATTTCAAAGTTAGTGTTAAATACATTGGAAAAGTTTGAACTTTCAACAAACCAACTGTTGATATTTATGAGTGATGGTGCTGCAAACATGCTTTCTGCAGGCCGGTCTCTTAAAAAACATTGTGCTAACTTGTTATATATTACGTGTAAAATTCATGCTTTCAGTCATGTGGCAGATAGTATCAGAAAATGTTATCCTGATCTAGACGCTTTAGTAGCGCATACAAAAGCAGTATTTGTGAAATCCCAAAAACGTATTCGCAAATTTCACAAACTGTGGCCCCGTATGTCTGAGCCACCAGAACTTATTCTTACACGTTGGGGAACATGGTTACAGGCCACGTTTTATTATCATAAATATTTTGAGAATATTAAGAACGTGGTTTTACAATTCGATCCAAAGGAAGCTGCGGTTATCAAGGAAAGCCAGTCGAAATTTTGAGATAGTCAGGTTAAGACGGTTTTAAAAACTATTCAGAAGAAATACTTCGGACTAGTGGAGGTAATAGAAAAATTGCAAAATCCTTCGGTGTCGTTAGTGGAATCTCTACAAATAGTGCAACATATTCACGCACAGCTATGCGCGGTAGAAAGTGTTCTAGAAAGGTTTGAAAGTGTTTTAGAGAAAGATTGATTTTGGCACATTAAGACAAATTTGTGAAGGTGCGTCAACAGAAACGTTAAGTTGTTCCAAAGATTATTTTAATTACGCAAATATAACGTCACTAGATGTAGAACATTCGTTTTCTGCATATAAACACACATATCTAATGTTGCAGATATTTAACAGACATTATTCACTTTGTGATTTTACGGAAGACTCTTAAGACGGTGAGTGTTTGAGCACGTTATATTTTAGTTCTGACCATTTATTTTATGTAAACCTTTATGCGCCCGTCACTGGCTGTTGGCGCAAATTGAGCAACTCTACTTATATGGTTCTTTGTGGCTATAAATCGTACATATTTGTAAAGCTTATTAAATTGCTTATCTAATGCTGTATAATCTACTTTGTGCATTTTTATTCTACAAAATTTGGATTCTATTAAAGAACAGAGAAACCAAAATATTTTCTATTCAACAACACATCGAATAATTTTAAAGAATACAATTACACTACATATACATTACAATACATTTACTACACTCGTAAAGTACAGAATTTAGAAATATTAATTTCTAAACTCTGTGAGGTTAATAGGGGATAATCAGGGAATTTCGACCACTGTGTGCCGTGCTGTGATCGCTCTTCTTCTATTTGAGACAAGCCATAGCAACTACTATACCCACTTCGAAATGAAATTTTCTACTGCAGGTCTACAGTATTGGAAATATTTAACTCGTAGCTCTCGGTATATGGCCATATATTTCTTCATATCGATACGGATGATGGTTTACTTACTTTACCCTCATCAGCATTTTGCCCTAAGGTTTTCTTTTCTTTCTTTGTGTATTTCTTGAACTTTTATTGAAATCTCATAATTGTAGCACATCGTTTATATATGAAAGAGAAAGTAAATCTTAGTATTTGTATTATTAGTTCGTTTATTCGAACTTTTTAAATTCACATTCAAATGGGAAATACTCATTGAATACGGCTATGTTATATATTTATAATAATTGTTTGAAAATTATTCAATGAAAGCAATAGCTTCAACTTTATTCCAAATTTATAGCAGAAATCATTTTCAGTAACGAAAAGCTAAAACAGAAAAAATTAAGATTGCTATGTAAGAATTTCTTCTTTATAAAAATTTCCTTGTAATCGAATAAAATACAAAGTACGTTAATCTTGTTCCAGAATAACTTAACCGAAAAAACGGCGCACCCTCTCGAATAAGAAATGTATTCCGGTGTTTAAACAGGGACCTATTATTCACCACTTGGTGAGATAAAGAAACAATTTTATCAGTAAAACAGTTGAACTGCTAACCAAACGCAATCTTGTTTCGAGACCATTAACTTAATTACCAACCCTTTCTTGAAGTGGGACGGAGATACAGCATCGCCGAACTGTTAGAAAGAGACGGCGAACTATCATGTTATGATTTATTAGGTGTAGTGAATATTAATTTGTTCCGTCTGAAATGAAGCAAATATTATATTTAACGATAAGCGCAACGGGAACTTCTTCGCAATGGTTCTGATTGGCGTGCACACACTTCTTCATTATTTACCGTTGTATTAAACAGACCGATATAAGCGCGGACGATATCATTCTACTTTTTCTTATTGCGGCCAGAAGTAAAACTTACTTTCAAGCATGAGATAATTTCTCATATATTTTATTTAATTTTTGTAGCAAAAGAAACTGGGATTACAAAGTTGCATTATCAAAGAGTGCAAATTTTATTTAACGAGGAATGAAGAAAGTATTCTTCATTGTTTGTTAAATCACGTGCAATTGCGTCTTGGTCATATACGGAGAAAGCCAATATTCGCAGAACTATGAAATACGAACGAAATAAGTATGGTCTTACATTCAATGCTGAATTGTAATTCATTTCTACATATTTTTGTCTTTCCAATCTGCTGCACTCAACACTTCTATATTACCTGCAACCTTCATCCAGTTCTATGTTTCCCTCTTTCTATATTGCCAAATGATTTCCATCGTCTCAGTATGCTAACCAATCAGCTTTTTTACACTTTACTTTTCATTTTCATTATTTTGTCCATTGTTTCTCTTTTCAGTATACTTCTTCTTGCGTTATTGTGTTCTTCTATATTCTCCTTCATTTATTTTTACAGGATTACAACTTCTTGAAACATTTTTCTTTCGAAGGTTGGTGGATGGTTCAGCATATCGCATCGTCTCTGCAGCATATCACCACTACTCTTATGGCTTTGACCTCTAAGTTTCTGGCAATTTTCACATTCTGCAAGTATGTTTTCTATTTCTTAAAGCTCCTGCCTCTATTCACTGTTCTCCATTTACTACTTTTTTGATTTGTGTTATTTTACAGTACTTCCCAAATAATTGAAGTTGGCCATCTGTTCAAATTTAAATTCGGCAAAGGTTATTTATCTATTTCGGCCTTTATACCCCTTTTTCGCTTGCCTTATCTATTGGATTTATTTCTACTCCTTCACTTATGGTATCCGTTGATGTATTCTCTAGGTTTTGCCTCAGCAGTGCCAAACGCACCAATGCTATAAGTGTATTTATACTTATAGTTTTTGTCTTGGATTTTTTAGGGTTGATGTAATCCTTACATAATTCAAACTAAACTCTTCAGTAGTTTTGAGGTTTAGTACACAATAGGCGCAATAGTGACAGAAGAATATGTCAATTTGAAGTTGGAAGATAGAACAACAAAATGGTCCTTTCGTACGATAACGTTTTGGAATATCTATCATTCCCGTGTCATTACTTCCCTTATGCATAAAAAAGGGCACCGCTTTGTTCTTAAGACAAAAATTGTTATTAAGTACTCATTATTTATCTTTTATGTTGGCTCCAAAATAACTTTTAGAGATAGCAATCAAAGGATACTAAGTGATGTACTAATTCTTTGTTTTCGAGCTTTCGTAATAATTTATTGTATTATCATGAGCACAAACTGCGGTACATAGACCATACAATAATACATCGTAAGTGTTGATAGTAATAAAATAAGTAACCTGGGCAAATATGCGGTAACAGCCAGAGGCACGGCGAGCGCATAAAGGTTTACACATAAAATAGAAGGTAAGAAACAAATTATAAAACGTGCTGAAACACTCACCGTTTTAAAAGTCTTGAAATCTGAAATCATAAACTGGGTAACATCTGTTAAATATTTGAATCATTAGATATATTTCCACAGCTGTTTCAGTCAAGTGAGTACGATGTGCGGAATAAATGTTTTTTAATGTCGAAAATGACCGTTCGATATCTAGCGATGTTATATTTGCATATTTAAAATAATCTTTGAAACAACTTAATGCATCTTCACACGTACCTTGACAAATTTGTCTTAATATAAGAAAATCGGACACTTTCTCTAAAACACTTTCAAATTTTCGTATTACACACCAATTTGTTTCGCCTTCTACAGCGCATAACTGTGCGTGAACATCATTCACAATTTGAACAGAACCCACTAGTGACATCGAAACATTTTGTAATTTTTCTATTCCCTCCGCTAGTCCGAAGTAATTGTTGTGAATAGTTTGTAAATCTCTTTTAACCTATCTTGAAATATTTCCTGGCTTTTTTGATTGCTGCAGCTTCTGTCGGATTGAATTTTAAAACCACCTTCTTTACTTGATCAAAATATTTGTTGTAGTAAAGCGCAGCCTGCAACCATGTTCTCCAACGTGTAACAATCGGCTGTGGTGGTTCAGGTAAATCAAGACACAGTTTGTGAAATAGTCGGGTACGTTTCGAGGACTTTAGAAACACTGCCTTTGTACTAGCAATCAATGCATTTACTAGTGGAAAACATGTAGGAATCGTTTGTGCCGCAAGATTTAGAGTATGAATTTTACACGTTACATGTAAGAAGTTACCACTGTGTTCTTTAAGATACGGCCCAAAGAACGCATGTTTGCGGCACCATCACTTATAAACATTAAAAGTTACTTAGTTGAAACTTCAAATTTGTTCAATGAGTTCAACACCACCTTTAAAATCTCATCGGCAGTACAATTTATAACTCTTTTGGAAGCAAGTAAGAAGGAGGATGACGGTGGACGTGGTTCCATTGTACGTACTATTACATTAACCACAGAATGTTTTTGACGATCTGTTGTTTCGTCCACACACAACCACAGTTTTTTATCTTTCAATTCCGTTTTTATTCTTTTGCTATATGTTCACGAGCAAATGGCACTACATTTCGTATCGATGTCCGACTAGGTAACTTACAGTCCGCATATTTATTCCAGAAGAAGACAAATGCTTCTTTGTCTAGTAAACGAAACGATAAATTACATAAAATAAGAGTAACACATAAATCAAATGTAAATTTTTCTTAGTCTCGTATGCCACTTTTTTGCAGAAGAATGCTGTTTGCTTTCAATGTGACGTTGACAATGGCTTCTGGACCAACACATTAAAGGGATTTTACAAACTAGACATTGAATTTTAGCGCCATCAAAAATTAAGTCTTACAATTACGAAATAAGTTACAACAGCCTACATATACACAGAAGTACTCGCATACAGCATCGATTTAGTGCTGACGCTGTGAACGCGTGAAATAAATAATCGCCGTCTCCGCACCATATATCTACTGCACTGACTGTTACCGCTGTTTGCCCAGACTAGTAATAAGTTACTTACAAAGTACATATCGTTGCTCTAGTGAGAAAAGTAACTCCATGTAAAGAAAATTTACAGGAGACAAACGAAACTGTTCGGTTTTAATACGATCACAATGTAAGCCCTTGTTTCTGTTTTAGGGGCTATTGTAGAATAATTTTATTGATTTTTGGAAATAAATAATTCTGAAAACCTTCTATCAGTTATTATTAGATGGCAGTTAAATCTCATTTTGAATAAAAAATTGAGTTATGTGTTTTTCTTACTAAGGCAACGATATGTAGAGATATTCACATAAAATAGGCTTATACAAGGCCTACACTATTGTATATTTCGGCTCGAAGACTAGTAGTTTTCAGTAGCCAGCTAGACAACGTGACTAGTGCATGAAAATGTCTCAGGTAACGAAAATTGAGTACCACGCGGTCACTAAATTTTTAAAGAAGGGCAATACGTCTAGTCACACTAAATAACGTTTAGGCGACGTTTATAGTGATTGTCTCCTTCATATTACACTGTAAAAATGTGGGCAATATTTTTCCGTTTGGGGCAAGAATCCCTTGAGGATGATGATGGTCAATTGAACTGAATAACGCCTCAAAACATTTCATTTAATGAAGAAATGGTAGTAGCAGATCTCCGTTTGAAAGTGAAAGAATTAGCAGTGATATCAAACGTTTCTAAAACAAGTATTCGCCGAATTCTCCATGGCTCCAAGTGACTATTATTTATTTTCTCATTTAAAGAAAGACCTTAGGGGACGTCGTTTTAAGGACGATAATGAGTTGCAAGCAGCTGTCATACAACATTTTGAGGGAAAAACTTTAGAAGGGTATAGAATTATTAATTGATCGTTGTAATAAATGTATTGAAGTTAGGGGAGATTATACTGAAAAATAAAAATTGTTATATTTTACCAGGCTTAATTTTTCTATATCAGGCCGAGAATTTATGGCGTCTACCTCGTATTGATATTAATTTCAAAATCGAAACAGAAACATAAAATAACTAGATATTCAATCGAGCACGTCTACCGAATATGACAGACAACAGTAGAAAAATGTAACCGACACATGTATGGAAAGCAGGTCAATGGATAGAGCAAGATTCAAAAAAGAGTAAATACGGAAAAGAAATAGCATATTGCTTAATATCCTTTGGTTGGTATCCCCAAAAGTTATTTTGGAACCAGCGAGTACCCCCACCCTACCTTCGGCTTTTATACTTTTTTACTGCTTCTTTTGTGTTTCTTTTTGCTGTCTTTGCATAGATTGATTGAAATTACGCGCAAGACCTTGTATAACCAAAACATCTCGCAGCTTTAGATGATTTAGCTAACACTATCATTTAAACTGCTTAAATGATTTTTAGCAAAAGACTAGTAAGAATTAGAAGAAACGTTATTGAGAAAATATAGAGCATTTAAATTAATGTTCCATTTTTGGTACGCTATATTTATGCTTAGCTTATTTCAGTTTAGCTGTTATCATTAGCTGTGATCCCGTAAGATTGATTGCAAGCATTACTGTCACCTGCTTCACATCTTTTTTTTTTTCAACAAATTAGGTGGCAGTAGCATGAAATGAGAATATTTGAATTTTCTGTATTCCGATTGTTACAAGGAGCTACATTTCAATATGTATACTTTTAATTGTAGTAGGTGACCTGCTAATCAACAGTTCGGACTATAATCAAACTGGATAACGAACAATTTCGCAAAGGATTTTTGTATTCGGACAACGAACGCATGTTCAGAAAACAAACGCTGACATCTGTTATTAAGGATTTTTAGAGTAAGTGGGAAGAAGTCAAACCAACGGTCTTAAAATGGCACCCAAACCAACTAGAAGTTAGCACACAAAACAAAAAATCATTACTTCTGAAAAATCATAAGGGTGAACGCGATCGACCTTGGACTGGTTCTTTGATGTCACATAAACAAAAAATCCAGAGTTGATTAATAGGAATTAAGAAATTATACAATTTTTCGTTTCGGTTTTTGGGTCTTCAGAACGATTTAATCGATTTACCTTAAAGTCTATGCATGATAAGTTAACGAACATTGTCTTAAAACGGATTACGTTCGTTAACTGGTCGGTCACTGTATTTGATGTAGTAGAATTGCAAAATAATGTTCTATATTTGCATAACAATTATATTGAAGATTTTATTATGTTGTAGAAGGTAAATAGCATTCTATTAGGCATCTTTATAAAGTTATTGTGGTGTCGCTGTTAATTATTTCGATCACGCCACACATAGATTAACAGGTACTTAGAGGACCAGTCCGTAAATTCACACCTGATTACATCAGTATTCCTCCCGTCTACTTCTAGATCTGTCTCAGTCCGCACCACTTACTCCAGAACGCGTTCGTTTGTTATTCCACTGTTCGCCCGCAATCGGTAAAGTTGAGCTTAGGGTTTTATCAACGCGACAATAAGGATTCGCTTAGTTTCGCGCCGAATTGACCGTACATTTATTCACATTCTTCGAGTTAGGAGAAGTGCATAACGAGAACTAAATACGAATTGTATTTAGAGCTAGGAAGGTGTTTTGCCGGTTTTGCTAGATTTTGATAAAAAAACAAAGTATTTTACCTTTCGCAACTGTATCGACAATTTACATTTTAAAAATAAGTTTTTTATTTAACTGAAAACCACATAGCTATATCTCGAAGTTTTATATCAGAATCAAGTTTATTGCTAGAGTGAAAACAAAAAATAATGATGAGTATGAAATTAGTTAGGTTCTTAAGGGCTAACCCAAAATTTAAATTAGCTTTAATAATTTGTATATAACTATAATTACAATTTTTGCAACGAAGGCTAATTTATTTTTTCAAATGTCTAAACTCACGTGAATATTTAATATAAACTAGTAAGCTGTTATGGTTATTAAAGCAAACATTACTGCAAACCGACTCCTTACCGACATAAAACAAGTGATATTCGCACTACGCCAACTAGATTATCACCGAAAAAAGCTGATAAACGAAATACAATTTTCAAAACTATGTGGAAAATGTCAGATAGGCGAAATATATTTGATTACGCGAGGGTTCGCTAAGCTGATTTAAACGGCTCTACGTCTACGGTCGAAAGTAAGACGTGAAGACAGCGGAGCTCTTTCAGTAAAAATACTTTTAAAATTGCGCTCGATAAATGACGACGTCGGAGAACGTATAACGGACCGCTCAGAATATGGCTGCCACTTTCTTTTTCGGAGAGATTTAGTGTCTATTAAGGTGGAGAAGGCCGGATGTTAAATTCGATTTGTTATAAGAGTCCGTTTTTCTAACTACACCGTTGGTCCTTAGACTTACAGACCTGTGCTCTGATGCTAATTAATTTCAGTTTGAAATATTTTGTTATATTTTCATGAAATATAATATTCGGACCGAGTTGGCGTTTTATTGTTGAATTTCTTCTTGGCATCTGTTGGGATAACGAGAGTAAAGTAGGTCCACCTGGGCAGGGTTTGGTAGACTGATTTGCAGTGCTGTACAGTGGTGAGAGCCAAAGAAGCTCGAAACACCGGTGTCTTGTCGTTTTTAACGCTTGTAGCAACGGCATGTGTGGGTCTATTGCATTTAAAACGTGTAAGGGCATTTTTGCCCTTACACGTGAGTTTGTATACATTTTTTATTAATGTTAAACCTATTTTTATTTAATATTAGGCAACACTGTTTTAACTAGGAATACATGACATTCTTGGTTTAAATAAAAATTATATTTACAACCAATACATTGTATTGTTTGTTTTAATAGAAAAGAATGATATTTTCACAATATCTTAGGTTAGTAATTTATACATTAAATGATTAAGTTATAATATTATATTCCTGTCCTCTATTTTAATAAAAAAATATATTAGACTGTAATATAATTATATTTTATTTTGCAATGCATTTCTCTCATTGACATTGTCAACACTAATGTTCATTTATATTTATTTTAGTGGCTTAAACGAATCTTTTTTAATTAACATTTATGACAATGCTGATGTTGTAAAAATAATTTTTATTGATTTCTATATTTTAAGCTATTTAATATTTTGTCCAAGAACCATTGTTTTCGATTGTGGATTGTAAAAGGTTTCACTTCACAAAAAATTGCCTTCTAATATATCCATTTAAATTTTCCAACGCTTCTTCTATTCCTTCCCAAAGCTCTTCCCTGTTATTAGGTCTATAACGGATTATATAAGTTCTTTTAAATAACATACTCCAAACATTTTCAATTGTATTTAAGCCAGAATTTCTGGAGGACCAAGGTATTTGCAAACCACTACCGAACAACTCCAGCTGTATGGAGTGGGGAGTTGCACGTATATAGTAACTGTTAGTGTGCAACCTAAGAATATTCGTTGCTTCACTGGATGATTATCGACAGTGTGGTGCAACAAAGTTGTATTCTGCACTACATTTTGAATACTTTTTGCTGCAGGCTATTACACCTTAATTTAATAGTTTTAGAGATATTCCCAGTTCTTTTAAATATTCTAGTTTTGCAGATATTTACAAAGTTCCTTATACAGGGTTAGTCGGGAAGAACGGGCCAAACTCCAGGCGTGTATTGTACACGTGAAAATAATGTTAAAAGAAATTCATGTGTTCTTATACGATTTTCATTTGTTTTCAAGTTGTACCGTAATTAAAGAATTTTAATTAGATTTCTTGTAAATGGTCCAAGTTTTCGGTAAACGTGTGGTGTGATATTATCCACAGTTATTTAGTTGGCCCTTAAATTTTAAAGAATCGCCTCACAGGAGAGCACCACTTAAATTTTTCACCAAATGAATTACAAAGATTACTAGAGGATGTTGCTCTAAACATCAGAATGCAGATGTATTATCACTATCAGCATGATGGAGATCCTGCACATTTCGCTCGTCAGGTCAAGCAACTATTGAATGAGGTTGGGCTGGTTCAGTAATTACGCTATAATTTGGAAACAAATGAAAATCGGATACGAACATATTGTAACGTTGTGGTTATCGGGGTGTCAGATATACTCGACAAGTTCTTTTCTAGGTACCGGATATATCTGAGACGGTTCGTATTTGTTGACACCAGCTAGATAATAACAAACGTTGGTCTCGGTTTTCAGGTATCAAATATACACGACGTGTATGTCTGAATGTAGACCGCGGTGAATATAACGACCTTTCTTGCCTTGGGGATATTTTAGTGAACTCAAAATTATACTAATTGCAAATTCTCTCATTTAACTTAATTCGTTCTTATAACGGTGATGGATATAGAATACTGTTTAAAGGTTCTGTAAAGCAGCATGTACTTACAGGTCGTTGTACTTATGAGTTCGGTAAGTTAGTTGGTACATCCGCTCATAGATGTCACCAACAACGTTGGAGTAATTCTTATGCGCTGTCAAAAATATTTAGATTATTTTAAAACTTTGTGTAAGTAAACAATGTTTAGCTTCAATATTTACAATTTAATGATTTGGACGTGTTTCTTTGATGGGATTAAGCACAATGTCGATATATCGTCTACCGGGTTGCTTTTGTGGTGTTCAGGGTACAATGTCGGAATGAAAAATAGGTACTATTTACAAAGTTTTATTTACACGTGATAACTAAATGTTCCTTCAATAAAATAATTTCGGAGAATAACGAACTATATTAAATAATACAAAATTCTGTTTCAGTCATATTCTGATTACATTAACTCAAAATAAAAGATAATTTCTCGGGAAAAATAGATATATAAATATCGGGAAGTGTAACGTATAATGTATCTTAAGTCGTCTATCATAAACGTATAACGGAAACGGGCTTTACGGTCATCAATAAAATGAATTTCGGACTTATTTTAAAATAAGCAAAATAACGGCACGGTTTACGGAATAATTCAGGCGGCGGTCCTTATAATGGGAACTACTACATAGCTGAGGGCTGTCGTTCAGGAGGACTTGGACATATCCTTTAGTTACCGGTGTGAGAGCCGGCCACTGGAATATATCTCGTGGCTATCGGAATCGGTCTTAGAAACATTCCCTAGTTACCGGTGTGAGAACCGGCTGCTAAAATATACGTTCTCGGTGTCAGAAACTATCTTCCGAAAATCGGTGTGGAGCCCGACTTTTAGAGAAGCCGATCACCAACTGACGAGGGAGTCTCAGGGTGCAATTTCGCCCGACCCTAGAAGAACATTACGGCTCATGGTACAATGTGACCAGAAGCAAGAAGCTTTAATGCTTTTCTCTTCGCATATTGTTTTTGCCGGTAGTGATTCCATCAATACCAGGAGCTATTTGATAGAATTATCTTGGTTATTGTTTCTAGGCACTTTTTTCATGTGTACTTCCACATTCAGTTCACTTTTGTTTGAATATTATTCTGTAGATAACCTCTACTTTGGCCTTTTTAGAATCACAAACAATGTGAACAATTTACTATGTACGGATATGATGTACTTTTTTAAACAAGATATGCGCAGTTAATAATGTGCATATAAATAATATGCATATCAAGAATACTTTATTTTAAGAAAATGAAACTATTGATTTATGAACAATACCTAAAAGCTTTTTTGAATTAAGAAAACTATTTACTATTATTACGAAAACATTGTTTTGTGCTATAATGGCCGTTTACTTATACTAAGAATCGCTTTCTTCAAATTTTCTGCAAGATTTTCTTGAATCAAGTTAACAAATGTCTTAAACAAAGAAATACAATTATGTCATTACAAGTATATGCTTCTCTTATGTGGCGAAAAGAACGCTAAGAAAATATTTCTTTTGATTCAAAACAGTTATTGTATTGCGGATAATTGAAGCAGTATTGTCAAGTTTCTCTGCGTGTAAAATAAAGATTTCTGTGCCAAGTTATCTTTTGCATACATAGTGCAGCTGTACTTATGTATTTAGGTAGTTCTACATACAGTTGAGGTAGAAAGCCAATATACTTCTGTGGATAATTTTTTGTATCTTTATCTATAAGAGGCTAGCATTATCCAGGATTCGATAATAACAATATGTTTTTTAGAAAAGGATTATTAATCAGAGCATTTTAACCTAATAGAAAATCATAAATTAGAATGGAATAGTTAATAATCATCTCGTGTAAGAGAAATCCCTTTAGATTTTTATCTATAAAGTATCCAACCTTGCCGTTTAGAAGGAGGGAAATATGGGAACAGGGAGAAATTATGTTACAATTGGCACACTGCCGATCCGCGCAAGCATACTGAAACTGAACGGAGAGGCGTTGAAGAAAATCGGATTTTGTTATCTTTTTTGCCATTCGTGATTATAGCTGCTTCCCTCCGTTGGCTATAAATTATGGCATTCAACTTGAAGTTGATTTCTACCGCAAGTTACAGACCTTTCTCTTAAATTTATCATCAAAAATGTCTGCGTCGACGATTCTAACTAACCAAGTTAGCAATTACGTTCCGCATAAAAACTTAACTCTCTGTTCTCAAGACTTCCCTCAAATTTAATGTGGAATTAAATAAGTGTCGTCGGAACGGATTTTGGGATTAACGGAAACCAGTTTCAGTTGATAAACATGAGAGGAATATAGTTTAACATTTTAGTTATGCACGAATGAATATATTGTTTTTTTATATGCATCCTTTCCTAACAACATTTGACAAATATTTCTAGATATAAACAAATAGAAAATTTTTAATTAAGAATCTTCTGAATCTTCTAGTTGTAGTTTTTTTACGTGGAATTGGTTTCACAATTTGTTTACGATCCTGTTCTATGTAATTAGCTGACAATTTGGGATGCAGTTACAAAACAAGAACCTTGGGCAATTACGTCAGGTGAGGTATATATACACTACCGGCCATAATTAATTGCCCACTTACAGCAACAACCATTGTGCGGATTTCTAAAGGCAACTCTCTTGTTTTCGGCATTTTAATGCTAATTTCAGATAATTTTGTTAACGGTATTCATTCTTTAAAAGAACAATAAATTCATAATTCTAGTTCGGGTAAATAGGGAATTGTCACCTTTACCTGTACTACATTAAATATTTATTAATGAAGGATAATTGCATTACATTTCGGATCTTTTTATGGCCCTACCTGGACCCCTAATTATCGGATTAAGGAGATTCACTCAATAACTAAGTATTGTCTTTTGCGGAATTATTGAAGGTGATATCTCTCTTTTACTTGTTGGTAAAGAGTTGTATCCCCTAAATAACAATAAATAAATAATTTTCTAAAATCCAAGCAAACACATTTTTGCAATACCATCTGGATTGAGAATAATCGGTGACTATTTTATATTTCAATATGATAATTAAAGCTGGCCACGAGCGGTACCGCGCAGTAGGGTAGAGTCGACCAGGCCTCGCGTTCCACTAGAGTTATTCTGCTAATAGAGATGTTTGCTGCCGCAAATAATTTCGCTCATCTTTTAAATAAAAACTAAATAACATGTGCTCAAACACTTACCATTTTAAGAGTCCTCCGTGAAATCACAAAGTGAATAATGTCTGTTAAATATCTGCAACATTAGGTGTGTTTCAACTGTTGTTTCGGCAAAACTAGTACGGCATGAGGAAAAAATGCGTTTATATGCAGAGAACGAACGTTCTACATCTAGTGACATAATATTTGCGTAAGTAAAATAACCTTTCAAATAACTTAACTGTTGACGCACCTTCACAAATGTGTCTTAATGTGCCAAAATCAGAATTTTTCTCAAAAACACTTTCAAATTTTTCTAGAACAGAAACATTTTTTGCGTCTTCAATCGCGCATAGCTGTGCGTGAACATGTTGCACTATTTGTAGAGATTCTTCTAACGGCACCGCAGGATTTTGTAATTTTTCTATTGCACCTGCTAGCCTGAAGTAATTGTCGTGAATGATTTTTAAATCCATTTTAACCTGACTATCTCGAAATTTCGACTGGCTTTTCTGGATAGCAGCAGCTTCCTTTGTATCGAATTGTAAAACCACGTTCTTAATATTTTCAAAATATTTATGATAATAAAACGCGGCCTGTAACCATGTTCTCCAACGAGTTAGAATAGGTTCTGGTGGCTCTGGTATACGGGAGCACAATCTGTGAAATTTGCGAATACGTTTCGGTGATTTGACAAATACTGCTTTGGTATGCGCTATTAAAGCATCTACCTCAGGATAACATTTTTTGATACTATCCGCCACAAGATTGAGAGCATGAATTTTACACGTAATGTGTAACAAATTAGCAGAATGCTTTTTAAGAGACCGGCCTACAGAAAGCATGTTTGCAGCACCATCACTCACTAACATCAAGAGTTGGTTTGATGAAAGTTCAAACTTGTCCAATGTATTTAACACTAACTTTGAAATTACTTCGGCAGTACACTGTTGTATTCGTTTGGAGACTAATAGAATTGAAGGTGCCGATTGATGAGGTTCCAATTTGCGTGCCATTACATTAAGAACAGAATGTTTCTTCCGATCTGTTGTTTCGTCGACACATAACCACAATTTTTGATCTTTCAACTCCGATTTTATTTTTTGTTCAATATGTTCGCGCGCAGAGGGCACAATTCTTCGTAACGATGTTCAACTTGGTAATTTGCACTCCGAATAGTTATTCCAAAAGCAGATAAATGGTTCCTTGTCTAGTAAATTAAACGGTATATTACATGCGATAAACGTAACGCATAAATTAAATATAAATTTTTCATTGTCTCGTGCGCAATTTCTTATTGAGACATGCTTTTCACTATTTACGTGTCGTAGACAATGTTGTCTGGACTAACACATTAACGGGATTTTACAGATTACACATTTAATTTTAGCACCTTCATATATTAAGTCTAGGAATTTCTGCAATAAATTTTCGAAGTTTGTCCGACCGCGGTCGTTTTGCTGACGAAATCATAATTTTTCTAGGACAGATAAACAATTGCGCAAATGACCGGCAGCGAAAATGTCCGTACTGCTCCGTAGACGAAGTAATACTACCGTTCCTCTCGGTCCGAACTGATTCTACGCCGATGCGCGGTACCGCTCGTGGCCAACGTTAATGATAATGATCCGAAATACACCTCTAAACCGCGCCGTGAATATTTAGATCCGGTGGAACGTGAAAGCAATATCAAAATAATGAAATGGCCTCCTCAAACCCCAAATGCCAATCCCACAGAGCTATTATGGGAGGAACTCGATAGGCAGGTAAAAATAAATTCTCCAACTTCCAAGGAATCGTTGTAAAAACAACTACTAAAAGCCTGGCTTAAAATAGAACCCGCTACTCTGACAAAATTGTTAGAGAGGATACTGCAAGCATGTGCCGCAATTATTAATAGTTGAGGTGGAGATTTTCACAAAACGAAGATTTAATTTTTTTGTGTCAAATAAATTTTATAATTGAATAAACACCATCAATTTCTTGGTTTTAAGAGTATTACATTAAATGCAAAACTACAATTTCCTTTTCAGTTAGCACTTCCTTTATTTATGGGCATTTCTCGTCAATAACTTGTTCCAATACATTGAGGTACCCATTGGCGTCAAGACGATTTGGTAAATAAATTGGCCAAACGACCCTGTGACTTACTGTACCCAGCCAAACGTTAACAGAAAACTTTCTTTGGCGACCATATTCTCGAAATTCATGTGGATTTTCCTATTACATACACCATCTCTGATAAACATAGACTCATCGCTCGAATACGTTTGAAGGAGTCGCCATCTTCTTGAATCCCATTTAAAATTGTGTTGCAAAAATTTAATTGAAATATGTTACAACGGCTGAACTTTAGAAACATGATATAGATGAAGAAAGTTTTCTCGTAGAATTGACTGAACGGTCTTATTATTGGGGAATATTCGATGTAATTGAAGCTAACTGCCGGGTACTAGCAGAGGGATCATCTTGTGCTACGTCTGGAATTTGCTCTTCTAGTTGCATTGCACGTATTTGTCTTGGTCGACCAGCATTAGCGTTTCTTGTATTAAAAGAACCAGTTTCACGAAGACGTTGATCCAGCCTTCGAAATACATTTCCACTAGGATATGTTAGTATTTCCATTGAAGCAGAAACCGTATACCATATACATATCGGCATATTCATTGAATGTAAAATCCATTATGAGAGAACAAAAGGAGGAAAAACAGAAATATAAGGATTAATCAAGACTATATAAATAATCGCGAAAAAAGCTGTGGTTACACAAAATTAAATACGAAAGCGGTGTTGTGAATGGAAAAAATGTTAAAAACAAACTTCAAAGTCCAAAAGAAGACTTTTATGAAAAGATAGTATCAAAAATTCTTTATTCTAAATTGCAGTTATCTCTATCAATAGATATCGAACATTAGCGCTTATTTGTGGACTAAAGGTCGGAACTTCCAGAACCTCGTGAAGACGTATGAAACATGACACAATATTTTGACGTTCAGGTTTTCGATTCAGAACCAAACGAAGAATATCGCTGCGTGTAGCTTTGCCCCAATTTATTACATCTTCTATATACCATTGTCATCTCTTATCGTCTACGCATATATAAATAGTTTACATAACAATAATATATAATCATTCTTCGCAAGATAATAAAGAATTGTTAGAAGCATGTTTGTTTATTGTTGTATTTGTAAACAATAATTGTGTAGGTATATTACTCGAATGCTACTTTCTGATATCATATTATTTCTTGTTAATATTGCATCAATGTTGTTTTAAAAATATTTGAGAAACATGTATGTAATTGTAATGTTTAGAGTAATATTGCACTGACATCGCAATTAGAACATTACTGTAACCTTGCAAGGTAATATTACTTTAAGCATTTCTGTTTGCAATCTTCATTTCATGTTACATAGTAATAATAAAGTAACGTTTGTATAATGTTTATCATCATTACTTTGCAAGTGAGTAGTAACGTCTCATGTATCCCACAGCTTCATTTTGCAACGTTTCCTTAATTTAATAAATGGAAATGCAAATGTTTACCTTTTTACAACTTGTATACTTTTGACAACCATACAAGACCTTCATTATTCTTGTCAGTATGTTCGAATTTCGAACTATTGTTTATTGTATTGTGTATATTAAGATATTTTTTCTGCTGATACAGTTGTGAAGCGGATTACGTACACCATTGTGCTTTACTAATAAACAAGAACGCATTCGAGAACCAGACTCTCACAAGCTCTCATCGAGTAAAAATGGGGTACGCAACTCCAGCTAATACACTTCTATGTTCATATTAGCTTTTTATAGTGTTTAAGTGAAAATAGTTATGTACCATTTTTAAAATACAAATATTAGAGTCAATGCAGTTGTTGTTCTTTATATCCAACATTGAAGAACCCAGTGCTCCAGTTTTACGTCCACACACACACAGTAGTCTAGAATAATTTTACATCAAACACCAATATTTTGAGTAAATCAAAGAACAGCGAATTGTAGAATTGCGCATACCACCCTATTTTAAAATAATGTGTAAATTTTTGGAAGGTGGGTATGTAACGAGAGCTACTCAAAATATTAATAACTCTTTCAACAAGTCCTGGCTAATCCAGTAATGCACGTTGACAAGCATCTACATTGTAATAAATTGCCTTAAATGAATGATTTGGTTCTTTTATAGAATAGTCGTATTACTATAGCTTAGACAATTAGAAAGGTAATTAAGTTTTCATAGAAATGCTTATAATAAATTTCCAAATTAAATTTAGGCGAAAAATTTAACATATTGCTGTATCCATATTATGATGTTTGTGTGTATTACTGAACATATTTAACATATTCCGACTTCATAAACATGAAGAGAAATTTAAAAAGGCACCGCTATACTCGAGTGAGTTGAAAATATTGTCCCTACAATTCACCATTTATTTACACCATTAAAATGCTATCCTGGATCCATAGATTTTCCCGTCGGGATTCAACGTATAGTTGGTAACCATAATACGTAAATCAAACATTTATGGGTACTTTCTGATAATTCAAATGTGATTACAAAATCGGTGCCGCATAACGCGTTAGTCAGTCACAAAAGTACACCTACTTAATGTTAAAGAACATCAAATCTAAATATTTTATTATGATGAAAGTAATTATTATTTAGAACTATGACAACATAAAATAAATAAAATGGAATGCCACGAAGACTTTCGTGGCACAGTGCGTTCAATGCAGTGGCTCCCCGTTGTTGGGGTTCGGTGAAATCCCTTTATAGGTCCACGTACTTGCGAAATATAAGCATTCAATTTATTTGCAAAGATGGATCATGGATGGAGCGTTAAGCAAAACACATGTCCATTGATACGGGTGAACTAATAATATAACCACGCAAAAAACAAGAAATCATTGTTAAAAATAGCTAAAATTATTGGTAAACCGCGCTTTACGGTGCAAAGTGTAATAGAAAAATTGAAAGTATGAAGGTAAATTCACGGTTAAGTGCACCGGATATATCCGCACAGATGAAATTGGACAATGGAAACAAGGTGCATCCAAGAAGAAAAAAATTTAAGAAAATACAATAAAATATAATGGAAGAGTATCGCGAAAAAATACTATGAACTGCATTAGCATTAACTTCACTAATGAAAGGTTTTTCCGCGGTATCCTTCCATTATATCCGGATTTTCTTAAATTCTTCTTATGTGTCTTGGATGTATCTTGTTTCCAGTGTACTGCGCGTTTACTTTCGGTGCACTTATCCGTGGATTTATCTTCGCTGAGTGTCCTCGCGCTTATCTAAAATCTTTGGACGTCCACTTCGCGATGCGGTCTCAACTGTTCCCGATATTTTGAATTTCTCTATTACACTCTGCACTAATTTTAGCTATTTGGAACAATGATTTTTTTTTTGTGTAGTTTTATTATTAGTTCACTCGTATCAATGGATATGTGTTTTCCTTTGCGATTCATCTTTGCAAATGAATTGATCGATAAAGGGGATTTATCGAATTCCTAACAGTTATTTCCCAACAACGGGGAATCACTGCATTAAACTCAGTGTATGAACTTTTATGATATTGCATTTTATAATATTTACTATATTCTGTCGTAGTTTTAAATAATAATTGCATTCATGTTGTAGTTAATGTTTTCTAACTTAATTAAAAAGAAATAAAAATACTGCATCATAATGGAATGTTTAGATTTGTTGTAGATTAACACTTTTGTGACTGATTGCAAGTACTCCAAGTATAAATGCATTTTATACTTGGAGTTTGATAATACAAGTATAATTTAGGAACTCACTAGATAATCACTGTTATTTGTTGAAATACGTCGTAAAAAGTACACTGGCACTTGGGTTTACGATAGTATCTAGTTACGAAGTTTTCGGGTTACGAAAGAAAATTTGGATGAATTTTTGTTTCTGAAACAGTAAGGTGCTTCCGAATTGCAACATATACAGATTCGGCAGAATTTCCACGTGATGGAATGGAAAAATTTATAAGTCACCCCTTCTCTTCGTCGGCTTCCATATGCTAAAATGAGTCCTTATTATTTGATTTCTTTATCTAACATTACTTTCTATATGTTAAATTGTATTTAAAATGCACGAAATGAAGTTTTGATCATTTTTTAGTTCTGAGAACGGATTATTTCTATTTCTTTTATTTCTTATAGGAAAATTTGATTTCAGTTACGAAATTTCGGATTATGAAATGTCTTTTGGAACCAATTAATTCTCTAAACTGAGGTACCACTGTACTTTTTTCGGGCAGACTGTTGACTAATATGCTGAAGTTTGCCCCTTTGCCCGGTGATACGTAGCAAAAGCTAATCAATTGCAGGTTTAGATTTTATTAAGAAATAAAATAAGTGAACTTTGATTGTTCTTCTGCATTTGGCGATACTTTAACTAACTCATCCTTGTTTGTTTTTTTAAGGTTTTTAACAATCTTAATTTTTTTTATATTTCCTCGTTAGCATTAGGAAACTCTGTTCTTAATAAAGCTTGGGTTTCTCTATTCATATCTTTTCATTGTAATGTCAATTATATTTGTTTTAAATACCTGTTTCAGGTTCAAGAACGGACAGCAAACTCTAATATAAGTATCTTTTATTGACCTTTTTTTTTAGATGCTCTAATAAAATTGTCAAATATCGCTGTCGCGTGTGTAACTAAGTTTTATATCCGCTCAAAAGAAATCCCCTGGCAATTTTATATCGAAGGTGGCTATCTCAATTCTATTAGGATAGTAGATGGACATACAGTTATTTTATGTGCTGTCATATTGGCAAGACCGCCTTAGGGCCATCACGGACAGTACTCTACTGGATATCGCTTCGTGCTTCCCTACGAAATCATAAGGGTTGTGATGCGTGGTAATAAAAACGCAGTACTTTTTTTTATAAAAATGATAGATATATTTTTGAGTATATATACACGTCGAACGTAGTCTAAAATACATAGTACATTTGAACGAAACAAAAGAAGATGTAAGTTCTAATTTAAGATGGATGAATATTTCTTTGTACAAAACATGTCTAAAATATCTAGAAAACTACTTTTGATTTTCTGTATAAAACTCTACATTTAAATATTTTCGTTTGTTTTATAGTTACGTTTATTTTTTCCTTCTTCATTGTGTTCTAGTGTTATACGTATACACACTAGCGAATATATTTTTATATATTTTTATTATAGATTATCAAGTGCCCATATTAACAAGTGGTGAACGTTTTGTTTCTTTACTTGCGGTACATTTAGTATTTTACAAAATTGCACAAGTAATATCGTATTAGATTCGGGAGGTATGGTCCCGAGAGGTTACTGCTATAATTTTAATATTTTTTTTTCATCGATTTTATCATAACTACTTTAAGAATTCTTTTTAGAATAAATTAAACAATTATTCTCATAAATTATATACATATTACAGTTTAAACTTAAGGTATAAAACAATATGGCCATCGTTTGAATTTTAAAATCTAAGAAATTATAACCAGTTTGGACCTAGGATATTCTCCATAATCTTAACTGCGTCGTGCCTTTCCATGTCTTTGAAAATATTAACTAACTCAGTCATAGCGTTACTTTGCCGATTTCTAGCCTCCCATAGATCTAAAACGCAATCCGTCGGAGATGGTTTGGTTCCAAAAAAGTTTATGTATCGGTCCACTGATAATGCGTGTGCCAACATTCTCCAGTCGTTACCTCGTTGAGTTGGAGGATCGAGACATTGGCATAGTTGTTTCCTAACGTTTCTACTTAACCTAAATACGAAATCATCACATGTAGATACCCCTCTATCGGTTAGTATTAAATTCTTCGCTAGCTTTGGTGCATTTGATTCGTCCTGATTTGACGGAACTTTAAAGTTTTTGGCACTTTTATGTGGATTGGCAAAATCATCCGGGCATGGATTTTTATAAGGTTTTAACGCCTCATTTGCTGATCTAGTGGTTTCGCTTTGTATCGACACCTTTGGCACTAATTCGTGATACATCTTGGCAGAATTTGTTCGACTGGATATTTCCGTATCGTCTCTACAAGTTATGTCAAAAACCTGATAATTATCGAAACCTTTCTGGTTAACTCGGATTTTGAAACTAAGATTACGATTCATGTCGAACGATTCTAAGGTAAAAGAACAATGTAAACTATTGCTGCTCGCCTGCCACACGTGTTTAAACGGTATTTCTTGGTAATTTGAACAAGGTTTCGCTTTCCATCCATCGCTAACATGTTCTAAGTTTAAGCAAAGACTATTCCCTCCATCCTGAAAGCTTATGGATTTTGGTTCATCCATAAGATATCCACCTAATCGTTTTTCCTGACCAAATACAGTTTCCATTGAACTTTCGGTATCTTCTAGAACGTATACGGTTACACTGTAATCTACTGACGATTGGAAACATAATTTAGGAGCGAAAACTGCTAGCTTTAGTTTCTTTATTGCATATCCATTAATCGATTGCCCCACCAGCACAAATCTCGACAAGGTATCTGTAATTAAGTAGGCCACATCTCTATCCAGCTGACAGAAAACTTGGGTATTGATCGTTTCTTGTCCGAGTGTAACGGCTGTTTGCCATTGCGAGTCGCTGCAGTCACTCTGCAGAACGGTTATCAACCAATTATTTTTAAATAAGTCGGCACAGTGTGGCAGTTTTAGGACAGCTGATTTGTTCAGAGAGACGTTAGGACCGCAGGAAACTACTGGACTTAGTTGAGTCACGTTTTCTGCTAATTTAGGCCGAAAGCAGTCTTCATTTAAAATCGATAGAAAAAGCTCTTGTTTACGAGATCTTGCGACAGCGCCCTCTGGTACTAGGAGGCTGACTGCGCTTTCCGGTAAGTTAAGATGTGTTCCGTTGTGAGTCACGGAAGCACTGGTATAGTTCCCGCTAGTTGTCGGGGTGACAGCGTAGGGGGCCGGTAAAGAAGAAAGTGGCAGCGTAACGGATTCTGTTGCTACTTCGTATGTTGAATCAGCTAAAACAGAAAACGAATTCAATTTAAATATGAGTAGTGGAATCGAAGACTGTATTTCTATATTTGGTGTATTTGTTTTAAAAACTCGAAATCGGCTAATCTAAACAAAGGGCAGTCAGCAAATTTCGTACAGTTTATAATTGTTATTGGGATATATTAAGGTACCCAACACAATGGAAAATTCATTGAAGCAATTCTGTGGGTAATTAGAATCTATGGTTTACTAATGCAATTCATAATAATAACAATACTAATAATAATAATACTAATAATAATAATACTAATAATAATAATACTAATAATAATAATACTAATAATAATAATAATTTATTGTCCAACAGAACATTCCATATAAAGGACAATAAAAACATTACAAAATTTAAGTACAAGTTGACAAATATACAATATCTGGATAACTTTATTAAGCAATGCTGTTAATAAATAGAATTTTTTGAGTATACGTATTATACGTTTTTCTTGTGAATAAATTAACAGTGTTTTCAGCTTAGTCTGCTACATAGTCAGCGAATTATGTTGCCACCAAGTATTTAGCCCTGTGACTTCTAAAATATTATTTTTTCAGTGTATCAGAAATTTCTCTCCTTGCTACCAAAGCTTTTTTTTAGAAATTGACAAAGAAACGCAAATAAAAATACAGAAAAACATATTCTTCAAATTTGAACTTATGTACTTACGTTTTGCAATTTATATATTTAACTTTTGCAATTTTCTTTAAAAACATGTTATTTTTATAGGTATATTTAAAATATTCAACCTTTTTCAGTAAGTGCAAATTATCTTCTTAGATTACTACTAGGTTTGTATTGTTTGTAGTTAAAGCTTTAGCATAAATGGACATGACAGATGTTGATGTTACAATATTCTACGTCGCATGGTAGAAAAGTACAAGTTGTAAAATGCTTTGGGACTGTGTAATAAATATCGGTTTTTTTTACTTATATTGGGATTCTATACTTATTTAGTTAAGGTTTATTAACTTTATTTATAATGCAGTAGGGTGGAGCAAAATTCTTTCGTTTTTATGAACAAAATTTAACCTAACGACATAAAAAACACACAGATAATTAGTATTGAAAGTGTAACTAAATGTGATCGATAGTTCCTTGTCATTGTTTGGTAAGGTTTTCGGTTCCACACCCGTACCATTCCGCTGGTTTAGAGGCGAAGAACGGCAACCTCCCTCTACCTCTACGACATTGGCAAAAACACGCCCAGCGAAGAATTGTGCCATTGACTTGAAAAGTTGGTAATTGTATAGCGCTAACTTCGAGTTATGGCAGCAACTGCATCCCACCAAATTTTTCAAGTTTTTAGAGAGTTACTTCGGTAGTGTGGGACCTAGCTTCATCTTGATGGAATAGTATCCGACTTCAGCTGACTAATACGGGGTATCTTTCTCTTAAAACTGCATATATTCGATCCAATTGCTCGGGGTATATCTCGGAATGCCCTACTTTCTGGTACCAATTCAAAGTGTATAACACCTTGATAATTCCACCAAACTCACAGCGCCGCCTTTCTTTCAAAGCTCTGACTCTTGACCACAAGTTCTGCAGATTGGTCACGGGAAAACCACTGATTCGATTTGTTTGGCTTACGAAGGTAGATCCACTTTTTGTCACACGTTACAATTTGTGGACTGGCAAGAAGTTTATTACAGATTTGCACTCATCGCTGTGCCTGTTTTGCAGTGAATTTATGAGGTACTTTTCTGCATTGTCTGTTTATCTTCCTCAGTTTGTGAAGATAGCGGCCTACTGTCCACTGTGAAGGGCCAAGCTCCAGTGATAATCGTCGCGTACTGGAAGCCCAAGTGGGCTGAATTCTTTGACGAAGAACCTCTGAATCGTCGTTCCTATCGAAGATGACTATTCTGAATTCTTTATACTGGTTTTGCGCAGTCCAATCTGAGATAAAGTCTTGACCTTCAATTTCATGGAGCATACGAGCGGCATTAACAGCTCTTTTGCCTAATTTCCAGAATTGGCGCAAAATTGTCAAAATCTTTGTTTCTGTATTGGGCACTTTGGGACCACAAAAACAGCACAATGTATCAATAGGTTTCTTTAAAATCGTTTGAAATCGTTAGAGCATGCACATTACAAAAACAGTGTTCGTGCAGTTAAAACGCCAAACTCTGACTACTAGTTTGATGTAATTTGGCGTTCGTGCAGAACTCCAAATTAATTTCGAATAGTTTGCTGATAGTTGCTCCAGTTTGAAGATTATCGTCCAGTGATCCATCAGACGCATGCGCATTGTTATATTGTGAAGTGAAATGTTGTGTTATAGGTTTTTTTTGTATATGTTCACACTTCACGCGTGGTTTATTAATGTCTGCGGTTTTGTTAGGAATTGAGAGTTCCTTTAAGGTTGTAATAAATTTGTAATTCTGTCTAAACATTTCGCGTTTATTTTTGTTTTCGCTTACCTCTTTTCGCAATATTTCAATGTAAGATAAATCTATTGTTTTCATCTGCATATTTGAGTATATTTTCTCTCTTAAGTCTATTAAATACGCATGTAACTTATACATCGCCTGATAATTGTAAAAAAAGCGTTCGTGCAGTTAAATTGTTAAATCAGTTTGAAATCAGTTTTAGTTTGCGCATGCGTAGATTAATCCAAATTAACCTCTGATCAAACTATCACAAATCGGCTGCAGAAACAAACCTAATAAGATCTCAAGATAACTTAATTACACATACTTACAACAATGTTGTTTAATATAGTATTAATAATAACAACTATTTTGCTTTAATTTTTGGGAATTTTATAAATCCAAAGTCTACCAATCCAAAAAACAAAAGAACTCTTGCTCCACCCTGTCACAATTGTAAACATTTTCGATTATATCAATGTAGATCGCATGTCACGAAATGAAAATTTCTATTGTGGTAATTTTACTTTTAATTAATTAACAGTACCAGGTGTTTAAGTAATGCAATTGAATGTGTTAATACTTAATTCAGTTTGTTCGCAAAACTTGACGGTATTTATTTAAACTTTATTATAGATAAATATTCAGTCGTCTATAGTGCATCATTTGTAATTCAAGGGAAAAATTACTTGATTATGATGATGTGGCTATTTACTAGTTTTCTTAATGTAGCATAAATATATTTTCCTTAATGTGGACTAACTTACAGGTAGATATTCATGATCGCAACGATTAGAATAGGTATTATTAATAAGTTTCACTTGCATGACAATTAGGCCTGGGAGCGCATTTCAGCTGTCTCTAACAGGAGATGATGAAGAAAGGCGATAGGACACTATACTTACAATTGTTTGTAAATCCACTCATTTGACTCCTTTTACCGCTAGATGACTCCAGTGTCGAACTCGTTGCCGGAGACATCTGTATATCACTTCCGGAAGCTAAATGCGGCACGTCGTAGTGATGTTCCGAAACAGATCTCGTAACAGAGGTCGCAGGTGTAGTGTAGGGATATTCGTAACAAGGTGGCACCGTTTGCGTTAAATCCGGTTGCAATGATAAGGACTTCTTATCGTGCTCAGGAAAAAACTCAGGGTGAAAATCTGAAAAATAGTTGTGGATTAATTTATGTCTTAAAACTATTTTTAGTTATTATTCAAAAAGTGTTATTCGAGGCGAGTTAAAGTATTTTGCGCTTTCGCGTTTTGAATTCCCGAGAAAGATTAATTAGTCGCAATTCCCAAAGGAAACATATGCGTGGACAGTTAATTTCCGCTACATTTAAATAATTATTCGGGTCGATTTAAGCGTTTTAGAATTGCGAAGGCGTTCCGACCGACCGTCGTGCAGTAATGAATTCCTCGTATTCGGAAAGCCGAAAAAGAATGGCAGGATGCGTCTGAGAGTCTGGCGCCCGGCTTCTGGCATCTATTTCTCAATAAATATCGCACGCAATTAGCAAACACAAAGCCGTGTCATTAATATCGCACGGGACGATTTTCAAGATGATGAATGGTGCCGTACGTCCGATTAGTCACGTTTTAAACAATTCATCACAGCAATGCGCGCCAATTTCTCCACGCCAGCCCCTTTAATCCATTTAAAAGATGTCGCGGGGTCGTAGCGTCTTCCCCATACCTTCTGCTTCTTGATATGCACGTAAAGAGAGGGAATAGATATAATAGTAGATCCCTAGACGGAATATGACGTCGAAAAGTATACGGAACAGTTAGGTAAGGAGACCTTTTGATATTTGATATCTATAGAATACGTGTTTTTTGCAAGTATTCAAAAAGAGATCCAAGCAAAGAGGGTTCGATTTTGAGAAATTTAACATTTTATGCGCAAAGGAAACTAGAATTTCTTCAATTTTATATCAACTGGATCTGCAAACACGCCCTATCTATCCTTCCCGCATAGTTCTATGATATCACATATTCCTCATGTTTTTTTAAATATTTTAATTTCAGTTATGTACTACACACTAAAATTAGAGTGGTTTTATGTTTAAAGTTTGTTTTTGAAATACTGGGATATTAACAAGACCCTGATATTTGATTGCTTTCGTAATTTATGAAAACTTCTGAAAAATCATATTGATAATCACAACAGCACTAAAAATAACTAGGACGACATAGTTTTAAAGTTATTATCGAGTAAATAGGGCCATTGTGAAAGTAAATTAAAAACTGAATTGATTCAAAACTAGCTAAATTGTTTTTTAACACTACGTTCTAGAATCTTCATTCTATAAGCAGTGCTCCCACTGTTAAATACGGTGTTGGAAGGGATCCCACTATACAAAAACTATTTGCAATTGGAATATTAGGCTAAGTAGAGATAAAATAAAATGTATTTCGAAATACTAGCCCTTAATGAACACTTAATTTGAAAGCATGAAACTTTTAATTCTTAGTAACCATTTGTGCGTTATTCTCGTCAGTGAATGTAATATAAAATCTAAGCGTTCATTAATTATGGTTCATTTTTAGAAGCCTGTTCAACTCATTTTAATTTCTGTTTTATGTTACTAATAGACAGTAGATCGTGGAGATTCTATTTTGATTAACATTTGTGCTTGCAGATACGTTTTTGATACTTTTTAATTACTAAATACAAATGTAAGTGTTAAGTTTTGGCTTATGGTAAGGTTATGCAATCAAACGGACAAGTAACGAAAAGGCCGTGGAAAGGTTTCTCAGGGCTTCACTCAGAAAAAGTAAACGAAGAAATTTGTTGATGTTATCCTAGGTAAATTTAATGATGTATATTTTTCGATTGTTACAGATTGTAAAATATTTTATAATAGAATAAATGAAAACCATTTTTTACGTACCTAGGCGTTTATTAAGTATATACCAATTGATTTTGGCCAATAAGGTGTCTTAAGAGTAGGAAGTCAAGGTGCAAAGTCGATACACGGGAAGGTGGAACAATGGGGTGCTCCGGAGCACGAAGGACTGATGTTATTTATTTATCGGGTTGAAATATATTGCAGCGACACGTACAACTGCGATTCGTAATACATCGCATGAGAAAAAGCGAAGCTGTGCGTGTGACGCAACGAAAACTGGTTTTAGCGATAGATGATTTAATATTTGCAAGCACTTCTTTACTCTTATTATTTGCACTTGCTCGTACCTACTTCCTAGCACACTTATGAACAAATTTCGCCTAAAATTTCTTAAGTATTTGCGAACAGTTAAATATGCACACTTTGGGCACACACGATCGCTGGTGGTGATGGTGGATGTATTTTGTGAATCAAAACCAGAAGAAAGCTGGATTCTGTGTAATATGTACTTCCATGATAAGTGTGCTGAGGTAGAAGATTAAGAAAATTATTTTATTTTTGCTTTATACTACATACAGTTCATTTCTGCTTGAATATACATGCAAAATAACGGGGATCTGTGTGGCTCAAGCTATGGAACACATCAGACCAGCAATTTGCTGGTACATTTTAGGGATTTATCGTGAATGCAACAGAAATTATTATTGGCGGAATTTACATACCTAACTATAGCACACTTTGTCGAAGGTTTTTCCATTTATCTGACATATATAAGTAAAAATTATAGACATATATTGCTTAATAGGTCTCCAGTGCGTTATCCTTGGCAGGCTTCATGTTTTGACTCGCAGCTTGTAGATGGCCTCATGGGCCGTAATGGATCGTTACCTGTTCAATAACATAATTTGGTTTTCTGGAGTCCAATAGCGAAAATTCTGCTTGTTGACGTACCCACTAAAATGAAAATGAGCTTCATCGCTCATCCACACCTTATGAATGAGTTGTAGATCATCTTCTAACATGTTTAACATTTCTTCGTAAAAATGAACTCGAACTGCATGATCACGACGATTCAAAGCTTGGACTATTTGAATTTTGTATGGATGTAGATGTAGGTCATCATGCAAAATTCTTCTTACTGTTTGGTTTGAAAGTCCTAGAGCAACGCTGTGGCGTCGAGCAGATGATCGAGGGCTTCTTGCGATCGCAACTCGCACACTTTCCACATTCTCAGGAGTACGAATAGTCCTTCTTGAACCTCCTCTCTTCTTCGTTGTCTGACCTGTTGTTTCCAAGTTTTCAATCCAATTCTTAATGGTTTTTCTGTTCGGTACAGGAGCTCGAGGCAAGAGATTAAAATGTCGGCGGAACGCTCGTTGCGCACCTACGTAATTTTCACCGTTCAGGTAAAACGCTTTAACGGCGAAACCGCATTGATCTCCGGTCTAACGCTGCATGACTACTAAATCTCCCACTACCTAAAACGCGATGGTCAAACCCCCACCTCTCCCCACTTTCCCTACTTCTTTTTCGAACTATCTGAAAAAAGGGGGTTTGACTGCCCCATCCTGTATATTGAATTTTGCTTTTCATTTATTTAAGCTAAGTGTTATTTGTTCTTATATAATTGAAAAGGCGTCTATTTATGGTGGAATAACTACTGAGTACTGTTAGGATACGAAAACATAAAGGCTACATGTGAAATAGTTCTATAGTACGACAGTGGATATGCATTGATTCTAAGGCAAGACAATCAGTTCACACGCGCCACTGCCACAAAAAAAGAAAAGCATTCAATAAGCTATGACAAGATAGAAAATGAAATAAAATAAAGGAAAAAACAAACATACAAATCCTGGACATAAAAGGATAAAGATAAACTAAGAATTCTTTTGCATAGAATAACATCAAATAGAGATACTAAAAAAAGTAAAAATAGATAAAAATTTGAATGCCCATAATTCACAGCAATGCCATACTATATTGTTAGCTGTTAATAGTATGCTAATACTGTTTCAATTGATGTTTAAAATTAATTGCAGCTTTAATAGTCTGCGGGGCTTCATTGTCTATTGTTATGTCTAGGTACCGAATGTGCAAGTCTATGATCTTTGAGATTGCTCTATTGTGGTATAACTCACGTCTTTGTCGCATGTAATAATTATGAAACTCATTATTAGAGGTGTTAAAATTTTTGTTGTAGTAGAAATAGCATCCTATATTGCAGATAAATAACGATGGCGCGTCAAAATTTTCAGTTCCTTAAAAGAATCCCTTCCTGCCAGAGGGTATACGTGAGTAGGGATCTTGCGCCAGATACCAATTTCATATGGTGAATACTATGCTGTAGGTATCCGAGAACATTGAAATCCGGATACCGGATCCAAAACTACCCGGATTCTAGGATCCGGATCCCTTTTCCGATTCTCGGATCCGGATCCATTATCCGATTCTCAGATCGGCATCTGCTATCCGATTCTCGGATTCGGATCTTCTATCCGATTTTCGGATCCGGATGCGCTATCCGGTTCTCGGATTCGAATCCGTTATTATTTTGCAATATAGAAAGTGTTTAATAAAGGAACCAACGAATTTGTATTATATGGGGAGAAACTGCAATAGTTTTTAAAATCCGTGCATTCAGAATAATACTGGGGTTCCATGCGCACAATTCAAAGATACATTGCATTATATAGTTGGTCAATAAATGATTATTAACAGCTATATTGTTTGATAATATATTGCAGGTATTTACTCGGAAAAGTTGTCAGAGAACAGGGCTGGATTCACGTTATCGGATAATGGATTCGATCGGATAAAGAATCCGAATTCTAGATTTCGGATAGCGGATCCAGTTCCGACTTATTGGATGAAAGATCCAGATCCGAGGTTTCGGATAGCGGATCCGAATCCGAGGCTTCGGATGATAGATCCGGATCCGAGGTTTTGAATAGCGGATCCGGATCTGAAGCTCCGGATAACACTAAGATTCAGATATCCGGATCCAAAATTATCCGGATCCCGATAACAACTCTAGTGAATGCTACTGCGTTCAAATAATTTTGTTTAGTTATTGTTTTCAGCGTAAGACATTATATCACAGTTGTCAGCATCTATTTTTCATTAATCACTATGTTCTAATTTATCTAAAGAAGTTAGAGTAATAGAAGCAGCTATTTACATCTACCCTGCGTGATTCTCATAAAACCAAAAATTAATCCCCCATAGAGGGGGGTAAAACTGGATTGAACATTGTCGATTCTAATCGTAATTCGTTGTAATCGTAATATCAATCTGCGCCTGTGCCTGACATTTCATTGTTTACGCGTATGTTTACACTTCTAACCTCTAATACTCAGTCATACATTATCGTATTGGGCATTATTTGTGCATTTGCTGAGCGCATTAAGATGTGCAGCGTATATAAAAAGTGTAGGTATGTTCTTTTCAGTATTTATATTCAACGAATATATAAACCTTGTTTACTGCGAACTGGAACGATAACCTTTTTTATAGCATTATGCTTTCGTTTTTCTGACGAAAAAGTTAACTGTCAAACGAGCTGTCACACTGCTTCCACTTTCTGACATTTATTATCAGTCCACTCTAACAAGTCATCATGAATAGACTCACGCTTGAACAACGCTACCAAATTATTCAAATTTATTTTGAAGATCAGTCACCGATTCGCGCAACTTACACACGACTTCATAATTTTTATGGCTCACATAATCGTCCTTCTGAGCAAGCCATGCGTCGAACTGTGGATAGATTTCATACCGCACACTCTCTATATGATGCAATAACAACAACACCTCGAAGGAATGTGTGTACTCAAGAGAATATCGTTGTTGTAAACGATAGTGTGGAGGAAGATCCCAATTTATCCATTCGTCGTCGGTTACAATTATTGGTGCTTTACGTGAAAAATTTTGCACAAAGATCTTGGCTTACATCCGTACCAAATCCAGGTGGTCCAGGAATTAAAGCCACGAGACCAACATATGCGTGGTTCATTTCGCCGATTAGGCTCAAGAGCTGTTGGAAACTGATTCGTTGTTTTATCGCAAAATTGTGTTCAGCGATGAGGCTCATTTTTTGGCTTAACGGGTTTGTGAATAAACAACATTGCTGCATATGGAGTAGGATCAATCTACAAGAGACCTTACAAACTCCATCACATTCAGAAAAATGCACTGTTGGTGCGGTATACACACCGGTGGTATTATTGACCCTTATTTCTTCAAAAATGAGGCCGGAGATCGCGTTGCCGTGAATGGAGAGCGTTTCCGCACCATGAGTAATGATTTTTTGTTTGAAAATATGGAGAACATTGATCCGGACGAGATGTGGTTTCAACAGGACGTGGAAGGTGATAGCTATTCGTAAAATTGTTGTATATTCGAAGTTCGTGGCTACAGATATGGATGATAGTACATAATTAAAGATGCTGAAATAATTTAATTTGCCTCAGTTAATAAGTAATGCAGATAAAACGAATCTGCTAATTACTTCCCATACAATATATTAATAAAGTGAATTTAGAAGTATTGTATTGTTTTATTAAATAACATTTATTATGGCCTCATCGATCGGTCATATATCGAACCAAAATTAAGCTTTACTTTAATTTAAGTAGTTCTTACTATTGTATTTAGTTGCACGATTCTATTTAAGTCGCGGATTATTTTATTCTGCCCTTAAATTACGATGCCACTATTTAAAAGGGCGGCACAAATGTATGGAACTGTTTTCTCCAAAACTAAACTAAACACTGGTTATTATCTAATACGTTGCATTGTATATAGGTGAAATAAATGAGAAGTGTACAAAAATTTCTTAAAATGTTGGATTGATTATCAATATTGCAGTTTGCCACTTCATTGTTTATGTGGATTCTTATTTGTCACATTTCTAACGTCAAAATTAACGAATAAAACAAACGTGAAAATTACAATATTACATACTACTACATTATTAACAGTCAAACAAGAACAAGAGGATACAACTACACTTTAGAAGAGAAAAATTTGTTTATAATGTTGGTGAATAGTCATAAAATTGTAATAGAAAACGGATGCGATGATAAATAATGAAAAAAGGGCTTGTTGGAAAAAGATTGCAAATGAAATTAATTCTTTATTGCCAACAAACACTTAGAGAGATGTATCTTCTTAAAAAAATATATGCAAATATTTATTCATAACCGTGGTTGGCATTGGTGGATGGCTCTTACAATAACTACAAATGATCAATTTACATCTGTTCTTCATATAATACATTTTCCAGTTAATAATAATATCTAGATATATTAAGTCTATTAAATCGTAATTAAATCGCAATAATTCTAAATCTTGGTTCATATTTTGGAGGTAATATATAACAATACAATATATGCGTCGTACCAGTCAACATTTTCAGTTATACATCACACAGATCAGATTTTATAGGTTAAGTTCCGATTTAAGTTATCAATGGCCAGCACTTAAATTTAGAAGCCTTAACTAGAACTTAAATGGGGTGTGCACCATAATAGACACTACTTAATATTATAAGCTTTGCTTAAAATATAAGACCGATCGGTGAAATTGGGCATTAGTAATCTCAAGTAAAATGAACGCTTTTAGATATGAACGTAAGCAAACCTATGTTCCGCCATTGGTGAAAAGTCAATTACCTTTGTAGCAAAATTGAGCGAAACGATACACTGCTGAGCTGGGGGGGGGGAAACACCATATTTGGTTTACAAAATCGACGTTACGTGTGCTTGGTGTCAGCATAAAGCGACTACTATACGATGCTGCTTTTATTACGCCAACTTCTTTGGATTGATCTCATTCTTATGTTGTCATTTTAAATGGCTTTTAGACTTGAAGAACCGTTATGAACAACACTTACATGTAGAACTTGCTTTAAATAGCTTCGACATTGAAAATGGTAAATTTACCATCAAAGGCTGTTATATTATTTAGTATTGACCAAAGGTAAAGAGGGCCTATTAATCACAAGTATTTGCAAAGTAAGATACATTAATGAAATACTTTTCCTTAATTTTATATAGCTTTCATTCTGTAGTCATAGTTCATATGCTGAAACATAGCAATACTTATCCACTTAAATATTTTAATACGAAATGAGGACGCTCTGCCAGACGTTCGCGCTTTAATCCTGCGAATTCGAGGACAACTTTCGTCATTTTTAAAGTCAAAAATAAATACAGGGATTTACATTTTAATTACGACGAAACTTAACGACGAAGCGAGCGCAGCCCTCAAATGTTAAACTGGTGAGACAGTTACGGCGAGAAACGGTTTTGATTTTAAAGTCTCCGCGAGCAAAAACGGAGACCCTTTCCAGTCGCTCGACTGTAACCAGCAGTCAGTAAGCCTTCTTCATTTTTAATGTAAACGCAACAGCTGCATTTCTACTCGCTTCCCTGTCGTACATGAAAGAATCTAATATGTTGCGTGGTCGAAAGGGATGGATGGAACTGTATTTTTAACAACAACGTCGGCATTTACAATATTTCTAATAGAATAAATAATGTTTGTTTTCAATATGGGAAGACGGCTCCTAAATACACGCACTCCTTTACAAGCAAAACAGTTGTAAAATCGGCTGCTCGGCGAAGTCGTTAATCTCGGCGGACGTCTAAATCGTAACTTTACGCTCATTTTCGAACACTCCCATTTACGTTTTAAACGAAGCTCGGCTGTGTGTTTTTCATTATTCTTCTTTCCCTCCTTTCGGAGTTCGTTGTCGGCGGCGGCAGAATGCATGGGTGTGCTGTGGAATCAATTGCGTTTGATAAAAGAACTTAGCTATTGACGGTGACACTTATTTCTCCCTATGTGAATAGGGATGTGAGGGCTGCGAAGTAGTTAATTTCCTAAGGAAGTCGATTTAGTAACTCGTTACAATAGGTGCAGGTTACATTTGAAAGAGAAATACGACGAACGAGTATGTGTTTCGTTTGCTTATTGTGTTTAGTTAGAAAAAGAAACCTTTCAGAGCTAAATATATTTTCAATCAAGCAAGCTAATCGAAGAGAAAGTCCAAGCCAATAACTTTATTTATGTATCTGTTTACTTGAGACTCAATAGATGAATTCGGTTAAAGGCGTAGTACATAATATATTGTAATGAGTAATGACACTTTTTTGGGAAAAATTGAAATATACAGGCTGATTCATTTTCAAACCTCGCCATGGGATCTCGCATATTATTAGAAATTTCTCATTTTATGCTTTTACCTTTAGAACTCTCATTTGGCCTTGCATAGAAAACCTAAAAACACATTCTCAAGACCACTTTCGATCTTCCATTTACCATTTGTAAAATATCCCGTTAATTTTAATTCAAATTCTTGTTCACATAAACATTTCAAGGCTTGGTAAACGATACATTCTCGACCAAATTTTTATCAAGATCTAGAAAGATGATATGATGTGGCTGTTGTCGTTCTGGATACAATTCCAAATATGTTGCATTTGCTATTGTTGTATTTCGGTTCGATGAATCAAAAATACTCAACGTATCTCGTTTATCTTCCTGGTGTACGACATTTTTGTATTATCAATTAGAACTAGAACCGCCGGGAATTCCTCATATCTCGAACCGCCACCACGGTCAAATTGACCGGTGATTAAAACTCAATTTTGTTTCGACTGTTTTTATTAATTAACATAATTTGTTTACATAAAAGTGTATATTTATTCACAAAATATAAGAATAACACCTAACTTAACTTTGGTATTTTAAATATTGTTACAATTTTTGCAATAAGTTACTTTAAATCCACATTTCCCACATATCTTCTTGTTACAGTTCTTACATCTATCCTTATTTTCTTTTCTTGACATGTACGTCTTTTGCGAGATTGCTTATCTGTCTTTCATCCAGCCTGTAAGTTCTTGTTGCATTATTGATTCGATGTTCCCTCCTGAGGGTCTTCTTCGTTGTTATTGGATTGTTGCGAGAGTTCTGCCAATTGCAGAACGAAGTCGAGACGTTTTATTTTTTTGCCAGTGATATATTTGTATACAGCAAACGTATTATAAAAATATAATCATGGACTGGCCATCATCTTGAGGGTGCCTTCACGCTGTATTTTCGGGCCATTTGATGTACTACGTCAACGCCATATTTTGTGCTATTATAGTATAAAACTGTTTCTGGCTTTTTCTTTGTACCAGCGAAACTGTTGGATGTTGTGTACTTAGAAGGAGAACATTTTTGTTTATTTTGGCTTGATACACTGTCAAAGTACAAACCTTTGCTTTTTTTCATTACTTCGGGGATTTCTTTTCTCCACCTACTCACAGTTCCAACAATTGTGGTGTTTAGTTTTGCTAATTTCTTTACAAATTCCAAACTGGTAAAAAAATTGTCCGTTGTCACATTTCTTCCTTTCTTGTTGTAAGGCTCTAATAACTTTAGAACGACGTATTCACCAAGTGGTTGTCCTTTTGATCTCGAATCATCTTTTCCTAAATATGGGAAGGCATTCAACACGTATTTAGCTTCAGAGTCAACAGTAAGCCAAAATTTAATGCCAAACTTATCCGATTTATTGGACATATATTGCGTAAATCGATATCTTGCTTTTGCAAACTGTACCAAGATTGAAGGAAAATCCTTTTTCTGTTGTTTTCTTTTGCTGGCGATTAGAACGAAGAGACGTTTTCACTTCCTGCTTATCACTGGAGCTAGTACTAGTCACTGCAACCGTTACATCACAAACTGTGTCATTGTCAGATTCATCACTATTTTGTTCCCCATTCGCAACAACTCGAGAACGAATTTCGTTTCCACTGTCCGTACTTACTGATTTAGAATCATTCTCGGAATTTTCTGGTGAAAGATTTTCCAGTTCGTCTAAATACGCTAAAGCTTGTACAGCCGAGAGGCCTTTACTGGACCACATACTGTTCAGTCTAACTAAACAGGACGAATGCACTTTCAGAGTACTATCGATCTTTTTATGTCCATAATAGTGCAGGTTGAAACTTGCAAAATATTTTGTTGAGAAAAAGAGCACGAGTAAAAACACGTTCTTTGTCAAGGGCAAGGCTGAACAAGTCGAAACAAGTGCGAACAAGTACTAACAAATAGGAAGAAGCTCTGATCGGTTGATGCAGTTATATGTCATGTTTTATCTGTAATAAATGTTTGAAATTATGTATATATTTACATGCGGTGTATGCCTAAATGTTTAGTTCTGTCAAATGTTGCAACCAAGAAAACGAATTGACAAATAAAGTTTGTCAAAACATTTATTTAACGTACCGGTCAATTAGACCGGGGCGGCCGTTTGAGGTAAAACTTCCCAGAACACCGCTTAGATTTCTACAAAATATTCAAAATTTTGTGAGAGCATTGCCAAACTAAATTTGGGAAAAGTCACATGATTTCAAGATCATATCAAAATTAATTCCTTGAAAAAAAAACTTTAAAATTGAAAGACGGTCAAATTGAACTGAAACGCGATATAAAAATTTCGAGTACACCATTAGGTAGAAGAACAAAAGTGACATTGAGAATGTGTTTTTAGTTTTTCTCTGCAAGGCGAAATAAAGGTGATGCGGGTAAAAGAATGAAAGGAGCATTTTTTTTTTTTTTTAATCTGGAATGTCATTTGTCATGGGTTCATTTTCGCTTCGGTATCATAACAAACATAAAATTTTGCTAAATTTAAACCTACCCCTTATCTCCAATAATAAAAGAGATTCCCGTGGTGAGAGCCGAAAATGAATCAGCCCATAGAATTAAATAAATGGGATCTTATTTAAAATTTTCAGTTATTATAATTTTTTTTAAACATCCCTTATTGGACATGAGTTGTACAATCTTGAGTTAATTTAGCTACAATTGATAAATTTCACTTTTACAAGTGAAACGAGTGCGAGGTCACTACACCAGTGTCTAGTTCCCTGAAGTCAATTTTAACTTATGAATCAGCACTATATCACTACACTGTGTTCACAGCAAGACTAGAGGTTTTACGCGCTTGAGTCGTCTTACGTCCTGCGAGGTGTTCAACAGTTGAATTGGTTCAACGTTGGTATGGTTAAGAGTCTTTTTTCGTGTTTCCTGGCATATTTTTGGACCACATCATCAATCCAGTCCACATGTACACCGTCATGAACTTCCTTATTGGTTACATATCTGTAAGCATTTGTAATCACATGTAGAAACTTGTTTTGGGTTCGCTGGATAATGTCGCAATTGGATTTTTTAGTGCAGTTCCAAAGTTGTACACCATACAACCAAATTGGTTTAATGATTGCTTGGTAAATCAATCTATTTGAACTAAGGTTAAGTTGGTAGTGCCGCCCTACTAACCAATGCATTTTTCTCCTCTTGTGTCTGATATGTTCAGTCTTTTGTTTAACATGGTGTTTCTAATTTAAACTGCTATCCAGGAGAAGTCTCAAATATTTGCGAGACTCGTTCGTTGGAATTTGCGTTCTAGTGAGGAGGATGCTTAAATTGTCATCCCTATTGCGTAGAGCAAACGCGACGTGGGTTGATTTTGTCTCATTGAGCTTTATTTTCTAAAACAAAATTTGGGTGCCAAAAGTACATCAAAATTTATTACTTCAAAGAAATAATTACAAAATTTTTATTTTTAAACCATCGCCTAATTTAATCCCCACGCAGAGCGAGGCTTTGGCTGCAGCAGTTCTGATGTGGAAACTCATGTGTTTAGAAGAAGTTTTTCTGAGATAAATACTCAGCGTTTTATTGACCTTATGTCTAAGGAATCTTGGGGTGTTTTGTCGGATAGGCTGAGCTTAGATGATAATTTTCAGTATTTTTCAACACTAGTTATTTTGACGAGGCTTTTTCTATGTGCAGAACATGTATGGAAGCTAACAACAAATCTTGGATTACTTGTGAGGTTCGTACCTCCTCCGATGAGTTGCGATTTAATCATAAACTTTATAAACTAGGACTTATATCTGAAATGGAATATAATCATCTAAAAGCTATTGATGATATACTAATTATTGACAAAAAAAAGAAATTTAATGATAAATTGTTAAAAGTAGCGAATAGTAATGAAAAATAGTTAATAATGAAGTTTCAGGTACCCGAGCTTGTAGTAGTTTTATTATAAAGGATGATGAGGAGTTGATTACGGATCGTTCGGTTTTGTGTAATTTATTTATGGATCAGTTTAGAAGTATTTCGAATAATCACCAGTGTAATATCCAGTACAACGACAGCTTAAATATTCAAGATAGAACAATATATTTGCAACCAACAAACAAATACGAAATTTTAAATGTAATTATGTCTATTACACGTAAGACATTTTCGGGTATTGATGGAATTCCTTGCCGGATTCTAGGGTACGTCGTTGAGCTTATTTCAGTACCATTATCAATGATGGTTAATCAGTGTTTCTTAAACGGCCTATTTCCTGCATTATTGAAGACAGCCAAAGTAATACCGGTTTATAAGAAGGGGGATAAACAACTTGTGTCAAATTATAAGCCAATATCCATCTTGCCTTGTTTTTCAAAAATATATGAAAAGGTAATGTTCCAGATAATAGTCTCTTTTGTGAATAGATTCAAAATAATAGTCTCGAATCACCTTGGTTTCATTAACTTCAGATCTACACAAGATGCTCTTTTTGAGGTTTAAGATTACATCTATAGTCTTTTTGATAGCGGAACTCAGGTTGGTGGCCTATTTTTTGTTTTGACACAGGCGTTTGATTCTGTAGATCATGAACTCCTGCTCCAGAAACTGTCAATTTGTGGTATACGGGGACGTTGCAAACACTGGATAGCATCATACCTGACCGGCCGTATTCAGTTTGTGTCGGTTAGATGTGGTGACCGAACTGCATATTCTTCTGCTATGGAAGTTCTACAAGGTGTGCCACAGAGATCCGTCTTGGGACCACTTTTGTTTGTGTTATTCGTCAATGACCTACGTAACTCTTTTTCAAATGGGAATTTGTATCAATTTGTTCGTACTTACGCTAATAATATGTTGTCGTGGTGTGATCGAAATGGCTTACCTATTAATAAGTCTAAAACAGTTTTACTGCCTCTTACAGCCACGAGGCGTCAGACTGATAAATCATCATTAGTACGCGGTGAGTCGATCCCTGTGGTGGCATGTACTAAATTCTTGGGTTGCCAAGTGAATACCCTTTCATCGTAGGAAGGCCATATTTCGGCGCTTCAATGTTGTGTTTATTGAATTAGGTCTTGTTCAAGCTTAGATCTTGCGTTAACGTTGATACACGATACACTATTGATGTTCTACCATGCGCATATTTTATCTAGACTGAGGTATGGAATCATATTCTGGGGTCAGTCATCTCATTTCTCGCGTTGTTTTATTATTCAGCAACGACTGGTACGCACCATGTTTCATTTGGAGAGAACTGCCTCCTGCCTACCTATATTTAAGACTAATGGTTTAGTGTCATTGCCTTCTATGTTTCTCTATGAATGTGCTATGTTTGCAAAAAAGCGCCATTCTTATTTCACATTAAATGAGCATATAAATACCGCGTACGATACTAGACATAAAAAAAATTACTCAATTCCAATTCATAAAACCTCATTATATGAAAAGAATCCAAGGTATGTACATATGTATTAAGGTATTTAATAAGTTACCAAGTTGGGGTCGTTGATGTCTACTAATAGAAAGAAATTCATTCAAGGTACAGGTAATCTTCCAAGAGCGTTGCAGTAACTTCAAGTTGGCTTGGTGGTGAAATGAATTTAAGGCACATAGTTCTTGTTGATAGCAGGTACAGAACCTGGAAGCTTATGGATCTTGACAGGAAGTCTGTCGAGGTGCTAACCGCAATCCTTACCGGCCATGCTAGATTAAGGAAACACCTACACCGCATGCAGTTCGCTCAAGAGGAGGAGTGTCGTCTATGTTTGGAAGAGGAGGAAACAGTCGAGCACATTTTCTGCCACTGTCCTATCGTCTACGGAATCTGATTTTCTCTGTTTGATGATACTTTCTCAGGGTCTGAGAATAACTTCGCAGAGCGAACTTCTGGAATTCGCCAGAAGGATAGGTTTACTCGGCGAACTTTGGAATTACTTGACTTTGCTGATCGATGTACATGGGTGGACTAATCCTCTCAGGGCTCCCTTACTGTTGCAATGTGAACTATAATGTAAAGTCAGTATGTTTATTTGGAAAACAATTCCATATCATCAAGAATCTCCTAGTAAATGTCCCTTCATGAATTTTCTGTTACGAGGAACTGTTGAATATGAAAACTTTTTTTTTAGACGTAGTTCAAGTAAAACAATACGATTACAGTTTTTGTTTCCAGGTTTCTATTGATTTTAGAAACAAATATCACGCTTAATATACAAGAAGGATGTTGTCGAGACACGAAAGCCATCTGCAAGGGACTGGCTACAAGACGCTATTATAACACATGGTATTTTTTGAGATATTTACATTTTCACTACTATTTCAGAGGGAAATTGTGCTCTATTCACTGTGCCAGACCTGTTAATACGTAGAAAAGGAATATGTAGACATAAAGTCTTATTGTTGAGATGGTATTCGTCAAAAGGAAGTCCCTTTTTCAAATGATCCAAGACCACCTAATTATGTTCTTTGTTTCCGCGATAATCCTTCTGATTGCTTTTGGCGGTACTAGCAGTTCGACGACGCATGTAGAGATTGGTTCCTTTTTCTTTTATACTTTTCCTTTTGCAACGATCTATTTCATCAAATTAGTAAAATCAAGTTTTCCTCTGATGGACTGCAGATATCCGCCTTTGACATATATATTTACATGTGTTCGGTGTGCATCCGCATCTGAAACTCCACATATTTCAATGAAACAGAAGACCCTGTTTACGCACACAATTTAACAGCACCTTCGTAGAGCCATTCAAATATCATCATTATCGCGTTCAGTCTTCAAGAGTGAAGAAACTGCATGCCTTTATGATTTATTTTACTGTTTGATTATTTATTCGTGAATTTTACGGTGCCGTAAAAAGTGAGTTATACGTTTTTACGATGCACTTGTTTATTTTGCATTTTATTTCCGTTACACCGTGCCGACTGCGTTCGTTTTCATATAGTTTTGAGGTGGGTACTGTGTATGGTTTTAAATCGGTGACGGCGGCGCGAACAATAAAAACGAGACGTTTTATTTTCATTGTGACATAGATGACTTCGGTTCATTTAACCTTCTTGTTTGTCTAATCCTATTACCGATTAAATTATAACGCTGTGGCGTGCGGATTACGCCGTCTACCAGAAAATTTAATATATTGTATAATGGGCTGCGTTATTGTTGGCTTTGTGCGGCTGACGGAAAAAAGACGATCGGGGTTTACTGACTCGGCGTTATTAAATTTAATTTCGAAATTCATATTTTAACGTCTCAGCGGTTCGATATTATTTAATATGACAATGATTAAATTTCGTTCAGGGATTTAACTTTTCATGTAAAAAATGTGCAGTAATAAAAAGAAAACGTGTGGAGCTGTAAGTCCACAAGCACGAAATTTGATAAAAAATTCTATTGTTACTTTTCATAAAATACATGACATTCTACTACGTAATTTATCGGGCTTCTTTGTAAGGCTTCTTAATTGGGATGAATTTTGCGATATTCGACCCACAAACCTTGTAAGCACAAGTAAACCCAAAATGGATTAAATAGGTTGTAGATGCGGATGATAAAATTGGAAATTTTATTTACCAATTTCGTTTCTTGTGTCTATCCTGTAACGGTGTGGATTTGGTTTTTGTAAACTTTGCGCAACATGAATAAGACTAAAAACGTGTACTTGAGTTAATACAGATTCAGGTACAAAGCTAATCATTAATTCTCCAGCGGGATAGGACTTGTAATTGATTAAAAGACCTGCAAAGTGGTTAATATTAGAAGAGGTAGAAAACGCGAAACTGTCATTGAAGAAAGACATTTCTTTAATATTAAAACGGAAGAAATTAGGCTTTCGTACTAAGTTTGGAATTTCAAAAAGTTATGGTAAACGTCTCAGAGCGCACAAAAATTGTTGCAACTATTCTCAATAATCACACTGTTTGAAGACGTTTCCTATTGATTTACGGTCCAGTCTGTTTGCAGTGATCACCATCATGCCAACTGTGTCCATGGATACATAATTCACCAATTTTTCGAAACCACTTTTGTGTAATACATATTACTCTATCGAGAAACTCAGCCAAAAGTTATTTTCAGAGGTCAGTAACTTTTCTTAACGAATATAAGATATCACTGTAATAGATTTCAATAATCTTGAAGAAAACTGACCAAAAATTGATCACGTTAAAACTACAGAGTGATGGGTTTGAAAGAGTTTCTAAGTGTTGCTCGTCTTGAGTTTGCCAGAGACAGGGTGGATAAATGACTAGTAAAAAGTAGTTTTTAGTGAGGAGTCCAGATAGAACTTTTTTATGGATGTGTTCGCATTGAATTTCACTATGGTTGTTGAAAAAATGCCCCGGGAGACTTTTTCAGTAACGAATTATGTCGAAAATTCCAAGGAAAATTATGGATTTTAATAATTCACCAACAAAAGCCAAAATATATTAACTATTTTTGTTTTTAGATAGTGCTTCAGCTTCCCAAGTCTTCTGTTTTTTCCTTAATATTTCTTCTATTTCTCCATTCCATCCTTTTCTCGGTTTTCCTCTTCGTTTCTTACCAGGTTTCTTTGCTTCCCGGTTCTTTTGGCTTGGTGTCCCCACCATCTCATCTGTGCATTCTGTATATATTTTCTTGCACTTTCGATTTCTAAATTATTTCTAATTGTTCCATTTCTTATTTTATCTAGTGACATTTGCTGTTCTTAGATGTTTTATTTCGGCTGTTTGTATTTTTTCTATTGTTACCCATGATTCGCATCCATAAGCCATAGTAGGGAGGTAGATTCTTTTATAAACCAAGATCTTTGTTTTGGTGCTAACTTTGTTCGATCTATGAAGCAAAGATGTAATTCTGTATTGTCTTATATATATATATATATATATATATATATATAAGACAATACAGAATTACATCTCTCTATATATATATATATATATATATAAGACAATACAGAATTACATCTTTGCTTCATAGATCGAACAAAGTTGGATGCGAATCATGGGTAACAATAGGTAAAATACAAACAGCCGAAATAAAACATCTAAGAACAACAAATGTCACTATTATATATGTATATATATTAAAATATCTTTCTCAGGGGATTTTGGGAAAATTGTTAAATTTTCTAATTTTAAACTAAATTAACGATTCTTAGTGGGTTCGGGAGTATCCCTGGATACCCTTTCGGCAATTTTATAACGAATTTCCAAATTAATAAAGGATTCTAAAAGTAACTAACCTTGAACTTTTGAACGATGCCAATGTTATATAAACTCTCTGTTTATATAACCACTGCAGAAAACTGCCTGTTCTGGAAATTTGTCCCTTTTCTCTTCAAATAGAGACTTTGATTTCACAATCGAGCACTTTATATGGAGATCGGAGTTAAGAAACACTTTGATTCAACCAAGGCTGAATAAAGATTGATGAAAAATTATGGCGTCGCTCCTCTTTCTTTTATTTTAGATCGCGAAAGACCGGCGATTGTTGTATTCCACAGCCAATTTTGATAATTTAACCCAAATAGAAACCTTTACGGTGAATTTCGATCAAATAAGATTGTTTCTGGAAATAACGTCAACGCCCCAAGGCCAGCTGGCTGGGGGGGAAATGGTAATGATGAAATTTGCATTTTTCTCCGCAAGACGGACATTTAGTTACCAACGAGTGGCCAACCTGACATTTAGTCGTTCCAAAGTAACAGCTGAGAGAGGCTGTTGTTGTCGTACATACAAAGTTGAACATAATATATATTGTTATGTTCAACGTTGTATGTACGACAACAACAGCTTCCCTCGATTGTCACTTCTGAACGACTAAATGTCAGGTTAGCCACTCGTTGGTAACTAACTATCCCTCTTGCGGAGAAAAATGCAAATTTCATCGTTACCATTTCCCCCTAGCCAGCTGGCCTTGGGGCGTTGACGTTATTTCCAGAAATAATCTTATTTGATCGAAATTCATCGTAAAAGTTTCTATTTGGGTTAAATTATCAATATTGGCTGTGGAATAAAACAATCGCCGGTCTTTCGCGATTTAAAATAAAAGAAAGAGGAGCGACGCCATAATTTTTCATCAATCTTTATTCAGCCTTGGTTGAATTAAAGTGTTTCTTAACTCCGATCCCCACTTAAAGTGCACGATTGTGAAATCAAAGTCTTTATTTGAAGAGAAAAGGGTTAAATTTCCAGAACAGGCAGTTTCCTGTAGAGGTTATATAAATAGAGAGTTTATATAACACTGGCATCGTTCAAGTTTCAAGGTTAGTTACATGTATAATTTTAAAACTCGTTAATTTCGTTTTATTAATTTGGATATTCGTTATAAAATTGCCGAAAGGGTATCCAGGGATACTCCCGAACCCACTAAGAATCGTTAATTTAGTTTAAAAAATTAGAAAATATAACAATTTTCCCAAAATCCCCTGAGAAAAATATTTCAGTATGTTCAATATCTAATTTCTTGGTGGTAGCGGGTTCGTTTTTTTTTTTAATTCTCAAAAATGAGATCAAAACAAAACTATGCTTCGATAGCAAATTTATTGTGTTCTTTAGAAATTAAAACATTTAGTTAATAAAAAAAAAAACGAAGCCGCTGCTACCAAGAAATTTGATATAAGGAAGTGATTATATCTTATTAAAATCACTTCGTTTGTCTTTTTTTTTAGTGTGCTATATGAAAAGGCCAAGCGTCCAAAATACAGCTTGGAAATCAGACAGTACTTTGATATTGGAGGCACCATTGGGGGTTTTCAAGAAATCCAGTAGTTTAAGAATCGCTAATGCTTCAGCTGAGAAAATGTTGTACTGGACGATTGACAATAAGTGATAACTGCAGCACCGTATCGCTGTTTTTCGAACCATTTGGTTGGAATTCCAAATAGGAAATTTAATATCTTAAGATTATTATATCATTTTTCTGGTTTAAAACCGCTAAACGTGCGTTATTTTCTTTTCAAAACTAAAATAACATATCATACTGGGGCCGTGCTATACAGAACGTCAATTACGAATGTCATGATATATTGCTAACGGGGGATGGAAGTTCGTGCATAATTACCGAATAAAATTTCAGCTATCCCGAAATATATATCTTCCTTGCGACACATTTACAACTCGCGCACGATTTTTTTTCCACAGAACCCTCCAGCTCAATCTCCGGAGATCCACAACATGTGCATATCATTTAGTGGGAGGTAATAGCATCGGCGAAATCTACCGGCGACAAGCGGAAAAAAAGGGGCAGATGCGAAAATAACAACAGAGAGAAAAAAGCGAAAAACACAAAGCAGGCGCGGATATAAACGATGCTACCCTAATTGAATACGTTTTTATTTATCGTATCTCTCGTTTAATTAACAAACGTCCGGGATATCTTTGTAGTGTAGTCTCTGCCGTTTCGGGATACGTATAAAAGATACCTGCGCCTACGTATTTTTGTCGGTAAAGATTTTATTTATGTTTCAATTAAGTTCGTGCGTGATTAAGAAATTCGTACGGTTCGTTTAACCCTGTGCGTTTGTTCGGGTGAAGACGTCGTTAGACAGATGTTTGATATCACGCTTAAATTTGGCTCAATTGCCGCTTTAACTTTGTTCTTTGAGATCATCGATTGCGCGCCGTCCATTAAGTTGCATGACATACACCTAATGGTACTTCGTTAAATGTACAAAGCCGAATTTCAGATTGTTTATGTATGTTTCTTGTCGAATATTTGACACTTCAATTTCCAAAGTGAACTGTTAAAGCCTGGCGTTTCTAGGTTAATTGAATATTAAATTGGAAAGCAACAAATGGTTTAAGGATACGCATTTATTACACACCTACTGGAGTGTGTACGTAAAAATGCATTAAGTGCTACGTAGTGAAGTATGGTATCTTTCAGAAAAGAGGAAACACTCAACAATTTATTATTTTGAGATTTACAAAAAAATGATTAAATAGCTTTTTTGTTTGTGGTCATGCGTGCCATTTCACGGTACTTTCAAGTGCTTTTTTCCATTTGCGATTAAACCGGTAACGGACACAGCTTTGGTTTTTTAAATGACATTCTATACATGCTTTAACATTTTTCGATTCACCATACTTTTTTCTGTTTGTATCAAATTGTACGAGTATTATGTAAGAAAATTTTGATGTAAATTCCACAAAAAATTCCCAGGTGTTCAAGACAGCTATTAGCAGGAAAAACAAAATATTTATAGCAGGGGTCTAGCAATGTAATGTGAGGCCCTCGGCAAATTTTTAGACGGGCTCTCAAAGAATTAAGGTCGTCGTTGTTTTTACATATGTATATATTTAAAGTCTCGTAAAACCTCCGTCAGCTTAATCACCGTTGTGCAATCAAATTATTTTTATATAATAAACTTATAACATAAGAAAGAAGATGCGGTATCCATCTTGCATTAATCTTATTCATACCCAAATGGTTATGGAGAGATCGGCGTATACTTGTTTCAGAAATGTTAGACATCACTACTAATTCCTTCACATTCAAACGGCGATCTGCTAATACCATATCTTCAATAATTGAAATGTTTTGAGGCGTTATCAGTTCAGTTGGTTGACCGGGGCTCATCATCTTCACGGGATTCTTGCCCCAAACGGAAACATTGGGCTCACTTTTTTACAGTGGAAAATGAAGGAGATAAATCACCATAAACGCCGTCTAAACATTGTTTAATGTTATTAGGCGTATGCCTTTTTTGTGTTAAAAATTTAATGACCGCACGGTTTTAAATTTTCGTTACCTGCGACATTTTCATGCACTAGTCACGTTGTCTGGCTGGCTACTAAAAGCTACTACTCTTCGAGCCGTAATATGTATAGTGCAGGCTTCGAACATGTGTAGTTATGACGCAACGGAGTTTGAACGCGCTTGAACCTGTATAAGTTTGTCAGGCCGAGAATTTATGACGCCTACCTCGTAGCTCTGTCCAATGAGTTATATACATCTTTTAAGGATGCAGGAGTTGACTTGAGTGCTGATAACGAAGTACGAAATACGCTTTTGTGTTTACAAAAAGTTTAATTTAGTACGTAAGATAACTTTTACGTTGATGAAGAGTTCTTTGTATTTAAATAATCAATAATTGGAAGTGTCTACTTAACGATAAATTCAAATGTTTGTTATCAGTTACAAAAGTCTATTTATATCTTTTGTGTCTTCAAAATAAAATAAAAAGTCCTACCAGGGGACAGGATACTCGGGGCCACCTCAGGCTGGGCGCCTGTGGCACCTTGCAGACCTTGCCACCCGGTGTTAAGTGCTCGCAAGTCAGCTTGATTGTGTTTTCTAGATCCTGGACGTTTTAAGGTATATCTGCATTGAATACCGTCTTAAGATGACCCCATAAAGATAATGAAATGGTATGAGATCTGGTGACCTCGGTGACCAATGCACTGGTCAATGGGTAGCAATTCAGTGCTGGCTAGATGTTGCATTCAGGCCCTGTATGGCAATGAAGACATTAAGAGCTGGCGCTCCATCCAACTGGAAGAACAAGTTTTGTTTGCAAAGCCAGTGGAAAATCTTCCAACGTTGTGATTAACTCATCTTCTGGCATTCAAAAGGTCCTACTAATCTGTTTCCTGTTAAACCGCATCAGGCGTTGGTACCTCAGGCGTTTTGATGATTCGTCTTTCTTATCCAATGTAAGTTTTCGTCCGACCAGAAACGATTATTTTGTTTATTAATAACACCATTATTAGTGAACTATGCGTCGTCTGCCTACAAAATTCGATCTAAAATTTCTGGTTCATCATGAAGCAGTTGGAGTTACGCAATAAAAATCAATCGGAGATCAGAATCTGTTGGGCGTAAGTGTTGCACAGAAATAGGTTTGTATGGGTGCAGCTTGTGTCTTTTTACAGTTTTGTGTACTGCTGTAACTGATGTTCCGATTTCCTGAACTAGATGGCTAATGGGCGAATGCGGATACAGTTGGAGGTAGGCCAAAATCTGCAATTCGCTTTCTTTTCGCAGCTTGTTGGCTAATTTATATGTGGGTCTCTATGTTGAATTGCTTCAGGAAATGATTCTTGTCGTCTTAAGTGCTTTACAATTTTCAATATCCAAGTATGTGGAGGATGACACATGTCGGGATACCTTTCTGCATAGAGTGCGGCAATTATTCGTGAATGACGATTACATTCGTCAAATATAACAGTAAATCCACTTTTTCACTATTATTCATCTCATTCACACACACCAAGGTTAGAATGGTTATTATTATGACCGATTTCGTAAAATGTTCTGTGATTATATGTAAACGAACCCTGATAGGTGTGAAATACTTTAAGAAAACCGTTGTTTTTGTTTGCAAGTATTTAGAAATGTTGTGGATTTCGAGCAAAATTTTCTTATGCAACGCACATAAAATTTTATATGTACACAAAGAAAAAATATGGTATATTGAAAAATGTCAAAGAATATACCTACCATTCAAAAAATACCTGTCATTCAAAAAACCAAAGTTGCGTTTCCGGTTTAACCGCTGGTTCTTTTTCTTTGCAAATTTCAAGATAATGAAGTTATTAAGTGTTTCCTCTTTTCTAAAAGTCGTTGTATGGCGGTGTAAAATACAGCTTGTTTGGGTGTGGCGAGAGTCCAACGGGGTATGTAAGCTTTAGAACGAAAACAAATAACTAAACATGAACATAATCAAAAAGCAACTTCTTTGAAGCAAGGCAAAATCAAAATTTTCGCTCACAGTGGCAAGAGACCAAAAGCTTACATTAATAAGATAAATGTCTTGGTTTCGCTTTTGTCTCGTCATGCCAACTCTTCAGAATTTTTTTTTTTTATTATCGAAACTTTAAAACCAACAAAAGCCTTTTTACTCTACTTCCTTGGCGTTTTTAAATATCTTTCAATACGCAAAAAGGATATTTTCGACACAAGCCAATGACACCTAACCAAGCTGACAAAATATCGTTTATATCTCGCCTTTGTTTAGTAAAGTACAAACTGGACTGGCAAAGTTATCTGAAAACGAAAAAAACGAAAATTACTGAAAGTGAAAACAAATCAAGAAAAAATTAAATATTGACTTTCAGCGTTTTCGTTCTATTTTTGAATTGTTCAAAAGATATTGAGGTGCCGTTTCGTTTTGTTTTGTAGGCATAGTGTAGATCCACTATTGAAAACTAATAACTAGTCTGGACAAACAGCGGTAACAGTCAGTGTAGTAGATATGTGGTGCGGAGTCGGCGATTATTTATTTCACGCGTTCACAGCGTCAGTACTAAATCGATGCTGTATGCGAGTAGTTCTGTATATATGTAGGCTGTCGTAACTTATTTCGTAATTGTACGCTTATGTTTGCTTTAAAAATGTCGCAGTTAGGTACGTTGCGAAAACGACTAGTGGCAGACACAGTTAAAAACTTTATAGTGGACATGCCAGACTTAATTTCTGATGGCGCTAAAATGCAATGTCCAGTTTGTAAAATCCCTTTAATGTGTTGGTCCAGAAGCCATTGTCGTCACATCGAAACCAAACAGCATTCTTCTGCAAAAAGTGGTATACGAGACCAAGAAAAATTTACATTTGATTTATGTGTTACTCTTATTTTATGTAATCTATCGTTTCGTTTACTAGACAAAGAAGCATTTGTCTCCTTCTGGAATATATATGCGGACTGTAAATTACCTAGTTGGACATCGATACGAACTGTTGTGCCATTTGCTCGTGAACATATAGAAAAAAGAATGAAAACGGAATTGAAAGATAAAAAACTGTGGTTGTGTGTGGACGAAACAACAGATCGTCAAAAACATTCTGTGGTTAATGTAAGATCGTCAAGAACATTCTGTGGTTAAACGTAATGGTACGTATAATGGAACCACATCGACCGTCATCCTCCTTCTTACTTGCTTCCAAAAGAGTTATAAATTGTACTGCCGATGAGATTTTAAAGGTGGTGTTGAACTCATTGAACAAATTTGAAGTTTCAACTAAGCAACTTTTAATGTTTATGAGTGATGGTGCTGCAAACATGCGTTCTTTGGACTAATCTCTTAAAGAACATAGTGGTAACTTCTTACATGTAGCGTGTAAAATCCATACTCTAAATCTTGCGGCACAAACGATTCCTACATGTTTTCCACTAGTAAATGCATTGATTGCTAGTACAAAGCCAGTGTTTCTAAAGTCCCCGAAAAATACCCGACTATTTCACAAACTGTGTCCTGATTTACCTGAACCACCACAGCCGATTGTTACACGTTGGGGAATATGGTTGCATGTCGCGTTTTACTACAACAAATATTTTGATCAAGTAAAGAAGGTAGTTTTAAAATTCAATTCGGCAGAAGCTGCAGCAATCAAGAGAAGCCAGGAAATATTTCAAGATAGTCAGGTTAAAAGAGATTTACAAACTATTCACAACAATTATTTCGGACTAGCGGAGGGAATAGAAGAATTACAAAATGTTTCGATGTAGCTAGTGGATTCTGTTCAAATTGTGAATGATGTTCACGCATAGTTATGCGCTGTAGAAGACGAAACAAATTGGTGTGTAATACGAAAATTTGATACGATATGATTTTCTTATATTAAGACAAATTTGTAAAGGTGCGTGTGAAGATGCATTAAGTTGTTTCAAAGATTATTTTAAATATGCAAATATAACATCGCTAGATGTCGAACGGTCGTCTTCGGCATTAAAAAACGTTTATTCCGCACGTCGTACTCACTTGACTGAAACAGCTGTGGAAACATATCTAATGATTCAAATATTTAACAGATGTTACCCAGTTTGTGATTTCACGGAAGGCTTTTAAAACAGTAAGTATTTCAGCACGTTTTAAAGTTTATTTCTTACCTTATATTTTATGTGCAAACTTTTATGCGCTCGCCACGCCTCTGGCTGTTACCGCATATTTGCCCAGGTTATTAACAACATTATAAAATGCTGTCTTTACTAACGTATGCTTGTGATACGTGCATGACAAAGACGTCATTTGTTTCTTCTTGTTTAAGTGTTTCATAAATTATGGACGTAGATCTACAATAGTAAAAATCTACGTTACTACTTCGTTAATACTACGTTATCGTTGCTAAGCAATGAAAATAATTGGCAGGGTAACTCTTAATTTGAAGAAGTTTGCGAAATGTCTTTCTTTGAGAATAAGGCAATGACAAAAAGTCTAATGGAATTGTTTAGTTGGAGCTGAAATGGGTGACTTTCAGACCTATTGCAATTAAACACAACTTAAACTTCGAAGGTTCGACTTTAGTAAATGTGTGATAGTTGATATCTTGTGTAACATTTGCTCCACTACACCATCCAACCAGTATTTATGGAATTTTTTTGATTATCTGTGTATAAAGAAATTTATCCAATAATCATAATTACAAAAAACAAAGTTATTTATACCCATGCAATGTAGTGTTCTTTTGATGTTGAATTATTTTTGCAATAAAACATTTTTATTCAGTTGGTTTCAGTCATAAAATTATCTACTGTTAATGCTGAATTGATACAATTTGCTCTGTAATAAAAGCAAAAAGTGAAATGAAAAAATTTGTATTAAATATTTTTAAACTGCGTTCACTCCAATTTATTACTTTTCATGCGAAATATTTGAAGCCATTCATGCATTTGTTATAAAAAAGCGTGACGCCAGTTAATCAAATAAAATAACCAATATGCATTAAAACAACTCTAAAAGCAAATGAAAAAATACGAATTCAATTGTTGGAAACATTTGGAAAACGATTTCATGGAAATTTCCATTTTTATTAACCTAATAAAGTCTGACTCATTTCATTTCCGATGACGCAGTATTTCAACATCCGAATTCTAACAGATATCTGCGTTCGTTAACAGAACATTGAGTTCTTACGATTATACCTACTTCCTCTTGTTTTTCTCAGTGATTGCGAATTTTAAGCAGTTCCCAAATAAAGATACAATACAAAGGGATCCCTTTCGTTCTGGAAGTTGTAGTATTGGGACAACATGTTAATAAATTAGTATTTATGAAGTAGATATTATAAATTATAAATTATTAAAAATTTCGGCAGTTAATAAAAGAAGCTGTGTATATTATGAAGCGAAATTATCAATTATTCAAAACCGCTTCCTGTACTAGAGAATCGTCTAAATTATTAATTTGCCTTTCAACGTTCTTAATTATGTAAAATACCAATAAATTGTTCAGAATGTTGATATTGGGTCAATATCCGCACCCTATGTCTTCTACTAAATGTTTAACATTACTTTATCTTTTATTAATGCGTGTCTGTGGGAATTTGTACACTGCTTTTGTGGAAGAGAGGAAATATCAGTCTTTTACCTAATTAGGTCACGGGAATAGAAATTACCGGCGACAAATGGACTTCCGAGGAGACAGAGACAAATTGAATGCCTTGTGCGCTTTTAGACGCTACAATCTCATTTTATATGTTGCCCTTTCAGCTCCTATTCTTGAGAGTTGCAGAGTATGAAGTTTGTACTCAGGTTGCGTGAATGAAAATTATATGATAAGTTCCAAAATTACTGATTAGCACAAAAATCGATGGACATAAAAATGAATTTAACAGGCGTCAGTAACGAAATAAAAGTGAGTTACATAGTTTCGAAGCAAGGCCAATAAAAGCATCAATTTCCCTTAATATAGGAAAAGTTTCGGACATCATAATTAGCTGCATGAACTGTAAAGTAAACTGACATTTGCAGAAGATTTTCAAGCAACTAATTAAATGTTTTAGGAGACATTTCTTCAAATGAGATATGCGTAAATACAAATTTGGCAAAAGGAATTACGACTTTTTAAACTATTTTTTGCCCACACCGTATCCTTTTAATGCGCTTCTTTTTGCAGTAAAATTCTCAACTGTTGTCTCAAAATCTTAAAATTAGAAAGAGTTCATATCTTTTCGCAAAAAAACTTGAAATGTCACATAAGAGAAACGCCAGTGTTATTGGGGAGTGAATTTTTCGACAATTTATTGTTTCAATGCGCGACGGAAGCTATAGATAAAGCAGAAAAATAGTGCAGTTTACTTTTTGACTGTGTCGAGTTTCTATAAAAGAGTATATAACCAAATTATACAACGTTATTTCGTACAAAGTAAGTTACAGTTATTTTATCAAGTTAAGCGTCTAATTTTAAGAATTCTACCCCAAAAAAATAGTGCATTAGTATTTGTATGTGGATATATCACCCAATTCCAAAAAACTTTACCTAATAACTTTCTCGATATATGTCATAACTTCATACCTATATGAATCAAATCGGTGCTTCTGACTCAACTTAAGTACAGAATAAAGTACGAACAACCTCTACGTTCGGTATTCAATTAAATTTTCGTTAAGTAAAAATACACTTTTTAATTACTTTACTGTCAAAATTCATGTTAATTATTTAAAAAGTTTGGTGATAACTAACGCTGGCCACGAGCGGTACCGCGCATCGGCGTAGAATCAGTTCGGACCGAGAGGAACGGTAGTATTACTTCGTCTGCGGAGCAGTACGGACATTTTCGCTGCCGGTCATTTGCGCAATTGTTTATCTGTCCTAGAAAAATTATGATTTCGTCAGCAAAACGACCGCGGTCGGACAAACTTCGAAAATTTATTGCAGAAATTCCAGACTTAATATATGAAGGTGCTAAAATTAAATGTGTAATCTGTCAAATCCCGTTAATGTGTTGGTCCAGACAACATTGTCTACGACACGTAAATAGTGAAAAGCATGTGTTAAAAAGAAATTGCGCACGAGACAATGAAAAATTTATATTTAATTTATGCGTTACGTTTATTGCATGTAATATACCGTTTAATTTACTAGACAAGGAACCATTTATCTGCTTTTGGAATAACTATTCAGACTGTAAATTACCAAGTCGAACATCGTTACGAAGAATTGTGCCATCTGCGCGCGAACATATTGAACAAAAAATAAAATCGAAGTTGAAAGATCAAAAATTGTGGTTATGTGTCGACGAAACAACAGATCGGAAGAAACATTCTGTTCTTAATGTAATGGCACGCAAATTGGAACCTCATCAATCGGCACCTTCAATTCTATTAGTCTCCAAACGAATACAACAGTGTACTGCCGAAGTAATTTCAAAGTTAGTGTTAAATACATTGGACAAGTTTGAACTTTCAACAAACCAACTCTTGATGTTAATGAGTGATGGTGCTGCAAACATGCTTTCTGTAGGCCGGTCTCTTAAAAAGCATTCTGCTAATTTGTTACACATTACGTGTAAAATTCATGCTCTCAATTTTGTGGCGGATAGTATCAGAAAATGTTATCCTGAGGTAGACGCTTTAATAGCGCATACCAAAACAGTATTTGTCAAATCACCGAAACGTATTGCCCCCGTATACCAGACCCACCAGAACCTATTCTAACTCGTTGGGGAACATGGTTACAGGCCGCGTTTTATTATCATAAATATTTTGACAATATTAAGAACGTGGTTTTACAATTCGATACAAAGGAAGCTGCCGCTATCCAGAAAAGCCAGTCGAAATTTCGAGATAGTCAGGTTAAAATGGATTTAAAAATCATTCACGATAATTACTTCGGGCTAGCAGATGCAATAGAAAAATTACAAAATCCTGCGGTGCCGTTAGAAGAATCTATACAAATAGTGCAACATGTTCACGCACAGTTATGCGCGATTGAAGACGCAAAAAATGTTTCTGTTCTAGAAAAATTTGAAAGTGTTTTTGAGAAAAATTCTGATTTTGGCGCATTAAGACACATTTGTGAAGGTGCGTCAACAGAATTGTTAAGTTAATTGAAAGATTATTTTGCTTACTCAAATATTACGTCACTAGATGTAGAACGTTCGTTCTCTGCATATAAACGCATTTTTTCCTCATGCCGTACTAGTTTTGCCGAAACAACAGTTGAAACCTATCTAATGTTGCAGATATTTAACAGACATTATTCACTTTGTGATTTCACGGAGGACTCTTAAAATGGTAAGTGTTTGAGCACGTGTTATTTAATTTTTATTTAAAAGATGAGCGAAATTATTTGCGGTAGCAAACATCTCTATTAGCAGAATAACTCTAGTGGAACGCGAGGCCTGGTCGACTCTACGCTACTGCGCGGTACCGCCCGTGGCCAGCTTTAATGATCAGAACACTTCATATATGACGTTTTCTTTCCATACTCAACTGCAAGTTAAATAATGTAGCATATCATGAATGCTCGACTTCGAGAAATTATTTTTTTTCTGAAAACATTAACATGTGCAAAAGGTGTCACAGGTGTCAATTTAAACAGCAACATCTCTTCGTTGGCATAAGTTATGCAAGTCACTTTTGAGATTGTTATGAATTATATGAAAAGATATCCTATAGCAAAGTGTCACTAAAATATCGGCTCCTCCGACACTTTACTGTTTGAGATAATACGCTGCAGTCCTTGCTATCATTATAAATGCACATACATACCTTTATTGTGTGCAAGATCATATATATATGGTATGATATATTCACAAAACGGAATATAACAGAAAAATGCCTAAAGTATAATAAAAAACTACTCGTTTACTTTATAGACCTGGAAAAAGCCAGGCTCTTTTCTCTGCTCACATTGTTTTTTGCCCGGAGTGAATCCACCAATACCATGAAGCTATATTAGCATTGACATTGGTTATTGTTACTAGGCATTTTTTTCATGTGTATTTTTACTATATCATGTTAAGCCTGAGGAATCATTTGACATGTACAGGTACCGTAGCGCTCAGCCGCAACGCCATCTTGCGTTAAGCAGCCCATGAGCTGCTCGAGAGGTGGTGGAAATTTGTACTCCTATTTCTGTCGCTACTATCTAGGACTGCATGACTATATCTCTTGCTACCAGGTGGCGCCAGGAAATATTTCACTGCTGTTTTTGGAAATTAGTGGCATAAACCGAGAGGTGAACGCAATGTAGGCAGCGGAAACTAGCGCTCGGAACAACGCTGGTGATGCCGGATAGGCAGAAACATGTCCGTTGGTTAGTGCCTTTTTCCCTGCTCACATTGCTATTGTCGGGAGCGATTTCACTAATACCATGAGTTATATTAGCATTAATTTTAGCTGCACTAGTTTCGGAAGAAATTTCAACATTTTAACTGTCCTGAATGTTCAGAGGTAGAACATAGTGTAGTAAATGCATAGTAAATGGTAAGCAAGATGGGATAATTTTCTTTTTGTTCGCTCAGTTTAAACGACGTGTTGTCCGTACACAATCTATTATTTGTTTCAAGTTGTATTTATATATTTATATGGTGTATGTATGTATAACTGCTGTTTTAATATAGTGGCGGTAAGCATTGTCAGCGCTATTGAAAATGACAAAAGGATGAAGTGAAACAGCTTACCAGTTCTAGTAAAGAGAGCTTTTTACATTAAAAGCTTGTTATTCTCCGATGTGTACAGGAAAACTGAAAAAATGGAATTCACAGGAGCATGCAGATAATAACGACGAGGAAAGAATACATGTCTTTCAACACTATTGTAGCACATACTCTTACACCGAGTATGTGCTGCAATCAACAGAGAGGAAGTAGTAGAAAAAACATGGCAAAGTATTAATCACAAGTGCTTCACTACAATAAGCTTCTTCTCAAACATTTAAAAACATTCTCCTTTTTTTAAATATCTGGCAGAATTTGTAAATATGGCAAGAGCAGCAATTGGTTTACTTAATTGATTAACATTTCGAGTGCCCACTTCCTTGAAAATCATGCGTTAGTAAAGGGAATGGGCTAACTTGCCGCGAGGCAATTCGCCGCGACACAACTTACCGCGAAGACAACTAATCGCAAAGACCACCAGCCTCGTTTTCAAAATATTTAGAATAAACATTTTAATCTGCTTGCAGATGACACAAACTAGGAATTTTCAATCCTCGAGGACTTTATACCTGTTAGGGAAAATACCTCTAATCTTGATAGTGACTACAACCCAAATATTTTATATCTTGTAAATTATGTTAATTTCATAATTCTATTATCAAACTTCCCTGCCGTTATATTCTAATCCAGAAGCATTACTACTTTAAGGGTTTTCCCTAGTATAATAGTACTTTCAATAGTAAACTGCATTGTTGATTAGCACTCAATTTCAGGGTGGAGCAATGGTTTCTTAAATGCATTTTTTTTAAAGTAATCAGTAATCAGAAGAAATATAGCAGAGCTGGATGTTCCCTTAGATCCTTGTTAGTTCTAAGAGTTTGTTAACAAATGTATGAAGCTTTAGTACAATAGTATCTTCATTTACGCATTATAACTACTTGTTATATGATTCTTTGAACCTCAGAACAATAGATGTGTCACCAATAAATACTTGGGAGCCTCCAAGACGTTACAGACGCATCAATTATTACAATTTTTAAATACAGCTTACTTAGAATTTAATTTTACCAGTGTTTGTACAAAGAATATTCTTGTTTGTGGAAATGAAGTAAGGTTATTAGCTCTTTCTTCACTTCCAGGAGATTTAAGATTATGGTAATGTTGTGTTTAGTCCGGGATTTAATTTTTTTTAATAACAGTTTGTAAATGTAAATGAAAACGCCCATACTTGTCTCTGCGGCTTGTTGTCTTCGTGTCGAGTTGTTTTCGCGGCGAATTGTTGTCGCAACGAATTGTCTTCGCGGCAAGTTGCCCTTATGGCGAAATGTTCTCGCGGCCAATTGTCCTAGACCGGTTAGTAAATCATTGCCTAACAATGAGGTTAGTATAATCGCCGTAGGTATGATAAAACTGTAGAGTGTTAACTCTAAAGTCCATCAAATAAATTAAAACCGATTGGAAAGTAAATTACGTTGGTTAACTTCTTCATTAGCATTAAAATCCGAAGCTTATTTCATAGTTTTTCCATCGCATACAAAGTAGTATAGAATATAAAATAAGGGTATGATTCATCTTACAATACTTTTCTTTCTACACAAAGTTATTAAATTTACTGCATTTATTGTTGTGATTTTGGAAAATATTTAATGATACCTAAATGTATGTTAATTTAAGCGTAGGTTAGTGAAAAATTTTAACACGACTGTTAGAATCCATGTACCATATGGATGAATTTACAAATACCGTTGATCACGGATATATTAGAACAAAACATAAATTTTAGTATTACGTTAATAAAGGTGAAGATCACTTGTAACTCGATACAAACTTAAAAATAAACGTACACTTTGAAGTAATCTGAAGTCGTTACTTAATTATCTGTAACGAGAATCATTGATCAAAATTAATGGGCCTATTTTTAGGACTTCATTGAGAATACCTACCATTAGCTGTCATGTTGTACAGAGATTGATGTTGTCCCTTCTTACGCCAAGCCCTCACGACGAAGATAGAAAGTAGAATTACCAGAAATATGGTAAGCACGACTCCCAGGTACAGCAACACGTCGAGGCGGGTCTTCTCGATGTTCTCTGTAAGAAAGAAACGAGACACAATTAATAAAAATCCAATAACTGATCGTGCGGAGGTGGTGTTAAATGTTACCGCCTCCGAGAACAATGAATTAAAGGCAGAAGTACATTGAAAATGACTTGTTGACTTTTATCCTACGATCGTAAACAAAAAGAATGTAGTAGATCGGAATAGAAAAGGAATTTAATATTCTCCCTCGTGTAGGATGTAATACACGAAAGCTGATTTATCTCATATTGATAGAAAGATAGATGATTTCAATACGAGATGTCTGTATTTTCTACTTAGAATGGAAGCAGATAGGTCTATCAATACGGAGATATACAGTCTATATATCGATGTATTGCTTTGTACTACTAAATAGCTTGAAATAAGAATCGTATAACTTCAGATTGCATATAAGTTCCAGACCTCTTTACAGAAAGCTTCGATTCTTCGTTGATTTGTAGTGGTGGTAGTACGTTCTTCATATTTTTAAATGTTTTCTACATATGCAAATTCGCATAATAAAAAGAAAATGGGATACATCTTGTATTTCCAGCGTCTTAGGTTTCGGATACAAGTACAATATTATAGAAGAGCAATATTTACCAATATTGAATATTTTACTCTTATACAGTGTGCCTACTTAAGTTGGCTGCACATGGAACACTTTTTTTATTAATTTTGGAAAAAATATCAATACATTCAAATTTGAAGTAGTATGTAGATATCATTACATTTAACATCGCCCCCTCACTGGCGACGACGCGTATTCAACGTTTGTTACTGAATTAATTTTTAACATTTCCATATGTTTTGATTTTTTTTTTTGGATTTTTAATACCGTTGCATTATGTACATTTTTGTCTGGATGTCTATTGTTAAATATTTCTGCTGCTTCCCGATAACTCTTATAATTAGCACAATTTCTATTTTATCTTTCACACTCAATGTCGTCGGCATTTCTACTTAGTATTTAGACTTTCAAACTAATAATTGACATTTAGAGTATTGAAAAAGCTACAAAATCATATTTTTAACAATAGATAGACATGACCGCATATTTGAATCTGGATTGTAATTCTAAACGATGTTCTAAACAATATATATATATATATATATTATATTAATTATCAATTATATATATATATATATATATATATATATATATATATATATATATATATAATCGATAATTCCCTTATACCCAAATTGGGTGTCAGGATTACATTTTCATTTCACATTATTATAAACAAATGTAGACCATTTCTTCTTATCTTCAGCCAGCTGTTTTGCTTCTATCCATGTTCTTCCCTTTTTCTGAATAATCTTTCCTACTACATTATCCCACGTTTCCTTCGGTCTTCCTCTGCTTCTCTTCCCTTGAGTTCTTGCTTCCCATACTTTCCTCACTGGAATATCATTGCTCATTCTTTGCAGATGACCCCACCAACTCAATTGTAGTTGCTCGATGAAATCTTGCAGTGATTGCGTTTGCAGATTGTCTCTGATTGTGTCATTTCTTAGTCTATCTCTTGTCACTCCTCTCACTCTTCTTAGGTACCTCATTTCAATCGCTTGTAGCTTGTTCTTTTGACGTTGACTGAGTACCTAGGATTCGCAGCCATATGTTAGTATCGGTTTATAAATTGTTTTAAATACTGTCATTTTGTTTTTTTTTTTTACACTTTCTTTTTATTTATAAGTCCTTTGCTCATCGCGTAGTATATATTATTTGCTTTTTGTATTCTGCTATTTATTTCCACATCATTATTACAATTTTCCTCAATCATAATACCCAGATACTGAAATGTGTCTATTTGTTCTAGTTCTATTCCTTCTATATGTATGTGTATTTCCTCTTTTTCTTTTGCTACCATCATTACTTTTGTTTTAGATTTATTTAGTTTCATGCCTTTCTCTTTTATTACATTATTCCATATTATAAGGTTATCGTGTAAGTTCTTCTCAGTATTTGCAGCAATTACCATATCGTCTGCAAAGGTACAATCTGAAATTTCGACTGGTTGCAGATTTTTGTATCCTATGTATATTGGTTTAGTGCTTTTATTAATTTCTCTAATAATCTCATCCATGTATATAATGAATAACAGTGGGCTAAGGCCTTCTCCTTGTCGTGCGCCTTCATTGGTCCTAAATATTTCTGATTTCATGTTGTCCTTTATTATATAGTTGTTGGTTTCTTCGTATATGCATTTAATTATACTGATCACCTTGTTACTAACATTTTCTTTCTTTAAGGTGTTTACTAAGATTTCTTTTCTTGGTACTCTATCAAAAGCCTTTTCCATATCCCTAAACGCAAAGTATGCCTTATTATATGTCAGAGTTTTGTTTATAATTTCCTTAATTGTGAAGACGTGATCTTGAGTGCTTCTTCCTTTTCTAAATCCGCTTTGTGAATTTGACAATGTTGCTTCTGTTGTTATTCTAAGTTTTCTTTCTATTATTTGTTCCAAGACTTTAACCACCGTACTAAGTATAGTTATTCCTCTGTAGTTGCTACAATCTTTCCGATCACCTTTTTTTTATAAATGGGGAGTATAACTCCTATCTTGCAGTCTGCTGGTATCTTCTCTTCATTCCATACTTTATTAAATATTTGTTTAAGCACCTCTTTTCCTGTTAGTCCCATCTTTTTGAACTTCTCTCCAGGTATTTTGTCATGCCCGGGTGATTTACCATTTTTTAGTTTTTTTATTGCTTCATCGATCTCTTCTTTTGTAATAGTTCCCAATTCAATTTCCTCTATGTTACCCATTATTTCAGTTTCTCTCTGTTGAACTAAATTATTTGTGTTTAGTAGTAGTTCAAAATATTCTTTCCATCTTTGCATAATCTGTTTTTCCTCTGTCAGTAATACACCTTCTGAACTTTTTACCGATATTGTGTCATATTCTATTCTACTTCTCATATTTGTTAGTATTTTATAAAAGAGTTTTTGATTTCCTTTACTATCATTTTTTAATTTTTCTCCGAAATCATTCCAAGTCTTTTGTTTGGCTTCTCTCACTGATTGTTTAACTTCTTTAAATTGCTCTTTATATGCTTTACAATTTTCTTGCGTTTTGTTGCTAAGATATCTTTTCCACTTTCGTTTTTTATTTTTATCCCATGCCCACCATGCCGTTTGTTTCCTGTTCTTACTAATTTTGTAGGTTCCACAGACTGTTCTTGCTGTTTTCAGTAAAATATCTTTAAATTCTTCCCAGGTTTCTTCTTCCAAACAAATTAGATTCAAATATACAGTCATGTCTATCTATTGCTAAAAATATGATCTTGTAATTTTTACCTATACGAACTCCGAATCTTCCTCCCGATATAAATTCGAAGTCGAATATCTCGAAAACTGTTCGACATATCGAAAAACGAAAACCACTCTACAGTACTACTTTATGATCTTTAAGAATCTGAATTTCAAAATTCGAAAATTTTATGCAACGTACCGACGCAACGTACCCATTTTTGACTACTCTGTACATGCTACCTTAAATTAGGATGTGTTAATATTATTCTCTCAGAAAGCAGAACTTTTTAACGTCACTTTTTTCCCTAAAATTAATAATAAAGTTTTCCACATGCAGCCAACTTAACTAGACACGCTGTATAAGAATAAAATATTCAATATTGGTTAATATTGCTCTTCTATAATATTGAATGAAATATAAAAGAGTTCCAAGAGTTTGCTGGCAGCTTAAGTAGACACACTGTATATGTTATGCGTACCATTGTTTTATTTCTAATAGCATTAATGTTATTCAATAAAAGTATTAACGTATATTGTAGAACGTAGTTTCCTATTTCAAAAAGTATTTTCACTCTTCATATCATTGCAATATAATCGATATAGTAACAAATAGCCAACTTACTAGGTACCACTACATTGTTGTATATTGATAGTAGCGCGTGTGGTTGTGTAACGTCAAACAAAGTACAATGTATCATAGACGCGGATAACTGGTTTACCCATCAATAGCATTCCATTATTCAGTAAGGTAACACTACAATCCTTCCAAGTCTCGTAAACTACGCTCTAAAAGCTCATACCCTTAGTATACTGATAATAGCTTATTATATAATACATTAAGCTCTCGCTAAACATATTCGCACCCCTCTTAGGAGGTAATTTGGGAACCCTAGCGATACTTCGTGACAAAAATGTGTACGTATTGTACTCAGACCCTCAGATATAGTGAGTGAATCCAAATAAGGACATCCAAGTCAGTTTCATTCAACGTAATAGCACTTTTACACCTCGTTTTCGTAAGATATAGTTTTTTTTTTATATAGTCATTAATTTTAAGGACATTATACAGCGGGGTCCTAAAGTACCCCCCCCCCCCCCTACACTAACTTTTGAACGACACAAGCTAGCTTTTCTAGAAAAATTGGGTCAATTTATATTTTTTGTTAATTGTCGGCAGTTCAATTTCATTTCCGGTGTCACCGGAAGTGACGCCAACTTTCTTATTTTAACTGGAATATCCTGTATATTTTTACGTTTTTGGAAAGGTAATGAAAAAGCGGATCCAACGATACCACAAACATATGTTATACTTTAATTTAAGAAATATGACGATATGTAGCAATAAAGGTTTTGGTAATCTGTTTTGGTGTTCGTTTCGCAAAGTTGGCTAGGAAAGAGCAATAATATTATAACCTGTAATTGTCATATTTTCGTTCTTTGTGCTCGTTACTATTTTATCTCATTTTAACTTGCTTTTTTTAATTGTTGTTTCTCCTTTACTTCATCAAACTTTATTGTAATTAATCAATTATGGTAGGTTTGTGTAAATTTGTTAGTTTTTGATAGGCAGTGTGCTTAAGTTCCAGTTTTTTATATTATTAAATTTACATTGGGCTTCACATGGATCACGTAAGATAAACATCAAGTCCCTAATTTTAATACGCGGTGAATCTGGCAGCAATTACTACGAAGTGGAACATAATGAAGTGAAGATAGGTAGTATAAAATTTACAGAGCGAACTGCTTTAACAGAAGATAATATGATTTAAATTGTTGTACAATTTGTTGCGAAACCACGGCAAATAAATTGGCCCGGCAATTTTGCATGGTTCGTGCCGAAGCCATCAAAAAAAGTAAAAGTAACAACACAAAAAATCAAGAAAACAGACATATTGTCTACCAAAAACTAACAGATTTAAACAAACCTACTATAATTAATTAATTGCAATAAAGTTCGATAAAGTAAGGAAATACCAGCAATTAACAAAACTAGTTAAAATGAGAAAAAATAATAATGAGAATAAAGAAGGAACGTAAGACAATTGCAGGATATAATAACAATAAACAACAAGAATAGTTTACGCTTTTAGAATTGAGATTTGACAGTTTGGCATTTGTTGCGATTACTTTGTTTACCAACGAGCTCTTTAAATCAGTCTGGTGTCACAAAAAACAATTTGGCGCTCATTCCTAGCCAATTCTTCGTAACAACAAGAACAGATTACCATAACCTTTATTGCTGCATATCATCATATTTCTTAAGTTAAAGTATAACGTGGTCTTTGGATTACCTTTCTAAAAACGTAAAAATATAGAAGGTGTTCTATATAAATAAAAAAGTTGACGTCACTTCCGGCGACACACGAAATGCAATTGAACTGCCGATAATGGAAATCGCTCTATTTTTTCTAAAAACGCTGGCTTCTGTCGTTCAAAGGTTAACATGGATGGGGACACTTTAGGACCTCACTGTATGTATTATATGCAATAGGTGGTAAATCTGTTTGGATATATCTACATATTTACATCTCATATTTAACCCTTTGGAACAACTAAATTCGAAATTTCCTTCTCCAAAATTAACCCACGAAGAGGAAAAAGCCAACTGGATTCCTTTCCTAGATATGTTAGTAATAAAAAATAGAAATACATTAGAAATAGACGTACATATATAGAAAACCTACTAGTAACAATAGATTCATCTTAAAAGATTCTAATCATTCATGGAAACATAAGCTTTTTGCTACTCCTTTTTGGTGCATCGTTTGTTTAGTGTTTATTTAACTAACGATTGGTGTCAAAACAAGTTCAAGGGATTCATCAAAATTCTAAACTTTAAGGAATTCTATAAAGACGTAATGTATAATACTATTAGAAAACGTAAAAATATGACTATATAACTCGTCTTCGCTCTCTTTTCATCATGTCCTTAAAGTTCGACTTGAATGTAACATTTTCCTAGAAACATGTACAGAATAAATTCTTTTACGCCCTTTACAATAATTTGGTAAATTAAATATTACTTGGTAATGAATCACCACATCCGGTCCACATTATACAGTTGCCGATACTTGCTAGTGTCATATCGTTAGAAGATAGATCGCGAACTCCCATGGCATATTACAGAATGTAATATGGTATTTTTAAATACAGGACATTTTAGTAGGCTGGAAATTTAATTGTAAGAATTTAAGATATTGTCTATTATGAAACGTGCATCATAGTTGATGAGTTTTGATAAATGCTATTGGTAACAAAGGGGCAAAGGGAAGAGACGACAATCTGCCTCTTTAGTTCGAGTCGCCTTTGAGAGAAGTCATATTTGGCTAAGTGTTTAATAATTTTAAAAGCAAATTCAAGTGATGTAGAGTAAAAATTTTACTTCAATTACAAGTTCGCCTGGTTTTCCTTACGTAACGCGTTACCAGAGTGTGCGTTAATGTAAAATTTTGAGGTTACTTTTTATGCTATAAATTTAATTTTTGTAAAACATTATTATTTACAATTTTTTAACTTCCGAAAGAGTATCTAAGTGATACTACCGGACCTAACGACCGTGAAAATTATCTTTTAATTCAGAAAACAAAATTCTATATTTTTATAACAATACAATATATTCCAAATACTAGATCGAGAAGTTACAGCATATCCAACCGTGTCTTTCAACGTCTTTGTAGTTCATTTCTACGCCATTTGTCGTAACTTGATCAGTTGAAGAGATGCCGTTCGGTTTTTAACCTTTCTTCAACACCCGAAAAATTCTATTCAAGTGTTTGGAAGTCTCAGATCGATCTAAAATCAAATTCCCCTGAAAAGCGTGCACGTCGGCCCTCGGGCGGAAAAAAATTCCGCTTTATATTTACACATAAATATTCCAATCGAATTGCCGGAGTACGCGTAGGTAGTCAGAATTGGTATGGGAGAGTTCGGGATTCGAAATCACTGTTTAGATTTCAGTTAGTAAGTACTGGCAGCACCTGATGGCTATATTACTTCCGGCTTTCTGCACCTAGCTGTGTACCGACTACAAATAAATGAGATCGCGATGCCGAAGCATCAGTTGCTGCAGAACTTTGGAGAGAGCGGCGGCGGTTTGTTGAAGGGTTAAGCTTTCGGGACCCTAATTGAGGCGAACCTAACATGCTGTTCGATTCGGATTACACAAATTTCATCATGCAAAATACATAATATCCATTTGAGGCATACACACTTGTATATATACATACAAATATAGTTACTCTCAAGTTGGGAAAATGGGAATTAAGTGAATTAAATAGAGTAGAATTTTCAAGGAAGATACACATAGATAATTTGCGATAAATTGACTGTTTATATTTTTGTAATAACAGAAAATTGAATTCCTTTCCATTCAAATACATTTTCGCAATTAGCTATAATTGTTTAAGATTAGGTTGCATAAGACGAACATTACAACTATTTATTTTTATGATATTATCAAAGTGTGAAAAAAAGTGATGAAACAAAAACGAATGTCTTGTTTTGCAAATAATCTTAAACTAAGGGTAAATAAAAAACAAAATTTCGAACAAAGAAGCAAGAAATCAAACTGTTGAATTGCTGGGTGTTTACATTGGTTCCTCGTTAAGTTGGAGTTTCCACGTTGATTACCTTAGCCGATAACTAATTATCGTTGTTTATCAAACCCGAAAAATCGTAGAAACAACAAAAGTTGATAAAACCAAATTGATTTATTGTTCAAATTTTTAGCCCATTGTAAACAACAATAAATTAGTTTGGGGCAGTACCCCCCTCTCCAATGCTCGCAGAATTTTTTTTATTCAAAAGAGATGTGTAAGAGCTCTTGATGTAAGTAATAGATTCCCAAGTTAAACATTATTTTAAACAATAAACAAATATGGACAGTTCCCTTATTGTTTCTATTCAATTGTTTGGTGACTAAGAAAGAAGGTTTGAATCAATTACAATTACAGTCAGACATTCATGATTACTAGTACTAGGTAATCGTCTCTGCGATGCATAGGCGTTTCAGCGGAGTAGTGGGCTATGTGCAAAAATCAATTCTCGCTTTGTCAGCGTCCGCTTGTTTATTTTTCTTTCATTTAGGAAACGAGAGCGTGCGCTGTGTTTTGTGTTACGTGTTATTCGTTATAAATATATAATTATTAACTTAAAATGTGTAATGTGAACAAGGTTAAAAAACCACCCTTTGCTGACACAGTAAATAAGTTTATCTGTGACCTTCCGGATTTATTCTACGACAGTGCTAAAATAGTTTGTAAAGTGTGAGAGAAACATTTGATGTGCTGGGACAAGACGGACTGTAACAAACATGTAAATACCCAAGAACACAGAAAAAGAAGAAAGGGCAAAAAAGAACCGTTTCAGAACTTTTGGTATAAGCACAACCCCGAGTTGAAGTTGCCAACTACAAAAATGGTACGTGAGCGCATGCGCAGACGTGGAAAAGAAAATCAAATCTTCATTAAAAAATCAGTTGCTTTGGTTATGTGTTGACGAGACAACAGATTGTAAAAGAAATTATATTCTAAATGTTATAGTACGTGCACTGGACCCTTATAAACCGACATTTCCACTGTTACTAGCTAGCAAAAGACCGGAAAAGTGTACTGGTGCAGAAATTGTGAAGGTGATAGTTAGTACGTTAGAAAACTTTCAAGTCTCACCACGTCAAGTGTTATGTTTATGAACGACGGTGGGCCACGACAATGCGTTCGGTAGGCTGTTCTCTTCTTGAACACGGTTGCAAGTGTTTATATGTTATGTGTAAAGTACATACTTTGCATCTTGTGGCAGAAACTATTCGACGATGTTCGGCCGAGGTAGATGCATTAATAGCAAGTACAAAAAAAGTGTTTCTCATATTTCCAAAACGTCTTCGATAATTTTACGCATAGTATCCTAGTATTCGTGAACCATCACAGCCGATTCTTACACGTTTATTATGCCGAATATTTCAAACAAGTGAAAGCTGTTATTCTACAATTCAATCCTGGCGAAGCTGCAGCTAATAGGGACAGCCAGACTAAATTTCAAGATATTTCCGTTGAAACGGAGTTACAAACTATTCGTAACAACTACAAAGAATTACTTGGCGTAATAGAACAATTACAAAATAGAACGTTGTCGTTAGTGGAGTCACTGCAAATAGTGGATGAAGTACTGCTACGCACTATACATGACGCAAAATATAATCGCGTTTTAGAAAAGTTCGAGAGTGTGTTAAAGAAAGATTGCATAGAATTTCGCTAACGTAGCAATCAGTAAAATAACAAGCAACGAAGCTTCATAACAAACTGTCAAATAGAATAAAAGAACTATGTACCTATTACGTCATTTAAAAGGGAAGTAAAAAAAAAATTGAGTGGGCTTTGTACAGGTTGAAGATTTCTTTAGTTATAATATTAATTAGTTTTAAATTACTTTCCTGTCTATTTCGTTTTTTGGAAATAAATTTGACCTGAAATTTTCTAGGCAGAAGTGGAATTTTACCAAGTCACTTCATATTTTGTATTTTTGACTGTGGTACAATATTACTTCAACATTACGTACTGGAAAACCATATATTTCTGACACAAACTGAAATTCTTCGGTCATACTTTTCTACATAGTTCAACCAAATCAACGTTTTCTTTGATGCTCCTGAACATATTTACAATACTCTCTTCCGAATTTAAAATCTTAAGATCAGTTGTTAATTTATTACTTAATATGAATAACTAAGGTAGAAGAAGACTGAATAAAAAATATTTCATGTAAAAAAGTTAAGGCTATATAAGATCATTTTAATATCGACTTTTCTGTGTGGTGCTAAATCCTGGGTTTTAAACGAAGAGTGAGAACAAATTATTTTCAAATGGGAACGTAAAATATTGAGAAGATTTTCTGGACGGAGAGAAGCGAAAGACGACATGAGAACAAAAAATCAACAATCTATATAAAAAAGCTAACATCGTGGGGATAGCGAGGACAAGATGATTGCAAAACATCAGACATCTAGAGCGGATGCCAAGGAATAAGTCAACGAAAGATGGAGCGAACCTGAATCCAGAAAGAAAAAGAGAAGGTTACGTAGAAGGTGGAGGGATGATCGGAATGATCTGGTTGGTTTTGTGGAACTACTTGATCAAGCTAAGGGCATAAAAACCGTGTTTCAAGATAAAGCTGCCCAATATGATATACATGATAAATTTCTTGTGGCTGATGTTTTCATTTCAAAATGAAATTCAGAATCATAATTCAAATAAATCTTAAACGAAACAAGGTGGACCTTTGAAGTTTTGTGACCAGCTTATTGGTTCTAGTGAAAAAGTGTACAATTTGATTATGCTTTCCTAAAATAAGGTTTTCTTTCCAAGGGTGTGTGACGTAGTTTACTATTACTTTTGGAGGTGAACTGAAATAAGATTTTCCGGCAGACTGATCTTTCAAAGTCAAAAACAAAAGGAGACAGTTAAAAATCTCTAGGTATCTGTTATTCCTATTCTGTTCTGAATGCATTATCTTCCTTTATCTGTAAATTTTAAAATACAGAAGTGATAATGTTCATAATAGATGGTATAATATAACTTTTCTACTTCATATGTAGAAAGAAAGAATGCTGCTTTAAAATTGATAATGTAGCTTTCAATGAAAATAGCAAAATATCTTAATTATTGATCTCATTATCGATTTAACTCTTAAAAAACCTCTAAACGTTTCTATTAGTCAATAATATCGCCGATTTAACATTTTGAGTATAAAATTCCATTAATTTACAATAACTGAGCGACGGAGTTCAGCATTTCAATTAAAAATTGAAGATAACATAATTAAAATTGGACGACATCTGCTCAATTTCTGCGAGGCCGAACAATCGGTAGTTCTCCTGTGTGCGAACTAATTCACAAAGTTTCATTAATTTTATGAAGAGGGCGCCTAGTTCGCAGCGATAAGTTAACCCGATTTACTTATATCTAAAACGTAATTGTAATACCTGTACTGACGACAAGCTACTTGGCATTCTGAAATTCAATATGCATTCTAGTCAAGTTCTATCTATAAAGCATGCATTGTCGTTTATGTCGTAGGTCACGTAATGAGCATTTCCGAAATTTGATATTCGACTTCGGCGCTTTCATGAAAGCTGTACACGCGACGGGATGTAAGCAATAACACACCTGTTCACTTATCACGGTAATAATAAGAGACGTTAACGTATATAGGTGGCAAACAGTATTAATTCAACGTATTGATTGCAGAATTTTAGGCGATGATATTATTCATATAAAGTCTGGAGTACTAGTCATCGTTTATTCAGAATAAACGGGAAAAACCAATGACTTTTCCACTCCGCATACTTTTCCAATTTAAGGGTTTGGGTAACAGTATACTTTGAATTAGTTTATGTGAGTATTACGTAGCATAGTGAGAACAACGTGAATGAATGGAAGGTCGAAGTAGATATAAAATACACGTGGAAAGAATGTCTAATAACAATAACCAAAAAATAAATGCTAATATAGTTCATGGTATTGGTGGAATCATTCCCGGCAAAAGCAATGTAGCAGAGAAAATAGCGCTAACACATGGACATGTTTCTGCCTATTCGGCGTCATCAGCATGGTTCTGAGCACAATCTTCTGCCGCTATCATTGCGTTTGCCTCTCAGATGATTCCACCAATACCATGAGCTATATTAGCATTTATTTTTTGGTTATTGTTATTAGGCATTCTTTCCACATGTATTTCTATACATCATGGTAACCCTGAGAGGAATCATTTGCACGTATAGATGGTCGCTGTGTCTAGGCACAACGCCCCCTTGCGTTTGGCAGCCCAGGAGCTGCCCGATAGGTGGTGGATATCTACACTCCGGTTTGTCTTGCTACCCTCTGGGACGGCGTGACTGTGTTTCTTGGCGAAAGGTGTCGCCGAGAGACATACACAGTGCTGCTTTGGAGATTAGCAACATAAACTGAGAGGCAAACGCAATGATAGCGGCAGAAGATTGTGCTCAGAACCATGCTGATGACGCCGAGTAGGCAGAAACATGTCCATGTGTTAGCGTTATTTTCCCTTCTACATTGTTTTTGCCGGGAATGATTCCACCAATACCATGAGCTATACTAGCATTTATTTTTTGGTTAGATATAAAATGTTGTTAATTTTTATTTTTATTACCATTTCTATTCTAATTTATTTTCGCAAATGAAACAGTAGGTGAGTGATATATTCTTACGAAATTACAGATGTATGTACACAAATCTTACGCTATAAGTAGAGTTTGTTAAAAAGGTGGTACCAGATGGCAGTAGCGTAGCGGTAGCGGCGTGGATAGGGGTAATTTCCAACCCGTAGTTGATCTCGACAGTACCGCGAGAGAGTTCAAAGCGACAGTACGTTGCACGCTGCACGCCAAATAAGTACGCGGGGAAGGGACGCCCAAAGTGTGTAACGTTCCCTTCGAATGTGAATAAATATCTCAGACATTTCCCTGGATTAGAATATAGAAGTCCGCATATTTATTGCACAATATGCAATAGCGGATTGCTAAGTCGTGATAGGTTTGAATGTAGAAAACACAAGTAAACGTCATGTATTGAATTTAAGAAACAGTATTCCATATTGGCAATATTTACACGATTTTATTTTTATGTTAAGTGTGTGCACCATCCCACAACATCTAGTATCTAATGAACACTTTCGTCTTTTTTGGGCTAAGTACGTTCCCTCATGGAAGCTGTCAACATCTATGCAATTACGACACAATTTGCCACGTGTGCAAGGTACAGTAAAGGAATGTATAAAAGACGAGTTGAGAAATAAGAAAATCTGCCTATGTGTGGATGAAACAACTGATGCTCAGAAACACAGCGTTATTCAGGTTGTAGCGCGTCCTTTAAAACGTGATGGTCCACCAGCTTCATTGTGGTTATCCAGTAAAAGGATACAGAAAACTAATGCAGAAACTGTTGTCAAGATAATGAAAGATTCGTTGAGAGAATTTTGTATCACAGGAACCCAAGTCACGATGTTCGTTACTGACGGAGCCGCAACAATGCTAAGAGTTGGTAGGATGCTGAAAATATGCTTTCCGACTCTCCTTTACATAACATGCCTCATACACGCATACCAGCTCGTAGCAGAAACCATTCGAAAGAAGTATCCGATGGTGGATAAGTTAATAGCATCTACTAAAAAAGTGTTCATCAAATCTCCCAAACACATCCGTGTATTCAAACAATTGTGTCCGAAATTACCACCACAACCTCAGCCTGTAATAACGCGATGGGCAACATGGTTCCAGGCAGTACCTTACTATCAGAAATATTTTTTACAAGTGAAAAATGTCATCTTGAAACTTGATTCAAATGGTTCTGCAGCAGTTCGAGATAGTCGGCGACTTGTTTCCAATTCGGACGTTCAACAACAAATAGATGAAATTTCCATGAACTATGAAGTTGTAAAAGCTATTGAGCAATTAGAAAACAGTCACTTATCTGCACGAAACGCATTAAATTGCATAAACAATTTACAAGCCGCTCAAGAATACTTGACCAACACTATAGGAGTCGATGTTGCTCAAAAATGTAGTGCAATTTTAACGAAAAATCCCGATTTACAAAAGGTTCGGTCTATAACTGAAAATCAAGAGTACCCAGATGATAAAAAGGAATATCTGACATTTGGAAATCTTACTTGACTGGATGTCGAACGATCATTTTCGAAGTAAACGACAACGTATTCACAACACCGTCGACGGCTGAATGAATCGACAATGGAAGCGTTGCTGATGTTCTTTATTCTCTAATTGTATTTTTAGTTGACATTCCAAAAATATACGACTTTGGTAGATAATTAGATGTTGGAATGGTGGAAAGACTTTGTCAAGTAGTCATGCAAAGTAAATTTGAACACTTACCTACCACCTTTGTTGGTAATCCATTGTTAATGTCTAAGCTATTTCACAAAGATTGCGCGAAATTATTGAGTCCCAGTTTTGTCGAGGAGTAGGAAACATTGTTAAACACTACAGACAATCAACCATCGTAATTAGAGGAAAAAGTATTGGTCTGTTGGTTGAATGCAAGGTATGATACGAGGCGCCATCCAGTTAGAAAGTTTGCACGATGTTCTTTGTAAATGTTGACCAAAATTCTTCCGCTTCGTTCGGTTATAATTCTAGGTATATTTTAAGCAAATGAAGCGGAAGAATTTTGGTCAATATTTGCAAAGAACATAGTGGAAGCTTTCTTACTGGATGGCACCTCGTGTCATACTTTGCATTCAACCGAACAGTTCAGCCAACTAAATACGAAAGTTTTGTCTTAGCCCTGTCATTGAAAATATATAGCAAGAAATGAAAGAATACCTTGGGAACAATACTCAAAGAACAGTTGCTGACTCAAGAGCAAAATTACGACAGATTTAGGACACGTTAACTTCTGAGATTTGCAACAAACTTGTAAAAAATATGCCAATACCAATTCGAGCGGTTATCAAGTCAAAAGGAGATATCCCCAGTTGCTAGTGTTATTAGCTGTATTAATTTAGTTTTGTTTCTCAACGTGTAGTTGTCAAAATTTGTTGTTCTGTTTTTAAAATTTAATTATTAACTGCAATTGAAAATATTTCTTTCTTGGATCTTCACATGTAAGAATTTCTTGATAAGCATGTTTTTTTTTTAATATGAATAGACACTCATTTAAACTATTAGGTGTTAAGAACATTAACAAAAAGGAGAATTATTACACTGCGCATATGTATACGATCTATCGGCTACTTACTGATTCAAGTTTATATTCAAGAAATTATTTGTATGTGCATGGTTTATCACGTAATAAACTGACAATTCTGTTCTCAATTCTTGTGTCTTCAATGTGTTTATTTGACAAATTTAATTACCCTTTGGTGTAAGTTTTTTTGTAAAACTTATAATTATTATTTTTCCTTCTTTTTAACTAGCTTATTGACTATTCGACATTTAGATGAACACAATGCTATTTCCAACATCTTACATACTGAGTAATCTAAATAGCCGCACATTTTCCTACGAGATTCGTTCAGTAAGATGATGGGGCTATTCAGCGAATTTTAGCTCGCTATATGTCCATTATCGGATACTAGGCCAATACCTACCCTTCCTGCATTTCCTAAACATCAAAGTTATCCTCTCTTTATCATTCAAAAGCGTTCAATACGCGGCAATCTTCGTAAACAGCAATCTCTTTGCAACTCCGCCATTAACTGTTAGCTGCACAAGTCGCTGTCGGGGTACGCTCTCGGAGATACCGATTTCGGGAAAAAGTTTCTCGACATTATGGAAATCTTCCTCTCGATACTTCCTTTATCTTTTATTTTCTTCGACTTTTCCAATGATTGATTGAATCCTTTTCGTGTTGGCTGACATAAATCGAACGAAATTATTTCATTTTTAAACCGTTACAAGATATTGCATTGTGTCTAGGTAGTAATATAGACTCACTTTGCATGCGGTACCTATAAGCACGTAGGACGGATAGAGAATTTTACATATTTTCTATTTGGATTTGCATAATATACACTTTGTATTGTAAGGAAACGGTGGAAACAATACATAGAGTAATAAATCACTTCTATACTATAAATTTAGCATGTATTACATGCTTTATTCCTTCTTATTCATGAATATATTAGGAGAGGCATTGCATTGGAACAATATAATTCAATTAATTCGAAAAATATTTAAATCAGTCGCAATTGTATACGGTACTGAATGTCGAGTGAATACATCAATCCAGTATTGATTTGTGGTTTGGGAATAATAATAAGGAATCTCTCGGTTCCACCTGTCAGCTGTGTAACATAGCATAAGCCGTTTTCATTAATTGCGCGGATTGAGATGCAGGTATGTACGTCACTCATTCAATACCTTCCCCAAATTAGTGCTGTAATAATCGCGTATCTCGGCTTAATGTTAACAAATTGACAATTAGGAGGCAGTATTTACGCCTGTGTCAAAATATGTTAGCGAAATTAGACGGGAATTAAGTTAATAAGGGTAAATTCTCTCTAAATTGGAACTAATATACGAGAGATGCCTTTTAAGTTTCTTCAAAAACAATGAAAGAAAGAAAAATTGGTACAAATCAACTTACTGTTTTTCAAAATATTCCTCACTAAGATACATTTTTGCATGCTTTCGAACCAATTCTCGAAAGATTTTTTCCATTATGAAGGTAGCTTTAAAACATAGTTTCTTGGGGTGTAAAAATCACATTCCACGCTTCTTTTGTTTACCATTCGGGAACAAAGACAAAGGTGATAGATTAGGCGAATACGGGCAATGAGACATCAATTCGATATTTTTTTTTTCTTCAAATAATCAATTGTTTGACGTGCTGTGTAAGAACTGGCATTGTGAGGATGAAGGACGATACGATTTCATCGATGACCTCTGACAAACAAATTGTATAGCATTCAGCATTAACTGTTCTTCGATCCTCCAAAGCAATGCTTGCGACATGTCCAGTACAACGAAAGAAATAAGCAGCTTGGAAGTGTTTTGTGAATAAACATCCAAACAGTTGATTGTTGCTTAGTTTCCGTACGAATATTTAATTTGTAATTATTTATATAGCTTCGTCACCTGTTGCGATGTTCTATACGATTCCTCTGTCGAATCTTTTGAGCATTTCCATACACCAATTGACACAAGCCCTTCTTTGTGCTTGGATCGAATTATGCGGGATCCATTGGGAACAGATCTTTTTCACACCTAAATGTTGATCCAAAATGGAGTATACCATTGTTTTTGATATGCCTAAGGATGCCTTTATCTCGCGATAAGTCACATGTCTACACTCTTCAATCATGTTGCGCATAGCGACGATGCTTTTTGGAAGAACAACCGATTTTGGTCTACCTTCACGAAATTCATCACTGACGGAAGCACGACCACAACGTAATGCTGCAGATTAGCTGTAAACTTGTCACTCCTTTCTGATGGTGCTTCATTACCAAAAGTTGAATCAAGCGATTTGAAGCATTGTTGCTGTGTTAGGCTCTTACTAAAATCGTAAAAAATCATTCAACCTTCTCGTGAAATTACCATTTTTTCAAATGCTGACTGTAAATCACTCAGCTGATTTTACGAAAGTAGAAATGTCAAATTTTTTTGTTAATAATAGTTATAGTTATTTTGTTACGCCTTTATTGAAACTTATGCAGAATCTAATACATCTAATATGGTTTTGTGTTTCCATTAATTGAAAACGAATTTGGCTTGTTAAATCAGTTTTAACTAGAATATAACCTTTCCTTTATACTTCTACTATCATACATTCTATACACAAAATGTTTTTATTTACATGTGTCACTGGGAACTATCGGTATCTTAACATGGATTGATGGGTAGGTTTTCTAAACATTAACCTACTTTGTTAGAATGCCCCAAACGTTTTTAATTGAGCTTAGATCCGAACTCATGCAGGTCATTGTAGCGTTTTTACCTTAAACTGCTGAAGAAACTCTGTTGTACTGGTTGCTACATGTATTGAGGGATGATGTCTGAGATACGCGATGATGTCTCTGGATGATGTAATAAATGGTAGAAAATGTTCATGTAGTACTAGTTCTTGGTAGGCAATAGTATTCATTTCTTCATTGATAACCACTAATTCTGTTTTAAGGCAGTGAGTAATACCAACCCAGACCATAATGATAATCTTTCGCATTGAGCGTGACATTACACTTTTCTAATGCTTTTGGTCGCGTCAGTAGTAATGGAATCCATCTTGCCCTCCTAAATTGAACTTTTTCTCCTTACTAAATATGCCATGGCGCCAGATGTCTTCATGTCCAATGGTTTCTTCAGGAAATTGCAGTCGAGCTTTAATATTACGCTCCTTCAACGCCGGGTTTTTTAAACCTTTGCAGTATTCAAACTAACCAGAATGTGATACCCACTTCCTTATTAAATTAGAATCACAGTTCAATTTACGCACTATCTATAATGATGATGCTTCAGTAACTCACACTGATCGCTTATTTTTGCCAGAATTTTTAATCTCTTGTTTTGAATAGCTCTTTACAACAGTGTAAGGTCTGTTAATCATACCAGCAATTTGCATTTACGTTTTTCCACACTTTCTTAAATCAATTCTTTGTTTCAATGTCATTCAATTGTTTACCGCAGGTCCCAATAAATTGTATTGAATAATGTGCAATTAACGCTATTTTTAATGAGTTATATGGATTCGTGTAGAAATATCTTTAAGGAAGATCTACTGTTTAACTTTTTTTTATTAATATACAATCAAGCTTGAATATAACGAACTCTTAACGGGTACTGACAATAGTTCGTTGTAGGCAAGTGTTCGCTAGAAGAAAATATGTCGTGATTAGTTATCTTTTGTACAAATTTTTTTGTACATTAAAAAAATAAAATGTCTATTATTAAATAAAACTAACAAATATAAAGTTATGCGACAATATATACATATGTAGGTTTAATAAGGTATTTATATTGAGATGTTTCAAAAAACGATTAAAAGTATTGAATAGGGAGATAATCTGTTCGGTTTATTATTTTAAATTTTTCACTTACAATGATAAATTTTTTAAGAATTACTTACAGTTAGTGTTGTGGGTGTACTATGTGTGTGGGGTCGTGTTCTTCTTCTGATGAATCCTAGTTTCCTCTATTTCAGCAGTGAATGTTTTATATATACTCTTCTAATAACCCCTTTGGTCGTCTTCTTTGATCAAATTCTCTTGGTTATTTCTTGAAACTGTTTCTGGTTAACTTTAACAGTTTTTCAATACTTTAAGTATATAATTTCAGCAACATTTTAGTTTAAAATGCAATTTCTAAATTGATCAGTCGAAAAATGTGTTTGTTTACTGTCAGAATTTTTCGTATCTAACTTCTTGTTTATCCGTTGTCTGAGCGCTGCCAATCGAACAACTTAATACTTTACATTTTGATGTTTTGATAATCGACCTCGGTGTTGCAGATGACGTATGGGATTTTGTTGATTGATTTCCAAATACAGTGTATTTCGGATGTGTTTTGTGTCATCTTTTACAAAATATGTTTCAAAACGTAAATTACTCAAAATAACCTGGAACTTTGATTATCCCCTCTAAGATAACATTAATGGACTACTTTTTTTTAAATAAAAGATTAATAATCTAAATAATCGAAATTCCAGCATTCAAATACTTAACCCGAAATAACTTGAATTCCGCAAATGCTCGGTTAAATTCTAATATTTTATGAATTTTGATTGAAATGAATATAGTAACGCAGGCTCTTCATGTGGGATGTCCCACTGCAATATAGTAAATAAAATTTAAATATTGTTCTAGAGTATGTTGTATAACAAAAACATTTAGAAAAATATATAGTTATTTATAAAAAATCTGTGATTTTTCATTAACTGTATCTGTTTAGCAATTTGCCTATCCAAATTCAGTACATTTTAAATTATTTGTTTAAAAAGAGATATAATTTAAATTTTATGTAGTAGAAGAAGTGTATTACTGCGCACGTAGTTCACTGGACTTTTCTTTCAATGAAAATATCATAAGTCTTAATGTGTAAGACAAAGATAAAATAATGAAGTAGGGGAATTAGGGAAAAGGGTAACAACACTGCTTCGCCTCGCTAAAATAATGAACTAGAATAATATAAATTGATATCTCAACATACTTTCAACAAGGTTAACGAATATCACAACAATATATTGTCTATATATTTGAGCATTTGCTGCTCCATCTTGCAGTTTTGTTATAAATTCCATTGTTTCTACCAGAGTTATAGCTTTACGTTTATTACTTTCTATCCTTCAATAACAATAACATACTAGAATAGCGTAAACACACTGTGACACTGTTTTATGATTATATACGAACATGTTCATTCGCGTTACGAAGGCAAAGTGAGAGACTCAAATAATTACGCGATAAGTCTTGAAGTCTCGTTATAACCATTTCTTTTGGGCCAAAGCATTATAAATGCGGGCTCGTTATAAGCAAACTGAAACTTTATATAATTATACAGAGATTCTACCTAATAGTATTTTTCATTCGTTATAACCGGGCGTTCATCATAAGTGTAGTTCGTTATATCCGAGCTTGATTGTGTTTATGAAACTCGAGCAATACTTGCTAAGTATCTTTGCTATAATATACCTACATGATTTTTAGTCTGCTTAATGTTATTATTTTCATATAATAATGGCTTGTAATGTATGCTTTTATTGTTATTTTTTGTCTTATTTCAGGCTTATACATCCATTTTAGTTATTGTCGATACGGTTATTGAAATAAATTATGGAATTGTTATTATTATTATCCTATATGTACGTATATAAAAATATCCACTCTGTTACTGCTGTTCACCCCACAGCGTCATCGCCATAACGGAGAAAGCAGGACATCTAAACTATGTAGTTAGCTGGATGTGTGACAGTGTGCAGCGGCGTTTCCGGTTCGCTCCCCGGAATTCCCCGTATTCCCTACGACCTCGCTAATTGCTGACAGTACGCCACCGCCGCCATCACCACCCTTAATGACAACGCCACGGTCGACCGACCAAGCTAACGGGCGGCCGCATAAACCAGCCGGGCGATCGGAGGGCGGCCCCTCCGCTTTTCGTCCTCCCGACCATGTGTGCGCCTCAAATTTCTAATTCTTGATGTGTATCAAATTTTGTACCGTGTGTGTTCTCTGTTTATCTCCCTCTGTCTTGCTGAGGTACCTACTTGTTTGCCTGTCATTCGACATGGTCGGATTTTTACTTTAAATTTATGACTTTGACGTGGGTAATTATTTTTTCGTTATTTTGACTAAAATCGGTGGACGACAACGCGCAACCGGTGCCTAGCCCTTCGCTGATGGGGTACGGACGGAGTTCAATTCGGGCAATTAATGAGAACGTTTGGTCAACTTTTATAATTGGTGTGCCGTGGGTGTACGAGCATGAAAGATGTATGTCGTCATGGTACCCGCCCGCTAATTGAAAACGAAAAACCATTAAACTACCTCGTAGAAGTAAAATTATGAAACGCTCCGTTGAAATATAAGAGCTCATTTATTTATATTGGTATGTTGTACGTAATAATATTAAAATAGGAATATATTACATTACTATTCCACTTGAATATTATATGCTCGATAATAGTATATTATAAAACAAGTTTTATAAGATAGCACTTTGTTGCACGCGTCCGAGATTTGAAAAACGAGCCGAGGGCCAATTTTGTGTGACAAAATACGTTATGAAACGAGTTTTCTATAGTGTTCTTTTACAAATCACCTAAAGTGTAAAAAAAATTAACATTTTTATACTTTCTGTACACAGAATAATGTTAAAAGAGTATCTGGAAACATTTTACTGACAAAGCAAAACAAAGTCTTCTACTTTATGGTCGATGTATACCATGTTACGTTCATGCCTTACCATTTACAAGAATGTAGATACACTAAAATACTCTCATCCATAAGCATTTTTGAAACGTTCGCCAGTAGGTTATGAATCATAAAAATCTAAAATATTAGAGATGGAAGAAATTAATGAATTTATTGAGTTGCTATAATGGTGTACAAGTACAATTTAGGTTGTCTTAATAATAGGTTGCGCTGGTGTATGCAGGCTTGAGGAACTAATCAATGTAACATTAAACAACATAGAATATAAGATTGTAACACCTAAAACAAAGAATAATATTTCAAACGTTTTTGAAATCATAACTAGTACATGGATTGGTTGGAACAATAGTCTAATGGTGTAAAGTCTGGTTGGAGGCCAACTAATAGGACTACCGCGACCAATCCAAAGCCCTAGAAACCTATTGTCCAAATGTTGCTTGACCTGACGAGCGAGATATGCAGGAATTTCATCAGACTGATAATAATTTGTATTCTGATGTTTAGAAGAACATCCTTTAGTAATCCTTGTAATTCATTCAAACAATTAAGTAGTGCTCCCATGTGATGCGATTCTCCAGAGTAAAAGGGCCAATTAAATAACTACTGGTATGGACCATACCACACCACATATTTACCGAAAACTTGTGCTGAAAATTACTTTCGACTGTTGGGTGGAGATTTTCGTCTCACCATAAAAACTGTACGCGATACAACCCCGACGATTATTATTTACCTACCGACAAAATTCTATACGCTTAGCATAATCTTCCGGTTGTAGGTGCTGTATTCGCCGAATATGGTATGGATATAAGCCATGCTTGTGGAATGTGTTTATTACTCTTCCTTATGGAATGCCCAATTCAGTAATAATTCTCCATTGCACCTTCTTCTACTAAATTTAGACTATTTTCTACTTCTAAACCTTATCAAGTAGATCGTTCAGATGTTATGTTAGCACTGGAAGCATTCCGGTCTCGCGCAGTTTGTTGAAAACTAAATACGTCTTTTCTTGGACTGTGATGTGGAAACCGTTGACGATATTTTTCAATAGCAGCTGTAGCATTCCCATTACAAAAACCACAAACAAACGCCATATTTGTATATCTATAATTTTCCTTGGAATTTCCGACCTAATTAATAAAATTAATTAAAATTATATCCACGGCAAGGAATCGAACCCCACATCTTTTGCTTTGCGGGTAGGCGCGTTAACCACTACGCCACGAGGACCTATGTGAGGAAGCTCACTATTTAATGTCTAGATGTTACTTTATCGTAATACTTCGACAGACAATTTTTAGTTTATTATACCAAGTGCAGAATATATTTTGGCTTCCGTCGTTGAATTACGAAAATCTATAATTTTTCTTGGAATTTCCAACGTGTTAAGTACATTGGTGCATTTCGGATTTCACATTTACGTAACCTATTGTCGTGTCATTATCATCAATTAGGAATACCAACATTTAATAATAAAATGTTGCGTGTCGTAATTAATTTCGACTGGCGTTTGTGTGCGGAAAAATTTATGAACTCCTGGACAAAACTAACGCACCACTTTATTAAACTTAAATACTTACATTGATGAAAATAGAATTAAACTAAATTATAACGGAAACGTACAAATTGGGTATGTTTATACAATCATTTGAGAAAGAAATCAGTGAAACATGACCTTATTTTAAGTCATTAAACACTTTTTCTTTTGAAAATGAGTGTGATGTGAAAACTAAAATCAAAATGAAAAATACTTAAAAAATCAAAAGCAATGGAATTAAGGGATCCAATGTGACGTAAGTACCTTGTGGGTCCTCCTCTACTCCTAATTATCGCATTCATATACCTTGGCGTGCTAACGATTAAATTTTCAGTGGTATCCTGGGAAATATTCTCCCATTCTTCAATTACTGCACCCACCAGTTGATTGTGGTTGGCAGTTGGGAGTTTACGACCTCGGACCTTTTTCTTAAGATAGTTCCATAAATACTCAATGGGGTTGAGATCGGGACTATTAGTGGTCCACTAACGGAATATCAACAGCATGCAGGTAGTCAATAACCTGTCCAGCCACATGGGGACGCGCATTGTCTTACATGAATAAAAGATTAGGACCCACAAAAGAAGCAATTGGCATTACATGTTCAAGTACGACGTTTTCCAGGTAATAATCCGCATTCATAGGGAGCATCTCTGTATGAGCGTCGAAGCAGATGCCTCCCCAAAACATTACAGAGCCGCCACCAAACGGGATCCTTGGAGAAATGTTGCAACTTGTTAATCTCTCTTCTTCCCTTCGTCAGACACGCTCACGTCCAACAGGAGATTTTAAGATAACCCTCGTTTCGTCAGAGAGTAAAACCTTTTTCCATGCATTAACAAACCAATGCTGATGATTTCTGGCAAAACGCAATCTTTGAACTTTGTACTCTCTGGAAAGTAGTGGTTTTTTTGCCGGTCTCCTGCTCCGTAATGCGATTTCATTTAAACGTCTTCTGATTCTTCGAGGCGGTATTACAACATTACGAACCGCTAATAACTCATATTTTAACACATTACTAGTGATTGTCCGGTTTCTAAGAGCGGATTCTCTCAGAAAACGGTCATACCTTTGATCGGTACATCGTTTTCGCCCTTGCTCTGGCCTTTGAATGTGAGATCCTGTTTCGTTAAACCGTTTAACCATGCGACTTATGCTGGAATGATTTCTTCCTAACACATTGGCAACATAACGCATCGAGTATCCCTCATCCAGCAGTGTTGATGCCCGCTCTGCTTCTTTCATCGATAAATTTCTTTGGTGATTCATTTTTCCGCTTTGAAACACTCGTAGATGAACTTTAAAATACGTCTCTGATATAACTGATAACAAAAATTAGCTCAATAACTTGTCTTAATCAGCAGTTTCTGAATGGATTTTAAATAGATTGTAGTTGAACGTGACTACTTGACATTTGCAATTTTAAAACAAAACAGCATGTGCTTGAAATGTCAGAGGATGTCCACAGCTTACTTGTAAGACAGTTAGCAGATTAAAAGTTATTATTATCTCTGAATGTTTTAAACAAATCTTAGTGGTGTCCAAGAGTTTGCTTCATATGGAAATTAGAAAAGATACATTTTGTTGCGGTTAGTGAGCTAAAACTATTTGGTTTATCTCTTTTTCAAGATATAAGCTTTAAGCCGTATTTACATAGAATATGACCATAAAAAAACAAAAAATGTTAATTTCTTTATGTGTTCACAATATACACAGGAGATTTTCTTATGTTTATCTAGTTTGCGCATGCGTTATCCTAAAAATCTTCACGTTGAAAGAAATAACCTTAAATGTTGTTATTCAGCTAGTAATTACAACATCGACAATAAGTAAGACTAGGTAAATAATAATGTGTAGAAGAACAGACATTGGCGTTTTAGACCAATTAACTTGAATAGAAAAAATGGCGAATTTAGAAGAAAAATGCTAGAGTTGAAGCTTTATGATCGCGAGTGGTTCTTCTTGTATATTCGTATGACTCCAACATTATTTTATAACCATTTGAATTTACAATTACTAATAATGATCGCTATATACACAGCACAGCATTATTTCTTAAATTTTAACAGGGTAAATATTTTTGCATTACTGAATATAGCGAATGTAGTCCTTTAACGGCTACGTTACACAGTTCAGGGCTATGAAATTGTCTCACTTAGCTTGATGGCGTAGCGATTACAATTAAACTGATGAAGCGAGCATATTGCACTTGTGAGAATAATACTTTTTTAAATAGCGAAATCAAGCGAAATTACCCGGGAACAATGAATGAATAAGATGTAATTATAGAATAAAGTAACGTATTATTTTCCAGGAAAATACTCCTAGTTGCAGTAAATTATAGGGCAGAAGTGTAAGCCAGCCCTGAGAACTTGCGATTTTTACGGGTGGTAAAATATCTTTTAATAGTAGTCGAGAGAATAGCTTGTAATTATTTTAATATATCGAAAATCTAAATTCCGCTTTGTGGGTTTGTTTGTTTACATAATATTATAGTCGTGATAAGACAGAATGGTCTTCGTGTGCTTAGTATAATCGTTCTATACACACCAATATTGTAATATATAATTTTCAAGATAGTAATAATAGGGGAGGTCTAAGGATAGGTAAATGCTGACTAGAAAATGTTATATATTGCATTTAAACACTTTTAAATTCTAAATAATAGGAATTAGACCAATACTTTTGTCATTTATTACATGTTGACATCTGTATTTTAAAATACCTTCTATTTTCCTTACTTATTTTCAAGTTCCCATGGGATTGCCGGTTTATATTCAATATCGTTGGTGTCAAAGATTATCATACCACATCTCCCTACTTCCAAAAAATAACAAATGCATTAATGATTTCAGATTTCGCAAACGTATAGGTGAAACCTATGTAGTACATATGTATGTGTATAGTAACAACACAAAATAAACATGCAGCTTTATCGTTTTTACAGTTCAAAAGATTTCGTATAAGATGTCGGAGTAATTGCTTATAAATCTACCACAAATGAACTGAGTAAGAAAGAAAATTTCTAGGAAATGCGTTTTAAAACTGCCTTGAACAACACGTTCGCAACTTTGAAGATTACAATACTCACGGAAATACTCTATATAGAAGAATATTTACTGAATTGCGTTGGAATTTTGAATAAATTATTGCAAAAAAAGTTCTTATTGCAAATTATGTTGATGCGTAGTGAAATCTTTCGATTATGTTTATGACAGAGAGGGACACGTTAATATACATTATAATGTAAACCGAAAAAGAGGGCAATATTTCATAGAATACTACAATACCTTCTAAGGTACTAAAAAACTGAAATAGTTATTCGATAAAGTGGTGATTCTAACTTTTTCTCGGTAATTTTTATTTAAACTTGTAAGATAAGTTTGGCAGAACACCTTATTTCAATATCCTTAACGACCAAGACAAATGTCTGGAAGAATAGTAACTAATTATATTTTCTGGGTTCATTTATGTAATTACTAAGCCTGGCACAGAGCGCTTTGCGCCAGGTTCGAAGTAAGGTTGCTCGGCCCACGACGCGACGTATGTATGCAGACTAAACGGCACGAGTTACCTCAGCGAATGAAATTAATGATTTATTGTAACAGTTTCTCGTTTACCTTTCGCGGCGTTACACACAATTATAAAGATAAATATACGTATGTAAGTATGTCTAACGTACGCAGGGAAAATAAACGACTGTTCTCTGATAAAGTCACTCAATTAATCAGTGAATTTCTGGATTTGAATGAATTATAATGGAGCTAAAGTATTGTGTAAAGTTTGCGAAATACCTTTAACGTACTGGAACAAAGGCGACTGTAAAAGACATAAATATTAAATCCAAAATTATTTTAATTATGCCAGGGTTGCTTCCGTAGATGTTGAACGGTCTTTTTCGAAATATAGGAACATTTCTTTCATCACAGCGAATATTCTTCCTCGAGACAAATGTGGAAACATACTTGATGGTGCAAACTTTTCATCAATCTTATCCGCGCTGTTAAGAAGTTAGGTTTATTTGTTATATTATATTGTTTATTGAAGTGAACTTCTGATGTGGCGTATTAAAATTAACATAACCTTGATTTTAAGAAGCAATTAATATAAATACAAAATATTGTTATGTTACAAATAACAATTAAAAGATTTGAATTGGGGAGATAATCTGTTTTGTTTTTATTTTAAGTATTTACTTACAAAGGAAAAAATGAGTTTAATCTAATTAAAATTACTTACAGTTATGTTGTGGCGTGTTTTTTATATGTGTGTGTGTGTGTAAATCCTACTGGTTCCTTCTTCCCTCTACTTCGTGAAATCCTCTTATTTTTTGATTCCTTCTTCCGTCTTCTTCGTAAAATCCCCTTATTTTGAAGCCCTCTGATGGTTTTCTTGAATTAAATTTCTTCAAATGGTTCTTAAAATTTTGTGACTGATTAAATATCCTTAACAATCGTTGGATATCATTTATAGTTCACTTGAAATGTTTTCTATATATTTGCACTTGTGACTTTCACTATGTTTTAACTTTTATGTCTCAATTTTCTGAAAGTCAATCGAAAAGATGTTGCTATCTGTCAGAATTGTTTTTCGTTGCTGACTTCTGTTTTTTCTCGTCGTCCCTAGCATTGCCAATCTAATGACTTGATATTTAAATTTTGATGTTTTGAACTTCCAACTCGGTGTCGTAGGTAACGTAAAGGATTTTAACGGTCATTTCCAAATACAATGTGATTTTTGTGTGTGTATGTGTCATTTTTACAAATAATGTTTTTAATATATAAATAACTTAAAATAAGCTGAGATTTTGACTCTCCCCTGTAACATGTCATTAACCGAGTCTTTTTTTTTTTAAGAAAAGATTGATAATATAAATAATCAAAAATGTCGGAACTCGAATATTAATCGAAAATAATTCAAGTTTCGCATAAAACTCTATTAAAATCTAATCTCGGCGAATTTTGATATAATATTAATTATAATGAATTTAACATACGATGTTCACGTTGGAGCATCCCACTACAATATATTCGTTACCTTTGAAAAACAAAAGTGTTTTTACTACATACATACCTATAGCTATTCATACATTTACGGTATTAAGTACAACAGATTTTTTAAAAAACTACTTTGTTTACTTTTTACATTACATTACCCACATAACAAATGCCGTTTTCAAACAAATAATGGTAATAAAAACATTTCAACGTATGCATATATTCGCATTATTTACCAAACATTTTTTTGCGCCAGTTTTTACTTTTTACCATAGGATTAACTAGATTACATTTTTTTCATTTCCAAATATCCAGTATATTAAATGTTCAAATAATAGAAAGTGCATAACAGAAACATAAATTTTTAAGTGTAAATCGAATTCCGAAACAAAAACATGTTTTCTAAATCGGATTAATGGAACTTTATGTCAAAATGAATCGTATTTGTATGTGTAGAAATTCAATTGAACGTATTACGATAAATAATGGTGGTAGTACCACTTAACGACTTCCTAGAAAGAACCTAATTCAAAAAAAACTAATCCACAGCGCAACTAGAAGATGCGAACAAAGCTAATCAAAAATAACAAAGGAGCAAACGATCGTGGAAGGCAACGATAATCAATTAAAGAAATAAGCTAGAGGTATAACGCATTACTGGACTAGAGTCTAGTGCGATCCTCTCATAACAGCGGTTAGATTATTACCGATACTGATTCATTCTCATCGCACAACTCCCCGCCCTTTTACTTTTATAGCGTGCGAATTTTACAACAGTGTCTCTGAATTTTAGCGGCTCACTTTATTACCGAATTTTCTAACACGGTATGTACAAGTGACCACGAGGAACATTTACATTAAAAAAAAATCAAAACACTATCAATTGCAAAAAAAAAAATGTATTCAATTTATCTAACATGTTTGTTGAGATATGCCATTTACTTTATGTAGCGAAAATGAGGTCAGGAAGGTGACGTCCGGCTTCCCTGATGCAATTTTCAATTCTGTCCTTAAAGCTTCTCCACACTCGTTCCAGTGTCTCATCTGTGACCAATTCCACCTCTCTACGAATTGCCGCTTTCAAGTCAATCAAATTACGGGGTTTATGTTGATAAACTTTTTCCTTCAAATATCCTCACAAAAAAAATCACACATGTTAAGGTCAGGAGATCGCGGAGGCCAGGGCACATCTCCAAACCTGGAAAATCACCCGACCTGGAAACAAGTTCCACAGCAGGTTCATCGATATCCTCGACCGACCACTGTTCCATTGTGACTGAGATACCTAAATGGTCACCTCTCGGGAGTTCAATGCTCTCTCCCCCACCGTGACACGGCAATTCAGGCTGGGTAATTGTCCCATCCAAAATGTAAATGCTCCTCGTGGTCATCCTGTATAATACGCGGCCCATGCGACTGATGCGATTCTCTCGGGAAGACCGATTATGCCAGGCTTAGTAATTGCTATGATGAAGCTTCCATAGCAGCAATGTTTCTAAATCAGGAGAAAGGAAATTAGTAACGTACAGAGCGTTCTATTTCTATTGTATTCGAGTATTACTGGTGGGCCATTTTTTGAGGTATGTGAAGGGGTACGCATAGGGTTTGTAAGGTGAAACTGAAAAACTTCAGTTGTTGAATCTGCCTCTTATATCTGCATTATATTGTAACATATAGGAAAGATAAAAAATGACCTGCATAGTGCTTTTCGAATAGAGGTTACTAGTGTAGTTACAATTTTCTAGGATTTACTTTTAAGAAATCAAGCTGGAAGCTATTTTTAGATTAAACCGCTTTTCTGAAATATGGCGTAGGTTAGTATATTACTGAATCTTTCGATAATAATATTATAATTAAAAAAATTAGAAAATGCTAGATCTATTTAGTCCTTAAAAGAAGTTGACTATAACGATACATAGCAGAAGTCTCATGTTTGGGTGTAGGTCATCTTATTCAACATCATTAAAGATTATAAACATATTTACTAAGAAAGCTGTTATTAGATTTTTGAGAAGTAAATTAACAAGAACTGTGCACTGTTTTGGGTCATCCACATGATAGAGGAATAATCCTTCTTTCTGTTTGCTTTTGCATGGATGTACAGTAAACGGGAAAACATTTTATCTTATGATCCAAGGCGACTCTCAGTGAGTGATTCATATTGAGGAAAAGATGGTAATAACGATCTTAATCTCACGAAAAATCTTTATTGTAACGCCGGTCGTTATTTGATTATGTTGTGTTCGTCCCACATTACATTGAATTTTATAATTTTTAACACTAATTTTTCAATAAGTAACCTCCTTAATTCTAGTTCTAGAAACCGGTAGCGAATTATTATTAAAGAGTTTTTGTGAGATTAAGACTACTATTACCAACTTTCCCTCAATTTTATTTTATGTTTAATCAAAATATGTATCCCTTATAATTCATTAAAACAAATTTCACTTGTTTTACAGCCTTTGGCGGTTTATGGGGTAGAATAACCCCAAATAGAATGGTAACTCTGGCCATGGACGCGGATGCGTATTTTGACGCCTCTCGCAGACATACCGGAAAGTATTAGTAGAATACGTAGCAGCCTATTTACTTTAAGTTTTTGTCAAATACTGTATTTAATACAAATTTAATATTAGAGCATAAAACAAAGTTTTCTTTCGCATATACACCTACTAGCAGGATTTAAGACTAAATACGAAAGATACGACGTAGGGTGTATAGGCATCCTTCGATGTAATGCGTTTTTTAATAGAGAAAATACATTGTCCACGTTAAAGCAAAAGCTAAAAACCTTACTGGCCTGTTAAAGTGGAGTCTATGATGATAGTACTACAAATAAACATATTTCTTTAAATAAGATGTTTCACTAATATCAGCATAATAAACCTACGGCCCTATTCGTAATTCTTCCTCAATGTATAGTTTTCCTTTAGCATTCCTTGATATAGAAATTTGTATTGCATAGAACATATTTCTTACTTAAGCTGTTACTTCGCTGTTATTGGTTATAAAATTACGTTTTTGGTTAATTTTGTTTTTTTATATTGTATAATTTATTTAATTACTTACATTTGTTGTATAAATAGTGTGATACTTGTATGTATTAAATTTGATTTAAGGTTATTTCAGAATTAACACTACCTTTAAGCATTATTTTAATTAATAGATTGGTAAACTTAAGATATAAGTATACAATATGCAGAGTATTGAGGATCTTTTTTGATTATATTGATATGATATACAACAGTAGACAACCTAAACGATACATTAGAGATGTACAAAATCCTATGGATTATTTTGGAAATTAAAAATTTTAAATGCAATATAGTTTTTCCAAAGTTTTTCAGTTTCAATACATTTTATTGCCACTTGTTAATGAACAATTGCACAAGATTGTGGTTTACTTATATCACCTCTTCTGCGAAGCTAGTAAATGATGGTCAGTAGCTAATTTTATAGCAGTATGGTTTAATAGAATTCTTTTCATCAATCAAAATGACCGAAGTAAATCGATATCGCAACTATGAAATACAACGTTGGTCTAAGTGATGATCAATTTTTGCGATTAGTTGATTCGGTCCGACAATTTGTCAGTCCACTAGTTTGATGATTTTCACTAGTGTACTCGATTGCTTAACGTATCGTTAATCTACCGAATATTGTGGTAATTGCCTTAACTTAAATTAAAGCGCAACTAAATGTTACGGAAAAGGTGCCAAGTAACAATTTGCAAGTTTAATGATAAATTTCCTGGTGTTTCGGTGCACGCACTAAAGAGTTTTCGCCAAGAAATTTAGTAACACAGGATTCGTAGCTAGAGCTGTAAAGAAAAACAGGAAAAGAATATGAAAATTATGCACAAAAAAGTATTAAAAATGTGTTCACTTTGTGTAATGTATGTATCTTTCATAGTAAATCCGTTGACACACTGTAAAACAATCGTATTTTTATTACTTAAATGAGAACAAATTTCATTTTTTGTAACATTTTGAGTTCTACGGAATTGCTGTTGAGATGATTCTTAAGCTTTGGTATTATACACAGCTCAAAGAAAAAAATGTATTCATTATTTTCTCTTCAAAATTAGTTATTCTGCCTAATTGTTATCTCTTTGTTAGTTCTTTTCTTCAATTGTTTTCTTTATGCACTGAAACGAAGCTATATAATGTCTTCGGCTTTAAAATAAATACTAAATACAAAAATAACATACTTCAGTATAAGTAGAAAAATAGAAATTTAAAATAATCCGCACGTGTCATCTTCGATTCCGTTCGAGTCAATTTGGCAAACAAGGTGCGATGACAGCGGCGCACGTCTCGTCAAACAAAAACTGGTATAATATTCAAACCGCGCTAATACCCGCGCATCTCTCCTCGCTTTTTGAATGGCGTGTGTACAGTCGCGGCGCGGCATCGCTAACCTGTCATAAACCCACACGCGTCCCAAACGAGCGAACACAAGAGAGCACAATATGCAATTAGTAAGTCGCGAACAAGGAGAATGTCTGGCGTACGTCACGTGCAAGTCTCGCCGATGTCATTCCTGCGAACGAGACGCGCGATCCGACCGTTCTAAAAGGAGACGGGATTCAGACGTAATCCATTTTAATTTTTTCGCTTTGACGTTTTTCACATGCGAAAGATCTCGCCGGAATTAAGCGCAGCAGTACAGAACTTTAAACTTGTTAGTACGTCACCGATGCTAGTGAGAAAGATTAGAAGTTATGCTAATGAGAAACTAAAACTTGTTAAACATACAAAAATAAAGTAGATAAAGTTCTAAGTTTAAATGAATAGCGTGCATACGTTCTCATGTTCTGCTGCTCATACGATGATGTCGCACATAATCTCTCCTTAGCTACCTTAAAGTTGAGAGAAGTTGAAGAAAATGTTAATGAAAGCCTATTTAGATGCTAGTGCAGACGTCATTAATAATTCCTTAATAATCATTGCTTTTTACAATTTCATATAGCAAATAAGTACTAACAGTAAACACAATTATTAAATTAACTACAAATCTTTCATAACTGAAATAGGATATGCAAATGGTATTGTTTGCACTCCGGCAGATATAGTAAAAGTACATTTTAATTCATCCTAGCAACATAACCAAATCATCCAAGCAGTCTCTTTGTTTTATCAATGATACTTCCTACTTTCAGTCTTTTAGTCCTTTAATCCTTTTTAGTATCCAAATTTCACATACCTATCTGCTGCTTTTAAGTTTTTTCTTCTGGTGAATTCCAGGATACACATCTGTACTCATTGGTAGATACCAATTTCGTACGTTCAAGTCTTCCTTTTTTTGCTGCAACATCTTTTGCATTATGCTCTATAATATTGCTACTCGGTATTCTGTTGGAAGAATTCTGTAAGCATAGGAGAGATAAAAAGAAAAAAATTGAATTGAAAGGTAGAAATAAAACAATGGTCCAGATTTCACAAAAATTCTATTGAGCGATTAGGCGACCGGTTTCGTGTTGAACAAACATATCGTCAGGCCAGCTGTAAGGATATCGGACAAAAGAAAGAACAAAAGAAACGTAACGCGAATAATTAATATTATGATCTAGTAAAAAAAGTTAATCAATTTTTTTTTAATCTTTAATGTGATTAAAAAAGGGAGCTGCTTTTGTTTAATAATTGATGAATAGATATCAGAGTATATTTATCACTTTTTGTCTTTTTTATTACCACAATTCACCATACAATTTAAGAAATAAATTAGCGCACGTGGTCAATGCCAATAAAAAGGATTTTTTTTAATATTTCCACTTACAATTAGATGTAAACAGTTGAAGGTTGAGGCAAAATTAATGAATATGTATAATTCTGCGAACTACTGCCAAACAACAAACGTATTTCACCTCTATAATGGTCATTTAAATTAAAGGAAAAATTGTAAAAATAAAATTGTAAATTAGGGCAACCACACAACGAATTAAAAGACCAATTAATTATAACAAAATTGGTAGACCAAAATGTGATCTTTCTTATTATTTATTTATTTTTTTAATTTAGGTAATAACTAGGGACACATCTATGATCGGTGATGGGAACTAATAACCAAAAATTGTGGAAAGCTGGAAAGTTTCAAACTACATAAGACAGAAATCAGTCACCCAAAAAGATCAGTTCCCAAACAAATACAAAAATCAAAAAAGGAAACAGAAATCAAGTTTCTAGTAGTATATGAAAAGAGGGTGTAGACTCAAACTGCAGTTACCCATTCAATGAGTCACTCCAACTTGCGAGTTGCTGCCAAGTTGTTAAGGGAATTTCCTTTGTTGGCAGTATGCAATATCTAAAACCCGTGTTGATATCCAATGTATGGGCACTTTCTAATATATGTTGGTCGAAATATGAAAAACCGGAAGAATCCACTTGCAAACATCGTAAATGTTCTACGCGTATCAAAATCACAGAACGTTCTGCCAACATAATTAAAATTCATTTCGTTAGTATTTACACTAAAAAGAACAGGGAATTAAGTAACGAGTAGTCTTGGGTTCGAACTTTAAAAGCAGTAAAAAATAGGAAGATCCCAAATAACGGTGCTGGGACATGCAATCGAACTAGACAAGTCTTCTATTTCGTAAAGTTGAATTACAAAAAGCAATAAGTAATCAAAAACCAGCAATAAAATGACTGAAACAATTCGAAAATAATAAAACGAATTCATCGCATAATCTACGGATAACGACCATTTCGAGAAAGAGAGCAGTAAGTAGCCCTATTACCTATTTTATTTGACATATAAATTTATGATTCGCTATGCGACATTGCCGACGACAACTACACGTATACATCCATAGATACTCGTACGTACGTATAAAAGTACGTAGTTACATTTATATACAAGGAGACGGCCTTAATATATTTATCCGGTCGTATTTATAGAAAGATATAAACAAACTGTGGAATATCACGCGGGTCAGTGACAAGTATGCGCATCGAATTGGCAGATCAAGAGAAATCGTGGAAGTACACCTTTCAGCGGTAATGTAAACAACACCTATAACAACAAGATAGAACAAAGAAATATCACCTTGGCGTTGACCAGAAGTGTTAATTGCACAATCATATCGGGATGCTCCAATTTTCGCTTCACGTGGATATTATCTGTTAAAAATATAAAAACATATAGGCACATATAAATGTATATGTCGCAGGTATATTACAAAACTGGTAATTTTATAAAATGTTTAGGCAGTTTGTATTGCAAAGAAAATATCATTTTATAAAATATACTCAGTGACATAGAAATTGCTACAGCTAGAAGGGGTTCAAATTTCCGGATGAAATTTCGTAAGGATATTCACCTATGTAATAGTAATAAATGATCAAAATTTGAATCCTCTCATTGAAGCAATAAAGTTGTTATTGAGGTTTTTACTTCTCTTTCAGCACTGATATTGAATATTTTTTTTTTGCGGTGTTTTTTATAACTTTCTCGATTTGTGTTGTTGTTCTCATTGAACTGCGGTTCAATTAAGTGTTAGCTATGCCTACACTAAGAAGACGAGCAGTGTATCGACAATTAAGCGAATTCGACAGAGGTCGAATTATTGGTTTGCGCGAAGTTGGTTTTTCATTTGGGGAAATTGCTAACCGTGTAAATCGAAATCGGTCTACTGTAATGCGAGTGTGTGTGTCGTGAATGGTTTGAAGATAGCCAGGAACGTCGTAGAAGAGGAACCGGGGCTTCAAGAAGAACGAATGAGCGTCAAGATTGTCCCTTAAGACAACTGGCATTTAGAGACCGATTTTCCTCTACTCGGGCAATAGGTGACCAATAGTTTGGTGAAGAATGTCGCCATGTAACACTTAGAACAGTTTATCGCCGAATCCGAAGTTTTGGGTTAACATCATATCGTCCGCAACTTGTGCTTCCTTTGACTGCGGAACATTATCAGCAACGGTTACAATGGTGCAATGAAAGATCTCATTGGAATCTTAAATGGCGTCGTGTTGTGTTTAGTGGCGAATTAAGATTTTGTTTAGGCATGCACGACGGTCGTCAGAGAGTCAGAAGAAGACAGGGTGAACGACGGAATCTTCGATTTACCGTTGAAAGGCACATACACCGCACTGTGGGTGTTCTGGTTTGGGGTGTAGTCACTCTTCCTGCTGTTTAAAATAAAATAAACAGCAAATACTAACGCTTTACGAGAATTAAATTGAAAGAAGGAAAACTAACCTCAAACTTTGGCGTTACACAAACTCTCTGTGGTAACGCGTCACGCATTTAAAAGCTGGCGTTTGTTTGAATAACCAAAACGTGAATTTACCTTGATCTTGAAATACAATTCGCACAGTAAACACTTGGACTCGTTTGAAAAGATGGAACACTAAGTTACATCACTGACTTATATCACTTTATTACATCCTCCATAAATAATAAACAAATTTAAATAATCTTCTTTCATATAATTTAAACGTGCCGGCATTGTTTGTAATTGAAAACTATGTGACATTTCATCAATGCTGGATTATTTCCTAATGGTCATGACAATCTTAGATATACCGACTATTTTTAAAAACTTCGAAAGCTACACATTTTTACACCGTACATTCATTTGCGGGTACTTTTTTATAAGAAAATTGTGCTGCAATATACATTTTCCCAAATACTTTGAAAAGTGTCAATATTAGATGCGTAATGAATACGACATTTTTTGTATTTTTGTAAGAGCAATTTGATAAGACAGATGAAAATAGGCGGTTGTATTTAAAAAAATAAAGTTTTGACACTTTTCTATTTGAAATGTTAATCGTAATTGTCGGACATGCTATATAGTGTTTGTGAGAAATTTATTCGGATTCTAACACTACCTTACACGGCCAACAGTTCTGCAAAATTTCAATTTTCCAAGTTAAACACTTTCACAGTTATAATAGTTCATATGCACTAGTCCATCTGTCAAAAATTTTCCAAAAATGCAAATATTTCAAATATGGTCAGCAATAGCACCATAGGTGTCTTATCAAACAAACCTTAAAATTGAATTAGGAATTTCAAAATGTAATAATATATAGGATGTTCCGTTTAAAATAACAAAGTTGTCAGGTATTTCCGGTATAACCGGAAGTGTTAGATTATTAAAAATATTTTAGTTCAATAGCACATGTCGTTTGTAATGTACTGCCAAGTTTTCAGAATTCTCCAATGTGTACTCTTTCATATATCGATCGATCAGTTCCCGGTGGGACATTCTGTAGTTACCTAATAAAACCCCCAAAACAGAGACTGGGCTGTCAGGGATTATATAAGCCATTGCCGAATCGAAAACGGAGTCAGAACGGCGTTGCTCTACAGTTGCTGCTGGAGCGCATATGGCTGAACGTCATTTCTTGTGGCGCCAACGAGAGCAATTTTACATGCGGTGTTTTCAACATTACAGTATATTGCAATTTGATATAGTAGATTTCCGCAGTTTGCTTCAAAAGTCAAACTTGCGCAGCGCAAATTGAACCCAGCACATGCGCACGCCAGGGGCATCCCACGCGTGGGAGGAATCGGCGAAGCATAGTTACAATGCTGTATGGGCTGGCCGTGCGATGGGATCAATATGCAGTGCGGTATTTGTAATTAAGTTTCGCAGATTTCTACCACGCATAGAATGGGCCTGGCGTGAGCGTATACTGGTTTCAATTTGCGCTGTGCCTTATGCGTTTATGTCAGTGTAATTTGAATTAAACCAAATTAGTCGTCAGTTGATGACATTTTGACCATAACTGCTTTGAAATATTATGATTTTTTAAAAGTTTTTAGAATGTAATAATAAATAATCACCTAAATATTATGGAGTTCTAGAATCATTTATACACCAACAACAATTTTTCGGATGCTAAAAGAACTTGACGTCACTTCTACTTTCTAGTCTTTCAGTTTTCCAAAGCTCGTTAACGGGACAATCCTGGTCTTAATGTACAGTAAATCCTGACTTCCACAAAGTAATTTATTTTCCTCTTATCCTTGGACTATATATAGATGTCGGAGAAGGTTTAGAAAGATTGACGCCTACATAAAGGGATACCCGCGTCTTTATACCGACTGCAACCAATTAGGGAATCGTGGAAATTCCACATTAGAGGATAAAATTAGAATTAGCTTCTTTCCCTTATTAGATTCGGTACGGCGCGGCGGATCGAAATTAACTCCGCAAATTGCTCAGGACACAATTTAAATAAATTAAACGCTGGATATTTACTTCAATTGTATTTGAAGTGAAAAGATTTCGCCGCAATCTAGTCAGCGTAATTTCAGCTTAAACGGAAAATTCGAATCGGATTTTTCATTAACGAAATGGAATTTTAATGGATGGAATGTAAGCCGATTGTAAAGTGTGTAAAATACTAATTACCTTATTGAAAAGGATTAACTAATTGGAAAAATCGAAATCGATAATTAACATAATCATTCACTCTAAATTTGAGAGTACCTATTTTCAATTATTTGAATGTTATCAATCATACGTCCAGCTCTCAGGTAACATTAGTTTTCGTTCGAGATTAACATTACTTGGAGGACACTACAGACAAGTAGCAGAAAATACGAAAGAATCCAAGAGCATATGTACGTACTTATGTAGCGTGTCTTAACGGTAATATTATTTTCTATACAAGTAGTGGGATCGTTGTGGGACAGTTTTGTAGTGGAAGAATTTTAAAATAAATAATTTACGATGATAAACATTTTTCAAATATATTTGAAATATAAATTATATTGTTGTTTGTCATAAATTATATTGTTTACAAAAAAGGAGCCTGTCTGACATTTAGGTAAAAATCTACTTGAAATAAAGGTTTGGGATTTGACAATTAGGTACTTATCCCAAGTCCTTACTTTAAGTGGAATTTTTTTAACAAATACTTTTATTTTTAAATTTTTATGCTCTATTATAGTAAATACAGCGAAAATGATTTGGCGGTTTTTATTGTTGTGTAGCAGCGCGAATATGCGCAGTGAAGGGGCGGGCCGTGGCTTGATCGGCTGACTATTCGATGCCATTTTAGCAGCCATGGTAATGCAAGTACCATGCATTTGTTGTTGAAGCATTTTTTAAAAGTGGTGATTCTTGCCTTGTAGTGCTGTAAGCGCAGCATATAGCGAACAATTCATTTTGGTTTAGACCTTTACCCTTGAAAAATGGCACTGGTTTAACAACTAAACTCTGATTTACACAAAGACTACACACATCGCGTCACATTTTCAGAACAAATGACTGATGTGATGACTAATTTCCATTTACCTGGGTGTGTTAACAAACAGAACTTCCGCTATTGGTCAGATCAAAGCCCTAAAGAAATGCATGCCCTTCATAGTGAAAAGTGGCAGTGTTGTGTGGAGTTATGAAGAATTGTGTAATTGGGCCGTACTCCTTTGAGGGGAATGCTGGGCAAATAGTTACGCCGACTTGTCAATGCTTGGAAATTTCCTTGTACCCAAAACAAGAGGAAGACACCTGAATCGCAACCGAGTGTGGTTCCAGCAAGATGGAGCAACTGTTCACACAGCTAACATTGTCATGAACTATTTAAGGGCAAAGCTCCTTTGTCGCATAATTTCTCGTAAAGTAACATTGCTTGGGCCGTTCCGTAGATCTCAGCATATGTGCGGGTACCTTAAATCAAGGGAGTACGTAAATAAACTGCGTACAATGGACGAACTTAGAAGGGCCATACGTTAGGAAATTACTGCCATACTAGATCATGTGTTGGCGCGCTGTTAAATGGTGCATGTACCCCAATATGTTGAATAAATGAACATGTAAAACGTTGTCCTTCTAAATAATATCGTTGAGTTTTTAAGCTAGTGCTATACCGTACACTATGCGGACGACACTACTGTCCTTATTACAAGAAAAGAACAAAGGAACAAGAAGGTGTACACAGGCTTTTCCGCCAATAGACAAGACAATCTTGAGAAAACCAAATGCGTTTGTTATCACGCTTTTACATGCCATGTTATAACCAGCATTATTTTTTTGTAATGTAGAAGGGATAAATCATTATAAAAGTTTAATATTCGAACTCAAGTAAATTTTATCAGAAATTCATTAATGTAAAAATTTTGAAAATAACTTACTAGGCTAAATTCATTGTGATACTTTCCAATAAGTTTATAGACTCTTCCTTGTATAGGTTAAGAAAATAAAAAAACATATAAAAACACATTTAGAATCCTTTAGGTTTTAACAGCTATCATATTTTCAGTACGCGCTTCTTCCAATTTCCTTTTGCACCTTTACTCAATATTAACGGACATGGAGCACCTGCCTCTTAATACAGTTAGAATGAATGGAGTAACAATTACTCATACGATATATCTTGGAATTATCCGAAATTGCTCAAGAGATGATCCATTTCATATTTTAGCAAATGAGTATCAGTATAACGATTCTTTTTATGAACGTATCGTTTATCTTGCAGGTGACGGAACAAACGCATTAATAACATTATAAGAAACGATAACTTAACATCCACTAAATGATGTTCATACGCGTATAAGAACAAATGTAGATTATTTTTCGGTTAATGCACACTAGATATGCAATCGAAAATACGGTCATAATTTCGGAGCAGATCCAGCGACAAGAGCGAGTTATACTTAATCTTAAACCGAAGTCCGTGCAGTTTGCATGTACAGTCTACATACATATGTTGAGTATATTAAATATATCACCGAGAGGTGGTGAAGACAAGCGAATGCATAAAATTAAACTCCTCTCTAGTCTTGTAACAACCGCACAATCTCAATCCGCACGCATAAATCTACACGAACATCTGCCTTGAGTCTTGCGACCATAATCAGACCCAGTGGAGCTTCTCTAGAAATCAATTTGGTCCAATCCATCTGCACTTTATGAATCATTCCCTTTTCCTCGAGATAACGTATTACTATGTTTTAGTAGTACATGGCGTTTCAATAAGAAAGCAATACCAATTCAATTTTTGTTTTTGATACTTCTCGTGTGATTGTATACGTTCTGTTTTGAATTACCTCTTGCCAGCCAAAGTGAAATACTAGACTGTAAGGAAATATTAAGTAAGTAGCTGCAATTTTACCAAATCAAAATATAGGGCGTTTGAAATCATATAGACAGCCAAAAGACGTACAAGAATTTGATTACTATTTCGATGGGTATATTAATTTCTATGGGAGACATTTGTCGACTAAATAATATGAGCTGTAATGAAGATGTTGTTGCATCCACTATTCATTTTCTTACTAGAGAATTAATCTACGTAGTGTGAACAATAGGATTAGTCTCAGCAATTCTCTGCTCAAGAATTCCGCATTTTTTTATATTACCATAATATTGTTTAAGGTGTTTTTTTTGACGTTTATTGTGCCTCTCGAATGTGAAGCTACTTTAAGTAGTCAAATGTTCACCGCAGCGAAATCTATTGGAACTTCAACCATTTCTAATAAGTAGAGCTCAATATTTCCTATCTTCACTTTCCCATACACTGCACTATAGCATTGAGTTTATAGCGTTGGCGGAATAACCGCGTCAAACATAATCGGGTGTTGCGTCTTGCGTTGTCTCCGCGTGCAAGTCTCGGATCTTATCGCTGCTTTGTCAGTACGTAGTACTATGTACTTAGACAACGGGTACGTAAGAAACGGTTTGAACGTAGACAGCCCGACATTGTCTTACATAATCTGGAAGTAACGTTTTGCATAATTGTACCGTTCGTATTTCACGTTAAACGGCAGGAAGCATTAGATAGCATGTGTCAAAAATAGAATGAATGGTTATTTCTACCTTGCCGGGTCGCTTTATCATGTGTTTACGACACACGTAAGTACGTACTATATGGCATATCGTTTAATTGCTTCCTGTATGTAAATTTATGTTAATAAAATGCCCCTCTTTAAATATAATTTGCTTAATAATTTGAATCTGTAACAAATTTCTACAAGATTCTTTTATTTTTGGAAATATTTATTGAGGAAGTTTAGTTATGTATATACGTTGGAATAATATTCGCGTAGAATGCAATATATGAATATTCAAAGAAAGTGCAGAATGAATGCGAAAGCGATGTTAGAATTATTTCAAGGGTATCGCAAAGCGCAGACCATCGACATAGTTGTTCACCAATTTACATAGTTTTGTCGTCTGCGCAATTGGTATAACATTATAGATGGTACACATGTACTGGTTTGATCTACCTATTTCTATTAGATTGCGAGGTATTTATAACTTTGTCCTCATTCGCCTAAATTGAGGTATATCTATTTCCTTCCAAAATGCTGGCGAATATTATCACAATATTAAATTACATACTTGCCTCTATCTAGACATTGCACTAGAACGCCTTCGAAATATACTGACTGTTCAGTATTCAACATCAAAGTTTACTAAATTCAAACACCCAAGACGTAATTTTCTTAAATGGCGCTATCAATTTTTTCTGTATGCATTGTGGGAAATTTATATCTCTGACATTCTTGTACAATGACACATATGTCTAACATTGAATGTGAGAGAGATGTTTACAGTTAAACGAGAGACCTGCATTTGGATATTATATGCAAGTGGTTTCTGACATTAGTATTGTTTGGTTAACACGACGACAGTAAATAAAACATACTTGACATTTCTGATGTTACCTGATGATTCAAAATTTTAAGCCTAAGTAATTACTTACGAAATAAAGTACTCGAAGAAGAGTTGATACATATGATTTATATGTAAAGTTAATGATTAAATATGAACATTATAGCCAGATAATTATTTTTCAATCAGATGAACATGTTTAGTATTTTCTGGTAAGGAATATAAAATTAGTACGAGTATGAGTAGTGGCTAAGCAAGAAATCTTTGTTAACGTTTAGACGCCCCCTAAAATTGGTTTCGCAATAGTTACTTTATTCTTATTATTAATGTTATCGTTGTGCATTTTTAGCTTCTAAGCATTTTTTGCAATGCTGCAGAATTACGCACAACATTGGAAAGAAGCATACACCTTAAATAACTTTTACCTTGCTAATTTTAGTATATGAAGGTATACATATACCAATTCTCATCATTTTAATTAAAACATACATATATATCATTTTAATCAATACGTTGCTTTTCTAGTTGGTAGTCCTCCACTTACACAATTTATAAGAGACTGATAACAAGGACTGTGGCGCAGTATGGCAAATAACACTACAGTATCGGCGCACTCCGCACCACATAAGTTGATTATTTGATGTTCATTATCAACCGTAAGACCAAATGATCATCGTTCGATTGTCAATGAGGACCCATAAATCCTCGAAAGAGCTGTTCTGGATTAATCAAATAATAACTTGTGTAGTGCGGAATGCGTCAATACTTTAGTGTTATTTGCTACATAATTTGTTTTTCAACCAATAATACGTTGTATTGTTGTATCCTTCCTTGATAGTAAGAAAGCCTTGATCTTATCGTAAGCACTTATATAAATTTGCTAGTCACTGAGAAGCTAGATTTCAAAATTTCAGTACGGCAACTACAGGTCTTAATATCGTCATACTTTGCTTGATATTTATTCATAATACCTGTGCCTCTTGGGAGTTGTCGAAATTACCATCATCTAGTACTATTGAAAATTAAATTCGCCCTTGAATTTCATTCGCATTTACCTAAGCCGGCCTGCAAATATTTGCATACATACTTTGATAAAATACCGGTCGTTGCAGAAGTTTGGAATTTTGTGTTGAAATATGTATATTGCGTTTATTCTGATTCATTCGTGATTAGGAAGTATGTTTGCCTTAGTTGTGAAAAATCACGCACCTACTTGAAATGATTACCATTTCCGACACCACAACGCTGCTTCTTTTCTTCAAAGTGTTATTCATACCACAGGAATCTTAGTTCCTGATTCTTTTTTCCCTTTCTACATCTTGAGTTAAAGTTCAACAAGTTACATTATTGTTACAAAATCTTTGCAGATAAAAAAATTATGAGGCATTGCGACGAATGCGTGACTTTTGTATCACCCAGTACGATTACGCGATAGAGTTCTAAGAAACTGGGAGGTATACAATATTGTGATCATTCTTTTTAAGCTGGAATAAGGGTTAGTGAGGTTCGAACTCTTGTACAAATCATATGATTAAAGTACTTAGAAACAAAAAATTTAAAATAATTGGTATTTGCTAGAGAGTAACCTTCAGCAAATTCGGGAAACTAATGATAAACCGGCGTTTCAATTTGATTTTTATTTGTACCTTTCTAAAAAATATAATTCGGAGATGTAAAACGATGTACTATGAAGTGTCCCCGTTATTAGTTCGCACCATATGTTATTAGGTAGTATACAAAATTGCAGTGCTACCATATATGCATGTACGTTGTTAGATGATTATATTAGCAAGGTATATACCGTTATGATTTGATGTAATTCACGAAGTAGTCGGCAAAGTGTTGTAATTTTAATGAAACGATGTGTGTTGCTAATGATTGTAAATGCATGACAATTTTGCTGTAATAGTTTCGTGGATGTATCTACAGGAAATTATCTAGTATGGTACATGTTTATTCATTTCTTTAACACGGAAGAACATACGCTTTAATAAGAAAACTTTTGTAATATCTTTGGTTTTGCTTTACAGCAATTTATCTATTACTTCATACGAAAAGTATTTTAACGTCAGAATCACATTCCATAGTGAACTTTATACAAATAAACGAGCTTAAGTTGAATTTAAACGCTGTTTGTTTTTGTAGCGTTCGTAAGATCAAGAGTGACGCTAGATTCACAAACAGTTCGAATATTAAGTATTCGCACATACGCACTTTTAACCCGTTCGAATTCATTTCCTCATTGTTGCTGGAACGTGAATTGGGACATCTATTTAAAGCGCTCGACAAACTCGCGTCGTTTGTGAAAATGCAAATATATTTGATATAATCTCGCTGTAGTGCGTGTTTTATTCACGGCATGTAGGAGGTAACGCTTGTTGAATCAAATTTTAAAATGAAACGAGTTTAACGGACAAATTGCGCACAAGGAAAGTTTAAAGTTAGAGACTTGGATCGATAATGTTATTGAATTTCCAATAATGTTTCAAAATAAAGAATAAATGAAAGAAAAATGGAATATATAGGAGGAAATTGTGAGTACATGCTTAGATAGAAGTTTAAAGTTTTTATATCGGCACTGTTCTATGTATAGTTTGAAACTGTAAAACCAAACTTGAAAGTTTTAAAAAAGGTTTAAGGAAACGCAGCAAATATTGTACCGAAATTATATGGAAAGAAAAAGGAAACGGAAACGTTTTTGAAGATGCGGAAAAATATAGAAAAGGAAAAGGGACGATTGTGTGAAGAGTAAAAAGTTTTCTAATAATAATAAGGATAATGACAATACTTTATTGGTGTTAACATACAATACGCATATTATGTTTTAAACATTAACATTAAAAACGTTTAAAACATTACTTTTTTGAAATTAGTTAATTAAGTGTGTGGTCTGTAGGTCCGGGAATGTCCTAAACATGCTCTTTCGGTAATTTAAATTAGATATCAACTAATGAAATTTTGCGAGTATTAAAACTGGAAAAGGGAAATCTACCCTGGAATTATGACGATCAAATATGAACTCTATGTTTATATGTTACGTTGTACACTTAGAAAACGGGGGCACAGTCAAACACGTGTTACTTAGATGAATACCTTGACTTGAAATTAAAAATTAATTCGCGTCCCCCCACTTCATTATTTTAATCGCGATAGCGATTGTTTAAACATAGCTAATTTGGATAACTATACTTTTCGAGATATAATTTTATAATGAATTTCCAACGAATATTCTTATTTTCAGTACATGGCATAATGCATGTCATGCAGGGACGTAACTGGAAGACTCAATCTATGCTACTCTATGACATTTAATACCACCAACAACTGTATAATATTAAAATTTACTGACCAACGAAACGATTACTTGATGAACGATATTTAATTTTCGAAATTATGTTAAAGAAATATAAAATGAATAGAACACAAGTTTTCTTCCGTTCTTCCATGTTCGTCGTTGACTGGACTTAATAATCTCCTAGAACCCCTGTTCCAGCAATAGGAGGCCATGTAAGGAGTTGGAGAGACTGAAGAAGGGCCGCCAGAGCGATTTTGACGTTGAGTGGACGTACTCGAATATACGTGCCGCTAATAGCAGCTACATCAAAGTTGTAAATTATAATATTAGATTATTTACATAAGTCAAGTATAAGAAACAATAAAGCGAAACGATATAGTAAATAACCAATTTAAATATATACAGGGTAAATATTTAACGTGAACACTGTGCGAATGTGTACCTTCTCAAAGTACTGAAAATAATCATCTTTTGCACAAAAAGGCTTATTTCAATATTTTTTTATAAGAAAATATTCAATGTTCTATAGAACATTGAAACGATTTAGTACTTAAGTCTTTGATATCTTGTGGAAGAGTGTTGTAAAATCGTATGTCCTGATGATAAAACATTTTTTGTGTGGTATTAAGGCGTGTATGTTTAATACTTAACTCATTTTTGTTTCCTGTATTATAGTTATGAAATCCAGCATTTGTAGGATAAGAATTGATATTTTTTTAACGTGCATTCAAAAATATACCGACATGGGAGTTCTAAAATTTTTAATTTCATAAATGCTTCACGATAGTCGGAACTAAAACATAGATTAGTTAAGATACGTACGACTTTCCTCTGTAAACCAAAGATTCTTAAACTTGAGTAACTATATCTCCATAAAATCCCATACGACATAACAGGGTGAAAAAGGAAAAAATAAAGTACGTTTAAGACATTTTCCGATATGAAGACATTTTCAGATATATGAAGATGAAAAATTTCCTTAAAAGGAATACTGTTTTTACATATACGTTTTCGATATGTGCTTCCCATGCCAGTTTTGGTTCTAAGAAGAGCTCCAAGTATTTGATTGGTTTTGGGTTGTTCAATGTGCCAGTGTCTCTTTTAGAAAATGCAACCGGTTTAGTTTTAATGCCATTTAGAATCAGTTTGTTTGAGGAAAACTAAGGGTTTTTCTTACTATCCATTGATTTAACTAACAAAGTAGTATCATCCGTGAAAAGAATGTATTTATCAACTGGCATTGTTTGCGATAAATCATGTATGTAAATAAAATCATCAAAAGACACAATATAGAGCCTTGGGGCACCCCGAATTGAACAATAGGTCTTCTTGAGGTAATGCCAATTATCCGAACTACTTGTTGCCTATTTGCTAAACAAGATCTGATGTATTTTATAATTACTATTATGTTGTATAATTGTTGTATAATTAACTGTGACAATTGTAAAACTTTAGTTTTTTTAGCAAGATGTTGTCGCCAACACAATCGAAAGCTTTACTTACATCGCAGAAGGTAGCCGCGCAATAATCTCTCTCCCTTTTGAAAACAAGAAATTGAAAAATCTACAAAATCGGGCGATTTTTCCCATCCTAAAATCGAACTGACTACAACAAACAAGGGATTTTCTTTCTAAGAAAGAAAATTTTATTTTTGATTAAATTTTAAAGAATCTAACACAGGGTAGGCAGAATGGAAATTGGTCTATAATTTGGGGCATCATTTACATTACCTTTTTTATGCAAGGGAATAACAACGGCAAGTTTCAATTCAGATGGGAAGCCATCAGTTTGGAAACCAAGATTCATTAATTTTGTGCCATTTTCAAAATATGAACATTCAGTAGAACTTACTCACTATATTGTTCTAGAAATTTATGTTCTCTCTCCAATGAGTGGTCCATATTTGAAAATTCTGTTTGTAAATAAGAATTACTAATCGTGTCAATGGATTACGACACTGCATACCTAAAGGAAATGTTAAAAAGAAGTTTCTGATTATTTTATTGAATGAGAGAATCGAATTTTACACAACGCGTTATGTAAAAATTCCTAATATCACGGTTTTTGTAGTAATTTACAATATTTAAAGCCCGCCGAATTTATCAAAGTGTCAGTTGATACGTTACAAAGGCATCTGTTGGACTTGTTTCAAAAGACCCGTGTAGAATAGGTGCCCTACATGCAGTTGCCTGTATATTTTGATTTCTTATGGAAGAAGTATTTGAACAGATACTTTCTTTGCACAGACAAAAAAATGATAATTATTAGTTTCTGCCTATGAGATGTACTGTATTTCACATTAACTAAGTTGTGTATTTTATCTTTATGTACAGTTTAGTAGTAGTTGCGTTTTACTTGCGTACGGGCTGTTAAATCAGGCATTAGCAAAGGTTAAGTAAAACTAAAAGGGCACAAGTTGCGATTTTGTGTTCTACAAGAATCTCGCAAGCTAAAATTGCTCTAAAGTTAATGTGTTCACGTTGTGCTCTTCAGTTAGACATAAAGACTACTAGATATTTGAAAAATCAGCCCGGAAGCGGACATCCCAAAATAACAACAACCAGAGAGGACTGTGTATTACAGAAACTTTATCTTCGGGATAGGAAGAAAACTTGTTTGCAGCTGTCTGTAGAGATTAATGCATCAGGTGGTACAAAATGTCAGCTAGAACGGTTAGAAGACATTTAAATAGTGCAGAATTGAAAAGTTGTAAGGGACGAAAAAAGCCATTATTGTCCAAGATAAACAGAAAAGCCGTTTAGAGTAGGCAAGATGACACTAAACTTAAACAATTAAAAACTAGAAAATGGTACTGTCGTCCGACGAAACGAATATATAGGTAATTTTAAAAAATGTTCCTTTCAAATTGAATGCTGTCAACATGATAATGTTAATTTTATAAACATTGCTTTTGATAAATAGAGTATATCCATAGTTCTCTTTTCAGCTTTTTGGTAACCCTGAAAGTATTTTCGTGCGTCAACAAGAGTTTCTTTTTTATTTTATTTCTTTATTTTTATTTTATTTATTTATTTATTATTATTATTATTTTTTTTTAAAGAAACAATTTTATCCAGTCACATGTTAGTTTATTGTATTAGAGATTTTAAAGTGTTTTGTATATGTATGTTCACCGTACAGTTTTTTAAATTCATTACATTTCGTTCCAAGTCCTACTTTTTACATAATTGTTATTATTAACAATAACTACACACCAAATGTTTCTTGTACAATTGCAGTATATTTCGTTTTAACAAATTGACTTCCTCCTACTGAATAACTGAATTCTGGCTTGATGATGTGTTTTTTAACACGAAACCGATCGCCCTAGGTTAAATAGAATTTTGTGAGAAGAGAGGTCCTGAGTTTTATTTCCTTCTATTAAAGGTTTAAAGTTTTGCAAAGTTTAAGGTTTCGTTTTATTGGCCAATGCTATATAACGGAAGAATTTGTATGTGGAGAGTGGATCATTTAAATTAAACCAGCTGTATAAATTGCAATTAAAACATAAGAACACATAACGTATTTCTTGGTGGTTTAATTATAAGCTGATTATTAAAGTTAGCAACGGAATCAACTTAAAAAACTTGATCCAAATAAATTTATAACATTACTATTTTGTTTTGCCTTCAACGACACCACACAGTTGACTATTCAAACATTTTATTTCCGGAAACTAATCATTTTTGAGATATAATGCAACTACTATCAGATGGATTCTCTTATTCGAGAAGTTTCGAAATATGATCAGGCAATATATCAGAACGGCTGCGAATGTAAGAAGCATCAAGAACGAAAGAAACAAAGCACGTCGGGCGAATCGTGGCGTGAACTGTGAACTGACGTGACTTCCGAATATAAACATGCACATGTACTACATTGTCACTACTACAACAACGAAGCAGTGGTAGGTATTGATTTATGCTGAACGTTTCCTCGTGTTAAATTTGCAAATTTGCGTAGCGCGTTTTGGTCAGGCGAATTCGGTGTAGGCATCTTAATTTAATTAAATCACGAAGGAGTGTTCGGCGTTAGTTTACGAAATTAGGTCAACTACGCGGCCACGCACACACACCACTAATAGGACGAATACAAACAGATCTCTCCACATTACTGGTTTTCGTTTGATGTGTTTTTGTTATCCATCTTTATTAGCTGTAATTTTAGTGTACAGCTTTTACTTTTATTCGAAAGCAATTGCGAGAGTTTTATTTTTTACCTAATGAATGCTGCTAGATTATGGATCGCTAATCATATAATCATAAGCAATTCTTCACAAAAGCCTATTAAGAAATGTATGTAGATTACGAAGCAGCTTAGACTAGACGATCCAACTGAAATATTTCAGAAACACCTGTCCCCACAAATACCCCCCATAAATTATAAATGAAATGCCCCATCGTGTGGTACCTCAAATGAGTCTCCTTATGATTATGTTGTTATATCGCTTACTTACTTTTTTTAATTAGTATCTTAAAATGACCAAGTAAGATCTACCTTTTTATTGGATCTTTGAACATATGTCATAACTTCATACCTATATGAATCAAATCGGTGCTTCTGACTCAACTTAAGTACAGAATAAAGTACGAACAACCTCTACGTTCGGTATTCAATTAAACTTTCGTTAAGTAAAAATACACTTTTTAATTACTTTACTGTCAAAATTCATGTTAATTATTTAAAAAGTTTGGTGATAACTAACGCTGGCCACGAGCGGTACCGCGCATCGGCGTAGAATCAGTTCGGACCGAGAGGAACGGTAGTATTACTTCGTCTGCGGAGCAGTACGGACATTTTCGCTGCCGGTCATTTGCGCAATTGTTTATCTGTCCTAGAAAAATTATGATTTCGTCAGCAAAACGACCGCGGTCGGACAAACTTCGAAAATTTATTGCAGAAATTCCAGACTTAATATATGAAGGTGCTAAAATTAAATGTGTAATCTGTCAAATCCCGTTAATGTGTTGGTCCAGACAACATTGTCTACGACACGTAAATAGTGAAAAGCATGTCTCAAAAAGAAATTGCGCACGAGACAATGAAAAATGTATATTTAATTTATGCGTTACGTTTATCGCATGTAATATACCGTTTAAATTACTAGACAAGGAACCATTTATCTGCTTTTGGAATAACTATTCGGAGTGCAAATTACCAAGTCGAACATCGTAACGAAGAATTGTGCCATCTGCGCGCGAACATATTGAACAAAAAATAAAATCGGAGTTGAAAGATCAAAAATTGTGGTTACGTGTCGACGAAACAACGGATCGGAAGAAACCTTCTGTTCTTAATGTAATGGCACGCAAATTGGAACCTCATCAATCGGCACCTTCAATTCTATTAGTCTCCAAACGAATACAACAGTGTACTGCCGAAATAATTTCAAAGTTAGTGTTAAATACATTGGACAAGTTTGAACTTTCAACAAACCAACTCTTGATGTTAGTGAGTGATGGTGCTGCAAACATGCTTTCTGTAGGCCGGTCTCTTAAAAAGCATTCTGCTAATTTGTTACACATTACGTGTAAAATTCATGCTCTCAATCTCGTGGCGGATAGTATCAGAAAATGTTATCCTGAGGTAGACGCTTTAATAGCGCATACCAAAGCAGTATTTGTCAAATCACCGAAACGTATTCGCGAATTTCACAGACTGTGCCCCCGTATACCAGAGCCACCAGAACCTATTCTAACTCGTTGGGGAACATGGTTGCAGGCCGCGTTTTATTATTATAAATATTTTGACAATATTAAGAACGTGGTTTTACAATTCGATACAAAGGAAGCTGCCGCTATCCAGAAAAGCCAGTCGAAATTTCAAGATAGTCAGGTTAAAATGGATTTAAAAATCATTCACGACAATTACTTCGGGCTAGCAGATGCAATAGAAAAATTACAAAATCCTGCGGTGCCGTTAGAAGAATCTCTACAAATAGTGCAACATGTTCACGCACAGCTATGCGCGATTGAAGACGCAAAAAGTGTTTCTGTTCTAGAAAAAATTGAAAGTGTTTTTGAGAAAAATTCTGATTTTGGCACATTAAGACACATTTGTGAAGGTGCGTCAACAGAATCGTTGAGTTATTTGAAAGATTATTTTACTTACGCAAATATTACGTCACTAGATGTAGAACGTTCGTTCTCTGCATATAAATGCATTTTTTCCTTATGCCGTACTAGTTTTGCCGAAACAACAGTTGAAACATATCTAATGTTGCAGATATTTAACAGACATTATTCACTTTGTGATTTCACGGAGGACTCTTAAAATGGTAAGTGTGAGCACGTGTTATTTAATTTTTATTTAAAAGATGAGCGAAATTATTTGCGGCAGCAAACATCTCTATTAGCAGAATAACTCTAGTGGAACGCGAGGCCTGGCCGACTCTACGCTACTGCGCGGTACCGCTCGTGGCCAGTTTTAGTGATAACAATTCGTTTAAAAGGTGACAGGTGACGGGTACCTGTGCGTATCGTATCGTATTAAGGTTCGACAAACAAGTGCAACGTCAGAGGCGTATCGTGCAAAAGTAGGTACGTGAGATACAGTATTATTAAAAAATAATATATTACCTTTTATTGACGTTCTGATGTCCACTGCAACAAAATACTACTGCCCCGGTAAGCCCGGTTGTGGCAGCGATGAATGCGCTTTTTGCTTAAATAGACATATGAACAAGCACAGTATATGATACTGGAGCGATGAAATAATTTTATTTTGGCTTGATTAATCAATATATCAAATATCATTTGCGATTTTCTTTTAGACTTTAGACCATTTGAAGCGCATTTATGTATTTGCTACGTTTAATATTTTTACCAAGTTATTTTATATACTTCAGATAAACATATCTATTGAAATGTTTTATTTCAGGAAAAATTGATAAAAGATTGGAATTTTGTCAATTGATTAAATTTTTAACTCGCTTGTGGGATTCGGGAGTATTCTTTGATATTCATTTGGCAATTATTTATGAATTTTGAAATTAATAAATGGAAATCAACAAATATTAAATTTGAAAACGTAAACTGACCTTATTTTTTAAGAAGATGACATATAAATACTATGTTTCTTATGCCATTTACAGGAAATCTGCCCTTCTAACCTGGAACCTTCTCTTTTGAATTTACTTTCTAATTTCTATCTCGAACACTTTAAATTGAGACCGCAGCCAAAATACTAGTTAACTCGATGAAGGTCTAACCAGAATTGATTAATTTATTGGTGTCCCTCCTCCCCTTTATTTTAATCGCGATGGCGATTGTTTCTTTCCACAATAAATTTTGATGATATCTACCCAAATATAAACTCACGAGGAATTTTTGATAAATAAAGTTTATTTTTAGACGTAGCATGAGAGAATGAATGTGGTAACGCTACTAGATGACTCAGCTAGACAACTCGATGTTCTAAAATATAACTGATAACGGTTAAATACGAAATTTTTCTACCAAAAAGGAAGAAACGTATTTAGTGTACAAAATAATGTTTAAAATACCTTTGAACATACCCTGTTGTTGGTTTTAAGAGAATTTTACATTAATTTTGAAGATTTTCGAAATTAAGAGAATACAAAAGAAGAATGGTTTTGTCTTTGTTCCACTAATATCGTCGTTATCAGGATTTAAATTAATTTTGTAGTACCCACGCTCCAAGGCCAGTTGGCCTGGGAGGAAATTGTGGCTTTCCAAAAATAGCTTTTTCTCCGCTAGAGAGAATTTCATTATTTTCGGGTGGCTACCCTGAATACCCTAACCGTCTAAGGCTGACAACTGACTTCCGGTGTAAATATTGAACATAACACTATATACTTAATTGTATTTGAACGTAATGTATCAATATCAATTTTTTCTTTAATTTATACATATATGCACATATTCTTTTATTTTTGATCTGTGTGCATGCTGATGTGTTCTTATTCCTACCACTCCTACTTGTCAACTTTTTGTTGGTTTTAACCTCTTGGGCGTAATTTACGATTTTCGCAAAGTACCAATGTTTCCAAAATCACTAGTAACTGAAGAACCCACAGTGAAGTAACAGCAGTAACAAACCCTATCTTTGATATGACTAGCGACACAACAATCTCTAGAATCTCCAATGTCAAACCTTTCAAAGTTTCCTTGAATTGAGAAGAATTGAGAAATGGAGAGGGGAGAAAACCGAAAACACAAATCTGGTACACAGTTGGGTCAAAAATGGGCACTACTTCTGGCGTTGGTGTTTATGGGGAAAACCGGGGATACAAAGTATGTGCATCATTTGGGCGATACACCACAATCTTGCAAACAGAAATATATGCTGCACAAACCTGCGCGTGGGAGAGTCTGCGTCGGTAGCCGCAGGGTGGGACGATATGCATTCTCTCTGACAGTCAGGCAGCCTTAAAGGCATTAGTGTCTTATCATATAGATTCCAAACTGGTATGGGAGTGCCTGAAAAACATAATGGTTTTGTCTAAGCACAACAAGACCACATTGGTGTAGGTGTCAGGACACGAAGGTATACCAGGCAATGAAATTGCAGACCAGCTAGCGAGAAAAGGCTCAAAAATGAATTTTATAGGACCTGAACCGGGTCTAGGTATTACCAATTGCGTGGTGCAATTAATGAGAGGATCATAAAATATCACTAGTTAAATTGGAACCATGCAGCTGGACAAAAGCACACCAAACGGATGATGAGAAGGTCGTCGTAACATCTGATTGCTGACTTGCTTGAATTAAACATGGCTGTTTGAGAGGCCACTTGCATAAGATGGGGATGTACAAAGATGAACCTTTACGTAGACTTTGCAATGAGGAGGAGGAAACAGCCTCTCATATTATTTTCAAATGCGCAGCGCTAGCTCAACGCATTCGCTATGCAAAGCGCAATTGATATGACAATGGAGAAAGATTTACTGCATAGGCTCTTAAACCTGATCGAGGGACCTAACTTGTTCCAGTAAAGCGAAATCGAAGCAGGAATAATGCAGTAGGCTAACTGAGCCGCAGTGTTAAGGATGCAAAGATTAAGCGTCTAAAGAGTATATGTATTTGGTAAACAGAAAATCAAATGCGGCCGTTTTATATTCGGAAATTTGATGTGTTCTCTTAGGGAATCATCAGCATTGTCAGTTCTGTAATTTGTAGTGGTCAACGTTACTCATCTTGTTATTATTACAATTGTTCATTGCTTAGATGATCAAATTGACATTCAACGAATCCATATAATGCAATGGTTTAATAAAAAATTAGACCACAGAATATTTTTACTTTCAATCATTTTTAGAGAACCCCTTCTGAAGAACTAGTACTTGACTTTGTTTACGCCAGATTCAATCCTATTAGAATGATTGGCCTTGTTTTCTCCACGAACAATATCGCACTATTCCACAATAACGTACTTAATCTAAATTAGGCTTTCGGCTTCAGTAATTTCAAAATCACGTTTTCTAGGAACGAACGCTCGCATTAAAATAATTTCAGCTCCGCGCGTAGTTTTATAATTAATGGGGGCATTTAATTGGCGTGACAAATTTATTCAGGAATCCGACGCGTACACGCACGTGCTCTGTTTGCCAGTACAGTCACGAAATTCATATTCTGCCTCCATTATGCTCCTTTTTCTTGTTCCTTTTTTTATAGGAGATCGAGATTTATAGAATCTGTGAAGGTCGTGCGACTCGTGTCGCTTCGATTTTGTGATCAATGAACTGATGAACTGATACTGCGCAGTGATTCGAAATTATAAGTGATATGCGACTAGGGTAATAAAAGTAGATGTTTGTGCAATAGATACGGAGAAGAATCAAACGAAATTTTCTCAAGTGGTATTAAACAGTTTTCTCCAAGTGGTTCTATTTTGATCTCTCGTTGCGCAAGACTCGTATAACAATGCAGCTGTCTACGCAAAAACTATACCGTTTAAAAATAGCACAATAGGATAGAGGAACACCTGTTTCATAATGGGATTTTTATGTTACCACTGGAATAAATGTTGAGCATAGCCAGTGTGTAAAATTTTATTTATGGTCCAATTACATTTTAGAATAAGTATAAAGTTACTTAAAATTGTACATGCATACAATCGTATATACATAGATACTTTACGTTAATATGGAAGAACTTTTAGAGAGAATTTGAAATCTCAAACTGTATCAAAACAAATTTCGTAGTACCCAACCACATCCTACTGTTTTGTTATTTCTGCTGGAACAAAACGATAAAAAATAAACCATATCTAAAAACTTAAGATATATCGTAGAAGAAGCAAGATGGGGATTTTGGAAATGTTCCATGCAGACTCTACACAGAGAAAAAAAGTTCTTGAATCAAACAAATATATAACTTTGAAATTGCTTATTTAATTCAACAAAGGTTTATTTGAGTGAAAGCACATTTTTTAATAACAACAGATTGAATTTGTTTGAATGTACAAACGTTTTTATTTGAGATAATTTTGTTCAATCAAACAAATATATGTTAGAATCGTGTCGTCGGCAATTTCCGTTGCGTGAAAGCAAACAATCGAAATCGTAGTTCTACTTTAGGTTATGTGAGATGGTGGTTCGTAGGCGGTGAGATGTAAATCAAGAAAATAATAGGTAAGTAGGATAATGGATTTATATATTTTTACCATTGGATAACTAACGTTAAAATTTCTGTACAGAAAAAATAATAAAATAGTTGCCACAGATTGGTGAATATCAGAGTTCTTGTTTGTATTGGGGATTAGCGAACATTACAAAAATCTCGCCGATATCGGTTTCAAGGCTAACACCAATGTTTGCAGTTTATATAAATTGCGATTGAATGTACCACACATTTAGCGATGCTTTGATTTTTCCGTTTTCATATTTTGTAACTATTAATTGTTAGTATATTTCCTCCTTTTTTGATATAACAAAGTACTTCAGCAAAGGCAAGTGATGAGACATGTTTGCATGCAAAAGTCCGTTGAAGTATCTGCTGTTCTATCTTCTACCCTTTTTGTCATAATACCTAACACCCTTCTAGCACCTAACCTTATAGTTATCCCTGTCACTTATTCGCGATCTCAGGATTCCTACGAGATTACCGAGGTAGTAAGTTTTGTAATATTTATGTATCTATACACACAACGCACAAGTTATTTTGTGGCTAAGTCATCTTCACCGAAATAATTTTGTACTATGCAATAACGAAATTACGTATATTTGGATAATTATTGTTTTTATAGGTACCTATATAAAAGTGCATAACTTTTAACAATTCTTTTGTCGACGTATTTTTGTAGCTATATATTATAAAATTTAGACATACTACAGTCTGTTTAAAGTTGTCGGCGCACTATATCTAACTTTGATGTTATTAATATTGTTAAAATCAGGTTACAATTTCGAGACATCGAGAGCTAACCTAACCAGATTCACTTTACAGGTTCCTGGGAAATGTGAGTAATTTCGAAGAAACTTGAAGGAAATCTGCAAGACTTAAGGTTCCACAGAAATGTTTTGTTAAGCAAATACATATTTATCTAACCTTTTAATGGCGAACTCCCAAAATATACCAAAAAATCGAATTTTTATTGAATTAATCATAATTTTTTTATAATTAACAATCAGAAAAGTTTACATCTATTCAATAAAAATTGGATCGTTTAATTAGATTTTTGAGTATGGACTCGGTTTGGGAACGTTCGCCATTAAAAGAAAGGTGAAGTTAAATAAAATATATTTCTTTCGAACCGACGATGTTCTTTAAAGGAAAGAACTACATATATTGTTGGATCAAACATATTACGTATATTAAATCAAACAGATATATTTTCAAATCAAACTTAAGGTTATTTGTTTCAAAAGATTACAGGTATATTCGAATCAAATAAGAATGTAAAAAAATATTTCTTTAAATTGAAAAAAATATATCTTTGCCGCTATTTAAAATTACGATTTGGTTGACTGAATGCATATTTGTTTGAGTCAAGACCTTTTTTCTCTGTACACGCTGAGCATCAGAAACAAAAACGGACAACAAAGGGAGTATGCCTTCTCCTAGGATAAGGAAGTAAAACCGTAGTCCCCGTGTTAATATAATGTTTGGTACGTTTGAAATCCCCATCTTAGATTGGAACACTTCTGGATCCGGCAAAATTCTAGTAGGGTCGGTTAATGATCACAGTAATCGATGCCTAAAACTGCAACGTGTAACGTGTAGCAACAACAACTTTAACATAATGTAAACAGATTTAACGACGATATAATCACAAATAAACAGGAAACGAAAACTGTAGTAGGAAGGCAGGGGGATTAAGTATATTAATTATAGTATTAAGTGTATATATATTAAGCTGGAGGTTGAAGTAGGTATGTACTTAGGACTAATAATCCTGCGGAAACGGCAATATTACTCATCTTCGCTCCATTTACTTCAGGTCCTAAATGTTTTTAATGTATGTAATTTCTTTCTAGAAGCATGCACAAAATAAATTTTATCTTGTTTTATAGTAATTTCGTAATCCCTTGGTAGTATGTCGTAAAGTCCTATAGGAAATATTCATATTTTAGGGCACGGTACATTACGGGTACTAATGTCTTTCAAAGAAAATAAATTTAGTTGATTGAAAATTTAATTGCAAAAATATAAACGATTGTCTATATGAAATATGTATCGTAATTAGTCATGATTTATATTTAACAAATGCTATCGGTAGCCAAGGAGCGAAGGGACGCCAAGACAATGCCCTTTTTTGTTCGAGTCACCTTTGGGAGTATTTAGCTAAGTGGTTTATTTTCAAAGCAAATTAAAGTCTTGTATGAGAATTTCATTTTAAGATCAAGGTTAGCTTAAGTTTCGTCATTTAAAGGAACGCAACGTTTTGTTGCACGACGCGCTAGTACGGAGAGAGCACGTAAACGTCAAATTTGAAGATGGGATTTTCTTTCCCATCAATTTATCATTTGTAAAACGTTATTATATATTCACAATTTACATTTTGCAACTGCCGCAAGATGGCGATACCCTCGAATCTAGGCACTGAAAATTATATTTATTAAGAAAGCAACTTTCCAAACTTTTGTAGTATTGCAATACATATTTTCCGCTTACGAATTCTCACTGTTTTTTGCAAGTTCATTGTCTACTTTCGTTAAACCCAAATCGATTGAGAAAGCTCCTATTGCAAGTTCCTATTGCCTCTACCTAAGAATGTGTAAATATATTAATTTAGAAATTTCTCCATTTCTTATTTGAATTTCCGAACTAATAGGTGTATACTGATATCTCTACGTTCTTGAAGTTTAATTTCCTAATGCGCGCATTAATAGAAATCATAAACGCGGCAAATCCGGACGTAAATTCCGGCCAGACGTGATGCTCCCACACCGGATACTTTGCCTCCTGCTTTTCCCACTTTCCTTTGGCTCATCCATCGAATTTGTTTATACCTCTCGCGCACGAATTTAATATAGATTTAATTTAATCCTAAGCTAAGCTATGAGCCGGTGAATCCATGTATTTTACGTAGTATATGGGTATGTTTTACGATAGACCATCCTCGTAAGTCTATGTGAGATTTACTTCTTTCGTTCGTATCTAATATTCGCCGCTAACTTCGTAGCTGTATGTGCCATCCCGGAGTTTTTAAGGTAAACAGGTTGGATGCATAAATAAAATTATTTACGTTGGTAGACAGTATACCTTTTCTGGCGTAGTAGCAAGTATAACTTAGGAGTAACAGAAGGTGAAGCGACAAAGGTATTAAATTATTTGTGTTAAAGTTAACCACTATACTTAGATGTAGCACCTAGTTGCGTATCAGAATAATTTGAATTCCACTGACCGTTCAAGGTAATTCTACTGACATCTCCCTAACCACATGAAAACGATGGTATATAGCTGAAAATAAGATTTAATTGTTCATTACGAATGAAGACTATACTGTGAAAACCCTTGACTTTAAATCCGAATATTTACCAGTTCTGTATTCAATTATGAATTCTGATAAAAACAGAACAATGTCATTATTCGATGTTCGATTATTTAAAATTTCAAACAACGTTTATGCCCTTAGTAAGCTGGAGTATCTACCATTGGTACAGTATCCATTTTATGCATGTGATTGCTTACAACTTGGCCGAATTCACTGCAAGTTTCTTGAGTTCTTGTCGTATAAACTGGTTGGAACTTATCTGGAGATTGGCACACCTAACACTTGGACTTGTTAAAGCAGTATAACATGGTATTCCTTTCGGAACGACGTGATAAGTAGTGTTCACATTAGGGCACCGCGAAATTAATGTATCGCGAAACTATACACTCGTCAAACTTTAACATTACTTTCTGTGTTTGTTTTTGAATTTGTATGTCGTGACTACTGCAGAAACTGCTAATAAACATACCATGTAATCTTTCTGTGCAATTCCGTGCATTACAAAAGCAATTGTTAACATCAACAGATGAATTTAGGGTTGGTTATGGCAAAACAAATCACTTGCCTCAGTAATCAAATTCTTACATTAATTTCGCGCTATCCTATGTGAACGCAGCCATAGACTATGCAGTAAATTCTTACTATATTTGACCAATAATAAGATAGATTGTCCTTATCTTTTGAAGAGCATCACATTCCATTTCCTATGTTTAAACTTTACACCACCTCAAGCCAAGACAATCATAATGAAGTATATAGACCAGATTGGGAAACACCGTTGATGATGTTTTAAAATATAAAGTTGGTTGGAATTATATCATTCCATCCACACACTTTGTCAGGAATATAAAAATACTTTGTCATGTATTATTAGCATATCTGATGTTTATATTATTGAATAAACAGCAAAATATCTAGGGTAATAAGTTGGATTTGTATCAAAAGAATTAAACAGTTATACATCCTTCTTGTTTTTTTTTTGTTGTTCGTTCTATTATAAATCAGATCATCTTTGTAAGTAATAAAAGCAGATTTAGTTTTTTACTTATTTGGGGGGGGGGGGGTAGATATCTATTACTTATAAGCAGAAAATTAAAGCCTAACAATGAATATGTACTTAGTTATGTATCAATGCAACAAACCTTTCTTCCTTTCAAGTAGGTATATATTTTAACAGATTTTAACTTGGTACTCCTAGATTTTATAAAGATACCTGCTTTGCATTTTAATTCTTAATTTCGACTATGCGGTGGGTTCACACAGGCCAAACTTTCGTTGTTTTACGACCTTACGTTTACCTCATGGTGACCGCGATAGTACATATCCCGTCGAGTCAGGAAGGTGACCTGTGACCTCCAATCCCGTCCGCTCTTGCTCCTCCGGTAATGGCCCATCCATATCCTCTACCCCTCACGTGTTCCTTGCACATCTCTCTACCATATGCGGAAAAAGGTTACACTTTAAAGGTTAAATTTATGTCGGAGAGATGGAACACACGGACTTTCGTTTAATTTTTCAAGTTCGAAGAGCAGCAAGTCTTCACATACGTATATAGCGTACATAGGTATAAGGTACCCCTCGTGTTTACGTGGGTTTTCTATGTACCTAGAACGATGATGGCTGTTTGCCGACCGCGAAACAATAAAATGGAGCTCAAATTATATTCTAGTCGAATTTGGGATGCCAACCTTTGTGCATGTTGACTGTGAATTATATATTAGCTTACCTTATTGTTCATTATGCGATGTTATCTGTATGTATCATTGGAATAAATATTTTTCGACACTTGTGTTCGCCTAAACCTTATGCGTATCTAATTCGTTCAATTTGAAATGCATTACAAATAATCATAAGTATTGTGCAAACGTTGTCCTTTTTGTCTGCACCTGAATTTATAAAATTGCAAGAATGCATACACATTGAAGTAAATAATAAACTGCATAATATTTTAGATAGAAAAGGAAGCCATTACGAAAGGCATACATAATAAGAACATTAGGGATGGCGATGTGTATGGTGATTGTATGGTGTTAAATTCCAAGAGCTAAGTATTCACCATATAATTTGATAATTAGGTAGGTATTTCGAATATATTTCACTATTCAAGCATAGTATTTGTCTATGCAGTTATTTGTCCAACCCAGTAATTAAATTTTAACAAAATGAAAAACGGTTCTTGAACCGGTTCGTAAACCGGTTTAGACTGATTTTTAACACGGTACATAAAGCCGATTTTTAAGTTTGTCTACAAAATCGGCTTGTGAACCTATTTTTTGTGTGATTAGAAACCAAATTAATCATTTAAGGTGAATAAAATATAAAATCTAAACCCTTTATTTTAGTGTGGTGACGGCCCAATGGCGTGTATAAGCTTTTTAAAGCTTGTCATAACTTCAGAAGCCTTTACTGTGTAAATTGTGTGTGTAGTGTTCAATGGCTTTGTTATTTTCACCACCTCGCCGTAAAGAGTAAAGCGTAGTTAATTGTACTCCAACTGCGAATGGTGAAGAAAATTTGATCCTAGCGGGCCTCGAACACACAACTCTGCCTAGTCATGTGCAGGCCCTGTTACCACTAGATCACCGAACCGTTAAAAATATAATACAAAATTGCTTGTACTATTTTTTTTTTAGATTTTACTACTTTGTTATAGCAATAACAAATATTAACAATGACTTTTTTGACAAGAAAGATACAATATCATTTTGTAATTAACTTATATGCATTGATTCTGTGTAAACAGTTTCTTTCGGTAGTGATAATAGGTTTGTTTCTGCAGCCGATTTGTAATAGTTTGATCTGAGGTTAATTTGGATTAATCTACGCATGCGCAAACTAAAACTGATTTAACAATTTAACTGCACGAACGCTTTTTTTTCAATTATCAGGCGATGTATAGGTTACAAGCGTATTTAATAGACTTGAGAGAGAAAATATACTCAAATATATAGATGAAAACAATAGATTTATCTTACATTCAAATTCACGATTACATTCAAATGTTACAAAAAGAGGTAAGCGAAAACAGAAATAAACGCGAAATATTTAGACAGAATTACAAATTTATTACAACCTTAAAGGAACTGTTAATTCCTAACAAAACCACAGACATGAATAAAACGAGCGTAAAGTGTGAAGATATGCAAAAAAACCTATGACACAACTTCTCACTTCATAATATAACAATACGTATGCGACTGATGGATCACTGGACGATAATCCTCAAACTGGAGCAACTATCAGCAAACGGTTAGAAATTAATTTGGAGATCTGCATGAACGTCAAATCACGTCAAACTAGTAGTCAGAGTTTGGCGTTTTAACTGCACGAACGCTATTTTTGTAATGCGCATGCTCTAACGATTAAATCGCTGCAGAAACAAGCCTAATATTTTCCGCAGGAGGGCTGGAGCGGACGATGCTGGAATTGTTAAGTACTTTTTTGCAAGCTCGGAAAGTTCAGGAAGTCTTTCTTCATTCTCTATCCACTACTCTAGAAGGCAGTTTCACTATCCCTAGTTTTCTTTTCAGTTTGTAGTAATAATTCAAGTTTTCGTTTTACTTTTAGATTTATACCAATGGATTTACTTTCTTTATATCGTGGATCAAAATTAATGAGAAGGATGAATAAAAATCTAACAATCTGAGTGCTGTGTTTTCGTATATCCTGGGTATTAAATTAAGTCGAGTTTTTGAATCATTGTTAATGATAGTTTTGAATAATTTAATTTCATTTAAGTTGTATTGTTTTGTAACCAAAAATAAGTGGTCAGACTATAGATTTAGTTGGTGTTTTGTCGGTTTGATGTTAAAGTAAACGGTTTCAATGTTAATCCTAGGTTTTCCAATTTTATTCCATCAATTTGGAGATTGCCGCCTGTGTTCTATTGACTATATTTCTATTTTAAATTATGTTAACAACCGATTGCGTTATATAATAAACAGAGTTCCACCTGGTTTTCACTGCTTGTACTATTTTTTGTTCTTTTAGCTCTAATTGTTTTCGGATTTCTATTAATACAGCTGATGCATGATGTTTAAAATGACCCACAATAACATTGCATTTTTTTTATTAAATTGCCAATTTTTGATTACCTCATTTAATAAACTTCGCAAATTTTCACTCGTATACCGTTCTTTTAAATACTCTGTCGTTAGTGTGTAGGTTATATGCTTTCAAGTATCTGAAATTAACAGAATTACTTATAACTTATATGCGCATGCCTCTTATTGATTCTAGTTGAAAAACCATTTTAAAATCTGTTTTTTTTTTTATAAAGTTTCAAACTGTTTTCTAAACCGGTTTTTAAAACCGGTTCTCTAATTGTTTTTTAAGACCAGTTTTCAAATGGGTTTTTCCAAACCAGTTTCTAAATCTGTCCTCAAAACCGATTTCTAAAGCAGTGTTCCAAACCATTTCAAAATCTGTTTCAACCGTTTGTAGTGTAATGTTACAATTTGCAAGATGGAAAGCAGTCATTAGTGCCATGTATAATTCAGCCAACTTCCTATATCCACTCGTTTAACATCAAAGTCCATCCACTCCTTCTGTGGTCTTTTTCGGTGTCTTCACTTCTTTTATTGCCCATTATCTAGGTGGCGGAGGTGTTATGAGCTAACGTTATTTTACTACAGCGACGATCATGGTGGAATAGATAAATAACTAGTCTTCTGTTTATTTTCTACATCTCCTAAATCTTCAATTTTAATGTAATATTTCCCTACAATAATTTACAGTATATATTCAGTTGTATCTCTGTCCTAATATCGCAAATTAAATATTTCTGGTCAAGAAGTGGTTAAAATGGAGATCCTTCATCACAGTTTCTCCCAGAGATTTGATCTGCATATTTTTAGAATGGGGAACGTTAATTAAAATTTAATATCAAATTGAAATTCGAAACGCATATCCTAATTGGCCATGGTAAAACAATCGCCATCGCGAACAACAGGGACGTTTAGAATTTTCTCAGTTTAGGTTCAATAGCTGTTGTATCTACACAAATTTGTCTAAGTGTTCTTTACAAGTGTCTAATGATTAAATCCAACGTTATTTACGAAGTGAAAGTCTAGTTTGGCAATTTAAGAATACGCGGGTACGTTCGTGTATGTAAAATATAAACATAGCGTTTATATTTGAAATGTCACAAATTAAGGTTAGTTTTCTCTTTTAAAACATAAACAGTCGGAGTGTCTAGAGGACACTCTCGGATCTACAGACCGCACAGTTACTTAATTAATTTTGCTAAATCGATTTTCCTCCTCGTTTCTAATGTTACAGTAGTGATTCTGATTAACCAGTTCCAAAAAGAGCGGTTTCTTCCAGCATTAGTTACAGTGTATTCAGATATTTTCTACATAAAATGTGAAATTAAAAGAGTCCCGTTATTCTTTAATATTCCTCTGTAAAATCCGCTTTCTTCCTTTTTTAGCTAATATTCCAAGTCCTTTTGTTGTAAATCTCCTTCAGTTGCTTTTCTTAACTCCTTGAGTTTATTTTTCTTTCTTATTTTCTTCGAAATGCTTTTTGATTACTTTTAACTATTTTTAAATAAACATAATACTTTCAATGTTGTTTAAAATGGAATTTCTAGATGATTTTCGCCAAAAACGTCTGATGTCAAAAGATTTTTTTAAATATCGGTTCACATGTTTATCCCGTTGTCACAGGAATGCCAATCCAACGACTTGATACTTTTGTGGTCTTGGTTATTTGGAATCTGTGACGAGCGGTGGTTTGTCACAACACTAAGTTTATGTTACATTTAGTGGAAAACTGCCTATCCTTAAAAGCTAACTTTCACTTCTATCTTGAATTTATTTTACAATTCGAAATATTCATACTTGAAACTGGGATCGCAGCCAAAATACGAGTTAACTCGATGAAAGCTGACTAACAGCGAGAAAATCAATTGGCGTTTTCCTTCTCCTTTATTTTAATCGCGGTGGCGATTGCTTTACCCGCAGCAAATTTTGATGATTCCTTTCCAAACATAATTTAACGATGAATTTTTTTTAATGTAATATTCGAATGGATGCAGTGACGCGACTGGACGACTGAAATATGCTACTCTATGACCTAAAATTTCAACAACTGTCCAATAATAAATTGCACTGACGTTCTAGTCAGAAACATTACGATAGATATTTAATTTATGAAATTATGCTGGAAATACCTTTCAATTTACACTGTTGTTTGTTGTAGGAACGTTTCTCATTAAATTTTACGATTTACGAAATATGCGCCAAATGGAATTTCACATTGACCGGGTGGCCATACTGAATACATTATACCTGCTCGAATGACAGCTGCGTTCGACAATGTAAATATACACCACTTCAGTATAGATCTGAATTGCGAATTGCGGTCACTGACGGACGCGTGTAGGAATCGATGATTGATTACATGATCCCAAACATTACGGAATTGACTGTTGATTTAGCGCCGTGTGACGTGGAAGTAGCTGATCATTGCGCGTTGGTAATGGGTCTGAATTTTAACGTTATCAACGAAAAAAGTTAAGGGAGAAACTTTTGAATTGGTTCATATTACCTTGGATGTATCCGGATTTGGGTGCTCACTACAAAACAAAACAAGAATATAAAAAAAAGTTCAGCTGAGACAAAAAACTACTTTTGACAACGTATCGGGGAATGGTAGAAACGCCGCGGAAGTTATGGCGATGCGTCGACTCCCAATTAGGCCAAAATAGCAAGAGAAATGCAGCCATATCTATTAACGTATACAATACGGTAATATCTGATCCCTCGCAAGCCGGTACTATTTCTTGAAATTTTTCACTAGCTCTCCATATTTGAATGTCATTCGAAACTTGGGTGCGGTTAAACCCGCTAATTGTATGCTATCACCTAGAAAATTCTATTGCCTTTTGTCCAGTTGCCTCCGATGAAGTTGCAAATAATGAGATATAGTCATCAAGAAATTGGCATAGCATCGGTATGGATGATTATAGCATCAAAGGTTTTCCCTCGCAGTTTAAAATAGGTAAGACCAGTCCAGTTTTCAAAAAAGAGCACGATCCGTCTATTATAAGAAGTCTAAATTCAAAATACCATCTGTAACATCCCAAACGATCATCGTTAGGTCAGATGATCTTTTGCGATGTTACAGATGATATTTTGAATTTAGACTACTAAATGCCATTCGAATAGTGTTGTGTACGAAGTTTGTGTGTTTCTTACAAAAATATTCTTAAGAAGTAAGTTATTGAAAATAACTTGTGACTTTGATTATTTCCCATAAAGTAATATTAATTTATATTATTAACGAAGAATTAATAACATAAATTATCAAAATGCAAGACTACAAATAATATAATTAAAAATAATTCGAATTCTGCAAATATAATATATACTATAATATATATTTGGCTTCTCCGGATCATCAATGTTCTTTTGAATACATCTGCAGGTAATTTTGCTTCTCTTTTTTCAAGTAGCACTCGAGCAGCTACGGCACCAAAAACTTCTCTTCAAAGTAGCTCTAGAAACTTACAGAACCTTCTTTAATTGCACTAATGTATTATTCCGACTGCAAAAAATGTGTTTAAATCATTTATGCAAAGCAACTACTTTAAGTGCAGAACTTTTAGGCAGTCTTAACTAAACGTTTCCAATGTTATGTATCTGTGTATATTCCTTGTACAGTTTAAAGCTTCCAAAAATACGCACTAATTGGGTTATATTAAAGCAACCTGATCATCATAACAACTTAGATAATAATAAATTAAATTTTCAAATTAAAATTACGCCCTTCTTTGCAATTAAAGAATTAAGATTTAGATATTATTTAACTTGTCTCCTGTATCCTATATTTTGCCTATCATGTTGATGTGAATAGTGCTGAACTCAAGGATGTATTTTAGATACGGTAGTTTCTGCGGAGGAGGTTTTTTTGTGTTTTACGATATATAATATTGCTTCAAAAAATATATGTATACAATTTAGTTCCCAGTTGATGAAATGGTACTTGATGAATTTATTTCACTTTCATTAAGTCCTAAAACATGTATTTTAGTATATTTCTGTCACCTTATATGTATGTACATACACACACATATATTTTTCATATTACGCGCAGACCCATACGAAGGCAAAGGTAAAATAAATTAACTCATGTGAGGTTGCATCGACACTTTTAGCACTTTACACCATCGACACGAGCTCGGCTATTTCCCACGCGCTGAAATTACCCAAAGAGGTAAAAGTAAGGTTTCTGCTGTACCGTAAAAGTTCACGTTCAGTAAGCGCTCGTTCAGGAAGAACTAAACTCAACTTCGTGTACGAGGCTTCAACTACTTCTTCCAATATTATTATTGTTATTATTACTACCAGCACTATAACAATTTTCGTAACACGAAACTGTCAAGACGAAACCATACGAGATGTGTTCTGTTAAGTCTTCTTGTTATGAAATGTACACCGTGGGATATGCTATGATACAATGCATACGTGTTCTTGCTTCGCAATGCTTCTATTTAATAAAGCAAATGTACAAAACAAGTGGAAACTTGTAATAAAATGTATATATAGGTGGATGTAGTTAGTACAGTACCCATTGAGAAATGTTAGTTATGCATACTAGAGTATTCAGGAGGTTTTGAAACTGATAATTTTGAAAAGTTATTCGACTGCTCCACTATAAATAAAATATGTAGATGCACAGCGTGGCGCACCACATTCGCGTCGGTTTATATACGAAAAACGTCAAAATATTTTAAAAATATTTTTGTTAAGAGTTACGTAGGTTCATTAGGAGCAAGTTTTAAAATTGTTTTGAAATATACAGGATGACTCAAAAAAAAGTTACACACCAAAGTTGTGAAAACTTTAATGGAATACCCTGTATATTATTACATATTTTAATAATGCGGGGTAAATAAAGGCAAGTTGCTGGTATGTTTCCTATACTTAACGCAAGCCGTTTTTGAGACATTTAACTATTCTTGAAAATGTAGACCGAAATTTAAGAGGCGCGTCTCTCTCACGTATTTAAGCTATTTCTTATTTTTAGTCGAAGCATTAGACTTGATGATAAAATAAAAATGATCCCTAAAAAATATACAGGGTGGACGAAAATATACTTTCGATTTGAACTATCATTAAAGTCAAATAACTTTCTGATACTAAATGGAACAGCCTGTATTCATTATTGTTTTTCGAAGATCTTTGAAGGTTTATTGATGCGTCAGTTGCCTATTTCTCCAAATATAATTTGTTGTCAGCTCATCAACATGGCTATACCGCGGGGAGAGGTGTTGATACAGCCTTAAGTGAGTTTCATTACAGGGTCGTTCAGGGATTGGATAAGGGCTACTTTGTTTTGGGTTTGTTTCTCGATTATTCGCATGCATTTGACTGTGTAAACCACGAACTTCTTTTTGCCAAACTCTTCAGAAATGGTATACGAGGTATTCCTTTAAAATTCATTAGATCGTATTTGACGGATCGCCAACAAACGGTGAGGATAAATCAGTTTACGCTTAGCGAAGCTTTAAACTTGATTCTGGGTGTGGTCCTAGGATCAATACTAGGTCCACTTCTTTACAAAGTTTACACTAACGATCTCAGTTTCTTCCTAAGGTCATTTGATGATATTTACTTGAATATGTATGCGGATGACACTAGTATACTTTTAATGAATCGAAGTATAGAATCTCTCTTACGGCGAATGACTGAACTAAACGAAAGTATAAAGTATGGTCCTATTGATTTGATTGATTGATTGATTTTCTACCAGAGCAGGGCTGGTCTTTACACCCCTAACACTGAAGCTTAGTAGCTTATTGTATTATTCCTGCTTCGGTTTTGTTTTATTTGAACAGGTTAGTTCCCGCAATCAGGTTTAAGAGCCTATGTAGTAAATCTTTCTCCATTGGTAGTTCAATTGTGCTTCGCATAGCGAATCTGTGTTGAGCTAACGCTGCACATTCGAAAATAATATGAGGGGCTGTTTCCTCCTCCTCATTGCAAAGTCTACATAAGGGCTCATCTTTGTAGATCCCCATCTTATGCAAGTGGCCTCTCAAACAACCATGTCCTGTTAGTGGACATGTTGCTGCCCTAAGCTGTATCTTGTTTAATTCAAGCAGGTCAGCAATCAGATGTTATAGTATAGAATCTCTCTTACGGCGAATGACTGAACTAAACGAAAGTATAAAGTATGGTCCTATAAAAACAATTTGAAACTGAATGCCGATAATACTCAATTCATAGCTTTTCAATTAAGAGACCGAGGTTTTGAACATAGCATCAGACAAGATCATTCATTAATTTTCGACTCTAGTTTAAATGTTGAAGCTTATATTGAAAATCTCTGTCAACCATTGATAAAAGTGTGCTACTGCTTAAAATATGTCTTATCATAAAATATGTCTTATCATTATAATAAAGACACTTTTAAATTTGTATTACGCAAATTTTCATTCCCAACTACGGTATGGTATTGTTCAGTGGGGAAATTCTGCCGAGGTGAACAGAGTTTTAATTATGCAAAAGCGCGCTGTTAGGGTCCTGACGGGTATTAGTTTTCACCGTTCATGTCGCGAAGAATTTAAAAAATTAAGAATATTAACCGTCATAGATACCTACATTTACGAAGTTTGTGTATATATTTACAAAAATAATCATTTTTTCCATAAAAATGACTTAACACAAGAATATGAAACGCGTAGCAAACATAAATTACAACCCGACAAACATCGTACGGCAAAATATAGCAAGTGCTTCTACAACATACGTAGGGTATAAACTATTCAATGCGTTGCCCGAGGAAGTAAGGTGCACTAGCAATTTGAATATTTTTAAGGGGAAACTTAAAAATTTACTTCTTATTAAAAGCTGGTATACCCTGACTAATTTTGTTTCTTAAATTTAATAAGAGTATACCTGTTGGACAGTTTTCATTTAACTTTAGTAGTAGTGTGTATTGAGACTTTTGCATTTTGACTTGTTTTGTCATCTCAGTTATCTATTTATATGTCTGATTTGTGATGAGGAATGAATATACTACTATTACTATTTTTGATATATCATATCCCCATAAGAAAAAACGGGACTCGTTAGGTATGGGAACCTTGCTGGCCAATTTTGTGGATCCGCGTCCTATCCGTCTGTTGGGATATTGCTGCAATCACATTCTCTTTCGGATATTAATTGTCTCTTATAAATCCAAGAAACATGGCGCCATTTAAGTGGCCATCAAAAAAGTATGGGCCTACAATACGCGTTCCAATTATTCCACCCCAAACACTAACAGACCATCTGTTCTGACGATCGAGGGTTATAAAAAATGGGGATTTTCATCGCTGTAATAATGAAGATTATATCTGTTAACTAATCCGTTATTATGGAAAATTGACTCATGTGAAAAGAGTACAAAATCTAAGAAATGTTGGTCATCTCCTAACTTTTCTAGAATCTATAAACAAAATTCCAGTCATCGGTCGTGATCTACTTCCAAAGGTTCTTGATGCAATTGTATGTGGTACGGATAAAATTTGTGTTTCTTTATGATTCTTCCGATGCTTCGTCCGCTTATTCCTGCAGTTTCATTCATTTTTCGCGGACTTGATGCGGAGTTTTAATTAGAGATTCCATAACTAAGAATTAATTTTCTTCTTTTCCGGTAATTGGCTTTTGTCGCTCTATTTTTTTATGACACACTTCCTGTTCTTCGGAAAACCTCCAGCAAATTTTCTAACGAACGCTTGTCAGGACGACGTCTGTTAGGAAATTTTTGAGCATAAACCCTTGATGCCAACAAGCAATTTTATTTTGTCATTTTAAAACGTCTTTTAATCAATCTCAAAGAACCATAATGGTTTAACTAACATCTACTGTCAAACAATGTTCGTTTATGACCAATAATAATGTCAGTTCCGTCAAAGCCTACTTTCGTAAGGTAAGTGGCAAGACATGAATATTCGAAATTGAAAATGAAATAGGAAACCTTAATACAATTTTATAAATGGTTAAAATTAGAATATAAATACGATAATGAGTACAGGGTGTTCAATTTAATATACGAAAGTTATTTGACTTTAATGATAGTCCAAATTAAAAGTATATTTTCGTCCACCCTGTATAGCTTCTAGGGATCATTTCTACTTTATCATCAAGTGTAATGCTTCGACTAAAAATAATACAATTGGAAATATCAAGCTTAAATACGTAAGACAGGCGCGCCTCTTAAATTTTGGTCTGCATTTTCAAGAATAGTTAAACGTCTCAAAAACGGCTCGAGTTAGATACAGGAAACATAACAGTAACTTGCCTTTATTTAGCCCGCATTATCAAAATATGTAATAATATATAAGGTATTCCATTTAAATTTTCAACATTTTGGTGTGTAACAATTTTAATGAACCTACATAGATCTTAAGAAAAATATTTTGCCGTTTTTCGTATAAACCAACGCGAATGTGGTGCGCCACTCTGTATTTCTGCGCAAAAGAAGGTAGGATGCAGGATGAATTGCAAGAAGCTTCCGAGGAATTTATTCTTTATTTATCATCTTTTTCGACATGGTGTTGTTTCTATTTAAAATTGAAGCATGCAAGTTACTTATATAGGTGACGGTTTCTTAAAGAAAGTGGCCTTATTTTATCTTAAAATCGCAACATTTTATGAAATTTGTAAATGATATACGGGATGCCCTGTGAGGTAAGGTACAAACTTTCATGACGTGTTCCTCAGGTAAATTCGAGTCGAAAATGTCTATATGAACACGGTCCGCAAATGCATCCTTATCGAGATATGATGCTTTTAATTGTAGTAGTGTTAAAGGAGCAAGAACCAAAACATCGTTGGAAAATCTCTTTTATTTAACAAAAAAAAAATAAATAAACATGACACGAATCGTTCACAAGAATTGTTCAAAATGTCCACCTTCGTACTGCAAGCACAGTCTACTCCGTTCATAAATATTATTGATGGCTCTCCGAATAGCATGACGGTTATTTCTTATGTCAGTAGCAACTGCAATAATTTTACGAAGGAGTTCATCCCTAGTACGTGATTCCTCCGCATATACCAACGTCTTCATGTGTCCCCATAAGTAATAATCCAAGGGATTTAAGTTGGGTGAGCGGGGTGGCCAAGAAACTGGGCCACCCCGTCCAACCCAACGTCCAGGAAATGTGGTATTTAAATACCCAACAACATTTCTACCATAGTACAGCGCAGCACCGTCATGTTGTACCCACACCTGTTGTCTTATTTGAAGCGGAATATCCTCCAACAACACTGGCAGTTCTTCTCGTAAGAATTGAAGATAAATTGGAAATGTCAAACACGAAAGGGTCAATTAATTGATCCCCTAACAAACCGCACCAAACATTAACTGAAAAACGGTGTTGGAAATTCCGTTCGTAGGTTGCATGTGGATTTTCAAGCTGCCAAGAATGGGAATTCCTCAAATTATTGTCGCCGTCTCAAGTAAATGTACACTTATCGGCGAACAAAATTTTATTAACCAGATTACGATGTGCGTTGAGCCAATTACAGAACTGCATACGAGAGTCTAGATCAGTGGGCAGCAACGCTTAGACAGGTTGCAGATGGAACGGGTACAAACCAAACTTATGCATCGTTCTCCATACAGTCATTCGACTTGCACCAGTGCGAACTGATATTCTGCGGACAACTAGTTGATAGGGCTCTTTCTTTGAATCATGGTCAGCTGCTGACGGACGTGTTACCTTAGCATCTGGAAATGATCCCGTTGCTCTAAGATGTGCGAAAACTCTCCAGAATACTCTACTATCAGGTATCCTTCGATTCTGATACCGGTGGCGGTATTCCCTCACTGATGCCCTACCGCTGCAGGTGCAGTATCCATAGACTAACAGCATATCTGCGCATTCTTCATTTGTAAACATAAACATGACAATAAGCTTGAAATTAACCGTGTTTACTTAAATGCGGAGTTCATTCAAACTAGCACAACCGATCTGTCAAAATAAGTAACAAAACATAGCACGACCTACTACAATTAAAATCATCATATCTCGATAAGGATGCATTTGCGGAGCATGTTCATATAGACATTTTCGACTCGAATTTACATGAGGAACACGTCGTGAAAGTTTGTACCTTACCTCACGGGACACCCGATATACTGAGATGTTTCAAATAACGATTAAAAATATTGAACAGAGTGATAATCTGTTTATTATTTTAAATTTTTCACTTACAATAATAAATCTTTTAAGGATTACTTGCAGTTAATGTTGTGGGTGTACTATGTCTGTGTGTGTGTTCCTTTTCTGAGTTTCCTCTATTTCAGGAGTTAATGTCCAATATCCTATTGTAATAACCCCTCTGGTCGTCTTCTTGATTAAATTTTCTAGATTATTTTTTGAAGTTGTTTCTGTTTGATTAAATACTTTTGATTATTACTTCTAACTATTTCTGTCTAACTTTAACAGTTTTTCAATACTTTAGAGTTGATAATTTCAGCAAGGTTTAGGTTTAAAATACAATTTCTAAATTCATCAGTCGAAAAACATGTTTGTTTACTGTCAGAATTTTCGTATCTAACTTCTTGTTTATCGGCTGTCTGGCTGCTGCCAATCTAGCAACTTAATATTTCAAATTTTGATGTACTGATGATGGACTTCGATGTTGCAGGTGGCGTAAGGGATTTTGTTGCTTGATTTCTAAATACAGTGTGTTTCTTGTGTCTGTTTGTGCAATTTTTTACAAATTATATCTCAAAACGTAAATTACTTAAAATAACCCGGAACTTTGATTATCCCCTGCAAGATAACATTAAGATTAATAATATAAATGCCGAAATTCGAATACCCGAAATAATTCGAATTCCGCAAATGCTCGATTAAATTCTATTTTATGAATTTTGATGGAAATGAATAGAGTAACGAATAAACGCACGCTCTTTATGTGAGATGTCCCACTACAATACCTTTTTGAAATCTACATGACCTGTACTTACCGAAATAAAGTGAAATTCAACTGAACACTACGTTATCTTTCTAATCATTTCGTATTAAAATGTAATTTTTAAACGTATTAGCTAACATTGTATATACGGCGCAAGTGTGTACCACTGTATTTTTTATATACTTAATTATTCCCATACCTTAGTTTGCATTATATAAAAAAAATTGTGGTAGTTCTTGCTTGCGGTCATAGTATAAATAAATAACGTTTACTGGTCTAGTGGAAGCAACACTGAAGACTGTCGTTAATAAATGTTTATAATAAATAAAGTTAATAAAATAGAAATCTTTCTGGCAGTGCACACCATCTCAATATTCAGAATATAAAAGAGTCTGTAAACAACTAATGTGTAAATACAAGCCAAAAAATATTGTTCTCTCTTATTGCAACCCTTGAGAAATTGTAATGAATTAATAAAAATTAGTTCCATGTGAGGCCGCTTTTATTAAGAAACTGTCACCCGTCTTTTGACTTGTTGTAATACTTGTGGGAGGTGCGATCCACGTGTCCTAAGCCTTATGTATCTAGTAAGAAGGTAATCAAAAAGAAATGCTACTCATTTGTCTTTGGTTAACATTCAAATAATGTTATAATAATAAAGTTGAGCGATATATGGTAAATTTTCAAAATGTTCAAAATTTTTATAATGGTAATGAAGCGTTAGAGCGTTAAACGATCTAAAGGGAATATTGAAATATCAGGAGATTATATTGGAAAAGAGATTTTTCCTCTATCCGCCCTCTTTCTGTGTTAGGCTTAAGATACGTGGCCCGCACCGCGTACCTAGGTTGTAATTACAAATGTTTTCTGTGCAATAAATAGAAAGAGATTCCGTTTAGACTTATACACCAATAAAAATAAAAGAAAGCGTATATATCATGAATGGGTGTCAATCTTGATTTGTATTACTGTCTAATTGTAAGATAACAACAGTAATCATGAAATTATAGCAATTTAATATGAATAGCAATGACAAGTTGGCAACATCGTATAGAAAGGAAGATTACACACGGCAGCAATATATAAACGAGTTAGTAGAAGATTTTTACATTGCGAACACATAGATTGTCGATATCCATAACCAGCTTATAGTAAGTAATTATATGCTTTGAAGATCTGAAAATATTTTATCAATGAATGAGATGTATTATCTTGTCCGATTGAATGCAAAGCCATACGCATTTACTGCATGTATAATGCAACGTGTAATTAGATTTGGGAAAGATATACAGGCATAAATCACGCAATTTAGTAGGCACGATATAGAAGCATGTTACTAGCAATCACGCATGTACGCACATATCTACCTATGCATGCGTATTTACATATGCAAATTCACTTGTGATGTTTTATTTAGAAACTCCATACTTCTCATACCTCTTTCATAATGAACATCGACTCATACCGTTTTCGAGTACTCCGCGTATTCTCATTAGGTTTTTAGATGTTAGTTTATTTCCAGTATTATTTTTATTCGCAGAAATAACCATTTAGTAACTGCTTATTGTCTTTATGTCTTAATTTCTATTTCATTCTATTGGCAATTTATGTTATATTTATTAATACATTTAGTTTTAAATGTTTAATTTGCACGATTATTCCAAAATCTTTTATATAATATATATATAAGACTGCAATAGCAATATAACAGAAAAATAAACTGAATAATGATTGAAAAGCAACAATAAAGGTGTGAACTATGCATATTGATGTTCGGTAAAGTATGAAATTAGATGTGGGTGTTGTCAACCTACCTAAAATATTTTGACACCTGTCACTTTCATTTATACTAGTTGTTAATAATAACTTGACTGATCGATTATGAAATTTGTAAAAAAATAAAGGAGCGGGGGTTGTTTTTCTAAACAAATATTTGTTATAGGGAAAATATTTAAGCCATCGTTAAGAGTATGTAAAACAGTTTAAATCTTGTCTTAACTTTCTTTTGATATCTCTTATAGTTTCTGGGTTATTGAGTCAAACAGCGAAGGGTGGTGTTGAGCTGATGGTGCTTTATATCCAGCCAGTGAGCGATTGGGCAGCTGAGATAGTTACCGTTGTTCTTACACTAGATCGGTCTATAAACCCACCAAGTTTCATTTAAATCGGTGAGATGCACTTACCTGTGTTCCTTTGAAAGTCGTTTAGGTATTTAAGTCATTTGTATTTAAGAATGGTTGCTTGGTATGGATACATCAAATTTCGATTGCCTGTCAGTTCTTGTTACATTTGAACACAAATAAAGCAAGTGCAATTCGCTTTAGGATCTCAATCCAAATTTAGGGTGAAATGTATTTTATTATAGCATCAGGTATCCGCCATCAACACATCCAAGCTGCTTTGAGGTAAAATTAGAATTGGGTTGCCGACACTGAACGGAAATCATCAGTTTACCATTTTAATAAATGGCTGTTTATTATATTGATAAACACATACTTTCCTATATATATATTATATACAAAAGACGGATTTATTGATATAAAGAATACATTTATGAATGTCTAATGAAAAATCCCTAAAGTTTGTTTTTTATTTTAAATAACAATACAAAGTCAAAACTGTGAAGTAATTGGGATATAAATGAACTTTATTCACATATTAAGTTGACGGTATCGAAAACGAAAAAGATGTACGGCGGTTTTTACTTTATAATACATTTTACCGACACCAACAGAAGGAAATTTAAAAGAAAATTCCAGCCTCACACTCTCATTTACTACAAACAATCAGTCCTTATTAGTCAAGTATTTAATCACTATAATAAACGGGTATTTATTATATTAACAGACAGGTTTCAATTTGATAAATGTAGTTCATTGTTGTAATAAATTATACTAGTTAATATAATAATTTTTTTCGTTGCTTTAACAAAACGAAGCCAACGAACACGATTTATTAAATGATTTTTTCAGTGTATTGGTGCCTATTGGTGGAAAACTGCGTGGCAACTTTCTTCACCATTATTGGTAAGTAGGCGACAGCAACATCGCTCAGTCAGAAGTGATAGCTGTCTATAAATGTGTTCGACACCATCGGCGGAAAATTGCAATTTGAGTAGAGTAGAGGGGCCACATTAACTGCATGTGTTGATGACACAAAATGGTAGCAGAATCCGTTCAAGCTTTGCAAGAAGTGCGTGAGGATGATCCTCTGAAAAAAATCCACTACGTACGAATGGTTTAAGCAGTTCAAAAATGGCAGGAGTCAGTTGAAGACGAGCCTCGCGCTGGGTGACCGTCAACGTTATTGCAAAGTTCGTAATATTGTTAGTGCCTACCGCAAGGTTACCGTCTATCAACTTGCTAAACAAGTGTACGGTTCAGCGGCTCAAGTGTATGGTTCAATCAACTGGCGATGAGACGCGTGTGTGCAAAATTTGTGCCGCAAGTGCTGACACAGGAACAAATGAATGTGCCTTAGTGTGTGCTCATAGTGAAGTTGTGCTAGTCGATAAGAGCGACGATACTAGCTGTGATAAGAGCGATAAAAGCGTCGAGAAATATGCATTGCGGATGACGTCGCTTTGACAGTTTTCAAAATATTTTCATTGTAGTCTTCCTTTTTTGATTTTGGTGTTTTTGGTCACCTATTTGAGGCCTAATGTAAATTTCGCTTATTAAGGCCTTGATATCCATTAAAACTGGAGCTGATTAGAACAAATAAAATTTGACAGTTCGATTATAAATGCTCTTACCTCTGCTCGCCATCGCTGTTCACAGATGGCCCAACATAAACTAAAGTTACTAGATATATAAAGTACCGCAATTTATAAGGCTAATGTGTTAAAAAGAGAAAACCATATTTTTGCCCCAAAATGGCGGCTTCTCTAGTGACTTTTTAGTGGTTTCAATATTGCACCAAAATATTTTGTCGAATACGCTAAAATTAACCTATATTTTTGAAGTTTGTGTCATGTTAATGTGGTTGTCATTTATGATTCTGATTCGCTTTAATTAAGTTCTGCTCAGTTCTATACTGTTATTTCGTGTTTTAATTAGTTTTTTAAATATAAAATACTGTTTTGTATAGGTGCTACGTCCTTAAAATTATCAACACTTTTTTATTTCCCTGATTAAAGCCTTAAAAATACCAGGATGTTGTGTAAAGAATTATGAGAGGTCGATATGTTTTAGATGAAACAACAGTCAAGACAAAATTGAGGAGTGGGACATGTTGGAGGCAATGGAAAGGTCAGCAAAAGATACGGTTTCTTTAGTTGCCAATTTAAAACAAAAATTAAAAGCAGCATTGCAAAAGTGCCGTAGATTAGAAACAAAATTACAACAGAAAGGTTCAAATAATTTTAGGAAACATATTCAATGCAGATCATTTAATTTATTTTGAAACATACAATAGCAGAGGATCTCCATGGTCTGATGATACAATTACAAAAGCATTAAAGCTATGTATGGCTTGCGGTACTGAAGAATATGAGGAAATTTGTCGACAAAAACTTCTATATCCAAGTATAAGAACACTTCAACATCGTCTAAGAAGTATGAAATTTCAACCAGATATTTTGCAAGAAGTGTTTGAACTGTTAAAACTGAAAGTAAGCTTTTTAATTAATGAGTAATGTATTTTATTGGATGTTTGGCCATGTCTATTACAATAGTTATATGTGGTTATAACAATAATGTAATAAGTTTAAAATAAATATGTATACATCTTACTGTTTTTTCTGTTTTTTTTTTTATAAATATATTTACCACATTACATGCTGCTCAGAAAATTTCCATTCATGTTTCCAAAATCTCCGCTTTATTCATTTATTTTTTTCATGTATTGCATGCTTTACATTTTAAAGTTCCCGCATCTTTTTGCCCCAAAATGGCGGATAATTGCGGTACTTTATATATCTAGTAGCTTTAACATAAACACGCATACAAACAATGTATCTCATCGCTTCGCTATTATCGCCGCTTTTACCGAGTATCACAGCTCGCTTTTGTAACCATGGTTACGCAAAGTTGCAGCGCTCACTGATTGACCCATTATGCCAACGCATCGCTCTTATCGACTATAAACACGCCCGAAGAAGGTTTCCTCCAAAATGTTTAAGCATTTCACATCTGATCCTGTCTTCTTGGACACGTGATTACAAGTGATGAGAGTTGGGTGTTTGGACATGATTCATAAACAAAACAACAGCCATTTGAATGGCAAACACTCACGTCTTCACTGCTGAAGAAACCGTAAGCTGCTAAATCAAATGTGAATATTATGCTGATAACATTCCCTAACAACGCAGGCATGACGTGCTGGGACAAATGGTTAATGCTGCGTACTACGTACAGGTTCTGACACTTTTGCGTTAAAAAGGCATCATGACAATGCCTCCAGCCATAAGATGTTACCAGCTCAGGAGTTTCTGGCAACGAAACAAATCCCAGTGGTGCCGAAATTTCCTTACTCACCCGGTCTGGGATTTGCTGACTTTTGGCTACTTCCTACTGTTGAAATAGAAGTTCGTGATGAATGTTTCCCGAGAATGGATGATTTTAAAAACTAGGCGACAGTATCTTTACGGTGTATATCAAGATAGGAACTTCAGTGATGCTTCTTGCAAGTGCAAAGTTGTCGGAGCAAGGGTGTTTGTGCAGAAGGAAAGTGCTTTGAAAGTGTCTGCAGCCGCAATGTACAAATGTATGTAAATAATATAATTTGTATGTGAATTCTGGATGAATTCCAGGAATTCTTTGATATAAATTGAATGAGAGTTGTAAGACCATATTCAAGATAATGTCCCCATCTTAATAATGGGGCATGTTTTAAGTTGCATTGTGGAAAAATTAACACTTGACATCTACGAGGTATCCAAAAGTTGCTACGTGGGGTTGTATACACCCTTTGAAGAAACGTTCTTTGTTGGTAAACAATTTTTCACTATTGTGTCTCCTTGTATTTCAATTTTTCAATGGGCTACGAAGGAAGGATATGAGAAGAAAACGTTCAAAGACGCGCCACAGGCACGACTGGGCTCTCCAACATGATAACGCGAGGCGACAAACCACTTTCATCGAAGAGCATCTTTTAGCAAAATACAACATGGTCGTCGTTTCTTATCCTGACTTGGCTCCTTGTGACCTTGTCTTCTTCTGAAGATGAAAATCAAATTGAACGGTGAAAGATTTGACACGAGAGAGGAGATCCAAATCGAGAAGCTAAATCGCGAACGTTTGGTGTTTGGGCTTCCAAAGAAACTATTTTGAAAGTGACGGAGATGAATGAGATTCTGGTGTTCTGGGGAATAGAGCATGTATTATAACAACTCAGACCGACTCCAGATATGTTTTGTAATTCAACGTTTCCCAAGTTACTTCACATTTCACTTTCAGAAAAGTAGAAAAAAGGAGAAGAAAATAGAGCTTTATTATACTTCGCTATCTTCTCATGTAGCACGTTGAAAAGGAAATGTTAATTCTATATAAATCACGCCGTTGTAAAGTATTACCTAAACTTCCTGTTGAAAGACTTAATTAATTGTTACTGCAGATAACGTACAAAACATATTTCTCGAGGGAACGACTTTCCACACGTAAGCACATGAAATAATGTTCGCAGCCACGTACACCCTTTCTTCTTTTTTTTTCTCCTACAACACAGTACATCTGTATGCTACCGCGCGCCGTAAACAATTGTTTCAATTATAAAACGTCGACGCGCGTACTCGCGAATACAATTTTTCCTTTTCCTCTCTCTCTCAAAAATGTAACTTCGCGAGATTTATGGCGGCCGTGCACCGTAAGCTGTTATCGCTTTTCATAATAGAATGTCATTGCCAACGCGGACGATATATCCTAGGATACCTTTGTTTCCTGCCCTGTTGTTCCACCCTCCATCGCGATTAACAAAAAAACAATAAAAAGGCCATCGCCGCCGAAGACCACGAAGTGGGTAATAGTGGTGTGTGACACGGTGGCGTTGGCGATTAATTTAATCAATAATATCAGTGCGCTACGTATATAGGTGATGATTTATAAAGGAACCCGAAATAGAGGATTGCAACGGTCGACTGTTAGGGCGGACAGTGCTGGATATTTCGGAGCTACTGAGTGCCGTCGTCATTCTAAGGGTGCCGTGATGCATGGCCCTGTTCCTGGATGCTTAAATTATGGTCGAGGAGAAAGTGTAGAGTGCTATACCGGGAGGAAGCTTTGCACAAATATCCCGAGCTTCCATTATCTCTACTTTTTTCATTTTACCTTCTTCCGTAGGTTTTTTTTTGGGCGAAATGGCTTTTAATTTCAGACATGCATGCAAGCTGTGCAGCGTGTTGCAATAAAACATTGCCTGTACGATGCCCCAGATTAACGAGTATCTAACCCGGCCTACCATCTTTTTTGGAAAGTGATTTTCTTCAATATTCTCGACTATTTCAATAGCTGCTCTAATAATGTAGTTATTACAGTTTCAATTGTTCAAGATAAATTTCATCGTATCTCTTTTGTTTTTCATTTTGGGGCTGTAGTATTATAAGGATATTTTACGCAGAATTTCATTTCTTATCGAATAATTGACAAATATGTAGGGTATTCAATTTAGAAAATATATACCATGAAGTTAGCGCTGAAATGCGATGTGCAATTGTTTTCTTCTCAACACCATTTTTGTTTTGACTTGATTTTGTGTATTACTAAGTAAGATAAATGTGCCATTAAGTTGTTCAGAATAGGAATTGAGGTAATTATTAACCTGGGCAAATATGCGATAACAGCAAGAGGCGTGGTGAGCACATAAAGGTTTACACATAAAATAGGAGGTAAGAAATAAATTATAAAACGTGCTGAAACACTTACCGTTTTAAAAGTCTTCCGTGAAATCACAAACTGGGTAACATCTGTTAAATATTTGAATCATTAGATATGTTTCCACAGCTGTTTCAGTCAAGTGAGTACGACGTGCGGAATGAATGTTTTTTAATGCCGAAAACGACCGTTCGACATCTAGCGATGTTATATTTGCATATTTAAAATAATCTTTGAAACAACTTAATGCATCTTCACACGCACCTTCACAAATTTGTCTTAATATAAGAAAATCGGAGTCTTTCTCTAAAACACGTTCATATTTTCGTATTACACACCAATTTGTTTCGCCTTCTACAGCACATAACTGGGCGTGAACATCATTCACAATTTGAACAGAATCCACTAAAGACATCGAAACATTTTGTAATTTTTCTATTCCCTCCGCTAGTCCAAAGTAATTGTTGTGAATAGTTTGTAAATCCCTTTTAATCTGACTATCTTGAAATATTTCCTGGCTTTTCTTGATTGCTACAGCTTCTGTCGGATTGAATTTTAAAACTACCTTCTTTACTTGATCAAAATATTTGTTATCGTAAAACGGAGTGTGCAACCATGTTACACCAACGTGTAACAATCGGCTGTGGTGGTTCAGGTAAATCAGGACACAGTTTGTGAAATAGTCGGGTATGTTTCGGGGACTTTAGAAACACTGCCTTTGTACTAGCAATCAATGCATTTACCAGCGGAAAACATGTGGGAATCGTTTGTGCCGCAAGATTTAGAGTATGGATTTTACACGTGACATGTAAGAAGTTACCACTATGTTCTTTAAGAGATCAGCCCAAAGAACGCATGTTTGCGGCGCCATCACTCATAAACATTAAAAGTTGCTTAGTTGAAACTTCAAATTTGTTCTATGAGTTCAACACCACCTTTAAAATCTCATCGGCAGTACAATTTATAACTCTTTTCGAAGCAAGTAAGAAGGAGGATGACGGTCGATGTGGTTCCCTTGTACGTACCATTACATTAACCACAGAATGTTTTTGACGATCTGTTGCTTGGTCCACACACAACCACAGTTTTCTATCTTTCAATTCCGTTTTCATTCTTTTTTCTATATGTTCACGAGCAAATGGCACTACATTTCGTATCGATGTCCGACTAGGTAATTTACAGTCCGCATATTTATTCCAGAAGGAGACAAATGCTTCTTTGTCTAGTAAACGAAACGATAGATTACATAAAATAAGAGTAACACATAAATCAAATGTAAATTTTTCTTGGTCTCCTATGCCAATTTTTGCAGAAGAATGCTGTTTGCTTTCGATGTGATGTTGACAATGGCTTCTGGACCAACACATTAAAGGGATTTTACAAACTAGACATTGAATTTTAGCGCCATCAAAAATTAAGTCCAGCATGTCCACTATAAAGTTTTTAACTGTGTCTGCCATTGATTGTTTTCGCGACGTACCTAACTGCGATATTTTTAAAGCAAACATAAGCGTACAATTACGAATAAGTTACGACAGCCTACATATACACAGAACTACTCGCATACAGCATCAATTTAGTACTGACGCGGTGAACGCGTGAAATAAATAATCGCCGACTCCGCACCGCATATCTACTACACTGACTGTTACCGCTGTTTGCCCAGACTAGTAATTATTATTGCGAATAAGACACAAGCGCTGATTAATAAATATTTGTGTTCTGCAATAAACATTTCTTACTTCTTAATGGTGTTAGTTGACATTTGCCAATTATTTTAACTTTACCTTTTTCTTCTATTCCATTCTACGAAGTATACGAAGGCAGTTATAGCCATATAATCAACATATTAAAAAAAAATAGGGAACTATAACGTTCAGTATAAAACAAGTCCCATACAATACTATTTTATCTGTACTAAAAATTTAAGGCTGTTGTAAAATATTATTAGATCTTAATTCACCCAGGCGCTTAATTTAAGCGGAGTTTAAATGAAATTTAAAATTAAAATTGTCTGGAACTGAGACATCCTAAATGACCACTGAAGAACTTTGAAGCAGCCATTACAACCTGTAAGACGGCTATAAACGAGTCCCGAAAAGGAATGAAACCCTTTAAAAATTTAATTATTTCCTATAATTTATGCCTTTGTTTTTACTAATACTCGTAAAATGTCCAACAAAACATTATTATAGGTTTGGTCTGTATCTGAACCACTTGTTAGCTCGATGGTATTTTTACAATATGTTTTTGACTCGTAAAATTTTTACGTTCCTTCCATACACCACTAATTGGAAGCCGAAAAAACTAATTAAGTATGGCTTGTAGTAAACTTTTGAACGAGTTCGACATGACGTTATTTCTAGGTAGAAAAAACGTAAGTATCTAGGACTAATAAATCCTCGATTGCTACATCATCGAGTTTGTTGGTGAAGATGTTCTGGAAAGTAACTAACTCGCTCAAATTCTAATATTAAAGAAGATTAATTAAATACAGTAGTTACATACATATTTCTTTAAAATGTTGAGGAATAGTTGGGATTATTTAGAAAAACTACGGCATTTAATTTAAAATGAATATATCTACTACTAGAGTTTATCTAATATGAAGTTCTAGTTCATTTGCTATAAAAATAGACTATAATTTTTTTTGATTGGTCATTATAACATATACAACCTAAACACATATTAACAATTACATTTATTTAAGATCACAATCAGATGCGGTACTATCAGAATCAGTGTTTGACAGAAGTAATAAATGGCTCTACTACATGTACACATATCCATTAAACCATCTAGTTCGCACATTTTTAGCTCTTACGTAACATGTTCAACACACTGCTTCCATTTGGCAGGAGTAACATTTACAATATCTTGTAATAAATGTTCTTTAACATCATCTAATTTGAAAGTTTTGTCTTTTGATGCCACTTCGCCTTCGGTCTGCGCCTACACTAACTTAATCGGGTTTGGCTCACAATGATAAAGAAGTAACCGCAATGCAATTTTATTGTGACGTGTAGCCATTTCGTCCGGATACAAATTGTACGTTTCCTTATTGATTTTAATTAAGTGAAGGAGTTTAGCACGAACTATATAATATATATTTTGATGCCGTAGTAGGTATTTTCTCTACTTTACGGGTAAAGTATGAGGCATTATCCACCAAAAAGGAACTATCATTCGGTAATAATTTTATAATTTTCACAAACCACTCTTCAAACACTGTTGCGTGTTGCTTTCGAAAAGTAGTAAACCATCTGCGATAATACCAAGTTCAGATCCTAAATGTAAAGTAATCGATTTTCTGTCTTTTTCCACAGGATTTCGCAAACCTCTGGTTCCACCTTCAGTAAAAGCTTGTCGGGAGTTAACAATACTCTCACCAACCCGGACCTTTTCTTTAGTATGGCCTTCATTGGGCCATGTTACGTCTAAATAATACATAGGTCGATTTTACTCTCTATACCACCTTACGTATGTTAAATATTTCATTCTCCATTTGATTATGTCATCACGCTCTGTTAACATAGATCTTCGGCTTCTTTCATACATCTATAACAATGAAATATTACCATAATATTAATGTATCATACTTATTACCACTATCATCAATGAACGTACTTAAAATTAATCAGTTTCATGAATTTATATAATGTTGCATGACTTATAGGTGGTAGATCTTCACACTGGTTCATTTAATTTAGAATTATATCTACGGTGGACAATTTATTCTTGCAAAAGAAGCTATGTATAATTTGGCCCACTGAATTTTTGACGTTACCACTGTAAGTGCTTATTAAAGAACGTCTTCCAGTGCTCTGATTTGGCTAAGTTATTTCCCTCTTATTCTTGTACTATTTAATAGTAGATACACCGTAGATTTTGCAATTTCTAAAACGAAGTGTCCTTTTAATGAAAGCTGTGTACACATAATACGTAGTCTAACCTATACTTTCTGATATTTTAGTTATCATTGTTATAGTATTTATTTTTGGTATATTGGAGAGAAGCTGCTTATACGAGGTTCGATTCACGTATTCTAAGCCTTAGGTATCTAATAAGAAGGTAATCAAAAACAAGTGCCATCATTTGACAGATCTGCTTTTAGTTAACATTCAAACAATAATTTGGGAGTTTATGGCCGCACAACTTGTGACTGCCTAAACAATGACAGTCAAAAGTTGTGCGGTGCCTGGTAAATTTTCAAAATGTCCAAAATTGAATATCGTGCAGTGATAAAATTTTTTACCTTCGAAGGAAAGACACCGTCCGACATCAAGGAGCGAATGGACACGATTTATAAAGACTCTGCACCATCGTATGTCACAATTAAACGTTGGTCAAAATTCTTTCGTTGAACCACGCGGAGAGGGGTCGTTGCTACTGTGATACCAGAAAGCATCAGATTGGTCGATCATTCAATACGACTTCCTTCAGTTAAGGAGAGGGGAACAGATAGGGATTTAAAAAACTAGTGTTTTTGAAGATCCTGCACGAGTATTTGGGCATGACAAAAATTAGCGCAGTGTGGGTCCCAAAATTGTTCAGTGCGGTTCAGAAGGAACAACGTGTCGAATGCAGGCAAGAGTTTCTTGAGCTGTACGAAACCGACAAGACGACCATTAACCAAATAGTGACTGGGGGGGAAACAATTGTTTTATATCACCATCCTTTGCTCAAAAGGGAAACGATGGAGTGGCATCGGAAAGGTGAACCCATCCTTTAGAAGGCCAAGGTGACAAAAACAAAAAAGAGATCATGGCTACAATTTTTTGGGATGGCGGAGGCATTTCGCGAATAGTCTTTAAAGAACGCAACATTACCGTGAACGTAGTATACATTATACCGGTTAAGACAAGTCATCATTGAGAAACGCCGAGAAGAGGTGAGACGAGATGCCTGGCTCTTGCACGACAATACTCCTGCCCACGCTACTGTGCACTAGTGCGGATTTAGGAAACTCGATCAACCACCGTACAGCCCTCGTCCCAAATTTTACTTTCAAAATTAAAATCGAAGCCAAGAGAGAAAAAAATTAAGACCGATGAAGAGATCCATGAGTGAGTTTAAGAGGATTTTGAGGACAAACAGTCATCGTATTTTTATAGTGGAATTGATAGATTTTTCTTCTACGCGCCGTCTTTCTATGTTAGGCTTGGAATACGTGTATTATGCCTTATGTGCCTTGCTGTTTGCTCAAAGACAAGTGCCCGAAACCCAAAGATTTCCTCTTTCGTAATGGCGAGATTGCAATCCCACTTGTATTTGGTTCTTGATTCACATTCAAACAGAACCTTGAAAATGCCGCACAATAACAAGCAGTACATTTAGTTAGTACTTATACGAACACTTTTGAAAATAAACAATTTGCAAAACATCAAATACTGTTAGCACATAAACACGGTCAACGACCAGCTGTCAGTTAGGCTTATATACCCTTTATGTTGCTCCATGTGATCGTGTTCTAGGAACAGCCAATCACGACGCTATTTTTTGCGGTAAGGTTTCAAATCGCTCCTGTAGAGGTTTGATTATTGGTTGTAGTTGTTACTGGTTGTAGTTGATTTATCATTTGTTCTTATTATATACTATTCTACTATTTACTACTCTACTGAGATTATCGTCATAAAATGCTTCCATCTCTCGAGCGTAACTATAAGTGGAAAGCTATAGATGTCGTTGCGGAGGAGGCAATTATTTTTACGAGTTTAATTCCTTAGTTGGGCGTTTTTATGGGAAGAAATAAATTTTCATTCGGGATTATTAATTTTGAAAAGTAGAGGACAATAAAGTTCCTCCCATCGCATAAAATAAGACGTAACCCGTATACATACATATATCACGCGATACATTTTAAAATCCCCACGATAAATCCCGTCCGCTCTATCGAATGTTCTACAATACCATTCCGCTGGATGGCGATGGCAAGAGATACGCCTAATAATTTTTACAATCACTTTAAAAACTTCAGCAGTAAAAGTGCGTAAATATGAACACTTAACGTGTTCGGGTAATATAATTTTATGCTCGCAGCGGTAGTAAAGACTAGCACTCGCTGGACGTCAGGAATTGTATTATAAATATTTACTATTTTATAACTATTTCGAGTATGTAAAGCATACAGTGGCTAGGGGACGCTAACGTCGCGCTCTGACGTTAAATTAATAACAGAATTTCAATCTAAGGGCGCTTTGATGTTGGCTCGCTTTAACTCAAATGTATAAACATCTCGGTCATGTTTATTTATGATACGCTGGGAACGCTGAAAAATATATGAATCGGCAGGTCGACAGTTAGAAAAAAATATGAAGTAACTAAGGTTTATTATGGAACTTACTTTAATTAATGAAGTAGTACCCTTCTGTTGAGAATAAACATATGAAGGTAAATATAGAGCCTGTAACTGCGTTTGACTGACGGCAATTAAAAAAATATAATCTACCCAGACACACTCGGAAGACTATTATTTTTGAGGGCACCGATGTACATATGTATTTTTGACATTCGAAAACTAGTACGATCAAAAGAAAATATGGAGAATGCAAAAGTTACAGTGATAATTAAATGAAGCTTTAGGTAGCTTACAAAAGTTATGAATCAAATGAGGGGTGACGGTTTCTTAATAAAAGCGGCCTCACTTGAAATTATTTTTTATAAATTCATTTCAGTTTCCCAAGGGCTGCAATAAAAGGAAACATGTTTTTTTGGTTTGTGTTTATACTTCAGTTTTTATAGACGCTTTTTATACTCCGAACATAGAAATGGTGTACACTACCAGAAACGTTTATATTTTTTTTTCATTTATTAAGAAAACCTTGTGTATTTTACAAAAAATATATTTTATAAACTAAAAATAAGGATACTTTTATTAATCAGTCTTCAGTGTCATTTTCACTAGACCAGAAAACGTTATTTATTCATTTACTTATGCTAGGTGCGCAATTTTTTTATGTACATTTTATATACATACATACATAATAATAATAAAAAAATAACTCAGGGTTAACGTTTTTTTAAGAATTACTTGATGTATAGGATCTACTTATTTTCTTTTGATAATCGAAACCAATAGAAAAATAAACAATTTCTAGTGTTCAAGGAACAGTATTCTATTTTTAATTAAAAAAAAATTATATTTTATTTTACAAAGTTTTGAATTTTTAGACAAAAAACCTAACGCAATCCCTAACCAACAGCTACATACGAGGTGTGACAATTAAATAACCGGACTGTTGCTACTATCGGCAAACAGCAAGCACGCCACGGCAGGTTTGAACATGTCTGTGCTTGTAGATGCTTCCCCCACTCTGAGCTCGATGGGCACGGTTGTACGTCGCTCAGTCTTGCTGTAGCAATCATCCGTTCAAGTCCTTACGCTAGCGTCGCGTCGGAAAAATGCAGAGTGTTCAGATCGAGCAACGAGTTAACCCCAAGTTTCTTGTGAAACACGAGGTTCTAACTACCCTTCGTGAACGAGTGAAAAGACGAAGACTCGATTTGTGGAAGAGCAAATCCTGGATGCTCCACCAAGACAATGCGCTAGCCCATTCTGCCTTGTCTGTGAAGGCATTCTTTGCGAAATCCGGCATCACCGTGTTGGACCACCCACCGTACTCGCCCGACCTGGCCCCCAGTGAATTTTTTTAATTCTTAAGGTAAAATCGGAGCTTAAGGGGACAAGATTTGACAGTGTGGAAGCGGTGAAAGCGAAAGCGACGGAGGTTCTTAACAAGCTGACAGAAACGGACTTCCAGCACTGCTTTCGACAGTGAAAAATTCGTATGGAGCGTTGTAGGGAACGGCAAGGAGATTACATTGAAGGGGATAAACTTTGTAATGTAATTGGTGACCAATAATCACCAGTCCGGTTATTTAATTGCCACACCTCGTTTTTGAAATTAAAAAAATTTAATTAAATTGAATTTCCTCGTTTATTTGGCCAAATAGTAAATTTTGGTGCCTGCACACTGACGTTCTTAAGAGAGAAGAACTTTAGTGTCGGTTCTTGATACTTTGTGCTCGAAGTAGCACCCGATTCACAACGAAATATATAAATAAATATATCTTTCTTCAAATCTTCTTCCGTCGATAATAATTTTGGTGTTAAAAGGTTAAAATAGATGTATTTAGTAGGGTTCTTGAGTTTTTTATAAAAATAGTTTCATATTCACTTTAATATTATATTATATCGAGGAATTTTGAAAATAAGTCTTGTTGAGAAATTTGCTTATCACATCGCCATTTGTTTTTTTTAATTCAAAACCCCAATTTACTATCCGAATTATATAAAAGAACATTCTTGATGACATAAAATCTGTAGAAGATACCTGTCGCTTCCATGGTGACGATGTCCAAATTTCCAGAGTATTGTCAGGTGCAGTAAACTAGAACGGTTACCATCCATGAAAACAATGCTAATTTTATGACTGCATGTGAATAGCAGTATGCTTGTCCATGTACGATGCAGTAACATAATTTTGATATGAAAAAATAATTGAATAATTGAACTTTGCGTTTCTCGCACTAAAAGTTGTTTACTGGACTCTTTTTTTTTAATTAAAATATTTCTTGTCTACATGTGTAAGGCAAAAAAGAAAAATTGATCTGGGGGAATCATAACAATGTAATCATTCACTAACCTTGCGTAATATTCTTCGGCTATGGTGGCACCCTTTTCTTTGTAATTGACCAACAAAATTCCTTTGGAATCTCAAGAAATTGTAGCCATCAATTTCTCGGGCGACTCTGACAACTTGGGGTGTTAGGGTCTGACGTACCCTTGTTATGCCATTGTATGGGCTCCTGTTTCACTTCGGGTTCAAAGTGATGAATCCAAGTCTCATTTCCAGTCACAATTTATTTCAAAACATGGATGGGTACTCCATACAACTCCAAAAATTGGCTTCACGTTTTGTCTCGTTGCTTTTTTTTTGGGTCGCCTGAGCACCCATTTCGCGCCGACTTTTGTCATGCCAAGATGATCATGCAAGATCCTCAAAATGATGGTTTCTGATACTCCTACTAACGCAGAAAGCTGTCTCTTCTTCAGGCGAGCATCTTTCAATATTAATTTTTCGACGATATTTGTTGTGGTCACCTCAATTGAGCGGAATTGTCTTCCATATACTCTGCTGTGTTTGAAAGCAGCATGTCACTTGTAAATCATGGTTTTACTACAGCATTTATCCCCAGAAACGGCTCCCATCTCACTCAGTGTAGTTGGCACGATACTCAATTTGCTGCATGGTTGCATTTTCCTTCGAGATTGACGTGTTTGTTGAGTAATAACTCATAAGCAACTGACGTAGTGATGTTTGGAATAAATATCCATATTGAGTTCTGAGTTAATGCGATTGTAAGCGTATTGACTTCCTTTTCCGCCTCCCTCCTATTCCGCGAAATTTTGGACCTTCCCTCGTGTAATGTGCTTGTAGTAGAAAATATTCAGAACGTGGTTCTGTATACAAATATGATACATAATACATATAGGATGCTTTATTTTTAAAAAGTTAACCTACTTGCCACACACTATAGATAACTGTCCTATAAAATTACATATATTTTTGGGCTATGCACTGGTAATTACTACATACGTCAATATATATCGAATTTTAATTTCATCTTTGTTTGGAGAATAAATAAACTTTGCCAAACCGCTGATTCACCCTGTATATCGTAATTGCTAGTTACTAAAGCTGTAGCTTTAAGTTTGTGAGTTTATAGGATGGAAATATATATATTCATTACTGGTAATAATTTAAAGGAAGAAACATCTTAAATTCCAGGAGAAAATTACGTGGTTTCGAAATCGACCGATTTAACATTTGAAGATAAAATTTGAAGTCAATCTGTAGCAGATGGCATACTGTAAATAAGACCAAATTGCTTGTCTATTCGCTTTTATGGATGTTGTTAGATGCAGATTCTTTACATTTTACAGAATTTTGGATATTTAAAAATTACTTTCACTTAATAGGTAATATAAACTACATTAAGTTATATTATAATTTTATATCCGATGCGATTTCTGTATAACTAACACACATTGTTATGCATGTACTGGTAAATGCATTTATTTGTTCTAGACAAAAACTCCTATACGTACAATAAAAGATAGTGCATACAGACAAGACAAAATCGCATTTATAAATCTATTTGAATAACGTTTTTGCTTGCATAAGTTTGTGCTATAAATGCATTGCGTTCCGAAATTAGATGACTTTACGAACAAAATTAGAATCGCTATTGTCCTTAGTTTCCACACCCTAACTTACTCAACGATTCTGTTCCCTTAACTCGAACAGCAGTAAACAAACTTTATGTGGCTGTATTACAAAATGGTTATTACCGAAAATAACAGGACAATAAGAGCTCGTACTTAATAAGATATTTTACATAATATACCTATTAACTTAGTGCGTTTTAGTGAGATCGGAGCGTAGTAACATGCAAACGCAAAACAGAAAACAAACCGCAAGCACCTAAACGCGCACTAATGCGATTTTAAATGGAATTCAGGGTTTAACAACACTTGAAGCTTGATCTGGCGTATATGCTTCGTAAAACATACTCTAACTTCTCAGAGTTTATTAGAAACGTAGTAATAAACAATTAGAATTCTTAAATAGTGTGAAATTACGATATAATAACGACAAATATCGTTAAGGACGTAAATATAACACCATTTTAAGAAGATTACTCTACATGTATGTACGCGTGTATATCAACCCAGAATCCCTGATCCCCTTTTTAATATCCGCAGTGCAAATTTCAAAATGATCGCCTAAAACGAGTTGCTATAAATTCTCGAATCAAGTACCCTCTTTGAAGCTTAAATAGTCTTAAATTATATACAATTGTCCACCCTACAAAGCCAAACGGTCTAAAAAATATATCGGGGCCCTCATGGAAACGCGATGTGACTTAATTAATAACCCTCTTCATTCTAATCAATATATAATCACCCTTATTGACCCGACTTTAATAAAAAGTGCCTCCCTTATTATCCCGCAACAATCACTTATTTCCCAGAGCGAAGCTTAACTACGAACAATACGTTTGCTTGGTTAGATGTATTGTTTCCTTGTCGTCTTGACAACTATATTTACTAAATTACAATTGTGGTATTGCGATGTGACCGTTTTGTGTACTGTATAATATGCAATTTTACGTCCTGAAGACATAGCCTGGTAAGTAAGTGACTTGAAACCTTGAAGTTCCACTTTAGAATTTTAAAAGTTTGAACAGTTTAACCTAACTCTATATGCACAGGATTTTTCATTTTATTTTGACCAATACTTATTTCCGTTACTATTGCTGATACAAGAAAATATTTTAAATAAAAGTTTTGATGTTTTACCTCCACAAAATAAAAATTTTACAACAGTTAGAATTGCATATAGAGGGCGCGGCCAACAAAACAAAGTTTTGCTTTTTCTAACGGAACTACGGTTTTTAGTAATTAGTGGCTTATTTTATTAAATAAAATTAGGAAATATTTTGAGCTAGAAAGCAAGGTTCAGAAAATGATACATCGGGATAAAACAATTATAGGTTTTTGCTAGCTGTCAATCTGTAAATTAACTCTTAATTACCAACGTTCTATGTTTATAACGTATTTTCTAACCATACGTCTGACAGACGACTGTATTAACAAAAAACAGAAAGGATTGTTTCTTAAGTGAAAACTTTGTAAATAGGTTATCTCTGAAAAGTTTTCGTATTACTATTAAGCAGTAGCAATCTTGAAAACTATGAACTTTATTTAGAAGGAAGTAAAAATAAAAATGCTCAAAACGAAATCATTTATTTTTTATATCATGTACTTCTACAATATTTATAAATGGATTAAAACTGCTTTTTGAAAAAAAAGTTTTGAATCGGGAAAAGTTGCATATTCATATATGTATGCCGTTAATCTTTTTTAATTGATATGGGCAACTAAAGCAGTTTTCTCTTTTTTCTATTCGTTCTGCTTTAATTGCTGGCATCTTGTTTTTTTCAATATAATTTCGATTACGGACGGCTTCAATTTTCGGTTAGTATGCGGATTTTGTATGCGCTTTTGTAAACGGGGAGCATCTAGCTGAAATGCTAGTCACTTCAGGAATTCTAACCTGGAAATGTTTATTGTATTTGTAAGCGCTATGGAGAATATATGAATTGATAGCGGTTATATCCAATAACCTGTCAAATATCTACGAGTACGTTTGCTGGATGAGAATTTAGCACATTTTTCGTCCAAGTTTTCTACTACTCCCTTAGAAGAGTTGTAGTATACGATTATTTCTGGTTTCCCACTTTGCGAATCGTTATGGTGCACTGTAGATAAGAGAATCAGGGCTTTGTTTGGTTTGGTGGTATATAAAAGTATGATAATGTTCTTCGGAAAACCATATAGTGCATCTCCTTCTGCTGGAAAGAAATTCTTAATCTTTTCGGTCCTAACCATGTTTTTAGGTTTGAGGGAATTTTTTTATATTCTCTGTGCCTTTGTCTACCACATATCATTCAAAATTTCGTCCGTAAACAAAAAGTTCCATATAGTCAACGGTTGTGCCTTATTATGCTAGCTGCTGTTGAACGTAGACTGGGTAAATGGACAATGATATTGCACTGACGCGGACGACCTCTGCTAGCGTAGGTGATTTATTAGACCATTTGAATCTATTTTTGCCATCACCTGGCGGATTTTTCTTCATGTAACGTATTCGTAATAACGACGACGTCAGTATCATTAGTTGAACTTAGTAAAGAATTGAAGTAAATAACTGCACAAAAGGCAGACGCAGCAAATTGTTTTATTCCAATATTATTTTCAGAGCCTCCTAACTCAGAATATTATTTAATTTCATTTGGTAAAATAAGCCACTAATTAAATTTAATAGTCTTATATAATATAATACATTTGGAAGCAGGAGATGAAGGGCTATTCAAAAATATAAAAATATATAGGATGTTTTATTAAAAGAAGCAAAACTATGTTTTGTTGGACACGCCTTCTGCAGCCTTGGACAAAATTATTAGGCACCCCTTGTATTTCGTTATATTAGAAAGCTGTTGCCATCTATGTAGTTATTTAATCATTCGGGGAATTATAAGTGGTATATTTGAATATTTATTATTTATTTATTGTGTTTCGGGCTATTAGTTACGACAGTAATGTGAGGGTGTAGGAACATTTGTGGGCCATTTTAAAGCAGAAGGTACGTACTCGAAAATGTACATCCAAACAAAAGTTAGAAAGAGCGGTAATAGAGGAATGGAATAAAATATCAGCTTCTACTTGCGAGAAGCTTGTTACTAGTTTGTCGAAAAGGATAACTGCTGTAATAAACTCCCAAGGAGGATCAACATGATATTGAATTCTACTTTTTCTTAAATAAGATATTTCATTTATACCATCCGTTTCATTTATTTAGTAGTGAAAGTTGATATAAACCATATGCGAGGGTGCCTAATAATTTTGACCAAGGCTGTATATGCAATTCTGATTGCTATCAAAATTTTTATTCGGTAGAAGTAAAACAATACAGCTTTTATTTGAAATATTTTTTTGTAATCGGAATAAGCAGTGGTAACAATAAAATGAAAAACCCCGTTCATAAAAACAAAGAAAAGTAAGGCAACTTATTGTATATTGATAGGAATTTCTGGGTTTGAAAAGAAGGGTTATCAAGTTATGGCAGTTTTGTAAGTGGTACCTATGCTTATTTATTGCAAAGAAATTTCTTGTAGGTTTTATAAACTAACTGGTGTTACGATTTCATTTGTGTTAGAAAATTCTGTTAGTGGAATACATTTATTTGGCTGGCGTATCAAAACTGTTTCAGTAGTTTTATCTATGTAACTAAAGTTAACCCAAAAATTATTGATGTGTAATCGTGTAAATCAAATGTGTATCGGTAAAAGAGCTTATTGTACGCTACATAAGGCTGTAAATAAGCGTTTCAATATGGCATGCAGAAAAGGTTTAAGTCAGACAAACAAAAACGTGTTACCCCCATGTTCAGTAATATTCCGGGTGTTGCCGCGTCGTTGAGTTTACTCTTGACATTTTGTTGATCAAGTTGACAAATAAACTTAACGACACGGCAACACACGGATGATTATTCTACAACAAATGGCTGCTTTGAAAATTTACATTCAACCAGGGTAGTATACTATCTTAAATTTTCATTTAGCGAACACATTTTAATGAATGTTCAATCTTAGCTAACCTAGTTGTAATTTACTTTTATTTGAATGTTGAGTGTTACATATTTAGATGACGCACCCAAACACCGTTACACCTGTATCCTATTTTACACGGTTATGTTAATGGCGTGAAAGATGGAAAAAAGGAAACCAGCCCAGTGGAATCAATGTGATGTATGTGTGTGTGTAAATATAAAAAATGAACGAGGAGTCTATTATCTAGCATTTCGATCTCTTCTGTCTACTGCACAATCTATCATAGTTGGCGCTCTCTTCGTGGGCTAGCCGTTACTTTTTGTCGCTCAGTTACCCGCCTAATCAAAATATCGGCCAGTGGTAGGTACAGAAAAACTGTCAGAAATGTCGTGTCACTTCGCGTTATAGCTCGTAGATCTTGTTCTATGTCAGGCGATGTATTTGTTTTTGTTCTTACAAGGTAAGTTCCACATGGCGTGAACAATCGTTTTTCGTCCATATTGGACAGCATCTGAGTGTTTTGCAGGTTATGATAAATTTTCTACGGAATAACGTTTTTGTTTTGTAGGTTGATATTAAAATTTAAAGAATGTCTTCTATAAATGTTTGAGTAAATTTTTTCGCTTATTATTATGACATCTACATTACCGTAAGTCTATTACCTTCATGCTATTTAAAAGTTCTTGGGTATAACGTATAACATATTTTTCGTCTATTCTCAGAAAAATAGAGTTTTAGTATAATTTAATACACCTTTCATTATCTAGGGTCAGCCAGGTCTTTTAATAAGAGATATAATAATGTACATGAATAATATACACATCATAATCGGTAATAAAAGGTAACATAAAGTTTACATGATGATAAAGGTTATTAGCTAATGAATGTATTGGCCTTACATCGGTAAAATCAAGTAAAAAATCAATTTTTCAGTGTTCCTCTATAGAAGCCAATATATTCTTTAATTAGTATACTTGGCACATAAGGACATGTCTGTCAAAATGTTGCAATACATCTGCAGACATCAACCATATAGGTATTAAAAAGGATTCGTTCCTATAGAGTTATAGAGAGTCTGTGGCGCAGGGGTAGCGCGCTCGTCCGGCAAACGGGAGTGGTAGGTTCGAGTCCTATCGGTACTTTGAGACTTGTATTTCATTAATTGAATTTAATTGCATAGGTAAAATCAAGGAAAAATAAATTTTTCGTTATTAACTCAATTTTTATTATCTAGGTTCTATTATTTATTTTTTCGAGTGTACCTGACTAATTTAGCATGTACAGTGAGATCCTAAAATATCCCCCCCCCCCCATGCTAACTTTTGAACGACAGATGCTAGCGCTTTTAGAAAAAATTGATCGATTTCCATTTCTTGTGAACTAACTTTTGGCGTTATCTGCAGTTCAACTGCATTTCTGGTATAACCAGAAGTGACATCAACTTTCTTACTTTAAAAGGATCATCGTGTATATATTTACGTTTTTGGAAAGGTGATCGAAAGGCAATTCAACGACATCACATATGTTATACTTTAACTTAAAAAATATGATGATATGCAGCAATAAAGGTTTTGGTAATCTGTTTTTGTTATTGCGCAAAATTTACCAAATTTACCAAAACTTTTATTGCTGCATATCATCATATTTCTTAAGTTAAAGTATAACATACGTGGTATCGTTGGATTTGCCTTTCGATTGTTTTTCCAAAAACAAAATATATAGGATGTTCTATTTAAAATTGAGGGCTCTTCCCGTAATACCGGAAATGAAATTGCGCGGCTGCTAACGGCAAAAGTTAATTCACAAAAAATAGAAATTGATCGATTTTTTCTAGAAGTGCTAGCTTCTGTCGCTAAAAAGTTAGCACGGTGGGGATACTTTAGGACCTCACGGTTACATATTTTTTTAGTAATAGGATTTACAAGCAGATTAGAAACATTTTCAGTTTGACTAAATTTCGATTGAATTAAATACATGTGGTGGTGAATGTATTTTGCTGGTTTTTTCTTATAGTACCTACTGTAAGCTAATTGCTGGCATTGGCATCTAAAGTTCTCTCAAATTCTGTCAAAATATCTTTAAATGCGCAACAAAATTCAGTGGTAATACCTCAGTTTAGTAGTTACGAAAGGTGGTGTACTTGGATATCTACAATTGGAAAACTGTGAATACAACAAACGAGGTGTTTTTGCGATACTGAGATATCTTAAAATATACAATTCGATCCACTCATTACTAAATGGCATCTTTACTTTTCCTTTGCATTTGCATACCAATACAAATGAAATATGAAAGATATGCGGCTTTATAGAAAATTTGAGGAATTTAGTAAATAGGATTACATTCAAGTAAAATTCATTTCGGACTAACGGGTGCTTTCTCTGAGTTTGTTAAGATGCAGACATTCATGCAGTTTGCAAAAGTTGACAAATTTAAATAAAGTACACAAATAAATACAGCAAACAGGAAACATGAGGTTAGCTTTAATTCAGTATGATTCAGATTCTTTACATATCTCAATTAGTAACTATAGGGTTTTGATTTTAGAGGGATATAGTTTTTCGTTTTAGTTGGAGATGAATATCCTCTTTCGATTACACTGTGCTCGAACTGAAGACTTTTTTTGCAACAAGCTGGGCACCCCGGGGATGAACCTAATTCGAGTATGCTGAATCCAATGGTGCTAACCTCTTTAAAGGTTAGCTCACGTTTTCGAGCAATTTCAATTTAAAAATTTTAGGTCCAAAGGCCCCAAAAAACGTCATGTTTATAATTTTTTGATCATTTATTGAATTTAAATCGATGGAAATCGATCGAATAGACGTCGTATCGACGAATACACATCGAATAGAAACTATTTGAAAGAAATTAAATCGATTCAGTCGATTTTTCATAATTTTTTGCAAAAAAAAACATTTTCCTTGATTTTTTTCATATTTAATTCTCTGATTGCCCTAACTCTTCTGTATCGTCATTTCCTTCTTGTAAATTTCAACAAATTTCACCCAAAAGGGTATGTAGCTTTTTGCCGCTGTACCAATGTTCGAGCCTCGCCGTCACTTAATGAAAACGCTCGCCATGCTCTTCGGATTCGTTGGTGATTGTTCGGTGAATTTTTCTCCACGGGAATGAAAAAAATTAATTTTTAATGACATTTAAAGGGTGAAAAGCAGTGAACATATCTCCAATTAGTATGCGCTAATTTTGGGATCGATAAATTCCGAGAACATTGTCAATAAGCGCTTTCACACAATCCCATGCCACAAGCTCCATGTCAATGAGTGCATTTTCAAATCGTTTGTTCCTCATCAAACGACGAATGTCCGATCCATTAAATATTCCTGTAATACAAAATTAAATTTCAGTAAATCAACATTCAGATTCAGACATCTACCTTCTTTTATTTTCATCCCACTTAACCGTGGAAAAACGACGCAATTCGTTGAATGCATTTCCTTCTGTTTTTATGAAATTTTTAACAATTCCTAGTTTGATGTGGAGCGGAGGTAACAACACATTTTCGATTGGCACAAGTGGAATCTCAATAATGTTGTTTTGTCGCAATCTAAATTCCTCACGTAAAGGCTAGTTCCGTTCGTTATATTGGTCGCCGGTAAAACGAGTATTCCACAAGCACACGTAGCACATATTTTTGGTATATCCCGTTTGTATACCTCTTAAAAGAGCCACTACTTTTAAGTCGGCACAAATGTTTCACTTTTGGTCATTATATTGATGCATATGTCTCTTTTATATTGCTGCTCAGTGCAATCGGAATGGAATTTTTTGAATTGGTATTGTGTAGCAGAACCGCTTTCAAGTGGCTTGGCTGACCATGTAGCAGTAGCGTAGATGGAAGTTTCTCGAAGGTTCACGAATGGTCCATGAACAGTCCACGGATGGTTCTCAAAGATTCCAGAAAGCTTTTCGGCCATTGATCATATTTTCCAGAGTATTCCAAAATGTTCAAGGTTCTTTGAGCCTAAAATTTTTAAATTGAAATTGCTCGAAAACTCGAATTAGGTTTATACCAGGGTGCTCAGCTTGTTGCATTTTGCAACTAGTACAGTGTTATTATTTATATGCTTTCCTCTCATATACAAGCTGATTCATTTTCGATCCACACCATGGGGACCTCGCTTATTGTTGGAAATGGAGGGTAGGTTTAGATTTAGCAAAATGCAAAATTTTGTGTTTATTCTGAACCCCAAGAAGAAATGGACATGTGACAAATGGTGTTCGAGATTAAAAAAGACGAAAAAAGTACATTTTCTTCTTTTATCTCTAGCACCCTTGGCTTTGCAGAGAAAAACTAGAAACACATTCTCAATGCCACTTTCGATCTTCTATCTAATGATGTAGAGGCAATTTTTATATAATGTTTCGGTTCTCTTTGACTAATCAACTTTCTTATTTCTTATCGGAACCGTATTGGATTTGAATACAGTCAGAAAGTTTTTTTTTCTAATTTCAACCATGTATATAACATGTTGACAAAAGTTTTCAATACTATGCTTTAATTGACGAAGAATGCATTTTAAAACTAAATAAGGTGGCCATGAAACTTTAAACTGTTAAACATATCAATTATCTTTCAGTAATAGACGAATGTCGTACACCAACTAAGAAAAACGAGATATGTTAAGTATTTTTTATTCAATGAAGGAATTTCGACTACACCATTAGATAGAAGATTGGAAGTGGCCTCGAGTAAGTGTTTTTAGTTTTTCTCTGTAAAGTTAAGTGAAGGTGTTAGAGATAAAAGAAAAAAATGAACTTTTTTCGTTAATTTTTAAAAATTTCGAACGTCATTTGCCACATTTTCATTTTCTCTTCGGCTTTATAACAAATACAAAATTTTGTAACTTTGCCAAATTTAAACCTACAATCTACCACCAATAGTAAGCGAAATCCCCATGGTGAAAGTCGACAATTAATCAGCCTGCATATTTATATGCCGTTTAATAAAATTAATAGTTTTTAAAAACAAAACGCAATTGAAAGGAGTAGATTATCAGGCGCTCTTTTGACAAGTTCTATTTACAGTTAAAACACGGAGTTTAAATATTTGTACATTTGGCCAAACTCACTTAAACAAATATATACGGTTGCTATATTTTTGTTTGTTTAACTTAAAACTTTCATATATTATTTAAACAAATGTAATCACTGTTTTCCTTTTTTGATTGGTATGTATATTCCGTTAGTGTAGAATTGATGTGGTGCTGTGGCATTTGATCCTTTTAGAATGACATCGAATCGTAGGGTACAATTAAATTAGTCCCTTGGAATTTTATGGGACATTTAGATATTAGATTAAATGTGGAGATTGAATCGTAGGGCAGTCACCATCTTTATTGTTTGCGCATGAAAAGGTCTCCCCTATATAGAAAACAATTATTTATATGATATTTATGTGTGATTTTATATACGTAGAATGTTATTTTACAAATTCCCGATAACCTGGCCAAAACCTCAAACTTTAACGTACATTTACTGGAGTTTTTTCTCGCTAAATCATTATGTCTCATTCTGTATTGGTTGAGGCAAAACTTTCATGGCACCAGTATGATACGAGGGCGATTTCTAAAGTAAATTCCTTTCGGTTATTACAAAAAAAAACCAATACAGGAAGAGGTTTATATTGTATACAACTTAAAGCTACTACTTTAAGCTATTTTTCTACATAGTTGCCATTATGATTGAAACATTTGTCATTGCCATGAACCAGTTATTTAATGCCTTCTTTGTAGAACTCTGCTGCCTGTGAATTAAGCCATGCTGTAATACTGTCCTGCAGCTTTTCGTCGCTTTTAAACCGTTGTGAACTGTGCGTGAAATTTGCGGGAAAAGGGCACTCAGTTCTGTGATTGTGAATCGCCCTATTTTCTCTGATTTAGTTAAAATGACCTATGTTACTGTAGATCAGTTTTGAAATAATTTTTTGATACAATAAATAAGTGACCAACGCGTAAATCAGCAAAGTGATGTTATGCAACATTTATAAATGCCTTTATTCCAACGAAAAATGTTATTTATTTTGCTTTTTTTTAAATTTTGAAGTAAGGTCAATAATGAGAGCAAGGACTGTGGGATAGTATGGCAAACACAATATTGACGAAGACGCATGGGTCAACATTCGGTACTTGGCTGATGATGTTGACTCATGTGTCTTCGAAAAGGCCTTCCCAAGTTAATTAGTAATTTGTGTGGTGCGGAGTGTGCCGTGAATAATGTGTTTGAAGTAAGGACTAGAAGAGTTTTTATAAATGTTATAACGAGAAAAAATAGCTTTACCAAACAGCTAGTAAACACTATACCATTCTATTTAAAAAAATGAAGTAATGACGTCATACGTCAAAACTAGGAAACAGAATTTTTTTGCATAACTCAAAACAATTTTAAGATTTCGCCAAACAACTTTAATCTAAAATGTCTTTTCATATAATGCACTATAGTGCATGTAGAAGCACACATAATTTGAACACGCTACAATAATTTACTGCATGTTAGTGTCTGATAGGCTCAGTATATCTTGTAGTTTTGTGTGACGGATAAGGATATCGAATAAACAGTGAAATCAAGTATCCCTCACTTGTTTGCATGTTTAAGCATTAATAATCCTTGCATATTTATAAAGAAGTAAAAGAAAAACATCCAAAGCTTTACAAATTATTACCTCGTTTCTTGTAGCGACTTTAATTTCATTATGAAGGCATTGTATATGGTGTCTTACGTTTTGTGTTGACGTACGACATTTGTAAGACGTTGTCAGATATAAGCCTATGCTTTTTCGGTGAAAGAAAAAGTTTTGATGTATGCGTAGTTTTTACGTGATTGTAACTCTCGCAGACGGTCGTTTGGAAAAACTTCACGAGACACGCGTAAATTTATGTGCCTTTATTTATACAACATGTCGAAGCTAAGTAAGTTCTTAAGCGTGAATAAATTACTGTATATTTTCAATGTTCTACAGCCACTTCCAATAGTTTGAGTTATACGACACAGGTGCCATCTATAAATATACATTATTATCGTTATAAATCCTGAGGATTACAGTATCGGTACCTCAGTGGCTGTTCGAATAAAATTTGATGTAATTTTTTATTGGTAGTAAAAAACTATTAGCATCTCACGAGGAGATCCAGAAATGCGGTAATATTGATAAAAATTTTATGGGAATCAATTTACAGAGGAATTAAATTAGTTACTGTAAGATAAAAATTAAGCAACTGAATCGTTTAGATACACCAACTTTATTAAAACAGCATTTCGTTAAGAAAAATCTGACACTTCTTTACTGCCGCACAGAAGTAATCGTTTTATGGATTTAGATAAGAAAGCTTGTTCGCTTTTTGAATGTTGTAACAAATATTAGTACAGCAATAAAGGAATGCTTCTTGTAAACGACTCCAGGAACTTAAGAATTATCATATTCATCTAACTGTTCTTTCGTTAAATGTTATACATCTGCGTTTATGTATTTTGAAGAAACAAAACTAAGCGGTTACTGCGAAGAACGCGATTTTGACTTTATACAGAGTTGTGATAACGAAACGGATCAGCCTATTGTACAAAATACCGCCTACTTGATCAAGAATCTCTCAGACTCCTCAATTTTATGTTCTTGAAATGTATTTTTTTAAGAAAAAAATATTATACAGGGTTGACCAGGAAAAGTGCTACGTGTATATTTTTACATTTTTAGATTCTACAGTTAATTCTAAATATTTTTCCTAAAACATGCTCTATGCCTAGCTTCAACAGTTTTCAACATATTAACACATCTAAATTTTTGAAGACAAAATAGGCAAACAACAAAGCAATGATAAAAACTAATTTATAAGATGAAATGTGCTCTACATGCTACCCTGCAGTAGATTAATCGGTTAAAAAGATCCTGCTGTACGTTTTGTACTACTTATGTGGGAGTTTCTCTAATTACTCGTCGAATGGACTCTTTAAGCATATCTAACGGGTTGGGCTTAGATCTATAAATTAAATTTTTAATGTGGCCCCACAAAAAAAAAGACTAGGGGGTTGAGATCGGGCGATCTGAGTGGCCATTCTATTGTCCATCGTCTACTTATTCATCGCCGCGGAAAAATTGTACTTAAGTACTCCCTTAATGCATAATGCGAAGGAGTACCATCCTATTAAAACCATAAGGTTGAACTTGGCAAATCAGGATCGTCATCATCTAGAAAGAGCGGCTAAAGCTGTAACTAGATCATTTCGAAGGAAATTTAGGTATCTTCCTCCAGTAGGGCTTTCATCCAAGAAAAATTGTCCGATTACCTTATTTTCAACAATATCCGTCCAAACATTAACCTTTTCATTATACTGGGTGTGATTTTCTTCCAGCCAGCGAGGATTTTCCTCCGCCCAGTACATGTAGTTTTGTCTATTGCCCTGACCATTTAAATGAAAAGTAGCTTCACCAGAAAGACAAATTCCTTGAAGAAATCTTGCGTTATTATCTGTTATCTCAATTATTATTTCATAAAATTGATCTCTCCTGTCAGGATCATCTTCCAATAACTCTTGGGCAAATTGGGCCTTATAGGGATCCCACTTTTCTTTTGTAAAAAATCTTGTTATGGAGGTTCTGTGAATGTCGCCTTCAATTTGGGTGTCAGGGGTATGATCCTGTACTGATAATATCTTTAATTTTAACTCTTCGGGTATATCAAGACCATTACTTTTAACACCATCTTTAACAGTACGGATAGTTCTCCGCTTCATTGCTACCCTCGACAATGTCGATTGACTAATAGGCTGGCGATTTGGGTTCTCCATGAGCTTTACCTTTATCTTAGTAATCCAAGATAATTAACATTTCTATGAGGTCATCTTCAGTGAAGCGCATTTTGTATGTTATTACGCTACAACATCATTCAAATTTGATTACTACTTTATTGCCATTTATTTGACGTTAATTGGTTGATAAATTCAAAATTAGAACTATTTTGGACAATAATAGATGCAGGTAAATCAGTTACAATATTTTAAAAGATTTTAGATGATAATATCAGGGGTACGACTTTTAAATTAAAAAAAAATGTTTTATTTATCAATCAAGATATAATCGCTATCATTATCTAAGACACTTTGTCATCTTTTCTGCAAATTTTCAATTCCGCTTTTGTAGAACTGCGCTGGCTTAAATGATAATCCAATGGGGCGATATCTGGTGAATAAGGGAGGTGAGACAAGACTTACCAAACCAACTGCGTGATTTTTTCTTGAGTCACTCTTGCTGCGGGAAGTCTTGCATTATCATGTTGAAGCAACACGTTCTTTCTGTTAATCAGAGCAGGCTTCTTTTTCAACAATTCAACATTTAATCTTTGCAGTTGTTGACAATAAATGTTAGCAGTAATCGTTTCACCTGGTTGTAAAAATTCATAAAAAATTACGCCGTTGGGATTCCACTAAACGCACAGTAGGACCTTTTTCAAGGTGGATTTAGGGGTTGGAACTGGTGGTTGATTTACGGAGAGCTTCTGTCTGGAGCGATGTAGATTGGAACAAAGAATCCACTTTCCATCTCCAGTTACAATCCTGCTAAGAAGCGGATCGTTTCTTAGTCTAGTTAACAGCGAACTGCAGATTGTGCGACGTTGATCCTTGTTCGCATCCGACAGTTGGTGCGGAACCCACTTGCTTTGTCTGGAGACTTTACCAATTTTACCACTGTCGACTATGTAGAGTCTAGTGTATTCGCTAATTCCTGTACTCTTAATTTTGGATCAGTCTTGACTAGTGCTTTTAAAGCCTTATTATCAAATTCCACAGGTCTTCCACTACGAGGTCAATCAGAGAGCTCAAAATCACCTGATGCAAATTGTCTGAACCAACGTTGACATTTGTTTATTTTCAAAACATCACCATAAATATCGCAAACATTCTTAGTTGCAAGTATTGCATTCATTCCGGCATGAAAATGAAACATCATACAATGACGAATATGCTCTTCGGATGGTTGAAAATCCGCCACTTTGAGCCACAACAATAAAAAAAAAATAATTACGTAATATTATGGTTACATTCTAGATTAGGTAAGAAACTCACAAAAAGCGTTTTAGCACTTCCACTGTTGAAACAAAACTAAACACAACGTGGCGTCAGAAAATAATTGATTACTTATGGATACTCATTCAAAAACCGTTGAAGATAGGTATAGGGCATTTTTTAGGTTTGGTAGGCGGTTGTTATATATCCTTAGTCATATTTTACGTCTAGTTTCATTTTTATATTTTCTTTTGACTTTCCTTATACATGGTCTAACGAGACAAACTGCATTAAGAAGGAACTAGAAGATGTTGAAGACGATAGCACCAAGGCATTTTGTTTATCTCCATTGCTTTGAACGCAATTTAAGTTTATTTTCATAGGTATAAGAGATCAAACTAAACTAGGCAGGATTACGTTATTAATCTGCTTTCGAAATACACCTCTGTGATGGCTTGTTTTAAATCTACGTAGATTAATGTCTACAATTAGCTACAATTAACATACCCGTGTAATCTAATGATTCCAAATATACCTATTAGGAAGCATATCGCCACGAAAATCGAACAGCTTGTATGCATTGCAACAACAACCACATTAATCTACCTTCATTTTACTTAATAGTCGGTATTCACTAAAGGCGAACTGCCGACTATAAACATCGAGCCCGAAATTTTAAGTAGCCGGAAATAGAAAGGTGCCGTAAAGACGAGACGACCAGCTCATATTAGTGTGTGTAAAGGTAAGATTGCCTTCCTCGCGTATAGAAAACCAGGGCGTTAAGTAGCAACAACAATCTACCTATAGAAGATATCCGAAGGAATGACGTTTGCGACAAGAACTCTGTTACCCGTTATCGGATGGTTAAGTAACGATGCGGGCGGCCATAAACAGAAGGAGCTGCACTGGTGCTTAAGAGGCACGTGCTCAACTGCTCTCACGTTAATTGTAGAGCGTCACTTCCGCTAGACGCGCTCACCACACTCTCAAGTCGTAGTGTGTGGTTGCTGTTGTGCCGTCGGGTACTTTTACTGTTAGTATGTACCTACTACAGATGTTGAATTACACGCTTGAAGGGCTCTCTCTCTCTGTGTGTGACTTTCCTTTTTTTCCGTATGTCGGTCGGGATCTGCCATATCTTGTTTCGCTTGTCGTGTAAGTGGCAATTACATTTGAAGAATTTTAAAATAAATGGCCGAGAGTACTTTATTTTTATAATGGAGAAGAGTTACGTGACGGCGGGCGATTTCTGTATGTGCTTATTCTGTTTTTCATTTTAAAAAACTTGACTAAACTTAAAAACTGGCTTTTAGCTACGAATAAAAATCCCAAGATGCTTTTTTATCGGATAAAGAACTAAAACCGTAGGCCTCATGTCAATACGATGTTTGATATGTTAGAAATCCCTACCAGAAGTTGAAACATTTATGGATTCGGCAAAATTCTAGTAGGGTCGACTAATCATCATAGTAATCGATGCCTAGAAGTGCAAGGTATATTCCGTAGCGCGACGCTTCGCCCAACAACACAACAGACAAGCTAGCACTTGCTAGAGCAATGGAACTATAGCATTAATTTACTGCATAAGGAAAATATGGATATGGTGGCGCACGTTGTGAACATATTAGCTTATATTACATCTTCTTTAATAAATCCGTGTACAGTAGCGTCATCTTATACATAAAATAGTATAAAATGCATGTTGAAACGTCATATTCATTACACAATTGTGAAACATCGATACGAAAAATTGTTTTGGTGAATTTTGTCGTTGACAGCAGGAGTGAAAAAAGTGAAAAATGATCCCAGATGATTATTTACAATATTTTAAACTAGACGATATACTGAATTGATTTGACCATTTTTACCATCGTCCTTTTAAAAGGATGTTTATAGTTTCCTTATTGGATCTATATTATTAGGTATGCTGCAATGCAATAGATGTTACTGTGGTAGATTATTGTTGTGATAACTTCATTTAATCAGAAGATTCTGTTATTTTAATGGTTTTTGTAGTAATATATTCATCTTGGGTTTTCAAAGAGAGGTGATTAAATCAGAATGTTACGTCCTATTGATGTGAAATCTGCAGGGTAAGTTGTTTAAAATTTAAAATACAGTGAAAACCTGTCTCTAACATATTTAGCTATACGTAACCTTACAAGAAGTATTTGTTTTACCTAATGTGAGTAGCATGTATTATTATATAGATGCCCTTTTAGAAGGACGATGGACATATGGGTATAATTTTTACAAGATTCTTTGGTGATTCACAAAATAATAATTAGGTTGTAATCACATTTTTTCCTCCAACAAACTCCTGTGCCGATCTAACCGATGAGGATTCCGGGGATGAAGATAGCTTGGGCTTTAATAATGTTCCTGCATCTCAGCTTTTGTCAACAGCTGAAGTTTTTACAAAAACGTTGCCATAATGAAGATATAGATGAACAAAGCAACAAAACAGATAATGAAAGTAAAGAAAACTTTGTAAGTGCGAGCGAAGACAGTGATTCTGAATTCAATACATCATTTGTTATGGTACAAAAGCGATGAAGATTTCAAAAGAAAAAGCATCATTGGAAAAGGGCAGATAGAAAGATAGAACAAGTGAAATGGCCTAGCGTGGAAGGTGTTTTACGTTCACTTTTAGATTTGTACAAAACCTTCGTAGATGAATTACTTCAGAAGAAATAGAGGTTTTCCTTGGTGTGTTAATTGTAAGCGGATACATTTGTTTACCCCGTAGACGGATGTATTGGGAAAATAAAGCAGATGTCCATAATTCATTAGTGACCAATGCTATTTTTCGAAATAGGTTCGATTATATTATGACAAATTTCTATTGTTGTAACAATGAGGCGCTTAATCAGTTGGACAAGTTTTGCAAAAGTGCACCATAAATGAAAAGTTTATGGACAATGCACCTCACAGAGCTTCAGAGCGTCGATGAAGATGGTGCCCTATTTCGGCACACCGAGAAAAATGAAAATGTTGGTACAACAAAAATTATTATTTTCAGTCTTTTACATTCAAGTAATTTTAATTTAAATCCGTACGTTTATATTTTATTTAGAAACAAGCACCTTATTGAAGAAAAATGCATATTGCACCTAAAAATGCAAAATTAACTGTTGTAAAGTAAACTTTCATACCCTTTAATTATTTATTTTTTCTTTTATTAGTAATATAAATTTTTCCTTTTTACTTGTTAATCGTATTGTACTGTTTAAGTGCAACGCTGACAGCGTTATTCACATACGAAGATGCAGCGTCATATCTTCGTCATATCTATTGTTCATTCACGAAAAAGGCGTCTTAATTGCTTTTTTAAATTCGGATACCTAAACAGCTCAGAATGCAAAATTAATTCATACAGATTTGGTCACTGGCCGTTTCCTTTAGATGCAAATATACATGGCCTCCTTTCGTATCCTAAAGTGACCAACTCTATACAGTAGTGCTCACAACATCTCTATGTAAATTATGAAAAGAAAGAAATATATAAGCGCGATGTGCGTCACTCATGCTCCCACCCGTATTCTCCGTCTCATATGTTTGCGTAGCGGCTAGAGCAGCACGGTATACGTTATAGCTTAGATATTGTCTTTGTTCATTAATACGTTTTAGTTAGATGTACTAGTTTGTCCCAGCTATACCTGTCTTTAGAGATTGCAAATATTACAGACAAAAAGTAAATGACAAACAATAGGCGGGGTAATTGACTTAATTTTTAATGAACGATATTGTTAATGTATCTGCAAAAGTGATGTAGCACATATTATACTTATTGTTGATAAGTAATTTTTGTAGATTTCGTAAAAATGCATGCAACTGAGTTTTTCTTTCAATGGCAATTTTTTTTTTTGTAATAGTAACGATGTCATACTGTAGTCATGCAGATTCATAATGTAAATTTCTTTCCAGATACCTGCAAGTATTGAGAATATATGTAGCTTCAAAGCAGGAACGTGCTTCTCACCATATTCAACTATATACGGTTGTTGTGCGACCTGGTTTGGAAAAAATAGGCGAATGTTATTTAGTAATAGATAGTTTCTTTTATAAAGCGAACTCTGTTATGCAATGGTTTGATATATTATTTAAGTTGTATCATGTGATGTGTGTACAATACCCCCCTGAATTTGCCTACATTTGACTGTTACTGAAACAAGTAATATATGATATCGAAACAATCTGGAATAAAGAAAGTCCAATATATTTCCACTCTTATAAAGAATTCAAAGAAATATGTTTAATTTTTTTTATTTATAAGATTAAGATTTAGGGTGTTGTGTACATTATTAGAAATGTTTTTTGTCCACTTTATAATCACAAAGAAAACGATATTATGTTCTTAGTGTATCATATTAAGGCATATCATAAATACTCTTACAACTTTGTAAGCAAAATAGATGTTTTCGTTCATTTTATACGTTGAGGTCATTTAAAAGACATTTAGAGATTAAGCATACCAGTAGTCCATATGAAATCCAGAGAAAAGGTGATTAGTTTGAAAATAACCCAAAATTAGAACTCATCTGTAGTTAATTCGCTAAATGTAGGCGAAAAGTTAAAGAATAATGCATCATGCTTAGCGAAAAGAGATAAGCCCGTAGACAACGTTATTTTTCATAAGAACCTTACAAAGTATTCAACACTTTTTATTTCTCGACTATATGGGCAATATTCCATTCCGAGGAAATTTGTTCAGAGTATAACAGTTGATAATAAAGATCTATTATTGCAACCTCTGTGCGTGTTAGAAAAGAAAGTTGATGCTTTAACCGATGATAACACTGTAAAAACTGAGATGCAATCTATGTTATCACGTTTAAAAAATCCCTTTCTCGGTATATGGATATCGAATATTTGGGAATGAAGTTTTTTAAAACAAACGGTTCTTTTGTTAATGCAGAAGAAATCGTAATTGAAGTTAAGTGAAAAGAAAAGAAAGTAAATAATCGAATTATTTTGAATGTTATTAACGCCTACGCTTACTATATACCTGTAAGCAAAACCTTAAAAATATTTTTAGAAGCTCTATGCGTTTTTGATCTAATCTGTTCTTACGTTAACGAATTAAATAAAGAAAACAGAATTGTTTCTAATATTATCCAAGTATCCATTTGGCAAACAACCTAAGGATAAAATTATCTTACCACTTTGTAGTAATACTTACTACCTTTTTCTTAGTTTGTCTATTATATTAGTGCCAGTAAATAAATTGTATACTCTTCTTAATCGTGATACCAGAATTATAACAATATTTTAACGAAGTGCTTAATCGTTAAATTTTAGTTTATACTTCCATATTTTCTTACACGTACATACAGCGTGTCCCTGGATTAACGCATGAATAGGTAAGGCAGACAAAATTGTTGAGTTGAAATTTCATCTTTTGGGGTTCAGCTATGCTTGACTAGCAAGTAACTCATGCCATAATTTTATTGCCGATAAATCAAGTATATCTTGGAAATTTACAAAAACGGAATTTTTTCAATTAGTAAAATGTACTTTCTGTAGGAAATACGATAAAAGGGTTATTAAAAGCAATGTTAAGGATAATAAATTATGCTAGTGCTTAGTTGTAAGCATGGCCGAACCCCAAAAGATGAAAGTTCAATTCAATAATTTCCTGTCTGCCTTACCTATCCATGCGTTAATCCGGGGACACATTGTATATACATAATTTTGTAATATTGTGTAGTAGAATAATGTAGTTATCAGTTTGTGGAGGTTTTCAAGGTACTTGTGCGCCAAAGTATGGTTTGTATGAAATTTTTGTTTTAAATTAAGGTGAAATATTTTTGGTGCTTAAGATGTAATATAACGATATATTTAGTTGTTATATTTAAAGCAGTAGAATGATGGCCCGTAATTTAAACCAAAAGTTTTGAAACATGCCATTACATTTGGTACACAATGTACTTTCTCATGACGTCGCCATTGCTGACTCAAAGTAACAGGTAAGTTGATACAGAATATATTATATATATGGATCAACGCATTTTGTTGGTTGGTTCAACTCATTGAGGGTAGGTACTACCAATGCTATGACGTAGGTTCAATAAATGCTTGATTTTAATTTAAAACTATAAAAGCATTCACTCTACTGCCTGTTTATGTTCGCACAATGTACTATTGTCGTTTGCTAAGAATGCTGAAACAGTTCACTAAAACCCTTACCACAACACTTAATTCGTACTGGACGCACGTTTCGATAGCCAAGCTATCATCATCAGCAGCAAGATTGAACTGAAGAATGCTATAAAGATTGTCTCAAAAGGGTTAAATTCTTCAAACAACATTTAGAAGATAATTGGATGAACTACTATTGCTGGTTGTTTTAACAATATTAATGCAACTAATTCTCTGCAGTCGCTTTAAACAATCGAGTGGTTTGAGCATATTTAAATACAAGTTTGTTGGGTCAACCAGTCATTAGTTGAATCAGCAAATTTTTTTCTCGGTGTAGGCACCCGTGCAAACAATCTATAAAGGGCAAACCGATTAGATACGGGTTCAAATTCTGTATTGCCGCTACTAGCAACGGATACACGGTATGGTTTGAACCATACCAAGGATCCACCAGTAAAATAAGGAAAGAATATAAGGAACTGGGATGAGGTCCGTTGATAGTTTTGGGGAACGGGAAACATTTTGCTACCATTTATTTTATATTCTTCTGTGTAGCTACGTTGTAAATAAAACATTTGTTTGAATATATACAATAATATCGCATATCTTTCGTCCTTATTAAAAGATACTCTGTAGGAAGCCTGTGTGATGTGCTGGAATTTTTTTTTTTGGTTTGTGTAGGCTTCCACCACTAAAACAACATAAAGAGACAAGGAAGATTTCGCGAAAGAAAAATTGGGCATATCTGGGTTAAGGATAGAGGGACATGGTGGCCTTTCACTAACTTTGCAGAAGGACGTCAAGGAAAAGAAAATCACCAGAATGTAGGGAATACTCAGGCAACATAGGTGATGGAGGTAATAAACGAGTGTCAACGAAGACTCCCGTTAAGTTCCTCTTTTGTTAGTAACTACGTTTTGTTACGCATTGTATTGCATCGTAGGGTTATTTACGATGACACTGCAGTGTATGAACGGATGGGTGCAATAACACATTTGCAACATTATCACTATTAAGAATGCTATATATTACAAACGTCATAAAAAATGTATGCCACTTCCATCTAAAACTTACCAATTATTCAGGGATTGTGCAGAATTGTGCAATATCATATCCTTCCCCAGTCTTCCCTGGTTTAGAACTAAATGGCTATAAAAACCTTCATTTAAATGCCTTAAAATGTGCTACTAAAAGTTCACTTATGTTTGCCAAGTTGCATACATGTATAAGTTATATTTGGGCTAATTATAGTAATTATCAAAAAAAAATAGTTAGGAGGCTATGTTAACATATTTGAATAATTTTTGGTGGCACAATTTAGCTTTTGAGTTAGGTATTTGTAGAATTATGTCTTCCTTTAGTAACCATTTACCATTATTGAAAATGTATCGGTAATTTTTTGGAGGGTCCTCTATATGTACTGTAATGTTTTAAAAATGGTAAATTGTTGAAAAATTTTCGAAAATTAATTATGTAAACTGAGGGTTCGGAAGCGTTCTTAAACACTTTCTCGGCAATTTAAACGGATTTTAAAGATCAACAAATGAAATTTTAACGGAAATGAAAACTAAAACTTGAATTTTCGCAATCGTGTCAGTATAAACTCTATGTTTATATTACAATTACAGGAATGCCTGCCTATCCTCTTTCATCAACCTTTACTTCTAACTTGAATTTATTTTACAATTCGAAATATTAACGTTTGAAACTGAGAGCGTAGACAAAATACGAGTTAGTGCGATGAAAGCTTGAGGAAAAGTGAAAAAATCACTTGGCGTACCTCTTTTCCCTCATTTTAATCATAATGGCGATTGTTTTATCCACAGCAAATGTTGATCATTCCTTTCTAAATGTAATTTAACGATGAATTTTGATGAATTAACTTATTTATTTCCAAGTAGCATAATGGAATATGTGTAACGCGAAGACTAGATGGTTGAATTCATGCTATTCTGTGATACAGAATAGTATCGACTACCAAACAATACTGAAACTCACTGACGCTCTAGACAAAAACATTACGATAGATATTTAGTTTACGAAATTATGCTCGAAATATCTTCGAATTTACACTGTTGTTTATTAGGAAGATATTCCATTGATTTCCAAGATTCACGAAATGGATAAATTGCACAGAAGAGTCGCTTCGTCCCCGCTACCCCACATTTGTCGTTGGCTAGACTTAAATTAAATATTTAGTACTCCCACTTCGTAAATCGTAGGCTTGGGGAGGAGTAGAGGCTTTCGAAAAAGAACTAATATCCGCCAGAGGGAATTTCACATTGATCGAGTGGCTATACTGAATACACTATACGTGCTCGAATGACAGCTGCACTCGACGATGTAAATATACACCACTTCAGTACTTATGAACATTTTCTTTAATCAATTACTAAATGAATCCTTGCGTTGACTTGTGAACCAAATTGTTACTAATAAAGAGACATGCATTGAAGTAGTGTAAGCGTATTTCCATCATCTGTTGAAGCAGGTAATCATTTAATTGAAAATTTTGACAGTAATGTGACAAGCTAAAATGCATTTATCTAGAATGTGAATCTTGTTGGTCGAAGAGGCTGAAAGTCTTCCTCAAAGTGGTATTGTAGTATTTCTGTTTAGAAATAATTTTAACGTACTTTTTTTATCTCTTCTCGTATTTTCTCTTTATACATTACTTTCGGGGTCCACCTTATGCATCTGCAATTTTGTCTTGCCAAAACAATTGGAAACTTACATTCTTCCGTTTCGAATTCAAAGGGAATTATATGCAAATAAAGAGATTGTCGGGGTATGTTCAACGAATTAAGCATTGCATTGTTTTTTCTTAAATAGGCGTATTGCCGCCTACCTCCAACTTGGCTTCATAAATTTTAGTAGTCTGTTTAACAATTGTTTTTGCATCCACATATATTCTTAATACTTTTGAAAAGATTCTTTAACAGTAATTATGCGCTTTCCCCTTGATGGTATTTCCTAGTTACTACCTACTATATACGAGGATGGTATGATAAATACCTGTGTTAAGGAAGGCAACGCAATTGTTTTGCATTTAGTAAATTTATTTCTCGACATAATCTCCTTGTAGATCTATACACATAGCCCAGCGTTGTTCCAATTTCTTTAATCCATCCAAATAATAGATTTTATCGAACTCTGCAAAATAGGCCTCTGTTTCGGCAGTGACCTCTTCATTTGACGTCAATCGCTTTCTGCCAAGCCATTTTTTCAAGTTTGAAAAAAGAAAGAAGTCAGAGTGGGCCGAATCTGGCGAATATGGTGGATGGGGCACCAATTGGTGCCGTAACTGGACTAGTTTTACTGTCGCAATTGCCGATGAGTAGGCCGAGCCGTTGTTATGATGGTAGAGAATTTTGTTTTTCGCTAGGTGGGGCATTATTCTTTCTAGTTAAGCGTCGAATCGATCCAATAAATCAATATGGTACTATCCCGTGATTGTCCTTCCCTTCTTCAAATCACTAATTACGATTATGCCTTAGGAATCCCAAAAAAAGCGTCGCCATAACTTTTTCAGCTGATGGAATCGTCTTCGCCTTCTTTAGTACATATTCGTCGGAAAAACTTCATTTTGTCGGCTGACCTTTGGTTTCCGGCATGTTGTGAAGCATCCATGTCTCATTTACAGAGCTATCCGGCAGTCTGCTAACACGATATCATGAACTTTATTGACTATAGCTCAATGGAACCACTTGGCTGCTCCTCATCAAAGATTAAAGTTAAGTTAATTCAACTAGTACCTGATGGTAGTCATTGAAGGTGCAAGGTCACTAGTCGGTAATGTTCTTTTTTCATGGTTCCAGAAATACATAAATTTGTACACTTTCAACAGCTCTCAACACAACACTACTCGATGAACATCTTCAAAATTTTAACAGACGTCGACTAAAGAATAGTACTCATAGTCGGTATTGCAGATTTTTTGCACAAAGGGCCATCTGTCTACAAATACGGGTACTTCTCATACCATCCTCGAACTATTATTAACCGATCAAATCACCTCTCCTGTTAGTTTTCTCTAGTTTTCCTCAGAACTCATATTTTAGTGTAATAGAAGGGATACAAGTAATCATTATTTGGAATTCTCTTTATGGTCGTTTACATTTTAAAATTATTCTCCCAGCATATTAGACTTCGATAACGATATATTAACTTAATCACTTGGTCTATTTCGTACTTGATTTGATATCTAAAGTGAAATATAGATTCCATTGTTTTATGAAATATACTCCTGCTCTTCGAAGTTATAGCAATTTACTATAACTTGGACTATTATTCGTAGACTCCGCCGGTGCTGACTGCGCCATTATTGTTTTTATATCGGTCGGATATGCCTTTGGACCGTCGACGTAATAGCCTTAATGTCGCCGGGAAGAATTGTAAAGTATATGAAGTCGATTTCCTTGAACATCAGGCCCCACGACGTCATCACTAGGAGGGATCTTTATTTTTCGTCGATGGAATGGAAACCCTAGGATTCATGTTAGATAAAAACTAATATCCCGGAGTCAATTTGTATTTTTATTGACAATAGGATTGATAAGTTTTCTCTTTATCTTATTTTCAGGGGAAAGCTTACGGAGGTTTGTTTACCTTATGCAATAGTCTTGTTCGTCCAATTAAATTAAACGATGATAGACAGTAAGGTGAAAGAAAGTAATCCACTATTCTATCATTAGTAATTCTCATCTAAAAACTAGTTATTAAATCTATTACTGTTAGATTGGCAGTTATCACACCACGATTAAAATTGATAGAGTCGGGAACCAAAACGTTATTTTATTGCCCCATATGTGGACGTTAATTATTTTAATATCAGGTGTTTTACATTTTTTCTTGTTAGCGAGTGCTCATGTTTTTCGATGATTTATCGCTTAAAAAACAGTGTATGTATGTGTATCAGAATATTATTGTATGTGTGTTTGACCAGTGGCGGCGGTAAATATACGAAATTACGAAAACTTGTTAAGAATCTTGGATACATGTCGGCAAGTGCAAAATTTGCTTATAAATAGGCATTCGGGTACACTAGCGCGATAGGTAATACGTATATACGGTATTTTCCATGAATTTGAAATATTTCAAAGCGAAAATAGTCATTAGCGCTATAGCAAATGCCGTTCAGCCATGAGCGCTTCGGCATCATTTGTTATGGTGACGCTTTTTGGACGAAATTTTCGACTCTGGAGCGGCCAATGCGGCTGAAACTCCTTGTCGCGCCCCTTTTGCTACCCTGAGCTTTTATTCGGTAAATACATCTCTAGCCAACGATGGGGAAAATGAGGAAATGACAACAAAACTCCGCTTCGTTCTATTTTCTTTCCGTCATGAATATTCATATTTAAAGTAACTTCTTTCGTTAAACAAATACAGAGAAAGTTTATCTGGTTTTAAAAATAGTTTCCCAAATTAAACATCACGTTCTTACGGATTGTCAAGTTCATCAGGGAGCGAGCATACTTCTCGTTGCAGATACACACAAATGTTAGTTTGTTGAACGCTAGATCGTGTAGAGTATTACAGTTTGCAATATGAAAACATAAATTAAATTAACTGAAACCTAGTGTTATTGTAAGAGTATTAAATATTGTTAAAAACGAAAAATGTATCGCAGCCGTGGTTGTCAATTAATAAAAGCTACCGGTAACAGATGAGCGAAGAGACGCTGGGACAAGCGAGTCACTTTAGCTCAAGTTGTATTAGAGAGAAGACTTGTTTAGCTGTGTGCTTTTTAAAAGTAATTTGCAGCGGCAACAGTGTTTAAAAATTAATATAAAGTACAAGTTTGAATCAAGGTCGATCATTTAAAAGGAGCGTAAAACGTCATAGTTTTAAAGTTAGTTCTTTTCTGTCATTAATTCACTATTCCTAAAATGCTATTTATTTCAATCTCTTAATCGAAACTCCAGAAAGAATATCTTGATACTTCCGAATCTTCGAACGAGAAATATCTACAAAAATTGAAAATATAAACCGGTAAACCTGCGGCTGACTGGGCAGAGTTAAGCGTTGTGCGTTCGAGTCCTGCTAGGATTAAAATTTTCTTAGTGGGTCCGATAGAATTCCGAGCCACTATTCGCATGTTGGGGGGCAATTAACTGCATTTCACCCTATACGGCGAGGGGCTGAGGTTAGGACAAGCTTTAAAAGGTTATATACCCCGCTGGGCCGTCACCACTGGTTAAACAAAAAATATGTTTTTGGTTTATTTGAAATATTGCAAAGGAAATTGGAATATTCCCACTTTTGTAATGCACTTTTGGCATATTGTGGTAGTATTATAATGACAATGAATTCCTGGCATGCAAATAGAAATATACGAAAAATACATTTCAAAAAAGGTATGTACTCTTTCCTGCTAATTTATATACTTAAAGCATCTAGGATTTTCAGATTCACAGTTTTATAGATATGATTAGTCCTGATTTTTCATATTGTGGAAATATTATTTATAAAAAGTAAAATTACTAATGCTTTATTAAATTTTCCCGAATATGAAATTTAATGTATTTGCTATTTTTTTTTTATTATAAACTGGGACACAACATTTGGCATAGCTGCTCATTCAACTTCAACACTATACCAATGACCAAATAATTGTTTTAACATCGATGAGAATATGGGTGCGTTGAACTCCAAAAGTACCTACTTCTTGGTTTAAAAAAGTTTACATTAAATATTGGAAGATTTACCTTGAATACATTCCTGTTGACAGCTTTTACAGTTAGTTTATTAGTAACCCAGAGTACAACTTTATTTGCCTAAATGGAACACTTAATGATCATTTAACCTGCAGTAAGATAGCTTCATTCAATAACGGTTCTTAACTATTATAATTCTTTATCCACTGCAAAAGTTCATCGGTGACTCTTGCACGGAGTATGTACAGTTAATTGTTGTTGTGGACTGTTGTAACAGTAAAGAACATCATCATTTAGATTTAAAGGGTGTAAAAATCGTCATTAAAAAGTTACCCGTATGTTTAAATGTTTTGGATTTCAATGTTAACAGCTTTAATATTGAAATCTAAATCCAATCAATGTTAAACATAGATCCTTATATAGAATTTATTCCGAAAATGATACCATGACTATAATCATGTCATTCTAAACCCGTTATTAATGTTTTAGTTTCAGCTTTGGAGGCAAAAGCAAACATTTGTCTATGCAAGTTAGGTGCAAACTTAGGCAATTGCCTTTGAACGTATCAGGTTTCGATGTTCTAGTCATGCAACCTCCTGCAACACTATATGCAATACGGAAGACCACACGAGCTATCGAGTGTTGTTAAAAATTTTTAATGGAGATGTAGATGAGGTTACACGGTGTGATGTAGTATTATATCGCGGTGGAGTGATTACAATCAACAACTTATTCTGGGGTCGTAAATACTAAGCAGACAAACTGTTTGCTACAAGTTTTCCTTATCTTGAACGATATATTCCTATGCTTATTGGCGACAGGAACCCTACATTATTGCCTTTATAATATAGTTTCAACTTGGACCACAATTTGTTGTTTGTATAGCAGATTTCGGGTGTGACGCGCCACTTTTTATCACAGACGTATTTCGACCTTGTAGGTGAAGTAGATTACGAGCACGCTGTTGCACAAACCCCGCAATTATTGAACTTAGATAATAATTATACTAACGTTCAACATAAGCAGTACCATAAACAAGGTACACTTGTGCTCAAAATAGCCGGTTCTGGTTCATTGAAAAATTATTTAATAAAATGAAATAAAAGTTTGCAAATTTTTAAAGACCGGTTATAAAATAAGATATAATTTTTTATATCTTTTCCAGATTTAACAGTCTTTAAATCCGACATTGATGGTTCGTCACAACGGTTGGTAGCCGATAGTTGTGAAGGGCAGAAGAACAGCACAATGGTTGGGATGGCCGAGTACTGATTGGAGTTCTGTTCTCCCCCAAATATAAACCGATTGGAAATTGTTTTTCCCATTGTCAGCCATTCTTTTCTTCCTTCAGATCGAGTATTTGCACAAATAGAGAAAAAACATTAGAAAGTGCAAATTGATCCACAAATGTGCATTGACATAATTAGAGAATATTCAACTGTGTTGAAGATCGGGGAAGACCCGGTCTTTGACTGGGAAGTGGACCCTAACGATCGTTCTGTCAAAAAGCACAAGTGGATACGTTCTCGTGAAAGATGTAGGTAGAACGCTTAAACTTGATAACATAAAATGCATTTCAATTTTCTTAGTGAATCATTATGGAGAAGTTTGGAAGAATGACAATCACCTTTCTTCCAGAAACGTTTTTGAAGGAAAAATCCCTAGTTCAGTAAAGAATCAGCATGTATTTATGTATTTTCGAAAACTAAATAATTAATTATATGAACCCAGGGTTCGGAGGTGTTCTAAAACACCTTTTTTCGGCAACTTAAACGAACTTTAAGATCAACAAATGAGATTTTAACGAAAATTAAAACTGAAAATTGAAAGTAACCTGGATTTTATGACAATGTCAATATAAATTCAATATTTATATTACATTTACAGAAAACCTGCCTATTCTTAACCATTAGAAGTGAAGATTGGTGGTTAAGAATAGGAAAAGAAACTTGAATTTATATTACGATTTGAGATATTAACATTAGGAAACTTGCAACGCAGCCAGATATCACCTCGATGAACGCTTGACCAAAAGTCAACAAATTTATTGGCGTCTTTCTACTCCTTTAGTTTAATCGTGATGGCAATAGTTTTGTCCATAGGTAATTTTGATAATTCCATTTCAAATATAAATTGACAATGAATTTTCGATGAATAAAGCTATTTATAGAAGTAACATAATCGAATGGATGTAGTGACGTGTCTAGATGACTCAAAATATACTACTCTATTCTACAAAATTCCATTGACAACCCAATTATAATAAAACTTACTGACGTTCTAGACAAAAGCTTTACGATAGATATTTAATTTGCGAAATTATGCTAGAAATACCTCTGAATTTACACTGTTATTTGTTGTAAGAAGATATTCCATTAGTTTTGAAGAGTTACGAAAATAAGAAAATGAACTGGAGAGGAATAGCTTCACCGTTCCACCACCTTTGTCGTTGGCTGGACTAAATAATTATTTAGTACCCCCACTCCAAAGATCGGAGGCTCGGGGAGGAGTAGGAGCTATTGAGAAGGAACTTATAGCCGCCAGGGGGAATTTCACGTTGAACGAATGGTTACACCGAATACACTATACGTGCTGGAATTACGAAGTGAAATTTACAACACTTCAATATATATCAGTATAATTCTGTCGGATACTGGATTTCGGATTTAGATTTTGTTCAATTTGTATTATTCTAGGTGTATTTACAAAAAAAAATTATTAATAATTTCCCTTTACCCATTAAAATTTAATATTTCATCAAGTTAGCTGTTGCTCTTTCTAACAATGCATATCAATACTCTATAGATGCAAAAGCAGGCATAATAGAAACTCAGATGCAAAATTGTATACAAAATTCTTGATCAAATTGTAAGGTTTTCGTAAGTTTTCCGCGCTTTGCTTAAAGCTGGCTTTGGGTCAAATGTCTGTCGTTGCATCTAAACACTTCATATGCATTTCCTTGCGCATAATTGTTATTACCCAAAAGTGCAAGATACGAAAATTCTTTTATGGTAATTAAATCCAAGAAACTGAAAAAGTTGTACAATGAAGTATTTCAATATATTGTTATATGACAAATTTAATTAAAAGATTTGAATTGAGGAGATAATCTGTTTTGTTTTTTATTTTAAGTACTTACTTACAAAGGAAAAATGAATTTAATCTAATTAAAATTACTTACATTTATATTGTGGCGTGTTTTTTTATGTGTGTGTGTGTGTAAAATCCTACTTTCTCTCTACTTCGTGAAATTCTCTTATTTTTGATTCCTTCTTCCCTCTGCTTCGTAAAGTCCCCTTGTTTGGAAGCCCTCTGATGGTTTTCTTCAATTAACTTTCTTCAAATGGTTTTCAAAATTTTGTAACTGATTAAATATCGTTAACAATCGTTGGATATCATTTATAGTTCACTTGAAATGTTATTTATATATTTGCACTGGTGACTTTCACAATGTTTTTACTTTTTTATCTCAATTTTCTAAAAGTCAATCGGAAAGATGTTGTTATCTGTCAGAATTGTTTTTCGTTGCTCACTTCTGTTTTTTCTCGTCGTCCCTAACATTGCCAATCTAATGACTTGATATTTAACTTTTGATGTTTTGAAACTTCCAACTCGGTGTCGTAGGTAACGTAAGGAATTTTAACGGTCATTTCTAAATACAATCTGATTTTTGTGTGTGTATGTGTCATTTCTAATAAATAATGTCTTTAATATATAAATAACTTAAAATAAGCTGAGATTTTGACTCTCCCCTGTAACATGTCATTAACCGAGTTTTTTTTTTTTTTTTTTTTTTTAAGAAAAGATTGATAATATAAATAATCAATAATGTCGGAACTCGAATATTAATCGAAAATAATTCAAGTTCCGCATTAAACTCTATTAAAATCTAATCTCGGCGAATTTTGATATAATATTAATTATAATGAATTTAACATACGCTGTTCACGTTGAAACATCCCACTACAATTACCCCCCTCCAAAACATTATCGCACAGAATTTTGAAATTGCGCCGAAAATGTTTTGATGTGTCAAATACAACGGTTGAAAATCATTTAACAATTAAATGACAATTAATTAATAATTATAGGGGAAAATTACATTGACGGTAAAAATTCCGCGTGCTATTATCGTGTTTGAAACATCCCAGTACAGTATATATAAATACTCGAGTACACGTGGAGTTCTTTTATAAACTAAACATCGCTTCTTTTCCTGAAAAAGGATATTACTGAAAAATACTCATAAAATTTCGAAATTTGTATGAAGATCACAATATTAATAACAAATTCACAAAAGAGCCCCTTGTTTCAGTCACAAATTGTATTCTATCCGTTTCCAAGAACTGGAGATGAAATTACCATTGTATGCAGGTGGGCGAATGAAGAGAGCTTTACAAACTCCGAAGAAGAAAATTCCGTATCGCATTGATTAATTCCGGCACGCCGCTAGAAAAATTTACACGCTCGGTTAATTCTTCTCGCGGTTACCTACCTTTCGCGTACCTAAACCATATACACCGCTTTTTCACGGAGCGCCACTGGCTACAATACCACCACTGCCACAGTGCAGTAATCCAATTAAGCCGGAAAGTAATAAATCATCTTGAAGTTCGGAAAGGTAGGATTTTTAATTAGAGCTGGGCAGTTTGAAGTGGTAATAAGTTGGCACGTTCCCAACTCAATTGCAGGGTTAATATTTACAGCCGCCAGGTGTAGGCTTTAATCCTGATTCCCGAATATATCTCTCCCTCACAATAGATTTCTGTTGTTACGACTCTTTAATTCAGATTCGGTATAATCAAGCAAGTAACTGGGATTTATTTCGAATTTAAGCGCAAAATAATTGTGCAATAATTTCATTAAAAATAAAAAAGTCGAAGAACATTTCTTTCATACTTTGGAAGACGATTTGTTTAAGTGGGACATTGTATTGCTTGTATGTTGTGTTACCAACCAACTCATATGCTTCTGATAAGACAAATCCAAAGATCTTGCCTTAAACGTAAGCTTATCTTACTTTTGGTATGTTAAAGAGCAATTAAAGTGATTGGAGTCTACTCAAGCGTAAACAATTAAACGTAAATAAGAAAAAATTAACTTCCTTGTCTTGGCAATTAAGGATTATCGTCATTTTATTGTTACGATGCATTGTTTACAAATTTTATTGCATCTAATAACTACCAATGTGATATGTTGTATTTTGATCAGAAGTTTATATATATATATATCCTACGCCAACTGATTCTAACTACTACTACAGTACCGTGCAATCGAATTATATAAATTTGAGTTTTAGTTTAATAAATAATACAAAGTATCAACGTTTGATAAAAACAATTTTTATTTATTTATATATATATATATATATATATTTATATTAACACGTACATTAATATTTTGTCGAACAACCCCTTGCTTTTATGACAGCAGCAATTCTTTTTGGCATGCTTCCTATACACGCTGCTGTAACTTCTTTAAGGTGAGCATTATTTTGCCAGCTATTTGTTATGTTTGCTTTTAAAACGTCAACTGTTGTATTGGGAGATGCATAAACTGTACGTTTTAAAGAATTCCAAACATTTTCGATTGGATTCAGGTCGGGGGAATTGCCTGGCCATGGCAATATCTTCAGTTTTCTTGCTGAAAACATTTTTAGAATTGTTTTGGCCCTGTGGCACGGTGCACCATCTTGCATAAATGTGTAAGAGTAATTTTCAGGGTCTAAAGATGTCATATACGGGATTAAGATTGATTCCATAACTTGTTTATATTGAATTTGATTCATGGTACCCGTTACAAAATAAAGCGGTCCAAGCCCTTCCCCTGATATACAGGACCAAATCATGACTGCCGGTGGATGTTTCACTGTTTTTACCACTGCGCTTTCATCATATCGTTCCGATGGTCTTCTTCTAACGAAACGAGCAACTTCAGTTACAGCCTCTAGCCGTGGCTCGTCACTAAAAACAACCGTTAGAAACAGAAATTTTCATTACATTTTCGAATTTACTAAAAATGTTCCAAATTTTGAAAATGTACATAAAATATTGATACATACTTTTTTCCAATCCTCAACAGTAAAATGCCGATGCTGTTGCGCCCACTGCAATCTTGCCTTTTTCATCCTTAAAGTAAGTTTCGGCTTTTTTGCAGGGCGTCTACTTCTGATATTGGCTTCATATAAGCGCGATTTTAATGTTCGATCTGATATTTTTATATTATCAGCCTGTAATATACGCTGAAGTTCTTTAATACACAGTTGCCTGTTTTCTAATGCCCTTTTTAGGATAATTCTGTCTTCCCGTGGCGAAGTTTTGCGAATACCGCGACAATGAGAATGACCACTTGAAGTCGCTGGTAAATTTTCTTTCTTTGACATCGCTGCCCTGTCGACTGTTTGACGAGAAACTCGTTCTTTTCTGGCTATTTCCCGATGCGAAAACAGCCCCGTCTCTAATAACACTTGAATTCTTGTTTTTTTCTCATTTCAAATGTCTTTACGTTAGCCCATTTCACAAAATTTATCAATAAAAAAAGAAAACTAAACGTCACGAAATTTCAATTTAATTACACTAAAACAACATGTAAAACGAATATTATAGCACGAAAATATAATACTTGCACTTTACACCATCAAAACTACACGTAAACTAACTTGAAGCAGGTAAAGCCAGTCACCGATTACCGACCCTAAACGTACCTTGGATAGAAAGGAATATTTGGTGGGGGTTATAATAACGAGAATTTTATACCTACTTAAGAGGATTATCTCAAATACAATTAAAAACATTTTATTGCCGAAAATATTTAGAAATTTTGGTTATTATAATATTGATAGCAAATATTTGTATAAAATCAAAGAGGCCCTAATTCGATTGCACGGTACTGTACATATGGTCGCTACAGAATTGCTAAATCGAGCATGTTAAACTTATTTTTCTGTGTATCGTTTAGTTAAGCATTAACCATTTATAAAGAACTTTATAAAGAATTCCGCATTTATAGTTTGTTGTAACCAGATTGGTAGGGTATACACTTGGAATAATTTAGCTAATTTTATAGACCTGCAGACTGTAATTGTAAATCTTTACGCCTATGTTATAGGAGTATTTCAACTGCTGTTGCTGTTGTTTTCATTTCGAAAGAAATAATCTTGAACTGTAATTTGTGACTCTTAATGTAAAACACCAGCAACAATTTGAATTCTCATACACGCAGAGAAATGTTGATTTGTATCAAGACTGTCCGCCCCAATTCAAGGCAATTACTGTTTCAATTATCCACAATACAGTAACTGTTTTAAATCTAAAGGAATATTTTCTTAGCGTTTTTTTCTCCGCATAAGGGAGATATAAACTTGTAATGAAATTGTATTTCTTTGTTTAAGGCATTTGTTAACTTGATTCGAGAAAATTTTGCAGAAAATTTAAAGAAAGCAATTCTTAGTATAAGCAAATGGCCGTTATAACATCAAACAATATTTTCTTAAGGATAACAAATAATGGTCTTAATTCCAGAAAGCGTTTAGATATTGTTTATAAATCAATAGTTTCATTTTGTATTTACCATGTTTAAAACAGTACGACATATCCGTACCATAATGCATTAAAATAGGTGGTTATCTACAGAATAATGTTCAAACAAAAACTTAATGTAAAATTGCACATGAAAAAAGTGCATAGAAACAATAACCAAGATAATGCTAATAAAATAGCTCGTGGTATTGATGAAATCACTCTCGGTAAAAACAATGTGAGAAGAGAAAAGTACTAACGTATTTTGCTCTTGCCCATATTGTTGTTTATCTCTCAGTTTATGCCCATAATCTTCAAAACTGCACTGAAATATTTTCTGGCGCCACCTACTGCCAAGAGATGTAGTCATGCCGCCCTAGATAGTAGAAACCGGAATAAAGATGCCACATTTACCCATACTATGAAATAACCTTTAACGTACAACGTTTCAGAAACATTTTCAAACGATACCGGTTAATGTAATATTTTTTTCTTTTTATTATCTAACTAAAGTTTTTTAAAATATATAATAAATAATAATAAAAAAGGGACAAATAAACTTAAATAATAGCTAATTAATTATTAAACTACATAAAAATAATCCCTATTTAATTACATTATTAAGGAAATAATTTAATTATACTGTGACATAAAAAAAAAAAAATTTTAATTCATTCATTTATTCTTAATTTTAATTATTAACTTTAGGTTTTTTTTTTCCATTATTGTAATTTTTCTTTTATTGGATATCCTTATGGCCGTGTTTTTTGAAGACGAAACCGGTCGCCTAATTTCTCAATAGAATTTTGTGAAATCTGGACCATATTTTCATTCTTGCCTTTAATATGAACATTTTCTTAGCTTAAAACTAAATGATTTACTTTCAAGAAACATTCTTCTGTCTTGGATTTTCTTGATTTTCTAACCCTAAGAAAATATTTATTTAATACAAATTAAATTTCAAGAAAGTTATTTTTTTATATAATACATTTTTATGGTCTTGAAATAAAAATACTTTCTTGAATAGACACTGATTTTTGCAAGAAAATCTGTTTTCTTGATGCAAGAGACCGTTTCTTAGTTTGTACAAACCTTGCCCATTTGGAACTAGAAGAATGGCCATTTGTGCAAAGCTTGAAAAAATTTTGTTTACTTATTGGGTGCCATATAATTTGACAAGGAAAAATTAAATTAGGAGAACTGTGGGGGCAATGGTTAATAGGATTTACTGAAGTATTCACTGTAGGGTCAAATAGTTTATTTTAACGTTAATTTGAACAAACGGGCTTACTTTACCAAGCAGCGACTAGACAATTACTGGTTAATGTAAACTGATTTGTTAATTTGCAACATCTTCTCTTAAAAACATCCATTTGCAGACAATAGGCAGCCGCCTTGACTTCACTATTCATTAAACAAGCAATTTCTACAAAATGGCGTTATAACATAAAAATATACAAAAAACATTCATTACGTTCATCAGTGGAAAATTTGTTAAGATTTCCATTAACTTAACGCGGTATCCAAAACAATAGGTAATTTGTTTCAATAAAGATTTTTCTAGAAAATCGTACCTTTATTTTGGGCCATTTGGAAAAGACACTGGTTTTGATTTTCCCTTCTTGAAGTAAGAAATTTGTTTCGCAAAGGTAATCGCTACAAATACGTAAATGAGACAAAAATTGCTTGTTTTGGAACATATTAGCATGTCAGTAAACAACCATGATTGGGAATGATAACTTGTCTCCCAATCATAATTACTTCTTTCCTTTTTATTATAGCAGGTCTACTCTTTTTCGTTTTGTATTGTAAAATAACTCAACACATAATTCGTGCCCTTTCCTGCAGAGTTATAAATTATTTGACTACTATAATAGGAACCAAAATATAATAAGATTCGACATCCGTAACACACGGAGATTCTCCTATAATTATCTTCAACGTTATTGGACTTACGTCTAGTTTACGGGCGCATTTGACAGGTGAACGGAACAACCAATTATCTATAATTTAATATCGTTTAATAGTGCACATCCATGTCATAATTTTCTCATTAAAATTGTATTACACACCTTGGAATAATGAAAACTCGATAACAAGTACGTGCGTTCTCTTGTCATTTGAAATTAAATTACAGCGCCTAAATGTTGTAATTACACCGTAAAACCTTTAGACTTTATTGATCGGTGATGGTCTGTGTAATGTTATCTAATATACAGGCAGAACTACGCTATAAACTTTTGAGATGGTTACTTTTGACGTAGGATGTAAGTGATCGTTAACTTTTCGCGTTGTTTATCTATACTATAAAATTGATTGGAATAGGTATAAGTGAAACGATGCTTATACACAAGTTAACATAACAAGTTTTTTTTTCCAACGAATAAATTGTAAGAATTAATTGTGGAAATATAATATCTATGAGTAAGCAGAATCTTCCATCATTTAGGTAATTTCATACATACGTGTTCAGCGAGGAATGGAACAACACGATATCTTGGGAACGAATGAAGACCTACCTTAATTTTTTTTAATGAAATACCTTGCCTTTTATTCGATTTTTGAAAACAGCAACAGATTTCTGATAACTTCTCTTATTACTGCTACCAACCATTCTGTCGTACTTTTCGAGAAAATAATAATTTTCGTAAGTTAACATGAAGATGTAAACGATTGTATTCTATAGAGATAATAAGCAAAGATTAATTTATCAAAAATTTTAATAAAACTTGAAAAACAAACGAAAACATATCTCAAAGTCAAATTAAACGTGTTATATTAAGTTCTCAAAACTTACAAGATAGATATGAAAACAAAATTCCTAAAAACAAAAGCGAAATTGAATTAAGTTAAATTTTCAAAAGTTCCTCCATTACCTTCTATAAATTTTTGAGAACGCCTTATTAAGGCTGTACTTGTTACGCTTCTGGCGCTAGGCTGGCAGAAGGGATCCTAATAAGCTCTTTTAATTTTTCAACATTTTTGTAAGGTGTACCGTAGACTACACTTTTTAAATGTCCTCAAAGAATGTAATCTAAAGGACTTAGATCAGGAGAACGACCATGTTATAAGACCATTAGTACTTAGCCATCGTCTCGGAAATACCCTGTTTAGATGGTCGCTTACTACGTTACTGTTATAAGCAGGTATGCCGTTTTGTTAAAAATACATCACCTGACGCAAATTTAAATTCACATTCTCAAGCAAAAGAGATAGCTGATGTTAATACATCGAGTATCTCTCGGTCTTGCAGCTCTGTTAAGTTGCCGTTAAGAAATATGGACCGATCAACTGGTTTCCCAGTATTCCACACCAGACATTTATGCCCTACCTTCTTTGGAAATTAGTTTCTCTTGTCCAATGTGGATTTTTAGACGATCAATAATGTGAATTATGACGATTGACTATTCCGTTGTTTGCTAGGAAATGTTGAATTTATGAATAAAGTTCCATAAAGTCTTCTGTAATAAAATTAAGTCTACGAATTTCATCGCCATCGTAAAGCCCATGCACTAAATGAATCTTAAATGGCTTATATTTATTGGATTTTAATACCTTATGAACTGAATCAATTGATATAGCACAATCTTCAGCAATAGATCTCAGTGACGTGTGAAAATTGTAAGCAACACTTGCTAAAACACCTGGCTGCTTTTGTTGCTGTTCTTCTTCGATTTTCAAATTTATCTTCAGGAAAATGACCAGTATTTCTTAACGTATTAGCCACACGAATAAATGTACCTGCATCAAATTTTTCGGAATTTTAAAAGTTGTGTTCATTCCCGAGATATCGCGCTGTCACATTCTTCGCTGAACATACTGTATAAACATAACGATTCGATGGGCTACTAGCAAAAAGGCCTACTCCTGACTGGCAAAGTCCTGTCAGCATCAAATGGCAGATTTTCCAGTGGCTCCTGTACAATCTTGAGTTATACGTAGGAGGTAGGTGCCATAAATTCTCGGCCTGGCAGGCTTATTCAGGTTTGAGCGTGTTCAAACTTCGTTGCGGCATAGTTGCACATGTGCGAGGCCTACACTATATATATTACGGCTCGAAGAGTAGTAATGTTTAGTAGCCAGTCAGACAATGTGACTAGTGCATGAAAATATCCTAGGTAACAAAAGAAGGGCATATACCCAACCACATTAAACAACGTTTAGACGGCATTTACGGTGATTTATCTTCTTCATATTCTACTGTAAAAACGTGGGCAGAATGTTTCCGTTTGGGGTAAGAATCCCTTGAAGATGATGAGCATCCCGGCCAGCGCCTCATTATTGAAGAAATGGTATTAGTAGATCGCTGTTTGGAAGTGAAGGAATTAGCAGCACATTTCTGAAACAAGTATTCGCCCTGCTTTCCAACGTGAAGGTCGGGTCGAATGTGCGCGGTCGTTTTTAAATATGTGTGGAGACGATTCGAAACCGATTTTGGAGTCCATTGTCACAGGAGATGAAACAGTAGTTCTGTATTATGATCCCTTATCCAAAAAGGAATCGGTGGAATGGAGGCGGCCTGATGAATCTCGTCCTAGAAAGCTGGAATACAACAATGTCACATTTTGAGGGAAAAACTTTAGATTATTTCTACAAGGGTATAGAATTATTAATTGATCGTTGGAATAAAAAGTTAGGGAGATTATAAAAAAAATAAAAATTATTACATTTTACCAAGTTTTTTTTTTTTTATCAGGCCGAGAATTTATGGCTATTAGCCAGGCTTCATTCTTTCACAAACCGTACTAATTCCAGAAACCAGTTGGATGTAATATCTAAATGCAAGACTCGCGTTTAATCATAAATATCTCTTTTACTTTCAATACTAGACGTACGTGTCATTATGCAAAAACGTTAGAATCTGGGGCCATTCAAAAGAATTACGTTTCTGGTGTTTAAATTTGGCAAAGTTTGATGTTTAATACTGAACAGCCTGTATGTTTCCAGTGCGTTTCAATACCATATCCGGACAGAGCCAAGTATGTAATCTAATCTCGTAAAAATTTACACTAAAATGTATTTGCAATTTCTATATGTTGAAGGAAATAGATATATCTACATTTAGAGAATTAAAGGAAATTATAAATATCTCAAAATCTGTTACAAATAGACATATGAAACCCATATTATGTTGGTTTATTTCTAGATGGATAAACCAAGAACGTAATAATATACTAGGCGGGCTATTTGAAATAACAAAGTGGGTATCTACTATGTTATCAGAAAATTTTAGCTTCGTACGATTTACACAATAGGAGCAATTTTAGAATTCAAGAAGTTTGGCATATCTGTATGTGCATAAATTTCTCTCTGCTTCAGTTGTCTAGTAAGGGTTGGTTAACCAGAACTGTAACATTAGTGTTAGAGGTTTACTCCTTTGGGATTAAACTTGGATCGACTGTAGCTTGACTTGCTAATACATACATCTTCATGTTATGAAAACTCATCAACTTTGATATTTAGCCATTGGGATAAATTTTTAGAAAAATATTTAATCTTGAGTTGTTTACTTCTTGAAATTCCTTTCCAGATACTCCGTTGCGTTATTTTAGTAACGTAAGTTTCTAGTTTGGTCATAAACTGATTTAATTGGTTCTTTGTTTTACGCATCAGCTAAATATTTCTAGTTTTAAAGTTGTTTGTTTATCGCGTTTTAAACTTCTTTCCTCGCAATATCGCTTGTAAATAAAAAAAGCATTTCGTAAGTTTACGGTGCGAATTTAGAATACGCTCGAACTAACAGAAAAGAGGATAGCATTTAATAGGATTTCAAGTGTAATAATCTTTTACTACTTGCTCCCGCGTGATTTACCGAATCAAAAAGTGCTATTTAAGGACGTGACGAAATGACACGGATTCCATCGCACTTTACAAAACTACATATTAAACACGCAATAAAGACGCTATAAACACGCGATGAAGAAGAACCCGGGAGGCGAGGAATGGGCGATAGTGCGCGAGGAACATCGGCCACATTACAAAAACACAATGCAACCCCTCCGTTAGTCTTATACGCCATAATAATAAATAATCAGAAGACAGAAAGTGTTTCCGCTGTCTGGCGGCGTTTCCGTTTAGATCGCGGGCTACTTCGGTCGGTTGGTTGGTTTGCTCGTGATATATTTGGAAATTTTATTGCCGAAACGGAAACTTTCCCATTTACGATCGTTCGAAAATCGGACGTGAAAACAAAGACGAAACAGTAATGGTGGCAGATAAAAACAAAATGCTTACAATATTGTAAACTTCTCAATGAACATTAAATAGTGGTGAGAAATGTGACTACAGATATTGTACATTAAAAATAAATTCTTTATAATATATAATTGCAAATCATTAAATCAATAGACATTTAACACCTTTATTTATCAAACCTCGCAACCGACTAGTCAAGTATTCGGCTAATAACTAGTCTGGGCAAACAGCGGTAACAGTCAGTGTAGTAGATATGTGGTGCGGAGTCGGCGATTATTTATTTCACGCGCTCACAGCGTCAGTACTAAATCGATGCTGTATGCGAGTAGTTCTATACATATGTAGGCTGTCGTAACTTATTTCGTAATTGTACGCTTATGCTTGCTTTAAATATGTCGCAGTTAGGTACGTCGCGAAAACGACCAATGGCAGAAACAGTTAAAAACTTTATAGTGGACATGCCGGACATAATTTTTGAGGGGGCTAAAATTCAATGTCTAATTTGTAAAATCCCTTTAATGTGTTGATCCAGATCCCATTGTCAACATCACATCGAAAGCAAACAGCATTCTTCTGCAAAAAGTGGCATAGGACACCAAGAAAAATTTACATTTGATTTATGTGTTACTCTTATTTTATGTAATCTATCGTTTCGTTTACTAGACAAAGAAGCATTTGTCTCCTTCTGGAATAAATATGCGGACTGTAAATTACCTAGTCGGACATCGATACGAAATGTAGTGCCATTTGCTCGTGAACATATAGAAAAAAGAATGAAAACGGAATTGAAAGATAAAAAACCGTGGTTGTGTGTGGACGAAACAACAGATCGTCAAAAACATTCTGTAGTTAATGTAATGTTAAGTATAATGGAACCACATCGACCGTCATCCTCCTTCGTACTTGCTTCCAAAAGAGTTATAAATTGTACTACCGATGAGATTTTAAAGGTGGTGTTGAACTCATTGAACAAATTTGAAGTTTCAATTAAGCAACTGTTAATGTTTATGGGTGATGGTGCCGCAAACATGCGTTCTTTGAGCCGATCTCTTAAAGAACACAGTGGTAACTTCTTACATGTAACGTGTAAAATCCATACTCTAAATCTTGCGGCACAAACGATTCCTACATGTTTTCCACTAGTAAATGCATTGATTGCTAGTACAAAGGCAGTGTTTCTAATGTCTCCGACACCTACCCCACTATTTCATAGACTGTGTCCTGATTTACCTGAACCACCATAGCCGATTGTTACACGTTGGGGAACATGGTTGCAGGCTGCGTTTTACTACAACAAATATTTTGATCAAGTAAAGAAGGTAGTTTTAAAATTCAATCCGACAGAAGCTGCAGCAATCAAGAAAAGCCAAGAAATATTGCAAGATAGTCAGGTTAAAAGAGATTTACAAACTATTCACAACAATTACTTCGGATTAGCGGAGGGAATAGAAAAATTACAAAATGTTTCGATGTCGCTAGTGGATTCTGTTCAAATTGTGAATAATGTTCACGCACAGTTATGCGCTGTAGAAGGCGAAACAAATTGGTGTGTAATACGAAAATTTGAAAGTGTTTTAGAGAAAGACTCCGATTTTCTTATATTAAGACAAATTTGTGAAGGTGCGTGTGAAGATGCATTAAGTTGTTTCAAAGATTATTTTAATTATGCAAATATATCATCGCTAGATGTTGAACGGTCGTTTTTGGCATTAAAAAACGTTTGTTCCGCGCGTCGTACTCACTTGACTGAAACAGCTGTGGAAACATATTTAATGATTCACGGAAGACTTTTAAACCGGTAAGTGTTTCAGCACGTTTTATAATTTATTTCTTACCTTCTATTTTATATGTAAACTTTTATGCGCTCGCCACGCCTCTGGCTGTTACCGCATATTTGCCCAGGTTACTAATAACCGTGCGTCTTAGTTATAGCGAACATTTATCGGCATGCATATAAACCTGGGATGTATATAGGGATTGCAATACCGGTATACCGGTTTACCGGTAAATTGCGGGAATTTTTTTTCAAGATTTTTACCATTAATTTGCGATCTTCTACCGGCAATCGGAAAGAATATTAAACACATATACAAACAGAATAAGTATAGAAATAAATACTTTTTTTGGTTTTCATAGCATTGGGTAAAAGAAAATTAAAGCATCTGGTGAAAGTACTAGCGGGTTAAACAGCCATTTCAGAAGTCAGCACAACATTAATTTATTGAAAATAGAAAAAGAAAAAACTAATGATAGTATCACTCCGAATGAAAATATTCATCTTAAAACAGATGAGGATTCCCGATCAAAAATTACTTCATATTTCAAGAAAACAACTGACAAATGTTTCCCTGCCGTAGTAGAGCGAATGACGACACAAGACGGAATTCCGTTCACTAAATTTTGTACATCACATGATTTACGAATACTGTTAATCGCAAATGGGTAAACAAACATTCCAACATCTTCGAATACAATTAAAAAAATAGTGTTTGAATATGCATTTACAATTAAGAAACAAGTAGTCAACGAAATACCGACGACGACGACGAAGACGATGAAAATCATGGCGAAACTTTCCAAATAGTAGAAAGCGCATCCACTGACTCCCAATTACATACTATACAGGATATACAATTAAATTCTCTGATAACAAAGGTACGAAAAGTAGTCAAAATCTTTCGCAAATCGCCAACAAAAAGTTATGATATATTACAAAAACATGTAAAAGAAGAATTTGGTCGAGAACTTTCGTTAATAATAGATTCTAAAACGTTGGAATACCTTGCCGATTATGCTAGAGCGTTTTTCGAAGATTATAAACTGTGTTAGAAAGAGTCTCATAGATTTGAAGCCAGATATCAGTTTTACTGATAACAAGCTTACTTTGCTTTCTAATACAATATCGGCATTACACTATGCTGTGAAAATGTTAATTTGTATGTCGCCAATGTTACGTTGAAATGTATGCTTGATGAGCCAACGATGCAATACACATTTTTAAGCAACAAACTTTAAAACACATTGATACGACGTATAAAGAAACGACGAACTGTTTATTCTGATGTTTTGTAATTTCTTTATCATAACAATTTCAAGAATTCAAGTGAAGAATATTACGGAATTTTTACTAAGACCAACAAATCTACAATAACGAAGATAATCGTAGAATTAATTGAGCGCATTTACGATAAAAACGAAACATACACTAACACTGAATTATCAGAAGCTAGTGATTCGGATTCCGAACACTTTGGATGTTTAGTGTCAGTTAAATCAGTTCTTTCAACATCAGTTGCGCTATCTATGAAAGATAAACTGCAGCTCTTAATAAAGGAAAAAACCGAGACATCTTGTCAAGTACCGACTCTAATGCAAGGTAGAAATAAAAATTTTACACCAGTAGTTAAAAAAGAAATAAATTATTTTGAAGAGCAAAAAATAAGAGGGAAATACACACAAATGATGTATGATTTTTTACTAACCTGTAGGTCAACAAATATGGAATCGGAAAGAGCCTTTTTCGCAGCTGGCATAATTTGTAACAAGATTAGAGTGGGACAATCGTTCGTCGTTCCATAGGCGTGCGGTTTCTTCAATATTTATAATACCGAAAAAGAAGTAATAAAGTGAATAATAATAAAAAAACTAATCAAGAATTATAATATCTGTAAGGCTGTGAAACAATCACCCTCTTAAGCAGCGTAATCAAGTAGGCTGGCGGATTGCATTGGATTTACTGAACATGAGAAGTAGAAGCATTATCATCAGTATTATAACCCAGTGGATAAGAATCGTAAAAAATTGATAGCATTAGATATGTTTCAATAGTTGTCTCGTGGAACCGTGTTTGCAGTGGTGAAAAAATGTATTTATATTTGGAGAAAGATCGTTCGACATCTACCGATGTAATACATGTATGATTAAAATAATCTTTGAACTCAATTAAAGGATTAGTCGAAGGACCATTACAAATTTGTTGTAGTGTGATAAAATTGGAATCTTTCTCTAACACACTCTCCAACTTTTTTAAAACGCGAATATTTTTTGCATCATCTATAGTGCGTAGCAGAATATGTACTTCGTCCACTATTTGCAGTGACTTCACTAACGACAACGCTCTATTTTGTAATTGTTCCAGTGCGTTATGTAAGCATTTATAGCAGCTATGAATACTTTGTAAATCTGTTTCAACAGAAGTATCTTGAAATTTTGACTGGCTCCCCTTAATAGCTGCAACTTCGGCAGGATTGAATTGTAGAATAACAGCCTTTACTTTTTTGAAATGTTCAACATAATAAAAAGCTGCCTGCAACCAGGTTCCCCCAACGTGTAAGAATCGGCTGTGGTGGTTCACGAATACCGGAACACTCTGGGTGAAATGTTCGAAGCCGTTTTGGAGATTTCAGAAACACTTTTTTTGTACTTGATATTAATGCATCTACCTCGAGATAACATTGTCTAATAGTTTGTGCCACAAGATGTAAAGCATGCACTTTACAAGTTACATGTAAACAGTCGCAACCGTGTTCAAGAAGAGAACAGCTTACCGCACGCATTGTCACTGCACCATCGCTCATAAACATCAACACTTGACGTGTTGAGACTTGAAAGTTTTTTAACGTAGTAAGTATCACAGTCGCAATTCCTGCACTAGTACACCGCTTGCTAGTAACCGTGGAAATGTCGGTTAATGTTGATCCAGTACACGAACTATAACATGTATAATAGCATATTTTTACAATCTGTTGTCTCGTCAACACACAACCAAAGCAACTGATTTTTTAATGTAGATATGGTTTTATTTTCCACCTCTTTGCGTATAAATAAAACATGCTTACGTGCTGTTGCCGTAGTCGGCAACTTCATCTTCGGGTTGTATTTGTTCCAAAAGTTCTTAAACGATTTCTTATCCAGTATGTTAAGTGACAAATACATGTTATCATCATGACAAGTAAATCGAAAATAAAGTCATTTCTATTTGACGCGCCGTTTTTTCTATTTCTGTGTTTTGCACTATTTGCATGCTTCCTACAATCGTTCTTTTGCCAGCACATCAAGGTTTTCTCGCACACTTTACAAACTATTTTAGCACCGTCGTACAACAAATCTAGAAACTTACAGATAAAGTTTTTTACTTTATCAGCAAAGGGTCGTTGTTTAGCCTTGCACACACCGGACATTTTTCATTAAAAATTGTCTTGAATAACTAGTATTCCGCTCGCCTGATTTAATTCACACGCACACGCCGCGCTAGTGATGATGAATGTATACGAATTTGAACTACATTGCCACCTGGCAGATGTTTACGCATTGCATCAGACAGGCGCGCGCCGAGTTCCGTTGGCTGCTCCAGATGTTACGGCTATGCTGGGACGACACGATTATCTTACTTTAATAATAATAAACAAAAAGTTTGTGCAGAATAGTTATTCGATTAGACTAGTTACTTAATTTCTGTAGAACAAGAAAGAAAAGCAAGTAAACTCGTAGTATTTTCGATTCTTTCTACATGAATTATTTTCTGCAATAAAAAGTACATAAATGATTTTATATCTAGTACGGTCTGCTGCGTAGGATTTTCTACATTATATTATCTGCTTTGAAATGCATTTTGGGTTTACATATTTGACGCAAAAACGTGTCAATAAGCGCTGATATTAAAACAATAACAATGTTTTTGGTATGCTTTGTAATTTTTGCATTCAATAAATAAATCGATATGTAATAAACATTGGTAAAGCATTGAAATTTCAAAATTAGTTATTATACACAATTCATTTCAAATCGGAAGTTCATTCGTGCAAAAAAGCAACGCAGCAGTGACAGTACACACAATACAGAATAAAACATAGTTAATTTCAATTAACAAGATGTAACGAACGAGTCAATTAAATTTCGACACGGCGATGTTGGAGCAATTACGCAAATCGATATGGCGATATTCTTTCCATTTAGGATGTACGGTGGAAAAGTTTGCTCTTTAATTTTCTACTAAATTGGTATTTCCAGCGTCAGAAAATTTAGTTACATCAAAGCCCTTTAGTTTATACGGACCCGTCTTCAATTATAAATGCACCCTCAGAAGTCCCGCCAGTTCTTCTTGTAAAGCCCTCTCTCGGCAAGAGCTCATCCTAACTAACTTTGTATTATACGTATTTCTCTCTAGCTGATGCTACCCGTTAGGTCGTCCTCGCAACACAACTTATGCTGTACGACACTTCGCACGCCGACTTGAGTGCACGGTAACTTTAACACCCCTAAAAGTTCGGGTAAAATAATACCGAAAAGGAAGTTATGCAAAATTTCTGCGTGAAAAAGCCATATCTTCCGCAGCCACCTGAACTTCTCTAGGTTCTTTTCTTTAACTTTTTTTTCGCTTCCGATTTCTAAAACTTGGACAATATCCAAGAGCCCCGGGATATTTACTGCACTAATCTCCTGTTACCAACATCGAATGTCTTTATGACACATAATATTACCATTCAATGAACTCGAAGTGCATGAAATATGGAATGCTGCGGTGTCGACTCGTGCGCTTTGGTATTGGCACGATCGTTATTTTTAACATTAGCATAATGACAACGAATGCTGAAGTACTACCCATCCCGTTTGTTCGCGGTATCTTCTCGAATAACGTTAATTAATATTTAGCAATTTATAAATGCGCGGCGTTGTACTTTTGACTCGACACGAATGTGTACGAAATCAATTTTTAAAATGCAATTTGGTATTAGCATTTAAACGAGTTCGCGTTTTGCGATTATTCAGATAAAAAGTAGAGCTCCTCTCGCCAGACTGGAGCAGAATTGAAGATGAATAATGCAATTCTCCTTGTGTATTGCTGCTACTTTTTCGCTCTGTTTTCTACAGCTTATCGATTTTGGAGTCAAGAAGGAGATAAGTTGTTAACAACAAATGAATCGTTTAATTTTTTACTCTGAAGTGCCATGTTAGTTTATTGCGTTTTTGTCGAGAATTGTTTCCAAAACTTAACAGGTTACAAAAGGAAAGTTAAGTGAGAAATTAATCATTTTAGATAAAAAATTGATACAGGCATTTCAAAATCTGTTATTCGGCATACTAGTTTGAACATTCCCTCCGTTACAAATTAGTTGTTACACTTGAAAAGATATGTATGTTAAATATATAGGGTCTTTCAGAATTTCCATCAAGTTAGGGGAGATTATATTTAAAAATAAACATTGTTATATCTTACCAAGTTTATTTTTTTTACGTAGAAAAAATAAACTTGGTAAGCTATAACAATTTTTATTTTTCAATATAATCTCCCCTAACTTCAATACGTTTATTACAACGATCAATTAATAACTATACACTTTTAAAAATAATCTAATGTTTTTATTCTTGTATTCGCTCGAAAGCTACATTCGCGGATGGCAGCTTACGAAATGCCGGCAGTATGGACGGGTGCATTGTTGTGCAATAATCGAACGCCTTTTGTCAATTTTCCTCGATGTTTTGGACGAATATTGTCTCTCAATTTATGCAGCAAAGACGCATAATATGTGCCGTTGACAGGTAATACCATTTCTTCAACAATTGAAATGGTTTGAGACGTTGTCAGTTCAATTGGCCGTGCGCACAAATGGAAACATTTTGTCCACTTTTTTATAACCCATATTTTCATATGGAATATGAAGGAGATAAATCACCATAAACGTCGCCTAAACGTTGCGTTGTTTAATGTGATTAGGCGTATGCCCCTTTTTTGATAAAAATTTAGTGACCGCGCGGTACTCAATTTTGGTTACCTGAGACATTTTCATGCACTTGTCCCGTTGTCTGGCTGGCTACTAAAAACGACTAATCTTCGGGCGGTAACATATATCGTGTAGGCCTTGTACATGTGCAACCATGACGCAATGGAGTTTGAACACGCTTGAACCTGTATAAGCCTATCGTAACTAGCACTAATTATTCAAAAAATGATGTTACAAATAGTAAATTTCAGGATTTTCTAAAATATATTTCAGGGTCTATGACTCAAAGGGTTCATTTAGATCAGAAGGAGTATCAAAAAGCACAGGATAAATGGACAGATGTATATAGTGGTTGTTATAGAAGGAATATCAAGGCCAGGAAGATTCCATAATTTTAAGTTTCTCATTGTTACTGAATCTTCCCGTATTTAATCGAATAGAAAATGTTATTTACTAAGGAACATACCTACTCTTCAAATTAGTTCCTTTTTATCTGTTATGTATTATAATCCAATCATATAGATTGGTGTCAGAACTTTTCTTGCTGTTATGGTACAACTTAGCACATAAGAATTCATATTCTGCATCAAGCCAAGAAATATTAATTCGCATTTAGGTTAGCGCCGCGCCGCAATAGAAATAGGGAATTTGCAGTTCGTTTTCTCGTGACAACGTAATTTTCCTACCGTAAACAAAGTTATAAAAACGACGCCGACGAACAACTTCCATAATAGATGTAAGACTTTAATAGAAAAGTTTCTCGACCGAAAATTATTTCCTTTTAATATTTAAGGGAGGCCGCACCGGGGAGGGAAAAAGATAATGACATTAATAATATTCGATCGGATGCGTCGTAAAGTATCCAAATATCGTCGAATAACAAATCCCCGACGCGGGCCGTCACGCATATTAAACAGAATCTGGAAGCTTTTATATTTACGTTACTGTAACACCCCGACAATTTCGTCATAATTCCCTCAAAATGTCACTTTGGGGATGAATGATTTTCTCACTTCCTTTGCACAGGCAACCATGAAGTTACCGTCAAGGTTGAAATGCTATACTCCACAATACATTTTTGTTGAAACATGTTTTACTAAATTTAACGTTTTGAAGTATGGGTACTTTATACGTAATATTGTATGATTTACTCAACTGTGAATTGTGAATAAATGGAAAGGTTTCTTTTACTATTGTCTCTTGTTTGTTACTTCTACTGGTGGTTGGTTGCCATACATTTTTCTTGATAGTATGATGATTTTCTAGAAGAATGCACATTAAAATACAAAACAACATATAGATATTTACAAAGAAGTCAAGAAGGTGACAAATTAGTTGCGATGCGTGTTATCTTTCTGGTACAATTTGCTCAAGATGCAGATTCGTACTATGTACATATTCCATGTTAAGTTTTATGTTGCTACTTGTTACTGAAGAAAAGTAGGTAGTTTTACATGCCATAGAGAACTGACATAAATATTAACCTTCATAGAACATGTTTAGCATTACAACTTTGACCCCATTCTGGTATACATTCGCTTGTCTAAAACAAAATATGTTGGAGCACTGCACGCCCGTGGCCCGTTACACTATGGAGTGCGCCCGCCCAACCCACGCGTTGCATTCATTACCCCGGCATAAGGCCCGCCTGTTCGGAAATTTAGGCCCGTTTGGCCCGTCTAAATTATTTTAGCCTGTTTAAGTAATTATATCTGCACTGTCTATTTCTAAGCATTTTTTAATTACCACGTTATAATGAATTGAATGAAACATTTATTTTGTTTGTTTTTGTATACTATATTGTATGAAACCAAAAGAAAACGTAATATAATATTGCATACATTAAAATTGTTAATACAAACGATAGCGTAAAAACTAAACAGCATTTACTGCATACGTTATATCCATTCGATGTAGTTAATAAAACATTCTCGGCCCGTCAGGCTCGTACGATTTTAAGCCCGGCCCAGCCCGGCCAGGAATGAAAAGAGACGAGGCCCGCCCGAGCCCGCCCGCGGACCTGGGCGGGCCGGGCTTTTCCTAGCCCGTGCAGTGCTCTATTACGCAATACTGCGCCCTGGGTATCAGGCGCCCTTGTCCAAAAAGTTTTTCATTAAAAAATTATCTAATATTTGCTTCTGAAATTGTCCTTTCAAAAAATCAATTTTATGTGCTAGCATACTATAATAAAAGTATTATAATGGCGAATTTTATCGGCCAAGAACTATAGTGAAATCATTCCAGTTCTAGGACTATAATGATAAAAAATCTGTGTTCGTTGTTATAGAAATACGGGAACAGCTAGCTTGAAATTTGAAATTTTAAAATGTCCTTACATTTTTAACCGGATATTTCCAAGGGTCACTTCCTACTAATTGACGATTAAATGTCGGGATCATAGCTCTGTAGAGAATGGTAGTATAAGTTTTGTGAATTAATGAAATAAAAATGCACTGAAATATATTTTAATGTTTACTGTAAAACGTAGTACTAGAAAAAATTGCCGGTTTTAAGATGGCGGAAGAAAAATTTTACATATATAATTTCCACATAATAACACCTAGTGGTACCATTTCTAAAAACGTGCCCCTCAATCTGCCTAATGGCACTGGCTCTGATGTTACCCTAGTTCAACTTACTATTTGAGGTCAGAGACTCATTTGTTGTGTGTTGTGTTCCAAAAAGAAAATGAATGCAGATAATTTTGGAAAAAACACAGTTAGTTAGAACAAAGAAGTTCAAGTACTGGAAGCAGCATCGCACACTAGTCGTTGTATGCCGTAGTGAAGCCAACATAACGTCAATTTTGTACATAAATATGACCCTACACTCTTAGCAGCACATAGATTTTGCTATTAAATTAATGGTGCTTAATGGAGCTAGAAAACACATACAGAAGGCAACCGTTTTAATGAAAATAAACACAAATGAATGAAAGCTGCCCCGCCCTTTTATACCACAGCACTTTTTCCACACGTTTCAGGTTTTTACCACCTCAACATCGAAGTAAGATGTACACGCAGAGAACCGCTTACTTATATTAAGACCGCGCGCCTCAATTCAAAACAATTACTGTTTCAATTATCCGCAATACAATAACTGTTTTAAATCAAAAGAAATATATTCTTAGTGTTTTTGTTTCTCCGCTTAAGAGAAGTATATATTTGTAATGAAATAATTGTATTTCTTTGTTTAAGGCATTTGTTAACTCGATTCAAGGAAATCTTGCAGCAAATTTATTCTTAATATAATGCGTCGTTATAACACAGAACAATATTTTCTTGAGGATAGTAAATAGTTTTCTTAATTCTAGAAAGTGTTTAGGTATTGTTCATAAATCAATAGTTTCGTTTTCTTAAAATAAAGCATTTATTTATTTAGAATTCTTGAAATGCATATTATTTATATCCACATTATTAATTGCACTTACCGTGTTTAAAATAGTATGACATATCCCTACATAATACAGTACATTATTCACTTTGCTTGCAATTTTAAAAAGGCTAAGGTAAAGAAAAGCACTAACTGAGTTTATGCCACTAATCTTCAAAAACAGCAACTGAAATATTTCCTGGCGCCACCTGGTGCCAGTAGATATAGTCATGCCGTCCTAGGTAGTAGTGACGTAACCGGAATACAGATACCATACTTACCCACACAATGATATAACTTTGAACGTACAACCTTTTATAAACATTTTGAAAAGATACCGGTTAACGTAATATTTTTTTTCTTTTTATTACTATTTATCACGTGTACTAATTTAACTATAGATTTTTAAATATATAATAAATAATAATAATAAAAAGTGATAAATAAACTTAAATATTATCTCATTAATTATTTAATTACATAAAAATAATCCATATTCCATTACATTATTAAAGAAATAGTTTAATTATAATGCAACATATAAAAAAAAAACATTTTCATTAGTTCATTTATTTGCTCCTAATTTTAATTACTAACTTTAGTTTTTTTTCCATTATTGTAATTTTTCTTTTATTAGGTATCTTTGTAGCTGGCCTGATAGCGTATTTTTTTAACACGAAACCGGCCACCTAATTTCTCAATAGAACTTTGAGCGATCTGGACCATTTTTTCATTCCTACCTTTAATATGAAGATTTTCTTAACTTAAAACTAAATGATTTGCTTAGAAGAAACATTTTTCTGTCTTGGATTTTTTTACTTCCTAACCCTAAGAAAACATATTTAATATAAATAGAATTTCAAGAAAATTATTTTCTTAAATTAAACATTTTTGTAGTCTTGTGAATAAAAATATTTTATTGAATAGAGACTGATCTTTGCTATTTTCTTGATGCAAGAAACCATTTCTCTGCGTGCAGGCAGTCAGTAACCACCTAGGGAAAATTTAAACTACAATGTTTTACTCCCACTGTTGAGAGTTGGATATAAATATTTCAGTTTTATGTTGGCTTCACTTTTGAATGTAAACAAATGTGTCTATTACTTCAAGTTCTTTTGTGTTGAAGCAATTGTTTTGATTAAGGACAAATAGAAACAGATTCCAATGCATTTATAAGCATCAAGATTTGAAAGGAGCGTGTGCGAAGCATTCTTAATTTTAACATTTCTGATATAGTCTAACTCGTGGTTCATGTGAAGGTTTATGAACACGCGCCTAAATAGCAATTTTCTTTAGAACACATTCCGATATTAACTTGACAATGAAGTATCTGTGTGAATCCTATTCTACGCTCTCCATAAAATTTATTGACCTTCAACAAGTTTCAATTTACTGTTTGCATCTGATTTAGTGCTTCTGTTGGTAAAGTTTTAAATTAATAGTTGTTTGTGCAACTTTGCTGTCATCGGCCTTACATTTCGGTTGCGCTGTGGAAATGTAAAGCTTATCTTAACGGCCACCACGATGGCTGGCGCCGAGATATCAGATTAATCTAACAGATGCGTTCGGCAATAACTTCTTCGTTTCTACCTACATGCCCTAGGTAGGAAATATGTGCGCCAGTGCGTTTAACATTTCCGTCACGTAACCTAGGAGAATGGATACTAAACAAATCATAAAAGCGTTGCTACTATTTTTCAATTGTATTCTGAGTGGTCAATAAAATGGGTCCTAAAACGTGACGATTGGATTGCTTGTTTCACTTTTTAAATGCATGCTTTGACCGCTATCAGAGATTCGTAAGGAAAGTAAAATTTATGGTCTTTAGTCTACGTTCAAGAACAAAGATCGTAATCTCGCAACGTTTCTTTTTTGTTTAAAGGAAACCGGATTTGAGAAATGCGATAAGCTCCTTTTCTTGTTCTTTTTTTTATTTAGGTGGAAGAGGTGGATTTTCCAAGAATGTTTTGATTCTAAAAGAAAGCTGTACTATGCATAATAATTAATTAAAGGTGTAGACAGTTAAGCACCATATATTTCATAGTACAATCTGTTTATTTTGCAAGCTAATGCAATGAAATCGAGTGCATTAACTTCTACTATGAAACAGAAACAAGTATATTCAGGTAGCATAGTAAAAGTTATTTGGCCTATCGTGCAAGTACATAGATTGTCCTTGTATACTGTGTTGCTCTTTAGACTGTTAACTACAAGCAACGGTTGAATTTTCAGTCGCTAGTGTAAAATGTGGGAACAATTTCGAAGTACCTTTTGTTTTAACTATAAAACCACAAGCCTTATAATGTGATGTTCAGAGATGACAAAATTTGCAATTCGTCCATCGCAGTCATAGTCGAAGATAGAAACAACGCTTGGATTGAGAGTCGAAACCGTATTGTTGGATTGGGGGTAGGTATGTTAGCCGCTCGGTTAAGCAGGGACAGACTGATTGTGTACCAAATACGATTTATTAGCTATATACTGTAATAATAAAATAAGGCTTTTGTAAAGATAGCATTCAGTCCTCGATCCGGGTGTATCACCTCAATTTTATTTCGGCAGTTTAAAACAGAGGAAAACGGAAATAGTAACGTTTTACAGATTATAAATTGATAGAATGAAATAACTGACCTCAATTTTTTTTTTACTCTCTATGTTAGCGCGTCACGTAACAAAAGCTCGCGTTCTTCTGAATGGCGTAATCTAAACTAATCTTGGCCTTGAAATAAATTTCTAACTCTATAACTTGAAATTGCTTTGAAAATAAACAACTTAGCCAAACACATCTCCTTTCAAAGGCGACTCGAACTAAAAAGGGCCAGCTGCATTGGCGTCTCTTCGGTCCTTTGTAACAGATAGCATTTGTTCAAATACGATATATATCTTCTCTAGACAATATTTTAGATTCCTACAACTTAAAATATTCATAATAAATATCTTTCCCTTTAAAAACACCACATTGTAGCCTGTAATATGTCATACGAGTTCACGATCTAACGTCTACCAAACTAACATTAGTGAGTATCGGAAGCCGAGATTTCCTATCGTACTTGACGACATATTACCAAGTGATATCTAATTTGCGAAATTAAAATAAGGGCAAAATAGAACTTATTTTTTATGTATTTTTACGAAGAAATTACCTTAAAAACGAAAATTACGAACCTGAAATATATGGAGCGAAAAGAAGTTATTTAGTCGTTTCCTCGGAATTACCACTGGCTGGAGATATGTTTACCCAATAAAACCTCGGTCAAAGAGCGAGGAAAGCCTTACGCCTCTGTAGAATTAAAAATGGGTCAGAAAAAAGGATCACTCTGACGTAGGTTGCTGGACCGCAATTGGATGAACGCTACTCATTGTGGTTAATGACAGCGATTTTATACATTATAAACGAAACACTTCATAGGTATACATCAGGCGGTACCACATAACGTCCCCATCACTGCAATTATTAGTAGTAGTAACCTGGATAATTCCTAAGGTGTATAACTAAACCACGGAGAATAAATGACAAAGAAACTGCCAATAAAATTAAAAACAAATACACGTAGAAAAAGGACAGAGCCTCCCTCTCACAACTCATATCTGATAAAAATTTTTTCAACGAGCTTTCCTTCTCGGAAATGAGATTCTCATCCTGAACAAAGTTCAAAATAAAAAGAGGAAAGATAAACGAAAATGAAGGCTGCCCAACGTATACAGAACGTAGTTATAGAGACTTTTGCACGAGTTAGATTTTCGAGCTCCGAAAAGAAATCAGGAAAGTTACTTAATGATTTATGCTCGATAAAACGTTTAACAGAAGGAAGTTATTTCCTTGTTTCTTTTCTTATTCAGGATTTATTTTAGCTCCCATTATATTATTTTTCTGTGATTTCGCTTGTTCCTTCTAGATATGTGACAAACAGGTGTCAGATGTTATTTTTGCGGCTAAATTCGATTGAGCTATATACTGAAATGTTTTATCTCAGGGAAATTGTTCAAAAATTGGAATTTTTGTTAATTAATTAAATTTTTAAATGAACGGTGAGATTCGGGAGTATTCTTTCGCAGTTTTTTGGCAATTTTAAACGAATTTTTATATCAAATAAATGGAAATTAACGAATGTTAAAAATTGAAAATGCAAACTAACCTTGATTTTTCGAAGATAAAATCTATGTTCCTTATGACATTCACAGGGAACCTGCCTATTTTAACCTCCAAAGTCCTCTTCTACCTTGGATTTATTCTACGATTTCAATATCAGACACTTTAAACTGGGAGCGCAGCCACATTACGAGTTAACTCGATGGAAGCTTAAATAGAAGTGATGAATTTATTGACGTCCCTTTCCTCCTATATTTTAATCGCGATGGCGATTGTTTCTATCCACAGCATATTTTGATGATTTCTTTCCAAACGTAATATTGTGATGAATTTCGATGAATAAACTTATCTTTTTTTGGAAGAAGCATGAGAGAACGAATGTAGTGACGCTACTAGATCACTCAAACTAGACGACTCTGTGATGGAAAACCCCCATGACAACTCCAGAATATTAAATTTTCCAATCATAAATGACGATACCTTAATGAAACACATTTAATATACGAATAAAAGCTAGAAATACTTCTGAATTCACCTTGTTGTTTGTTTTAGGAGAATTTTACATTGATTTTCAAGATTTACGAAACGATCAGAATGAAAAGAGGAGTAGTTTCATTTCCGATTCACCAAGATCGTCGTTGGCTGGAGTTAAGTAAATTGTTTAGTACCCACACTCCGAAGATCGGAGGTCCGGAGAGAAAAGGAGGTTTTCCAAATATAACTAATATCCGCCAGAAAGAATTTTATATCTATCAGGGGCCATACTGAATACCCTATACGGTTTAGAGTGACAGCCGGGCTTGACGATCTAAATATTTAACATAATAATGCATATACATATGGTGAAAACTCTTTTTGTAATCAATTGCAAATAAGTTCAAAGTGAAATCTGTTATAAATCGCAAAAACGATGGCTACTAATTTCTGCAATAGTACATGCCTACTGCATCTCGGTTACTGTAACTTCTAAACTGTTTCTGGGATACATAAAAGGTTATTTTAATATTTTTAAAAGTATCTCCAAATATATTTAGTTAACGTTAAAACAATCTTGCACACCGTCCTTTGGTGTATTGACAGTAAAGTTCATTTTGTTAGCGTGCAAAAGATATGAACGAAACATGAAAATTAATCTTCTTTACATTTCTTTGACATTATAATTGACGGATATTTTCAGACAGCATCTTTCAAAAAATTAAATTTTCAATAGCAACGAAAAGCAAAATATTTTCTAGGTATTGTGAAATTTGAATACTAATGTAAGTGGAAACGATAATGAATGTTGGTTCTGATTAGGCGTGGTTTACTGTTGATTAACAAACACCTACAAATTTAGATTTAGAACTTCGATAAGTGCTATTTTTGCATTAATTTTCACTAATCATCATGTACTACCCTGTTACATATTTTTTCCGAAAATAATTTGCATAGTCCTTGAGACTATGTAATATACTTCAAATTATGTTTTAAAAATATTTTATATCTGTTATAGTTTCCGAGATGTTTACAAAAACTTAAAAATCGTGCAAATGTTTGTAAGGGGTTGTACTCCTAAATGGGTCTAGTTATTCAGCCGTTAACAGAAATGGTGTTGTTCTTATAACAAGGTGCTCTTTCAGCCTCTAGAGTTTCATCGAAATCTGAATTCTCGGGTTGCTGGTGTCCCTTGTAAGTTTAAGTAAGGGAAATTTTTGACTAAGTATGCAATAAGATATTGGAGATTTACATATATGTTTATCGTATTAAGATGAGCAAATAAAGTTTAAAAATTATTTTTGTTGCGTAAAAACACATCGAATAGATATTGGCAGTAGTTCAGTAACGAGAAAATGGCTGATTTTAGACTATTAACATGTTAGTATTTTTTTGTTTAGCAATTCAGCCCCACATAAGCGCGTGTGTAGTAGGTGCTTTTATGCCTAGTGCGGTGGCGTTAGGTGGCGCCAAGAAATATATTTTGGCTGTTTGTGGAGAGTAACAACATAAACATAAAAAAGATTCGTGTTCGAAGCCACGCTGACGACGCTGGGTAGGCAGAAACATGTACATCGGCTAACGCTTTACCTTTTCTCGCTTTGTTTTTTGCCGGGACTGATTCCACCAATACGATGAGTTATATTAGCATTAATTTTTTCATCCGGAGATTTTTCTTATATAAAATGTGTCTGAAATGCTTGATCAAACTTTACCAACGTGAAGTATGGAACAAAACTGCAAAAAAATTCCTATGAACATGTATTCAAAATGCTTCCTTAAAAAGTTACGCGCGTACAACCAATTTTTAATAAGGGTGTTATTTCAACCGCTTATGTGAGATTTTCAAGTGTGCTGAAGTGGAGTTAGATACTACCTTTTTGTTTCTTGGCAATTAAGTAACAGTTTCATATTTCTTTTAATCGTGTTAATAACAAACCTTATACGTTAATAACAAGTCGTATACTGTATGTAACTTGTTCTTGCTATTTTAATAAAAATTGTTAAAATTGTTCGCAATTGCGCAACAAATTCGTGCGTAACTTTTTAAGGCAGCATTTTTGGACACTTGTTTATAGAAACTTTTTTTTCAGTTTTGTTCCATACATCACGTTGGTAAAGTTTGGCCAAGCAATTCAGATACACCCTGTATATTGAGATGTTCCTTTTTAATGATATATGAAATTAAATGATAATCACAAGCTCTTTTTTATTATTTTCAATGCTGCACTTACAAAATAATTTTGATCTACTTACGGTAAAGTGTAATGTGTCTGTATAGCTTGAAGTTTTTTTAAATCCTATTTTCCTCCTTTTAAGTTAATGCTCCAAGTCCTTTTGTAATACTCCTCCGTTTTTTATCTTCTTTAGTTTATTGTTAATGGTTATTTTCTTCAAGGTGGTTTTGTTTACTTTTAGCAGTTTTAACTACCTTTAATATTAGTTTCAATTTATAGATTTATAGATGAGATTGCCAAACAATGTCAGTTGTCAGAAAAACTATTTTCTATCTGTCCACTTGTTTACTCGTTGTCTCAGCAGTGCCAATCTAACGATTTCATATTTTTTTGCTCGGCCTAACGAGGATCATTTTCGGTGCTGTAGATGAATTTTGATGACCAAATTCCAAATAATGTGTGTTGTATATGACTTTTACAAAAAATATCTTCGAGATGTAAATTATTGAAAATATCTTTTGGCTTTGATTATCCCCCAGAAAGTAATTTCAATGGGGTCTTTTTCTTTTAAGAAACAAAGAATTGATAATATAAGTTATCAAAACGCCAGAATTCGAATATTAACTAGAAATGATTCCAATTCTGCAAATATTAAACTAAATTTTGATATTTAAGGAATATTGAAATAAAAATAATAAAAATTGATGAAATGAGGTATAAATGCAGGCACCTCACCCCAATATTCCACTACAATATATATTTTTGATTTTCGAACTTTGTACATATGTTGATAATTGATAATAATAGCTCTTTATTATCTAATAGATTACAAATATCTATATAAAGGATAAAATTGGAAAGTAGCGGACAGAAAAGTACACATACTTAGATAAATATAATTAAAATCTAATTCTTGTTACTCTTCGAATATCGGCTACCGAGGTGTAATTGATGTCGAAGTTAGGTGATACTGCATTAAAATTTCTACACTTAAGTACAATGGGAGAACTAAGTTGGTTCTTACAAGAAAGATATAAAATATGTCAGGAAGTTTAGCGCCTGAGAATCTGAAATTTAAATAGGATAACAGTTCTGGGTAATCCATTTTGGAGTGAACTAATTTATGCAAAAAAGTTAAGCTGGAAAAACAACGCCTTTGAAACTTGTGAAGCAATTCTTTATATTGACACCTCCACGTGAATACCCTCTCTCTTCTCTAAAAGATAAGGAATTTCTGGTACGTAGGCTTCCGTGGTCGTCAATAACATGCAGTACAGCCCTGAAGATGTCTCATAAGAGTGTGGGCGAAACGTCGGCAGAAGCTACGACATCGACGCGGTTCCACCCGGAAACCAAGAATATGTAAGTAGGTAAGCCAGACACATAAAGTGTTCTCCGCAATAAGCGAATTCCAGAAACTTAGTTTTATACATTTATGCAAGTCGTTCATTTATCTATATACTTCGTATATCCGATTCCCTGATACATTACAATAAAATTAAGAAGTGTAAAAGTATTTTTAGCATTTTGTACATTTAGTTGTACATGCTTCTTTAAATATTCAGAACTGGAACTTTCCACTTTATTGCCTTCTAAAGCAAGTTGCTTCTGCCTCTAAAGTATTCGCTAAATTATTAATCTCTGTAAAATATTTAAATACGTCTTATTATTTAAATTCAATGTTAAAACGCGTCGGAATTTCGCAAGATTTAAATAAAACCTCCCGCTCTAAAGAACGCGGCGCATTCGAGGGTGCTTCCTCCTTTTGTGACTTTGAGGGTGAGAACGCAGGAGATTTCCATATGTGACAGGGGTGAATAGTTATGGAATACGTTTACAATTCTATATTCTCTCTATGGAGGCGTTGGAAGGAGGGGTTCGGCGATGGAGACCGTCCGTGTCGAGAGGACGCAAGTGGAACCTTTTATCATCAACATTTTTTATTTTCTCATATCTCCATGAAAAGTACTTTGTGTATGTGATTCGTTAAGAATTCTTTGAGTTCTTACGGAAGGATCTGAAAGGGATGATGATCGATACTTACGGGCGGTCCTCGCCATGTGCGGATATACAAACGTTACAAGACGATTCGAAGTATGCGAATATATAAGACCTTTGTGCTTGGTTGTATGGAGAAGTTCAACCGCAAACATCGTATTGAGAGGACCGCTGAAGGATATCTACATTTTACATTTTCACTTCCCAAATATGCACATAATACACGTGAGATCTTCTTCATGAGAATCTGTTGAAATTTCCTCAAAGTAATAGAAGAGGTTAGTATTATACAGACTCGGTAATAAATTCATCACCACCAGAGATGTTTCTCAATTTTAAGAAGGACATTTTTGTAATGCGTTAAGAGCAATATGATACTCTTTTAAGCTAAAAATAGAAATCATACTTGCCTTTAAAATGGATAGTTAACTAATAATAGTATTTAAGCAAATTTTTATTTCTTCAGAATAGTGTCAGAATTGCGTTACTGCTCCATGGAAGGCGATGCTTAATACAGCTTGCGTATAAACTATTCAGGAGCAACCACCAAACCCTATTGGGGTCTGAACGTCTGGTCGCGGAGACAGTAGCAGAATGCAGCTGAAAACGGCCATCCAGACGTTCTCGTTATTTAGTATATTTGCTATGCCACCTTTAGTAAGCATTGCTTCTCACTACTGCCCCCTATAGAAACTGAAAAGTTGAAAACCAGACATTGTGCGGGTTGCATTACGCATTCTTGCCGAAGTTATGATTATTGCATTTGGCGTCGATTTTTACTTTGTATGCAAATGGTTCTATTACATTTGTGCATATTAAATTAATTTAAACATGTTTTTGCGATAACAAGTTTGAAAACGTTCGAGATCTTCACTATTTAACGTTTAGGTAAAAATCTATGCAGCTGTTGTGTTTGAAGCACACATATTACAAGTTTTAACTACCACTATTAATAAAGTTCATGGCGTTTATAAATAATAATGCATACATTACGATAAGAATGAAACGGTACTAAGATTGGATCCTTACTGCAAGGAGCTGTAATACAACATTCTGAAGGAAAAACTTTAGATTATTTGTACAAAGGTATAGAATTGTAATAAATGTATTGAAGTTAGGGGAGATTATATTGAAAAAAAAAAATAGTTATATTTTACCAAGTTTATTTTTTTACATACTTTACATATGTAATAGAAGACAGTACTTTACATTATGGAGCCCTGCATTTGTTTGAAGAATAAATAATAACTTTTTAATGTATGGTGTCGCTATAATTCTTAAGATATCGCACTAAAGTTGTTGCACCTAATTTAGTTGATATACATATACACTGACTCAAAAAAGTCTCCATACACCTGTCACCATTTTGATTTGGGTGCTTAAAAAAACAGTGCAATCCTATCTATTGCAGAAAATTGTTGGTGAACAGTATATTAGAATACAAATGAACAAGATAACATAAAAAGATAATGTCTTATTCTACCAATAACATTACATTAAAAAAAAACAATAGTAGGTACAATTCCAATCTTAAAAAAATCTGCATACACTTAGCAAATCCGAAATTATTATTAGAATAGTAACTCCATTTACAAAGTTTAGTAACTTGTTGATCCACCCTTTGCTTTTATAACTGCTAACATGCGTCTCCTCATACTTTCAACTAATTTGTTCGTTACTGTGGGATCAATTCTTGTCGTAAGGCGATTTGTAGCTGCTCCTTGTTGCGGATCATGTTTCCTTATTCTTCGATCCAGTTCATCCTATAGGATTCATGTCCGGCGATTGTGGAGGTGTATGAAGCTGCTTTCCCACATTAAATATCAATCATTCCTTGACCCGTTGAGCGGTGTGCTTCGGATCATTATCTTGCTGGAAGATAAATGACCGTCTAAGACTGAATTTTTGGGCACTAGCTTGTAAATTTTCTCTCAGTATATTCATGTATACATATTAACGCCTGCAGCAGTCATACACCTCCACACTAAAACTTTTCCTCCACCAAATTTTACAGTCGCGCACAAATTGTTAGTTTTCAGTTCTTCATTTCTCTTTCGCCACACCATTGTACGGCCATCTGACCCAAAAATGTTATATGTATAACATTTTTGGGTCAGATGGCCATTTTTTGGCCAGAAAAACTGAAAACTAAAAATTTGTGCGCGACTGTAAAATTTGGTTGAGGAAAAGTTTTAATGTGGGGGTGTATGAGTGCTGCAGGCGTTGGTAATTTAAAATTTATTGACGGTATAATGAACCAATATGTATACATGGATATACTGAGAGAAAATTTGCAAACTAGTGCCCAAAAATTCGGTCTTGGACGGTCATTTATCTTCCAGCAAGATAATGATCCCAAGCACACCGCTCAACGGGTCAAGGAATGGTTGATATTTAATGTGGGAAAGCAGCTTCATACACCTCCACAATCGCCGGACATGAATCCTATAGAGCACCTATGGGATGAACTGGAACGAAGAATAAGGAAATATGATCCGCAACAAGGAGCAGCTACAAATCGCCTTACAACAAGGGTGGAACTCCATTGATCCCACAGTAACGAACAAATTAGTTGAAAGTATGAAGAGACGCATGTTAGCAGTTATAAAAGCAAAGGGTGGATCAACAAGTTACTAAACTTTGTAAAAGGAGTTACTATTCTAATAATAATTCCGGATTCGCTAAGGGTATGGAGATCTTTTCGAGATTGGAATTGTACCTACTTTTGTTCTTTCTTTTAATGTAATGTTATTGGTACAGTAAAACATTATCTTTTTATGTTATCTTGTTAATTTGTATTCTAATATACTGTTCACCAACAATTTTCTGCAATAAATAGGATTGCACTGTTTTTTAAGCACTGAAATCAAAATGGTGACAGGTGTATGGAGACTTTTTTGAGTCAGTGTAGGTGTGAAATATAGGATAACAAGGAAAAATAGTTTACAGGAAATACACAAGGTATTCACAAAAATAACGTAAGGTGGAAGTTCCGCAGACGTTCCGATTCAATGAGAAATCCTATTTTCCGACTTTAACTATCCCATAAACTTTTACCATTTAAAGTCCTAGTTTGAAAGAGGTCCTGTCTGCAATTTACACTTCAGACAAGCATAAAAAAGAAGCAACTTTTCTCTTTCTTGCGCTAATTAAATTTTAATTTTGCATCGAGATTACAAGTACTTATCATCCAGCAATGTATGAATTATTCTTATCGTTTCGTTTTACTGGCAACTTCTTACAACTCATGTAAGATTTCTTCTCAAGATACCTTTTTAATCTTAGATGAGGGTATACGAGGGTATAAAAAATTTAATAGGAGCAACCCTGTGCTTTAAACAGGAGAAAGCGTATGCCAGGTTTGTAACGCTATCCAGGTTACTTTCAGAACAGCGGCTTAAAACGTTGAAATTTAATGTTTTTTTAGTGGCAGCGGCCTTAGCAACAACGGTGTATTTCGGCTGTTAGAGGTGGCGATTGGAGTATGCAAATTTCCTTTTGATAAATTTTGCTCCGCCGCATTGGCGCGCACGCAATCTGCATATAATACCGTACGGCTTATGAAGTTATTACGTCAGTAGACCTAGGATGGGTTTACGGGAGGTACGAGCTCCAAATCCAGGTTTATTGCGGGGGCAAAAACTGGAAAACACTGAGAGTAAGAATATTTATTAAGTAATTTGCGCCTGTTCCATATTAAGCACTTGCATCTTGTATTAAGAACGAAGGAGAGATTTACGATATTTAATTTCGGCACAGGATACTGCTGACATATAAATGGGACTTTGTGGTTCAGTATGTTAAGAAGTATTAATGCGCTGTTTTGTTGTCGTAGAATGGTAACTTCTCTTTACTTTTTGCTTTTGGGAGGATAAAATATTGAAGAGCGTAGTATCTCACTTATTAAAATATAATAGATATATGGCAATAAGAAAGTAGTGTTATTTCGCTGATTGTTTTAAAAATTAGCAAAGATTCTTAAATTACGACAAGCACTCGGATCACATGGAAATTTATTTTTCTTCGACAATATATGCAAAATTTGGATTATTATTTGTTTGTGCCTAAAAGACCTTGTCATATAATACGCACACAAGCAATCATTTGACTTGCTTAGCCGATAAATTTGACATTTTCTTAAGACAATTACAAAATATAGATTTTCTTTTCTAATTTTGTAAAATGTCAAGAGAAAAAATTGCTTGTTTCTTGATTTTTTCACATTTTCAACACTCATGAACTTTTTTAATTTTTTTTTCAACACATTGATTTCTGGTAGTTCTAATTAAAAGAAATCTGTATAATTCTTTTTCTTGAATGAAACTACAAGTACATTAACTTGATGCAAAACTGACCTCAGATACCTAAATAGAATTATAAAGACAATACGAGGTATGTCCAGGAAATAAATTTTGTTTGTATTTATTGCCGTGGTAACGCTGAAATCGCGGTTCGGCGCATGCGCGGTAGTTGCTCTGAGTTAAGGAGAAGGAGATGACGCCATTTCGAGATCGCTGTTTGTAGTTTACAGTTTATAGTGCTTGGTTAGAATGGCGAAGTTGATTGAAAATCCCGCCGCTTGTAAGATTAGATCTATAATTCGTTTTCTGAATGCAAAGAACACTAAAGCAGTCGACATTCATCAACAAATTTGTTGAAATTTGAGGTTAACGGAGAAAATGCGATGAGTGGTAAGGAGATGGGTCCGACAGTTCAATGAAGGACGTGATAACGAACGAAGTGGGCGTCCAAATTGGGTTAATGAAGAATTCGTAAAGGAATGCCGTAAGATTACAATATCTGATCCTTCTATGAAATTTCTGCAAATTTCAAGAACACCTCTTCATGAAATTGTGTCTGAAAAACTGGATTTTCGAAAACTGTGTGCTCGTTGAGTGGCGAAAACTCTTACAGAGCAATATAAAATACAGCGTCAGGGCAATGCACTTGATTTTTTTGACACGCTACAACATGGTGATGATTTTCTAACCAAGATAGTGACCGGCGATTAGACTTAGATTGCTTATGAAACCCCTGAATCGAAACGACAGTCAATGGAATGGAGACACATTTCGTCACCAGCAAAGACTAAATCCAAGCAAATCTTGGCACCTCGGAAAATCATGTGCACATGTCTTTTGGGATAGACACGGTATTCCACTGGTGCAGTTTTTACCGCGAGATGAAACAATCGATGCAAATGTTTACTGTGAGACGCTTAGGAAACTGCGTCGCGCAGTACAGAATAAACGCCGAGGAATGCTCATAAACGGTATTGTTTTGATTCATGACAAAGACAAGGAATAACAAGTTTCGATACGTGATAGTCAATTTTTTTTTGTAGTGCCTGTGTATATATTTTTTTAATCTTTCAGATAAAGATTTTTTTTTCTGAATTTAATGATGTATAACAAGTTGATTTTTCAAAATAAGCTTCAAGTGTGCTGTGGATAACAATCAGATACATCGATTAATAAATAATAAATGACATTGTGACATTTGTGTATCAGTGTAAAATACCTCCTAATTTTATATTAAGTGCGACTAATGGAGTAATCAGAAGGTGTCAACTATGCCTTGAATAAATCGGCGGACAAGTTTTGTAGTTTCTTTAAGTACATTCTCTTATTTCACCAATATTAACATATGGAAGTGAGAGCTGGGTACTAACACAAACATTGAAAAGCAAAATCAACGCCATCGATATGAAATATCTAAGAAAAGTTAAAGGAATCACGAAGCGAGGTAAAATTAGGAACGATACAGTAAGAGCAGAACTTCAAATAGAACAATCAACAAAGTGATATAAAGGAACCAACTTAAATGGTTTGGGCACATATGCAGAATGAACGACCATAGATAGGTGAAGAGAATTTGGGAAGCTAAAGTACAAAATAAAAAAGGAAGAGGAAGACCAAGGAAAACGTGGAACGACGAGGTAGCGGCAACTCTCAACGAAAGGACTACAACCTGGGATGAAGCAAAGAAGCTGGCCAAGAATAAAACAGAATGAACAAAATTTGTGTACACTATATAGATGAAACCAAATGTAGTATATACCTTACACCAAATGGTAGAAAGGTTGATGATTATATATATATATATATATATACATTCTCTTATTTCTATAAAATATGGTTATCTACGGCACACTTGAAACTTATTTTGAAAGCTCAATTTGTTATACATCATTAAATTCAGAAACATTTTCTTCATTTGAAACATTAAAAAAATATATGTTGCCATTACAGAAAAAAAATTGACTATCGCATGCTGAAACTTTTTGTTCCTAGTAACATAATGATTACTCCAATCGAAAGTATTTGTTTAACCATTTCATTTGATATTTCGTTTTTCAAAATCGGATAGTAAATAACGGAGCTTATGGCTTGGGGCGTTTTTTGTCAGTCACCCGGTGTGTATGTATATTAAAAAGTACGTACCAGATATTGAAAGGTAACATAATTATAATAAAGCTTACTAACATGGCGAGGTTATTAACTCATTTTTATTATCTAGATCCATCATCTATCTTTTTAAGTGTATAAATAAACTGTAGGATTTCGTTAAATTTAATGGGAATTACTTTGTAAGATCTGCGAAAGAAAGAGAGAACAAGAAGTTACCAGTGGCCACCTCCTCTGAGGTAGGCGAGAGAAATAGCCTTACATATGTAACTGCATTAGATTTAACCACATATCTTCTTCTATTGCTTTAATCTTTTGCAATTGACTCTTCACGGCTTTGACAAAGATTTTAGCCCAAAAAATACGTAGAGCGTAAACTTTCTAGTAAAATAAAGTTTTTCATTCACGGTTTTGGGTTGAAAAACTACTAAAAAAAATTTATTGCAGCATAATAACTGAACAATTGCTAAAACTATTCAGAAATAAATTGTAAGTAATCACGTTTTTCTCTTATTTCTTTGTAAATCTACACACAAGCAACAATTTCATATCACGAATGTAGAAAATGCATGAACTATTGTCACCTATTGATAATTACAAAAAATGGTGGGAAATGATTATCTCCACCATGGTCATCTATTTCGTACTTACCCTACAGTTTTGAATTTATATTTGATTATTACTATCTTATTACGAGGGTAAGTCAAACATTATCTACACTTTTGCCATAACAAGCTTTGAAGGTTATTGTAGTGGGGGCCGCTTGCGCATGCGTTGAATTGGCACCTCTGTGGTCATGTGTGCGGAATTTAATCATGATCGCGTCATTTGTCTGCTAGCTACAACAGCATAAGCATGTCAGCTCCGCTATTAGTTTGCATCAAAGAGGAACAACGAGCAGTGATCCGATTTTTGTGGTCAGAGGGTGTGAAAGGTGCTGAAATTCACCGGAGACTTTTGTCACAATTCGAGGACAGTGCTTTATCTCGTAAAAACGTTTTTTTGTGGATCGAAATGTTTCAAAGTGGCCGCACGAGCGTAACACAAAAAGAGGGAGCTGGACGGCCGTCAACCTCGACCACCCACGACAACATTCAGCAAGCTCGAGAGATGGTTACAGCAAATAGGCGAGTTACCATAGGTGAGATTGCATCTTCTTTAAACATCAGTCATGGTTCTGCCTATCAAATTATCCACGATGAACTCAAATTGAAGACCTCGCCATCGGCTGGGATGGTGATACTAACCGTGTTTTGGGACGAAAAAGGCCCTATACTAGACGACTACTTGGACAGGGAGATACAGTGATTTGTTGGCGAATAAGCTGAAACCAGCAATTCGGAACAAACGCCGTGGTCTACTCTCAAAGAAAGTTTTGTTGTTGCAAGATAACGCCCGTCCGTACACGGCCCATAACACCATAGAAACTATCAACAGGTTGGGCTTTGAGACCCTGAAACACCCTCCCTACAGCACTGATCTCGCTCCCTCAGAGTTTCATCTCTTTGGACCGCTCAAGGAAGCTTTGAGAGATCGTCGATTTGCCTCAGACACAGACGTTGGGGATGCGCTGCAAAAGTGGCTTCACGACCAACCGAAAACCTTCTACCAGGAAGGCATACGGAAGCTTGTGGGTCGCTGGACCAAGTGAATTGTTAAAGGTGGAGACTATATCGAAAAATAATGTATCTGTTGTACACCTATCTTTGTTTAATACAGTTGTAGAACTAAAAGTGTAAATAATTTTTGACTTACCCTTGTATTATTTTAATGCAAATGCGTATTCTCTTGGCTATTCTTTCCCTTTTGTCTTCTCCTAAATTTATAACTCTCCGTGCTTTCTTTTTCTCCGAAACTTGTCTATTTAACGTTACAAACCGTACATAAATGTGAAAGAAAATAGCAGGTGTAATTCGTCCCAAGATCTTGAAAAAGTAATTTGCTCCATTCACGAGCACGCTGCTTCGAACTTAGCGTGTCTCGCAATGCTACGTTCTTAATGAAATTCCCACGTTCTTAATGTCTTCACAATCTGTAATTACGTGAACGTATCGGTGTGCATCATAATCGAAGCCTACAACTTCATCCGGAAAATGATTTTTAATTCGTTCGTCGTAATTATAATGAGGCAGTCACGATCATTTTTACGGTGCACACATGTTGTACACAGCCGGGATATGCTCAGTAAATTGTAGGTATTGACGTGCGTGGAGTACGAACGTATGGGAAATGGTACGAATTTGCGATGATTGTTCGCTCTTACGAAGAGAAAGAAGTATTAAATAATAATGGCTAGCATAGCAAGCATTCCTGCTCCTCAAAAAAGTAAAAAAAGGATCAGCGGTCAACGGCTTCATCATTAACTTTGGAAAATTGTTTAGCGCATCCACCAATTTGGAGCATATTATTTTAAATATACACAAATTATAATGGAGCCAACTCATAAATACAGCTTTAATATAACTGCTTTTCTTTGCATCTAGCAAATGGAGCTATCAGCGAATTAGTGAAGCGCCATAAGTTCGCATGATGCCGGCAATGAGACAGTAACACTACATTAAACATTCACATTTGAGTGCAGATAACAGGTTCGTTATCACTTGCTTTATATGGTTTCTATTGCTATTGCTTCCTTTGATTCGAATAATTCCAAACTTGGCGCTATCTAGGCATTGTGGTAGAAGTTTAAAGTGTGGAGGTAAATTCGGATATAAACAGATAAACTAAATACACACGTATTCCTTTCTGCAAGATAAAATTAATAATACAGATAAAACAATTAAGGGAATTCATATTGCAGAGATGTACAAATTGTAACTACATACACATATGCATCATCTTTAATAGTTAAATTTGTAGCTCTACTTGATATCCGATGGTATTTCACAGTACCAAACTTGGTAGTGAAAAAAAAAGTGAAAGGAATAATAAAATATTTTCATTTCTTTAATCGTAGCGTAATTAGGCTTCAGGCTGTACAAAATGGTCCATAAACCAAATCCACACTTTTGAGAATTAAAAATGCGATTCATTTGTGAATTTATCAGAAAAAAATAGTTTGCCAAACAAATGCGAGAGAAACTGATAAAAAAGAAATACATATGCATCGTCTCTAAATTCCAAAGTACTTCTACGTGTAGAGTGTAAATTGGCGGGCCACTATGAAGATGTCGCCTATTATATAAGATATACCAGGGCAATCTGAAAAGTTTGCAGCTTAACACACGCGTTGTCGTTGTGAAACGACACTATTTTCTTGACTCTTTTCAGTTTATCCCAAAGTGTTGTGTAATATTGGCCAGTAACAGTTTCTCCTTTTTCAAGCTAATCAATTAGCAAAATTCATTTTGCGTCCCAAAAAACCGATGCCATCACCTTTCCAGCCCAGTGAATGGTCTTTGCCTTCTTCGGAACCGATCCACTGTTTCGATTGTATTTTTGTTTCTGGTGTGTGGAGATGAATCCAGGTCTCATCCATGGCTACGAATCGCCTCTTGAAATCCGTTGGATTCTTCTTAAACACTTCTAAACAATCGACTGAGGTTCGAGCTCGAATGCGTTTTTGCTCCGAATTGAGCAAACGCGGCAAGGCGGTGGAAAATTAAAAATTTGACAACTGCCCGAACTTCGTTTTTATCCATAATTGAAAACACAAAAAGGTACTTGACTTCAATGCTTGCCAAAACCAGACTATTTGACAGATCGATTTGACATTTGCAGTCAATTGGTAGGAAAGAGTTGTCAACACAACGACATAAAGCATTTGGAAAAAGCAACCCCCTAGCTGTGATTGCGGAAACTTGTTAATCTATCCTCGTATATATACAAACACGTTTAGCACCGTTTGGTGAACTTTTCTGATATTATCGGTAGTGGTAGCAGTTTTTGGCCGTCCCGAACGTTCATCGTCAACCAAGCAGGTATAACGACGTTTAGTTTCAGTTGCCCAGAATTTCACTGTGGCAAATGATAATGCTGAAGTCTTTTACTGCCCCCTCCTAGTGCAACACCCTGTACATTTATTAAACTATACAAATAAAATAACTAAAATTTCTGCTGCTAAAGGTATAGCAGAACAGAAACGCCTTTCCGAAATTTACTGTCAACTATGCAATGTCACACGTAAAGTCCGCATCATATGGGAAGATTTGTTATTAATCAATATAGGTAAACTCAAAACATACCCGTATTTTGAGTTCGCCATTTTCTTATACCTAAAACAATATCAAATTATGTACATATAAACAATTACGTGACAATTTTGGCCGCCACATTTTACATGTTGTTCCAGAAAGTTACAAAATATGGCATTATTTTTCGACATTTTAGGAAATGTCAAAGGAAAGTGTTGCTTATTTTTATCAATTTGCCAAATTTCAACTCTGGTATTTAATTTTTACTTCTTTCGTTATAAAACTTTGTAATTCATTCGAATTTTGAAATTTTTTAGAAACCGGGTTTTAAAAACCGACAAGCTGTAATGCACTTTCGCACGATAGAAAGGCAAAAGAGATCTGCTGACAACATTTTTATCTGTTGTTATATATTACTTCAGTTTCGAAGAAGCCATATATAACGCCTACCAAAAGAAATAAAGTCAAGCACTTCCTAAGTGTTCTCGGTCTCATTTGGGTTGCAAAAGAAATTTTATTTTCCATTAAGGTATCGCTACATTGATTCTATTTGCTCCTAGGAACTGATTCAGACGTATTTATGCACAACAATAAAATGCAAAAGCGTTAGGTTCTACGTCGTAAACCATAATTCATTGAAAGTAAAGTATAAAACACGATTGTTTATAGAACGATGACGGCACCTTTCGAGCAACGTTTAGCAAGTCGAATGCGCTCACGCGCCCATTTACTAGAGTTCCGTGACAAACGCGATTATTTCGTGGCCGTTTGTTGCGATGAGCATAACGGGCAAGGTGTCGATTACGAATGACTTGAGGGGACATTACTAAAATTCGTTGCAGCGTCACTAATTTAAATGATTTCCATAGCGGGGACCTGAGCATCGCATCGTTCGCAACTGCGGAAGCTATTATCGTCGGAATCAATATGATGGGGTTTTAGCCGCCGAAGCTGGTGCCGCCTCATGTTCTGGTATGGTTATGGCGCGAAGTCCCAACCGCACTGGACATAACTCTGGATTATCGTCGACATTTGGCAGCCGGTTATGACGCCCTAGAAATGTTAATATTGACTGTCGCGGGATCCGTAAGCCTCGAACTTCAATCCGGACACCCTAATTCCTCGCGAAATTAATTGCTCACAAAACGATTACCTATGTGCCGCTGTGCATGAAGGGATTTCTCAACAGCAAATATACTCATTCGATATGAGGTTTCAACTCGATCTGTAGGAATAGAAACATACAGGACGAACGTAGTGGTAGAAAAATATCGAGCTTTAAAATACAAACTATGTTTCAAAATATTTCCCTTCGACATTCAATCGATGGAAATTTCAAAGATAAGTATAGAAAAGAGTTGCTTTGTGTCTTCAAGCGATTTTAAAATAGAAAATGTTATATGAAACTAGAATGAAATTTTCATTAAAACAACAAGAATACGTATCCAAAATAACTTCTTTTTACCCTTATTAAAACACCCTGCAACTAAGGCCCGGTCTTTTAACTTATTTTGAATCATTTTTACCAAAAAGTAAATAAATTAAAAGTCAGATTAGAATAAAACTTTTTTTAGTTAAACGGCATGTAATATCAATTTAAAGTAGGTTGGCAACTGTAAATTATCAAACGCATGCGCCCATAGAAAAGAGATAGACGGTATATGTGTTAAATCTAAGAGCGATAGCTGCGGAGTGTCATTGTTTTGTTTTTACAATTTGTGTTATAACCAGGGAACGGCAAAATTGTTATGATACAGAGACGCACTAAGTGTATGTTGCGTATTTCAAACGCTAAGTTTTTATAAATATATTTAAACGAAATTCATATTAATTATAAATTGAAATGGAAGATATGTATATATGTAATAAATTTGTTTCAAGTAGGAAATAGGAGAAAGGAATTTGCCATTACCACAAGAGACCTTTCTATATTTTCTGCAAAACGGATTCTCTTTGAAGTTCGTATGTTTTTCAGTATTGATAACGTTCTTTCAACTTCACAACTTGTAAGTTGAGCAAAATAAAACATGTTGTACATATACAGTGGTACCTCGGTTTACGATAGTATCTTGTTACGGAATTTTCGGGTTACGGAAGAAAATTTGGATGAATTGTTATTTCCAAAACCGAAAGGTGCTCCCGAATATGAAACGCGGCTTACAATTTTTACGGATTCGCCAGAATTTCCGCGCGTGTCGTGTACATGCTAGAAAGAAATAGCGTCTGACTTGAATTTATAATTAATATTATTCTTACTTTATTGGAAAATCCTTTTATCTTTGTGTAAAATCTTTTTCAAATAATAAAACTGAAAGTTCCACGCTCAAAAAATTTCTGATGTCGCGTCCCATTAATTCCGTAAACCAAGGTACCACTGCATTTACATTTTATGTTTCTCCTGTAGAGTCTGTAGACAATTGATATAGTGTATTTAAGTTGGGGATTTTGCTGAACAACTGCATAAACTTTTTGTATCAGTTTATTTCTAATATCACCGGGAATACTTTTAAATCTATTGATTGTATCGTTTAATATATTGGTCGCGTTTCCTAATTTTATATTTCAACTTTCGTAGTATTGCGTCGTCGCTGTTAAGGGTTTTATTATGGGAAATAAATACCCTAAAAACATAATAACGAAATGAAGAATAGATATAGTAAATATAAGTAGAATAATCTGAGGAGAGAGCGCGCTTTGCGAATACGACTGTATACTCGATCTTGAAATAATCACCCCGTACATCAAATGCTCTGCATACGGTTCTGCTGCGGCTGACGTCATCTCTTAGGATTTTGCCGTTCGCTGGTTATAACCTCACTTCACGTCACTTCATAGTACCTTCATATTGCCACATAAGCGAAAACGATTTCTATTTTACTTGAAAAATGGAGAACGCAATTAAACGTTCAAAGAACTTTACAGAGTTACTTACTTACTTATTTACGGATCCAAAAAGTCGCTTGCATATTTAAATAGACACACCAGCTATAAGTAGAATAACTAGTTACTTTCTCACGGGCAAGTGTTGTTCAATTTCTTGTAAAATATTCCGAACCGAAATCTTTGATATGTAGTCGAAAAGGCCCAATAAATTCTTTCTCATCCCAAACATTCATGTGATTGGTTCTAGGTCGAAAAGTATGTTTCTTCGCAGGATTTACCAATTCTGCAAGCTCTACTAAATCCGCTTCAACCAAGTTTGATGTCCTTCATCAATTATTAGACACATTTTATTTTTACTGCACAACAAACCTTTAAACTACTGTTACAACTACGATGAGCTACTTGTTTTGATGATGGAGTTGGGGTTAGAATCTTCATTGTAAGAAGGTAAAATGCAGTTTGTGGTACCCGTAAGTTACAAGCCAGTTAAAGTTCCTTTTAGTAAACATACCTGATACTTCTTAGATAATACCCTTTTAGGAAAAATTATTTATATATTTGACTACTGTACACCCTAACGACGTTTGTGCTATTTAAATTTAATCAAACTGAGGCCCGGTCTTTTAACTTACTTTTAAAGTTTCTTGGAGATTTATCTGCTTTATTATTGAAAAATTCTCCTTTTAACTACATACCTTTTAAGTGATAACACTTAAAAGGTATGTAGTTAAAAGGCGAATTTTTCAATAATAAAGCAGATAAATCTCCAAGAAACTTTAAAAGTAAGTTAAAAGACCGGGCCTCAGTTTGATTAAATTTAAATAGCACAAACGTCGTTAGGGTGTACAGTAGTCAAATATATAAATAATTTTTCCTAAAAGGGTATTATCTAAGAAGTATCTTTATAAATCCCCTGAGTTATTAATTAAGACAGAACATTAAGCGCAGTTGTAAGTATTAGAATCTTTAATTTGGAAAAGCATTTTTATATTGTTTTAATGGGGAATTCTGTGTATGAGTTTTTAGTTTACTGCAGAATCATGTCCCAATTAAATTAAAAAATAAAAAATATTGCAGTGTTTACCTTGCACACTGTACGTTCCATCATTCCTGTATTTTATGAAATTGCATAGCATTCTGAATATTTAATTACATCATATTTAACAACTAAATTTATAAGAATTTAAATAACTTGCTCTTGTTATTTAAATTCTGGCATTTTAATGATTTGAATCGGGATATCAAGATTCATATGGTCACTGGAATCAAGATACACAAGTAAAAGTCTGTATATTAACATATGAAAGCCGTTGGATTAGTATCCCTGTTGATACATAGAAATAAACGGATAGTCCGAAAACTATTTTTGATATAATCATAAAAAATATAGAAACGTGTAGTAGTTACCGTCCTCAAAGGAATCGCAGAATTTATCAATTTTAACGCTTTGTGGAATTTGAATATTAAGTAGTTTTTCATGTAATATTGTATTATAAATGATTTGGTGTTTTTTGGAGTTGGTCAATCAACAGTGGTCGGATCATATCCTCTTTTTCATCGATGATGGTTCAGTTACGAGGATCGTTTACATTCATCGTTTGGTATATTTTGTCTTTTTCTTGACATGCCTCTATTTTCATCTGTTAATTAACAGCAATATACGAGGGTGTATCAAATATAAACGGGACTGATATTCTTAAAAATTCCGGAGAGCTTCTAGACCCGGAGGGGTTGATGCGCAGGTAGCCTGTACCATTAAGGAGAGGGGAGGACCGACCGCAACTCTCTTGGGTCCCTTTAGTATCAAAAGAAACCATGAGCGAGAAAGAAGTGCATGTCTCCATGGAGTAGCGGATTATCATCAAGTTTTTGGCCAAGGAGGAGGTGAACCCAACCGAAATTTTGCGGCGATTACAGACACAGTTCGGGAACAACACCTTGTCAAGAACCCGTGTGTTTGCGCGGCACAAAAAAAAATTTTGGAGGGCGTGAAAAGGTCGAGAACGAAAGCCATGATCGCCGCCCAAGGACACGTATGACCGAGGCCAGTTTTTTTTGATCGGCAAGGTGTTTTTCACGTTGATTTTCTCCACGATCGACGCACAATTAATGCACAATATTATTGTGAAGTACTGGGTGCCGCGAAATTGTCATTTCGAAGGAAAGGAAGAAGCAATCGGCCAGAAGCGTCATTCTTCTGCATGACAACGCCAGGCCTCATGTGGCTAACGCCACGATGCAAAAAGTGGATGCATTAGGATGGGAAACGCTAGAATATCCACCATATAGTCCAGGCTATTCACCTTGTGACTTCCATCTTTTTGGACACCTCAAAGAAGCACTTGGAAGTTTCGACGACAACGAGGCGGTGGAAGCGTTTGTGCATGAACGTCCGAAGAGTTTTTGCGATGATGGAATAAAAAAGCTCCTAATCCGATGGGAAAAATGTATTTCTAGGGCGGGAGAGTATATAGAAAAATAATGTATATTTGTAAGCTTAGTTAAACAAAGTTAGAATTTTTTTAAAAACGGGTCCCGTTTATATTTGACTCTCGTATATCGTATTTAAGGAGATCGAAATGAAAACATCCCGAAGTTAATCATAGTTACCGATTTCAAAACCGAGCACTAGCTAACAATCACAACAAGCACGAGAATGGGTTGTTATGGCAAAGTAGAGAGATCACTCACGATCTACATGTCAAGGGTCAAATCTTCTCTTTTGTGTCGGTGGACAGTCACGGAGGAATTACAGGAAATTAAGAAACAGATCAGCTAGCAAAATTTGAACATAATCTTCCTACCTCTAACGTTAAACTCAACTTTTCCAATTTTGTCTTCTTCCTCGAAAAACTATTGCTTCAAGAGTGGTAGACATTTAACTATTATGGAATCCAAGAATACGAAAGCGAGGACTGATGGTATTCACGTTTTCCGTGATTATGGAGAAGGTTTGTACTGTCAATCGCTTGCGTATCGAACATTGTGGGGTGAAAAACATCTTCATTAAGTCGCAGCAGAAGACTCTTCCCTATGTGCGAATAGTCAAGTGAAAAAAGACATCGGTCACCTATTCTTCGGATGCAGGCAATATAGGGCGCAGCCAAACGAACTTCGGAACCTCGTCAAGGTCAATACTATCCCTCCTTTTTTCACTAATGACTTGCTCGCTACTAATAAGTTCAAGATATATGCATCCTAATTCAAATTTTTAATACAAGCAGATTTAAAAATTTAACATTTTGGCATTAGTGCTTGTACATCATTGTACTTTTAGATACATTTGAAACATTCCGTACTTAAGGTTTGTTCGCTCGGGCTACACTTCTTACTCGGTGTAGTTTGAAACGACGTCAGTGCAAGTAGGTATACGATTGTATACAGCTGCACGTAGGCCCAACGAATGTATTTTTTACACTGGTTACTCAGAGTAGTTAGTGTAGGCAGAGCGAACAAAGCTTTATATTTCATTGCTTTTGCTGCACGTTTTCCTAATTTTCTTATTGTTAGTTTAGAATTTTCATTGTCGGTACTATTCACGCATGCTCGTAGCTTACTTTTCATGCATGCGCAATGTCATTTTCACTGTTGACCCTGTATGGACTCAATATGGGCAGAAGAAATATCCGGAAAGAAGAAGATGACTCTATATCAACTTTTTTTCTGTAGAAAGATAGAATATTAATACTAAAGTCTATACATAGATATATAGATTAATAATAAATATATGTCTGGTTTTAGTTAAGTTTAAATGCTTCCAAACGAGAAACAGAAACCAACAAGTTTCCTTTTTAAAGAATCACATAACACATAATCATAATCATAATCATAACATCCAATGGACAAATTTGAAACAGAAGTATTACAAGCAGCGACGAAGGAGAATTTTCTAATGCATATACTCACATACACATACACAAGGGGTATGTGTATGTGAATATATGCATTGGATGTATGTAAGTAATTCCTTTAGATTTTTTAAAAGATTTTATTGAAACTGGAGCGGTTGAAAAAATTAAAAAAAACCCATTCTATTACTATCTCCAAACATTTCAGTATACTTTAGTTTCTCCAAACTTTGAAAATGTTAAATTGGAACAGTTGCGGAGCGCAGCGTGTTTGGGATTTTCTAGAAATTAAAAATATGTAGGAAGTAAGATAAGCAGGTATTAACTTTGAACAACTGGAACCAATATACATGTCAAAATATTATTGTTGAGCTATTTCCATCCATACTACTTAACCTTCTGATATTTCTCGAATTGTTTGAATATTAAATTCAAAATATTCCAAAATATAAGACTAATATAATATTATGTAGGTAGAGATTATTTTGCATCACCCTACTTTTCGAGATATGTTTAAATATGTTTATTGAGTACGGTTAATTATAGGAATGAGGCAATACGCGTTTAATAGTTCTGCAAGGCATATTACAACAGAAGAGTTTATAAAATTAGCAACATTGAAATACTTTTGCTGTTCAATTGACAACGAGTGCAAAATAAAACTATTTGCCATAAAGTACTTGTTTATATAATTCATACTTCGTAGAATCCATGTCTAGAATAAAATTATTCCAACAGGACTTTGCAACGAGTAGTGAACTAGATATTGCTATAAATTTACATTTAATAATTAAGATATTTCCTAAAAATGAAATTTGCTGTACATTAAAGCTCGTGAAGTTAAAAGCTGCAAATTCAAACAACATCTATAATTAGCTGTACTTATTTTACAAAAATCAAGCAGCTCCTCACGATTTCTTAGAATCATTTTACATTTGAAAAACAACATAGACCCCTTCTAGTATATCATATTCCCAGTCATTATTTACAATATTAAATTTAGAATATACAAATTATAACGGTTTAGCACCGTTTACATTATCTGTTAATATTTATATGGTACTGTGATGTTAGCTATCGTTTTATTACACGTGTGTCCTTTGAAACAACGTAGGAACACTTAATTATTTTTATAGCTTATAACTCCGACTACGATAAACTTCACAGCGTTTATAAGTGCACAAACTGTTAAGCAGCAATAAACGAATTATGTACAGAAGTCCTGCTCCGTCATACATGTGTTTATCACTATACTGAAATGTTTATTTGTTCGGATTATAAACTAATTTTACACCCACTACATTTATCATATACACACATAGGTAATAGTAACTTTACGCACGGATTTGTACGTATGTAGATAATTAAATCCTCATAATTTTAACATTAAGTTACAGACATAATTGGTAATAATTTACATGAGACGAGAGGTTGATGACGGGTTCTGTATTATTATTATATACAAAGTTCTCCTACAGTAGTGCAGGGGTATGGCTCGCTGTATAGGTAAATTGACGCCACCACTTTCTTTGAAGCCCATATTTTATCGTACTACGTTTTCTTTCGAGAGGTAATAGTATCAACATATAAATATTAGTTTTACATTTTACGTAAAAATACCAAAGTTAAATAAAGCTGAAAAAAAGTATATAAATGTTGTCTAATAAGTAGAGGAACAAATTTCAATCTTATATTTTTAAATTTACAAAAACTTGATCTACTTGAACTATACATTTTTTGAAAAGTGTGACAAAAGAGCAATTTTAAAATATCTAACATTGTTTGCTTAATCCCCTTTACCATGATTTATTAGCGATTGCCCATAGTCTCTAGACATCTCCGTTGCAATTTTCTTCCATATTCTCTTAAATCCTGCTAAATTTTTGGGCGTTCTATTGTAATTCGCTTATCGCCCTTTGCATAAGGACAAATATTGTTCAATTGGTCTCGCTTGGGGGAGGCTAGGAGGGTTTTGATCTTTCAGTATAGATGGAATGTTATGTTCATTCAAGTACTCGGTAACATTTCTGGCGTAATGTATGGTTGCCAAGTCTGGCCAGAATAAAATTTAATCTTCATTATGGTACTGGCGAATGAAGGGAACCAGACTTTGATAATGCATTCTTTCAAATATGTTGTCGCATTCATAGTCCCTTCGCAAATATAAGGTTCGGATACCTTGCCAAATTGATCAAGGACCTGCCACACTAAATATTTTTTGAAAAATTTCGTTTTTGTACAAAATTTATGTGTATGTTCTAATTCTGCAGGGTTGGAACTATGGTAAAACTTCCGACTTGGTACTTCAGCAGGGTCTGCAGGAACGTACGTTTCATCATCAATAATTAGTATTTTCTGACCGCATTTTCTTGCAATATAACTGGCACCAGTTTTTGTACGTTGCTCTTAATTGTTAATGTATTTGGGAACTGTTTTCTTTGTCCTAGCCTCAATCTTTCTTTGTCCTAGCCTTAATCTTTAGCTTCTTAGCTTTAATATAACTCAGGATAGATCTTGCTATATTAAGCTTGTGAGCCAATTTTCGTACAGAAACTGAGGGTGGCTTCTTAAATGCCTTCGCAATCACTCGTTGGGTATTAATGGTACCTACTGTTGTAGGCCGACCAGGTATCGTCTTGTAATTGGATGTTCCCGCATTCTCAAATCTTCTAATTGCATCATACACAGTGAATCTCGATATTCCTTCTGCACAGAAATGACGCACGGTGCTTCTTTTATCGCGATTAACAACATTTACGTAATAATGCATAACCTGTTTTGCAATAATTTCATTTGCGCGTCTCGTCATTTTTGACGCATAGGTTATTTTGTCAGAAATGTCACAATTTATCAAAGCCAACTGTTGGCGCTTTCAAACGTCCAAATATTATTAATTCATTGAATACGCACATTAGTAAAAAAATTACCAAATTTTTGTTCCTCTATTTATTAGATATCCTTTAATAGCAAAAATAGATTGAGGAGATGGAATGTGTTATGCAGCAATATAACCAAATTAATTGATCTGATTTTTATTAGGCATTTGAGGCGGGAGGAGCAGACCAAACTCTAAGAGTGCATTGTGCACGTAAAAATAATGTAAAACAGCTTATATGTTCCTATCCGATTTTCATTTGTTTTCAAGTTATAGCGTACGTACAAATAAACAAAATTTCATACATTAACATTGTTTTAATTATAGCGTTCCTTTAACAAATGTTCACCTTTAAACATTTTATGCTTCCAATTAGTACAGTGCATCCCAAGTATCGACTTTTACCTTGTAAAGGATTGGTTCAGATAGCCGGTACATCATATGTGATAAGAAGCGAAAGAGCTTTTAATGTCGTACGTACCTGACTTTTTTCATGGGTAGTCAACGCAAGGATATTTTTATTTTATTTAAGACAAAAAAAAAGTTCAAATTTGGGCCATTTATAAGAACGCTGGTCAAATCTTTTAATTACAGTATAATTTGAAAATAAATGAAAATCGGGTAAAAACATGAATCTTTTTACATTATTTTCACGTATACAACGCACTCCTAGAGTTTGGTCCGTTCCTCCCGACTCACCCTGTATACATGAGCTTTCTGAGTGGTATCAATACAGTTAAGTATACCAAATAAGTTGTATTCGTTTGAATATTTTCAAAGGAATTTGGAAATTTGGATAAAGGTTAACAGTTCGCTTAAGAAAAATAACACAATATGCATAAAAAATATAAAGCTGCAGATTATATCAACATACATAGTTTGGCAAAAAAAAACCCAAAACTAGTAACGAAGAAGCGGACAATCTGTAATTGCGCTTTATGAAATAATGGGAGCCATCATCCATAAAATTGTCTTGAATACATGGGAAGAAGCTAACTCCTGCTACATACGAGGAATGTTTTCAAAGTTCTAATCCAATTGCGCAAAATGTTGAGCTGGCGCTAACGGTCAGAAACGTGCAATATTGGTTACTCTAATTCCGTCGCTGCACCGAAACAAACGCATCTTCGTAGCACTGTTTGGGTAACTACGGCAGACGCGGCTAAATCACAAAGAGCAATCATTTTATTTTTGTAGAGAGAGAGTGTTCATCGGTGCTAAAATGTTTTAAAGATGAGAGCACGTCAGCATAAGACGATCCGCGTAGTGGATGCCCAAGCTCCTCTCTAAATGAACGAAACATTACTGCTGTGGAGAATATGTTGAAAAACGACTGATGAATAAGTATTCGTGAAGTTAGTACCTAGGAATAGGAACACGACAGGTTCATCACATCTCACATGAATGTTTGAATATCCGCAAGATTTCAGTCCGCTGGGTACCAAGACTGTTGGGATTTGAGCTGAAACTCAAAAGGAGCGACACTTACCGCCAACTTCTGGAGCTGTTAACTTCTTACGGCGACCAACTTTGGATACCGATGAAAGAGACTATTCAGAAGATGATGGTGCATGATTGTGATAATTTTGACTGGACCTGCCGGCTAAAGAAGCACCTTTTTAAGGTAGAACTAACTCGAGACGCGTAATGCAAGGGCTGCCAAGCCGAAGATCAGGGAGCACAGTAGTTGTTCTGCAAGTGTCCAACGCTGTTATCAATAGAAAGGAACCTCTTAGGTAAGGAGTGGCTTCGTCCAGCCGCTATTAAGGTAAGGTCTTCAAAGCAACATCCTGACCTATGTTAAACCCATGAGCTAGTTGATGACTTATATGACTCTAAAGAAGAGAGGGAATTCGTAATAGATCCATTGCAGCCAAAACTATTTTCCACTCAATTGCGGACAATGACTACAGCTTTTGCTCTTGGAAAATAACAATGGTTTGTAGAATAGCCTTTTATGGTTGATTATATTTTTAATATTAAATTGAATATCAAGTAATGTTCTTAAACTAAATATATCACAAATTAGAGAATTACAATTGATTTTTACTAACGAATAAGATATGTAGAAGAATACGTCATATTCTTTCTAACTGTTTAAAGAACTTTTTGACATTCGAGCTATTGTTGTAATATCTCTGTTTCTGAGTAGCATTTTGAATAAGTTAATTCCCTTACTTTATTTTTAGATACGAAATAATAGAATGTTGTGACAAGAATTTATTAATTATGTAAATACAGGAGTGGATATTATAAAAACCAAAACACAACAAGCATGAAGTGTTTCTCGGGTACTGTTTACTGTATTTGATGCATTGTGAAAGGATTCATTGAAACATATAGCTAGTAGTTCCGTGTAGGCTTTCGTAGTTGCTTTCCGTAGTTGCTTTCCGTAGAAGTAATGCTTTCCAGGATTTGCCATCTTCATAGAATTTTTGGATAAGCTGCTGACAGTATGTACAGTGAAACGCTAAGTACATTTGTGCAGCGATTATGACCAGAAGATGCGACTAGTAGATAGGCAACTAAATAGTATTGGGCAGCAGGCTGTAAAGTAATTTTGAAAAGTAGTTAGCTACTTTCAAAGGTTTATTGAAATAAAATTTCGGACTTCAGCAATAATATTCGAGACGTATTGTGTTCTCATTCTTCAGAATAGTCATATAAGCAACTTAACAATATAAAAGAAAACGATTTGTAGGAAAATGCTAAAATCCCAGAAGTAAAACATTCATATGAAAGTGTTTACATTTGTCTATTTATAATAAATCTGATGAAAGATCAGGTACTACGAAATCTAAGCGAGCACGAATAAAACAAACTGGGACGAAATGAGAATAGAAAAAAAAAGGAAGGAACAAAAGCTGTACTTGCTTCTCGCTCATTTCAACTATATGTGTTTTATAGCGTTTGCTCGAACGCATATCGACGACGATATACATCCGTACCGGATTTTTGTTCGCCTTAGATTAACAAAGAAGGAGAGGATAAACAAAACCTAACACCGAATTGTATGGATTATTTTGTCGGACAAGGGAACACAAATACCGATGACGCTATTTCCTGGTACCTTTCATCGTTTTTCGTGCTTTAATTTTGGGGCAACAATAAAACAAACGCCATTGTAATACGTTTCAACGATTTCGAAATGCGTCGATATAATAAGGTTGATGGCATGAAAGGGATTATTTTTATATTTTACTGTTAAACGCGGTGCGCGTAAACGGTTGAAGAGTTCCAAAAATAAATGAATGCGAATGAAAGGCAGATTTTTGTACAATGGACTGCGATTTTATTACAAAAGCGAAGTGTAAGGGAAACATAAAGGGGAGTTTTGATTAATATTCTAATTTGCAAAAATATTCGTAAATGATATTTTCATGATTAGAGCGTTGTAAATAGGAGGAGAGGTCTTTATATTATCTACCTAACCATGAAAAAAATAAGTGACGTTGGCAACTTTTTGATGTCAAATAGCTGTGATATTTTGATACAAGTTGATCAAGTTTCGTTTATATTCCAAAGGGTCTGTTGTGTTTATAAAGGTTTAATCAAGGAAACATTATTGAAATTCAACTGGAACACAAAAGTGTTATCAAGTTCTTAACCAAGGAGGGAAGTGGACCCAAGAATATTTATGACAGAATGATTAGTGGTTATGCGAAAGATGCACCGTCATATAAGAAACTCATCTAACATGGGCAAATACGCGGTAACAGTCAGAGGCGTGGCGAGCGCATAAAAGTTTACACATAAAATAGAAGGTAAGAAATAAATTATAAAACATGCTGAACCACTTACCGTTTTAAAAGTCTTCCGTGAAATCACAAACTGGGTAACATCTGTTAAATATTTGAATCATTAGATATGTTTCCACAGCTGTTTCAGTCAAGTGAGTACGACGTGCGGAACAAACGTCTTTTAATGCCGAAAACGACCATTCGACATCTAGTGATGTTATATTTGCATATCTAAAATAATCTTTGAAACAACTTAATGCATCTTTACACGCACCTTCACAAATTTGTCTTAATATAAGAAAATCGGAGTCTTTCTCTAAAACACTTTCAAATTTTCGTATTACACACCAATTTGTTTCGCCTTCTACAGCGCATAACTGTGCGTGAACATCATTCACAATTTGAACAGAATCCACTAGCGACATCGAAGCATTTTGTAATTTTTCTCTTCCCTCCGCTAGTCCGAAGTAATTGTTGTGAATAGTTTGTAAATCTCTTTTAACCTGACTATCTTGAAATATTTCCTGGCTTAATCGAAATTTTTGTTGTAGTAAACCGCAGCCTGCAACCATGTTCCTCAACGTGTAACAATCGGCTGTGGTAGTTCAGGTAAATCAGGACACAGTTTGTGAAATAGTTGGGTACGTTTCGGGGACCTTAGAAACACTGCCTTTGCACTAGCAATCGATGTATTTACTAGTGGAAAACATGTAGGAATCGCTTGTGCCGCAAGATTTAGAGTATGGATTTTACACGTTACATGTAAGAAACTACCACTGTGTTCTTCTGAGTTCAACACCACCTTTAAAATCTCATCGGCAGTACAATTTATAACTCTTTTGGAAGCAAGTAAGAAGGAGGATGACGGTCGATGTGATTCCATTGTACGTACCATTACATTAGTCACAGAATGTTTTTGACGATCTATTGTTTCGTCCACACACAACCACAGTTTTTTATCTTTCAATTCCGTTTTCATTCTTTTTTCTATATGTCCACGAGCAAATGGCACTACACTTCGTATCGATGACCGACTAGGTAATTTACAGTCCGCATATTTATTCCAAAAGGAGATAAATGCTTCTTTGTCTAGTAAACGAAACGATAGATTACATAAAATAAGAGTAACATATAAATCAAATGTAAATTTCTCTTGGTCTCGTATGCCACTTTCTGCAGAAGAATGCTGTTTGCTTTCAATGTGACGTTGACAATGGCTTCTGGACCAACAGATTAAAGGGATTTTACAAACTAGACATTGAATTTTAGCGCCATCAAAAATTAAGTCCGGCATGTCCACTATAAAGTTTTTAACTGTGTCTGCCATTGGTTGTTTTCGCGACGTACCTAACTGCGACATTTTTAAAGCAAACATAAGCGTACAATTACGAAATAAGTTACGACAGCCTACATATACACAGAACTACTTGCGTGAAATAAATAATCGCCGACTCCGCACCACATATCTACTCCACTGATTGTTACCGCTGTTTGCCCAGACTACTCATATGTTCTTCTCGATTTTCACTTGTTTTTAAGTTATAGGGTAATTACAAATAAACAAAACTTTTTTTTAATCATAACGTTCTTTTAATAAATGTTCACCTTTAAACATTTTATGCCGCCAACGACCTCTAAACATTTTGTGCTTCATGTGCTAACGTGTGGCCAATCCAGTACCAATTCTTGGTGAGCTGGTCGTTGCAACTTCGATTAAATTCAGAACATTTCCTATATTTAGTGAAATATTGTATTTTGATTTGAATCGAGGCAAAAAAATAAGTTCCAAGGTAAAGAATAAGAAGAGGAAATACGATAGGATATCAAACAATGTACTGGACGACAAAGCTCAACTTTTCCTTTATTGGGCGGGAACGAAAAGCTTATTCTCATACACAGTACATTTTCTGCAGCTTTCAAATCTGTTTACTATTGTTTTTCATCGGGAATAAGTTCTCGGTAGTTAAATTTAAAATCTACCGCTTTGTACTCTAGATATATATCTTTGTAAAAGTCCATTGCGGATTTTGAAAATTGAAGATCCTCAAGAAGGAATTTCCTTATGAAATAATGTAGATAAGGAGAGAAAAAAATATAGGCATGTATCTAATAGATCGACTGTGACTGACGAAGGATTAACAAAGTTGTTTCAGCAAATAATTTAAGGAATATTACTTTTATTTTTGATAGATATCAACGCTAAGTAACATCTCCTATTCTAAAGTAACGATATTAAGGTATCTATGTAGAATTATACCCTCTGTGAAGCGTATAATTGTAGGACTCAGAGCTAGGAAATAAGTGCTCGAAAAGTAGCCAAGTAGCCATTCAACTCAGAAATCCTACATTCTTTACCTTTTGTAAAAGCGTACATTATAATCTGAATTGTCTGCAGGCACATGACTCCAGACATATTTTATTTTACATACATTTAAAATGCGAAGTTGCTTTACGACATTATCTTCTTATGGTGCTTACATCGCGAGTAATTGGTAAGCTATACAGTTAAATACAATACAAAAATTAAGACCTAAATTAAGTAAGACTATACTGATGCAGCTCATTCGTGAAAGCTATTAAGTATAATTGCACTTTATAATCAATTATTATAGCTCCCAGGCGTTGAATAATTCAATGTATAAAGTTTGACGTAAACCTATTTGCATATTGCTGAAAAATGCGTAATACTGCCAATACAGCTGTGTTCATCGATCATAATTCGCTACCAGTTGGTAGGTAGAAATTATGCAAAGTTACGGTCGATAATTTAACTGCGTCAATACCGTTTTAGGATGCCGGAAGTAGAGACTGCCGTAAATGAAATATTACTGAATATAAGTGGATTATTTCGAAGAAAAATTGTCTCTTGAAAAGGTGAGATGAATGACTGCGCCGAGTTTGATTAACTGCAATTATTTTTATGGCTATAGTACAACGTCGCGATATCGAATAATTGACTTAAACGGAGTTTGTCCGTGGAAAAATGCCAGGAATACTTTCCAGGGAATTTTAAGTAAAGCATGTGCTCCTAATTTTGTGTGTTTTAAAATAGATTTTGCTGCATAACCAAACTGTACTTATAAGAGGTAGATAGGAAAGAGGGAAACTCGGATTTTAGTATATTAACACATTTACTAACTCCGAATTGTTGTCATGTATTGCAAAATTCTTGAATTACGAAGTGCTACAGCAAACAATAATGTTATAGGTAATCTTACCATGTTCATATATGCAGTAGACATGTTATATTTACGAGGCTTATATCCAAGAGATAAGTACAGCGAATAATATCAATCCATATCTTTAAAAATAATTTTTAGTCTCTGATTTACAAAAGCTTTAAGATATTAATTCCCAGACTAAAACGTTGTTTCACCGCTTTATCATTAAATATGTAAAACAAGTGTTTGAGTGGTGATATATCAGATGCTTATTCTAAGAAAATGCGGTATCACATATACTTTCACTCAAAAAATGACGTCAAACCACATGCCCACTGGTAATCACGGAATCTTTTTAAACACCAAATTTGATATTTTCTTTAGAAAATGACAACATGTGGCTTAATTTTTGTTAAATGTTAAAGTTGTTTGTTTTTTAAGTATTTACCAAGTTGCCAATTTAAAACTCTCTAGTAGTTCTGATTTTTAAAATTGTAACAGGTTTATATTTCATAATTCTAATTAAGCCAATCCTGTTTAAAATAATTCCCTTGTACAAAAGTGACCAATGTAATGTATTCTTATCAGTAAACGGAGTTTTAAATATATGTGCACATTATTTATGTAAATAAAATATACTGTAATAAAACTACATTTACAAAATCGTGAACAATTTCGCACACCGACGCATAGTCTGACTACTTTCGAGAGATCTTCTCCATACCGATTGGGAAAATGTGAAATTAGCTATATTGCTATCCCCTCCACGCTCTCTCGCCGTACGAGGAGGGGATTGAGTGGAATCCGATCAATTCGATGCGAGACACACTGGGCGCGCTAGTACGCTTCCAGCAACGTTGGGGTGTAGACTTACTGTTTGCAAAAGCGCACGTAATAATTTAAAGTCGTGGTCGCCTGGAAATGAGAGTATCGCATATTTATTTTGTAGTTGCTACGAAGTTTAGACGAAATTAATAAGAAATTCCAACGGCGAAAATAAAAACAGATTCTGATGAAATGAAAGAAAAGAAAAATAAATACCCTAGAAAAATATGTACAAAATAAATAAAAATTCTAAGGTGCAATATCAAGATGTTCATACGAAAGGTTCGAAAATGGTGGTCATTTTAGAAGCAGTTACCCCTGAAATTCTCGAGCGAGTAAGACGGGAGCTTTACGACCGACTTGGTTATTGTTCAGCCAAGGGGGAGGGGGGGGGGGGGCATTATCGGTATATGGATATATACATATTTAATGCCCTACCTACTAGAACTAAAAATCTTAATTTGATTGCTTTTAAAAGAGACTTGAGAATCAGTTTGTTGAGCAATTTTTTCAATTTCCTTTAATTTAGTAACATAATTACCTTTTTGTTACTACTGTTAATTCTCATTATGACTATAATACTCTTTATTTCTGCTCTTATATTTATATGGGAACATACCAAAAAAATCGAGTTTTTATTGAATTAACCATATTAATCGCATAATCAATAATCATAAAAGTTTACATCCATGTATATTTTAAAACATATAAACATTTTATGCAAATAATATGATTAAGACAATAAAAATTAGAATTTTAGTATGTTCCCATTAAAAGGTGAAGTCAAATAAATGGTAAAGAAAAATATATTTCTTTCAAACTGACGAAGTTCTTTAAAAAAAAAAGAACTATATTGTTGAATCAAACATTACGTATATTAAATCAGATATATTTTCAACTCAACCTTGAGGTCATTTGTTTCAAGAGATCATATGTTTGAAACAAATAACGATATAAAAAAATATATCTTTGCCGCCGTTTAAAATTACGATTTAGTTGACTGATTGCATATTTGTTTGAGTCAAGAACTTTTTTTTCTTTGTGTATGTATTTTCTGCTTTTTTTTCTTGCTTTCATTTTGTACTTTTGGTTTGGTTCACGTGTCTTACCTTATATCTTTGTTAAGATCCTCAAGATTAATAAGTTATTATTATTATTATTAACTTTATGTAAAGTTAATCTAGTTTGTTTAAAAAACTACAGAGCTTATATTATTACAATAGAGTTATTAAGTAATTACAAACGTAAACTGAATTACAAGGAAATATTGACAATTGATTTTTTAAGGTTCAACCCGATGAACCTTAGAAAAGTGAAAGAGAATTATAGTATTGAAAGACGGAAAATTTCTGTTTATTATTAGTCATGCACAATGTTGCTAGCAAGAAGAATCTGCTTGTACCAACTCTTAGCTTTAACCGTACTGGATTTGACTGAGTGCGTGCTAAATGGCGTTACATTACGAAAGTTTACTGCACAGGCAGTGGTAAAAGCAGTACCAAAGGTTACTCTTTAAAGAATTAAATGATATTGCTACAAAATTCAAATTCCTTTAATATAAATTATGAAGAACAACACAATATATTATTCTACAAACACAATATCTAAATTTAATGCCGTGATTATACCTTTTTTTTTTAATTTTATAAAATTAAATCTTTTAGTTTCTGTACTTAATTTTTCATTAATAATTCATTCGGCTGTTATGGGGTAACCATTGAAATTGGTGCTGCCACTCTTTGCGAAACTTTCCATGGTAAAACTTTCATATTTTTCGCGATAAAGTTGTTGATGAATTCTCAATGTTATCATTTGTCTCAGAAAAGTCTTATTATTTTGTGTATCGTTACATTTAATTGCTATGCACCTATAAAGTTTGAATGTTATTCCCAATACTTCTCATAATTGAACCTGTAAAACTCATCCCCCCATATGTTGGCTGCTGAGCTTGAAATTTTACATGAATTTCATTCTCCATGCTGAAAATCTTGCCTACGTCCATACAAGTGAAAGGCATAGCAAAAAGTGTAAAGGCGTTATGTCACCTCTCCGCGCAGTTACTGCAGGTATGAGAAATTGTATCTACTTCGGTTCCCTAATTGATCAACTCCTGCTTAAAAGCCTGGCTACGCTCATGCCAGTATAAGCTGCTACTGAAATTCCATATATAGTCGGTAAGTCATCAATTCATCGTACCCTAATAGACAATACGTCACACAGATACAGATCTTGACCATAGACTCAATCATTGTAATTGATTAAAAGATACCTACCATGAAGATGCTGCCTTCCAACAGTGTTGTGGACTGATGAAACAACTCTTGCATGGGCAGGTAAATTCGCATAAAATGCATTACTGGTCCAGAGAAAATCCTTATTAGATGACAGAGGTTGATCATCACCGTAGGTGGAGTATAAATGTTTAGTGGCATTTTAGGTGATAAAGTTATTGGACCATTTATTTTTGAAGGTAACTTAAACAGTGAAGCATACTTAAACATTTTACGTAATGAATTACCAATACTTTGATGTTTCGTTGGAAACTCGAAAAACACGGTGATTTCAGCATGACGGCTGTCCAGCTCACTATTTACGAATCGCCCGTGACTATCTTTATAATAGGTTTCCATATCAGTAGATTGGAAGAGGATCTATCTATCTAGGATAAAAGATCTGGTTTACCAAACACGTCCTATAACGAGAACTGATTCAACCGATTCATAATGCTATCGCCAGCCTACCAAGAGTAGAAATCGAAGCAGCCGTTATTAGCACTCATTGTAGACTAAAACTGCGTATAAATAATTACGGCAAACAGCTTAAACATTTAAAATAAATAAGTTATTGCTTATTTTCATTTCAAATAACACTATATTATATACTATTTGTATCGTCTTGGTTTTGCATTGTTGCCATTTATTTGTTTATGTTGTAACTGCTAAATTTTGTTATTGTCATTCCTTTGTTTCACGGCCAACTAAGATAAGTTGTAACTAAGTAGGTATTTGTAACTAATAGGGAAATTATTACTAATAATGGGCTGTTTTCGTTATTATCTGGAAAAAGGAAAAAGAGGTCACTACGCGGTTTTCAAACACAACATAAGGAAAGCATATTGTTGCATTAGAATTTTTAGAAATAATTGAGAAAAACTCGTACAGTTGGGAATAAGCCATCTGGTACATTTCTTGAAGATTAACGGGTGGCACAAATTGCGACGTCTAAAACAACGCTGAGTGCCCTTTCAAACAAGTCCACATCTCTTTAATTCGGGTAAAAACTGCAAAAGTTATAGTAGGTTCAGTTTTAGATGATTTGGCAACGCCTGCTACACTTATTATTCACAATATGACAAAGCACCTTTAACTAAAGTGTTAAAGCGTAATTAACTAAGTTTTTTAATAAAGCGTTTAAAATCATAGTTAAACCTGAAACTTTTACCTGTTAATTTAAAATTTACTGTTGACTCTAGCAACCGCGTCCCCTAGCGCTCATGTTTGGAATTTAAAAATATTTTCATTAAGTTTCCCTTTGCCTCTTTAGTTATGAAAAATTTTTACTATCACTATAGCTATTGTAGCTTCCAAGATATCGCCGGTCACCACTCTTAGTATGACACGCCGTATATCTGTTGTAGCTTATCCCGAAATGAAGTGATTCAACGGCAAATAAAGTGTTATTATTATCCTAAGGTACTCTTTCAGTCTCTAGAGTTTCATCGAAATCTGAATTTTCAGGTTGCCGGCGTACCCTTGTAAATCATGTATCTATGCTTCAACATAACTATATACTGAAACCTCCAGATTATACTTATACTTCGTAAAATAAAAATAGTTATTAAGTATTAAAACGACTTGTTTAATTTTAACGAGTACACACTTATTAACTTGACTAGAAAAGCGATTTAAAGTCAAATACTATCCCCAACATCTATATCGTACGGAATTTGAAATTGCGCTCGTTAAAAAAAACGACGAGTTGAAATTCTACGCCGTCCCTTTTATCTCGATCCCACTTTATAAATGTGGGAGGCATTTAATTCATTGTTAGAAGCTATATTGGGGCGGAAGTGAAACCAAATATTCATGAGAAAACGAAATTTTCTTCGGCCGACCGCACCATCAGTGCGCGCGGATTCGAAGAGTAAATCTTTCGCCATTAGACGGGACACGGAGCACAGAGAACCGTTATTAAAGTGAAACGCGAGCCGACTACGTAATTGATACAAAACAAAACCTAATGGACAATTAAATATTCAATTTGCGTATAAAATCTAATTAAGTTCAAATATCACTTGCCTTCCCTGACGCCGGCCAATTGAGTGGAGGGACAGAGGTCAGACGAACAGGGCACCGTCTGGTAGTCCTTTCCGGGGCAGGAGCGGCGCGATTGTCCGGGCGACGTGATGCATTGCCTCCGCCTGGTCTTCGTACAGTCGGAATTGCAGTCCGACCACTCGGACCACGACGACCATCTCGGCGGCTCAACTAATCGAATAAATGAATATTCGTTACATTACATTAAAACGAGGTGACAGTTTAGAGCAGTCGCATCTTACCGTACGACAAATCATTGTCGTTAAAATCGTTTGCCGTATCCAAAATCACTTCTTCTATAGCGTAATACGGAAGCATGGGGTTAGAAAGCACATTAATGTATAAGCGTTTGTAATAGTAACATCGACACTACACCATTAGAGTTAAAACAAAAGTGTTATATGTTTTTCAGTTGGTAGCATTAATTTTAATTTAAATCGGAGTGTTCATTTCATCATCTACTTTGTTCATAGTTTTGTAGTTGTAAAAGGAAAACAGAATGTAGGATTCCATAGGACCGATTCCTAAACAAAGATCTAACTTTAACTACAAAAAAGCTTGCACTCGCACAATTTTCAAAATGTACTATGGAAAAGTTACTATCATTCAATTTTGCATGGCAGCATACTCTGGAAATTTGTATTTACTGTTTTAAATCAAGTGCATTTTCAAGTAGTAAGTTAACGCGATTGATTCGAATGTGGTGAAAATAGTTAGAAAAATGGAGATCCGGTCAGGTATAGTGATCCAAAGGGGCTACATTTTAAGGCCAATCTAAATTTTGCAACATTCGTTACAATGCCACACAGAAATGAATTAGCAATTTTTTACACACAATATGATACTTCCTCTTAAATATTTTTACGTATACTCATAGCAAAATATTATTTAAATAAATAAAATCGTTAGTTTTTCAAACTTCCCGCTGATGTCATGTTTTGAAGGGCGTGAATATTATTTAGTTATATTTATTTTTCATTAGAGTACTTGGTCGAAATTCGAATAAAATTGGTAATAGTAGTAATCAAATATTTGTAAATAATTAAAAGTAACTTATTACTTAATCGAGTCCGGACCTGGTAACCGAGTAGAAAACAGGTGCGAATTTGCGCTTCGTTATAAAACAAAAGTTTTAGGTTGTGTCACTAAAAAAGAAAAGGAAACGCAGATGGAAGTTGTTAGAAAAGCCAAGGAAAAAAAACAAAGGAAAGCATGTAAAGATAGGGTACCAAGAATTGATGGTAAACAGCCAGTAGCGGAGAGGGACAAAGGGAAGAATGAATTATACAAACCAACGAAGGACAGAAGGAAGTCAAAAAGCTAAATATAGAACAAGTCAACGGTAGAAAACATGAAACAGACCAGGCAATGAAAAGGGAAATGAAATGGAATTATTGGACAGAAACAAGAACGGCCAAAAAAATAAACAAAAGGAATTGAAGATAGGTAGACAGAATGTGCGAGGTACGTGTGAAGAAGGAGCAGTAAAAAATTTAGAAGAAATATTGGTTAAATACGAAATATATATACTTGCCCTGTAAGAAACAAAACAAATTGGAAACGGGACAATCACGGGAAAATCAAAAAACACCATATTTAAAAGCGGCGGGGACAATAAATATTCTGGCGTCGGCTTCCTGTTTCATGAAAAAGTTTGGTAGTAGATTTTAAACTAATATCGAACAGAATATACTACTTGAGGCAACTCGGAAAATACAGAAAAATTAGCATTAATCGACAGGCACTGACGCGATGAGAAACAAAAAATTAATTCTATGGAAAAGTAAGCGAAGTATTAGAAGAGAATGTCCCAAGGTACGATATGACTATAGGAGATCTAAACGCGAAAGTAGGAAGATAGTAGCGGCATAAGAATGTCACAGGAGGTAAAAGTCTACATAGAGAAAATAATGGAGACGGCAAGGAATTAATTGAATTCGCGGCAGAGAATCAAATGAAATAGCAAGCACATGTTATGACCATAAGAACATACACATGGACATCGCCGGATGGACATAAAAAACCAGATCATATATAAACAGAACAGAACCACATTAAAGCAATTAGCGACTGTATAAGTTATAGAGATGCAGACAGTGATTACATACTAATCATAGCTAAACTTAAACATGAATTGCCAGTACTAAGTAAAGAGAAGAAAGTCAGACATAGGTGCGACACAGAGAAACAACACGAACAGAGTGTAGCAAGGGAATAGAAGAAACAAAGAGGAATTATGAACAGAAGAGAAGGAAGGCAAATAAAATATGTAGAGCAAAAAGAGGGAGCAACTAAAAGAACAATTAGAAAAAATAGAACATTACACTAACAAAGAAATAGAAAATGTTTATCAAGGAGTAAAACACTCCAGACAAAGTGCGGACACCAGAATTACCGCAGTTGTATTAAAGCAAGGAGGAGATAAACTGCAAAAGAAATGAGCCCATTTGATATGAAGATTGTGGAGTGAAGGAAGACTGCCAGAAGAATGGAATAATGCTCTTATTTGTCTAATTTTTAAGAAAGGTGACAAGACACGGTGCGAAAATTATAGAGGAATTGCATTGCTCGACGTAGTATATAAAATCGTGGTCAAAATTATACGGGAAGGATTAAAGAAATATCAGGATCAAGTGGTGGACGAATATCAAGGAGGTTTTAGACGTGGAAGATGAGTAGACCAAGTCATCTCATTAAAACAGATTCAAAATAATAGCTATAAGCGAAATCTAGGCATGCATATGCTTTTTATTGATTTTAAACAAGCAGGGAAAAATTATATGAAGCGCTTGTAAAATTAAAAATTCCAAAAAAATGTTAATAAATCTGGTGAAGATTACTTTAACGAATAAAAAAAATAAAATTTCAATATGGCAGCTGCCTGCTCAGATCAATTCAGAGTTGGAAGAGGGATAAGACAAGGCGATCCGCTCTCGACGAACTTATTCAACTTGGTTCTGGAAATAATAATAAGAGAAAGTAAGATACAAACAACAGGTGCGATCTACCATTACATAGTACAAAGTATTGCGTACGCAGACGACTTAGTTCTATTAACAAGACCCAAAGGAGAATTCGAGAAGATTTTTAGGAACAGAGAAAAAATAAAATATGTAGAAATTAGAGTAGAAGCAATAGATGAGAATAAATAAGTAAAATTCGGCACAGAGGGAAGGGTTTGCGATTTTGAAAGGGTTAACCACTTCGAATAAATAGGAGTAACAATAGCAACTAACAACCAAGAAGAGAACGAAATCGATAGGAGAATTCTGAAAGGAAATAAAGAGACAGGGCCTTTATGGTGAATATTAAGGGCAAAAAACCTACCGAGAGCAGCCAAAATTAGAGCATATGAAGCAATAATCAGACGGGTTGCCCTATATGCAAGCGAAGCCTGGATAGTGACAAGAACTGGAGATTTGGGGAGGAAAATTTTGAGGAGAGTATTAGGATGCGTAGGAACAACGGAATGTGAATGGAGAAGACGCACAAGCAGAGAAGTAATGGGCAATGTACAAAAAACCAAAACACAAGAAGTTCAAGCGCAAATAATGGGCAAGGCAACAAGGGCATATTAGTCGAATGCCGGAGAAAAGAGTTGCTAGAAAAGTATTATATGAAGGAGAAGGCCCGAGAAAGAGAGGAGGAAGACCAAAGAAAAACTGGCTCTAGAAAGTGAAAGTTGATATAAGGGAGGTAGGTATGAACAATTGGGAAGAAATAGCAAATGACCGAAAAAAGTGGAAGCAAATAGTAAAGGAGATTGAAGTCAGCGGCTTCTTGGTATATGTACATATACCTATGTACATATTATTCCTTAATATTTCATTCCACTCCCTGTATACAAAATTGTGAATCAACTTGGGAATAATATCAGTCAGGGTTTTACGTTGGACGATTCAAGCTTATAGTAAATTAACTCATCTACTTTTTGTAATATTTTTTTTTAGATTTTATGTAGGTATATATTTTTTTATTTATTTTTACTTAAATAATGGTCCATGCACGTTTTCTGGGCAAAACGTTATATCGAATAACCAGCAATGTAGTAGTACTTGTCTTTTGCAGCCTAGATTGAAGAGTAGAAAAATAATTTGAAATTGTTACTTCAGGTTTTGGTATGAATTTATTCCCATAACTTGTATGGCAGGGTCAATTTCGACCCTATAGTAAATCAGTTTAAAGTTCGCTCAAAAACTGCTAGTTATAGCAACACCATGCGCCAGGTATTCTTTCTAGATATTAAACAGCTCTGGCTGCTATGTTGGCCACATAGATAATTGCAAATTGCAGTTGTAATGCTTCCTGTTGCAGAATTTTACTTTAATTTTTTTCTGCTCATTTTATAATTTTTGTGTTTTTTTATAATTTAATTTCTTGTATTATATGTAATAAATAAGATACTTTCGCAACTTTCGTTTTCTTTTCTGCAAAATTCTGAAATTAAGAAAATTTGTTTTTTTTTTAACTCCACGTAAATTGTATTGAACTATTACAGGCAATATTCTGCATTAATTATTTAGAATAAAGTTATATTTAATAAACATTGCCGTCGCATGTAAACTTACATATTTTTATTTTTTCATATAAAAATTGGTGCAGTCGAATTTGATCCTGCTATACCTTAAACGCTATAATACCATGCCAGTTAACAGTTGAGCTTATTTTACAAACGTTTCTTATGCTTCCAATTAGTTATTTAATGAGGCTGACGGAAATCTAAGATTAAACAAGCAATTAAATATGCATAATACTATGAATCTCAAATTTAAATAATGTGAACCCGCTTCATTTCTACAACTAATTTTAATTAATAAGTTCCATTCTATCTTTCAAATTTAAAAATTTATCAATTATGATGATGAAAGAAGAGTTTTCGTTTCCATTTAACTGTACCTGCAACAATTCAAGCAATGTCGCACTTATACTATATTAAAGTGCGGGATAGTACTCCTTATTTATTGTGATATAATGAGCGCGACGCCGCAGAATATGGAATGACTCATAGCGGTTAGTATATCTTCATGGATACGTCGAAACGTAGGTGTAGTGTAAAATGTTGCCGGCATCTATAATACAACTTCATATTTGCAATGGTGGTGTTTCAAACTAGAATGACGGTAAGTTACGTCGCCGTATTGCATCTTAAAAGGATATAACTAAGACAGAGTGGCTTTATTTATCTTCTTCGTTGTCTCGGGCAGTTCAGTAATCTTACAGCAGGACAAAGTTGGATGTATGCAGTTCCTTGAAATTGACTTTAGAGAATAAAAAGGTGTTTAAAATGTGTTGGTGTTTACAATGAATAGTTTATGATGGAATAATACAACTCACATTAGTTTTTTTTTCCGTTGTATTATTTTTGAGGTATTGTAATATTTTTTTCTAAAAATGTATATCTGCAGAAAGTTTTTAGTAACTGTGATATATTTTTTTATAATATTACGTTAGTATATTAGACATCGAACTCGAGACCGCAGAGAAAACATACGTTTATGAGCGCTTAGATAAAACAAATTGACGGCATGCTTTTCAATTTTCAGCAGTGGAGTAGGATAAATTGATGTGGTTTACAGAATGCATTCCAAAGTACACATTGTTGTTCCAATTTTGTCAGACCAAATTCATTGCTTAAAGTTGCGTACATGCATATAACAATCAACTAAGTAGACATAAACACAGTTCGCAGAAAATCACAAATGTGAAGTTATTCATTGTGAAGAATTTGTATTTGTAAAAGTGGGACACATCAATAACGTATACGATACAGATTATTTGTTAATACTTGCTCTTTTTCAAGTTCGTAACATGAACAATGAAAACACGTGTGAAAACTATCTTATACAACAAGATTGAGCAAATATTTTTAGAATTTTGTATATTTAGAAGCAAGCAGTAGCAAAAACTATCAAATATTAGGTTAAAGTGGTATCGTACTTTATATTTTTACGGCGCAAATATTGGATGCACCTAATTAGCACATTCATAAATATATATTTCTAATGTTACCAAAATATTGTTATTATTTTTCGTTATACTCACATATATTCATATATGTGAATATAACGAAAAATACAGTGAGGTCATAAAGTATCCCTCGCCATGCTAACTTTTGAACAACAGAAGCTAGCTTTTTTTGAAAAAATAGGTCGATTTCTATTTTTTACGAACTAACTTTTGCCGTTATCGGCAGTTCAATTGTATTTCCGGTGTCACCAAAAGTGACGTCAACTTTATTATTTTAAGTAAAACACCTTGTATAGTTTTGCGATTTTGGAAAGGTAATCGAAAGGCGAATCCAACGATGTCACATATGCCATACTTTAACTTAAGAAATATGACGATATGCAGTAATAAAAGTTTTGGTTATCTGTTTTTGTCGTTACGCAAGTTGACTAGGAAAGAGCGCCAAATTGTTTCTTGTGATGCCAGACTGATCTAAAGATCTGATTGCCAAGCAAAGTAATCGTAACAATTGCCAAACTGTCAAATTTCAGTTCCAAAAGCGTAAATTGTTCTTGTTGTTTATTGTTATTATATCCTGCATTTGTCATACGTTCCTTCCTTGTTCTCGTTATTATTTTCTCTCAATTATTTCTTTACTTTATCGGACTTTATTGCAATTAATCAATTATGGTAAGTTTGTTTAAATGTGTTAGTTTTTGATAGACAATTTGTCTTAGGTTTCTTAGGTTTTTTGTGTTGTTACTTTTATGATGGATCCGGCACGAACCATGCGAAATTACTGGGTCAACTTTAATACTATGTAAATCTGGCAACAACTATATTAATTGCCATGGTTGCGTAGCAAATTGTACAATAATTTAAATCATATTATCTTCTGTTATAGAAGTTCGCCCTGTAAATTTTATGCTATCTATCCTTACTTAGCGCAAAGTTCAAATATTTCCGGCTGTACAAGGGCAGTATTCGTTATGTTCCACTTCGTAGTAATTGTTGCCAAATTCACGGAATATTAAAATTAGGTACTTGATGTTTATCTTACGCGGCCCATGCGGAGGCCATTGCAAGATCAACAACATAAAAAAACTCAAACTTAAGCACATTGCCTATCAAAAACTAACAAATTTAAACAAACCTATCACAACTAATTAATTACAATAAAGTTCGATAAAGTAAGGGAGAAACAACAATTAACGAAACAAGTTACAATGACATAAAATAATAAAAAGCATGAAAAACGAAAGTATGACAAATGCAGGTTATAATAACAACAAATAACAAGAATAATTTACGCCTTTGGAATTGGTATTTGACAGTTTGGCGATTGTTATGATCACTTTGCTTAGCAACGAGCTGTTTAGATTAGTCTAGCGTCACAACAAACAATTTGGCCCTCTTTCCTAGCCAACTTTGTGTAACAACAAAAACAGATTACCAAAACCTTTATTGCTGCATGTCGTCATGTTTCTTAAGTTAGTTCTTAAGTTCGCCACTAGATTACCTTCCCAAAAACGTAATGTACAGGGTGTTCTATTTAAAATAAGAAAGTTAACGTCACTTCCGGTGACATCGGAAATTCAATTGAACTAGCGATAATGGCAAAAGTTCGACTTATTTCTTCGACCTATTTTTTCTGAAAACACTAACTTCTGTTGTTAAAAAGGTAGCATCTCTTTACCTTAATTTTACCAAAAAATATTGAAAATTTGTATTCTACATTATACTAGCACAGTAGGGTTTAGCGAATATTGGCGTCGTGTTAGTAAGTGTTAATTACACGTTTATAATACCACAACAAACCGTGAAAACTAAGACCAAGAAGGAACAACTAAGAGAGAAGACAGAGTAATTATAAAATTGGTCAAAGATAATCCTTTTAAGAAACGATATTTTGGAAAATCGCGAGTGGCGAAGACGTTCGAGTGAATCAGGACTCGAAAGATGTATAGCTAGAAAGGAGCTTCGTGTGAACCCGAGAATTAAAAAGCCAAGGTTAGAGTTCGCTCGAGAACACATCCATAAGCCTTTATCCCATTTAAGGAACTGGTGGCGCTATGTCTAGAGCGATGGGCTATCAGTCTCGAGGTACCGGGTTCGAATCCCGGGCTCGCAATTCTATCTGAAGTATTTGAAGAAAAAGGTTTTGTTCCACCAAAACAGTGCTCAAAGTTTCGTTCGGAGGTCAAAGATTTTCATTGAATGAGGAGGCCATCGCATTTGCAAACGTCTATTTTGCAGAACAAGATGCCAACTAGTATCTTGACGTATTAAAGAGTTAAAAGCATCGCTGGGAAGAGTGTGTAGACTTACAAGGAGACTATCTTGAGAAATATTTGACAAAAAATACTATTTTCTGTTAGGCTGGAACTTTTTCAGACTACCGTTATATTGAAGACCAAAAAACCAACAAATACAAACTCTCCATTTGAATATGTAGAGAAGATATCAAAGATAATATTGTGAAAAATTATTTCCAAATATGCTGGTAAAATGTAGGGTAGTAACTGAAAATAAGAGGATTTTCAACAAAATATTAATATTTTAAGCAATAAGAAAATTATATTATATTCAATCTAATCCAGGTTTAATTTGTAAATAATAGAACGTGCTAATTAGTTGCTTTATAATTTACGGAATGTATTAATTTTTTAGGTAAATATAAGTACGATTTTGCCACTTTCTAATTTGTTATAATTTGCTTACGATGAAATATGCTTGTAATTATAAATAATTGCTTTTACGTTATTGATTCAAGGGTTTAATGCATCCGTTTATAGCGCCATTTGTGTTAAACGGGTGCACGTATTTTGCTTCTAGATTTGCACTTTATTTACTTCAATATTCTTAATCTCCGAGGACGGTTAGTTTGGCGGAGCGGATTTTCACCTGCAATTCCTCATATTCATACAAACTGTAAAATGACAAAGTGGGCACACCTGGCTTTCCATTTTTATGGAAATTTTCACGGCAACTAACTGACTCCGAGCTGACTAATATTTAACGGAAATTTAGCGTGAAGTGCGACACCTGACGGCAGGAAATAAACTCTTGCTCAAATTGCGAGCGCAAAAGCAGTTTCATTCACGACACGTCTTTGGTACGTATATAAAGAGGCCGAGAATAAATTTATTCATCCTGTACGGTGTTTCTTCATAATGTGTGTATGTAAAAATAATTTATTTGGATACGGGCGACAGATAAGCTGTAAGCTAATAAGTCCTCAAGTGCAGGATTAAGAGGTTATTCAGTACGGATAATAGTCGGTTCTATAACGCTTACACAAATGTAAGGGCAGCACATGCAATTTCGTGGTAGCTGCAACGTTGCAACAAAGAACATAAAAAACATCCTTTAGCAAATTAACGGCCAATGGCCTATTTATTTGTTTCAATTGATATGTCCGAAATAATTTATAAACCTCTTATCCACCATACTATTTGGAGAATTAATGACATTATGGCACTAATATCAGTTTAACGCTTCTTATTTACCACACACAGAGGCGTTTTCTTGGCCCAAGTAAATATATATATTTGGCAATATTTATTTGAAAATATAGTTCATATAATAGAGCCGTTCTATACTAAAATTGAACAAAACTTAATCTGACTAATAATAACAACTATAACAACTTTTTAATTGCTAATTTGTTGCCATTTTTCTTATGCAATTAAGATGAATTACTTTTTATTCTACAATTAATGTAACACGATAACATTTTCGTAGTTACCAGTAAAACTAATGAATTCAAATACTGTTTGCGAGGTTTTCACAAATACTTATTATAAGAATTTAAATTTTTTGAGAAAACAGTTTCGCCCTTTATTATACAACGAGGGAGCTCCTTCCACAGTACTTAATGAATATGATGCAAAGCGTTGGTTGTCCTCAAGTTGCAATTGAAAAATCAATCACAATTCAAATTTTAATCACAAGCTGCATTAAAAAGGCTGATTGCATTTGAAGCAATTACTTCAGTGCAATTGATTGATGTCTAATAATCTGATAAGTACTCCTTATACTAGTGAAGAACATATTTTCCAAGGTTTTTGATTAGTCTTAACACTTTCCGTCTGGTAATTTTCATGAGGAATTTATTGGATTGTCAATACTATTACGGTGGGGATTTAGGTCTTAGGGCCTTCTGACACAGCAACATTTTTGATGACAAATTTATTATGAAATGAGAGAGAACCACCACCAAAACTAATAAACAAATAGGATCATAGTCTGCCATTGTCAGTTTGTATCAAATTTGATGACAAGCTTGTCATGGTATCAGACAGCCCTTCTTTTTTCTAGACTACGACAAATTGTTACAACAGTTGTAGCAAGCTATTTAACTTGTTATCCGTAGTCGTATGACTAGAATGCGTAAAGTTTTAATACAACTTTTTCTGAAATAAATAATTGGAGGTCATCCCTATCCTAGAATCACTACATGTATATACTGAAGGAGAGGCTAGGCTAACAAACTACATATTAATGAATAGTCAACCTCCAATAATTAGATCGCATGGTGCAGATTACCAGAAACTGTTAAAAGGAACTCAAGACGGGGCCAATTACAAGCAGGACCAGTGATGCCATCAGTCTCAAATACAGCTTCGATCATAAACTATAGAACGGTAATACCAGATAGAGAAGAACGGAAAGAAGGCCCGCCTATTAAAGCCGAATCTATTTGGTATACAGACGGCTCAAAGTCAGAGACTGGAGTCGGTGCCAGAATTTACGGAATCAGACTCAAAATGCCACAGTATTTCAAGCCGAAATAGCGACAGTGTGTCTTTTTCAGACAGTCAACCAGTGCTAAAAACACTGGACTCCACACAGGTAAAGTTGCAACTGGTGTGGGACTGCATGAATTCGTTCAATAGGCTGGGTAGCCGACCTAAGGTGACCCTGGTCTGGGTACTAGGGCACGAGGACCATCGAGGGAATGTCAAGGCGGACGAACTAGCTCGAGTAGGCTCGTCAACTGCTGGAAAGATAAGAAATACTAAGATTGATGGAAAAATATCCCAGGTCAGAAACAAGTCAAGCAATTTACGATTGGATACAGAACTAAATTTAGAGCAGATCTACTAGACAGAGACAGAAAGTCCATTAGAATAATAGTAGGCCTGCTAACAGTACATTGTATATTCAAGAAACACGTGAGAAGCCTATGCCTGGCAAGGAAACAGCATGCAGATTCTGCCGTATTTCTACTGTGCGGCTGCACAGTAGGAAAACGGCTCTCAGAAATGGGCTCGGAATACCCAAAGGCTGAAGCCTATGTAGAGGGATCAATCACAAGAGTGCTGGGTCTGGTGAAAAACGCAAAACTAACGTAATTGGTCCAATGTTGGAGGATCTACAATAGATCTGAAAAGGTCGCAGTGGGATGGGTCAAGAATCACCTCGTGTACTAATCTAACCTAATCTAAATAATTAGTTGGACTAAGGAAATATTTAGTTGATTCAAGAGTTAATACGCGTGGGAGTTAATAAGGAGGAACTGAGAAATATTTTTAAGTGCAGCTTTTTTGTATAAGTAGTACTTATAGTATAGGCCGTATAGTGATATAAATATTTTGCCTTTAGTAAAGGACAGACTATCAATTTTCTTACTTAAATTGAGAAATTATTTTAGGATATTAGTGAACTTAGAATCAATTAACTTAATTTTGGATAACATGACATCTCAGTAATGAGTTTTCCTTGAATAGCAATTTTATTTTTCAAAAGAATGGTTACACGCCATTACCAAAATCAATACTACCATCTTGGAGTTAAGAAAATGGAACTAAGGAAGAGAACGAAAGAACGAATCTAGTGTGTTTGGCGTAACATGTATTAGCTAGCTGAGGTATAGAGGTGTAGCATGTTATATATCCAAGCAGGCGTCCTTCTAACGCTTGCGTCTAATCTTTCTAATAACTTTACCTTGCGGACATGGGGGACAGTCCAGCCGTTGGATATTCGGTCCTTCGCAATTAGCTCCTCCATTAGTCGGCGGCGGGTTATTACAAGTTCTTGTCCTTTTATGCCCTTGTACTTTAGACGAAGTATCCCCGGGACATCGGCAAGGCACCCACGATGACCACGCAGACCACCCGCCGTTCGCTGCAATTGAGAACTGTCATTAACACATCTGACTTGTTAAAGGCAGGGTAAGTGACGGGCAAGCTAAACTAGAAAAGTTTGGAAATTTAACTTTTTCGTGCAGGATACCGATAATAAGTAACTGTCGATAACTTAATTTAAGCACTGAAAGTGTTTTCTCGTAAGAAAATTACGTGATGAGCCCGGTTGAGTATAGGAGTCAAAGCAGGTGAAGCTTTGAGACAGAATAAATGTAAAAGGAACTTTCGCCATTAGTAGCGTATATCGCATGCTTCGATTATTTTTTAAATATGAGTTAACATCTTCGAGTTTTGTATTAATTTCATCTGTGAATTGAAATGTGATATGATGAATAAATGTGAAAATAAGTAATACAATTTTCATAGATAAAAGAAAGGATACTTTAGCTAATTGTATTGCATAAACTGTACCATTTTTTTTTAATTTAATCTAAAAATTCGGCAGGTTGTTTGACACCATTAGATAAATCTTTATATAATTGTAATCCTCCGTAAGACAGACTGAAAATACCCTTACTTATTTAGAATATTACTTAAATTTATGATTAACGCTGGCCACGAGCGGTACCGCGCATCGGCGTAGAATCAGTTCGGACCGAGAGGAACGGTAGTATTACTTCGTCTGCGGAGCAGTACGGACATTTTCGCTGCCGCAATTGTTTATCTGTCAGCAAAACGACCGCGGTCGGACAAACTTCGAAAATTTATTGCAGAAATTCCAGACTTAATATATGAGGGTGCTAAAATTAAATGTGTAATCTCGTCCAGACAACATTGTCTACGACACGCAAATAGTGAAAAGCATGTCTCAAAAAGAAATTGCGCACGAGACAATGAAAAATTTTTATTTAATTTATGCGTTACGTTTATCGCATGTAATATACCGTTTAATTTACTAAACAAGGAACCATTTACCTGCTTTTGGAATAACTATTCGGAGTGCAAATTACCAAGTCGAACATCGTTACGAAGAATTGTGCCATCTGCGCGCGAACATATTGAACAAAAAATAAAATCAAAAAACAACAGTTGAAACATATCTAATGTTGCAGATATTTAACAGACATTATTCACTTTGTGATTTCACGGAGGACTCTTAAAATGGTAAGTGTTTGAGCACGTGTTATTTAATTTTTATTTAAAAGATGTGCGAAATTATTTGCGGCAGCAAACATCTCTATTAGCAGAATAACTCTAGTGGAACGCGAGGCCTGGTCGACTCTACGCTACTGCGCGGTACCGCTCGTGGCCAGCTTTATTTATCATGTTATAATTATTTATATACGTCACTATTATGCAACATCAACTAAAATTAAAGCATTGAGACAAAGTAGCATGCCATTGAACACGATCTCGTGATGGTGAGGTTGTTGCATACAAACTTAGTTCTTATAGCTTTGTTTTGCAGTGTCTGCAATTGGTACATATCATTTACACTTATCAAAAACAAGATTCTCAAGTATTACACAAATGTTCGACCAATACTGGCACTATGTCGGAAATATATTGGTTGTATATTGTAGTGAGTTGTTAGTCAATATAAAACGTGAACATTTTGTAAACTAGATATAATACTGTCACACTGTATTGCGAAGCATGCCATCTTTTCATTTTCTAGTAATGTTGATGGTTTGCTACTGCTCATCTGTTTCCATTGATGCGTCTTACTTCTTAGTTCTGATGCAGCCGATTAGCTGCTTTTATTTCAGTACTCCATGGGCACATAAAACAATACCGAGTGCCGCTAAGTCTTTGTATCTTTCTGTTAAACAATTCATCTTACAAATTTCTAAAAAGAAAATAGATGATGTGCACCTTCATTTAATAATAATAATAATTTATTTTTGTTACTCAGATTACGAAGGTAGATCCACTTTTCGTCACACGTTACAATTCGTCGATAGAAGTGGAAGTCTTGATTGGCAGGATGTTGATTACAAATTTGCACTTGTCGCTGTGCTTGTTCTGCAGTCAATTCATGACGCAGTTCTCAGCATCGTCTCTTGACCTTCGCCGGTTTGTAAAGATGGCGACCTTTTGTCCACCCTAAAGGGCCAAACTCCTGCGATAATTGTCGCGTACGGGAAGTCGGCCTCAATTCTTTAACGAATAGTATATTGGTCAATGATAAAAGGTCTTCCGGAACGTTGTTCCCCTCGATACCAGTTTTGAGCGGTCCGATCTAACATAACATCATGACTTTCAACTTCACCGACTATACGAGCGGACATCTGTCTATCCAGCAATCACGCAAAACTACTAAAATTTCTTTATTTGGATTGAACATTTTGGGTCCACAAAAAGTGCACAATGTATTACTAAAATCTCGGGGTAACTTAGTCACACAAACTTAAAACAATGACAATTAATATAGCATTTATAACGACAATCATTTTACTTTCATTTTTGACAGTTTTATAAATCCAAAGTCTACCAAGAAACGAAAAAACTTTTGCTTTATCCTATTACTTAACTTTCTTCAACATAACCGACTGAGTTATGCAAAAATAACTTCAAGACGTTGATACTATACTAGAGATTGCTTTTGAAGTAGTTTTTGCAAAGTTCTTCAATTATTTTTTTCTAGGTGCCATAGCAATTCCTCATATTGTTTTTCTTGGAAATCTGCGTAGGCAAACAATGAATAACCGCCGCGTTAACGAACTGAAAAAGTTAATAAATTTAACTTTTTCACTTCACGAGATAGCGAAAACTAAATACGACGCAACGTAGTGGCTTCAGGGCGAAAAAAAACACTTTTCTTTCTTTTAGCGAACTCGCTACTGCTTGCAGAAGAAACAAACAGAAAGAGAACAAGTTAAGTGGCCGACGTTGTTCGATGTCACTTCACGTGCATCTATAGAGCTTTCCTGTTGTGTCCATTACCTCTGGCAGGATTAGAGGCGGTTTCTTAGAGCAAACTTACGACGTTGTTTACATACGTACCTAGATAGATAGTCTTTTGCGCAAGCGGATGCTTTGGCAAATAGAACATACCGAGCAAGTCGACGTTTCGAATGATTTTTTTGCGTCCCGTCTAAGTCGAATGGCAAACAGTTGACCTAAGTCGCTACTAATGCCGCACTAATGATGATTTATGTGTCAAATTGACAAAGGGCCACAGTATATGGCACAAGCAAACAGCTTACTGTCTGCAAAATTCCGAACGTCGGATAGCTAATTATCGAAGATAAAACGAAAAATATTTCTTCTTTGGTAAGTATGGAAACCACAAGAGGATTGTGATGGGCAAATATCAAAAACCCTTTGTAACCAAACGGCAGCATTATATCCTCCGCCTATGAGACCTTACAAGAAGAAATGAATTTTATTTTTCTTTCTACCTATCTATATTTTCGAGGGATTCCGTTTCGGAGCCTTGGCCGAAAGTGTGGCACAAAGAAATGAGAAATTTGGAAGATCAGGTTTGGGGGATTCTAACCCAATCTTTAATAGAACAATTCGCAACATATACAAAATGTTAACAAAAAATAATTTCAGTATAACGGCAAGCCAGTGGAACCAATACCATTCATTAGAAGCCAAGGTACTAGATTTGTAGTTCTGCTGGAGGCGCCTGTTTCTAAAAACTACTAAATTTATTACTTGGCAAAATTTGTTCGAAAAGTTAATTACAATGAAAACATTTTAGTTCTGATCAAACATGATATGCTAGTGCAACACTTCGGGTTCAAGTTATCTCATCGTAGGTAAGAATATGCTAACATAGAACTTAAAACAGGATGCAGTCGCTGGAATTTAAATTGATATAGGATAAGGTTATTAAGTAATACAAATCAACACTGAACAATCTTTTAATGGGAGACAAAAATACAATTGGAAAAAGTGTGTTGAGCGGATGATGGTGACATTAAGAAAAAGGTAAAACATAAACTACGAACAAATGCAAGGATATAATTTGAAAGGAAATATTGAAAAAGCAGTATTATGGTAATTGGAAAGCACACACACCATAAATTGCAGAAATCAAACTAAAAAGTGAAGAGGTGCTTGAAAGTGTTAATAACGAGGTAGAATTTTTTTATAAAAGGATTGACAAATTTGGAAAGATACCTAACGCCATGAAATCAAAATTCTAAGCAAGAAAGAAATACCAACATTGTACGAAAAACACCAAATACTTGATGACATAATGATATTAAAGACAAGACAAAGAGAAGTTGAAAATTAATAGAAACAAATGGAGGACAACTGAGTTATTAAACCAAGTATGTAAATTAGAAGAGGAAGACAAAGCAAGAAAGTCGAGAAAAAGAATTGACACGAAATAAGATTTTAGAAGACGACGGAAGGAGTTGTAAGAAATAATCCGAAAGGATTCGACTCGAAATGGGCATTACTATACACTGGATGATAATTTATTGTAACGGAATACGTCTCTGAAATTACTGAAATACAGATTAGAGGTTACTTTTACCAAAGATTGCAAGAAGTTCCTTATTGAATGGAAGACCAGGACATGGCTACAACTAAGTTAATCTTGTTTTAGTAATGTGCTATTATGCACAATATGAGAGCCAAGACGATATTATTGAGAATAACGAAATCCAGTAGGCCATGAAAAATAAAACATACATTGTCGTTTAGGGTAACTTTCTATCTGTTGGTTGAGGTTTAGTTACTGTGTTTACGTTAGTTAGAACCGAAGTTTTTAATTTCTTTTAGTACTAACATAAGTGAAAAAATGGAATTAACTAGAGAACATTTTCCTATTATGAGCGCAAGGAAAGATTCAACTTTTAATGAAAAAGCACCTTAATTGGTTGCAATCTACCGATCGTAAGAAGACTTTGAACGCATAAGAAGCTCTGTTCAGCATCAGAAAGAAGGAGGACGTCCTCGTACGGTCGTCATCGAAGAAAATATTGCTGCCATTAAGAAAATGATTGAAGAGGACAACAGAGCCACGTATGCTGCAATGGTGCATCAACTCAAGATTGGATCCCCAGCTATTAAGACAATCAAGCACAATTACCTGCATTCAAAAAGGTTATCAGTCGTTTTGTGCCTTATCAGCTTTCTGGGTTTCAAATATTGTGAGAATTTGCGATGAAACTTCAATTCTTTTGAAGAATGGCGCACACGAATCCTTCTTCTAAAATTGTGACAGGTGACGAAATGTATATTCTGTTTTCCGACGTCGTATCTGGATCCATAAAAGCGAAGAAACACCAACAATGACCAGGAAGCAGCGAGGTATGAAAAAAGTTATGTATGCGGTGTTCTTTAGAGGTACGTGGCTGGTATGGGCAATTAGATTGAATGAACAAAAAACAGCTAAATGGTGCACCGAAAAATGTTTGCCTGAGGTGTTCAGTAGAATTCCTGAGAAGGGTATTATGCTACATTACAATAACGCATCGTCCCACACTACAGCTTTCACGATCTAGTATTTGACTTAAGAAATGTAAAAGTAATAGAAAATCCACCGTACTTACTTGATTTGGCAATGTGTGACTTTTGGCTGTTTTATGGGTTTAAAAAAACATTTGCAAGATACAAGATTTTCGCTTGAAGAAAATATTGATACGGCCAAGTATACCATGATATGGTTGGCGGCCTTTAAGATGTGGAACGAAAGAATACAATGGCCAAATGTGCTATCGCCGAATAGAACTGATCGATTGATTGTTGCCATAAGCAGGTTTAGTCTTTACATACTTAACACTGTAGCCCAATGGGGCTTTTGTATTATTCCTGCTCTGGTTTCGTTTTACTTAAACAGGTTAGTTCCCTCGATCAGGTTTAAGAGCCTATGTAGTAAACCTTTCTCCAAGGGTTGCGCTTTGCATAGAGAATCTGTGTTGACCTACCGCTGCGTATTCGGAAATAATATGAGAGGCTGTTTTCTCCTCTTCATTACAAAATCTACATAAGGGTTCACCCTTGTAGATCCCCATCTTGTGCAAATAGCCTCTCAAACAGCCATGTTCTGTTAATAGACATGTTGCTGCCCTAAGCTGAATCTTGTTTAGTGCAAGCAAGTCAGCAGTCAAATGTTGCGACGGTGTTCTCATCATTCGTTTACAGTGCGTTTGTCCAGCTGCATAGTTTCAATTTAATTGGTGTTTTATGATCCGTCCATTAATTGCACCACGCACTGCACTCTTGGTAATACTTAGACCCGGTTCAGGTTCTATAAAATTCATTTTTGAACCTACTCTCGCTAGCTGGTCTGTAATATGATTGCCCGCTATACCCTTGTGTCCTGATACCCACGCCAAGTTAATCTTGTTGTGTTTAGACAGAACCGTTAGGTTTTGCAGGTACTTCCATATAAGTTTGGGTAAGATATATGATAAGATGTTAGCGCCTTTAAGGCTGACTCACCGTCAGAGAGAACGGAGATCGTCACCCTCATGGTTGTCGACGCAAATTCTCCCACGCGCAGGTTTGTATAGCAGATATTTTTGGTTGAAATACCGTGGTGTATCGCTCAAGTGATGCACTTTTTTTGTATCCCTGGTTTTCCTGTTTACCACATTTGGGTTTTCAGTTTTCTCTCCTCTCCATTTCTCAATTCTTCCCAATTCAAGAAAACTTTGAAAGGTTTATCATAGGAGATCCTGGAGATGCCTCAGGTAATTGCTTTAACACATTTAAAGTATCTGGAAGTATGCTAACCGTTTTTTTTATTCTCAATATCAGCTTGGCCCTGGTATTTGTGTATCTCTGGCAAGTATTAATAAACTATCTCAAATACTAAATCTACGTGGTGCACTATTAGTTTCGTAATCCTGTTTTATTTTACGGTTTAAGCGCAATTCGCAATCACTGCTCCCAATTTACATTGTCATATCCTTACTAATTAAAACACCAATGTAGAAAAATACGTACTATATACATCTAACATACAAAATTGCGATTTCGTTTAATGTAAACGTTATCAAGCAGTCATACTCGTAAATACATCAAATTTGAAAATAATATTGGCGCCTGCCTGGAATATATTTTTAACAAACGCACATATATATTCCCTACGATTGCAGGCGTATAACGTTCTAAAAGAGGAATACTAATTATTACATTCCTATAATTGATTTATTATAGACTTGGCTTACCAGACACATGAACACGCCGCGAGTTCTTAAAATACAAGCTTGACATTTCAGCGGCAATGCAAATGCGTAGCGTGTTAGATATTGCTTTGTGGTTATTTCTTATTGTGCAAATACTATGGTCGATATATTGATTTCGATATTACGAGCTTGATTAATTGAACTGTTTATGGTAACGTATCCAAATCTTGAATTCTTGTAAAGTTCTTTTACAACGATGTAGAGCGCACGCTTAATAAATCAAATTATAACCGCTGTTGCAACCGTGGCAGGGGAATTCAAAGAGTTTGAAGCTTTTCAAATTTATTAAGGCGTTTTATGCAACTTTGATAGTTATTTAGTGCCTGCAAGCAAAGTATAGGTAAGTCTTTACATTCAAGCTTAAGTACTTAATTAATAATTAAATAAAATGTATATACCATGTGGAGCAAAAAGTTGGCACCAAATGAAAAACTTCTTTGTTGTTAATGTTTTATAAAGATGAAAGTTAAAATTTAATTTTTTTGAATTAAATTTTAACTAGTCATATATGCAATTATACTTCCAGTTTAACAAAAATAGGAGACATTTTAAAATGTTCGTAAGAGTAAACTTATCATGGTTGTGCCATTAGTGCGTCGACGAAGTTTAGCGTGAAAACTACCAAAGGTGAAGAAACGCGATTTTCTGTAGGTATGTAGTATACCACAGTATGCCGAAGATTATTTACAACTGTACAAGGTGTTCCAAATTTCCCTAAGCGCCTTCAACTTTTCGATTTTAAACAGATTGCTATATTTTTTATTAGTTATTTTGATGGTCATTTAAATCATCTTTGCAAAGATATATGGTTATTTACACTTCCGATAATTACTTTTAGCTATATTGCAGATTATGTTAAAATATTGACGGTTGCAGATTCTGACGTTTTAAGACCTAGTCTGAAAACAGATGCAGTGTCTCGAGTGGCTATTTTACTATCAGTCTAGGGGCTAACACTTTATATGTTACAAGGCGGTGTATTGTAAAAATATATACAGGATGTTAAATATGTAGTGCAGCGTTTATCAAAATTCAAGCGCTTTTTTTTCGATTTCTTTAAATTGAACCTATATTTTTTGATATTCCTGACAATTCCTTTTGTAAAATTGTCTTCACAATGATATCAATAACGTAATACTTATTTTTGGTGTTTCCGAAGATATTACACTTTTGCAATATAGGCAGAAGTAATTATCGAAAGTGCACGTACCCATATATCATTGCAAAGGTAATTTAAGCGGCTATCAAAATGATCAATAAAATATATAGCAATCCATTTAAAATAAGAAAGTTGAAGGCGATTACGGAAATGTGGAACAGCCTGTATATTTGAAAATAATTACATAATAATATGCTAAGATATACTGTATATGTACAGAAAATCTAATTTCTCCATCTTTGGCAGTTTTGCCGCTAAACTCCGCCGACACACTCGGTGTATTACATTTTTTCTTACAAATAAGGGTTCTTTACTCTTATAAGCGTTTTAAAATTTCATCTATTTCTGAACCACAAGTACAATTTTGCATGTGATAGGCTAAAATTTAGTATTCTGTACCATAATAATAACTCCCTAGCCTACTCATTGGCAATTGCGACAGCAAAACTAGTCCAGTTAGAGTACGAAGTGGTACCATATTCGCCAGATTTGGCCCCCGTGACTCCTTTCTTTCTCCAAACTTGAAAAAATGGCTTGGCGGAAAGCGGTTCACGTCAAGTGAAGAAGTCATTGTCCAAACAGAGGCCTCTTTTGCATAATTCGACAGATCCTATTATTTGGATGGCTTAAAAAAGTTGGAACATCGCCATAGAACTACAAGGAGATTACGTCGAGAAATAAATTTACTAAATGCAAAACAATCGCGTTGTCTTCCTTAATTTATCATACCATGTCCGCAAATCAACCGCTTATGAGATAACAAGTGTTCCCGATACATGAAAAACTCATCGACAACACATCCCAGTAAGCAAGTGCTTATCAGCTGTTTTTTTCGTATTCAAATGCTGAAATCAACGATTTGGTGCTTATGTACGGTGGTACCAATGGGAATGCTGTAAAAGCGCGTCACCTCTGCTGAAAAGTTTGCCAATCGTCCCGCCTTGGCATGAAGTGTTTGAGACGGTGTTTCGACGACTAAGAGAAACTGGTTGGTTTGAGAAGAGAATTGGTTGTTTTGCCACAACGCTTAATAGGTCCTACATACCTCGAGTTTTTGGAAAATACTTTACCTGAACTTTTAGAAGATTTATCTTAAATCAGATACTCAATCTCTGATTTATGCAAGATGGAGCTCCACCGCATTTTACACGTGCTGTTAGGAAACATCTGAACAATGAAATTCTTGGGAGAGGGATATGGTGAGTGGGTCCCGCTGTATGGCTTCCAAGATCTTCCGATTTAACTCCGTTGGACCACAGTATCTGGGGTTATTTAAAAAGTTTAGTGTACGCGACACCATTAAACGATTTTTCAGAGTTTCGCCAACGAATAGAACGCTGTTGCCAGATAGTTCGAGAGAAATCCAGGTTTAATAAAAACCACGAAAGCAAATTTATTCTACTATTGCAATAAAATCGTTATTACCTCGTAAACGGTTGACTTGCGGACATATGTTTATTAAGACTTCTTATTTTCGACCATGTCCTTAAAATCTTCAAACGTTGTTTTAAAACAGCCTGTATATATCCATAATGCATCTCCTATCGGTGGTCGATGTTAATTTTCGCTTCGCCCAGTCGGGTGACTGTTTGAGGGTAGGTACATATTTACTACCATCCCGACGCGTCGCCCGAAAGTTGCAACCCTAATCATCACTCATAGTACACGAATCTTTAATGTGTTTCAAAGCATGTAGAACATCAGTCCCTCTAATACACTTAATATTAATCAAAGAGGAATTAATAGATGGCAACAATGGTGCAGATGCAATTTGTGAGGACAGAGTTGGAGAAACTCTGGAATGCTTTTACGATGGTAAAAGTTTTAGTAAACGTTTCACCAGTGACATTCCGCACTGAACTAGGTAAACCATCTGCTCTGTTTTTAGCTCATATAAAAGACCAGAAAAATTTAGGATTATCTTTAATTTGGTTTTCCGCTTTTTGTAGATAGCTTCTTATACTTCTTATACTGAAAGTTCTTATACTGAAATAAGTAGCCATTGCAATTAGTTCTTACAATACCTTTTGTAGATGTTATTTTTTTGTTTGTTTTTTTGTTTTATATTATTTATATGTTCGGGTGTAAACCATACTGGATAAGTAGACCAAGAGTTACTTTTTAAAGGAACATACATATCTAAGTATTAATAGAGTGTTGTAAAAAAGAGAGTAATGCAAGAGACTCAAGTGACGAGCGTAGCGCTTTTTTAACGCGCTCCCTCCAAGACAAACTTGTGTAACAGTAACCCTATGCTACTCTGAATGTTGAGCCCTTGTATGTAAAACGCTCAAATGGAATGCTATTATTGGCATACCGTTATCCGCTGTTATTATCTATCAGGCATTGGGCATATGTCAATCATCGCGCCTTTAGTGTATTATTCTATTAACGTCAAATTACACTTTGACAGTTATTTATGATGCGCCCATGACATCATGTAGTGTTATTTATTTATTAGTTGTTGCAGTCATGTGGGCCTTGATACTCAATGAATGTTTAATGAATACTTAACCATTTCTGAGCTATTCAGAGTCACTTATCTACGTGCATCAAAAACTGCAATTTGAATGTAATTAGGTGCATTTCTTGAATATTTAATATTAAACTGCCACTGCAATCTATATATTTGAAAAATTTTTGTTTTTAATTTCGACAGTTTGGTTTGTGTTTGCTCGAGATATCATTTACATAATTCCCAGGAAAATATTATGACTTTTAGATATCTATATTGTTACTTTAAATGCAAATATCATTGCTCTTACATCAAATATACTATGCAACATAAAACTTACAAGTCGTTTTGTTACGCAAGCTTTATACACGTGGAAATAGACGACTCGGTGGGACACGTACGGGCATTTACGTTTTGGTTAATTCGTTATACTCGGTAGAACTAAAAAACAATGCTAGCACTAATTAGCTAAAATTCCCAGGTTTAATAAACAAGTAACTTTCTTATTAGAAATAAATTACTTTCTAGATAAAAGAATTAATAATGCCCTTTAGAGATTAGTAACTCCAATTCAACTACAGTGGAACTTCCACTTAGGAAGTTGCAAAATCACCGCAAAAAATTCATTAAATAGAAACTTCGCTAAATAGAAATAACAAAAATGTTTGGGAACAAGTTTATTATTATCAAAATACACACATACTACATACATAATAGAAAATCTTAAAAGTAGATACACATATGTAACTTAATTTTTTAATATAAAGTCCGTAATTTTTCGCTGAACTGTACACTTAGTAAACATTTAGTGTTCATAAAAACTTTCACATTTATTTAACGACTCGAATATATTATCCGGTACGTTTTCACAAAATTGCAGTCCTCGTCGAATTGATTCAAATGCACTCAACACATCATCTTCAGAAGGTTTTACAAAGTTGTCGTTTTCATTTTCGTCATCTTCTTCGTCTTCTATAACCGCATTGTTTCCATAAGTCACGCCATCTAAAATGTCTGCATCATTAGGGTATTCTGCAATTGTTATTTCTTCGTCTATTTCGAGATAGTCTTCAAGTTCTATTTCTTCAGAAATATGATTGCAATCTCGAAGTCTTGCCCATTCCTTTTTTAATTCGGACAGTTAAAGTTCGTCACCCTCATCCCAGTCAATGGAAACTGAAGAAAATCCAGCTTTTGAAAAGCAATTTGATGGAACTTTTGTTTGCGGGCTCGTTTTTTTCAATTTCCCTAATAATGTTTTTCAATATCCGCTTACGATAATGAAATTTTATATTTTTTATAATGCCTTGGTTCATAGGCTGCAGCTTCGACGTCATATTTGGCGGAAAAAATATCAGCTTTATGCTTTTTAGCTTAGGTTGCAAACTGTGAGGATGTGCAGGGCAGTTATCAACAATTAGTGCTATTTTTCTATGTTGCTTTGTTATTGTTTTGTCTAGTTTTAACAACCATTGTTCAAAAATTTTACTCGTTATCTATGCTTTTTTATTGAAGTTGTAGTGTACTTCCAACGATTTCACACCTTTGAAGCATCTTGGATTTTTACTCTTGGCAATTACCAAAAGATGTAGTTTTTCAGCCAACCATAACTGTAATTCGTTCTTTACTGCCCACCCCCTCCCCCCCTCAAGCATTTGTCACCTTTGAATGACAACAGCCCAGTTTCGTCTGCGTTAAAAATGTCTTTAGGATCATAAATATCCAAAACGTTTTTTAACACTGGTTTTCTCCAGCGATTACAGTCTGTTTCACTAGCATCGACACTTTCCCCGGAAATCGCTTTTTGTATTATACCGTGTCTCTTCTTAAATTTTTCTAGCCAGCCGGTGCTTGCTTGAAATTCTGAATGTCCTATAAATTTTGCATATTCTAATGCCTTTTCCTTAATTAGCGGACCTGATGTTTCAAAACGGCTTCATCCACATCTTCGTATAAGCAATGTTTAATCTGCTTTCTGCCGGAATTAAATGTCTCGCTTTGTTTTGAAATTGAGTCGCGATTTTTTAAAATTGTCAATAAATTGTTAGCAGGTATGCCGAATTTAATCGCGATATCTTTTTTCTTAAATCCCTCGTAAACATCTTGTAACACTTTAACTTTTTCCGCGATACTTAGACGTTTTCGTTTACTCATCTTGGACGTACGAGCACACAAGATTCACAACAAGAACTAAAGCAAATGTACCTACTGACCATCGAGATTTGAATGCGTGTATTCTAATTCTAAGAACTTGTAGATTAAACTTCTAAGGATAACTGTCCAAATGAACGGTTTCCAAGAATTTTATAAATAGAATCACATTATCCGTCTTAACGACCTGCCTTCAAATTCTGAGAAATATTGCTTTACGGGAAAAAAAAAGTCTGGGGGTAACTTTAAATAAAAACTTGTAGAAAGTTCGACTGTATAGCGTTCGGGTTGTTCCCGACCAGCTGGTATATCAGATATAAGGTTACTAATCGTTAATTCATTGTAAATATGTACCTTTGTTTCCGAATTTTGCGGAGTAAAAACTTTTATTGCAGTAACTTCATGAATTTCAACAAGTTCAACAGATATAAACTGAACAGTGAAATATTTCATTACGTTTGATTAAATCCTAACAAAACTTCCATAACTATATTCGTAAGCGAAATAGGTTCGATTTTGCATTACGAAAGTGGGCATCCTTTGCGGTGGTCACTTGAAAGGGACTAATAATATAATTAATAATTCAGATAACTTCGGCTCTCAGCGGTTTATCTGGTTATTTTAAGTATTTGGGACCGCTCGCCCTTGCCTTTATGCTCCTCCAGAATTCTGAAATATTTCGTCTAGGATCGTAAAGACCGAAAAACCTCCGTGGAATTTACATGAAAGAAGTGCTACTGACATAGATACAGCGCCTGCCTTGATCTCGTAAAGCTGTGGTAATATAATGCATTCCTCTCTGTATCTTCTGGTCGTAACCATGACATCTGATGTAGATTTCCTCAATGCGATAAGGACTACATTATGAAAAGTAAAAAAAGAGAAGTAATGTTAGGTACGATATTTTTATGTAGAGTTGGTAAATTTACACAAAGCTATGAGAATATTTACATGTATTCTCGTTAAGACATTACTTCAATGCAAAGATTAATCATAATAGGAGTACGAATCGTTTATTTTTAGCTTTAACTGGGTGAGATGCTCGACTTTTAACATAAGTAGTGACGTGGGGTTAGGCATACCCTAGTAAGTGTGATATTAACAAAACACTTTAACAAATTTAATCAAAAGAATATATTATACTTACGTCGTTAGGAATCCATTTTGATATATCTTTTGTATCTTTTTGTTCAATTACAGCGTTAGAAGCTACATTTTGATACAACTACTTTAACCACGGCAAAAGAATATAGGTAGTCAAACATAATTTATTTAAATTTTCAAAATAAGTTTTAAACAATAAAATTGTAAGAAAACAAGATTATAATATATTATCTACAATTTACATCAGTAAGTAACCAAAATCCGCATTCTAATATAAAAACTGCAAACAGTTATTCTAACTAATCTTGGCCACAGTCCTTGTAAATGCAAGCAGTACATTCTACACAAACAAGCTTCTCATAATATTCACACTGTTTATTGGTTTTCTATTTTCGGATCTTGCAAAGAAAGCACATCGTCTTCTGTTGTTGTCAGTACGGTCTTTGACTGGCATTGGCAAATTTGTCATTCGATCTTCTCGGGGTATTCCATCATTATATAGACGGCGTTGAAGGTGAGGTAAAACGAGATGATAAACCAATACTTTTACAAAATTTATTCGCAAAGCGTCATTGACACTTGGAAAGCAATTAAACAGGATATAAGAATTTACACTAGCTATGTTTTTTACAAGACATTTAAAGATGGAAGATGACTTCTGATAATATTATGACGGGGCGTTGTAACAGAAGTTTGGGGCGCAATGGCTGACCATTTGAATATATTTTTGTGACTTACTGACTCCAGAAGCTTGTTCACATGTTCCTTCGTCTGTTACGTAACCACTTTGTAGGATACCTGAGTCGGTATTTGAGGTGTACTTTTTACTCTTTGTTTCAGGTTCTCCATCTTCACTGGCTTCGTTGTCAGTACTGCGTTCACTTCTTTCCTCAAAGTTGTTTTCTCCTCCATCACTTTCTATCTATTCATGCCACTGCAGTTAAGTACTTTCAAAGTCTGGACTGCCGTATTTTACACTATGCTTCAAATAAGCCATAACGTACATAGAATACAAATTGCTACACTACTGGTGACGTGGAGTATTAGATACCCCAAAGCAATTATGCGGCGGGATATAATATGACTTTATCAAACGCTTTACCGTATCGCTGACTGACATGTACTGCGCAGCTTCAGAGAGACTCAAGGTTGTACGCGCGCGCATAAGCTTTAGATATCAACAAGAAGAATGCATGGGGTCTTCAATACCCTACATCACCAGTTAAGGGCTAACTACTCTAGAAAAATAAGATATTTTATAATAGCACTAATTCAGGATTTCTGGAAAAAGTGATATGTGATACATGAACGAAAAGATACCTTCAAATGAGCATAATGGCAGAAATAATCGCAACTTCTAATTGAAAATACACAAGTGAATATTTGCCAAGTTTGCTGGAACCACACATTTTATATTTCTACGAAATCCATCCTAATGAACATAAGATTTTCTTAAGGAATTCTCAACGTGTAACTAATCTTATAAGTAAACTAATAACAATTACAGCAATAAGTTTTGCTTTGCAATCATTTCATTTCAGTGTCTTTAAGTGCTGTTAAGGGTATAATTTACCGAGCTGCAACGTGTCTAGTCAAACATATACTTCATGTTTCTTTTACAAATACTTGCTACCGTGGCTATGTTTAGATTACGGTGTTTGCAAACACAATTTTGCTTTGCTTATTAGCAGACGTCGGTTTCCTGGCTTTGAATAAAGTGGCTGTGAAAATTACACTTCACACAGAATATAACTGATGGAGTTCTCGAACATGTAATAATGATAACAATCAATGTTATGCGGTGAATAAGTACAAGTGTTTTTAAAGTATTCCCTCTTGCAATTCTCGCGGAGTATTCTGGATTTATGTATGTAGTGCGTGTTGTACAACAATATCTGCTGCCGAATGTACATCGGTAGAGAGGACTTTAACCCCTTGGATGATCATATGATAAAACGATAATGGTAATGGTGGTTCTCACTTATAAGCAATAAGTTTTTATAAATAGTATACCTATGCAAATAGGTAGATTTTGTTTTATGAGAGTCAGAAAGAACTAAATGTATTCCTCTCTTGAATAAGAGTACTACTAAATATACTTTAACGTAGTATTTATTTTGCAACAACAAATGTTTCGGAAACACTTATGCAACTGGCAAAGTTGGAGAATTAGTTGTAAAAAGGTAAATTGGTTCGAAGCTTTTACATACACTTTGCATAAGTCTCAGAATAAGTTTACCGCGGGTGATGATGGTGTACTATGTTTCATTGATAGATATTGTCGTTCTGTGCTTGTTACACCATTAACTACTACATTGAACCGTAGTTTGAAAACCGATACATTCCCCAGAAAATGGAAGAGAGCCCGGATTGTCCCAGTTTTCAAAAATGGTGATAAATGTCAGTTAAAGAATTATCGTCCTATATCCATACAAACTCTTTATAACCATATGTACAATAGCACTGCAACATGGATTTATGTCGGGTCGCTCTACCATAACTAATTTAGCAAATATAGCACAGTATATTAATGTATACAGTATATTATACAGATATATCGCGTGCCTTTGATACAATAAACCATCATATACTTCGTGACAGACTCAATTCATTTGGATTTTCTTCTTCGTTTTTGGCTTTGATGAAATCATACCTGAAGAATCGAAGTGGTTATATATACTACAACGGATTCACTTCAACGGAGTATAGCATACCATCGGGTGTACCCCAGGGATCTAATTTAGGACCGTTATTATTCTTACTTTATATGGATGATCCACTAAAATCAATATCCTGTCCTGCATTAGCCTACGATGATGATTTAAAAATCTATTCAACGATCTTTGCTCTCACTGAGGGGGAGAACAACCACTTGGAACTTAATATTGCTAAATGTTGTAGTTGCAAGTTAGTAACCTCATTTCACGAAACGAGAAACCATTACTTTTAAACAATTTTACTTACTTTGCAGTCAAGTCGGAAGGAACCAACGCGTTCCAACGCAGGTAAAATTTAGTAATTGGCTAATTATGACAATTTGGAACATACGAGGTACATATAAGTTATAACACCTCCGATTTTTGTTCTCAGAACTGGAAATGGATAGAAGCATGCGGTTTGTTTTAAAATAAGCGGGTACCCTTTGTCAATGCGACGTTTTCATTACAAGATCATTCGTTTTCTCCATTTGCGTGGTGTGACACCGATAGAAATTCATCGCCAGTTGAGTGAGACATGTGGTGATTGTGTCATAGATGTGTCTAACGTGTGTTCGTGGGTGCGACAGTTCAAAGAAGGCAGAACGTCGTATGACAACAAACCAAGACAATCTCGGCCTTGCACAAGCCGGTCTGACGACACGATCGAGCGAGTGGAACAGATCGCCTCCAAAGTTGGCATTTCTGTGGGATCTGCGCACACAATCCTGCATGACGACCTGAACATGCGAAAAGTGTCCTCCAGGTGGGCGCCACGAATGCTGACAGACGACCGCAAGGGTGCGTGCGTGGCATGTTGCCAGGCAATGTCGATGCGTGATGATGGCATGAATGGGACTTTCTTTTCATCGATTGTGATAACGGGTGAGACATGGATGCCCTTTTCAATCCTGAAACGAAGCGCAGGTCTGCTCAATGGAAGAGCACAGATTCACCGCCACCACAAAAAATTTCGGGTAAGCGCCAGTGCTAAAAAAATGATAGTGGCCATGTTCTGGGACAGCGATGGCGTAATCCATACTCATTGCGTTCCAAAGGGCACTACGGTGACGGGTGCATCCTACAAAGATGTTTGGAAGAAGAAGCTCCTTCCTGCATTGCGTGAAAAACGACCAGAAAGGGCTGCACGTGTGCTCTTTCACCAAGACAAACAACTTTGAAGTGATTTCTCATGCTCCCTACTCACCTGACCTGACTCCTAGCGACTTTTGGCTGTTTTCAACGATGAAAGGCACTCCCCGTGGTCACATTCACCAGCCGTGCCGCTATTGCATCAGCGATATTCCAGTGATCAAAACGGAATCATGGCGTCGACGTTGTGAAAAATGCATACGGCTGCAGGGAGATTACGTCGAGAAGTGACACAAGTTTCATAGTTTTCGTGTGATTAGTTAGTGAGAAAAAAAATCAAAGGTGTTATAACTTGAATGCACCTCGCATCTAGGGAATACGCGTGATATTTCGTGGGTCTTTTTCCTCCTTGGTTTTTTAACAAACGCCCTTGAACGAATAAAACAAATACGTTTTGCTCTATTAAAAATTAACCATTAATTATTGGATTTTATCAACCTATACCAACATGTTTTGAAGCAATGCGGCACGGGTTAACATGCTCCATACTATGAAATTTGACTTACAAGTGTTTTATGATAAAACAAAGAAAATAGTAGGATAGGCGTTCAATAACTCTTTGCTTTGAAAAATAAGGAATACTCGAATGTAGATGACTTAGACGCTTGAATTGGGCAGAACACCTAGTTTGTTCAGAAGAAACTTTCCTTAACAAACTCTACTTCTATCGGGAAGTAAGCGAACAATACTTAAAACATTACGATTTCTTTTGTTTATTGAAATTTGAAAATTGTAGTTGATTTCATAAGATGTACATACAATTTTTACTACGATAGGTAAGCTCTAAAACATTTGTTTGATAACGTATAACTTCAAGTATTTTTCTGATTTTTCACTCTGCATACAGCTGTTTAAACAAGTTTCAAATTCAAACAAAACACAAAATGTAAAGTAATTTGACCATGCATTAAGTTAATCATTTTTGTGCACAGATAACTTAAAAACAACATTTTAGTTATAATAATCCAAGTATTAGCAATACATCTTGTCTGCTTTGTGGTCCATCCGCTGTAATTATTCTGGTATGGTATACTAAAATGTCAGGTGTGATTTTAAGAAGAATACTTATAAAAAAGTTAAAGAGATATCAACCAATATGTGAAAGAGTAGTAGTTACCGCGACTGGCATCTCAAAATTATTTAATGAGATTGTTGTCCTTTAATACACTGTAATTATTATAGTAAATAAATGGAGATTTATAGATGCAAAATCTATTGAGGATAAGGTTATGTAAACATTATTAAAATAATTGCAGCTGTCTGCAGATGTGTACGGGAAAATTAATACTGTAGCCGTGAAGGTGCACGCTGCCGTTATAAATATATTGACAGTATATGACTTCAGTATTTAATACAGTACATTACATTGTATTGCAAGCAGTGTATCTAATTTCGTTAAATTATTACCATTTAATTTCTCTTCGTTAGAATACTTGGTTTTATTTACAGAAATTCACGTACTAAATTTCGAAAACAAAAGCACGGATAAATGTACTATGAAAATTTAAGTTCCACCTTACATAATGTACAAAGTAAGCGAAAATTTCGTTGCAATTTTAAGTTTAACGTTGTATGCAAGCCGCACATGTCGCGTAAGAGACAAATGCGAAGCGGAAATGTTCTCACTGTACTTCCACCCTTTCATGTGCTATATGCAAATAAGCAACGTGAATAATAAATATCGTGCGCACCCTCCTTTAAAGAACATAAAGTTGTATAAATCTCTGATATCAGCTGACGTATAACGCGGTACAGTTTCAGAGTAAAGCTGAAATTTTCATTGCAAGGTTCACGAAATTACGTCTCCTGTGCTGCGAGCTGTCAGGGGCATACGAGGATTTGATGAGCATTGTACGTTAGCGCTTGGTCCCAATTGAAATAATGGGATTAGTAATCGATACCAAACGTTGAGGGCGCTGCTTAGCAATCTAATTTCTTCACACCATGGGATATGTCCACGTTTCTCTTAAATACGTTTGCTCCACGTGTGTGTATGATATTGTTAATGTGGATTATGTAAACTATTTACAAATCTAATTAAACGAACTTGAAACGATTAAAACGGAAGAGCAGAAATAAGTGAAAACCTACCATGTCTAAAGGAGCGGTACATATAAGAAGCAACAATTTATTTCCCACAAGTTTTATTAATGGGTATAGATAACTTCTTTACGTGATGTGTTAATTCTTCTATTACGCAATATCGTACAGCAATTAGGCGTATCTGCGTTGGAGATATGTCGGTGTAAGTTATTTATACGATCTTCTCATCAATAGTTTCAAACGGTAATAAAATTTTCCTTGATAGTCGTTAAAAAAGTAATAAATTTAATTGCAAGTTGTAGAAATGATTTTACAGCTGTAATTTGTAGGAACTCCTCGATAAATGGGACAATAAATTTGAAATAGTTTCAGTGTAAATATGTTGTAATCCATTACGTAATGGCGGATTATAGAAATTGAGAGGTAATCGTAAATTTTCGAAAACAGGGTTTTCCTTCTGACCTAAGTGCGAGGGTGGATCATTAATTAGTAGAATTAGTTAAAAAGATGGTACCGGCAGTGGCGCACCGCATAAAAGTAGGTATACAATAATAGTGAAAAATAATATTGTTACCTTTTCCTGTCCTCTTGATGTCCGCTGTGGCAATTGGCAACCGCCCTGATAAGCTGCGTAGAATTGCAACATCAGCAACGCTTCCGTTGTCGATTCATTCAGCCGTGGACGGTGTTGTGAATACGTTGTCGTATACTTCGAAAATGATGGTTCGACATCCAGTGAAGTAAGATTTGCAAATGTCAGATATTCCTTTTCCTCATCTGGACACTCTTGATTTTTAGTTATAGACTGAATTTTTTGTAAATCGAGATTTTTCGTTAAAATTGCACCAAATTTTTGAGCAACATCAACTCCTATAGCGTTCATCAAGTTTTCTAGAACGGCTTGTAAATTGTTTGTGCAGTTTAAAGCGTCTCGTGCAGATAAGTGACTGTTCTCTAATTGCTCAATAGCTTGTGCAACTTCAGAATAGTTCATGGAAATTTCATCTATTTGTTGTTGAACGTCCGAATTGGAAAAAAGTTGCTGACTATCTCGAACTGCTGCAGAATCATTTGAATCAAGCTTCAAGATGACATTTTTCACTTGTGAAAAATATTTCTGATAGTAAGATACTGCCTGGAGCCATGTTCCCCATCGCGTTATTACAAGCTGAGGTGGTGGTGGTAATTTCGGACACAATTGTTTGAATACACGGATGTGTTTGGGAGATTTGATGAACACATTTTTGGTAGATGCTATTAACTTATCCACCATCGGATACTTCTTTCGAATGGTTTCTGCTACGAGGTGACATGCGTGCATAAGGCATGTTATGTGAAGAAGAGTCGGAAAGCATATTTTCAACATCCTACCAACTCTCAGCATTGTTGCGGCTCCGTCAGTAACGAACATTGTGACTTAGGTTTCTGTGATACAAAATTCTCTCAACGAATCTTTTATTACCTTGACAACGGTTTCTGCATTAGTTTTCTGAATCTTTTTACTGGATAACAACAATGAAGCTGGTGAACCATCACGTTTTAAAGGACGCGCTACAACATGAATGACGCTGTGTTGACGTTGTTTCATCCACACATAGGCAGATTTTCTTATTTCTCAACTCGTCTTTTATACATTCCTTTACTGTACCTTGCACACGTGACAAATTGTATCGTAATTGCATAGATGTTGGCAGCTTCCATGAGGGAACGTACTTAGCCCAAAAACGACGAAAGTGTTCATTAGATACTAGATGTTGTGGGATGTTGCACACACTTAACAAAAATAAAATCATGTAAAAATTGCCAGTATGGAATACTGTTTCTTAAATTCAATACATGACGTTTACTTTTACAATGTTTTCTACATTCAAAGCTATCGCGACTTAACAATCTGCTATTGCATATTGTGCAATAAATATTCTATATTCTAATCCAGGGAAATGCCTGAGATATTTATTCACATTCGAAGGGAACGTTACACCCGTTGGGCGTCCCATCTCCGCGTACTTATTTGACGTGCAGCGTGCAACGTACTGTCGCTTTGAACTCTTTCGCCATACTGTCGAGATCGACTACCAGTTGAAAATTACCCCCACCCACGCCGCTACCGCTACGCTACTGCCATCCGGTACCACCTTTTTAACAAACTCTATTAATTAGTGAGCCTAGACAAGGGAACACAAGTTTTTTGGTAAAAAATTATTTTATTTTCCAACGTAGTCTCTTGGAACTCATTATATTTAGTCCACCGATATTCAAGTTTTCTCATTCCTTCGAAAATGTAAGCTTTATCAAACTTTGGGAAGTATGCGTTAGTTTCAGTAATTATCTCCTCATTCGACTTAAATCTCTTTCTACCAAGCAGTTTTCAGGATGGGAAGGAAGAAAAAGTCGGAGAGCCAAATTTGGTGAATACTGCAGATGTAGAAGCAGTCTCAAGTGTAGTTCATGTATTTTTGCCATTGAAACAGCCGAAGTGTGAAGACGTGCATTAACCTACAGAAAAAGCACTTGTTTCTTCTTTAAGTGGAACCTTTTGTGTTGTATTGGATCATGTAGATGATCTAAAAGTGATAATATTCTCCTGTTATTGTTTCACCTTTTTGATGGAAATCAATAAGGAGAATCTTACTGCAGTCTCAAAAGACAGTGGCCATAACCTTTCTGGTCTAGTATACGGTCTTCGCCTTCTTCGGGGCGTTTGCATCAGCCTCAGTCCATTGTATCGACTGTTGTTTCATTCCGGATGTATAATGTATTCAGGTTTCAATTAACCGTTATTAGTGGACGTCCTTCGGAGAATATATTACCTTCGCTAAATTGAGTATTGGAATGCGTTTTCGATCACGTTTGTGATCAACCGTCAACGAATGCGGCACACATCTTGCACATAATTTTTTCATACTCAATTAACTACGCAAAATCTAAATCACCGATACATATGAGATGTATAAAGTCTCTACTATTTAGCGCACGTTTATTCGATGGTCATCCAATACTATATCGTGGACTTTTATAATTATTTCTGGAGTATTCACGTCCTCTGGGCGTCCACCGCGTTGTCCATCAACCATACTGGTTGATCTGATCACGTTTAAATTCAGCGTTCTATGATTACAATCGATGGAATTTGGTACCCGTAAACAGACTCCAGTTTAGCTTTGATTTCATCGTTTGTTTCGTTTTATAAATAAGAACCTAATCACTGATCGGTACCCCATCTTTCTCACGTGTAAAAATAGACTAAAAGCAGTCCCTTTCTGTCCATAAACTTCGTTACAGTCGGAACGAAGACAAATTTTGACAGTTTCGTTTTGAAGAACTGCGAACATAACTTTTTTTATTAATATTGACCTCTTTTTTTTAGATTTTCTAATTACTGATCCACTATTATGCTAAAATATACACTTTTTTTATTATCATGCGAGTAAAACTTACAAATTTTGATTTACTTAACATCTTGTGTACCAAGAAATAATTTCATAGTGTACATAGTTGATTCTACATAAGTAAGTTTTATGTAAAACATTTTGCAATTAAGTAATTGATTAAGCAATAGACCGTATTGAAATAGGTGAGACATTCAGTACATCACATTGCGCGTTGTGTAAGAATGAGAGGCTAACTATTATGTAAGATTAGAAGTCGATTTTACACAGAATAGCTTTTCCTCGTTTACGAGAAGGAGGCGTTCATTTCTTGATTTAACAAGGAATAAATTGCCTCTTCCAGACTTTACATACATAGCTTTCACCCATAAACAAATTTAGGTTCTCATTAACACATTCTTTGTGAAAATATTAAAAGTGAATAGTTATGCAGTAGGAGTCCGTGTTTTGTGTAACACAATTCTGGTTACCTATTACAGTTACAAGTCGAGCCACTACATATAATAAAAGGCCCGTTTTATCGAGCATAAATACTAATATTTGTATTTATTAATTTAGAGTTGGAGAATTGGTAGACCATCCAAAATCATCCCAAATGATAGAATATAGCAATTGACTTTTGATCTTTATCCATTATCAGAGAGATAACGAATATTACTTGCACTAACCATTGCAATATTGCTGTTCCCTCCTTTGTTCTGTTTCATGTAATGAATATTGTAGCCGTAAGGTTTCATTTCGATTTAGATGTAGGTAAAATTGTCCTCTCAGGATGCTTTGCTTTGAAATGCAAAACTCATTCCTCGTTTTATTCATTTTTGTAGAAGAGTGATTAGTTTCGTGAAATATGCCAACAAAACCTACAAATTATTTGGTTCTTTAGCATATAGTAATATCGTATTAAGTAGCGTTCACAGTGGGGTAGTGTAAAACTAATGTAAGAATTAGTGCGAAACATTGCACTAATTTCGTTGATATATTAATAGCTCATAACCTAAATTTTATTATAGATCTATCGCATTCGATTGTGGAGTGTCTCTTTTTAAGTTAAATATGTCATAACCTTAAAAGCACGCGTACAAATTAGCGTGAAACTGATAAACTGACATGAACTTTGTCTCTCATGTCTTTAAAGACTCAAAAACATTTACTTGATGTTTGCTACGATGGTGTATCAAATATGACGGGGCCGACTTTCTTAAAAATCCCGGAGGGCTTCTAGACCTCGAAGGGGTTGATGCGCAGGTAGCCTGTACCGTTAGGGAGAGGGCAGAACCGACCGCAATTCTCTCGGGTCCCTTTAGTATCAAAAGAAACCATGAGCGGGAAAAAAGTGCATGTCTCCGTGGAGCAGCGGATTATCATTAAGTTTTTGGGCAACGAGGGGGTGAACCCAACCGAAATTTTGCGGCGATTGCAGACACAGTTCGGGGACAACGCCCTGTCAAGAACCCGTGTGTTTGCATAGCACAAAACATTTTTGGAGGGCGTGAAAAGATCGAGAACTCATAACTCTCGTTGAAATCATTGCAGAGGTAAACATCAGCTACGGGAGTATCCAACGGATCGTGACAGATGACTTGGGATTTCGTAAAGTGGCCGCTAGATGTGTTCCACGTCTGTTATCGGAGGATCACAAGCGATTGGAGGTTTCGCAGCGACTCTTCAATCGATACCAGCAAGAGGGTCAGGCTTTTTGAATCACATCGTCACCTGTGACGGAACTCGGGTGCACCACTACACACCCGAGTCGAAACAGGCATGTATGGCGTGGAGAAAGAGCGGCGAGAGGGCACTGGTAAAGGCAAAGACGCGGTTATCAGCCGAAAAGGCAATGGCAAGTTTTTTTTTTGATCGGCAAGGTGCTTTTCATGTTTATTTTCTCCACGATCGACACACAATTAATGCGCAATACTATTGTGAAGTACTGGATGCCGCAAAATTGTCATTTCGAAGGAAAAGGAAGAAGCAATCGGCCAGAAGTGTCATTCTTCTGCATGACAACGCCAGGCCTCATGTGGCTAACGCTACGATGCAAAAAGTGGATGCATTAGGATGGGAAACGCTGGAACATCCACCCTATATTCCAGACTCGTCACCTTGATTTACATCTTTTTGGACCCCTCAAAGAAGCGCTTGGAGGCCAGCGTTTCGACCACAACGAAGCGGTGGAAGCGTTTGTGCTCCTACGGCTACACGAACGTTCGAAGAGTTTTTACGATGATGGAATAAAATCTCCCATTCTGATGGGAAAAATGAATTTCTAGGGCGGGAGAGTATGTAGAAAAATAATATATATTTGTAAGCTTAGTTAAATAAGGTCCCGTTAATATTGGATACAACCTCGTAATATCTGATGTTCCCTTGTGTATGAAGCTTCGAAACCTCTAACTCCCTTAATCTGTCTTAGGAAGCAATGTTCCATTCTGCCAATTCACTGAGTTGTGCATTAACTTATTTTCCCTTCTTAGGTTAGGTACTAATCCAATTGTGCTAATTTTCCCGTGCCCAGCTACGTTTTGAATTCTGAAAATGTATATATTGGTTTGCATTTAAGAAAATGTTCGTAAATCCGATGAAAACAGATGATTGACATTTATTACTTAAAATTTACCAACAAAAGGAAATATAATCAGGTCTGTTCCTGTGCGAATATGATTTAGCTTGGCAATGATATCCTCAACAATAATATTTCTGACAAATGCAGCCCACTAAAAATGCCAGAAGATAAATAATCACTATATAACAGTTAATATAACTAACAGTATCTACTACGACCCCTAAGAACTGTATGTTGGAACAGTTAATGATCTTTTTCAAAGTTTAACATATTTCTAAGATGCTTTAAAATATTTCGAAACTGGTTCTAAAATCGAAAGAAACATCTTGCAGGACATCTATCAACGTTCGACAGCTGTCAACACCTTATTCTTCAACTTTATTTTTAATTGACATTCCAAAAATACGCAACTTTTGTAGACAACTAAATGTTGGGATGATGGAAGACCTCACCTATCAACTTTGTTGGTAATCTAGTGTTAATGCATAAGCGAATAATAATGCAAATTTTTTTTAAATGGTTAGAGGTGCTCTACTTGACAAAAATTGGGTGAAATTATTGCGTCCCAGTATTGTTGAGAAAAATCATTAAAGTTACTGAATTAAGAACGGCAAAATCTTCTCTGAACAAAGCCAAAGAAACTTGATCAACATTTCCAAAGAAAATCGCAGAAGCTGTAAGGGAAATTACGATCCAATTAAATAATGGTTTTAATGTGTTCCGAGAGTACTGTTGAAAATATATCTACTACGTGGAAATATACAACTCGACCGGGTACGAACGATATTTATACGGGTTTTTGCTTTTTTTATTTAACCCATCGTACCCGAAAGAATAAAAAAGCTACGTTAGCGCTAAATATACTGTGATTCCCAGGTTCCATAAACATTCCAAATAAATAACATAAAAATAATTAATAATGCCTTTTACAAATTAGTAAGAATGTAATTTATTTATTTGTTAATTCGAACGATCCTTTTTTTGATAGTGTTGAAAAATTGTATGGAGAACACGTCGATTTTATTTTCCAGCAGGATGGCGCCTCCTGTCATACCACGCGTTCAGCCAAATAATGGATTGTCCAATAAAATATAAAAGTTTTGCCTTGGCCCTCAAGTAACGCGGACTTAAATATAATCGAAAATGTATGGCACGAAGTAAAAAGTACCCAAGGAACAGTCCTCGAAGAACATTGCTGATTTCAGAGCCAACGAAGACAAATCTGGGACACGTTAACTCCTGAATTTTGCAACAAGCTTGTAAGAAATATCCCAATACGTATTTGAGCGGTTATCAAGTCAAAAGGAAACGAGTTACTAGATTTATTGGTTAGTTAATTTGGTTTTGCGTTCCAGCCTATAATTATCAAAATTTTTTGTTCTTTTTTTTAAAATGTAACTATTTATTGCAGCTTAATATATATATATATATATATATATATATATATATATATATATATATATATTTTCTGAATGTAAGAATGTACGACATGTTTTTGTCAAAGTGTGAGTAGATTTTCTTTCAAACAATCGTCTATTAAGAACATTAATAATAAAATAATATAGAATTATTGCACTGGGTCCTAACATACGTATATTCGTTAGGGCTCGTAGAAGAGAATACAAATCAATTGTTACTTTCATACCAAATTTAATACACTAAATTACGCACTTTATCATCGATGCTTCCACGGCACACGTGATGAATTACTACCGTACAATAACCTATGTAAGAAGCAAATAAAGCTGTACCGGTATATACGGCTTCTCATTGACTAACTGTGTTGTAAGATATTAATAAAGCACTTCTATAAAAGGAAGACTAAATTGTAATTTATTTATATGACTTTATTATTTTTTGCGGCCTTAAATTAACGGACAACCAACAATAATGCAGCTGAAGTTATTGAGTTTAAGTACGGCTTGTAAAGGAAACGAAAGAAAGGATTCGACGGTGCATCGTCGGAAAGAAAAGGAGAAAACGATGCAGTTGCAAGTTTGATTTATACAGAACAATGCAAATAAACTTTAATTGTAATTTATTGTATTTTAACTAGTCGCCGGCAACTCCCGTAACATAATATAGGTATCTCTGCCTAAATAAAAGGAATACCTCGACAGCTCTCGGAAAATGTTCGAACAATAGCTATCTCCTACAAATACTCTTCAAGAGAGTAAAAGGCGTAGGATGATCAATGATTCATACGTCACGTTTTAAATAATGTTCTTGGGGTACAAAGTGAACTTACATTGTGGCTAATATACATGGCGTCTTTGAAAAAAATTATGTTTATGATGGCAAGTATTTAAAAAAGTATACTGGAATAAGTGAAATTATTGTTTTGTGTATATCGAGGTCATATTTTGAATGAAGAGTTATTTATGGTCTTTTTCTAATGAGTGAATTTATGGCAATAGCAATTTATTCTTATTGATTGTTATCAATTTTAAAACTGCCAAAGGTTTCTTGGCTCAACAAAAAAAAATACAACTATTTTGACAGTGATTGTTTTTCTAGCTAACAGTTTTAGAACCGTTACACTTCAAGTGACGCACCTAAGCACGGTGCAACCAATCAGATTTATTTGTCACTTTGACAAGTTTTGCCATGTCGTTTCATAATCTTCAAAATTTCCCATAGATTTAAACATGTTTAGTTGGTTAGGTAGGTCCACCAAAGATGTGGACCAGGAAGTCTACGACAACGTTCTCGAGGGCCTTAAGAAGGTCTACAAGAATAAACTACTTCCACTAGAAGAACACTACATGTTCCATGAGTTCCATTCGCCGAAGTTAAACGACGCGGATTTCGATGCAAAGCCACTTATACTACTTGTAGGACAGTATTCCACTGGTAAGACGACTTTCATCAAGTACTTGTTGGAAAGAGATTTTCCTGGGATGAGGATCGGCCCCGAACCAACGACGGACAGATTCATAGCTGTAATGTATAATGAAAAAGAAGGTATCATACCTGGAAATGCCTTGGTTGTAGATCCAAAAAAGCAATTTCGACCGTTATCCAAGTTCGGAAATGCTTTTCTGAATAGATTTCAATGTTCCATGGTAAAATCGCCAGTTTTAAAAGGAATATCAATTATCGACACGCCGGGAATCTTAGCTGGAGAAAAGCAACGAATTGATCGTGGTTATGATTTCACAGGAGTATTAGAATGGTTTGCTGAAAGAGTTGATAGAATTATCTTACTATTTGATGCTCATAAATTGGACATCTCTGATGAGTTTCGACGATCCATCGAAGCGCTGCGAGGTCATGACGATAAAATTCGAATCGTACTTAATAAAGCAGATATGATAGATCACCAGCAACTTATGCGCGTCTATGGAGCATTAATGTGGTCTCTCGGTAAGGTATTCCAAACACCGGAGGTGGCTAGAGTCTACATAGGTTCGTTTTGGGATCGTCCGCTGCGGTACGATATCAACAGGAAGTTGTTCGAAGACGAAGCTCAAGATTTATTTAAAGATTTGCAAAGCCTACCAAAGTACGCCGCCTTAAGAAAATTGAACGATTTGATTAAGCGTGCTAGATTGTGTAAAGTTCATGCTCACATATTGTCGGATCTACGCAAGGAGATGCCAAACCTTTTCGGTAAGGATTCCAAGAAGAAAGAATTAATTAAGAACTTATCAGCGGTGTTCGACAAGCTACAGCGGGAGCAACAGATTTCTTCAGGTGACTTCCCAGAACTTTGTAAAATGAAAGCCAGCCTATCCAAGCATGATTTTACAAAATTCCATTCGTTGAAACCAAAGCTGATTGATACCGTAGACACCATGCTCAGTCAGGATATTGCACAGTTAATGTCGATGATACCTCAAGAAGAGCTTGGCTCGGAAGAGAACAGCTTCCTAACGGGTGGAGCATTTGAATGTGTTGAAGATACGATTTCTCCATTCGGGTATAAACGTGGTGAAGGAATTAACGCGGGTATTGGCGAAATCGAATGGATTGTTAATAGGGAACGCGAAAGATACGACGAGGTTTTCAAAAATTTGAGCCCAGCCAATGGAAAAGTTTCTGGAAGTGCGGCTAAATTAGAAATGGTGAAATCGAAACTTCCGAACGCAATTCTAGGAAAAATTTGGAAACTAGCCGATATTGATAAAGACGGTTACTTGGATAAAGACGAGTTCGCATTGGCTATGCACTTAATAGATGTGAAAGTAGGCGGTAGTGATTTACCGGATGAATTACCTTCACATTTAGTACCCCCAGCGAAACGCGATAGATTTTGAGAATATTTATTTGTTTTTTTTTTTTGTAAAAATAAAGTTTTAAATGACTATTGTACTTACTTTAAGTAGCTTGCATATCTCAGCTTGTACTGATATGGAATATTTATCTTAGGAATAGGCGTTATAAATCGTTTTTACAGGAGACACTGTTGTTACCTTGACTTTCTTGTAGGTACAAGTGCCACCTCGTCATAAGATCCTGTTTTACAAAACAAAAAAATTAACAATGAAGTATCATACAATAGAGGATATACTTACCAATAGCATAAGTATAATTTATAGTCTTGTACTATAAATCATTTCATATGATCTGTACCACCCACAAAGGGTATTGAATGATAGAGTTACGAACGACTGAGACCACTAGTACTTTCGAATGACACACCGACGGGAAATAACTTCATAGTTTTTATTTTGTACACATTATATACATCGTTGTTGTATTTACATATCTTTTCAAGCAAAGCTTTATTAATTCTGATACAGATGTCGCAAAAATAAGGAACGTCAGTGGTGTACAGGATACTTGCCGAAAAGAATGCGATGAGCGGTTTTAATACAATTTAAGATCTATTTCATGGTTTGAGCGGTTTTGCAAAGCTACTTCGGATTCAGTTCCGAGATTACGTTGATTGATGGCGGAATGCTATAACTTTTTTAACTTGACATAGAATTATTTTGCTTCGCCTAGTACATGTGCTTAATATTTAGCACGTAACCTGTTGAATTCGAACATAATCTGAAATAACAAGTCGATGTCTTTTTGAGGTGTTCCACATAAAAGAGTTATTATCACTCTAAGAATTAAAATACCACCAAGCAATTAAAGTTATAGTATATTAACTAATTGAGTTGACGAATCATATTGAGAAAGGTTTAAATTCTAGCAGGATTTTGTACGAGAATGGAGGGCAGTAAGTGAGAATCGTAATGAAAAAATTCGCTGCACCACTCGTTCCTTTTGTTTCTCATTATATTCTCAAAATATATTTTGGTAATGAGAAACTTGATATAAAGGATAGAAGTAAATAGAATGGAATCAAGTTTGGTAAATAAGGTGACTGATGCGCAATCTGGAACCGCGTTCCATCAATATACCTAGTTCCTTTTAAACAGTTTCATTCATGTGGTTACGAAAAAGATCATTTTGGAATAAAACTCTTTTCCTGGGTTCCACTGGGTTCTTGGTAAAAGCTTCAAATTGTCTGTAGATGGCATCCGAATTTGATCCGAATTCAGTAAAGGTGGACATTACCAATTCAGCTCTACAGATTTCAATGTCCTCAATGTGATATACAGTGTGTGCAGGTTTAGTTATATCCTCACGATTTTAACAAAGTCCTTAATATTAATTCTTTAAGCACGCTGTCGGTTATGGTTATGGTTGTGGGCAATGAGAAGTTAGATGGATCCCACAGAATTTAGGCCACAATAGGCCCATTATGCATCTCTCTATGCTGGGGAGTCCTCTGGGCCATCAACCAACCCACTGGCTTGGCATAGATTAGGACGTTGCCCAGAGGAATCGCCCTAATGGCGGCAAGACGCAGTCGTTCGTCACCCAGCATTGTCCTTCTAATTGACGTCAGCGCCGGGCACTTGCACAGGAATTGTTCCAGTGTTTCGTCTTCAGCTTGGCAGCCCCTGCATGATAAGTCTTCGGCTAATCCCATCTTGTGAAGGTGTTTCTTTAACCGACAATGTCCAAACAGTAAACCAGCAGCCATGCAAATGCTTGTTCTGGACAGTTTCAGGTATCTTAATGCTGTCCACCTGTTCCAATACGTCAAGGTGACTTTAGCGGTACAATAGGAATTAATTTCCCAAACCTTTTAAGAATTTTTCATGGGTGATAGTTCTGATCCTTTCATCAAGCGCATACACAGGCGGTCGAATGGAGGGTTCTGGACCGCGTACAGTCATTCTCGAACTCTGTCTGCTTCTTGTCAGGATTACCATTGTAGCCCTTCAGCTACATTACGTTGATATTATTTGTTTCAGAGACCAAGGATAGAGCTCTGTGGAAGTCTAGCAGCAGATTCGAGGTTATTGGTCGATTCAGCGCTAATACTACTTGCTTGCTCTCGGTAAACAGGTTGATGTTTCAGTCTACAATCTTAAGGTCAGTTAAGCAGTACGCTCCTAGGGTCAGCGCTGAGATTTCCCCTTGGAAAGCGGTAATCTCTATCCCTAGCGATCAGGATTCTTTTAGGTGGAACTTCTCAGAAAATACTTCTGCTTCAATTCCTTTGTTGATTTTTGATCCGTCTACGAAAAGACATGAATTGTCTTCATCGCTGTTGGTCTGGTGATGCGTTAAAAATTCATAGACAAAGAGAGGTGAAATGTTATCTGTCCCAGCCTCCAAATGTATTGCAAGCGTTCTCCCGGATTTTGCGGTTCATCTCAGTCGTCCTGCTTTATACCATTACATAGCAGCCGGATCATGGTAGACAGCCTCACTTGGTCGACAACTAAGTCAAGAGGCGGCAGGCAAAGCATGATCTTCATCATTATTATCGCTTCTGCAGATCCAAGTTTCTCACTAATCGCCCAAATTACTACAATCCTACAACTTAACGGCAGATGCTTGCATTTAATTAGTTCATTTCCTTCAAAAGCGAATACTGAATCGCACCCAACTCAAACACTTTTTACGTAGGTTTTTTTAAACAGTTGTGAGTGGGCATTGCAAATTGACGAAATGTCCTTTATCATATAATTTCTGTTAGAGGGCGCTAGTGGTAATTACAGCTCTCTGTCAAATCATCCTTGCACAATAATGCGATCTATGGGCAACTTAGTTACTCAGTGTTTGTCATACTACCGCACAGTCCTTGCTATCACTATTAGTCAACTTACAGTTAGTCAACAAATGTGTTTCTCATGAAGTACTTTGAGAGACTTCGATATCTTTTACCAACAGTAACTGTCTGAGTCGTAATCACTGTAACAGGAATTTTAAAAATAGATAGGCTGAAATGGTTGATTTCTGTATTTTGCGTGAATTTCGAGGTTTACAGCTTAAAATTAGTAGTAATTAGTACCTGCTTAATTCGGTTTCAGTTGCGCTTGCTTAAGTAATTTGGAATAAATTGCCGACATCGGTGGTACAGGCTTTGCATTTTAACTTACTATTAAATAAGAGTCAAATAAAAGTATATCGCCTTCATTCTCATAGAGCGTTTATCAACTTCGTGCAGGAAGAACAAATGTAAACTCATTTAACTTAATTAAAACGAGAGAAGGCGGTGTTTGTTTTGAAAACATGCAAGAAAGGGAGAGAGAACAACAAAATGAAGCGAATTAATATCTACTGTACGAAAGATCGTCGCGGTCTTTCTCTTCTTTCTTAATTTGTAGAGTCAAAATATTTATTGAGAAACCGTATTTTATTACGAAAAGGCTAATTACCTGTGGATACGAACTAATATATATCTACCGATCACACGGCGACGTAATACGTACCTATCCGTAACTAAGTTAATTAGGTGCAGCTCCTTTTCATTACCTTTGTGAAGGTATTAATAACGCTTTGTCGTCAAGTACGAGCCTAGGAGCAAGGATTACAAAATAAATTACGTTTAAATTGATTCTCATGGATAGGAACTAATTTTGGATTTCAGACGAGTCATCTTAAGGAACGAGCAAGCCAGAAGCTAATACGCGGGAATACTTTTTCGTAACTTGTACAGGATGTTTCATGGTGCACGTTATGATAATAATAATGTTTTGATTTTCTTTCATGATAGTATATGTTGACAACGTCGAACATAATTTGAAAATGCAATGTATAATAGTTACCCCACTTAAAAAGTTAAACAGAAACACATCTTTCACAAATTATGACCAGCGAAAACGTCGTCGGTAGGAGTAGTAACAATTAGTAGCTAAGAACGTCTTTACTGCAGTCTTGAAGGAATCTAACTTAAGAACATTTTCAAAAAATAGTGAGCAGTGCAGAATACGTCTTGGCAAATTTATAATCATTTGCCAAGACGTATTCATTTTTCAAAGAGAGATGTCTTACGTGGTTCATGGTATAGGCGCGTCCTATGAGTGTTGTACGTATTTGGGGTCATTATGAATTGGTCAATATTACTCTTGAGGGACACTGCGGCTCGGTATTGTAATATTTTAAATGTAGAAAATTATTAAATAAAAATTTACTTTTTCGAAATTAATTTGATTAACTGTGCGGTCCGAAGGTTCGGGAGTGTCCTAAGCACACTCTTTCGGCAATTTTAATTAAACTAGATACCAATGAAATTTTACGAGAATTAAAAACAAAAGGAAATCTAACCTGGAATTATGACTTTGAACTTTATGTTTATGTTACCCACCGGAAACCTGCTTATTTTTCAATCACCAAATTTGACTTTTACCTCGTATTTATGGTACGATTTAAACGTTAAACACTTAAAAACGGGGAACACAAAAAAACACGTGTTACCTAGAAGAAAATCTTAGCTCAAAGTAAGAAATTAATTAGCGTCCCTTTACTACCTTATTTTAATTGCGATAGCGATTGTTTCAAACACAGCAAATTTATTTAACTATTCGAAATATTATTTGATGGTGAATTTCCAAGGAATATCTTTATTTTTAAAAGTAGCATAATGCATACCATGCAGTGACGCAACTGGAAGGCTTAATCTAGGCTATTCTATGATAAACAATACCACTAACAACCGTACAATAATAAAATTTACTGATTGAAACGATTACATTAGGAACGATACTTAATTTTTGAAATTAAGCTGCTTCCGAATTTTCTCACTTGTTGTAGGAAAATATTCCATTAAATTTGAAAGATTTACGATATGAAGAAAATGAACAGGTCCTTATCCATTCCCCCAAGTTCGTTGTTGACTGGACTTATATTAATTCTCTGGCACCCCCGCTCCAGTGATCGAAGGCCATATAAGGAGTTGGAGCTACTGAGAAAGTGTTAATAGCCGCCAGAGGGATTTTGAAATTGAACGAGTGGACATACTGACAGACTATATGTGCCGCTAATGACAGCTACGTTCGAAGTTGACAATTATAACACTACAGTATATATATACAAACAAGGAACAGTCAGTAAGTTGTTTTTGATAAATATAGGTCCCTTCAGGATTTGCCAAAAACCAACATATTTTTTTCTAGATATCAATACAAGTTGGTAATAGGCATGGCTCCATATTAAGATATTATAAACGAGAATCGAGTATTCCAGGGCATGGTATACAATCAGATTATTGTCAATGTTTATCTCGGATAATATGACACTGCTTGAAAAACTAAAACCAAGATTATTGCCAAATTGGCGAGGGATAAATCGTTGCTGATTAAAATATATCAATACCGTTTTATTCTAATTCATAATTAACCTGTTTCTGCAGCGCTAGGTAGGTAGAAATTTCGATTACAACGCGGCGTATCTTGAATCTAAGTTTGCCACGGACTTAGCGGAGGCAGCAACAAAGATTTCATCCGCATAGGTCACAACATGCGCGGAGGTGAAAAATCCAGTCAAATCATTCGCGAATATAAAAGAAAATAGAGGACCCAGAAGGAAAGCTTTGGCCGTCCAATTTAATTGGCGAGACTATATCAGACACGTTCCTCCGGGGTATCTCCACCTTGACGTAGGCTCCTAGCCGGATAGAAGAGCTTGCGTGCTCTAATAAATCTGAGAGTTATGCTAGTGGTAGCATTGCCACCCATTCTGGACAGGTCGAAGGTGAAGGGCCAGACCAAGAGTGATACCGAAGACCCGACTCCAAGGTGCAAGGTAAAGTGCCGAGGGATGAATGGCCGCAAAGGTTAATCTGCGGTCGCGAATCTTCCTCTGGGAGCACCGGGCGACACTCCCTTGAAAATAGTCTTACCTGGTCATGCGGGGCTCTGACTGTGTGGACCGATACTTCCCTAGCTTCTCATGGGAACAGCATGGAGAAAGAAAAATCAAAAACAAAAACAAAAAAACCAAGGTGAAAACCAAACCAGGTTCTAAGGCTGAAGTGCCAAAAGAACAATGCGAGGCTCCCAAAGCTGAACGACAGGGAACCTCAATGAAAACCGACCCCCAGAAAGGCGGAGGAATGGAGGCAGAAACGCCCGGAACCTCAGATACGCCAAAAACAGGAAAGGAGGCGATCAGGGTCGAGTCCTACTAAGCAGGGTTAGAAAGTCTGTTAGAACAATAGTAGGCCTGCTAACATGAGCAGCTTAGGCCTGACGGAGGAAACAGCGTGTAGATTCTGCCAGATGGAAGAAGATACTGCCGTGCACGTGCTGTGCGATTGTACAGCACTAGCAAGAATACGGCTCTTAGAAGTGGGATCGGAATATCTAGAAGCTGAAACTTGCGCAAAGGGATCACTGACAAGGCTGCTAGGTCTGGTGAAAAAGGCAAAACTAGCGTAACAATAGATCTGAAAAGATGGCAGTGGGATAGCTCAAGAACCACCTCGAGAATGAATCCAATCTAATCTAATATCAGACACGACTGCACCCATCGTCCGGCCCGACAAAATGGATCAAAAGCTATCCAACACCTTTCCCTTGTCTAAACCATTTGACGCTTGAAATAAATTGAAGGAAATTCCTGCCACCTAATTGGCTTTAATTTCTCTGTAGATCAATTGCAAAAACTCCATTGAAACCGTTTCGGCGGATGTCGATTTAAGAAAACCATTTTAGGCCCTCGGGCTATTGAGGACCTACATATGAATAGGTAGTTACTTTGGAAGCTTTTGCTACTTTTTAACTTCGTTTTCCATAATGGTTGACTTATTATCTTGCTTTCTGGATTAGTATTGATGCAATTGGAAGTAACGAACACTTTTTGATTTTAATAATCTGCTACAAATCGGTTGCCTCAACATTCTGATTCACCAGTAACCTTTTGTTATGAATTTGTTAGAGATACAGTGATACATACATAAATCGTAGTTAATATCCGAGATGGATAACCCTGCGGTTTCAAAAAATTTTGATTACCTAAGCCTTTATGTAAACCCCATCAACTTCCAGAGTATACGCATAAATATTGACACCAGAGCTTATTTTAACATATTTAATGTGAAGTATTATAGTAGCACTTTAGAAATATATTACTTGAAAACCAGAACCGGAAATATCATAGTGACGATTAAAACTTGCATAAAATGGATGGGAAAGGTAGCAATAAACATAGCGGTTAGGTGGCTTATACAATTTAAGTTGAATAACGTGAGTACCAAGTGAGTTTAGTTGTTGTTGAAAGCAAACATTATTATACACAGGATGTATTTCAAAATTACTGACAGGGGCGGTGAATTTTTGGTAACATAATTTAAGGCCCTTGAATGAAAAACTTTTTTAAACCATTTAATTCTGAAAAGTGAGTTTAAAAAAGCATTGTTAAGAAAAGAAAGTTTCTTGGTGATTTTTGTGTGTACTCTACACACTATTACAGAAAATATTGTGTCAGAAAGTGTGGTGAATATGGCCTAACCAATAGCTTATTTAGTAATTTTTGCGTTGAGTTGAAAGGTAATGAAAAGGAAACAACTTGCCTTTTTCTTCACTTTCCCTTTGCTTGCTTTTATGGCAATAGATCCTGCAAGAAAAGACAGTGAAAACCTCATAAGCTCAATCATATATGACTACATATATGGTCGCACAGAGTAGATAAGAATATACAAACTGATACCGCAGTGTCTGGTGTGCTTAGCTGTCTCTAGATCCGGGGTTCGAATTCTGGGCCTGACAACCCTCAAAGTGAGGTTTTTAGAGGTTCTCCTCACTCCACGGCGAATACTGTGACATCTTGATTAATATTAAAGCGGCATGTAGGTTACTGAAATTATTTATAAAGGATACCTTGTTTCACCCATATCATTATTTTAAACTACCTAGACAATGAAAGATGTAAATATGTATCAGTTAGTATTTGTTGTAATAGTTTTCCAATTGTAAAATTCTGTGTAGTTGTACAGTACTTGTACCCATTGTGGACATAATTTTGTCGTTTACTTTCTTAAAACCCTCCATTTGCAAAATAAGTTGAAAATTAGAAACACGGGATATTTTCGTGCACATAAAAATACGAAGTTCTATGTGTTGTGTTAAAAAGCATGAAAGCCATTGCATGTACCTGTCATGGTCTTCTTCCCGCAGGACTTCTCGTATAAAGGATACCGTCTATAAAACTTCTATTATCTTAAAGTAGAACACTTAGTCTCCATTTGTAGCAACGTTTAACCTGAAATAAGACCGAAAGAAAAGGCGAAAGTTAATATTAAATTCTTTCCTAATTTACCTCTTAATTTGTAATGCATCTATAGATATGTAGATACTTTTTGTATATCTTAAGTTATTGCTTACGATACCGCTCTATGAATAATACATTATACTTAGGGGGTATATTTTTTCTGCGTCTTTTTTTCTATGCATCGGCCTGGCTTTGTAAATTTTTCCATCTTTGCGGTTTTGTCGAATATATTATTCAAAAGCCATCGAGGTAGAAAGAATTCCCGGTATACACACGTAAATCTCAAATCCGTTAGGTTTAAAATTCTCGTGGCATACTAAGACAATGGTCCATTCGATGATCCCCCGCTGCTTGACGAAATAAAAACATTAGGCCGTCATGACGAGCACATTTAGGTATTAAGGTGGGCCTTTTACTTCATCTTCATCGTGATGCCGCGAGTTGAAGAGAATAGGGTCAAACAGGACGTCCAGTTTATTTATATTTAATGATCAGTTGTAAGTGTTATTTTTTATGTTGATGTTTGTATTGGATTGGAAGGCGTGTGTGGTCAAATCTTTACATTGTTATTCAATAAGCGAATGGGTTTCGCTTTCTTTGATTTTCGGATAACACACACAGTATGCAGTATGTGTATCGAATGCCGACTTTTTTTATCGCAACATAGTTCTGAAATAAGAATTTTAGAACACATCATCATCATTTACTTGTAAGGTTCGACAAACGCGTGCTACGGCAGAAGCGCCGAGAGGGGATTTAGGTCGACGCGACGCCTGTGGAGAGTTTAGTCATTCGATAGGCGTGGAAGTGAACGGTCGTTCGATAATTATCGGTTTATCGGTGCGCGTCCTTTAAAACATGGATTGTCGTAAGCGAGGTTTACATTTAGCATTCCATGTGAGTAAATATATTAGCTGATGCACAGAAACACAGCGTGATTCATGTTGTAGCGCGTTCTTTAAAACGTAATGATCCAGCAGCTTCCTTGTTACTAACCAGTAAAAGGATTGAAAAAAGTGATGCTGAAACCGTTGTGCAGATAATAAAGGATTTGCTAAAAGAATTTTGTATCACAGGAGCCCAGGTCACAATGTTAGTTACTGATGGGGCTGCAACAATGCTGAAAGTCGGTAGGATGTTGAAAATATGCTTTTCGACTCTTCTTCACATAACATCTCTCATACACGCGTTGGAGAAACCATTCGAAAGAAATATCCGATAGTGAATAATTTAATAGAATCTACCAAAAAAGTGTTTGTGAAATCTCCCAAACATATCCGCGTTTTCAAACAATTGTGTCCGAAACTTCCACTACCACCTCAGCCTGTAATAATTCGTTGGGGAACATTAGTAACAGTAACAGTATTTTATTATCATAAATATTTCGCAAATGTCAAGGATGTGATTTTAAAATTTAAATCAAATGAATCTGCAGCGATTCGAGAGAGTCAGCAACCTTTTTTCCAATTCGGACGTTCAATTACAAATAGATGAAATTTCCATAAACTATATCGCTGTTACAAAACAGTCGTTTATCGTTACGAGACTCATTAAATACCTTAGATAATTTATAAGCCGCCCCAGAAGGCTTGACGGATCCTATAGGACTAGATGTCGCTCAAAAATTTCGTGCAGTTTTAAATAAAAATGAATAAAAAAAAGGTTCGGTCTATTACTGAAAATAAAGAGTGCACAAAAGAGATAAAGGAATATCTGACTTACGCAAATCCTACTTCGCTAGATGTAGAACGATAATTTTCGAAATATACGAAAACGTTTTCAGACCAACGTTGAAGGCTAAGTGAATCGATAATGGAAGCGTTGCTTATATTGCAGTTATACGCGGCTTACCGGGTTAGTAGTATTTTGTCGCAGTGGACATCAAGACGTCAATAAAAGGTAAGAATATATTATTTTTTAATAATACTGTATCTCACGTACCTAATTTTTGCGCGATACACTTCTGACGTTGCACTCGTTTGTCGAATATTAGTTATTAATGCTTTTGCAATTTATTAGTACTAATATAATGAAAATGTTCATGCAATTCCTTCAATGAAATTAAGTTTTCTGCAAGTATCTAGTTACCATGGCAACTAACTTATTGTCGGCAAGAATTTAAATAAATGTAAAATAAGGAGCTTTATTAAACACAACTGGCGATGAATGAGGTTCACAAACAGAAGACTGTTTTGGGGATGACTGCCGTGTATAAACATTCGTTTTTGAACGTTACCAGAACGAACAATTCTAACGTGTTAAAGCCGGGAGCTTGTTATAATCTCGCAAATCTTTGATGTAAATAGTGCATGTAAAGTGTTCAATGGCTTTGTTACTATCATCTCCTTGGCTGTAGAGAGTAAAGCGTAGTCAATTACTTCCCAGCATGCGAACGGTGACAAGAAATTACACCGGGCCAATCAGAAAAATCGGCCACTTGATCTTAGCAGGATTCGAACGGCCAGCGCCTAACTCTGTTATAGACAGGAACAGGCGTCTTTACCGTTGAGCCACCGGGGCCGTTGTTTGGGGGTTACACAGCTACTGCCTTAAGTTTGGAACTGTGTCAAATTAAGATAATCTGGATTGTCGCATCGTCAACGATAGTTTCTCGAAGAACAAAAATTCACGAACGTAATAAGAGAAAACAATAACATGTGTGGTATACCGGGTGCGCTGTTAGTGCGTCGTCGGAGTTTAGTGTGAAAATTTCAAAAGTTGGAGACATGAGATTTTCTGTATCTATATAGTATACCAACGCACATTTTCTAAAATTATCTACAAGTATACAGGGTGTTACAAATCTCCGCAAACGCCTTCAACTTTTTTATTTGAAGTGGAATGCCATACTTTTTATTCATTGCTTTGATAGCCACTTAAATTACGTTTGCAATAATATACAGTTATGTGCACTTTTGATAATTACCTTAGGCTACATTGCAAATTTTGTTCAAATGACATTTACAGACTGACATTTTAAAACCTAACCAGAAAACTGATGTAGTCTCGTGAGTTACTATTTTGTTATCAATTTAGGGGTTAACACTGTATATGTTTCAAGATGGCATAATGTAAAAATATGTACAGGGTGTTAAATATGTCGTGCAATATTTATCGAAATTCAAATGAGTTTTATTCGATTTTTTTTTAATAGAATCTATATTTTTTTATATTGCTAGCAATTCCCTTGTAAAATTATCTTTGAAATGGTACCAATAGCGTAATACTTATTTCCAGTGTTTTCGAAGATATTGCACTTTTTTGGGAAGTACGTCTGTAATATTCGATATGCGGCACACCTAATACAGCTAAATGGCCATGATTTTCAAATAAAAACTACTATCTAACGAAGCATTACGCCTCTGCCTAAAATTTCAACACAAAGTTATCTTTCGCAATTTCTTTTTGCTGTCATCACCATTTAGCTTTGTTATAAGCTTATTAGAGCTCATTTATTGTAATTTGCATTATTTATATGTTCATTATTAGTTACCATTGCTGTTATTTTTTACAAAATTTCCGTTGTACATTTGTGTATATTATATGAATTTAAATAACTTTTTGTGTTAAATACGAACATATACTTTATTTTAAATTAATATAAATACAATATTGTGATGTTTCAAATGATGATTAAAGATATTGAATAGGGAGATAATCGGCGTTCCTTTTATTTTAAGTTTTTCACTTACAGAGATTAAATTTATTGCTTACAGTTAATATGTGGGTGTGTTATATGTCTTTGTGTATTCCTTCTTCTAATGAGTCCTAGTTTCTTTTTTCAGCAGTATCAATATCCAATATCCTCTTCTAAAACCCCTTTGATCGTCTTCTCGATAACATTTTTCTTGATTGCTTCTTAAAATTGTGTTTGCTTGATTAAATACTCCTCATTATTATTTGTAACTGTTTTTATTTCACTTTTACAGTTTTTCAATATTTTAAACTTAATAATTTCAGCAACGTTTAGTTTTTAAAATGCAATTCTTAAATTTTTCTGTCTTTGTTTACTGTTTTCGTAACTAACTTCTTGTTTACCGGTTGTCCTACCATTGCCAATCTAACAACTTGATACTTAATTTTGATGTTTTGAAGATCGAATTCGGGGTCGCAGGTGATATAAGGGATTTTGATGGTTGTTTTCCAAATACGGTATGTTACTTGTATGTATATGCGTCATTTTTACAAATAATGTTTTAAAAATGTAAATAACTTAAAATAACTCGGAATTTTGATTATTCCCTGTAACGTAACATTAACTGAGTCTTTTCTTTTTTGTTTTTTTAAGAATAAAAGATTAATAATATAAATTAATCAGAATGTCAGAATTCGAATGTTGATCCAAAATAATTCAAATTGCGCAAATATTCTGTTAAAATCTAATATTTAACGAATTTTCATGTCGAACATCCCACTACAATATATATAAGATTACAAAATAAAACGATTCAATGATAAGTTTGTGAAGTAAAATAAGCGGAATAGTCAATTTATTGGCATAGAAAGAAAATTTTAGGAGTCCTTCAACCATCATGCGAAAATTATCGGAGTCGCAGATTGGCAATGTAACCAGTTCATTGTATTCACAGTTAAGGTATCTATTGTACCAAATCATTATACCCATTATTAATTACCGTTAAAAATATGCTAGGTCTTTCACTCTTGTATCTTTGACCCCCAAGATTTTTTTTCATTTAATGTGACTAGAATAATTGCATAGCATCACAGCTTTTCTGCTAACACAAAATGACATACGAGATGTATTCATCTTAAACACCGAATATCACAGAGATTATAAATTTCTAGCATGTGTCGGGTATGTTAGCGTAACTAATACAATCCATCAACGTAATAAGACTTAATTCGTTCTAATTATAAAAGCATTTCGAGACGATAATAATATAGTAACAAAATGGTAATTGCTTCTAAATTATAGGTTCCTATATCACATACTGTAGTGCTATATCTTCTCACAGAAACATCGAAATAGACTTTCATTTCGTACATATTTGATTTAGTCGTACTCATTTGATGAGTACGTGCGTTTTAATTGCTTGCACTGAAAGAAATGTTGCGACAAATTTAACATTCACAATATGTTATCCAACATACCCACATAGTTTTCGGTGTAGATAAAACCAAAAAAAAAACATTAAAAAAGCTTCGACATTTTTAGTGTTAATCAGAAGATTCTCATTAGTAAAGAGACAACAAAGGAGCAGGGTTTTTACTTGTGACCGCCGCTTCTCGGTAGCATTGTACCATTGTCTTGCGTCATAATATTAATGAGTTCTTTTAATTTAGAAAACATTGCGTGGTACGTGCACGTTCTGCATGTGGTGAATTTATATTAGAAGAGTAAAGCTTCTAAGGGAGAGATTCCAAAAAAGGTTACTATTAAATTGCAATATAATTACTGCGAACAACACGTTATAGTCACTACTGTCAGGAAGGTTTTGCGGTGTTTTTGGGTGTAAGGTAAAATTGCATTTAATTAATCTGATAGACACACTTCGCTATTTGTTGCCAAGTTATGAAAAAGAAGATCATGGTTACTATCTCATCGATATATAGTGAAAGCTATCTTAAATTGACATTTATGATTACCGAAAATTTTGTCTACAAGAAAAATATCTGCTGAAAATAATTTTGTACTTTTAAGAAGCGTTTTTTGAAGTTTAGAAAGGTTTCACACAGGAGCTTCCCGCGCGTTTTCTCGTTCGTATAATATGTTTATGGGTCACCACATTTTTGAACTGAATTGGGACCACACGTAGTTCCCATGTTCTTTGTGGATAGTTTTAACTTTTTTACTATCGTCAAAGTGCTTTTAAAAACACCAAAATCATGTTTTGCTTCTACCATCTTTACATCACCATTCTGAAATTTTGCTAGTTATAGCATTATTTTCTGTAACTACATCGAATATCAATTGTTTTATACTTGAGTCCCAAATTTTGATCAATATCGCCTAACGAAATGTTTGGGACTCCTTTTTTAATACATTTCTATAGTATCGGGGTATAATAGCTATGTATGTTTAACGCCATAACTAGCGCCGTTCAGCCACGTGCATTCAGGTAGATTCGTATATGACAATTGTGAGAGCGACGCTCTTTCAACGTCGATTCCGACGCTGCATTAGGTTCTACGGCTAACAATAAGTTCCTTCTCTCTATTCCAGGGGTTGTGGTTAGTAAATAGTTAGTCTCCATTCAACGATAATTTCGGGGAAACGAGAACATAATTAATCTTTTTATATATAATTTCAGTTCTTAATTTTCAAATTTAAAGCAACTTCGTGTGTAAAGCACAGAGAGACTAGTTGTACTTGGTTTTAATAATAATTTTCCAAACTAAATACGGCGATTTATCGAGCTCACAGATTTGCTAGGGAACGTACACATACCAAGGTTGCAGAAATGGAGCAATAACATTTTGCGTCATTGCAATGACGCTAAATGGCAAACCTAATCATATATTACGGTTTGGAAAAGAATCTATTGTTTAAAATCAATTATATAGACTATGTTCTGTAATTTGTTTAGTGGTAATACATATTTTTAAATAGAAATCGTTTCGTAAGTTATTATTGGCCAAAAGCTAGCAAATTCTACCGAAACCAGATGAGCGAAGAGGCAGCAAGACAAAAGAGCACTTTAGTGGCTGTAGAAGATGGACATGTTTAGAAGTGAGTACTCGTTATAAATAATTTCAATTGTGAATAGTGAGAAAAAATTATTTCAAAATTCCATTTGTATTGTATTGGGGTCATTTGCAAAAATGCGATAATCGTCAAATTACAGGGCTAATTTTGTTTAACTAATAACTAATTGTTACACTTTACTTACAATAGATCATTTACTGCTCCAAAATATTGATCATTTGGTTAGATCTAGGAGAATTGAGACGTTTAATGTTTCCGATATAAAAATGCCATTACGAAATACAAGCACTGAGCTAAAGTTCAAAGGAAAAGTAAGCAAAACCTTTAAAACAGATAAAGGACTCCGCCGAGGGGATCCGCTGTCATCAACCCTGTTTAACTTGGTATTAGAAAAGATAATAAGGAAAAGTGGAATCAACAAGGAAGGGACGTTATTTAACAAAAGCCAGCAATGCTTCGCCAATAAATGCGCAGAGAATAAAGAAACAGATCTACGGATTGCAAAATGCAATAACTGCTTAGGAGAGCTCTATAGAGTCCTAAAATCGAAAGAAGTATTAAGGAATGCAACAATAAGGATGTACAAAACGGTGATACGACCAACTCTAACCTATGGATGTGAGTCACGTATCCTTACTCTAAAAGGTAACAGAAATTAGACAACCAGGAAAAGAAGGAGGAGGATTGTTGAGGGAAAGAAGACGGAGCTTGGCTAGGATAGCAGGTTGAACAGAGAATTCTACAAACTATTTGGAAACAAAATCATTAGGCAATTTGTGAAGGAAATGAGATTACAATGGCTGGGACACCTCTCAAGAATAGAGACTAACAGAAAAGTAAAAGATGTATCTTGAAAGAAACCAGAAGGAAAGAGGAAGTGCCGTAGACTGAGGAAGAGATGGACTGAGGCAATAGAGGAAAATTTGAAAGAGAAGAAGATACGTCACTGGAGGAACACACCAAAAGCCAGAAAGAAATGGGCGAGAATCGTGCAGCTCTAGGTTTGAACGGTCTGCGTCGTCTGTTATACAGTGTGGTCCTAAAGTGCATGAGAGGGATGGCACTTTAGGACCGCACTGTATCACCGGAAGTGATGTCAACTTTCTTATTTTAAATAGAAGAGCCTGTATATTTTTACGTTTCTGTAAAGGTGATAGAAAGATGAATCCAACGATACCGCATATGTTATACTTTAACTTAAGAAATATGACGATATGCAGCAAAAAAGTTTTGGTAATTTGTTTTTGTTGTTACGCAAAGTTGGTTAGGAAAGAGCGCTAGATTGTTTCTTGTGACACCAAACTGATCTGAAGAGCTTGTTACTAGCAAAGTAATCATAACAATTGCCAAACTGTCAAATCTCAATTCCAAAGGTCCTAATTATTCTTGTTTATAATTATTATATCCTGCATTTGTAATACGTTCCTTCTTTGTTTTCGTTATTATTTTCTCTGATTTTAACTTGTTTTGTTAATTGTTGCTATTTCTTTAATTTATCGAACTTTATTGCAATTAATTAATTACGGTAGGTTTGTTTAAATTTGTTAGTTTTCGATAGAGAATACGTAATTATGGTAAGTTTGTTTAAATGTGTCATATTATCTTCTCTTAAAGCAGTTCGCCCTGTAAATTTTATACTATCTACCCTTATGAGGATAAAGTTCAAATACTTCCGGCAGTACAAGGGTAGTGTTCTTTATGTTCCATTTCGTAATAATCGTTCCCAAATTTACCGAGTATTAAAATTAGGTACTTAATGTTTGTCTTACGTGGTCCATGCGGAGGCCATTGTAAAATCAACAACATAAAAGACTGAAACATAACCACATTTACTGGCAAAGACTAACAAATTTAAATAAACCTACTACAACTAATTAACTACAATAAAGTTCGATAAAGTAAAGGAGAAACAACAATTGACAAAACAAGTTAAAATGACGTAAAGTAATAACCAGCACAAAGAATGAAAGTGTGACAATTGCAGGTTATAATAACGATTTCCGCTTTTGGAGTTGAGATTTCACATTTTGGCAATTGTTGTGATTATCTTACTTAGCAACGGACTCTTTAGATCAATCTGGCATCGCAAGACACAATTTGGCGCTCTTTCGTAGCCAACTTTGCGTAACAACAAAAACAGATTACCAAAACCTTTATTGCTGCATATTTCTTAAGTTAAAGTATAACATATGTGGTATATGTGGTATTGTTGGATTCGCATTTTGATTATTTCCAAAAACATAAAAATGTATGGGGTGTTCTATTTAAAATAAGAAAGTTGACGTCCCTTCCAGTGAAACCGGAAATACAACTGAACTGCCGATAACGCCAAAAGTTAGTTCAGAAAAAGTAGAAACAGACCTATTTTTTCTAAAATCGCTAGCTTTTGTCGTTCAAAAGTTAGTATGGTGGGAGTACTTTAGGACGTCACTGTATATCCTTTCCGGTATCATCAGTTTCGATTTACAATTGTTAACAGAAACAGTTAATGTATTACGTAACAGGGAATCTAAATATATCCAACGTACCGTCATGAGATCCTAAAATTTGAAAAGCATTTTATAATCTCACGGTTATTCATTCGTATTAGATGAGCGTGAATGAGTTTAAAGCTGAATATTAGTTTTTTTTTTAATTGAACCAAGGAAAAGAGAAGCTCACATACAACTTCAAATTTTGAGAGAAACCAACGGGATTTGAGATATATTACTATTCCTAGGTAGTACCAAAATATATTACCTAAGTATGCGCCCTTGTAATTTCAACAAAATTCAATAGTATCCGATGGAATTTAGCAGAATTATTATTCGCTTTTGGCTCATCTATCAATACTTCTTTCTGTATCAAAGCAACATAATCTTATAATGCGATCTCATTGCAGGTGATAGAAATTAATTTTGTGGGCATGATTTTAATCATTTCTGACCATGTTTAGAAGTGCTTTAAGAGCAAATAATGAGAAAAAGATCAAAAAGGCTGCCAAACTTCTTTGCAGCTTTATAAAACAGTAGTTTAAGCCAGCCCTTGATATAATTTACTGTACGGGTTACGATTAATCCAGTTTTAAATTTAACCATTAAATTTTATTTAAATCTGAAAAGTTGTGGCTCGCAAGCTGTAAAGCTTTAGCAAACATCGTTTCAGCTAAATAAATCGATAAAAACACAACTGTGCAAATCGTTGACATAAATATGAAAAACGCAGTTATTATGTCATTTCCAATTAAAATTTCCGGGGAAATTTCAAATCGAACAATAACAGGACGACGCCTCCGGCTGCGTAGAATTTATGTCCTGGTATCCGGAATTTGAAACAACGTAATGTCAACAAACAAGTGCGTGATTGAACAAAAAGCGTAAATAAATACTTGGGCTTTTTTACACTATTCCCGCGTATTTTTGCGATTGCATTGTACGAAGTTGTAGCTGTATTATATGCTGGTCACATATGAGGAGGTACAGTGCAAAATGCATTTTTTAGTTGGGTGTTTTTTTACAAATAGCATAGATTTACTGCACATGTTCTATATACACATACTTTTTCAACTGCTACTATGTGGTGTAAGATGGGAGATACTACTATAAAAGTTTTCAAAAACATTGCACGTTTTTTTAATTTACTAGTGTGAGCCTATGCAAATAGCACCAAGAAGTGTTGAACTTTGTTGCAGAATCCACAAATTGTCTGTTCCAGGGCAAAGATGTGGATCTTCGCTAATTATCAGACCAATGCTAATGTACGGCACAATCGTAGCCACGGAGTTAATTCAGATACAGAGGGATTCTTGCCAAAGTATCACGGGTGCATGAAGATCTACATTAACGGCGACAATAGAGATCATGCTTTGCTTGCCAACTCTTGAGTTATTATCGAAGAAGTGGCACTGGCTGTCATAATCCGGTTGCTATGCAATGGTATGAAGAAGGGCAACGCCGTAAAACCTGATGGAAGACATTGCAAATTCTATGAAGGTGCTTGCAACACATTGCTGATCCAGAAAATAGTAAGAGACCACCTCCTTTCGTCTTCTGCACGCTCTACAAATCCATGACACATCAACAGCCCACTAGAGATAAAGGCAGTTTATGTCTCTTCGCAAAGTGCTCAAAATCCGATAAAGGGGCTAGAGAGGAGACTATCGTTTTCCAGACGGTGATCTCGGCGTTGTCCTTAGCTACGCACTACTTAGTCGACCTTAAGATTGCATTCACAGACATTAACCAGTTTATTGACAGCAAACAAGTAGTATTAGCACTATAGCGTGCAGACAATAACGTCGAACCTACAGCTAAACTGTTACCGAGCTTTCTGAAATGGGCAACATGAACGTAATATTGCTAAGGGCCATAATGAAAATCCTGGCAATGAAGAAGCGGGCAGACTGGCAAGGGGGGTTTCGGGTATAATGATTCCCAGTAGTCTCTATCCGACTACCTGTGCCTGCAGTTTATGAAAAGGTAAGAATTATCACCTATGAAAACTTCTTGAAAAGATGGGATGGATAAGTCATTGACTTATCCGAATAACAGTATATCTGAAACAAGAGAAGGGACGGATGGTCGTTGAAATTCTGACTGGACATCGATAACTGGATGCTTATCATTTAGATCAACGTAGCACTTCCTTATCATACGACTCTGATTTACAATTAGAAAATATCTCAGCTTCCACAGGTGTTATCTGCAATGAAAGCTGTCAGAAAAACACCGGAAACTGTAAGCCAACGAATTACTTTTTAGCACCTCCTCTTGTGACCATATAACATGGATAATTCTTTTCTGGAGTATGCTTGACTACAAATTCAATAGATCGTTGAGTTAATGTGATCCATATTAAGTAATTTACTGCATTTTACGAGCTTTCATTCGCTGCACGACAACGTAGTGTTCTTTAACATGTCCGTATCCTTTAATCTCTTGGTAATACCAAATTAAAATTCTGTCAGGATCGTTAAACTTTAACACATTCGCCCATCTATTTTTATCTACGGCCTACATTCACAAGTACATAGCAACACTTTTACATGCTCTTCGATCTACAGAAAAACTAATTTATCGGATAATTAAATGCGTCAGTTATCTCGGAATCTCACCGCTCCTTATAATTAATAAGTCCAAGCACTTAATTTAAAAAATAATTAATATTAATGTGAACCCGTTCGAAAACAAACGTCATTTTCAACTCTTACGTTGACTGCGTAATACTCATCCGTCCACCGAGATTTAATTAAACAATTAAACATTCGAAGAGAGCTGTATTTAAAGCAGAAATCACCCATTGGAAATGATTTCGGTATATTAACTAAGCTGCGATTAATCTGAGAACGGCAGGTAAGAGCTTTTGAGAATGCACAGACCTTTGGAATACTTTTTAAAGTTAATTCGAAGAGAGAAGTCTGTAATCGAACGAAGGAGTACATTGTTACCAGGGGGTAACAAAAAGCTCAGGAGTGCACAGCCGGAACTCGTGTTTAGGAAAATGGTCGCTTTAGACAGCTGCGGGTCGTAGTAAACCAATTAAAACAAAGAACAACGGCGCTTTTGTTCTAATTGTTTCCGTATTAACCCTGTTTGGTCACATTCTTTACTTGGATTAGTTCTGGTCCTGTGTTGTAGCCAGTAGGACGCCCACAATTACGCCGTTTTGAGTTAATAATTACTATGTATAAGTACATACACACAGTAACATACACAAAGGCTTGTTATACGCGCTTGTTACGTAAGAAGGGTATGTATGCATGCACGCGGTATTGTGCAAGTTAGTAGTTGTTACAACTTCAAATGAAACTATCACATGTAAAACTAAATGCACGTTTGCATATTATCCTGAAGTAGTTCATAAACCCCAAACAATACTTAAACAAGACTCATTGTTAGATAAAGACCGAATATGCGTAAGCAATAGCATGTAAACGGATAACAATTGTGACAACCATAAAGAGTTAGTTTAAGATTTATATTCTCTTTTTAAATTCTAGTTTTGATTGTATTATATCGATACCCTGGTGCAATACCGCAACAACCCCGAATTTTCTGAATTTCTGTAAATTCGATTAAAATATTTCAAAGTATGTAAAGTTATTGGTACAATACTGTAACAACTGAAAGTTTCAACCTTTTTAGGTTTCTTTATATCTGTCATTTCTATACCGTAACAACTGCAATTGTTACGTTATTGCACTTTTTTAAAAGGAGCAATAGACATTCAAGTATGTAAAACGTTTTTAAAAATATTGTAGACATCAACTATCGAACCATATTTACTACAGTCAACAAAAATATGGGGCAGGCTTTGAATCCGACAAAGGAGGAAAACATAGAACGCAAAAGCGTATTGATGATCATCTTCTGCAAGATGTTAGATCTCATATTGCTTCTTTTCCGAGAAAGAGTTCTCATTACTGCAGAGTACAAACAAATAAAGAATATTTAGATGGTAGCTTATCTATTGCAGCAATGTACAGATTGTATGTGGAAAAATCAGTTTTGGTGGTGAAACAATTTATTAAGATGTGAATGTACGCCAAAATAGTCAACACAGAAACAAACATAGCACTTCATATATCCAAAAAAAAATCAATGTGGGCTTTATGAGAATTCCACAAATGCAAGTGAGGCAAACAAAGCACAACTGGTTGGAAAATATGAAGAACCCCAAAGAGAAAAGAACTTCAGTAGAGAAGAAAAGAAAGCTGGTATTGATAACGAAAATGCAAGGGTTTGTTGCTTCGATTTACAGGCTGTATTTCCATGTCCTTGTAGAGACATTGGTACATTCTTTTATAAAAGAATCTAGTTGTCTATAATTTCACCATTTTTTATGTTCCCTAGAAACTAGGGTACTATTACCCATGGAACGAATCGTGTACCTATTCTGCATTTAACGGCACCAATTTGTGGAATCAATTACACATCATGTATTTTCAGAACTTAGGTATTTTATGCAACAACTTACTATCATTGTTAAAAGTAAATAATTTTGCTGTGATTTAGATAATTCAAAACTGTAGCAACTCCTAAATTTTAGAAAATTTGAAGAGCATTTTTATTTATTTAGCTACCTTTTAAACAGACCATAACCCATTAATTATGTCAAAGTATTAATCAATGCTAGAGAGTATATTCAAAATTGTTGTCAACTTAAGAAACTACAAAAATTTTAATTCGCCTTTTCTCCCAAATATAGTTTACGGACTTGTTACAGTTTTGAACTGAGCTATGAATATGTTGTCTGATTCGCGATAATCACTAAGCGATACACTATCTAGTGTCCGGTTCTGGAACATTTTGGAATGGAATAGCTAAATACGTTTGAATTTCGTTCAATTGATAGAATGTCATTCTTGCATGTTTCGTCGCGTATTAATTAATTCACTTTGTTTAGTGGCAAGCTCTTGTTGAGAAAACATTTTAGCCAAGCTCAGGTTTTCTCAAAAAAAAAACTGAAAATTACTGTTAAAGATAGGGATACTTTGGAGCATAAATGTAATGCCTTCCCCACCTACATTTCGATGTAGAGTAAAACACAGTACTTAGTGTTTCATAGCCATTATCGATAAACACCGAAACTAAATTTGCATATTCATAATAATAAATTAAGGTAAGCCAAAGATTCTAAGTTTTTGGGCTTAAGTATACATGGTGGCCCAAAAGTCCTACATCATTGTACATAATACTTTATATTTGTTGTTGGTTAAAAATATTGACTACATATTGAAGAGCCGTGCAGATTATTCTGCACTGTAGAAGAAAAGGGTATTCCTAGAAAGACGTTGCAGTACAATTCAATGAGGTGCATCCGGAATGCCAGTTTCGCAAAGCACTGTGTGCCAACTCTTTGAACAATTCAAGAACACAAGAACTGTGGCAGATGCACCCAGATCTCGACGCCCAAGCGCATCAACGGAGGTGGAGGAAGCGGTAGTGGCGGAAGTAATTGCGACTCCAAAGAAATCAATCCGCCGAACTAGCTTGGAACTAGGTGTTTCTCGAATAACTATTTAGCGAATTTTACAAAGGCATAAGTTTCACCCCTACAAGTTGCAGGTAATGCCCCACATGATGGAAGATGAACCAGATCGTTGTGTTGAAACGTGCAATTAGTTTCTAGAACAGTCGGAAGAGGACGAGTTTCTATCAAAAATGATGTTCTCAGTTGAAGTTAATATTTACGTTAACGATGAAATATACCGGCAAAATTTGCGCTATTGGTCCGACAAGAATCCGTATTAGTTTACCGATACCAAACAACAACGAGCTGATCGCACCATGGTTTGGTGTGGTGTATGGAAAGATCGAATTTTCGGCCCTTACCTTTTTGAAAATACTGTCAACAATGAGAATTACCTTAAAATGTTGGGGGATCCATTGCTGGCTGATTTGGACGCATTTTGATCAAAACCACAATGGCTCATGCAAGACGGCGCACCTCACCATTACGGCACTCAAGTACGTCAATGGCTAGACGAAAACTTTTTACAGTGGATTGGTCATAGGGGAACGGTGGAGTGGGCTCCTCGATCTTCTAACTTAAGCCCACTGAATTTTGCTGTATAGAGCTACATTAAATTTAAAGCATAAAGTGTGAACATGAGGGATTGAAATCAATTGCGTGAGCGCAAAGGTGCTGAATGCCGTGATGCAACGCCAATCATGGTGAAAAACGTTCTGCAGAATATGGACGAACGCCTACAGTTGTGTTTTGACAATGAATATTGTAATATAAGTTTATTATTCCTATGATGCGGGACTCTAGGGCAACCTTGTAGATGAAACTTTAAACTGGAAAACTCACTCGCAGTTTATTATACTTTGGTAGAGAATAGATTGCGGTATGGTATCTGTTTCTGGAGACCCACGCTTGTCACTAAGGATATTTTTATGATACATGCGGATAAATCTTCAAAAAAATTAATGTGCTAACGCTGACTGGGTTAAACGTCTTTGAGATGTGTGTATTGTAATGTTTTAAACGAGGGAAAAATGTTATTATTCTAAGTTAATTAATTAATTTTACGGTCTGTAGTTCCGGGAGTGTTTTCTTGACACTCATTGAGCAGTTTGAATTAAAAGTTAACACCGAATATTTACGTTTTACAAGAACTAAATTTGAAAAGAGAAAACTAACCTCAAATTATTACGTTTCAAATATAAACTCTGCAAATCCCGCGTATTTTTAAATTGCCAAATTTCACACGCACTTCATATTTAACGTTGAGTATAAGCACTAGAAACTTAGATTCACAAGACATTTAGACAAATACGTGTAGATACAATGGATGTTTGACCTAAACTGAGAAAACTATTCGAATTACAATTTTCTATTAAATTTCGATCTAATTTTTTTATTTTAAAATGATCCTACGGACACCGCAACTTCTTCAACAGAAATATTTAATTTTCGATGTTAGGACAGAGATACAACTGAATTTATTCTTTAAATTGTTGTAAGAAAATATTTCATTAAAATCATCGTTGACCGCAGTTATATCAACCCTTGACTGGTGATCGACTTCGCAAGGTTGGAAGTGTCTAATTTGTTACCAAGTTGCATCAAACCAAAATTATTTAGCAAGTTACCTTTAAATCTTGTTAATTGCATGAATTTAAATCATTTCAAGAGGCAGTTGAAACCGTATTTAATTGATAAAGTATTACATAATTTAAATACATTTCTTAGTGATTAATTTTATTTTTGTTTGACTAAACCCATACGTCACCTGGGAGGGCTGATTTTAGTATTATTATTACTAGATAAGGTAACCATGGATATTGAAGCTAGAAATTAGTAAAGTAGTATCAAAATGTACGTGGGTTTGTTTTGATGAAGATAATCATTTTACTATCTTTTTAGACACAATAATAGCTTTTTTCAGAAGAAAGGTAAATATTGCTGAAGATCCATATCGCCCAAAAGAAGTGCCGGCACCTTTTGAGAAGCTACCATGTCGAATAGGGCAAAGAAATAGTGCTAATACTCACGTGAGGCTGTAGAAAGCTTATCTGTCTCAATAGAGGGTCTTTAATGTGCTCAGGAACTGTTGATCTTGTTACCTAATTACAAGGTTTGTGCTTATATTCAAGAATTTAATCACCCACTAAATGTAAACTTGGCGAATACACTCACAAATATATCCTTAACCTTATGTTGTGGTCAATTTACATTCACTAACTTCAGAAGTATTACTAGAAAGTGTTTGAGTATGCTATCTTAATCCATTAATTTGTTCAAAAACACAATAAAAACATGTAAAACACATCTTAAAAACTTTTGCGAATTTAAGCTGTCGTAACAATAGTACTAGATGTAATCGTAACTGCAGCTATTCAAAAAGTGCTTTAATTAACATCGTTCCCATGGAATAAATACGAAAAGAACTTACACAATCTGGTATTTGAAAATTAATTAAATCTACTTGTTCATTGAGTGGCTGAAGCTTAAGAACCTCTTTTTGGTTGACATGAAAATGTATTTCTGGTTTTGAATTTATCACTAGAAGGATATTACAGTGCAATATGCATATGCAGTACCTACTTAGCGTAATCAATAATTGTTTTGACATTTTCAAGATTTGGTGTTATATAAATTCCTCTAGTATTGTCGTTTATATCGCAGGAATTCATCTAAAGGCTATCAAATTATTTCAATATAATGTCGGCAAGGCATCTTGTGAAATGTTAGCTTAGTGGCGATTCCTTCATGAAGAGGCAGTTTGAAGTATCAAAGCGAAAAACAAAGTAACCGTGAAAAGGAATTGTGAAGTAAACCCAAATGGGATTGGTATGTGCTATTGAATTTTACATAGAGACTGACAATTGACAATTACTTCCATTCTAGTATTCCTATTTACATTCTTAACATAAGCAAATATAAACTCTTTATTTCGTTTTACATATTATTTATTTAATGTATGAAATGCTAAAGAAAATTATTTGACTCGTAAGAAGAAGGAATACGATAGGAATACTGTTATGTATTGGAATGAAAGTAATAAATAAAGCTTTCGTTAAGGTATGGGTTTGTAAACTATAAAACTAATAAAATGTTAAACAATTTTGCTTCAGCAATAAAATACAGTGCAGCTAATATCGATGTATTAATCCTTCTTCCACCACATTGCCTTCATTTTGCCAGAAGCGATACTATTTGTTTGAAACGAAAAGGAGAAACACACAAGAAGTAAAAATCATTATTTAAACATCAATATAAAAAATTCTTGGAAGCTGTTTTTAAAGCGATAATGTATAAAAATCGTGTGGTCAAACTTGAGAGATATTAACTGGCATCCCACACAAGCGTTAAAGAGGAAATCATTCGAACCAATATTTATAACGACATAAATTCAAGTAATGAAACTTTCACTGCCAGAATTCCACGAAAACGCAATTTGGTAGAGCAGAAACTATCGCTAATTAAAACATCAGGTTGCCGCTTCAATCCCATTGCCCATTTTCTTTGTTTTATTTCCGGAAACCAACTGCTTATTACCACTGCTTCGGTATACGTGTAGTATGTAGGAACGAACTGATTTTCCAGTGAAAAACTTTTTAATTAGATTAGTTTTCAACGATGTTTCCACGTAACTTTCTAAACGTGTGCTCACTCAAATAGAATCATCTGTTGTTGATCTGCGCGAGTGCGGTTCAAATTCGTGATTGAGTGGAGCCAGTTACCCTTTTCGAAGCGATTTAACGCTTGCCAATCGACTCTTGCGATACGGTGACGAGAGCTGTTGAGGATTTATGGAAAACGTAGAGCGTCCTGATGAAGTTCTCGCCTCGAAGTTGCTATTACGTTTCCTTTTTTATGTGAACGTCGTTGTAATAGATTCGCTCTAATAAATTGTGGTGTAGAAATGAGACCACATGTAGGTGCAGTACAATTTGAGATATACATGCAAGAAATTTCTATAAATACAGAGTACGTGACTTACAATTTTTTAGATGAAATGCTATGAAATATTTGAATTATTTTTTTTAGCTTGTTACATATTTAGAAGGTTCAGCCTTTAATTAATGCTGACACGAAACATAAGAGACTTTTAAACCCTTACACCTGCAGAACAGGTTTTGAAATATTGCAGGAATCTCCAAAACGACTAAATGAAGATATATATACCCTTAATAAATATTTAGAATGTAATACAAAACACAAGAATAATACAATACTCAGTATGTTCTATTAAAACAAATAACTCAGTTACATCACTCTGTAAACCTGTTTTTGGAGCTACAGAGTTGATTAAATTACCAATGTTATGTATTTTTTTGCACTGACTGTAAAAATTAAGTCAGAAAAACAATTAAATTATGAAGTTATCAGTTAGGTATCAGTTAATTGTTTTTTATCTTAATGGAACACTGTGTAATCGGGTATCTACTCTAAATCTGTGGCACTGGAACACTGAAACAGTTCACTAAAACCCTTACCACAAGACTTAACTCGTACTGGACGCACGTTTCGATAGCCGAGCTATCATCATCAGCAGTAAAACTGAATTGATTGATTCAGTTTTACTGCCTATAAAGTAGATCATGGCAACATATACCCCAATCCGGATAAGTTCCATCGACTTTCCATGACAAAAACTGGAAGATGTTGGGACATATAAAACGGAAACCAAACAACACAAGCGTATTCTAATTTAGTGACGACAAAGGCATAAAAAAGTATTTCTAGTAGTCGGATATCATCAAAGTGTCCTGAAGTTATCATGAGAAATCCCAGCGTTTTTGAAGCGGACAAACAAATAGTTTCTATATGGTTAGAGAAGGATAAAGTTGGATCAGAAGTTTCGCATAAATCTTTGATTACACTTATTTTAGACAGAGTTTGGTTTTTAATTGTGTAAGTATACTGATGCGGCTTAGTTTCCTTGTAAAGGACATGTAATAGCATTTGACGGTATTGAATAAGAAGTTATTGCTCACTGACCAGCTAACCAGGAGATTACTATTACGCTGCAATTAGCGATTAGACACTGCACAACATCTTCGGTATACGCCAAAACAGAACAGATAAGTGATTGCAAGAGATCATTTATAAATAAATTAAAAAGGAGAGGACCAAGATTTGATCCTTGCAGAGCATCGCTTGTGGATACAAAATTAAATGACTCAAAACCGTTATAGAAAGGATAATTTGATCTGTGTGTTAAATATGATCCTACTAATAGGCGTAACCCGGGAGAAAAACCAAAAGAATTTAGTTTATGTAAAAGAAGTCTGTGATCAATCAAATCAAACGCATGAAAGAAGTCAGTGTATACGGTATCAACCTGTCCTTGATTATCCAAGATTTCACTGAGTACAGGAGCCTAAATTTATTGTTGTAGAACAGCCAGTCATGAATACCATGCTGATGAGGCGATATGTATTGTTTTATATTGAAAAATATAGGACAGTACAAGAGCTCAAGAACCTTAGAGAAGTTTAAGATAGAGATCGGCCGATAATTAGGGATTAAAGCTTTGTCGCCTTTCTTGTAGATTGGAACAATCCTTGCTCGTTTCCATCTTTTTGGGAAGGTAGACGTACTAATTACTGAATTAATTTTGGCAATAGGTTTGTTTAATATAAAGCGAGCATCTCTAATCAAAAAACTTGGTACAAGGTCTTCACCTGCAGTTAATTTGTTCTGAAAGGGGGCCATAATATTAGCTACATCATCTTCACAGATCAGAGGAATGTTGAACGTCTGTTGGAGGTTATCAGACAAATTCAGTGTGCAAGTCGGCAAATAGCTTTCGGCGAAACAATAAGCAAACACGTCTACAATTTCTTTAGGATCATTCAAATCAATTCCGTTAAATGAAAGTCGGCGAGGAACACGTGCCCTCCCCTACCTTGCATGAACAAAGGTTAAATTAGAAAGACGATAGGATTGCGAATTGCGAAAAATGTAACAGTAACAATATCCTCAATTGATGGGCCTGGTGAAAATTATACCAAAATTAAAATAAGAACATTAAAATAAAACATACCCAACAAAGAATTGGTACAATTTTATTGTTAGTTGTAACATATTGGTTGTCCTCCGGATGTTAGTACGGGCGATGATAGGGTTTAGGGCATCCTTCATTTGTTTCGAAATCGTCTCAATGCTCCGAAATTCCAATTAATTACAAAACAATAAATTCGACTGAAGCTGCTCAAATTCTGTGGCCGTTTTACAGCTAATGCAAAACTAATGTTGATGAGCTCCAACATGATCGGCGAGAGTTGGTGGGCCGCCACATGCGTCCTCCTTGGACTAAAATTTAAGGACTGTGAGCGCCAATTTCTAATATAAATTTATACCTATACTGCTGACAGATTTATTTTTCCAATGCATTGAAAATTCAGTAGCAGATTATCAAAAATCAACTCTGCCAAACATTGTTGATATAAAATCCTTTCCGAAAAAGGAAAAAGTTTATGGGGTTTTTTAACACACACAAGTAAATAATGTTCTGCATAATTTGTAAATTCACGTATAATAAATGTATAGACGTTAGTCCGTATATTTATTTTTAACTTTACAGATGTAACGCACGAATGACTATTCCGTTGAAAATGCCGACATTAAGCATGACGGCATTTTTAATAAACCTTTCGCGATGACCTGCATAAAATGTAAGAGATTCAAAATCTTACCATCGTTTATCATTAATATATACAGTGTTTTCATAAATAACTTCGTCCATTTACGGATTATTTTACAACTTCTCTGCTGTGTTTATTTATAGCGTCTTTCCAGACCAACAACCATGAACCATTTCATCACCGAGCCCTGCTATTACAACGAAAGCAATAGCAATATATTCACATTCATATATTTACAATTTTAGGCGATCAAGTGAAGTTTATTACCATGGTGAGAAAGTTCCGCGCCAGCTGCACATCTCCGTAACTACGCATCTTTCGACATACACGTGTTCTGTTTCTTACAGACGCACATATTCGTAAAATCTAACAGAAGTATTAAAACGGCGAATGTAAAGTAACCGAAGAGCATGTTTAATGTCTCATTTACTTAGTTTTCTGAACATATAACTTCTTCACGGGTTGCTTACCAAAGAATAACGGCATAGGCAAGCTTTTATTGGTTCGCTTTATATATTCTAATGTATCTTAACGTTTCGTTTTATTTAAGGTGTTAATGCTTCCATCGCCTGCTTTACGCCTTTATTATTTTATAGTTCTTCAAAGGTTTAGTTATATACCTTGAACTCTATTAGCTTAGATCTTTTCCTTAGGATCTGATCCAATTCGAAGATAATGGGACGCCAATAAATATAGTATCTCTTAGCAAATAGATAAGAGTTTGGCAACTGTAAACCTTGTGGATATTTATGTAATTTACGATCATTGGTAACGAACGACAAATGCTAGTATTTTTAGAAAAATCAGGTCGATTTATATTTTCCGTTATCAGCAGTTCAAAATTGCATTTCTGTTGTCATCGGAAGTGACGTCAACTTTCTTATTTTAAATGGAACACTCTGTATATTTTTACGTTTTTGGAAAGGCAATCGAAAGACGAATCCAGCGATCCAGCGACATCTATTATACTTTAACTTAAGAAATATTACGATGTGCAGCGCTAGGAAAGTATGCCAAATTGTTTCTTGTGACGCCAGACTGTTCTAAAGAGCTCGTTGCTGAGCAAAGTAATCATAACAATTGCCAAACTGTCAAATCTCAATTCCAAAAGCGTAAATTATTCTTGTTATTTATTGTCATTATAACCTATATTACTCATATTTTCGTTCTTTGTGTTGGTTATTATTTTATCTCATTTGAACTTGTTTTGTTAATTATTGTTTCTACTTTACTTTACTGAACTTTATTGTAATTAATTAATTATGGTAGCTTTGTTTAAGTTTGTTCAATACAAACAAACCGAATCATCCAAACGAAGATATTTGGTTCTAACAGGATGGAGGTTCGTCACATTTTGCGGTTAATGTTCGCGAACGAAATATTTCCTGCACCCTGGATAGGACATAGAGGAGCGATTAGATGAATTGAATGAATGGCTACTCCGTTCTTCAGAGCTATCGCCACAAGGTTTCTTTTTGTGGGATAACGAAATGTCAATTGTATCGACCAAATAATTTTGAAAAATTAGAACTGAATAACGAAGAAAATAAAGAAATCTACCTTATTATGCCACAAGTGATATCGAATTCAATGAGACATTTTGTTGATCATTATTAAGGTTCGACAAACGAGTGCAACGTCAGAGGCGTATCGCGCAAAAGTAGGTACGTGAGATACAGTATTATTAAAAAACAATATATTGTTACCTTTTATTGACGTCCTGAAGTCCACTGCGACAAAATACTACAGCCCCGGTAAGCCGCGTTTGTCGCAGTGGACACCAGGACGTCAATAAAAGGTAAAAATATATTATTTTTTCCAAATATTAAATATATTAAAGGTTCAAATAATAGAAAGTGCATAACAAAAACATACATTTTTAAGTGTAAATTGAATTCCAAAACAAAAACATGTTTTTTAAATCTAATTAATAGAACTTTCTATTAAAATGAATCGCATTTGTATGTGTAAGAATTCAATTAAACCTATTATTACGATAGATAATGGATAGATATCAAATATGCAGTCATTTGCAGTACTGCTAGTGACGTAGTACCATTTAACGACTTCCTTGAAAGAACATAATTTAAAAAAGAAATATTCCACAGTGTCACTACGAGGTACAAACAAAGCAAATCAAAAATAAAGGAGCAAAAGATCGAGAAAGTCAACAATAATCAATTAAAGAAATAAACTAGGGGTATAATGCATCGCTTGACTAAAGTCTACTGCGAACCTGTCACGGCAACGGTCAGATTATTACTGATACTGATTCATTCTCGTCGTGCAACTCCCTCCCTTATACCTTTATAGCGAACAAATTTTGCAACAAGGCCCATGCATTTTAGCGGTTCACTTTATTACGGAACTTTCAAACACAGTAGTGGGAAATCTCACATGAAGAGCGTACGTTTTTACGTTTCTATCATTTCAATCAATTTTATATTAAAATTCATAAAATATTAGAATTTAACCGAGCATTTGCGGAATTCAAATTATTTCGGGTTAATATTCGAATTCCGGCATTATTCGCATTCCGGCATATAAACATATTTTTCGACTGATCAACTTAGAAATTGTATTTTAGACTAAAACGTTGCTGAAATTATAAACTTAAAGTATTGAAAAACTGTTAAAGTTAAATAGAAACAGTTCCAAGAAATTATCAAGAACAATTAATTAAAGAAAACGACCAGAGAGGCTACTAAAAGAGAATATTGAACATTTACTGCTGAAAAGAAGAAACTAGGATCCATCAGAAGAGGAACCTAACCACACACACATAGTACACCAACAACATTAACTGTAAGCAATTCTTAAAAGATTTATCATTGTAAGTGAAAAATTTAAAATAATAAACGGAACAGATATATATTACACTAATAAGTCTAATGCCTTCTTACCTTTTTCTGGCGATAGGTGACACTATGAAGCGCCTCCAGTAAGCAGGAGGCACGGAGGAGGAAGTTTACTGCCAATTTTCACCCCCTTATCTTACTACAGTCTTTAGTCAAATTAAATACTTGGCGATATGTATAGTACGATAAGGCGGACGCAAATTAGGATACCTATATATTAACTAATGTCAAAGCGCATAAAGTTCAACTGACTGTAGCAGCGTACAAGCGCAATGTACCAGTAGACAAGCACTCAGTAGTTTCTCACTAAGTTAATAAACGGGTATTAATTATATTAATAAATAGGACGGAATTTGATAAACGTAATTTATTGTTATAATAAATTTATTTCTTAATGTTACTTTAACAAAATCAAATCAATGAACACGGTTTATTGAATTAATTTTTTCAGTGTAGTTCTCTAGTATGCTTCTGAAAATGTAACAATATGCTAGGGGTCTCTCAAAAAAATAATAAATTTCCCGTCTAACCGGAAGCGAAAAAAATGTGAATATTAGAAAACTACTTCTCAAGCAACAAATTCGACCGTTCCAGAACTTTGTACTAACCCTGTATATTGCACATAATATTAAAGTCTCTTTAAAATCTTGGAGTGTAGTTAGCTCCAAACAAAAACGAAAGCATTCCACGAAAAAATGCAATTCCTTACGTCATAGTCAACCGTATATTACTTTTTATATTTATGAATTATGAAGCAGGCTTTCACCGAAGAAACAAAAGAATACAGGCGTATATTCGAGGCACCGCAATACTAACACACAAAACGTACGATTATATTCGGTAAAGATCGCTCCCGGCGCGAGAAGGAACAAAAATCCATTCACCTGTCCTTCTATTTCCGCAGGTGTTCCGACCACAAGAGACGTCAAAAGTAATTTATAGCCTAAATGATTGCGCCCCTATATCCCGAAAAAAACGTAGCCACCTGTCTGGGGATTTCAGATATTTCTCTATTCCTCGTTTGTTGTTCTTCAGTTGACGGACGAGTTAAATCATCGAGGAATTATACCGGTTCGATAAAAGAATCTACCGTGATTGGTCCGTCGCCCGAGCGGCCGAGCTGACCAGGATAACGTTACGAGAACTTTCATAGTAATAACCTCGTGATAAATTGTGAAAGATGGACGTATTAGTGTGCTTAGTATTATAATTGATTAGGAGCGCAGTCAGGGCAGAGTTGGGAAAAAATTCAGGGCGACTACCGTTGATCGTCGCATCGTTTATGGAGTTCGTCATTAATAACTTAACGTAAGATTTATTAAAAAGGTCATAGGTGCATAGACGATTACAGTGGTGCATAAATAACAGTATGTATATCCCGCTTAACCACTTTCCACCTTTTCAAATTCCAATTTATTCCACGAGCGCTTACTAAATATATGGAGTGACACTTTAACCTTTGTAAGAGACATACGCTAATACAGAAAAATGCTTTTCGTTAAATTAATGTAGGTTTCAACATTGTTAGAATGAAATGCGTATAAAATTACTAATTAAAAAAGACAGTGCGTCTGTTCCAGTGAAAATTAATTATAGGTTATTAATTACTGTTTACGAAAGTGTAAAGAGAAAACAAGACTTCTAGGATTTACATCAACGGATATTTATCTCTTCATGCTTCTGTAGTTTCTCCATGGTAATGTGATTATTTTATATATAAGATAAGTCATAGTAAAAAATATAATAAATTATCAAACAAATAAGACAATCACGCATTGAAACATATACAGTAAGTATGTATATATACACTAATTTTTGAACGATAAAAACTAGCGCTTCTGGAAAAAACAGGTCGACTTCTATTTTTTTCTTTTGGTAGTTCCGATGCCAGCGAAAGTGACGTCAACTTTCTTATTTTAAAGAGAATATCCTATATGTGTTTCTAGTTTTGGAAAGGTAGTGGAAAGAGGAATCCAGGAGTGCCACATATATTGCACTTTAACTTAAGAATTATCACGATATACAATAAAGGTTCTAATAATGTGTTCTTGTTTTTATGCGAAGTTGACTAGGAAAAAGAGCCAAATTGACTCTTGTAATGTCAGGTCCATCCAAACAACTGATTGCTAGGCAGGACAATAGCTACAATAATCAACCTGTCAAGTTTTAATTATAAAAGCGCAAATTGTTCTTGTTATTTATTGATTGCCATTGATTGTCGGAAAAGTCATGTCGCATTCTTGTAACAGATGACGATTGTTCACTTTTGTAAGTACTAGAGTTATTCGTATCTGTGTTATTGTTATGTCATTTAACAGCTGATAATTTTAATTTCATTTAAAAAAATGATTCATTTTTTTTTGTTTCTTAAGGAGTATACAAATTGAAAATGGAAAACCAAACTTTGCATTCTTACCATATTTCATTGTTTTGCTTCTGTAAAGGGAAGAAGGCGCGTCAAGCTTGTGAAAAGTTACGTAAAATTTACGGCAACAATGTTTTAGAAGAACGTCAGTGTCAACGATAGTTCACGAAATTCCGTACTGGTGACTTTGATCTCAACGATCTTCCTCGGTCAGGAAGGCCAATCGAGGTTGATTACGACAAAGTAAAGGCATTAATTGAGTTAAACCGGCGTTACATGGCACGAGAGACTGCAGAAACATTGACCATTCATCATTTAACTGTCCACTACCACTTGAAGAAGCTCGATATTTAGGTTCCTCAAGAACTCTGGATGCCCATAAACATCTGCGACATGCTCATTAAACGTGAGGAAAACGATTTTTTTTTTGCAGCGATTGATAACTGGTGATAAGAAGTGGATTGTTTGCAACAAACGACATCGAAAGCAAGCTTTCATCAAAGGAAGATTATGCTCTCAATGTGGTGAAGTTTTAAAGGTATCGTGTTTTTTGTGCTTCCACCAGGAACCAAACAATCAATTCAGAAGTGTACTATAGGTATTTGAACAGTTTAAACGAATTCATCATCCAGAAACCTCCATATCCAGACCCATCAAACACGCTTGACCTTGCGCCGTTAAACTTTCACTCGTTTCACTCTCTTCATAAAGACTGGTCTTCCCATGAAAGAGGAATTATAAAGTTCGCTGAAAGATGGCAAAAGGTTATCGAAAAAAATGGGCAATATATTATTGATCTTTGTTCTTTATATAAATAAATACACTTTTTCAAACATAGGAAAAAATGCGTCATGATTTTTCAGACAACTATGTATATAATTATGCTTTTTTCCTATTTTCGTCCTACGTCCTCGTTATTATTTATAGAACTTGGAATGAATTATGGTAATTTCGTTCTAATTCAAGTAAGTTTTGGGTAAACAATACATCACGACTTCACTGTATATTAAGATTGCTTGAACGCATTAATATTCGCTCCGGCTTTTATGTTATTCGGTAACTAGTGTAGCCAACAAGCTTATTTAACATATCCAGTAGTGTAGTTGTAAATGTACTCCTTTTGGACTAATCAATTGATTATGCTTGTAACAAATATGGCGCATACGTCTCTACAGAAACAACGAGATGACAGATGAAATACCATCATCTCAGCATCTTTTATACATGCAACGTTAAGCAGTTTTTCTGTCCAACCAGGTAGATGATGTTGCTACGAAATAATGTCGGTAGGACCACTGAATATTAAATTTGTAATAATATTTCGGGACCAAAGGAGTGGTCTATTACTACGATCAATGTAGGAGCGATATGAGTTTTCTGGTTAGGATGTTTGAACTATTTGCGAATGGTTGATGATGAAACGGTTACACAATAACTGTCAGCCTTTTCACATCACGGCCAGTTGTCTGAAAATTTGTACTAGCAAGTACATATTTCCGGGAGGGCTGATGTGCCGTCGTCTTTGATGTGTCGAAGGTCCGACGTTTGAGTGGTGACCGCTCATCAACAACCAGTGAGACTAAATCATCGTCCCTAAGATTGGCCGACCAAAGCATGGTTGTTTGGGGGCGAAACGCCGACTTCACACATCAAAGAACGGGACGAGCCCCTCAGCCCGGAAATATGTACTCTAGATACAAATGATAGACTGTTTAACCTAAGAAACGCCCACACGTTCTTTAACCCACACCTCAGTAACCAACAGCTGGCCCACTTCGGTCAAGGAATGGGTACCTACAAAGCAAAGGTTACATACTTTTTTCAGTTGTACGAATTTGAGCTGTCAGGTATAAACAGCAGGAAGGTTAGTGGTTCTCATAGGACCCTCTATTAGGGTAGTAGGTCATTGGGAGGGCAGAGGAAACGATTCGATCCTCACAATATTGCGCCTATACTTCGCAGCTGCTCAATTTATCCTTGACAAATGATAATAAGATCCGCATCGAAGGCACAACGATAAATCACCGGGGCGACATGCAACACATCCGCTACACTTTCCACTTGTTTCATATACCATACATATTGCAAAAGCTTGAAGTCTGCGGTTGCGCTGAATTTATCACTCCTGGGATTCGATGCTGGCTTAAGTAGTCAACTCCAGTTTTAACAATACTCAGTTTTTCCTTAAACCTAAGAAAATATTTTGAGGGCAGAAACTAGTGGTGATGAAAGCCAACTCGTGCGCAACGGAATCAACAGGCTACGCATTGATTGATCAGGAAATCCCGGAATTTATGGGTTGACACTGCGAAGAGGTGATTCGAGGCCAAAATTTGAAGAAGAGTTCAGTATTTGAAGAACACTTGCCTAACAATTTGTTAGGCGTTTTCAGATGTTTTCGTGCTTTCTTCTTGCTGTGAATCTATTCAAGACCATCAAGCCCAGGGGCACATTAGTAACGCATTACTTTATTTATTTATATTAAATATTTTAACAAACTGGCTGGGTTGGCCGCCAAAATTGGTAATGTTATAATTTATGTTAAAATAGTGTAATTTTCTTTCTCAGGCCGTTCTTGTATTAGTAAGTTTTTCGAAAACTGAATCTTGATTTTTAAGCGGCTTTGTTCATATAAATTTTTTTCAAGGGTTTCGACGATGATCGTTCCGGCAACTACGTGCTAACAAGAAAAGGGCTATTTTTGCTTTTCGACAAAAAACATTTTATTTTTTCACTAATGTCCCCCCGCTTGATTTAACACACTTATTCCAACAATTTCTAATTAGCAATGACCTTCCCGCTATAGTATAGGTCGCTGAATTACACGACGAAAGATTCTCTCTAAATACTTCAGGAATTACTAATCTACTACATAATATTGGAGATAGCAAAATTAACTGCTGAGGGCAAATTGTGTGTATTATAAGCGGTTAATAGACAGTTGGTCGTCGTAACGAGAAAGTGACCTGCACCCTTGCAGCACTTGTGCGAAGTACCAATATAACCCATTATGCTTCCCTATACTGGAGGCGCGCCCTTTAGGCCGTCAGGCACCCCGACGATCTTGGCATAAGTCGAGAGGGGCCACGGTCAAAGAGAAAATATTGGTAGGGAAAAGATAGTGCCGATCGCTGGGAACTGTGGAGGGGGGGGGGGGGGGGGTCCGGATGTGTCAACTGTGGCTGCTGTGGAAAAGGATCGTGGGTGAATGGCTTTTCGGACTCACATGTGACGGCGCCTCTGCGTGCGAATAGGGAGCGCGTGCGCGTGCGTTTAGTGTTCGCCTCACTTGAGATTTTCAATCCCAACCTTATTGGGCAGGGTGCATTATCCCTGATGAACAGCACTTTCTTCTTTACCCCAAATGAGGAAAATGCCCTGTGTTCTCTTTTCATTTTGTCGCTAAAGGGTTGTTGCAACAAGAAAAAAAAAGTGGGCATAATCTCGCCATTTATTGTTTCCCCCCCCCCCTTCCCCCCCCTTTTCTAAGTATCACCAAGAATATTCCATGAATTTCCCAAAAAAAACAGTGGCCACAACCCTTTCCTGCTACAAAACCGTTTTTTTTTGCCTTCTTTGTGGGCGGAGGAAACCTTTGTGGTGTCCATTGTTGGACTGTTCTTTGGTTTACCGGGGGTATAATGGTTACCCTAGTTTCATCGACGGGTTTTATAACGGCGTAAAAAATCCCTCTGGATTTGTGGCAAAAACCATTCCTTCTCATTAAAATTTTCTGTCGCCGCGGTCATTTGAGATATACACTAATGTCTGCTATCTCGCGCACGTTTTACTCGACGCTCATCAAATACGATAAGGTGGACTTTTTCAATCATATCCGGAGGAAGTTGCGTTTAAAGGAATGTCCACTATCTATGGTTCTCATGTGTTCTCAGTACGAACCACGCTTAAAATTCAGCAACCCAGTTTTTAACACATTGAAAACCGAAGGACACGGATTCCAATAGCGTTGATCCAGCTCTGCTTTAATTTCGGTTGGTGTTAAACCTTTCAACCGAAAGTACTTTATCATTGCTTTGAACATCCGTTTGTTTTTTTCCATTGTTTACGAAATCAACACGCGACGTTCACTTTGGCGTAGTGTCAAAACATACTAATTGACAGATCGCTCTGTACTGGTCATATTTAATCTATTAAAAGATGATTCTAATCTACAGAATGGTAATGAAAATTTCCCTCCGAATTCCCGCCAACCATTCTTTGTTTAGTACCACGTAGTTTCCGAACAATCCTCGTATTAATCAACATTTTTTAAAAACGTTTCGGTCGGCAATTTTTTTGTCTGTTTCCGAAATATCTGGGTTTTTTTCCTTTCAAAACTGTAACAAATTCTATTATTTAGTCTTTCATTATATACATTTTTTTGTTATAACTTACATAAACATGTCAACAAACCCAACACTTTTAAAATTTTTAAAACTATAAAATTTTTCATGTAACATTGTTTGGATATTATATTAATTAAAATATTGTTAGTTAACAAACAGCTTGTCAGCTATCGAAAAGGCGAATGTGAATTTTATTGTTTTTAAATAATTTAAAAGTGAAAAAAAATCTATAATGAATATACACATAATTGATTTGTTACAGTTTTGAAGAAAAATAAAAAACGTTTTCTGAAGAAAAAAAAACTGTCGAAAACGTTAAAAATGTATCTTTTTATGAGCCCCTCGAAAAATTTATATGACAAATGACCGCTAAAAATCAAGATTCCCAATTTTCAACAAACTGGGTACAAATAAACTTTATTATATGAAAAAATACATTTTGAAAAAATGTGGATTTCTTGGAGTGTCAATTTAGCACTACTAGCAGGTGATTCTAATAAAAATCTGTAAAACGCATTAAGAATACCTCTACGGTGAGAAACTTAAGCAGACATTATTTTGCAAATTGCACAATTATTAAATAAATATTACTATAAATTCTATTTACAATAGCAGGCAAGTATTACAATACACAGAACAACACGGGCTTGCTTTCAACTGTTAGGCCTTTATTCATTTAAAAAGAGTAGCATACTTTTGTGGTACAATCGAAACTTCAAAACCGCATTAAAATCTTGGGCGTTTGTCCATCTTTCCATTTGTCATTTCTTTTCTAAAAAACTTATTAACAAAACCTCCAAAACAAACCTGCACGTTGGTAGCGCAAAATCTCACATAAACCTCAAGTTAGATAGTTGGCCGTCGAGAATGCAAGCAAAAGTTGCCACGCCATCCCGCATAAATGAGAGTAGGTAGCACATCAAAGTATAAGTTACCTGATTGTAGTTGATCTCATTTCAGTAAACTGCCTTCTCAAATATCAATATTTGCGTCCTCGATAGGATATCCTACATAGAAGGCAAAGGTTGTTGTTAAATCAAATTAGTGTAGCATTCACAAAATGAGGAACCAGCACGATTTTCTCTCTCGCTTCATCTTTACAAGGAAGGTAGTTTATAAGAGTTTTAATCATAAGAGCTAGTGGTGGTGTAAATATTTTTGTCCCTTCTACCTCTAACAAACAAGATATGTAGCGGTTTTATATGTAGCCCAAGGAACATATTAAATATTTATACTTTATATTATATTTTTTTCGTTGTTTCCTTTTCCCTATAGGCGACCGCCGATGTTTATTTATTGCGAAAAACATCGTCATAGAGTCATCGTTGACAGGTAATAATGTATGTGTACATAAGTTTGAGGCACACCTTTCATTGATCGCCATTAAAGATTTATTCGGGTTAGGATTCGAACTTTCGGTTTTTACAATATTTAAAACTCTAGATAAACGCGTGTATCATCATACCTATGCATATAATATAACGCTAAGTGACACACATACTGAACAGCGGATAGTTGGCAAGAGCGAACTATTTTAAACGAAAATTCAATTACCAAGTACGGACAAATAAGACGCGTAATCTTAATTGATTCAACCCGCTCATAGATAAGATATATTGCCTCCTTGGCAACTGATGGTTATTTTTAAAAAAAAATTAGTTTCGGAAGCTTAAAAACTGCACACTTCGCTGACATGACACTCTTCTTGGCTGTTTCGCTTTGTCAGACAGTGTAAAAGGGGAAAAAGAGATGCACATGCACGGTCCTGCATACATTTTTACGTATCATACATAACCACCGACAAGCACGACAATCCGTACGAAATTTTATCTATGTGTATATGCATTATTTCCTCGAATGTCCTCGTCTTCACGTTTTCATTGAACATTCAAGATCTTTTTCACACAATGACCAATGATTTTTTATATGGTTTTTTTGCTTTTTATTTGTGTTAGAAGAAAGATATTACAGTAAAGTTGGAAAGTGGAAACTGGATAGCAATTCAATTGGAATTTTGTATTGCCTCTTATATCCCGTTTAACAAATTTATATATGAGAGTGAATGCTCACGAGCTTCGAATATGATAAAAGCAACATAATTATTTCAGGGGAATTGAGAAAGTCTCCTTTGCCATATTTTTATACCAAATGGTAGATTGCCATCAGTGTTCCCACAATTTTGAGTAACCTCGGGTATTTAACATACATCCTTACTTGTTTCTAAAGCAAACAGTCCCTCAGATGGAAAATTTCCTGTTAGCTAAAGAAATACGAGGGTGTTCAAATATAAACGGGTCTGATTTAGCATCGAAAGAACCATGAAGTGAGCAAGAAATGCAGTCTTCGTGGAGCAGGGTCGGATTTACATCAAGCTTTTGGCCAAGGAGGGGGATTAACCCAGCGAAATTTTTGTGGCCGTGACAACCTGTGACGAGAAACTTGGGTTCACTACTATGGTACAACGCCCGAGTCGAAAAACAGGCGAGTATGGAGTGGAGTAAAGAGTCGGCAAGAGGACACCGGTGACGGCAAAGACGCGGTTGTCCTTCCAAAAGGTAAGGCAAACAGTTTTTTTTGATCGGCAAGGTGCTTTCATGTTGATTTTCCCTTTTCCCTCCTTGACGAACGCACAATGGATCGCAATATTGTTGTGAAGTTGCTGGATGCCGCGAGTTGTCATTTCGAAGGGAAGGAAACAATCGACCAGAATGTAATTTTTTCCTCTGCATGAGAACGGTCATGTTCATGTGCTAACGCCACGATACAAAAAGTGGATGTATTAGGATGGGAAACGCATGGAACATCCACCGCTATATCCATACCTTTCACCTTAGTGACTTCCATCTTTGACCGCTCAAAGAAGCGCTTGGAGGCCATCGTTCGACAACGCAGCGGTGGGAAGCGTTTTTTGTGCTCCCCCCCACTGGCTTTACACGAACGTTCGAGAGGGGTTTTTACGATGATGGAATAAAAAGCTCGCAACCGATAGAAGAAATGTATTTCTAGGGTGGGAAAGTACTGGTAGAAAATAATATATATTTTTGTAAGTTTAGTTAAACACAGTTAAAACTTTTTAAAAAAACGAGTCCCGCTTATTTGATTACACCCTCGTATGTATAGCTAACATTAAACGACTAAATCAAACGAATTAAATCTGTTCATTAGCACGTAATCTAGTGTAGCTTCCAGAAAGACGATGAAATCCTTGTATTTATTGAAGAAGGTTGTAATATGGATAGAGCAGGTGTAAAAAAATCGTTGACCATTTACGTGAAGATAACTTAGTATATTTTTGAAGAAAAAGGAAAAATAACCCGTCAAATTGAACTGAATGAAAAAACCTAACCATTACAATGCAGAACAATATAGCAATTAAAGTTTCGTATACAAGCAACAAAAAACAATTTAGCGACTTCGCAAACTTTAGGCGAGGAGCGTTTCCTCCGAAAATGAACTTTTCGTATCACCTCAGAATTGACAAAAGGACTGCACCTGCATTTTGCTCGAGAGCATAGAAACGAGTTTCTAGAATTTTGGAATAGGTTGCGTTACAGCGACAAGACCAAATTTAGACTCACAAAAACAAGGGTGTAACGGAACGGCAATAATCTGGAGAAAAATTTAAGAACACTGGCAGTTGCTGTTCAATGAAGAAGAGTCGGTAATTTACACATTATGAAAGGCATCTTAATGGGGTGGCTAACATGTTTGACTTTCAGGATAGACCTAGTTACCTTCAGTACACAAGCTAGCATACAGAATGAGCTCAAACACATCTTCTGCATCCAGACAGTCTTTCTTTTGAGAGAAACATAATTGCAGTGCTAAGTGGCTCACACGAAGTCCCAGTCCTAATCATACTATATAGCCATCTTGGCAAAAGTTTTTCTTCTGCTCCGCGACTTCTTGGAGTGATTTTTACTTTCTTATGGAAAAAACCAAGAATTAATTTCCGAAATTTTCCTAAGTCAATTTTTTGCGGGTCAATTCATTGGCAAATCTGCAACAGATTTCTATGTTTATTCTATTTTGCTATATAACAAACGAAAACTGTTTATTGTTGCTATTATGTCCATCGGATCTTTTGTAATGATCCCTATAATTGTTAGTTTTTTAATTCTCTTTCGAAAAATTCGCGTAATTAATAATTTCGAGATCCGTTCGACTGCTTTGATACAATCTTTCCCTACCGAATTGATTTTATTCATAAAAGGCTCTCCACTGTGAACAAAATTTTGACCCTACTGCGGTTATCCCATTTTTGATGTTCTGGACTAAATTTCAGTCGCACTACACGATTGACGTCTTTGAATCTTTTTGTTGGTACATGACATTAGGCCTTCTTTTATGTTTTCCTTTCTTCTTACTATGCGCTCGTTATGGTGGTTCCATGGACCCTTGCAGTGGGTTTCTTTTTGAACTCCCGTTTTGACGTCTGTTATCGCAGTGTTTTGCCAACGTTATAAGATGATCTCCTTTAGCGGTGGTTGATCGTTATTCTGGCCTTGCCTTCTTTCCCTCACATATTCCCGACATTTGCCTCGCCACAACTTACACTACCAATGGATTTGATTTTTCATTTACCAAACAATAGCAAAAGAAAACAAAATTCCCATAAACCCAACAAATTAACTGGATTAGCTTAAAAACAACTTAAATTGTTATCTACAGATAATACATGTTTTTCAAATATGACACAACACAAACACGTTTAGATGTTTTGAAATATTAGAAATGTTAAGTGTTTAGTGGAGTGTGTACTTTTTTCTGTTTTAAGGGATAGAAGTACAATGTACCTTTCAATATCATTTCTATTAAAAGAATATGAATAATTTCAAATTAATTTTTATTTCAAAAAAGATGAACCACTTTGTCCATCGTCCAACTGTCTAGCGGATGATTACATTTACTACTGGCAGATTATTCTAAATCCCTCCTATAGAGCGAACTCTTATTGTAGAGTGCAAGTAAAGCTGAATTCTGCTGCACTTTAAGTTCCTCTACAAGGTACAGCGTAAACAGTCCAGGGCACTCTAATTGAATCCGAATCGTGTTGAATTTACCTAGTAGGGTGTGTCTAAACCAACCCTTAAACTCAATTTGCGTTTCCATCTGCACGGCAGAAGTAAATTAGCCCTAAAGAATGTTTGCTGTGAATCATGTTTCCCTGCCTATTTACAACCGAATCAAAGAAGTAAAAAAAAAAACGAAGTAGAACGATTTTCGAGTGTGTTTGCATAAATGTAGGGTTATAATTTTGGAACGTTTTCTTACTTGTATAACTTACTAATATTTTGTCACAACGCGTTTTTAGTCGTAACCAATTCTCGATTTCGCGCCGAAGCAAATTAAAAGTAACAATGGAAAATCCTATTATTTCAATTTATTTTTGCGCCCAAAAGAGCGCGTAAGGCATACATCGTAAACCATTTTGCATATACAGACTTAGAACAATTTGTTGTGTTGTCTGCACATGGTAATTAACGCATTTCGACGATATAAATCCCGCACGAGTCGCGGCTTTTACTTTAAAGATAACTTATTTAAAATTTTATCAATGCGTTGCGCCTGTATAACCGAGTTGAAAGGTGGCGAATTTAGTGCCGAGATGCAGTAGACAGTGTTCATCGATATTTATTTAAAATAAAATATCATCGGCGTTCGATTTAAACACAAATAGTATAATTAATCCTCTGCTGTAGATTAAAATTACATTGCGCATAACGGACCATTTACTTAGTATCGTAGAATTATGGTAATTGTAAAGCAAGGTTGAAAACTGTGAAATAAATTACACACTGCCCGACACATAGTACGTGGCAGTTCACGGTACGTAGATGGTTATCTTAACACTATGTTTTCGAGTATATATCATTTATTGTCTCGAGAGGTACGCAATTTCAGTCCAAGCCACTATGTGGCCAAATTAATTGCAAATAATTAACGAGAAGAGTACATTTTTCATGTTTATTTAACCAATTAAAATAACGGCTAGAGCCGGTGAAGCTGCGAAAAGAGATAGCTCTCCACTTTTTAAATCGAATAACTTCGAGTCCGTGCCACGTTCCCACTGTAAAATCATTCTAGCTTAGGCTTAAGGAAGACGCGTACTACAGCTACAAAAATAACTTATTGTCTCTCCCTATCGGTCACCGATTAATCAACACTAACTTCCCCGCGCGTCAAGAGAGCGGAATTTCAACGTGTTTTTCCGGAAATCGCGGGTAATGAAGACACATATAATGTAACCCCATAGTTAAATATGAATTGCTTCCGAATTTCTTGTCCGTCGAGTTCTATATAATACGAGGCCGGAAATAGGTTCCGTTTGCATTTGTGCCGCGGCAACGCCTGTAAATCGCAGTTCCGGCGCATGCGCGGGTATGTTGCTCTGATTTTAAGGCGAAGGTGATGACGCCATTTTCGAAATCGCTGTTTGCTGTTTCCAGTTTTACAGTGCTTGGTTAGAATGACGAAGTTGATTGAAAATCTCGACCGCTTTGTCAGATTAGGTCTGTACTTCGTTTTCTGATACGAAGACACACTAAAGCAGGTCGCCATTCATACGACAAATTTTACGAGGTTTAAACGGAGAAAATGCGATGAGTGATTCAATAATAGCCAGGAGATGATTCAAGAAGTACATGAGATGAACGAGTGGTGTCCCCAAGGTTTGATTAACGAAGACATTGGTTTCCCTGCATTTTGAAAACCCATAAAGGAAAATCGTAAGATTTAATTATAATATCTGACTGATCCTTTTTTAGGCAAATTTCAAGAGCACTTTTTTTATGAAATGGTTTCTGTAACGAAAAACTGAATTTTTCGAAAACTGTGTGCTCGGTGGTAGCCCAAAACTCTTACAGACCAACACAAAAAACAGCGTCAAAGCCGAGTACTTGATTTTTTGACACGTTACAACAAAGATGGTGTGTTTTTCCCAGCAACATTGTGACCGGGATAGAGATTTTGGGTTCTTATGAAACCCTCATCTTAAACGATAAATCAATGGAATGGCAAACACTTCGTCACCCAGGACGACCAAGTCAAAGCAAATCTTTGACACCTCCAAAATCATGTGCAAGTCCTTTTTGGGTAGACCGGCTGCATTCTACTGGGTGCATTTTTTTACCGCGCGATGAAACAATCAATGCAAATGTTTACCGTGAGAGACGCTTAGGAAACGGCGTCGCGCAATACAGAATAATAGCGCCGAGGATGCTCACAACGATTCAATGCAATTCCCGAACCTCAAACGGCGCATAAGACAACAAACTCTTCAGGGGGCTTTCGGCTGGACCCAGTTTTTGACCACCTTCCGTACAGCCCTGACCTCGCCCCTTAGTGATTTCCATCTCTTTTTGCAACTTCAAATGTTCCCTTGATGTCAAAAATTCAAACCAACGATGAAGGACCTCAAGAACAATGTTAATACACATGGTTGAATGTACGCTATGATCTAAGTGCAATACAAAATAGTGTGGAGCTATGTAGAAAGTTGGTTTAAGGTTTGTAGTTTTTTCTGAAAAAAAAAAAAAAAAAAAAAAAAAAATAAAAAAAAAAAAAAAAAAAAAAAAAAAAAAAAAAAAAAAAAAAAAAAAAAAAAAAAAAAAAAAGAAAAAAAAAAAAAAATGCAATAAATAGTTTTTTTCTGTATCTGCACTCGTTTTGTTTTTTATTACCTAACTTGAACTTATTTACATTACATTTTGATGGTTTATTCTCTTCAAGGTTTTAATTTTAGTTTTCAATTATATATATTTAGATTTTTTTTTAGTAATGGTACCGTTATACTTTCGTTAACGTCGTGCCAAAAATAAAATTATACCCGTAGATGCGGTACAATTAATTATATTAATTCTCTGTTAAGTTTCATTAGAACAGTATCCTTGATATGGCGGATGAATATGTCAAAATCCTAAATATTACTGATTAAAATTAGAGATATTTGCATCTGGCTGAAAGCATTCCAAAAGATTTTATAGGAATGAAAAATGTTAATTGTAGTATAAAGAGCAAAAATTATTTTTTTTCGAATTACGTACGTATACATACTTAAAATTTGTTTTAATTATGGGCGATGACCAGCATAAAAAGTATTCGCTACCTTGTTGATAAACTTTAAAATGGGGACTGGTAGTGCCGCAGTGCCTAATGCACCGGACTATCTGTCTCGGGGTACCAGTTCGAACCCCAGGCCCGCAACTCGCAGAGCAAGGTTCTTCGTAGCTTTCCTTGCTCCAAATTGGCGAATGCTGAGGGTGGACATCTTAAGACCTCTACGGGTGCAGGTGTAATAATAACTCATGGCTGGCCGATGCCCCCTGTAATTGGCGAAAGCGTTGGGGATGTGAAGGCATGAATTATTATTATTATTAAAAAAAAATTTACTTTATAGAAATGATGACAACATGTATTACTTGAAGTTTATTGACGACTGAAAATTAATCTAACTTTACATTGACATCTTAAATGAATTTATCATATATACAAATTGATTATATAAAAGTTTGCGCGCTACTTTCAGAAAGTATATGATAATTTCTCTTAATCTTATTATGTACGTAAACATACAAAGTAGTTGATAGAAAAAAAATTATTTTAAAAAAATGACCTCCGAACATTTCTTCGAAAACAAATTGAAATTTATAAAATACACATAAAAATAAATTTTATTTTTGTAACAACAATATTCATCTGTATAATACTTTATAAAATTTAATTTCTTTATAATAGGCTGCTGCAAATTTAAAATAATACATCTAAATACTTAATCTATGCGTCTTCAACTACTTATTAACGTGACCAGAAAACAATGTGACTCATATCCGATTACGTATGTGAATGCATCTGTCTATTTTACTGCCTTGAATTCGCTTTTTGTATCGAACGTCCTATTGTTTTATGATTCTCTTATTTCACGGTGTTAATTTTACATCGCATTAAGAATCAATCGAATAGAAAAAAACGAAAAATGAGTCGTTTAATCTAAACGGCAGTCGCGTCTGGAGTCGGGGGTCTTCGTACATGTACAAAAGGATCCCAGAACTATGTAGGTACCCACTCAAAACCAGCTGTATATCGTACGGTGCGTATAAATTATACTCCTTTGTGTTTAGTTCCATTGGCGTGCATTATTACGTTAAACGTACTACTCGCGCTTATGTTTAAACCGTGAGTGTAAGAGAGAAAAAGGATCGTTGTGCCAGAGTTTAAATTTACAACCATTGTCCTGCACTTCCGATTACTGGCACCGAATTGTTTTCGAATAACGCACAAAACGCTTTATGAATTATTATAGAGAACGAGATCGAATCACCGGCCGGAGCGGGGAAAGCGAATAAAATTACGCATATTCGGTGTAGAACCGCGGGTATACCGAAAACGCGTTCCCGGCGCGGCGCCCTGCTTCGTTCGCGCGTATACCAGTTTTTCGACGGGATCGATATTAATTGGTAATGAAATGGTTTTAGAAATTTTTGCCGGATTAGTTGGTTCACTCATTGTTGTCGATTATCGACGACAAAAGTTTACAAATGTTATGCCGTTATAGAGGGTTCTATTGAATTGTATGCGTTTTAATATGACAGAAAACGCGAATTTCGGCTGCGTATCGATGCCCGCATTGTATTGCGTGTAATAAGCATTAGATAGCTGTATAGAGAGAGAGAAACAGAGGGAAAAATACTCTCCCATATTCGCAGCTTCAGTTTTATTGCAGCAGGATAATTATTAGTATTTGTTATCCTAGTTCCAAATAGGAAAACACCAAACTACAAAAAATTACTAAAGTTGAGCTAATTGCCCGATAGAGTTTAATATTTTCTATACCGTTGGGGATATCAAATAATCTTGATATGAATATCGTAGTCATTATAACTATACAAACACTGCGTAATTTGTGGTAGTTGTTAATATAGAATCTTTAAATTATTCAAATGTCTACATGGGATGGTTTTTGCAAAAACCAAGAAGGGGGGCGAATTTTTTTACCAAACTTGGCAAAAATATATAGCTATTCAAAGGTAATAACTAATTATAATTTTGTTGCGATGGATCAAGTGGTCATATCTGACACCTCATGCAGTTTCTTCTGACATTAACGTCAGATGTATTTCTTGCGGGTTTTGATTCATTTTTCACCGTTTTCTCTTATCATGCATTTGTTTAACGTGTTTTGAACGTTTGATTATGCTTAGACAACGTGGAAATTACCGCTAGTTGAGCGAATTCAACACAGATCGAATTGTTGGCTTGCGGTAGTTTTTGGTTCAGGAAAATTGCAAATTGCCTTAATCGGAACCAATTCACCATCGTGCGCTGTGATCAGTCATGGACTAAAGAGGGCCAGTCGCCGAAGAACCGGGGGCCGTAGAAGAACTAATGAGGCGCAGGACCACTACTTTCGCCGGCATTAAAAGACCGATTCTCCAGTGCCAGGTCAATTGCTGATCTATGGCCAGGTAAGGAAGGTTGTCCTGTGACTCTTCGAACCGTTTATTGCGGAATCAGGGCTTTTGGCTTGCAATCCTATCGACCACATCTTGTGTTACCACTTAACGGCTCAACACCGACAGTAATGAAAAAACGAAATTAACGCAGGGAGATAACTAACAAGAAAAGAGGTTCTATAGGTAAAACCCGCAACAAAGTAGCCGTATACACGTGTTTCGGACTTATTAGTCCTCACCAATACGGCATAATTAGGAGCAAGTTGGGAGCTACCTATGGAAGACAAACAAATGTAGCACGCCAGCAGACCGACCCCCATTTGCGACTTCGGTCAGAAAATGCTTAATTCGAAGCACAACAACTGACGTCGCCGCGCGGCAGACAGGCAACCTGCGCGACATCCAAGCCCAGGAAGGAGAACAAGGAAAAACGAAATTAACGCGGGGAGGTAACTCCTTCTCTTCCTTCTCCTGGCGTGCTTCATTTGTTTGTCTTCCCTAGGTAGCTCCCAACTTGCTCCTAGTCATGCCGTACTGATGAGGACTAATAAGTCCGAAATACGTGCATACGGCTACTTTGTTACGGGTTTTACCCATAGAACCTCTTTTCTTTTTACCGACAGTAATATTTGGAGTGGTGTAGGTTGCAAATGCACTGGAGCGTGGAGTGGCAAAGGGCGGTGTTCAGTGATGAATCTCGATTTTGTATAGGGATGCATGATGACCGCAGGGGTCAGACGAAGACGAGGGGAACGTCGTGATATTTAATTTTCTGTTGAAAGGCATGTGCACCGAGCCGTGGGAGTTATGGTATGGAGTGCTATAGCATATGGGAGTAGGTCTTACTTGGTGTTCATCCGAGGCGCCATGAACGCCCAGCGTCACATTGATTAGGTGGTGGAACCCCATATTTTTCCATATCTTGAGCAGTTCGAAAACCCACTTTTCCAGCAAGATAATGCCCATTCGCACGTAGCGAGAACTTCTCTAAACCGGCTCGAAGGGGCCCATATCAATATCTTGCCATAGTCACTTTACTCACACATATTACCCTTGAATAATTATACGCTTCTGACAAGATTGGTCAAAAGATTCGCTCCCCTTCTTGGTGTTGCAATTTCCATGTCATGTGGCATAATTGTTGCAATTTGTGTAATCTAATGTACTAACTGTTAAAATTCGTCACATTGGCATTTCAATAAGTACGATACATACGCTTGCGCAATTATTGAGAAATATGCAGATTTATTATCGTAAACGTTGCAAGTTTTACGCCACTTTTGTTTCCTACAATACTGTTTCGTTAGCTGCTACAAATTGTCCGCGTCATGGATCTTGGACCCATTTGTAGTGAAATTTGTTATAATTGTAGATGTATTTTTTTTTCTCTATAGTGAGGAAAATGATATAAGCTGTTTGATGAAATGATATACATAATCATATTCAAGTAAAAGTTCATCGTGAGGAATATTTTTACATTAATCAAAGCTGCAAAGTAAAATAAGAAAAATGTACTATGTAGCACTTTAATACTTCTGTGCTTCGGAAGTCTATCTACTTTGAATACGCAGTGACCATGAGGAAATATTACAGTTTGAAAGCATACTTCTATAAGTGAGTTAAAATTAGTAATTACAGATTATTAGTATTTTTGGAATGAAATTTGATATATACCAAGTTTGATGCCAACCTGTAAAACTTATTACTAGCGGTGATCGACATAGGTGTGGCATCAAATACATTTTCTGATATTGGAATAATAAAGAAGTTTAACCTTAAAAGCTGCAGCTCATTTTTTGAAAAAAGGAAGCAGTATTCTAAGAAGCTAAATGAACTACTAAAAAACGGAGATGTAAAGATGTAAGTATAATTTTCAGGGCAAGTAATTTATAGCGAAAAATTAGTCAAGAGCGTTTTTATAAATTTAAAGGAAAATATTACATGTATATAAGAATACAATCGTTTGTAAAATTAGTAGAACATAGTGCATTTTTCTTAAGTTATTGAAATTTACACATAGATGCACTGTAAAATTATAAACTTCTTTTTCCAGTGAATAACTTATTGATATTCAAATTTAATTAATCTCAATCCGACTTATATAAATTTTCTCGAACGAAACGCATGTATATTCACGTGAATTTGTACTAATAATTCTTTCAGAATGTGTAGCATATCTATAAAAGTTTCTCTATAAACATCATATGTATTCATCTCAATTACAATCTATATCCAGAAATATTTCTTTTTAGCAAAGAACTGATATCATGAATAGTTCGCCTGCTTGAAAAATCTATAAATAAAAACAAAATAGACAAACGATTTTATAATAGATTAAAATTGAATAGAAATAGTGGAGAAGCGGGACTCAATTGCAATAAGCGGGGAAGCCTAAATATTTGGGAGTGGGATTGGCACAAGATGACAAGGTAAACCAAGAAAGGGGAGAAACCACCACAGATTGGTAAATTTTTACTTAAATTAAAAGATAATATAAATTCTCTTTTGTCGTTAGACCTCCCTGTATAAAACAAGCCCTTCCTGAATTTAAATATGTATATTGTTTTTCAAGACTTAATTATGTTCGTGTACTGTCTTCGAAGATTTTAGAATGTGTTTCATTTTAACGATGCATTGTAAAACATTCATTCGCGTTACCTGACGGAATATTAGATCTTAAATCAGAAACGAAATTCAGGTAGCATTCTATTTTATCCACCCGCATATAAAACCGGTATACGTGAAGCGAAAATAAGGATGTAAGTAGATAATAATAATATACTTTCTCGAAATTCGATAAGCATCGCACGCGGTATATTATTCTCATGCAAATTTATACGATAACACCGGAGACGATTGAATTTTCGCTTAAGTAAAAATTTCGTTAAGAATGCTTGTCATCTCTTTCGGTTAATAAAAGTGCGTAAAATATTCAGATATTGTTTAACTACTAAGTAATAAGTTATTGGCTTGTTTAAAATGCGTTTTTACTGTAGACCCTGTTTTCCTTCCCGAAGCTAGGCTGTAGCCTTGAAGGTTCTTTATCACTCCAAAAAAAGATTATTTTAAATTAAGGAATTCTTTAACAGAGTAAAAATAGTGTTGGTGGAGGTAGTCATTCAGCTTTGCCCTAAATGACCGCAACGTTTTACAATTTTTGATAGGAACTGGTATCCTGTTAAAAATTCTGGCACTGAAAATATTGGCTCCAATACAGGTGGTATGCAAAGTGCACAGTGGTACTCGAAGGTGTTCTCTCGTGCGTGTATCATGAGAATGTATGTCTGCGTTTGTTGCATAATTAGGCTTATTACGGTACGCGTAACAAGCCGCCTCTAAGATATATATACAAGACAAAGGTAAAATACCGAGGTCCCGAAATATGGGCCTACATGACTCGCGGAAGTGAGCGCCCACAATTGCGCGCACAACAGCTTTTTGTGCCACAAAGACGCGCTTCGTACCGGCAGATTCTCCCCACAACAAGATGCGATATTGTAATCTTGCCTGAATCTCAGCATAATATAGAGTTATAAGTAACGCTGGCCACGAGCGGTGCCGCGCATCGGCGTAGAATCAGTTCGGACCGAGAGGAACGGTAGTATTACTTCGTCTGCGGAGCAGTACGGACATTTTCGCTGCCGGTCATTTGCGCAATTGTTTATCTGTCCTAGAAAAATTATGATTTCGTCAGCAAAACGACCGCGGTCGGACAAACTTCGAAAATGTATTGCAGAAATTCCAGAATTAATATATGAAGGTGCTAAAATTAAATGTGTAATCTGTAAAATCCCGTTAATGTGTTGATCCAGACAACATTGTCTACGACACGTAAATAGTGAAAAGCATGTCTCAAAAAGAAATTGCGCACGAGACAATGAAAAATTTATATTTAATTTATGCGTTACGTTTATCGCATGTAATATACCGTTTAATTTACTAGACAAGGTACCATTTATCTGCTTTTGGAATAACTATTCGGAGTGCAAATTACCAAGTCGAACATCGTTACGAAGAATTGTGCCATCTGCGCGCGAACATATTGAACAAAAAATAAAATCGGAGTTGAAAGATCAAAAATTGTGGTTACGTGTCGACGAAACAACAGATCGGAAGAAACATTAATGTAATGGCACGCAAATTGGAACCTCATCAATCGGCACCTTCAATTCTATTAGTCTCCAAACGAATACAACAGTGTACTGCCGAAGTAATTTCAAAGTTAGTGTTAAATATATTGGACAAGTTTGAACTTTCAACAAACCAACTCTTGATGTTAGTGAGTGATGGTGCTGCGAATATGCTTTCTGTAGGCCGGTCTCTTAAAAAGCATTCTGCTAATTTGTTACACATTACGTGTAAAATTCATGCTCTCAATCTTGTGGCGGATAGTATCAGAAAATGTTATCCTGAGGTAGACGCTTTAATAGCACATACCAAAGCAGTATTTGTCAAATCACCGAAACGTATTCGCGAATTTCACAGACTGTGCCCCCAGAGCCACCAGAACCTATTCTAACTCGTTGGGGAACATGGTTGCAGGCCGCGTTTTATTATCATAAATATTTTGACAATATTAAGAACGTGGTTTTACAATTCGATACAAAGGAAGCTGCCGCTATCCAGAAAAGCCAGTCGAAATTTCAAGATAGTCAGGTTAAAATGGATTTAAAAATCATTCACGACAATTACTTTGGGCTAGCAGATGCAACAGAAAAATTACAAAATCCTGCGATGCCGTTAGAAGAATCTCTACAAATAGTGCAACATGTTCACGCACAGCTATGCGCGATTGAAGACGCAAAGAATGTTTCTGTTCTAGAAAAATTTGAAAGTGTTTTTGAGAAAAATTCTGATTTTGGCACATTAAGACACATTTGTGAAGGTGCGTCAACAGAATCGTTAAGTTATTTGAAAGATTATTTTACTTGCGCAAATATTACGTTACTAGATGTAGAACGTTCGTTCTCTGCATATAAACGCATTTTTTCCTCATGCCGTACTGGTTTTGCCGAAACAACAGTTGAAACATATTTAATGTTGCAGATATTTAACAGACATTATTCACTTTGTGATTTCACGGGGACTCTTAAAATGGTAAGTGTTTGAGCATGTGTTATTTAATTTTTATTTAAAAGATGAGCGAAATTATTTGCGGCAGCAAACATCTCTATTAGCAGAATAACTCTAGTGGAACGCGAGGCCTGGTCGACTTTACGCTACTGCTCGGTACCGCTCGTGGCCAGCTTTAGTTATAAGCGTTTGCCTAGATACCTGCAGACGCAGACAACGAAACAAGTACGTTTTTGCGAATATTTTCCTTGTTAATTCGTCGCAATGAGCATACCATGACAATGTATCTTCTATGGTAATTCCCAAAAATTTGATCTGATTACAGTCGGTTAGTTGCCGACCTGCAAGCGAGAAAGATTCGACTTCCACAGTTCTTTGTCGGGTATGAAGTATGAAGTCTCTCTCCAGCGATCTCCTTGCCAGCTCGCCTGAAATGTTAACCTAAACATGGTATTCGGAAGTTCGTGGAGTTGGCTATATTTCATATACCAAAACGGCGCGGTTACTGCTACTGTCAATATTCTATTTTATAATGTCTCCACTTTCTTAAGGTGAAATAGCGCTGCTGTTGGTCAGGTTAAGGCCTCAAGATTGGTCTTAGGTAAGTGAACTTGGTCCGCAAATCGAGGGAACTACCGCTGGAGAGTAAGACCATCAGCCTATTCCTAGCCTGTTCCTGACGTTATCTACGTGGAGGTTTCAAGTGAAGCGTTGATCGAAAATCAGCCCCAGGTATTTTGCTAACACGCTTCAGGGAATTCCTGAGTCATCAATTTTCCGGCGGTCTCCGTTTTCTGATTCTATATCTGATAGCCAAATTTTTGTCTTTATTTACCCTTAACTTGCATATTTCGAGACATTCTGTGTTGTGTGAGTTCAAGGGACTCTGAAGGCGCTCAACTATTCCTTTAAAAATACCACATTACAGCCCGTAATATGTTACTAGAGTTCGTGATCTAGCGTCTAACGAGTTGGTATTAGCGAATGTCCGCAACCGCGAATTATAGACATTTCCTATCTCTAATGATTGTAAAGACACGATAAAATTTATTTTCCGCGCATTTATAGGAAAAAGTTGTATTGCAATTGAAAATTCAGGACCAGAAGAAAATAGATCGAAAAAAATTTATTTGGACGTTCTCCTGGAGCTATCGTTAGCTGAAGGTAGATTTGCCTAATAAAACCCCGACGATAGTCTCGTAATTATAAAAGCAACTGAAAAACTGGAAATGTGTCAGAAAAAGGATCACTCTGAAATAGGCTGCCAGACCGCAATCGGCTGAACGTCACTCCTCATAGCGCTAATGACAGCAATTTTACATGTTGTATTTTTAATACCGCAATATATTAAAAAGCAATGGAGTAAGGATGGTAGGATATGTCAAATAAGTCTGTAATACATCCATCGGCCCTAATATTGATTTCAGTTCAATGGTATATGTGTGAGTAGATATGTAGAATTTGTCACATGTCAAATATGTATAGTATTAGTATTAGGCGGTAGTAATGGACCAATGACAAAAGTAGTCAGACGTCCAGTGTCCAATAAACGAAGTACAACTGCATTTTCCTATCAGTTTACCCATATTTCTAATCTTAACACAAAATATATAGGGCGGGAGAGAGGCCACCGACCTTCATCATGTTCCTGCCGAAAGTCCTAAGTGAGGTAATATTTCCTAGGTTTAGTTCATATAAAACGATACGAACGCTGCTTCCTAAGCAAATGTTTGATTTTAGCCTTAGATACTCCTATAATATACCAATATAAATTTAGTGAATCATTTAGTTGGTAGCAATATTCCAATATTATCAAATTATTTGAATATTCTAATTATTCGAATATTAGAATGTTCCAATTCGAATAATTCGAATATTTGAATTTTATTCTAATATTTATATATTGAGATGTTTTAAGGCAATTAAAAGTATTAAATTGGGTGACAGTCTATTCCGTTTATTATTTCTAGTGCTTTACTAACAAAAATAATTTTTCTTTTATAAAATTACCTACAGTTATTCGCGTGTGTAGTGTATGTATAGTTTTCCTCCTCTTCTGAATTCTGATCTGCTCTTTTCAAATAATAACTTGATATCCTCTTGAATAGACCTCTCCAATCCCCTTCTATGACTTGTTCGGTTAGATTTTGCGTTGATTTACTTCTTCAAAGTGTTATTGTTTAGTTTTAACACTTTTTAGCATATATTTAAGCTTATATTAGACTCTTAAATTCAAATTTCTAAATTAATCTTCCAAATATATGTTTTACTGTCAGATTTTCTGTTTCTAGCTTCTTGTTTATGCGTTGTCTTGGTGCTGCCATCCAACGACTTGATACTTTTAATTTTGATGTTGTGATGTTTGTTTTCGGTACTGTAGATGACGTAAAGGATTTTGTTGCTTGGATTCCAAATATATTGTGTTTCGTATGTGTATTTATGTAATTTCTAAAATTATATTTCCAAAATGTAAATTACTCAAAATAATTCGGAACTTTGATCATCCTCTGTAAGACAACGCTAATGGAGTCTTTTTTTAAATAAAAGATTAATAATATAAATCATCAAAATGCCAGAATTCGAATAATAACCCAAAATAATCCGAATTCTGCAAATGCTACGTTAAATTCTAATGTTTTACGAATATCGATATAAAATTAGGTAATTGAAATTAATGTATTAACGTGTGAACGCCCGTTAGTTCAGGTGGGATGTCCCATTACAATATATTAATTTATTGTAACTAATGTAAGAGAAAACAAACAAAACGCATCAAACAAAGCAAAAAGAAGGAATCAAAGGCGTCGTCTTTGATAAAAAATGTTCATACTTTTTCGCGACATCATCCATCCGCTCTCTAGTTATATTTTAAGCTATAGCAGGATGTATTTTAGCTTAGGTTATTCGAATAGTAATTTGAAAACTTATTCCTGTATTATCCAATTATTCGGCTATTCGAATAGTATTCGACTATTCGAATATTAAAATATTCCAATATACTAATATTCGAAATGAAGGCATCCACCAATTCGAATATTCGAATATTATGTCCAGCCTTCCCTAAAATATACACAACGTTGCGATTGTGTTGCAAAAGTAGATTTATTGGAACAGCCTTATTATTATTATTATTAATTTGACAGGCCATGGCACAAATGCCTTTAGTCACTGCGACCCTAATAGATCTATTGTAACAGAATGCCCTTATGTGCGTTAGAATAGTTGGAGGCTTTTAATAAACCTTAGTACTACTCTAGGATCTGTTTCCTTCAGTTCAGTAGGTGCAAGAAATGGCCTACTGAAATGTTGGTGTTGTATGCGACTAATGGCAACAGGGATGTATTCTGCCGTCTCTAGATCTTCTTGACATAGACGGCAGATTTGATCTTCAGCTTTTTCTAGTTTAAATAAGTGATATTTTAGGGCTACATGCAGAATCTCTGCTTGAAATATGTTGGTGTGGGGTCCTGTAGGCATTTTTAGATGGAAGTTAGGATCACTAATGCCTATACCTGTTCCAACACCTTCTATTCTCGAGCCGTCCGTGTACCATTCCAGGGTACACAAAACTTTTTCCGAAAATAAAAATGAAAATATTGGTTTTAGTTAAGCGACTGACGCCTGAACTTGGTTCAGTTGTTAGTCCCGTAGTACAATTAAAGTAATATAATGCTTACCTGTTTATGTGTTTAATCAATTTCTTGATTACGATATCACAGTGCAAACTTGTAAGCTGCAATAATTTACTTTCCTGAATGTCTTGTGATGATACAGTTGTGACAAGGACTAATTTGTTGAAGACTATTGTGATGTTATCTAAGAGTGCATTCGAGGAAAGAGATATAATTGGAACTAGGAAAACAATCCAAATTAATATGAGCTTCTTGAAATGATGGATTTAATTTCTGGTCACGTTAAGCAAATAATTTAATATCGGACCAGAACAGTATAATGTTCCAAGGGAAATTAAACTTTTTATGCGTTCCATTAAATTTCACAAACAAGATTATAGTGCTTCTGAAATTGAATGAAATTATATAAAAAAATGATTAATACACAACGCCGCTTCAATTTAATAAAAAAATATTCTTTCAATTTATTTAACCCTGAAAATTAAACAATAAAAAGTGGCAGAGGAAGCAACGGCAGGCAACGCTAGTACCTACCACTACATAAATGAAGATAAATTGGTGACAGTTTAATTACAACTTAATACTGTATGGTCAAGTGCTAGATTAATTAATTAAAGGAGTGTTTATTTAGGCAATTATAAAACATCTCTTCATACAATTGATTTCACCCCCCATCTTCACCAAATTAACGACATATTTCTATAGGTCACAGTGTATTTGTATGTGCGCCATTAAATAAATAACTAATTAGTAATGCAGGTGTTGGCTAAGCACGTGGCCCGTATGTCACATAGTTGCATTGTCGTTGTCTCAAAATCGCATAAAAACACATAGACATAAATATCCGTCGCCGTAGGCCCGTACACTTCATTAATTTCACTTCCTATTGTACTAAACACGTACAGTTCCAAGAATAGCCCCCGTAGAACATAATGAGAGTGTTTGTTTTGTTATCAGAAACGCGGGTAAGCGGACGAATGTTTGATGTCTCGCCGGTACGGATTGCTTATAGGCTGGCGTTGGGCTGCTTTTACGACTAAATCGTTGGCGTATAACTGCCAGGCAATAAATAATAATCCTTCTTGACGAATAATTGAATTCGATAATGTCCCGGCACGGATTTAATCTAGAGGAAACGGTGATCGTAAATTTCTTCCATACCGACTGACTTTTTCAGGTCCGCTTTATTTTAATTCCGTTCGCTTCGCAACCGGGCACTATAAAATTTTGTTTATGCTGTCCAGCAAAATTACATACAGCATATGCAAGACGGTATTTTTTTATTTAGGTCACGTATTTCTAAATTCCGGTTTGACAACAAACGTTCTGTTACGTTTACTATTAGTTTTATTAGCGTATTGCGTCGATTAAAAATAAAACCATTTGTTGCGTGGGTGAATATTTTAAACAGGAAGACGATTTAAAAGGACGCAGAGATAAAAATAATCAGGATGTCACATGAAGTGAAGAAATTATATGTAAGTAATTGAAAGAAATGTTTACAGAAATAAACACGTAATCGGTTTAGCAGCTCAGAATCACATCATCAAACAAAAATGTTTCATTTTTCACTTCTGCAATAAATAGCGGTAGTAAAACAAAAAATAAGCTTGGCTCATATACATAAGTTTTAAATACACATTGAATAATTTTCTCTTATTCTAATTCGGAAAAATATACTTGACGTAAAGAATCCAACCATTTACTGGTTAGAATTAAATTTTGAAGAAGATCATTAAAGAAATCACGTAATTAGCCTTTCTGCTGATTTGAGAAACGTGACAATGCTTTTTTCACACATAACAAACAGTACGAAGTCAGTTATCAATAATGTTTCCAAATATTTACAACAGGCCCCAACTTTTATCATAAGTTACGCCCTGCCCAACGCAATGAAGTCTAATAATTCACCTAATTGTTTCCCTGAATCAAAATGGAAAAAACAGAAGAACTAATGAATATTGTAATTTCTTCTTCCTCTTTTACTAAGCTAAATTGGTTTTCGTTCCACCAGAGGGAATGGGAACATATTGTAAATCAGGTTCGGAATGTAAATACAAACAAAATGATTTCTTCCTAAAAAGGAAGCGAGGGAAATGAAAGTTGATATAAAAAATTGTGTAAAGCATGAGCAAAACTACAGTACAGACACGAACCACTACAGGTGTGATGAGCATGCATGGATATATTGGAATAAGCAAAAGCAAATTTCAAGGCAAATGAAAAGTGAAATTGACGCAATAACAGCAATATGACAAAAATAAATAACTATAAGTTGATCCCTTTCTCTTTGATGAACTTGAACATAATTCATCTCCAGGAGTTAGCCGCCAATAAACTTGGGATAATGTTGTCATTTCTCACAACTGAGATATTCATCAAACATTTTCAATGAAACAGTGTGTATGCTACACGGAGAAAATATATGTAGTGAAAACAACAATATAATATAGTAAAATATGTGGCAGCAACACTTTATGTTAAATCCGACCATTATTATTGTTAAGGCATTAAACGCCCTCAATAGTCCATTAGGAGCCGACTAGACAACAGTGAAGAATGGGCTGGGTTATGAATAATAAGAGTTCTAAGTAATAATATTTTAAGGTGAGCGCCACGTAATTTATTAAATGAGTAACAAGGACTACTAGCATCAAATTACGAAAATGCTACGTCAGATAACGATTTAGGAGTACACAGTGTTGAAAATAAATTGTTCTTATTTTAAAAATGCAAGGGTTTGCTATACTAAAACTTTGAACTTCATTAAAAGCTTGTATTAAAAGTAAGCATCCAAATGATAGATTATGGGATAGAGATCGAAATACTATTCACGCAAACTTTGAAAATTACAAAAATTCAAATTAATGTTATCCAGTACATTATCTTCAGCAAGACGGAACACCTGCTGCATATTACACTGTACAACATGAAAAATGTCCTTTAGATGAAAATATGTGTTTCTGGTATATTTTCGGCTGAAAATAACGAATCTGTAATTATTTTTTGTTTGCCACGCACCATTTTCCCCAAAATCCACATTTAAGCTTTTGACGTATTGTTTCTGTTTGTTTTCAGATGTTTCCGTCCACTGTCTTATGTTGCCGATTGAAGTGTTGCTGGTTGGAAAATTCTAGTGACGTTAAGTGTGAAGTGTACAAGTGTTGTAAGGACAAGATTATATTACGTTATAATGTCTCGTCAGTGTAAAAATAAGCCGGACTTACCATGTTATGTGTGTGGCGAACTTACATTGAAGACTCAACAGTGTAGCTTGTCATCATTAGTTAGAAAGGCTTATGAACTATACTTTGGATGTAGAGTTGGGGACCGGGATAAGTCCTAGGCTCCACATATATGCTGTAATTCATATTCCAGGAATCTGAGGAACTGGTTAGAAGGAAAACGTAGTAGATTGAAATTTGCAGTACCTATGGTTTGGCGTGAACCCACCAATCACGTAACGGATTGTTACTTTTGTTTGAAAGATATCAAAGGGGTTCTTTTCGAAATTCAAACATTGTATTCAGTATCCAAACTTACACTCCGCTATGCGACCAGTTCCTCATTCTGAAGATCTTCCTGTACCTACAGCTCCAGATAAATATACAGTTGATTCAGAGGGAGACACCACCGATGGCCCAAACCATCAAGATCCTATCAACCATCTACATCTATGACATGTTCACATCATGAAATCACAAAGGCAGAGCTTAACGATCTTGTACGGGACTTGAAACTTTCTCAAACAGACTCAGAATTACTGGGTTCTAGGCTTCAAGGTTGGAATCTATTAGAGAAAGGTGTAAAAATAAGTTCATTTAGAAGACGAAAAGGCCATTTTGGAGGCTATTTTTCGGAAAAAGAAGTCATCGTATATTGTGATGTGAATGCCCTATTTCAGGCATTGGGACATGAACATAGTCCAGCAGAGTGGCGCCTATTTATTGACTCGTCCATACATAGTCTCAAAGCAGTGTTCCTCCATGTAGGCAACGTTTGTCCGTCTGTTCCTGTAGCATATTCTACAAATAGAAAGGTAACTTACGAAGTTATGAGTGCTATACTGAAGTTAATTGAGTACACTACATTCAAATGGTAAGTGGAGACTTAAAAGTCATTGGGATATTAACAGGCATGCAACAGGGATATACTAAATTCTGCTGCTTTCTCTGCGAATGGGATAACCATGATAGAAAAAATCACTACATCCGTAAAAAGCGGCCTCCAAGAAAAAACTTCATTCCTGGCACCAAAAACATATCATATGAACCACTTGTGAATCCGCAATGTGTCTTTCTTCCACCATTGCACATTAAATTCGGTTTGATGAAAATATTTGTAAAAGCTCTGGACAGAGAAGGAGTGGCTTTCTTGCATCTCAGGAACAAATTCATAAATTTAAGTGAGGCAAAGGTAAAAGAAGGGGTTTTTATTAACCCACAAATTAAAGCAGTCATTCATGATGAAGAGTGTGAAAATAAACTGTCGGAAGCAGAAAAAGCAGCCTGGCTGGCATTCAAATCAGTGTGCTCACGTTTCCTTGGAAATGACGGCAAACATCTAATAGTTTTATTTTAAAAAGTAAATAAACATTAAGTCACTTAAGTTACATGGTTATAACTCTGATATATGACAGTTAAAAATCCCGTGACAACTAACGATATCCCAGTAACGGCAAATCCAACTATATTATGGAGTTGATAATATAGATCCCCTGTACACTGAGTATGAGATCTTAGTGTTTAGAATAGAGATGTTAATGTTGTATACTTTATTCCCGTCTGAATCACTCAGTAACATCGAATTGATTAAAAAGTTTGTCTAAAAAGTAAAACCGTTATATATTCTTTATACGATAATCTCCCGTATATCATCCAGAGATGTCACTAGTCAACAGAGTCTATCTTGTATGGCTTGGCAAGTGTAAAAAAGCAGTCGCTTTGTAATTTTGCGGCTAAGAATAAGAAAGTTATTACAAATTGTCGTCCGAACAGAGACTGAACGTTACATTCTGGCGCCGCGAGCAGGAACGTTACATTCTGGCGCGAATCAGAGGTACGCAACCATTACATTCTGGCGCCCGAGCAAGAACGTTGCATTCTGGCGCGAATCCGAAGGACGCAACGTTACAATGTTTCTCGAAATATTTGACAGACCGTTGATTTGCTTCTACTATTTTCAATAAATTTTCAAGAAAATTTAATATTCATTCTTGCATATAAGAATCAGGATCATGATTTAAAGAATCCCAAATCAAATTTAAATTGTCCCCTTGCTTGTTTTGAGTGTTGATGGAACATATCCATCAACGTCTTTTCTCTTTTTACGTTTATTTTTAAATTTTTTCGTCATGATTATTCCAGAAACTATTAATAAACACAATATATAAAATTTCTGTGTCATACCGTCCATTACAAAAGAAATCATTAACAGATATGTCAGTTATTATATCACGAGAATTATGGTAGAATATTGCAAATAATTTCGCACTAACCCTAACGATATTTTCACGCTACCCTAGGTGAACGTACCTTGCCTTATAACATCACATTCACCTATATTACGTGAAATTTTTGCAATTTCTTATTAGAAGATTAGCCATAGATTGATTGCTGCTCAGCTATTTCACTAGTCAAGAAACAACCCCAAAAGTAAAAAATTGCAAATTACGAAACCTATTCGCCCAAATTACTTTTTTTGAACAACAGCGCACCTACCGAGCATTCTTTGACTAAAGTAATTTATTTCGTTGTACGGGTTTCCTAATTAGTAGCGTAGTTGAGATCTACAAAAATAAATTGGCAAGAATGTTAAGTTCTCAACCGAAATATTTCACAAAAATCACAATACTAATGAAACTGACAAATCTAAATATTTATTCTTCGCCGGAGAGTTTCTAATTTAATGCGAGATAAATAAACAACGCGAAACTCCCAAATTGCTTCTTCACGCGTTTTTAGCAACGAAAAGTCGTTCATCTGTATAATTTCCCCAAACCGAATTAGTAGGAAGATCGACGGGAAAACGCAGAACTCGTAACAATTACTAATTAAATCGCGAAGAGAGATCTATATTAAGTCCGAACGTTCAGCCGGATGACAACCGGCGACGAAATTATAACGATATAATTAAGCTCTCTGAACGAAAGAAGGATAGAGGAATGAAAAGTGAACGTCGTATCAGTCTTTATCTGATTAGCTCATCGTTTTATAATAAATAAATAAGGATGATATCGAGAGTACGCAGCTCGTCGCCTCACATCAACATATGTATGTATATTCCTTTTCTGACGGCTCCAGTCAACTCCGATGTTATTATTAACGTTCCCGCGGGGCTCGCAACAAAAGCGCATTACGATCGATTGAAGATGGTAAGCTAATAAGAAAGTAAAGTATCATGAAAGCGAGCAGATAGCAATTACTAGAATGAAATGCATACAGTTTTTAAGGTAATTTCCCCTAAGAAAATGCATTAATTGTTGTAACTCTCGAGCGATTTTATAATGATCAAATGCTGATTAGTAAGGAAAAGGCTAATCTTTGGAAAGAGATGGAAGTAAGGAAGAGCCGAATGTCGGCAATACGGAAGAACTAAACAATAAAATCATAAATTTTTTCGTTGAGAAAGAGAAATTGGAATAGCTAACATTTCTCTAGTCTTGGTAAGCAATTTTGAAGACAATCACAAACGGGCTTGTTGCTGTAGCATACCAAAACATTGACATTGCAACACTTTTTTGTTTATGACTCGTTTCCTTTAACATTAAACTACTGTTATTCTTCATTCTAACCAAACTATCGGCCATAGCTATTTGCCCACCCAAAGAAATACGCATAAATAAAGGAAGTATCAACTGAAAAAGAAAGTTTTGCATTCAATAACACACTCTTAAAACAAAGAAATTGATAGTCCTTATTCAATATTACAATTTATTTGACAGAAAAAAAATTTAATCTTCATTTCGTCGAAATGTCCATCTCGACTATCAATAATTGCGGCACTCTTTCAATTCCGTCAGAGTAGAGACTGTGGTGAAGGAATGTAACATAAATTTTGATGTTTTTAGATAGATATGTTTTACAAAACAGAAATATAGATAAAAATGAATTAATATAATAATATTGCATGCATTTCGGATGTCGATATTACAATTCATAGTGGTAAAACGGATGTCGATATTACAATTCATAGTGGTAAAAGAATTTATTCAAACTAACATATAAAATACATATTGTGACATATTTTGTAATATATGGCTTATGTATACATGTGTATATATAATATATACCCTAGTAATTACTTAATTTGTATGATAATGCATTTTTTCATAAAAATTAATTTGAAAATCTTCTGTGAAGGCAAAAGTGACAGGATTATTGAAACGATTTGGCCGGTTCGCAATATAACCACTTTTGTACCATTATGATATTTTGAAGAAGATAATTGGTAGTGCACCAAAGATTGTAATTTAATAATGTTGTTACGCGTACGCAAATTAATATCGTAGTTGTATAAGAGTATAATATCAGATAATTTCCTAAAAAAAAATTTCTAAACACGAAATCCATAGACGTCTAGGGGTTGTATCATACCAGTGGTTTTCTTTGGTATTGTGAGGATGTTTACATTCTTGTCGGCCGATATATGGTTTTTTAAGTTAGATGGACAATGACCAGTCCACGAATCTAGCAATACAACTGTTTGAGATCCTGTATTTGGAATATATGCCTTTGTGAACAATTTCGTGAATAATGCTGTTGTTAGTTCTCCGGATGATGAAGCAGTTACATAAATATTTTCTGCGTCGAACATTGATTCTACTGCTCGTGGTCCAAATGGACCACTTTGTTCTTTCAAAACCATGAAAAGGGGCGACAACAAGCGTCTAGACGCGGATTCTGTAGCAAGTATGGTATAGCTGTGTGTTGTAGCGAATATAGATTGCACAATACTTTCAACTGCTTTGGATCCCTGTGGAGCTAACGCACGAACAGAGTGCAATTCCAAATTGAATCCACTTTCATCAGCGTTGAATGTATTAGTAGAGCCTACCTTTACAATATAAGGTTTTACTTCTTGTACGAAAGCAGACGAAATTGATTTAACTCTGCCGTGTCTGTACCATATGAGCGGGTTATAAATTTGGTAATTTTTCTAGAAACCATCCTGTATACTTTTTTGAAGTTCCATAACCAATGTGGGGATGCTCTGAAATTTGTTAATCCGATTTCTTCATTGGCTTCCATAGCCCATTTACGAAGATCTAGGTCGTGAATTATAGCATGCGCTTCGCTGCTAGTCGTTTTTTCCCAGATTTCCAGAAGGTAACAGCTTTTGTCGTATATTCTAAATCGACAATATTTCTTTCTTCTGGTACACATTCTTTTTCTTCAAATTGTATAACTTCTAAGGCTTCTTCCCGTGAAGGTGGATATCTATCAACAAATTCTACAGAATGTGGTCTAAATTCTTGCAAGAATTCTAGCGTTACGTTGTTATCTACTTCAAAGGTTGTATCGTCCCGAGATCTAATTAACATATTTTTCAATACGTCGTGCATTTCTCTTTCTTCATTGTTGAAAACTATTGGATGATTATTATTTGCGACATTAAATGTTAATATTAGTAATCGAACTACATTTACTGGATTTACTACTATTGTTGAACCAGCACTCTAATTCTCACAGCCAGATGCAGTATTAAAAAGTTACAAAAGTGACTTTTTCTTATATACTTATTTTTATCCAAACAAATCAACAATTTTAAACTATTACATATTAACTATTACTCACATTAAATTTTGTACTTATTATAAGTATAAGCCATACTTTATTATTGTTATCATATGTATGTACAGCTGTCATCGCACTATATCTGCCTTCATAAGTATCGTTAGCACTTTGCAAATTCATATATCGAATTTTAAAGAATTAATAAACTCATTGCATAAATTATTCTATCACATTGATTGTGAGTCAGTAATAGAGATATCTGAAATACGTGTACACATCGAAGATAATACATTATTCACACAATATCTGCGGATTACCTTTAACATCTTTGTTTTGCACAGGTATTAACAATTACATAAAGCGACGTATCGTGAGGCAAGTTTTATCCTTTTCTAATAATTATTTTACAACAAGTGAAGTACGTTTTTGAAATTGCTTGAAGGGTTGTATAACATCCACAACATGGCATTTGAATAGGTTCATTCGTGAAGGAGTGGGGGAAGTCACCACCAAATTTTTAAATAGAAATACTATGCTGTTTTCACAAATGTAATAGAGCTCAAAGAGGCGATTATTTTGATATATAACTTTGATGTATTTGGTCCAACCGTTATCGAATTATTTTCAAGAAACCGAAAATCAAGTAAAATTTCAGGGGTGGTTTCACCCTCTTCAAGCGAAATTGGGCCAATAGGGAAAATTGCTTCGAATATCTTGGGGTGAGGACTACTTGTTCACAAAGTTTTAATTTTTTTGGAATTTACGGTTTCGGGATGTTCCTTTGTTAGTATATGTAAGCTAACCGAAATTTAAAAATGCAATGGTCAATTATAACGCGATTTATAAGGCATGATAAATGTTAATATCACTTTGTTTAAAATTCGTAATTTCACATTCTTCCAGTAGCATTCTAACATAAATGAGCAAGCCATAAATCATATGACCAGGGGTCAATGCAATGAAAAGCCAGTTTCACCCGCCATACTTGTACAACTATTAGTGTTATTTGTTGTAAATGATGTCGGGAGTATGTTACTAAATTTGTATTGCATTTACGTGGAACAATTTATGTATTTCCTAAGATTTTGTAGAATGAAGGAGTAAATATTATTCTATTTTCCAGTTTGGCTTAATTGTTGACGATCTCCATGTGCCAATGAAATAGAAAATATATCTTTGTTTTATTTATAAATTTAGTAATCTGAGAATATGTACGCTTAAATGTTTCTCTAGAATAAATGGACTTATTTATTCTATGCATAAAAAGTGTATTTTTTATTAAAGAAAATGACAAAGATGTATCTTTTTAATTCCCCTGAAGCAGTACAGTGAGAACTTTAAAACACACACTAGAAAATGTTATGTATGCTTATTAACCTTACCTGCGCCCTTAATTTCTCCGTACGTGTTTTGAATTTTTCAATTCTGCATTCCGCGTTTTCCTCTTGCCGTAAGTGCGTTACGATGTTGACAAGACCAGCACGAGCATCAATGTCTCGTATACCCTTATATAGTGATATCTACGCCACTGAATTAGAACCGTCGTTTGTTAGAACCGGTATGCAAGTGGAACGAACCGAAGCTGTCGTCGTCGGTCGTATTTTCCTAAATAATTAATCACGAAATAATCCCCAACGCAACGTTCCCGGTCGCGGTTGGATACCATCTTAGAAACCAGATTATCTCTACCCAAAAGGCATTGATAACTACTCGCAGAAAGCAGCGGCAATTTAAACGGCCCATTAAATTCGAACATAAAAACTTCCGAGATGTCCACTTCAGAAATTGGCCACGTTTCGTGCCCTGCTGGTTCCTTTCAGTTCGACGATTGTACTTGATTCATGGGATTTGTAAGAAATTCTGAAAAATAACTGCGTCCAAAGACTTCTATTGATATATAAGATTTAACAGCGCTGACCTGATTTTCTTGTCTTTAAGATTATTTAGCTGGTGGAAATATCTTTCCCGATCAACATGAAAAAGTATTACGTATTTGTAGATAAGATTACACCACAAATCTTATGTCGTATAAATTTATGCGCATTTCCTTATATTTGTGTCCTTGTGCTTTTTATTGAGCAACCTATACCTATATGTACAATAATTTTCTATAACCTTGGTTATAAAATGTAGTATTAACATCAGCGGATATCGAATTTTATTGGTTTTTAAAAGTCTTTATGTGAGTATAATAATGTAAATTACAGAAATATACAACCTAATTACACATAGTGACTCACAAAGGTCTACATTCCCACGGATACCTGCTTCTGGGGATATAATAATTTATAAAACAATGACTACTAATAAACTAATGTAGATTAGTGCTTACATTTACTAATGCAACATTGAAAAGAAGCCAAAGATCATCTACATAAATGCGGTATAAAAATCCTACGTTCCCAAATATAATTTACAGGAAGCGGAAAATTTAAATTTCATTAATAAAACAAAAGTAATATTGTATTTTATTCATATGGATATTATGAGTCTAACAGTACTGAGTTCACTAAACTTTATTCTTATTATTTTTACTATTATTATTGGCCTCGACTGGAAATCATTAGCCACATACATACTTTCCTAGCCACCCGAACGGACACCAGGACAAACAAAACACATACTTCACGCCTGGGGCCGATCAGGTGACTAACATGTCAAATACAAAGACAGGTAGGCCACGGAAAAAGGGAAAACCCACACAGGAAAGACACAAAGGATCAAACTCTAAAACGTAAAATTGGTGTCGAGCATATATTTATACATTCTATAATATACATCGATGTCTTCCTGCGCAATTAGGTTATTAAGATTCAATTTTACACGATCATCTATTAGTTTATTAATTTCACTTATCTGCACTTCGCATCCTAGAAAGAGATGGTAGATGTTTCCACACTCCTTCCGACAAAACCTATAAGTGCCGTTCTCAGATAAATTAATTCTGTGCAGATAGGCCGGAAACCTCCCATGATTAAATGCAATCCTTAGAATTTGAGCAAGCATTTTCTTTTTGACATGGATTCTATTATACCATCGCTGTCCACCGATTTTAGGGAAGAGCAGATGATAATTTGTAGCTTCGTTTATATAGGAGTTGGTATATAGTGTCTGCCAATCTCTATGCATCTCCTGCTTCAAAATTTCAAAGATATCCGTGTGTGGGATAAGGTACTTTTCGGAAATATCCTCCCCACATTCGTTCTTAGCTGAAATATCTACTTTTTCATTAAATTGAATTTCTGAATGGCCTTTTATCCATACATAATTGATAGGGTAACCCAAATTACTTAAGTAATAATCTAAGTAGATTATTTCGCCAATAACTGCAGACGATTTATGATTGAGGTTTTGGAGACTCATGAGTACAAGAGCCTTTTTTATAGCGGTAGCTTCTGCAGTAAAGATACTGGCTTCTATGGGTAATGAGTATCCTCTATTATACTGCAATTGCGGTATAAGGACTGCACAACCGGTGCCCATCTCATTTTTAGCACCGTCCGTAAAGATTTGTATGGAGTCTTTAAATTGGAGAATTGTATAATTATACACTATCTTGTTTAAATGGACATCTTTTGTAAAATCTGGGAACAATATAACAGGTACATGTCCTAAGTAGTTGAAAGGAAATTCGTATGTAGCATCACGATTTATTCCTTTTATCTTCTTGTGGTCGAATTTGGCAGTATTTATAAAGGCTGATGTAAGTGGAGGAGATGTTTTCTTTTCCCAGTATGGATATATTAAATTTTGGAGATTTAATTTTGGGCATTTCGTAATAATCTTTGTTCTATGAGCTCTATTTTTCAAAATGAATTTTTCACTAAGATATTTTTTTCTGAGTGTTAGCGGAGGTTCTCCTATTGCAACATACATGGCATCTACAGGTGTTGTGTTCATAACCCCAAGACATATTCGAATTGTGCTATTATTAACCACATCTAGACGATTTAGAAGAGACTTGCATACCCAACCATACAACATACCTAAACTTAATATTTTCGTATTTTTGTTATGGTAAGGGCATGTATTAGTAAATACATTAATAATAGTTACACGCAGAGAAACGTTTACTTGTATAAAAGCTGTCCGCCTTAATTCAAGACAATTACTGTTTCAATTATACGGAATACAAGAACGTAGAACGAAAATATGAAAGATGCAGGGTATAATAAGAATAAATAGCAACAATACTTTAGGATCTCCTGTACACATCCAATCATTTTATTTAGTCACTAGAGTTCCCATTTCAACACTTCTCCATATTCTCTACTTTTTTTTTTTATTTTTAAATGCATAGTAGGCTTTTTAACATTTCTTTGGTGGAATGCTGGCTACTGCTATTGAAGTTTGAAAGGGAAACCTTCCAAGGCAGCGGAAAACGACTCTACTAAAGACTAAAATCTACTGTAACATTATTGTAGACTTACTGGGTGAAGACTTGGTAAAGAAATATACAAATAAATTTCCAATACAGTTTATGAACGTCTAATATGAGTACAGTGAGGTTTAGAGTATTTTCTTTGGTATAGTAAAAACGACGAAAGTTCAGTGAAGAGTGAGTCTACTAGAAAGTTCACTGCATTGGGTATTGTGGAAAATCTTTGGAAATTTAATTGCCAGCGAAGAACATTTACGTCAACCGTTATATTTGTTGCTTTTGTAGCAACTTCTGTTGAAATTTTTAAGCAAATGGAACCTTGGATGTCTTTCCTATCTGTTTCTAAGGGATTTTACCACTTTAATTTTCAAGATAATAGGTTTAGTTCTCAACTGAAGTACGTTCAGTGCGTCGCATCAGCTTCGTAGTCGTAAACGATTATATATTTTCAATTTAGTATTCACCAAGCGCATCTCCGTATCTTTAAAACGCTCACACAATAAAGTTTCTGACTTTACTAGTGTTGTTACAACAAGAATATCTATTGAATGAAATTCATGCAGTAGGTATATTAAGTACAATTTAAATATCAATATCTTCACTTCGTATTTTATGAAACTCATCTCTTTAAGTCCGCTTTTACAGTGAATATAGTGAAGCAAGATTATTTCGTACAATACAAACGCTAAAGTATTAACATATTGTTATCAAAACATCTTTATATCCGCGGCGTTAAATTTATGAAGTCGTGTACACGAGTTTAAGGAGTTTTATTATCTAATAATTGCCGACTTACCGACAACGATAATTTGAACAGGTGGTGCCATACGCTTTGCGGCTATATTCTCGGCGACGCAAGTGTAGTTGCCGCTGTCTTGGGGCCGCGCCTGTCCTATTACGAGGTCTCCTTCGCTGGATATAACGACGGTCGTGTCCTGTTCGACTTTCTGAGTGCCTCGCATCCAGTAGACGACGGGCGGTGGGACGCCCGCGGGCGGCACGCAGTGCAATTCCGCGTGCTGCCCGAACTGCACCCTCGTGTCCTCCGGATACTTCTCGAACTGTTTCTTCAGATCTGAAAATCGAAAGGGTTTCCAAGCATTAATATTAACGAAGTGCGGCACGAGTCGATTAATTGTGTTCTGTGGCGGATGGAGGTTAGGTAGCAGCTTTGTAATTCAATATGTACTTTGCAAACAACTTCGAAATTGCCTTTGTATTGTATTAGGAAATAATAAGCCGCAGCATGCATACGTAATGTTCTCTTCCGACGTCCTGTATACATACAGGATCTGTTAGTGATGGTCTTTTGGAGATCTAGTGTTACAAGGATATATTGAGTATATTTAACATCTAGAAAACTTTTCAGTTAATTAACAGCAACTACAGAATATCCTAAGTTAAGTAGGACAACAGGGGTATCTTTCAAAAACAGATATTTGTTACAATTGGCAAAGTTGTGCAGTTTTGGATATTAACTAAGATTCCGCTGAGAAAAAATTGAAATTCCAAACAGTTTAGAAATTACTGGAGAAAAAAAAATGCGCTATTTTTTTGTAAGTAAAATATGTTGGCATCCATAGGAGATGTGAAAACATATTCCAAGTGAAAGTTGTTTGGTTAATCAGGTACACTTACAGCATAAAACTCAAGATGAGGGATTCTGAGATATTCATATTCGACGACATATTGAATTCTTACGTAGTTATTAAATAGCCCGTTTTTCTCTCGTTTCAAAAATATGTCGTATATATTGAAATGTTTTAAAAGTGGTAAATTGTTGAACAAAATAAAATTTTCGAAATTTTCGAAAATTAAGGCAATTTAAACGAATTTTAAGATCAACAAATGAGGTTTGTCAGTATAAACTCTATGTTTATATTACATTTAAAGGAAACCTGCCTATTCTTAACCACCAACCTTCACTTCTAACTGGAACTTATAATACGATTTGGAATATTAACACTTGAAACTGGGAGCGCAGCCAAAATATGAGTTACCTCGATGAAAATTTGGCTGTGAGAAAATCAATTGGCGTCATTGTACTCCTTTATTTCAATCGTGATGGCGATTGTTTTATCCACAGCAAACTTTGATAATTCCTTTCTGAATACGATTTGGTGATGAATTTTTGATGAATTAACTTAATTTTAAAGTCAGTATGATGAAATGAATGTAGTGACGCGACTAGACGACTGAAATTGTACTATTCTATAACTTAAAATACTACTGACAACCCAACAATAATAAAATTTACTGACGTTCTAGACAGAAACTTTGCGATAGATATTTAATTTACGAAAATATGCTAGAAACACCGCTGAATTTACACTGTTGTTTGTTATAGGATGATTTTCCATTAATTTTGAAGAGTTACGAAAATAAGAAGATGAACTAAAGGTGAATAACTTCACCGTTCTATCACGTTTGTCGTTGGCTGGACTCAAAATAATTATTTAATACCACTTTAATATATATATATATCTGATAAAAGAAAATTGAAAGTGTTTTAATTTTGAATTAAGTAAGTATGATATGCGATGATATTCATTAAGTCGATTTTAAAAACAAATGAAGTAGAAATAATATTTAAGAGGAATTATGATAAATGATCGAAATGCTGGCTGTTATTGGCTGTACTGAAGTACAACCTTCACCATATCAAACAGTCGTAATACTTTTCACATAGAATACTTTGTAATAACAAGAAAGATTAAATCTCCAAAATGTTAGGGATTTAAACTTGAATATCATGCTAAGGTGACATTATTCAACAAATCGACAACTTTTGTAAACCTCTGAAATAACTTAAAAACAACCTTTCATAGAGCAATAATAATGGCAAGGACTATGGGGTAGTATGGCGAACACAATATTCACGGCACACTCCGCACCACACAAAGTGTGCCGTGAATATTATGTTGGCTTTCATAGAGCGTTTATGTTGATATTAATCTCATGCTCTGGTTAGCTCAAATTAGATGTGGATTTCAGTTATGCAGTTAAGGGAATTGAATGGATGAATTACATTCTCATTTGTACTTAATACCTATAGCTTTCGTTTTAGCAATCCACCAGTAAGCAATTTACCAGAATATTGGGACCATAGTTAACTTAATTTCTTTGCTCCATGCCCATTACATCCTGGTGGATGCGATCATTGTATTCTCACATATATTGAAGGCAAAAGTTTAAATGTGGTAGGTAAGAGTCCAAAACGCTTATTGTCATAGCTTCTTTTACCAATTTGTTTTCTACAGCAGTACATCCCGATCTAGATGGAATATACGTTTATAAAGTTGGAAAATCCGATCATTCTAACTAACTAAGGTGAATAAAATACCATTTTATTTAGAAATACACACGTTAGGATGGAAAAATTCAAACAAAAATCCTATGTAGGGCATTTACAAAGTTAAGACTTTTTAAAAATAACTATAATATATTTTATTCAGTTCCAAAATTCGATAAATAACCCATAAAAACTTACGGATTGAAAAACGCCTAAAGTAACACGAACGCATAGATGAGGTAGTTTAAGGAGTGCATACACTAACGTATTTGAAAGGTACAGGGCAACTCAGATATTTAAATTACTAAATAAATTGTGGTCATTTATTCCTCATTTATTCCTACTCTCAAGCTTCATCCTTGTACAGGAAGGTTAAGCGTAATACTAATGGAAGTAAGCTATTGGCTGAATTGTGCAGGTACACACAAAGCTCTATAACCATTAAAATTTGGAATTGATGCAATTATTATAGAATAAAGGCGTAAGGAAAACTTTTTATTGGACTAAAAATTAAAGTCATAATTTTTAATAGCAATAAATTAATACATTTCTAATGTCAGTAGGTTTAGTAATGGCTAGTTATTTTGAACGAAGCGTGAGTTGCCTTCGCATCTGTATCTCTACACGAGTAAAAACCTTTACATGAAAGTTGACGGACATTCCTGCTAAAAGAGTTTAATAATTCAGAACTCCAATCCTTTGCTTTTCGTATGTATAAGACTGTTGAATAATTTGAAATGTGTAAGAGTGAAAGAAAGACCGCTTTACATTTTTAGTATACACACACGAACCCTATGGTTCGTTCAATATTGTATCGACTATTCAATACAATATTGAGAGTAGTAGCTGTTGGTACATTTCAATGAAACATAAGCTTTAAAATTGTTGCTGTTAGAGAGATTTATTTATTTTTAATGTGCTTAACTCTATGTTGCGCTTAATTTACATTCTAATCGCATGAATGTGTTTAAAAAATATATATTGTAGTGTTTTAAACATAGGAAGTTATTTAAGAAAATTCAATTTTTCGAAATTGATTAATTAATTGTGCGGTCTGATGGTCCGGAGGTGTTCCTAAACACTCACGCACACAGCTAATTTGAATAACTATGCCTTTCGAAATAGAATTTGATAGTAAATTTAAACCGAATATTCTTATTTTTAAAAATAAGATAATGTATGCCATGCAGGGACGCAACTGGAGGGCTGAATCTAGGCTATTCTATGACATATAACACCACCAACAACTGTACGATATTAAAATTTACTTACACACAAAATGAATACTTGACGACTGATATTTAATTTTCCAAATTATGTAGGAGTAGAAATAAATAAGCATTTACAGAATTTATGCTGTCAATTGTAGGAAAATATTCCATTCAAATTGAAGATTTACTATGTTAAGAAAATTAACAGAAGACAAGTTACTTATTCGTGCCACCATGATCGTCGTTGACTGCACCTAAAATAACCTCCAGCGACAAGAAGCCATAAAAGGAGTTGCAGTTACTGAAAAATAGCTCATAGTAGAGGCATTTTGACGTTGAACGAGTCCATAATGACAGCTATATTCGTAGTTATAAATTACGACATTACATGAAAAAAGTGCTTAATAACAATAATAAAAAAATGATGCTAATATATGGTGTTGGTGGAACCACTCCCGGCAAAAACAATGTGAGAAGAGAAATGCGCTATCCAAAGAACATGTTTCTACCTACCCGGCGTCATCAGCGTTGCTCCGAGCACATTCCTTTGCTCACCATTGCGGTTCGCCTCTCAATTTATGCCACTAATCTCCACAAGCAGCGTTAAAATATATTTCTTGGTGCCACCTAGTGCCAAGGGATATAGTCATGCCGTCTAGAAAGTAGCGACAGACACCGGAGTACAGATGCCAAACCACCTCTCGAGCAGTTCTTTGACTACTTAACGCGAGATACCGTTGCGCCTGAGCGCTACGGTATCTGCACATCTCAGGTTTACCACGATGTATTAAAAATATACACGAAAAAAGTGCCTAATAACAATAACCAAAATAATGCTAATCTAGCTCATGGTATTGGTGGAATCACTTCCAGCAAAAAACGTTGGCTAGCGCATTTCTCTTCTCACATTGCTTTTGTCGGGGGTGATTCCACCAATACCTTGAACTATATTACAATATATCGTAAGAGCACACTATAATCAGTCAGCATAGCCAGCTTATTTACACTTACGTAATTTTTATCAGCGAATGACAATCCACAGCGACATTCAACACACCACGCGTTTAGATGCGCCCAGTTCGTGTAAAATCGGGTGGTCATAGGACGATCGCTGTTACAGTATATCTAATGTCATTGAGATACTTGATTCTATATTCATTTACCAATGTATTTTAGGAAAGTTACTTTGGCCTGCGAAATTTGAGCTTTTGTTAGTTACAAAAATGGCAGTGGTGAACCTTTTTTTTGTTTAATAATAAAAACGAATCTGGGCGCAGGAATTGTCTAATATGCGAGGTTGTGGAGTAACCATTTTGGCGAGATTTATGAATTTATTGTGAGGGGACGGTTTTTTTTTATACTTCCGAAAACGGCATTGTATTGTACTAGTCTTCATCTTTAAGATCCACTTTTTTTTTGCTGAAATATGCAAGTTTGAATTTATAACACCGGTCATGCGTATTAAGGATCTAATGAGCCATTACCAGCAAACGTGTTGATTTACAGGGTTGCTTAAAATGAGTTTTGGTTAGACTCAAACGCACTCAACGTGATCCCGTTAGAATTTTTGACACAGCACGTCAGGATTTCGAGATATCCTAACCTCAAAATGCCAAAAAGACGGTTTTCGGTGATATTTGAGGTTATGTTACAAAAACAGCGAATTTTTTCGCTTATTTCTGCTGCTGCCAATTAGTGCTAGTTTTGCGTTTCGAAATCCATTTTCGTTTGTTCTGATCTGACATTTATTTCTCGAGATATACCAATTTGAATACAGTACTTCGCGAACATTACTGTGAGTATTATAAATTCAAACTTGCATATGTCAAGTAAAAAAAATCGTACAGCAATATTCGAAAATGGATTTTAAGACTGAAGACTAGTACAATGCCATGCCGTTTTCGAAAATATAAAGAAAAGATCCGTTCCCTCACAATAAATTCATAATTTTTTGACCATTTAACCTAAAGTTACTCCAAAATCTGACGTGTTACAGAATTTCTGCGAATTCGTTTTCAGCGTCAAAAAATCTGACATTCATCTCCTGTTATTTTCGTAACTGATCCTGGCGGGACTGTGTTATGTTAAGCGAGTAAAATGTTTTTGGAAATATACATAAATTCTACTTGTATAAGCTTCTACGTGATGCCTAACATTACCGTACGAGCGATGGTAATTCCACAATCGAACGCAATCTACACTTGACGGCTAACCAAACAACGTGTTAATAATACAATTAATAGTTATTTATGGATACATTCGGATTATAACAGCGTAATAATTCACCACAATTACACGGTCAAAAGTGTGCGATAGCGTAATTCTATTTACTTTCAATTAACGATTAGTTTTATATGTAGATGTAATTCATTACAAACCACGGCGGATAGTAGCATGGATTTGTGTATGTATCCATGTAATGCATGCAACTAGATGATTGGAATGTTATAACGTTTGATATACTTTAGGCTATATTCGTAATTGCTGAGCTTTATTGACGTTTTAATAGGTCGCTTAGATTAATTTCCAATGACACATTACCATCGCAATGCGATAGATTTGTTTATAGTTGGAGATGAGCAGAGTCATTATCTGTAAGCTGAAGAGTGATACTGCTAATTTAGGCATGTGATATTGAATATACCGATATTATCCAGAATAATAAATAATTTCGGTAGCAGGGATTAATATTGTAATGTCAAAAATAACGCCATTGTAGTCGGTATTTCCTAAAATATTCAGACATCGGGTTCACCAGGGAACACACTTCGGGGTGACACTAAACGGTAAACCCTAGCATAACATTACAGGCCTTTATATACAAGGTGTTAACTAATTGGCGGAAAATTGACTCGTTTCGACATTGTCCGCATAATTGTGAGTGAGTTGAAAATCTTAGTATGAAATTTTCGCAAATGTCTTTGTTTGGCCAGAGGATAAATTTTTGTAATTCAGAATTTTGGCAACGTTACATGACGTTTAATTAAATAAGACTATTTATTGATTCAACAAAGTAAATTAAAACAAAGATAGTAAATAGTAACCACGATAACGAACATTTTAAAGAATTATTATGACAAATTTTCAAAATGAAAACCATTAATTTCGATACAGCGTTGAAGTCTCCGAGGAATAGCATCTTTGACTGATTGTAACATTTCAGGAGTAATTAGCTGGACGGTTGCGTTAATTTTGTTCCTCACGTCTTGTTGATTTGTAGCTGGTGTCGCATAAACTTTATCCTTTAGAAATCCCGAAACAAATAAATCAAGGGGATTAATGGGGTCATTATTGGCAATAATTTTGTTCCAAAAATGTTCCTGCAGCCAGATGCGTACGGCACGTGCATTATGAATAGGAGCTCCGTCATGCATGTAATACATGTTTGGTCTTAGCACTAAAGGTAAATTGTCACATTGTCAACATTTCTTCGAAGATATTTATGTAGCCTTCAGCATTTAATCTATTTTCAATAAATATTGGACCAATAACTTGCAAATTTACAATTCCGAGCCAAACATTAACAGAGAATTTACGTTGATGTCCAAATTCATGAATTGCATGAGGATTTTCGTCTGCTCAAAAATGCGTATTGTGAATGTTAAAACAACCATCTCTTGTAAATGTGCATTCATCTGTCTATAATATTTTTTGTAAAAAATCTTGTTGTTTATTTATTAATGCCATCATTCTATTGCAGTAATTTACTCTAGCAACGTTATCTTCAAGATATAACGGTTGCACTTTTGTTGAATGATATGACCGCAGAGGATTCTCAGTAAGTACAGAATGTACAGTGCTATTGGACATATTAAAAGTTCTACCAATTTCTCTCGTGCTAAGTTGAGGGTTTTCGTACACAGCTTCCAAAATACGTTCTTCAACATCCACTGTGCGTCGAATCCTTGGTGCTCCTGCATTATTATGCATAGGTACAAATGTATCGGTTTCTCTTAACCGAGTACCCAGTCTTCTAATTGTATTGTAAGAAAGCACACGACGATTTGGATATCTCACTCGATATTCTTCTACGGCTGCATAAGCGCTTCCATTACAGAAGCCAAATACCATGTACATGTCAGCATATTCATTAAAAGTAAAATCCATTGTAATAGCAACACAAAACCAATAACCTAATTATAGCAAAGGTGAAGTACAATGGATGTAATGTTCTACTTTGACACTTACAAAAATGACAACTAACAATCAAAAATAGTTATGTCAATTTTCATAAATAGGTATTACATTGTTGTCAGATCTATTTTTTTATAATTTTCCCTAAAAAAAAAATTCTAAATTCTTAATTAAGTAATGAAACGGTAACCAGGTTCTAGCATTCTTTACCAATGACTTCCTCAATGTCAATAATTGACATAAAATCCCAAACATTGAAAGATTTATTTACTTCTAATATTCGAAATTCTGAACTTTGCCGATGTAACCAAACGATGATTTTTATAAAATTTTTATATTAGGATTTTCAACTTAAAATTATGCGGACAATATCGCTACGAATCCATTTTCCGCCAATTACCGAACACTCGGTATAAATATTAAGTTATATTTAATTTTATTTTGAGAATAATAAATGTTTTTAAATAGAAATTATCTTGAAACTTATTACTGGTTGAAAATTAACAAACGCTATGCGATAATGATTTAGATAAGAGGTCCTAAGATAATAAGGTTTAATGATTTATCATAGAAGGTGCATGTGTTCAGAAGTGAGTTGTACTAAAAAGTAAGATAGTTTGTGAATTTGGCGATTGAAAAAATATTTAAAAATGTAATTTTCATTATATCGTGTCTTTTGGAAGAATGCTAGGTTTTCTACGAGGGGCGCTTAAATAGAGAGGGCGCGTTAAAGGCCAAAGAGGTCCGTTTTCTTCAACTTATTAAAACATTAACACAGTAACACTTTCGTGTTACGTACAAATAATCTTTTTGCTGCAGTGCAGCGGAAAGATATCCTTTTTAAGTTAAATGTGTAATCAGGAAGGCGCTCGCTTATTAATCTTAACTGGAATTATTTGTTTACGATAACTCCTCTGACGCTATTAGATATGATTTAGCTGCGTATTCTTCGTGTAAAACCGCTATAAGCAAATTTGCAATGTAACGACCAAAAGTGTCTGTTGTTTCATCAACTACAAGACAGAAATAATTATTTCCAATAATATTACGTATTTCCTGTTAATCTATTATCTGTCTACTTGTTTCCGAAACATCCTGTGCACTTGAAAATCACAGGATACAGTATGTAATTCCATACAGTACCTATACTAAAATATTTCTGAGGGTACAGTAAATAAGATATTTTCTCAGATAATTTTATTGGCGCATCCCGCATTTATTTAAGTAAGTTTATTTATTTAAATGACTTTATTAGATATCGTACGTTATGTATTTATGTTCTGCACTATATTGTGTAATATATGAGGGTATTCCAGAAAATAGTACCCGTTTACATATAATTAAAAGAAAAATGAAGGAAAGTAAATAATGATTTTATTTAAATGAAAGTAATACATTTACTCATTCTTCAATATAGTCGCCGCCGTTGTTGAGGCATTTGTTGTATCTTGAAACCAGTTTGTTTACGCCTTTCGCGTAAACTACCGCCAAAGCAGCCAGCCCATGCTGTGCACCTGCTTTTAAGTCATCATCACTCTGGAAACGTTCTCCTGACAAGAAATCCTTGAGTTTACTGAACAAATGATAGTCACTTGGAGCCAAGTCGGGGCTACGCAGGATGGTCAGAAACCTCCCACTTGAACTTTCGAAGAAGGTCAGTGGTCTTTCGAGTCGTGTGGGGACGAGCATTGTCATGCAGAAGAACAATGCCACTTGTCAGCATTCCCCGCCTCTTGTTCTGGATGGCCCTACGCAGCTTCTGAAGTGTTTCACAGTATGTGTCCGCATTGATGGTCGTCCTTTGGGGCATGAAAATAACCGAAAACGACTGCTTGCGCGGCCTTGTTGGAAATCGTGAATGGTGCCACTCCATGGACTTTCGGCGTTTTGTCTCAGAAGTAAAATGGCAGACCCAGGTTTCATCCTCAGTCAAGCAATGCATCGCCCTGTTGTTCGTAACGAGTCAAAAACGTCAACGCTGCACCCATGCGGTTGGTCTTGTGCTCGTTGGTAAGCATTTTGGGCAACCATCTTGTGCAAATTTTTCTGTAATTCAGATGGTCCGTCACGATTTCATGGAGCAATGATTGCGAAATTTCAGGAAATTGCTTACTCATTTCTTTCAGTTTTACGCGTCGATCTGTGTAGATGAAACCATCGACACGTTTCTTCAGATCGTCGGTGATAAGGGACAGGCGACCTAACCGCTCTTTATCGTGCACATTATCTCTTCCCTCTTTGAAATTTCGAACCCAGCGCCTTACAGATGACTCATCTATTGCTCCCGTATCATACACTTCAGTAATCCTGCGATGAATTTCGTTTGGACGGACGTTTTCTGCATTCAGAAAGCGGATCACGGATCGCACTTCGCATTTCGCGGGATTTCCTTATGCGCCATTGCAAACAATCAAAAAGCTCATACCGCGCACCGGAAGAACTTCAACTCTTTTTTCCCGCAAAGCTACGATGTTACTGTTGAGATTTACGCCACTTTGCTTTTAATTGGATCAATAGCGTCATCTGTATGACTAAACGGGTACTATTTTCTGGAATGCCCTTGTATGTATATATGTGGAATACTTAATTTTTTTTAACAAATCGTATTGTTTAAAATTCTAATTCTTCTATCTTCCCCTTCGTCCTTTAAACAAAACTACTAGGTTTAATGAAAAAATATATCATGCAATAATATGTTCATCTTCAAACAAGCTCTTAAAGCTATATTCGCTTTCTACTGCTTTTTGATCCACTGTGTGTGAGTAGGTTCTGTTTAATCCCAACTGTTGCTCTTATCATCTAAATGATCCTAGTGCAGCCTGAAATCGTTTTTGGAATGCCATTAACACAGACGTACAATTCTTTTAAAAATTGGAGAAATCTTTTATGAAATTCCATATTTAGTCCTTCTTTTACGTCAATCGAAAGTAGGTGTTTATTTTCTAAATTCTCTTGAAAATAACGTCTTTAAGTTTTATTGGTAGTTGAATAGTGTAGTGGCAAGTAAAATTCTGTATCAGAAAAAAATACCAATGCCCTGTGGTAAACCATAAATTGATGCCACAGTACAAGATGAGTTTCAAAAACATTTTGCGCAAGATATATCAGTGAATTGCTACACCCAGTATATTCATGTAATCGTGTTAGTTCTCTAGGCTGAACCCTTATAAATTAACGGACTGTGTGCATGTTATTTGGAATACTCCATGTAAGCGTGTGACAAACACTTGTCCACAGATCTTTTTGGACAAGCGTCCGTTGCCCAGATCTATAGCTGCAGATGTACACGTGCGCATAATTTCTGCAGCTAAAAATGCTTTCAAGAACGTTGATGATACTGTTGCGATCAACATTTCCTTAGCGTACACATTTCACGCTATTGCCGAAGAATCCTTTGAAATATATTTTTGGAAAAAGCAAAACGAAGCAGCGGTGTATGCGCAACACGTCTTTCCGACGGCCCGCTGACAACGTCGGGATAAAATTGCTGTCCTTTGTAGTCGAAGTTCTTGACAAATGTAACGAAATATGAGTGAGACCTCAGTGCGCGCGTGAAACGAACACAATTGCAGTTGTGGACAATTCGCCACGTTATTTACGGTATGCTTTGGCGTGAAATTGATTTTGATAAAGTAATTGTAGTTTCTATAAACCAGCGCTGCTCGAGAATAAAGGATGTTTGCTCGAGACGTCTATTATGTAATAAATGAAACTTAATGGTACTCGTGCGTGGATTTTTTCTTCGGGATTTCTTCCATTTACTACATTTTTCATTACCTCTTTAACACATTGTTGCGCCTGTAAACTGTGCACGGAAAATAATTTTTCTAACATCAATTATAAACGGGTAACGTTTTAACGCTTCTTCAATTCGTGTTAGGTACTTTTCATTTTGCGTCCGTCAACGTAATTGCTTATTTCTGCTATGCTATTAAACAATCAATTCCTATTATGGAAAATATTAATCCTTTCCTATGTTGATCTATGAAAATTGAATGTTCGTAAATAAGAAACCTATTTATTGTGAAAGTCAATCCCATGTCATACTTACATTGGGGTACTTTTTTTTAATTAGTTCCTGCGGGTTATTAACCATTTTTCTATATTATGAGCTGTAATGTTTGAAAACAAGGGAAAGTTTGATTTATCAAGATTAATTAATTCATTTTTGGACTGTAGGTCTGGCAGTGTCTCTAGACACTTTTTCGGCAGTTAAAAAAAGAGATAAATACCAAATATTTACGTTTTACAAGAATTCATTTGAAAATAGCAAAACTAACCTCAAATTGTGACGTTTAACATAAATTCTAAGGTTACGCGTACTCAAAAATCCCGCGTACTTTTAAGTAATCAAAATTTTACTTTCACGTATATAAAGTAGACTCTAAGCGCTGGAAACTGAACAAGGCATTTAGTCAAACATATTATAAAACAACGGAAGTTCGAACCAAACGCAAAAATTGTAAGCGTCCCTTGACTCCTTTGTTCGCGATAGCGATTGTTTGATCACTGTCAATTAGGGTATACCTTTCAAACTACAATTTAATATTAAATTTCAATTAACTATCCCTATTCTAAAAATAGATTAATTTTAGAGGACAAACTGCCATAGAGGTTCTCCATTTTAATGCGAAACTGTGTGATCTTAGACATTTGACGTTACCAACCACTATACCAGTGATTTTCCAACCTTTTAAAAGCTGCCGCCCCCGTAAGGAGCGGAAAATTTTTCAATGCCCCTCTTTCTGAAAATCCTGTAATTTAGGGTATGGGGGGGGAGGGTTACTGAATTATAAAAGGCAAAAGTTTTAAGTAAGTTACGCCTATTGCCTCTGTTAACGCACTGAAGGCATACGCTTCTGGGTGAGACGAGTGTAACCGTAGTAGGGGCGACAATAACTTCAATAAGCATATGAAAGATAATTCTAGTAGAGAGAATCTAGGATACCGGCAGAATTATTGAAGGTGGCTCCAATGTATCACTTTATAAATGAAGAAAAGCTGAAGATCAGTCCAGCTGTCAATATTAAAGAGATTTTGAGAGAGAGAGGGAGGAAGCGCTTAGTAGAAGGACTGAAATCTTAACAAAAACTCAGAAGAAAACGGATTTTTAGATTTATGTTTTATTATTTTTTGTGCTATTATCATTTTTAATTGTACAAGTACATTTAGATAAGTTTTCAGAAACAAATTATAATTGCACAAAAATTGATGTAGTGATACGTTTTTTTTTAATATTTGGCTTAAAATAATTTACATCACCTCGTTAAAAAATATTCAGCCTGTTTCCCATGGTAAGCTGTTGACTTGATTAAAGCCTGCTTCCATTCAGTGCATATCATCTGCCGCTGCATATTCGGCTATCGCTCCCAATCAACCCCTTGATCATCATTGACCCCCTTTAAAATTTCACCGGTCCCGTTGGGAACTCCCAGTCTAGACAGTTTCTGGGACCTACAATCTAATATTACTTGTATTACTTGTAAGTATTTACCATGTACTTTTTGATTAGATAACTCATTACCTAGGAACTAATGTAACTCATCAAATCGTTCCAATAATGTGGCATAGTTTGGTACCCCTTACCGGATATATACCATCGATCCTAAAAGATAGGAATTTCAGGAATCTTCGCTGTACTGTTTCAATAGAATCCTTGTATGATTGATAGTAAGGATACCATACAATGGAAGCATACTCTAGCCGACTTAAGACAAATGCTTTATACAACGTTTCAGAAGATGTTGATTCGTGAAGTATTTCGAAGATCGAATGATTAATTCTAACATGGCTGCAGCCGAGGAACATATCTGCGAAACATGCTATTTAAAGGATAGTTGACTATCAATGATAACTCCTAGGCCTTTTATGGCCTCGCTCCTCTGCAGCGGGTAACCGCTTAAACTGTATGTGGTAGGCAAGCCATTTATTTTGCGGGTATATGTTACATATGTGAATTTTGCTTCATTTAACGTAAGACTATTTTCTTGGCACCAGTGAAATACGTAATCAATACTCTTTTGCAGATTAACCATATCGTTGATGGAATCAATTCTTGCGTACACCTTTACATCATCTGCATAAGCTAGGGTATCACAGGTCAACGCTTCCAGTAGATCGTCGAGGAAAAGCACAAAGAGCAAATGTCCTAAATTGGGTCCTTGTGGAACGCCTGACGTAATAGCACATCCATATGAGCTGAAGCTATTGTAGAAAACATAACATGGCCGCTTTTTTAAATAGGACTCCATCAGATCTCGAAGGCGGTATGACATGCTAAAAGAACTTAATTTAAAGAGCATAATATCATGGTCAATTCTGCCAAAGGCTTGAGAAAAACCCGTATGTATAACATCGACTTGCCCTCTATCGCCCAGTGTGTCACATATAAACTGTGTAATTGTCGCTACGTTAGTTGTTGTAGATCTTTTCGGTATAAAACCATGTTGCTTCGCAGATATACATATACGGCTTTACATTGTTGTATATAGAAAAATATAAAAGTTGTTCATATACCTTGGCGAAATTAGATAAGATAGATATAGGACGATAGTTAGTCACATCAATGCTGCCCTTCTTAAGAACTGGCGTAATTTTTGCTTGTTTCCAGCGCCTAGGAAAGATAGGAGATCTCAAAGAAACGTTGACAAGAAGCAAGAGTGGTTTGACAGGTACTGTGCGAGCTCCTTTCACCAAAAAACTAGGGATGAGGTCATCACCAGCTGTGTCTGTATTTGCTAGGTGACTCATTATAGTTAGCAGGTCAGTGTCACTCACAGGCTTGACGTCAAAAGATGGTATGCTACTGAATACATTATCGATTACTCTGTCGGAATGTGGCAGACAAACAGAAGAAAATTTTCTATAAAAGGCGTCAACAGTTTAGGGATTCTGATATACCGCATCCCCATCAGTGATTGTGTTTGGTATGCGTGAAACACTCTTTAGTCTATTGCTATACCGCCACAGCTCTTTCGGAATTTGCTTAGTTGTATTTTGTATTCTTCACATGTAAGCATTATAAGCTTCTTGAATCTGTTGCTAACTAATCTCCTAATATTTCTAAACTTCATGTAAAAAACTTCACTTTTAGTTAGTATCCATTTCCTCTGATAGAAGGTTTTTGTTTAGGTTAGGTTTTGTCGAATTGTTGTAGTAAACCACGGAGGATGAGGAACTAAACGATTAATCACCTTGTACAAAACATTATAAAATTCATCGACAGCTTGATCAATGGTTGGTGCATCCTCAATGAATGACCAATCACATTGAGCTAGATCTTCAAACAATTGGGCAAAATTTGATTTTCGAAAATTGTAGCGCATATTTTGTGCAGACGGAAATAAGTCTGGTTTACTTCAATGCTTCAAATATTCATTATCGTTAACAACAAAAATATTCGCCTAATACTCTTCTACTGATTGGGAATTTTACCGCAGCGCAATCTTTAACAGAAAATTTTCGATCTGGTTGCAAGAACGTTCTATTCTTTCTCCCGTCAAGTATAAACTGATTTAGGATATATCCATTATTTTCTAGTACACACTTAGTTCCACGTAATGTACGTTTACTGTAGTTCTCGAGCTTTTAACTGCACGTAATAACCGTTACGATATCACGTACAAGATTTCCAAACTAGATTATCGTTAAAAAGTTTTCAACCCGACAACAAAATCTTGACACTTCGTGGCGTCCGTTGTCGATATCGCCGCTCTAGATTTACAGATCTCTATTCAGTTCACACTTCCGAACATCACTTATAGCGATCGGATACTGCGCAAACACAAGCACACATTTACACACTCGAATACTAGTCCGGATTTAATACTAGCCCGCAGTACGGATGCGATCAGTACCTTATACTCTCCCTTTTTGTCATCATGATGGTCGGCGGCGTAATGCGTCGACGAAATTTGAAAATTCTCAAGTATCCCTATCAAAATTATGTATGTGTGTGTGCCATGCTCGCTTTTATACTTTGACCTAGTTACTTAAAAAGGCCGACGTCGTCGACATGCTTAATACTTGCGCACATTTATGTTATATATCATCAAAGAGAAGAAAAGCCTTTCACGTCATCGTGAACATGCATACCAGTTTCCATGCACGAAATTCTTCCCCTTTATATACTTAAATGCGTCCGTTCTCATTTCTGTATGTGTGCGGGTGTGTGGGAGGTACTATTTGAAAGCTCTCTGAAACGTGATGAATTAAAGAGACTAACTTTATAGAATTCAACGCACCTTCTGGACTGTAGATCTTAGATACTATCGGAAATAATAAACTTATAGTCGCCATAATTTACTTATCTCTAAAGCTATTTGACCATGTATGAGCTGATTTCTGATGTTTCTTTGTTCTAAAAGGCGTTCAGGATCATGTCCCATTTCTCCACATTATTTAGTATCTACAAGACGAAACTAACCTAAACTAATAGTTGGAATAAGATCAAGGCAAATTTCACCTATTGAAATCAATGGGGGTGATCAAGACACCAAAGAGCAACCTACACCAGTAAGCAGCGACAACACTTAACCCACCTAATCTATATTTAAATTGTGATTTTTGTATTTTTGTATGAAATCAATCACCAAATCGCACACGCAGAGAAACGTTTACTTGTATCAAGACTGTCCGCCTCAATTCAAGACAATTGCTGTTTCAATTATCTACAATGTAATAACTAATCAAAAGAAATATTTTCTTAGCGTCTTTTTCTCCGCTTAAGAGAGTATATACTTGTAATGTTATAATTGTATTTCTTTGTTTAAGACATTTGTTTACTTGGTTTAAGAAAACCTTGCAGAAAATTTGAAGAAAGCGAAATATTTTCCTAAGGATAGTTTCGTTTTCTTAAAATAAAGTATTTGTTTATTTAGAATTCTTGAAATATATATATTACTCATATCCACGTTATTAATTGCACTTACCTTATTTAAAATAGTACGACATATCCGTACATAATGTAGTAATATTTTTCATTGCTTGTGATTTTGAAAAGGCTAAGAAAGAGGTTATCTACAGAATAATATTCAAACAAAAGTGAACCTAATATAGAAGCACAGACGAAAAAAGTGCCTAGAAACAATCATCAAGGTAATGCTAACAAATAGCTCATTGTATTGATGGAATCACTCCCGACAAAAACAATGTGAGAAGAGAAAAGCATTGCCCACATTGTTGTTTATCTCTCAGTTTATAAATATAGAATATAAATATTTCCTGGCGCCACCTACTGCCAAGAGATACAGTCATGCCGTCCTAAATAGTAGCGACAGAAACTAGAATACAGATGTCATACTTACCCATACAATGATATAAACTTTAATGTACAACGTTTCCCAAGCATTTTCAAAACATACCGGTTAAGGTAATATTTTTTTCTTTTTATTGCTATTTACCACGTGCACTAATTTAACTATAGCTTTTTTTTAATTTGTAAATAATAATAATAAAAAAGGTATCTTAAAAATTAGCTCATTAATTGTGCTCACACTGTGCTCGAATTGGAGACAACGAGCTGGGCACCCAGCAGGTGAGCCTAATTCGAGTTTGCTGAATCCAATGATGCTAACCGTTTTTAGAATTTAGCTCGCGTTTTCGAGCAATTTCTATTACAAAATTTTAGGCCCAAAAGACCCAAAAAAAACGTAATTTTTATCATTTTTTTGCCCTCACATCGAATAAAAACTATCTGAAAACGTTTGAATCGATTGAGTCGATTTTTCATAATTTTTTTGCAAAAAAAATATTTTTATTGATTTTTTTATTTTTCATTCTCTGATTGCCCTGGTTCTTCTGTATCATCATCTTCTTCTTATAAATTCCAACAAATGTCACCCAAAAGAGCATGTAGCTCTTTGCCGCTGTACCAATGTTCGAGCCTCGCCGTTACTTGATAAAGACGCTCGCCATGCTCGTCGGGTTCGTTTGGTGATTGTTCGGCGAAAAAAAAATCGCATGGGAATGCAAAAATGAATTTTTAAGGATATTCGAACATTTAAACGGTGAAAAGCAGTGAGCATGCCTTCAATTAGAATGCGCCAATTTTCGGATCGATGAATTCCGATAACACAATCCCAAGCCACAACCTCCATGTCAACGAGTGCATTTTCAAATTGTTTGCCCTCATCAAACGACGAATGTCCGGTTCATTAAAAATTTCTTTAATATATATATAATACAAAATGATATTTCAATAGATCAACATTCAGATTCAGAGATCTACCTTCTTTTATTCTCATCCCACTTAACCGTGGAAAAATACAATGCTTTTATGAAGTCTTTAACAATTCCTAGTTTGATGTGGAGCGGTGGTAACAAAACCTTTTCGATCGGCATAAGTGGAATTTCAATAATGTTGTTTTGTCGCAATCTAAATTTCTCACGTAAAGGCCAGTTCCGTTCGTTATATTGGTCGCCGGAAAAACGAGTATTTCACATGCACATGTAGCACATATGTTTGGTATAACTCGTTTGCATACCTCTTAAAAGAGCCACCATTTTTAGGTCGGCACAAATTTTCCACTTTTGGTCATTATATTGCACTAAATCGATGATTTTCGGGCATGAAAGTTTCTAGAAGGATCACAAATGATCCTTGAAGGTTTTCGAAGGTTGCAGAAGGCTCTTTGGCCATTGATCAGATTTTCCAGAAAATTCCAGAATGTTACAGAAGGTTCTATGGGCCTAAAATTTTTTAATTGAAATTGCTTGAAAACGAGGAGTAACTGTTATAAACGTTTAGCACCATTGGATTCAGCGTACTCGAATTAGATACACGAAACCAGTCGCCTAATTTCTCAATAGAACTTGAGATCTGGACCATTTTTTTATTCCTACCTTTAGTATGAATATTTTCTAAACATAAAACGATTTATTTGAAAGAAGCATTTTTCTGTTTCGGATTTTTATGATTTTTCTAACCCTGGGAAAACATTTATTTAATACAAATAAAATTTCAAGAATAGAGACTGATTTTTGCAAGAAAATCTATTTTCCTCATGCAAGAAGCCATTTCTCTGCTTGTATACAATTTTACAATCATGATGCAATAAATCAACCTTTACAGTTACAATTTTCCGTGAGGTTGAAATCTAAGACACTCCAGGAAAATGTGGTTCAAATCTGCTAATAAGTCTCACGAAATACAGGAAGGTGACCAGGGTTGAACTTTGATCTTGCAATAATTGAGTAGTTAAATCTTGTGCAGTGTTATGAATATGCGAAGTGTTTTCTGTAATAAATAAAATAATTTTCTTACACCCTTTCTTTGGTTACGCCCTTTCTTTGGTAATGCGTCACGTAAAAAAAGCCCGCGTTCGTTTGAATGACCAAACTTGAATTAACCTTGTACTTGAAATACTATTTTAACACTACCACAACAATTGAATTTTCTTGGAAAATTAATCACTTCGCCAAGTACTTCTTCTCTCAAAGGCGAGTTGAACGCAGAGACGCAGAGACGCAGATTATATCCACATTTTTTCCTAGTCATTTTTTGTATTAATTCAATATGCTGCGTAACAATTTCTTTACTTTGCATTGCATTAATACATAACAAATGTTCTTTTTTACTTCAAAATAGAATAGGATTTCGTGACCTGTTCGACTGGTTTTTCATCTCGAGGAGCACAGTAGAATATAAATAAGGAAATGCTGATAAAAGGTATTTCCTGTTTTAGATCTATTCTGATCTAATCTCGTTTTCGGGAAAACAAATCTTTAACTTTTCATGCGTGGCCTTTTTTCTAGTCGACCTACAGAAATTGGGTTTGCGCCCTAATCCCTTACTGGGAATTGAGTGCTGGAAATTTAGATTTTCTTAAATCGCCCGCGTTTCCAATTCGGGCGATTTAAAAGTTTATGAAGTAGAAAAATGTAATATTGCGTAGCGAGCTTATATCTGGAGTTGGAAATACGATTTTGCTCTACATCCTGTTCAAATATTAATTTTTTGTTCAATTGCACGCATTTCGCTACTCTTATCTAACAAAGTAACAGCTTGTTACCAATTTTATGCCATGTAACATTGTAACATTCAAAAAAGGTTTTTTCTTAGATTTATTGGAACCGTAGTGAGATTTCGAAACAATTGAATGTATTCTTCATTCCCATTTAAAGCTGGGTTAATACTTCAGCTGCATCTTACCCTTGTAAAACTTACATTCAATAATTCAATACCTTTACAAAGTGAAAAAATTGTTACGCAGCAAACTGAATTAACAAAAAAAAATGATTAAAGGAAGATTCAGATATAGAAATATAGCTAGCTGTGATTACTGATTATTAACGTTTTATTCTGAAATTGATATCGGTATTCGTAGTTAGGTTGGGATCACGAATAATAGAATTCTAACTTGAGACTAGGGGTCTTATTGTACATATTTATTATACCGGGTTCGTAAGTTCCGTAGTAAAGTGAACCGCTAAAATATATGGACAGTGTTACAACATTTGCCCGCTGTGAAAGTATAAGGTGGGGAGCACGCGCGCACTAAATGATTTGCTTGGAAGAAACATTTTTCTGTCTTGCACTTTCTCGATTTTCTAACCGTGAGAAAATATTTATTTAACACAAATAAACTTTCAAGAAAATTATTTTTTTATATTATACATTTTTATAGTCTTGAAATAAAAATATTTTTTTGAATGGAGATTGATTTTTGCAAGGAAATCTATTTTCTTGATGTTGGAAATCATTTCTCTGCGTGTACTTTGAATGCAAACGTGATAATCAGGGTGTGCTTCGTCCTCTCAGAACTGTAATGCACGTATTACACTTGTACAAATAAATAAGGATACCTTATAGATACTGGTGTAGACTCCCGCGTTCATTATTTTTACAGAAAGGTTTCTAGGTTGATGTGACGCGGTTTCATTCTGGAAACCTTTCTGAAAGGGATAGCATATACTTTTAAAATTTTAACATATCTACAGTAGAACCATTCGGTATTTGTATTAATATTGTGTCAGCTATAAAGAAGAGAGTTAGAGAAATATTAGAAAATAATGAATTACCACAGTCTCCTTCAAAGCATTGTAGGCGGCAAAAATCAAAATCTCGCGATAAAGAGGAATATGAAATTTGTATTTTGTACTCAGCGTTTTAGTTTTTATGTTGCTCGTCTGCGTAACAGAATATTGCATTGAGTCATACCGTATACGTTTCCCTGTGCTTCAAGCCCGAATAAATTTGCAGACGTAATGCTATTGCGCTTGAACACGTTATACATTAATTTTGGGGAGTTCTCTATTTACAAAGGTATTTAAGATAAGGTTACTCTTTAGTTAGTGACTAACGTGAGAACGCATTGAAACCGAGTAACACTCATATGCTTTTACTACCTGAAACGCGTTGTCGCGCTCTTGAATTTTGCAATGCACTTTGTAGTTTAGTGTTATGCATGACGTGGGGTGGTTGTTGCCTAGCTAGGTGTAAGGACGGGTAATAGTAGTAGATGGGAAACAGAAGGAACTTAACCACTATTATGTTAATTCTAGACGAGATTCAATATTCTTCGTCGGCATCGGTTGCGTTGCATGCTTACTTGTAGCGCGCCGTCTGCCCTGTTAGAGTTGGTTAGAAGGAAATGTGTGAAACGCTACATTGAGGCTATAATGAGATTACTTATTTTGAGTTATATTTATGAAAGTCACGTTAGAGCTAAACGATGTAATTACGGACTAAGTGCAGTTGGTTATATTGCTACCAAAGGCGCCGTCTAGCAATTTACTTCGGAACAATTAGATCGAATTTTAAAAAATGTGCAAATTGGCATAACTCACGTAACTTTCACTTAAAATTTCTTTATACGTTACGAACATTTAAAAAAATAAAGAAATTAGGGCATGCAGAGAATTTTATGACAATGGGAGAAAAATCGGGAAGCAAAAAGACCTGAGAAGTAATTTACTTTGATTAGAAGAAAGGAAAATTGAAAAGAACAATTAACGCAATACAGATAAAAGAACGGAGACGGTCTCTCGCCCTGATTTTGAAAATTTACGTAATGTTTATCTTTATATCACAGGAGGATTCCATAAAATGCATTACCATTTTTGATTCCTCCTTAATTGGTCACTAATAAAACTCTTATAGCCAAGAACTTTTTGAATATAGTCTTCCTAAACTACACTGGATACGTTGTGGTACCAATATTTTTGTCATAGCAATCTTCACAATAAGCCCAAATAAGTTGGATGGGATTGAATTGTCAGTGGTATGGTGATAGTTTTATAACCTCATCTTATCAATTGATGTAGAAAGTACAGACAGTACAACAGATGCAGAAAGTTAAATTAACTTTCAAACTGCTCCAACTGTACCCGTACATACACGTATGCCATCCAGTCATTGCACAAAACAAAAGTCAGAAAATCGTTATTACCTATTGCTTTGCTAAAGATTTGCCTTTGGTAAAAATATTTTCAAACAACAAACCCATGCGCATGCATATGCACACGACTTCTACTGAAATAGCGGCCATAAATAATTTCACCGATGTTTATTGCCTTTTGTTCCAGCGAGCCGTTTAATCGTCGAAAATAAGTGAATTTACCACTCGACGTGTACATCGAGCCCTAAACACTGGCGAATGCACGTACTTGCCATATTGATTTAGTATAGGATGACTTCTAATGCTTCATAATTCTATTTTTAAGTGTTCGTATCGAATTACCGTTTGTGATTTACAACAGCTGACTGATGCGCGAACATAATACGGGAAAATCGATGCCTAAGTCTCTATTTTACATTCATTGCATCACTTTCTTTCTTGGCGGTAATGTTTCCTTTTAAACTGGCAAAACACGAACTTAATTCCATTATGCTAGATATTTTTCGCTTTAAAGGTATCGTGTAACTTGAACTAAGTTGAATACATTATATATTCATTTCATATCAGAAATCTCTATCACAATCTTCACATTATTTCTCAAAGTATACGGAAATGCCACACCTAGAATAATTTAATAGTGAAGATAAGAGGAAATTGTTTCCACATCTAAATGAATCCGAAATATTAAAGAAAAGAATATGAGAATAAAAATTTAATACACCAGTCAGGTAAGTTTAGAAATAATAACTAACCAAATTGTTTCTTGCGACGCCAGATTGATCCAAAAAGTAATCATAACAATTGCCAAATCTGAATTCCAAACACGTAAATTATTCTTGTTGTACATTATCATGCACTTATCACTGATTGATTGATTGATTTTCTACCAGAGCAGGGCTGGTCTTTACATCCCTAACACTGAAGCTTAATAGCTTATTGTATTATTCCTGCTTCGGTTTTGTTTTACTTAAACAGGTTAGTTCCCGCAATCAGGTTTAACAGCCTATGTAGTAAATCTTTCTCCATTGGTAGTTCAATTGTGCTTCGCATAGCGAATCTGCGTTGAGCTAACGCTGCACATTCGAAAATAATATGAGGGGCTGTTTCCTCCTCCTCATTGCAAAGTCTACATAAGGGCCTATCTTTGTAGATCCCCATCTTATGCAAATGGCCTCTCAAACAGCCATGTCCTGTTAATAGACATGTTGCTGTCCTAAGCTGTATCTTGCTTAATCCAAGCAGGTCAGCAGTCAGATGTTGCGACGGTCTTCCCATCATCCGTTTGCTGTGCTTTTGTCCAGCTGCATGTTTCCAATTTAATTGGTGTTGTGTTATGATCCACTCATTAATTGCACCACGCACTGCACTCTTGGTAATACCTAGACCTGGTTCAGGGCCTATATAATTCATTTTTGAACCTTCCCTCGCTAGCTGGTCTGCGATTTCATTGCCCGCTGTGCCCCTGTGCCCTGGCACCCACACCAGTGTGACCTTGTTGTGTTTAGACAGAGCCGTGGTTACGCAACAAATTGTATGGTAATTTAAATCATACTATCTTCTGTTAAAGCAGTTCGCTTTGTAGATTTTATCCTATCTGTCTTGACTTGCTTACTATTACTGGTAATTGTTGCCAAATTCACCGAATATTAAAATTAGGTACCTGAAGTTCATCTCAGGTGGTCCATGCATAAAATCAATAACATAAAACACTAAAACATAAGTACATTGTCTATCAAGATATAATAAATTTAAACAAACCTACCATAATTAATTAATTACAAACGTGTTCGATAAAGTAAAGAAGAAACGAAATTTACAAAACAAGTTAACATGAGAAAAAATAATATTCAAGAACAAAGAACGAAAATATGACAAATGCAGGATATAATAGCAATAAATAACAAGAGTAATTTACGCTTTGGAATTGAGGTTTGACAGTTTGACAGTTGTCATGATTACTTTGCTTAGCAACGAGCTCTTTGGATCAATTTGGCGTCACAAGAAAAATTTGGTACTCTTTCCTAGCCAACTTTGCGTAACAACAAAAACAGATTATCAAAACCTTCCTCGCTGCATACCTGCATACCGTCATATTTCTTAAGTTAAAGTATAACATATTGTTGGATTCGCCTTTCGATTACCTTTCCAAAAACGTACAAATACATAGGGTGCTCTGTTTAAAATAAGAAAGTTGATGTCACTTCCGGTGACAACAGAAATGCAATTGAACTGTCGATAACTCCGGAAGTTAGTTCACAAAAAGTAAATGTCGACAAATTTTTTCTTAAAACGCTGGCTCACTGTCGTTCTAAAGTTACTGGGGCGGGGTGCACGTCTCTGCTTGATAAATAAATTTGCATTTTACTCAAGTGATTGCTTATTATCAATAAGAGCACAAAACTAAAATATGATTTGTAATATGTCATTATTTGATATTGAAACATAATCTTTTTAGCAATTATTCTGTTGCAATAGTAGAGTCGTGTTCAAATAAATTTGGGACATGCACGTATTGTAACTCTAAACTTTATTTGCGCACATAAATCTGGGGCAACTTGTTTTACCTTGTAAATATGGTTTTTTGTAACTAAATTTCAATTAACATTTTAAATGTAATTAATGAGAAGAAACATGCTTTTACAATAAATCTCGAACGTATTAATAACGTAAAATAAATAATTTTGTTTTTCCACTGTTTCTTTCTATAACTTTATCAATTCTTCGTGGTATGGAATTAATTAGAGGTCGTGCTAAATCTTTATGATTCGTTAGTTGATCCCACGCTTCTTCGATATATTGCCATAGTTCTTCAGCATTTTACGATTCTACACTTCGTTTTTCGAAAATTTTAATCAAAAGTCCTGAAACATTTTCGACCGGATTTAAGTCTGCACTGTTTGCAGGCCATTGCAAAACTTCGATCTTGCCAGTTCTAAACCAATTATTTATAATCGCCTGTTCTTGCTGGATACTAGTCCTGTTGAAATATAAAGTTTTTGTCAGCAAACATATCTTGGACAGTTGGTAGCATAATATAATCTAGAATATTTCTGTGAGCAACAGTGTGAACTAATCGATACCCAAACATTAATTCCCAATCTTCCAGAACTTCTTTTCGTTTTAATATACTGTTCACTGTAATGAGTTCCGCGTAGTCCACACACCTTGATTTTGCCATTGTATGTTGACTAAATGGTATTGTCAATCGTAACTGTTTACGTTCTTGACTTAAATGCGACTTCTTTGCAACAACACGACGCTTCAGGTTAGATTTTAAAATCTTTCTACATGCTGTAGCTCTTGAAGCCTGAAAATTTTTATGGATAACAGCACTTCTTGCCGCTTCAAAAGGAACTCTCAAATTTTATCTGCTTAACCCTGACCGGAATCTGTTAATTTTTAACGCAGCGCCACACATGCGTTATTTGCCGTATCCCAAATAGCGAGTGTTTGTTATTCAGCAAACATCTAATGAAGGGGATCAAGGAACTTCTGCAAATATTCGGTATTCCTCAAACTTTCCTATTTTGAATACAGCAAATAACGCACGTGTGGTGCTGTTAAAAAAGCATTATATTAATAGATGTAGTTTTGACTTTTTTAGTCCGCACACTTTTTATGAAAAAAAGAAACAAAAAAGCGTCTGGTCGTCAGTGTAGGCTAGAGCATTGCACGGACCTACTTTTCACGGTCTGGCCTGCCCGTGGCCTGTTACAGTATGGAGTGGACCCGCCCGGTCCGCCCGTTGCGTTCATTACCTCGGCACAAGGCCCGCCCGTTAGGAAATTTAGGCCCGTTTGGCCCGTCTAAATTATTTCAGCCTGCTTAAGTAATTATATCTGCGCTGTCTATTTCTAAACATTTTTTAATTACTACATTATAATGAATAAAATGAAACATTTATTTTGTGTGTTTTTGTATACTATATTGTATGAAACCAAAAGAAAACGTAACATAACATTGCGTACATTAAAATTGTTAATACAAATGATACCGTAAAAACTAAACAGCATTTACTGCATACGTTATATCCATTCGATGTATTTAATAAAAAATTCTGGGCCCGTCAGGCCCGTTCGATTTTAGGCTCGGCCCGCAATGAAATGAGACGAGGCCCGCCCGAGCCCTCCCGCGAGCTCGGGCGGGCCGGGCTTTTCCTAGCCCGCGCAGCGCTCTAGTGTAGGTCGCTTTGACTACTCTGACAATACGGTTCCAACCTGGAAACAGAATTGTTCGACAACAGCTGCAGAAGCCTACACAAACGCTTTCTTTCCTGTAAATTTTCTTTAAAAAACGTTTTATTTTTATCAATAAAAAATGTTATACTATAACAGTTTTATGTTCTTTCTTCTAATATTTAGTGGACATAGAATATTTTATTAAGACAACGGAAAGGAAAAATATTCTACATCCATAAATGTTTTTTTGTAATAGAATGTTAAAAAGTATTTATTTTCGAAAATAAGGTAAGGTATTTCCAACACTATAGATAAGATTTTGAAGCAGTAAGAGAATCCAGATGTATGTTAAACTCTGCTCACAATTTTCAAATCTAAATCTTTATCTTACATTCGGGTAAAATAACAAAACTGTGATATAGAATAGGATGGAATTCAAGTGAGGATTTTAAGGTATTAATATAAAAACCAGCTAAAGAAAAATATTGATCATTATGTAACACAAATATCAAAAACTGTTTTCGTTTTATAATCTTAGGAAACAATGTTGACGGGAGCTCGTAGTGTAGACAACACATAACTGGCGTCTCACCCCTAGCTTCCCGCCGAGCCCCCACCGTCAACGGAATAATATTTCTGCAACGCCTAGGAGACGTAACGGGTTCTTGTCAGGATTAAATTAGGTCTAGTTTTAATGAATATGGAGAATTTAATAAGCCACATTTACCTGAGATCCCTAATATGGGCCAAAACCAAAAAAGAAAGCTGACAATGATATTTTAACAATTATCAAAGTAACGCGCCTCTCGAATTGAGTATATCCCAGCTCCACTATACACGCACCCTATGAAATCTGGTATGCAATTTCTGTTCTTCAAGTCGTATATTTATCCTTAACCCCGAGTTCCACAAAGTTACAAAATATTGGAATTTATTTGATTTTCCACGCTAGACATCCAACATATGCCTTAAACATAATGCAGAAAATTGTATCCGCATTCCCCTATACATCACTTCGAATTTCGAATCAATTACGTCAGAATTGCAGACCAAGCGGGAACGTAACACTCAGTGATGCGGGTCTTTCCTCCCGATTTGAAACATGTCCGAAGTGATCCACTAAACAGTTAGCAGGCGATTCTACAAAGCTCTAAACGATAAAGTAATCCCCCTTTTACTGGACGAGGGAATCTCCGATAGTCAGATCAGCGAAGTAATCAACCATTAATCTGTACCGGAATTTGTCTTATTAGAACTTTCTTATTGGCCAGCACATGGACAGAGCCGAAATTACGCCATTCTCCGTTCAGCTTTGGCTCGTTTATGTATACGACGCAATTAAAGTAGAACGAAAGACCAGGAAAGCGGCAAATATTAATGTCGGAAAAGTTAACTATTGTATCCTAAAAGTTATATAGATCTAGTAATCGTAACGTCGATTGTAAAACAAGGGCTCTTTTATGTGTCGTAAAGCGGGTTTATTTTACTTACGATCTAAATTTATTGTCATCGAATGCGGAGGAAGATGAGGAGAATATACTCAATTTGCTACGTTTACTTTTATTTATGCGAGCGGCGAGGGCTTCGTGGAAACTTGCGCTGTGTGTCCGGGAACGTGTGTTGAATTGTTTGTTATAATAGAGTGTGTCATATGCCTACTTACAAAGTTATTCTATTGCGATGCGGTGTAAAAATAAACTAGCATGCTTCGAATGCGATAATGTTTCCTTTGAAACTGTCTGCTAACGCGTTTTATTTGAAAGCTTTTGCATTAGGTTGTAAAGAGAAATAAATTTCTGCAAAAAAACCTTTTAATCTAAAAGTATCCGCACTGAAAGAAATATGTCTGAGTGTTAATTAATCAAACTTAATCTTTACACGATAAACTTATTTGACGATATCTAAAGTATTACATAAATAAACGAAATTATTTGTTTAATTTGGGTATAGCGCGTTGTATACAGCGTGGGATTAAGGTATGGAATATTAAAAAAGCGAACTCAATCGGTTTTTTTAGAAACGCTGAAGCACGTCGGTTTTAATTTTTTACACATTATTATGTGCGATTTAACTTCCGACTTTCATTATGACGTCATCACAAAACAATTTAAATTATTTTTATTTTTAGTAATGGAATCCTTTATGATCATGCAAATAAATCATAAGATTGCATAACAAACATTCTGAGAAAAATCGCGCTGAACATTTAATGTTATGGCCGAGTATAAGAAAATACTACCAATCAATTACAACGTATCGGGACTGATTGTAAGTATTTTTGCTTTACACGTTGATAGAAATTGACGATCTCCTAGGATAATGTTTGATTTTAGAATACGAAACCCTAAGGAGTTTCTCGATTTAGCAGCTACTGTTGAGATGAGGGAATATTATAAGTATTAACGAGATAGAAGAAGAAACGCCTTTTATATCGTCTTAAAGAGGGAAAACTAGAAATATTTTGAAAATCAAATATCAACTACTAGTTCAAATGCTTTCCTGAAGAAGGTCTATCATTTAAAATAACTAATGTACTGTAGTGGCGTATATTTACATCGTCGAACGCAGCTGTCAATCGAGCACGTATAGTGTTTTCAGTATGGCCACTTGGTCGATGTGGAATTCCCCCTGGCGGTTATTAGTTCTTTTTCGGAAGCCTCTTTTCCTCCCGAGTATCCGATTTACGGAGTGAGGGTATTAAATAATTTAATTAAGTCCAGATAACGACAAATGTGGGGTAATGGCGACGAAACTCCTCTTCCATACAATGTCTCCACTTCTTAAATCTTGAAAATCAATGAAAAACGTGCCTACAGCAAACAACAGGGTAAATTCAGAGGTATTTCTAGCAGGGTTTCGTAAATTAAATATCTATCATAAAGTTATTAAGTAGAACACCACTAAGTTTTGTCATTATTTGCTTGTCAGTGGTGTTTTAGGTCATAGAGTAATATATTTTGAGTTATTTAATCGAGTGATTGCGGTCAGTTCATCGGATATAGGGTTATTCATCGACATTTCATCGTCATACTATATTAGGAAAATACTATCAAAATTTGCTGTGGACAAAACAATCGCCATCGCGATTAAAATAAGGAGTAAAGGGACGTCAATTAATTTAAGGACATTTCGCCAAGCTTTCATCGAGGCAACTCGCATTTTGATTGTGTTCCAAGTGTCGAAGTGTGTAATATTTAAATCATAGTAACATTTTAAGGTGGAAGTGATGGTTGGAGTTTGAAAATTGGCAGTTCTCCGTGAATCCCATATAAACATAAAGCTTCTATTACATCGTCTTAGAAATCCAGGTTAGTCTGCATTCCTTCTGTTTTAATTTTCTTCAATTTCATTTACTGATATAAAATTCGTTTAAAACTGCCGAAAGATTGTGTGGGAACACATGAACCCTCAGTTCATCTATTTATTTATTTAACTTTCCTTGTTTAATTTGAAACGGCTCAATGTTATTAAATTTTAGTTTAGGTTTCAAGTAAATCTTTTACAGATAAATAGAGATAAAACGCGATCCATTTTTTTTAATGTAATGAAGGTACTGAAGCTCTGGGTAGTATAGCCTTAAATAAGCAAAAACTTAAATTAACCAAACATTGTTCTTTCTTGGGTGTTTCTATAGATGATACGCTAAAATGGGATCAACAAATAGAGCAGATATGTAGCAGGGTCAGCGGTGTTTGCTTTTAAAAAAATAACAAGTTTTTCAACTATGAAAACAGTGTATCATGCCTATTTTGCGTCAATCATTAGATATGGAATCATATTATGGGGATGTGAGTCAAATGTGGAACGCGTCTTCATTTTACAGAAGCGAGTGGTGCGGGCACTGCTGAGTCTGGATTACGGTGTCTCTCTTCGGTCGCTATTCAAAGCGAACGGTTTATTGACACTATTCGGAATTTATGTGTATGAATGTGTTATCTTTAATTTAAAAAATAAAATAAATTTCAGAGAGAACGAAAAAGTGCATGAATACGGTTCTAGGTTTAAAGCCAATTATAATATTCCAAAACACAGATTGACAAAATTTACAAAAGATGTGCAATACAATAGCATAATGCTCTTTAACAAATTGCCCGATAATAAAAAATCTGAGACCAATTTTTGAAAATTTAAAAGGATGACACATTCATGTACTGCGTGTCCCAGGATTGATGTTACAAGGGGTGTGCGGAACTAAAAATATTTAAATCTTAATTTGACCTTTTGGAACTAAGCCCTGCTTGGTTTGAATTTTATTTTTAGTTTATTTTCGATTTTATAAAATCAAGTAGACCTTGATAGTTGAGAAAAAACTATTCTTGTTTCAGGTAAAGTACCTGTTTCGTTCGCAATATGCTAAAATGTTACTAAAAAAAGTTGTTCAGAATGAAAAGCTATAGCGTTATACAAATTTTCTGAATGATCGGCCTGTTTTAATAAAATCCATTATTTGGCAATTTTGTAAAGTGGCTTTTCCGTTCATAATACGCCAAAATTTTATTAAGAAAAGTTGTTCAGAATTAAAAAATAATCAAATTATTGCGCTATACAACATTTCAAGCAAATTCAAAAAAAATCAAATACATACTTTGATTAAACCGTCATTTTTTAAATTAAACAAAATAATGCACATTCGACAGCACGCGTAACAGATTGGATAAATTTGGTGTTTCGAGAAAAGTGGATAGCTAGAAATGGTCCGATTACGTGGCCTTTAAGGTCGTCCGATCTCACTATATTAGATTTTTTTATGGGGTCACCTTAAAGACCTGGTTTACTTTAAACCAATGCCCAATATCATCGAAAAAATTCAGAACAGTTTCATCGCATAGAACAGTGTGCAGAAAATGGTGGCAGCTACGTTGAATAAATAATTGATTGTAGAACAATCTAAAAAATGCCGGTTAAATCAAAATAGGTTGATCTTTCTTCAATTTTTTATAGGCTCATAACTTATCATTCTGAACAATTTTTCTTAGTAAAACTTTGGCGTATTTTAAACGAAAAAGGCATTTGACCTGAAACGAACTTGACAAATAACGGATTTTTTAAAAGTAGGCCCATCATTCAGAAACTTTGATTAAACCGTCATTTTTTAGATTAAACAGGATAATGTACAATCGACAGCACGCGCAACTGATTGGATAAATTTGGTGTTTCGAGAAAAGTGGATTGCTAGAAATGGTCCGATTACGTGGCCTTTAAGGTCGTCCGATCTCACTATATTAGATTTTTTTATGGGGTCACCTTAAAGACCTGGTTTACTTTAAACCAATGCCCAATAGCATCGAAAAAATTCAGAACAGTTTCATCGCATAGAACAGTGTGTAGAAAATGGTGGCAGCTACCTTGAATAAATAATTGATTGTAGAACAATCTAAAAAATGCCGGTTAAATCAAAATAGGTTGATCTTTCTTCAATTTTTTATAGGCTCATAACTTGTCATTCTGAACAATTTTTCTTAGTAAAACTTTGGCGTATTGTAAACGAAAAAGGCATTTTACCTGAAACGAACTTGACAAATAACGAACTTTTTAAAAGTAGGCCCATCATTCAGAAACTTTAATTAAACCGTCATTTTTTAGATTAAACAAAATAATGCACAATCGACAGCACGCGCAACTGATTGGATAAATTTGGTGTTTCGAGAAATGTGGATAGCTAGAAATGGTCCGATTACGTGGCCTTTAAGGTCGTCCGATCTCACTATATTAGATTTTTTTATGGGGTCACCTCAAGGACCTGGTTTACTTTAAACCAATGCCCAATAGCATCGAAGAAACTCAGAACAGTTTCATCGCATAGAACAGTGTGCAGAAAATGGTGGCAGCTACGTTGAATAAATAATTGATTGTAGAACAATCTAAAAAATGCCGGTTAAATCAAAATAGGTTGATCTTTCTTCAATTTTTTATAGGCTCATAACAATTTTTCTTAGTAAAACTTTGGCGTATTGTAAACGAAAAAGGCATTTTACCTGAAACGAACTTGACAAATAATGGATTTTATAAAAGTAGGCCTATCATTCAGAAAATTTACATAACGCCATAGGTTTTCATTTTGAACAACTTTTCTTATCAACATTTTAGCATACTGTGGACAAAAAAGGTACTTTACCTGAAAGGAAAATTGTTTTCGCTCAACTTTTAAGGCCTACTTGATTTAGGAAAATCGAAAGTAAACTAAAACTGAGTTTCAAACCAAGCAGGACTTAATTCCAAAAGGTCAAATTAACATTCAAAGATTTTTAATTACGCACACTTCTTGTAACATCAATCCTGGGACACACTGTATATGTGATGTTGAACCATATTCGCTGAAAGAATATATTAATTACTAAATTTATTTTATTATGAAATGTGATGTAAATATCTGACTTAACTGCATTTCTGTTTGAGGCCGGTTTCTACTTGTGTGCTTTTTTCTTGTAAGCTTACATATCAGTAGAAATAAAGAACATTATTATTATTATTAATTTACAAAGATTCCATTTTTTTGAACAATTTCCCTATATTAAAACATTTCAGTACATATGGTATTCATTTAAGCGTATCGCATTAAAACTAATTAATTCCAGACCTCAGGGTATATTCAGACTAGTACCATATTTAATACGAACCACGATAGCACTCCTAAAATTTAATATGAAGCCGCGCTAAAATTTTAATAATCCCGAAAATAGCGAACCTTAACTCGGACGAAATGGTCGCATCTACGTCGCTATACATCATTTCAGACCACCATTATCCTGGCATAAAACTTAGGCGAGAGGTCGAAGTTCGCGAAGATGATATGTCCTACATATACTACACAATGTAAGGCGCAACTCCCCGTTTGCGGTGTCGGTCTTCTTCTTTAAGCGCGGCTTCTTAAATTAAATACCCCAAAATGATTTATCGCCGATCTTTCCATAGCAGTAAGTTCTTTAATAGAACTTAATTCGTAATTAATGCAAATCAACCTACGTAAGGAATACGAAATTGTATAAATATGAAATATCGATTCGATTGATATACGCACTGAAATTATAACCTGCTTCGAACCGACAATAAATCTAAATTAATTCGCAATCTGGAGCACGGGGTATATACTTAGCGATATTACAGCGCACTGGAGTTAATCTGAGCGTAACATTAACTATGTTGCCCACCACCATGCATACCATCACGCATACTAATTACATTAATCCGCGAGCTTAAGCTTTGTGATTTTTATAATTGGTACTGCCGCCGCATGATGCTGGTATACTAGAAAAATGATACCCGCTTAAATCTTATAAATTAGATCTTAGCGCTCGTATGCATACGCATATTATTAATGATACTTCCATACTTAATTTATTATGTTGGTATAATATGTAAAGGAAGTTACACAGTTAGGAATACAGAATATAAGTACGGTGCACAGATTATAAAAAAGGTAGATACCGTTTTTAAAAGTGAAATCGATTAAATACGATCTGATAAAAGCATGTTTATGTAATGGACGCACATATTTGTTCTTGCAATTCGGGGAATAGGGCGTCTCTTAATTCGTAAAATGTGCATTTTATGCTTCTGTCATAAGGTGAGTAGCCGCAAATGTAATACAAAAACGACAGATACTTGAGATATTTTTTGAAAGGAATTCCCAAAGAAACGGGATACTTGAGATATTTTTTGAAAAGGATTCTCGAAGAAAAGGCAATGAGGAAAATTAACCTTTTGCAGAGAAAGAATAGTAGAAGCAAAGCTATGGAATATTTTACAAACACAATCTACACACTAAAGGTTTCAGCAAGCTTAGAAACCACGTATAAAAAAGATTACATTTGCTTATATTCACATTATAGCAATTATATCACCTACAGTACAACAATAAAATCATATAACCTTGGCCAATGAAACGGAGCACCTATAGATTTTTGCAAACGTACGAGATTGGTATGAGAAGTACTCGTGTTTGGAGACAGATGGCGCCTTTTGTCATCATCTGCATTACCAACTGTGAGTACTATTCTTTAGTCGACGTCTATCAAAATTTCGAAAAGACTCATCGCCTAGTGCTGTTTTGAGAGCTGTTGAAAGTGAGCAAGTTTATGAATTTGTGGAATTATGGAAAAAGAACAATACCGGTCAGTAGTTTGATTTCATTTTTTGATGGGAAAACCTGTGCAGAAATCAAAGAGAAGTTGGATGCAGTTTATAAGGACCATGCACCTTCGATGACTTTCATAAGATACTGGTTTAATGAATTTAAGCGTGGCCGAACATCCGTCTTCGATGAGGAGCGGCCTGGTTGTTCCATTGAAGTAACTACGCACGATACGATCAACGAAGTTCAGAAGATCAGAGAGATTGATAATACAGTAAACATCTCACTTGAACTTGTGCAAAACATCTTTCACGAAAAATAGAGTGTGAGAAAGTTATCGGCGAGATGGGTGCCGCTGAATTTCTGCAGCGCTATGAGACTGTAGATGAGACACTGTCTGATTACACGCCAGAAATCAAAGGGCAGTCGGCAAAATAGGGTTTTTCAGGCGAACGTCCACCAAAGAAGGCGAAGACGGTTCCATCAACTGGAACACTGGTGCTTTTTTGGGATTCGCAAGGTATAATCTCAATTGGTTATTTGGAGAAGGGAAGGGCAATCACGGGACAGTACTATGTTGATTTATTAGATTGATTTGACGCCGAATTAAAGAGGAAAACAGAGGCTTATTTCGACAAATTGTTACTACTTATTATTACTTGGGTGGCTTAGAAAAGTTGGAACATCGATGTACTAAGTGTATAGAGGTACAAGGGGAGTATGTGGAGAAATAAATGTACTAAATGCAAAACAATTTCGTTATCTTCCTTAGCACAGGTATTTATCATTTATATCATTCTCGTATAAAAAGTGCTCGTTATTCTAATAAAGGGTTTTTCATTAAGGGTGACGCATTTTATTTCTAGAATAAGGTCTCCTACGAAATTCGAGATTATTTTACCATTATTTACGGAATACAATATTATTCAAATCTCGTTCTCGGAAGCGCTGAAATAAATCCGTTGAATCCTATTTTCCGTTACTTTTTTATATAAATCGAACCGAGAGAGAGATGACAGATTCAATGTTGGTCTGCAGGTTATGTAATGTTGCTGGTCTATCGGCGTAAACTAGCCACTTAACATAACCTTGCAAGAAGAAGTCTAAGGGTGTTAAATCACACGAGCGAGAAGGGCAACTGACTGGTCCATTTCTGGAGACTATTGATTCCCTGAACTTGTGCTGCAATAAGCGAATTGTTTCATGGGCAGTGTGGCTTCCTGAAATCCCATATCGTCTTAGTCCAAAGCATCCAATTTGGGCCACAGAAATTCAGTCACCATTACGCGATACTTATTTCCATTCACAGTAACGGAGGAACCAGCAACGTCACCAAAAAAGCAAGGACTAATGACGCCTCCACCATCAGATACGTACCAGGCAGTCAGTTCGTGAGAATGTATTATTTTTTTCATATATTGCTTCTAGCAGGTTTTTAGACCGGATGCTTATTTACAAAAACCGCTAAGCCAGCAGATGATTTTCTTTTGAGGTTCAGGATCATTTTCAAGTTTCTCTGGAACTGTGTCGCAACAAATCAAATAACCTTGCAAGCACGTAGGCCAAAATTCACCCGTCCAATGCCTGAGATCACCGAGGAATTGACACATTTGAACCTTGGCCAACGTTATGACGTGCAGCTGCAATATCCTCTTCGCTCCTTGCACTTTTTTGTCTCAGTAGCACGGCAACGTTATGACGTTGAATTCTCAATTGTTCTTTGATTTGGGAAAGTGGGAGTTAAAGTATCCGCGACTGAACGTGAATATTGATGAAAAATCTGAATAGTCTGTAAACATTTTGGACATGTGTATTATCCTATTATGAAATGGTAAACACTGACAACCACAAACGTCAAAACAACAAAGTCAACACGGTTGCCACCTGAAAGACATGTCAGTTTGCAAATGGGTAATTTCTAATGGAAAACCCAGTATTAGAGAAAACATTGTTCACGTCGTGCTGCTCAGTTAGCCACATCCCAAAATAACAATAGCCAAAGAGGACTGTCTATTAGAGATATTCTCTAATTTCTCTTCGGGGTAGGAGGAGAACTTGCAGCTCTCTGCAGAAATTGGTGCAGAAGGTGGTCCAAAAATTTAGGCTAGAACAGCTAGAAGACGCTTAAATAGTGCAGGATAAGAAGGTGTAAGGCAAGAAACAAGTGGTTATTATTCAAGATCAACAGAAAAGACCGTTTAGGGGGGACACAAAGATATCAACATTGGACAATTATTGGATTTGTGGCAGCTTCTGAAAACTCAATTGATTTTTTATAAAGTAATATAGTATTGGGAAATTAAATTAGACAAACACGGTTGATTAACAGAAAACTACTGCAGTGACAATTTTGCTACAATGAACTAACCACCTCTAATGCATTAACATCCCTTAATTATTAGCTATCGTAAAGCACATATTTTAAGTGTAAAATATTTAATTTCACGAATTACAATATTCACTATGTGATAATACAGCAAGCTTTTACATAATAATCTTCAATGCTTATAATACTTGAAAAGTTATGTGGTAGATTGTAAACGACAATATGTAAAATGAGGTTAAAATTGAAAATTCACATTATGTTATTTATTGCGATCTATAGCTACCTTTTATTAAGCAGAGTTACAGTATTCCACTTATTTAATCGTAATATCACGAAGATTTTATTTCCAGTGTAAGCGATTACGTGTACTTTTATATGAGACTAATTCCGAAGTACGACTAGTTAACAATATTGCATAAAAGTTATGAAAATATACGTGATGTAACCAATTTCATTTCATCCGACGAATAACGTCGAAATTAATTTAAGAACATCAAGGAGATGGTATCAAACGCCACAATTCATATTTTATTGGAATCGCCTCATTCCGTTCTATTTTCGGCCGAGCTTCGATAACCATGAGAGAGACAAAGCAGATGATATGGAAATTGAATAAATCCTTAGGATCGAATCTCATTATAGGAAACTTAATAAGATGAGATCAAGGAACGACTAATATCTGATACGCGATATAGCCTTAGAGGAATAAGACTTTGGTCTTATCCAATTACCGCAAGGCAATGTCCGGTTTTAGGGGTAACCAACCCCCGCGGTATACTAATCCACCGACAAGGGCTTCTTAGACCTATAATCTTCTTGACCGGCAACACGCATGGCTCTTTTTTCATTTTTCCTTCGTCTTCTCGTATTATGTGATAGATATATATGTCTAGAAAGGGTATTTATTCAGCGAAGTAGAAAATTGTATACGACGTCGAAGTTTGAGGTTATAGCAAAGAACCTTGTAATTCTTTAGGTGAATGTTATACTATTAATATTGCATACTTCTTATTACATGGGAATTTTGGCAAATTTTTGTCACATTTCATCAATGAAAAAAAAAATCCGCAACTTTAAAGAGTAGCGGCACAAAAGCATTTTTTACAAGTTAGTTAGCATGAAAGATCTTTTAATGCAATGAATAAGAATGTAATCAACATTTTTTTTTAAACTCAACTGTATTAACCAAAAATAAACATATATAAAAATTGCGATTTCTGAATGACCGCCAAAACATTCGCCACGATATATTTTCTTATACATTTCTGACAAAAAACTTAATAATAATCTTATCTAACGAAATCGACGTGTCACTTAGCATTTTGTGGAATATGGAAAATGAAACACAGTATTATGCAGGCTGATTCATTTTCGACGTTCACCATGGGGATCTCGCTTATTACATGCAGAGAAATGTTCACTTGTATCAAGACTGTCCGCCTCAACTCGAGACAATTACTGTTTCAATTATCCACAATACAATAACTGTTTAAATCAAAAGAGATATTTTCTTAGCGTCTGTTTTCTCCGCTTAAAAGAAGTATATACTTATAATGAAATAATTGTATTTCTTTATTTAAGACATTTGTTAACTTGATTCAAGAAAATATTGCATAAAATTTTAAGAAAGCGGTTCATAGTTTAAATGGCCGTTATAACACAAAACAATATTTTCTTAAGGATAGTAAATAGTTCTCGTAATTCAAGAAAGCGTTTAGGTATTGTTTATAAATCAACAGTTTACTTTTCTTAAAATAAAGCATTTATTTACTTAAAATTCTTGAAATGCATATTATTTATATCCACATTATTAATTGCATTGCATTATTAATTGCACTTACCTTGTTTAATACAGTACGACATATCCCAACATAATACTGTAAATTATTTACATTGCTTGTGATTTCAAAGAGGCTAAGGTAGAGCTTATCTACTGAATAATGTTCAAACAAAAGTGAACTTAATGCAGAAGTACACATGGAAAAAGTGCATAGAAGCAATAACCAAGATAATGCTAATAAATAGCCCATGATATTGATGGAATTACTTCCGACAAAAACAATGTGAAAAGAAAAAAGCACTAACGCTTTTTGTTTCCGCCCACATTGTTGTGCATCTCTCAGTTTATGCCACTTATCTTTAAAAACAGCACTGAAATATATCCTGGCGCCACCTACTGCCGAGAAATATAGTCATGCCGTCCTATATAGTAGTGACGGAACCGGAATACAGATACCATACTTACTCATCCAGTATAACCTCTAACGTACGTTTCACAAACATTTTAAAAAGATATCGGTCAATGTATTCTGTTTTCTTTTTATTACTATTTACCGCGTGTACTAATTTAACTATAGTTATTTCTTTAATATATAATAAATAATAATAAAAAAGGGGAGTAAACATAAATATGAACTCATTAATTATGAAACTACATAAAAATAATCCCTGTTTAATTACGTTATTAAAGAAATAATTTAATGATACCGTAATATGTAGAAAAAAAACTTTTTCATTAATTCATACGCTTGCTCCCAATTTTAATTATTAACTCTAGTTTCTTTTCAATTATTGTAATTTTTCTTTTATTGGATATCCTTGTAGCTGTCCTGATGATGTGTTTTTGAACACGAAACCGGTTGCATAATTTCTCAATAGAACTTTGTGGTATTTGGACCAGTTAATATGAATATTTTTTTAACTTAAAACTAAATGATTTACTTGGAAGAAAAATTTTTCTGTCGTGGATTTTCTTGATTTTCTAATCCTAAGAAAATATTTGTTTAATACAAGCAAAATTTCAATAAAATTATTTTCTTATATTAAACATTTTTGTAGTCTCGAAATAAAAATATTTTCTTAAATAGTGACTGATTTTTACAAGAAAATCTATTTCCTTGAATCAAGAAACCACCTCTGGGTGTATTGGAGATAGAGAGTAGGTTTAAATTTGGCAGAGTTGCTAACTTAGTGTTACGAACCCGAAGAGAAAATGAACCTGTGACAAATTACGTTCGAGATTAAGAAAAAAAAAACGAAAAATGTTCATCTTTGTCTTTTACCTCCAGCACCTTTATTTGGCCTTGCAGAGCAAAATTAAAACATGTTCTGAAAGCTATTTTCAATCCTCTATCTAATGGTATAATGGACATTTTTTTATGACGTTTCTGTTCTTTCTGGTCATCATCAACTTTCTTATTTCTTGTCGGTGCCATATTGGATTTTGACACCGTCAGAAAGAGTCTTTCGATATTATGCTTTAATTGACGAAGAAAACATTTTAAGGTTAAATAGGATAGCCATGAAATTTCATACTGTCAAACATTGGGGGAGTGTGGGTGGCTTAACATGTCGAATCGCCGTAGGTTTCATTCTGCAGTTTTATTTTACAAAATCATAGCTACAAAACAGCCTGCATATTTTGTACAATAAAATTACTTACCGTACGAACATTCGCAATATTAACATTCGGCATAAAGTTGTCAACTGTACCATTCCACAAAACTGCTATATATCAAAAAGACTTCACGTACCGTATTGCCTCATTTTGCAGCAACTTTTTTATACATTTCACCTAGTGTTGCAACTTTCAAGAGTAGATATAAACAATAACTGCACCAGCGTCAACAGTGTGAAAATTAACTTACTCCTTTTTTTTAATTTCTGGGTGATATATGAACTGCTAATTTCAATGTGAATTTTAAATAATTAATGTGCAAACCTTTCTAAATATATGTATAATGCAGTCGGATTGAAAAACAGACCTTTTAACCTTGATCTAATGTTTTGTGTTTACATAGATATGTAAACACTTCTGCTTGTATATATTGAGGTTAATAAATGCATTTATTGTTATTATTATTATTTAATTTATAGTTGATTAGTAATAGAAAAATGTCGTACACCAACGAAAAGAACCGAGATAAACTTTGTAAAAATATTCAAATCCAGGGAAAGAAATATAAAAGACAAAAGTTATGATTACAGGCTATGAGACGTAATGAATATATTTAGGCAGGTTTATAATATGTGTTTTTATTTCGAATACGATGCGCTGTACTGTTATATTAAAAAATGCTACATGAAGTGTCGCTGTCATTAGCGCCACGTGGAATGATGTTCAGCCAAATTCCACCTTAGGAATATCTCATTGGTTTAAGCCGTTTTCTCTTTGCCCCAAGCGTTTTATTAGGTAAATCTATATCTAATCAACGACAAATCGTTGTGTATGAATAGTCCCTCCCACAGTACACTCAAAACCGTATTTTTTATTGGCCGAAAAGCACGTGTGAGTACGAAACCAGTACCAACCTGCAACCGAACAAGTAAAATATTATGTGTATGTACATACGTATATTATGCATTATGTGAGTGAAAGATAAAAAATAATATTCACCTCTTAACTTTTTGCAATTTTGATTACAGGATTCAAAAGGGCGATTAACACGCAACAAAATTAATTAGCATATTATTTACATGGGTTACAGAGCATAAAGATGAGAGAATACAAATGTAAGGTATCTAATAGTTACTTTGTTTTCACTCTTTGCTTCTCAGTCAATAATGTTTGTAACTAAAGCTTGAGATGAGTTCTTATCTATAATTTCCAATATTTTTTCCAATTTTTGGATTCGACCATTTTTCTTACTGACAAGGGTATCTAGCTTATGGACACTAAAGGAAACCTTCACACATAAATGCATAAATAAGGCAAATCTATCATTATGTATTTAGTTAGTATTTGCTTAGCTTTGAACTACAACTTTTAATGTCTATCATTCAGATTCTCTAAATTTGATTTCGAGGTCCATTTTACCAGAAGTTATATAAACGAGTGCAGAGACTAAAGAAAATAAAAGAATGAAAGCCTAGTTTTCTACTCAAGGAAATGCGCTTACTTTGGCAACGTAAACTGTTTTCTCCTTACATACTAGCAGTTATTTTCAACAGTCTACGATCTGTTTAGTAATTATGGGAAGCTCTTTGACGGAGGAACATTTATATAGATAACATATAGGAATTTTATTATAATGAGATTTGACACGCGAAATAAGATATTACCTATTGGTGCGTACCAACTAAAATATAATTTTTAACTATTTCGAAATCAAATTTTCTCACAATATCAGGAAATTTACGTAACAATTCGATTACAGAGCCGCCCATACCGAAACAAAATTATACGATTTATTGTGCGATGTATCCGCGTGAGCTTTGGAAATATTCATGACAATAGAGGTTTGTGACGACGTCCTAGAGTTTTAGGATTTGTGGAAAATACCGAATAAAAGTCTCGTTTACATAATTATATGAATTTATTTACATTCGAGAAATCAATGTAGTAATAATTAAAACGGATGAACTTGAAAATTTACAACACGTTCCGACGACGTAATTTAAGAGGAACCCGTAACCGTCTCTTTTCCGAAACCGGCAACAAAAAAAAAAAGAAATAAGAATTCAACCACGCAGTAAATCTGACGGTATTTAAATAAAGTCCTTAATTTTATCATCTGAGCAAGGAGCAATCATTAGGCAAAGCTCATACATATTTGACCGCTATATAGTTCCTTAATGTGGAAAAAAATATTGTTAACGTATATTAATTACCTTAGTAGGATAACTATGTAAATACGACCTATCCTTAATTGACAATATATCATCTGTCGTATACTGAAGATGAGGTTTATTTAGGTGGGTTTATATTTTCATCTTGTCCGACGATTAAGACAGGAAAATAATGAGGGGCTCTTTTAAGGGGACGTAGGTAATTAAACGTAATGCTTTATGTCACTTTTTATGGCAATGGAATGAAGATGAGCGGATTAGTAATAAATACGGAACTGCGGCCGGTGTTGATCTCGTAAATTTCAGCAGTTATCAAATGAAGTCATAAAGGAGACCGTTTAGATTGAACCATGTTAATCGCAGCAAGTGTAGGTGTTTCAGGTTGGCATAGCAATTAATGATGCTTGGCTAAGCTGTTATATATAATCTACTTCGTGAGAAATTTAGTAGATAGCATTCTGGCAATATAAAACCTGTACAATAAGGAATATCGGAAAGTTTAACAAGTTGTGACAACATTATTCATGTTTACTCGTTTGTTATGATTGTCAAAATCTTATTGGATCGATAGCAACATTCGTAAAAAGGTAACCAATCTCTAGTATTGGTAAGGAACTGATATAAGTGGGAAGTGAAAAGTATGCTGACTATTCAATACGTACTTTACCAGATTCCGAAGGTTATTCATCTCGAATAATCTCACCCACCTCACAACTCTGTTTTCTAGTTCACAGAAAACTTTCTTAGTTTTTGGTTTTATTATACGAGAGTAAGTCAAATATTATCTACACTTTCGCCATAACAACCTTTGAAGATTATCGTAGTGGCGGCCGCTTGCGCATGCGTTAAGTTGGCGCCTCTGTGGTCATGTGTACGGAATTTCATCACGATCGCGTCATTTGTCTGCTAGCTACAACAGCATAGCCATGTCAGCTCCGCTATTAGTTTGCACAAAAGAGGAACAACGAGCAGTGATTCGATTTTTGTGGTCAGAGGGTGTGAAAGGTGCGGGAACAGTGCTTTTATCTCGTAAAAGCGTTTTTCGTGTGGATCGAAATGTTTCAAAGTGGCCACACGAGCGTAACACAAAAAGAGGGAGCTGGACGGCTGTCAACCTTGACCACCGACGACAACATTCAGCAAGCTTGCGAGATGGTTACAGCAAATAGGCGAGTTACCATAGGTGAGGTTGCATCTTCTCTAAACATCAGTCACAATTCTGCTTAAAAATGCGCCGCCTTCCGCGTTGAAGCGATCCAGTAAGCGTTGGCAGATTTCCAAATGTTTGGTTTTGTTTTCTGCGGTAAACATTCGTGATACCCATCACGCACACACTTTACGAAATTTGAGTTCGTCGTGGATAATTTGATAGGCAGAACCGTGACTGGTGTTTAAAGAAGATGCAACCTCACCTACGGTAACTCGCCTACCGGCCGTAACCATCTCTCGAGCTTGCTGAATGTTGTCGTCGGTGGTCGAGGATGACGCCCGTTCAGCTCCCTCTTTTTGTGTTACGCTCGTGTGGCCACTTTGAAACATTTCGATCCACAAAAAACGCTTTTACGAGGTAAAGCACTGTCCCCGTATTGTGACAAAAGTCTCCGGTGAATTTCAGCACCTTTCACACTCTCTGACCATAAAAATCGGATCATTGCTCGTTGTCCCTCTTTGAGGCAAACTAATAGCGGAGCTAACATGCTTATGCTGTTGTATCTAGCAGACAAATGACGTGATCGTGATTAAATTCCGCACACATGACCGCAGAGGCGCCAACTCAACGCATGCGCAAGCGGCCGCCACTACGATAACCTTCAAAGCTTGTTGTGGCGAAAGTGTAGATGATATTTGACTTGCCCTCGTATATTATTTTCAAGAAATTTGTAGAGTAGACTAGAATGAGGTTCAAACCATACCTGAGTTCATCGTACCTTTAAAAAAGCTAGTTCTCTCGACTCCCATTTTCTTAGCTGGCTCCCCTAATACCCAGTACTTGTTCATCTGGAATAGTGTTTACTTTTAAAAGAACTAGGAATGGTAACAAATTTTCATAAACTAAAAGATTCTGTTGAGTATAATTGACAGCTTTTTTGAGGTTTTTTTTTTTTTAATTAACAACAAATTAGGTTTTAGTTTTAAGCCTTACGAGTTTAGCGCAATATCTCAAGTCTCACAGCGGTCAAAATTCAGGGCCACTTATACACATATCACACATCAATGTGAAGGTTGGCCGTCTATCGTCAACGCGAGTATCACCCCTTCAAATCCGCAACCTAGAAATTTGGGTGTTCCTTAACTTACTTGACGACTCGTCGAATACCCGTATTTATTTCGCGAATTAGATTACTTCAAATTTAAAAATTTGAAGCATATTCTACGGAGGCGAATTACGTTTTTCGATTCCTCAGGATTATCGTTGGCTGGAAATATGAGAAGGAACCAGGAAGAAAGGATTCAGCTATATAAACCGATAAAACATCGCATCCGGCGTCGCTCGGACAGTTGTCATATGTGAACTTTCCTAAATGCACCTAGGTGAACAGCGTTAACCGTACATTAACTATACCGATTCTATTAATGTTATTTTAATCATCACACTTCACAAGTTGTTGACAATTTGCTTTACTTTACTGCGTATATACTTCCGTATTTATTTTAAAACATATTTCTAGGTATATACATAGGTTTGTTTAAGTTTTTATTTCGATTTCAGAAATAATGATCTTGAAACTTTCCTCTGTTGAAAATGCCAAATCCAATTGCTCTCTGTAAAGATAAATCATCCGTTCACTAACGTCGATTTTAGTGGTTTATGTAGTATAAGCTTTTGGTTGGTGTAGTTCCAGTCTTCTTAACCACTGTCGCTGTCGGGACATCTCTTATTTTAATGGAAGTAAGTGTACAATTCTTAATAGAGAATGGTAAATAGGAAAATAATGTTTGTAGAATTTCTTGGGAAGGTATTAGCATTGCTTCGCTTCATAAAACTGGCAACTACAAGCAAAATTAACTTACTAAAATTCCATAAAATAATAAAATGAAAGTTGACAAATTTAAAAATCATTATTATCTATTTCCCTTGGTGTCATAGCCACTACTCGATCCCTGCTACCCTCATAGAACGTGGGGCATTACTCGTTGCTCACTTCTGTAGAGGTCGATATAGCAATTAATTTCGTCATGTTTGGTGCTTAGGGTATCTTCATCCCTGGGCCCGTCGTTCTCAGAGTAAGGTTTTCCGTAGTTTTCCTTACTCCAAATTTGGCGAATGCTGAGGATGAACATCTTAAGACGCTCTACGGGCGCAGGCGTAATAATATCTCATGGGTGGCCGATGCACCCTGTAATTGGCGAAAACTGTTGGGGGATGTGAAGGCATGAATTATTATTATTATTATTATTATCTTTAATTAGCGTTAAAAAACAGCACTTGGTAGGTTAATTTACACGTAACGCTTAATATATCTACTGCGTAGGGATCTCTGTGTGTGAATACCCTCACTATGAGTGCGACTGGAGAAACCAGTTCTCCAAATATTTTCTTGATTAATAGTTATTCCCGCACTGAATCTATTTTTCTTGTGGCTTTCACTTAATGCACACTTTTTGGCAACACTAAAATGTTGAATGTCCAAGGACCTTATTCTTCTACGAGGATCGTTCGGAAACTACGTGGCTTAACAAAGAAAATGCAATTTTTTTCGACAATAAACATGTTATTTTTCAATATAGTCTCCTGCTCGCTCAACACGCTTATTCCAACGATATTCCAAATTAGCAATACCTTCCTTGTAGGTCGATGAATCCAAGTCCTCGAAAAAGCAATTTACAGCAGCGATCACCTCGGAATTAGACGAAAATCTCTTACCGCCGAGCCATTTTTTCAGGTTTAGGAACAGATCGTAATCGTTGGGAGCCAAATCTGGATAGTAGGCTGAATGAGGCACTAATTCAAATCCCAATTCATGAATTTTGGCCATTGCAATCGCAGACTTATGGGCAGATGCATTAACCTGGTGAAAAAGCACTTTCTTCTTTACCAAACCAGGCCGTTTCTTTCTGATTTTGTCGCTAAGTTGTTGCAACAAAGTGGCATAATACTCGCCATTTATTGTTTTCCTTTTTTCTAAGTAATCGACCAAGATAATTCCATGAGAATCCCAAAAAACAGTTGCCAAAACCTTTCCTGCTGACAAAACCCGTTTTTGCCTTCTTTGGTGGCGGAGAACCTTTGTGTGTCCATTGTTTGGACTGTTCTTTGGTTTCGGGAGTATAATGGTGGACCCAGGTTTCATCGACGGCGTAAAAAGTCCTTCGGATTGTGGCGAAAACGTGCCAAAAGCTCACAAGAAACACTCAAACCATTCAGTTTTTGTTCCGGTGTGAGCAACTGCGGCACCCAATGCGTCGAGTATTTTTTCATTACCAATTCTTCAGTTAAAATTCTGTGCACACTGTCACTTCAGATACCCAATATGTCTACTATCTCGCGCACTTTTACTCGACGGTGATCCAATACGATACGGTGGACTTTTTCAATCATATCCGAGGCAGTTGCAGTTTTAGGACGTCCACTACGGGGTCCATCATTTGTGCTCGTACAACCACGCTTAAATTCGGCAACCCAGTTCTTAACCATTGAAAACGAAGGAGTGGATTCCAATAGTGTTGAGTCCAGCTTTACTTTAATTTCGGTTGGTGTTAAGCCTTTTAAATGAAAATACTTTATCACTGCTCTCAACTCAGTTTTTTTCATTGTTTACAAAATCACACAAGACGTTCACTTTGGCCTACTGTCAAAACATAGTAATTGACAGATCGCTCTGTGCTGTCATATTTAATCTATTAAAGGATGATTCTACAGAATGGTAATGAAAATTCCTCCAAATTCGTGCCATATCTGTGTTAGGGCACGTAGTTTCCGAACAATCCTCGTATAAGCCGCCCAGCACGATCCAAGAAAGTTATTTTCTTGCACAGCATTTCGAGCACTTTTGAAGGGGTCGTTTGTCAGAATGTTTATTAGCTAATGTATTGCTGTTCATTAGATATCTTTGTCTACTACCACCACGAATATAAGCAATGGTATGCGTTTCATTCCATTTTCTTTAGGTTTAAATATGTCACTTCTACCAACTCCAAAATCATTTGCTACCGTTTGTAAGGCCTATTCGTTTTCAATGAGAGTGATTGCTCGCAGCTTCTGCGCCTCAGTTATACGTGGCATTTTAACTTAGCACCAAAGATATTGATCATTAATGACATTAGTTTGACAATTTCAAATCCTAAGTAGTAAAATGTACGCAGCTAGAATAGTTCGTTTATCTTTATTTGCTCATGATAGTACGTAAACTTATTTCTACTAGAATTTCCTCCATTTCGAATATGGTTCTGTAAAATATACTCACGATTTCGAATCGTAACGGACAAATTACCACGAAAATTAATATACCCCATGTGCATGGATACGTACGAGGCGAATATACGAATAACAAATGGATCGCAATGATATTACACATTAATTTGACAGGTATATTGCTCTCAACGGGAACATGTCGCGCGACGATCTTTATGCATAGGATAAATCTTATCGTGCGGAAAGTGTCAGTTAAGCATGCCATAAATAATAACGGTCAGCGAAAGACAAAGACGAGAAAGAGTTAGCGCACACAATACACCTACGAAAGTGAAACAATTTATACGTTTCATCTCCTTTGGAAATTCGGATTTATTATACGCAAGGTACACTTATACGCCGATCGTTCCGTCGTATATTTTACATGGTACTCCTTCCCGGGACCCGCATGGAGTTGAACATACGTTTCGTATAAGTCGCACAGTGGGGTATTGTACAGGTAAACCTTAGAATCTTAGAATTACTTAATTTTCAAACCAAATTATTTTTGGGAACTACCTTTTGGTTAATGGTCTAACTTTAGTTGTAAGTACACGAATTGAACTATCGCGTTCTTTTCGAGCTTTTGAAGCAATAATTATGTGATACTTTATAGTGAGTGTTATAGAACGTAACAATCGGTACTGTTTTTCTGTGCTACAGGTTTTTGGATTAATCTTGGGATCGCTATGTGGCATCAACATTTAAAGATATATACCCATTTAAATATATTTTTAACGGTGATGGTAACATAATAGTGTTTTGTTGCATTTGAATTTTCTAGTAATATTCATCGTACTTTAAAAAGGAACCTGCTTTGTCAACATTGGTTTTGTTGTATTTCCAAACCTCACATTCAGCTTCAATCTGCAACGATACGAGAAAAAGTTCCGGAAGTTCACGGTTTCGGATTTTATAATTAAAAAAAAAACAAACGAAAGTGATTACCAGTAATACAATCCTCCTGCTAACTCGGAAATGACTTAAGGTATGTTAATCAAATTCGGTACACATACTAACTAAAATTGATCTAATGCGGCCCTGTGTGAGGAATACATAACGGAGTTGGAAGAAAAAAGTCCACATTCTCACAATAACTCAATTCAATACGAAAGAGCGACCGGTTTCGGGACTAATGTCGTCCCATCTTCAGGCTCGCTGAAAGAATCCGGAAAATATTATGTAATAGATTTATATCATTACTTTGACAACAAAAGTAATTTGACAACAAAAAATACATCACAATTTATGTTAACAATTGAAAAAAATTAAATTTAAGTTAATTTTATAAAAATGTTTTTCCCTTCTTTTTAAACTATATATAAAACATATTCCAACACACAGAGTTCATTCACGATACAGACAAGAAAACCAAGAAGAAGGACTCCCTACTAAATACCAAAATAAAGGTTCAAAAACAGCTATTCTTTTTAGAGATAGTAAATGTACAAATTCTTCCTGATTTTTTCACTGCATGTTCAGAACGTAATAGAAATAATTGTACTTATAGTTGAAAGTAATAGCAGGAAATTGTCAAATTAATAAATAAAAATAAAAACTACACATTCATTGAATATGTGTAGTTTTTATTTGATTTAATTATTACAAAGTCAGACAAAGGCGGCAGTACAGTGATTCTTGAAGGATGTGATTACAATACCAAAATCCTTGATTTCATTAATGAAAACAATATCTTGCCAACTAACTTATCTATTACATCTTTCATCAACAGGGTCAAGAGAGTTATCAAGTCTTGCAATTTCCTATTGGACAATAAGTTTAAAAAATCACTATCCCCAGACCATACATTACCACCTAGATTATATGGCCTCTCGAAACTACACAAGTCGGATGATTTTGACAAGGTTCCTGTTAGACCGGTAGTCTCGTACACCAACTCACCGGTATATGCACTTTCTAGATGGTTAAATAACGTCTTAAAAAACATACTTTTCGATAGTTTTCCATTTACTATAAAAAATACTCTTGATTTGACAAATAAGCTCAGAACCGTAGGTATTAATAATAACTAAAACTTTGATCATATATTAGTATAACTTATTTAGCTTAGTTGGAACACTAATCAACCTAAAAAAAGTTGAAAAATCGACCGAAATATTTGTTAACTGCAATAATATTTAAGGCACGTTCAAAAATAAATATGTAGTAGTAACATAAATAACAACTGGTTGGTGTTACGAAGAAAATAAATAGCAGCATTGATATATCTGAAAATTGGTTCAAATTCCGGAGTACTGTAGAAACCACAAGTAACTAAGAATCTATTTAGAATCCTTTTGAAAATTTGTTGTCGAGCAGATTGCGTGGCAGATCTCTATTGGCAGCTTGTTGAATACTATAGCAACTATACTACACTACAGGTTTGTCAAATGTTACTTACTCTTAGGTAAGCATCGTAAAACTAAGGAAGGGGAAATATTAAATAAGTTAAAGTTAGCTTATTTTAATTACCATCAGCTTGAAATGAATGTCCTCAACATCTTTACAATCTTCTTAGTCGGTAGAAAATCAATGCATTTACACTTAAAAAAAAATAGATAATATACTATAAATAAATAATTAAATAAAAGTAATGTTAGTACGCATCACTTCGATGTTAATATGTAAGCTTTATCGAGATTCTAATATGCTTTATTACAATTAAGTTACCTCTTAGGGTGCCGCAGACTACTGACTTTTAGTTGTTTCATAATCTATGTAAACGTGCACACCCACCTATTCAATATCGATTCAATTTTTAACCAATGGGTTGTTGGATTCCCCTTTGATGTCAAAGTCGAACAACTATCGACAGACAACTTGCTCTGAATTGCATTATACGTATGCACACCATCGACTAAGCAGTTGCCTAGTTGATTTATTATTTAGGCTATTTGGTTAGGTTTGTTTTTAAATTGGCGAATATTCAAGTTTGAAATGTAATTTATTGTATAAATCCTTCGGCTATAAATATGCGCAAAAGTAGTCATTTTTTTAGAAAACGCCTTTCAAATTTGTCATTTTGACAGATCATGTGATGAGTGAAACGATTCATTATTAATAGTATGCGCACTCATTGCAACTAAGTTACTTAGTTGTTTTAAAATCATTTCTTTCATTCAATTCGATCAAACTGTCGATCGACAGAAAAGTCGATAGTCTGCGGTGGCCCTTAATAACTGATACGTGCTATTCATAATATATTTGTGTACCTCTTATTAAAAAATTTGGTTGTCTCTAAATAGTGAAAGGTATAACAAATTTTATTGAGGTATTATATCTTTGTATACTTGTAGTAGGTATACGAATTGTTGGTATGTATTTGTGCGTTCTTACACAGTGCGAGAGAACGAGAGAAGCTAGCGCTTTTAAAAAAAAAGGTCGATTTCTATTTTTTGTGAGCTAACTTTTGCCGTTATCGGCAGTTCAATTGTATTTCTGGTTTCACCGGAAGTAACGTAAACTTTCTTGTTCTAAATAGAATACCTTATATATTTTTACCTTTTTGTAAAGATAATCGAAAGGAGAATCCAACAGTATCATACATGTTATATTTTAACTTAAGGAATATGACGATATGCAGCAATAAAGGTTTTGGTAATCTGTTTTTGTTGTTACGCAAAGCTGGCGAGGAAAGGGCGCCAAATTGTTTCTAGTGACGCTAGACTTATCTAAAGAGCTCGTTGGTAAGCAAAGTAATCATGTCAAATTTCAATTTCAAAATTATTCTTGTCATTTATTGTTATTATAACCTGCATTTGTCCTACTTTCGTTCTTTGTGGTCGTTATTATTTTGTCATTTTAACTTATTTTGTTCATTGTTGTTTCTCCTTTACTTTATCGAACTTTATTGCATTTAATTAATTGTGTGGATTTGTTTAACTTTACTGGTTTTTGATAGGCAATGTGCTTAAGTTTCAGTTTTTTATGTTGTTGATTTTACAATGGCCTCCGCATAGACCACGTAAGATAAACATCAAGTACCTAATTTTAATATTCCGTGAATTTGGTAACAATTACCACGAAATAGAACATAATGAACACTGCCCTTGTACAGCCGGAAATATTATAGATAGTATAAAATTTACAGGGCGAACTGCTTTAACAGAAGATAATGTGATTTAAATTATTGCATAATTTGTTACGCAACCATGGCAAATAAGGTGATAATTGATTTACATAATATTAAAATGGACTCAGCAATCTTGTATGATTCGTGCTGAAGCCATCATAAAAGTAACAACACAGAAAAATCTAAAAAACAGGCATGCTCTCTATTCTCTATCAAAAATTAACTCATTTAAACAAACCTATCATAGTTAATTAATTGCAATAAAGTTCGGTAAAGTAAAGAAACAACAGCAATTAACAAAACAAGTTAGAATTTGGAGAAAATAATAACGAGAACAAAGAAGGAACCTACGACAAATATAGGATATAATAACAATAAACAACAAGAATAATTTACGCTTTTGGAATTGAGATTTTACAGTTTGTCAGTTGTTATGATTACATTGCCTAGCACCGAGCTCTTTAGATCAGTCTGGCGTCACAAGAAACCATTTGGTGTTCCTTCCTAGCCAGCTTTGTGTAAGAACAAAAACAGATTGACAAAACTTTCATTGCTGCATATCGTCATATTCCTTAAGTTAAAGTATAACATGTGTGATATCGTTGGATTCGCCATTCGATTGCCTTTTCAAAAATTTAAAAATATATGGGGTGTGCTATTTCAAATATGACAGTTGACGTCACTTCCGGTGAAACCGGAAACGCAATTGAACTGTCAATAACGGTAAAAGTTAGTTCAGAAAAAATAGAACTCGACCTATTTTTTCCAAAAACACTAGCTTCTGTCGTTCAAAAGTTTAGCATGGGAGGAGGGCATTTTAGGGCCCCACTATTTAATAATAATTCAGTATAAAATATGTAAATATGCTGAATCTTTTAGATGTTGGAGAATTTCTAATAACTAGGTTCAATTCACATGCAAGTCGCAAACAATTTAAAGAGTACACCGCTGTTGTACGAGAGTATATCATTCCAACTACATATGTTACACGAACAAAGACTTCTGCAAGACAGTGTAAAGTCGCTGGGTAGTTGATATACGTACCCGTGGGTCTTTTTCACGACGATGTCGGAGAAGAAGCAAGCGAGCGAGCACATAGCATTACGTATGCCAAGTTATTTAAGCGGGCGCGATATAAATCCTTACTCACAGTTATATGCAAATTTGAACATGTATTTTGAATTATTTAAGTTTAACCTACATATATATGTATATATGGAAGTCGTAGAGATGAGCTCGGGGATTATCCTAGTGGAAATATATGGTGTCTGTTTAGAAAGCACTGTCTGGAAAATTATATGCACGAAGAGCGGCGGTTGGCTTCACCGTGTTAGGTTATAGGAGACGCGTGAGATCTAGAATTATAATTCGTGACGTCGTTGTGTTGTGTTCTGTTGTACCGCTGGTAAAATGAAAATATGCAAGTGCAATTACTTCCCGCGCCATGTGAATGGCGTGGAAGAGCCGCGAGATCATCTCCAAACAATTATTAACGTGTAAATTGCTTAGGATACTCAGCGCGAGAAGTAATGATGATGATAACAACGAGACTCAAGCAAGAAGTATCCCGTAAATGGGTTTCCGTTTGAACGCAGACGTGCACGCAGATAAAGCTGAAATGTATTGCTTTCTGGGATTTGTAATTTTAAGTGTTTTCATTTGTGCGCACAGCTAATATTTGAAGATAAATATATAGCGCGCTAAGCTTCGCTATGTATGCTCCGAGTTCTCCAAAGTGAATTCGTTCGTGAACTTTACCCAATGCAATGAACCCGTTCTATTAAGCTTCAGCTGATAAACCGAAGTAAACTAAATGATGTGAAATGTTTCTCTGGTGCTTCATGTATGAGAAAATGGAGCTTAAACGTCTTGGTTCTTCTCAAATAAATTTGAAATTAGAGATAGAATGCTAGTAAAGAACGTAACTAACTATTTGAAACGCCGGTTTTAAAAATTCGTGTGTATTTCCTAGAGAAGGGCATATTGAGATTTATGCAGACCTGGTCCGACACGTGTATTAGCCTAGCCCGACACGTCACGTTTGCCAAACTGACATACCCGTCGGCCCGGCAGCTTTGCCGGTTGTCAGCTCCGACTTCGAAGAATGAATTCTCAAAAAAATTAAATTTCATTTAGATATATTGTACTATTAACAGTAATTTCAAAAAAAAATACTTAATCGGAACAAGTAACATAAATACGATAAAACACGAAGAAATTTTTCCTTCTTTATGACAGCACTCTTTTAGTTGCACGAACTACATTTTTTCGTATGAAATTATCGATAATGAATTATGCTTTTCAAAGCAGTATTTATGTTGTAAAATTTAAAAATTTTACATTATTCCGTGGACTTTTGCGTCTGGTATCAGTACTGATACAATTTTCATCTGCTCTAGCAGCTAGTGCTACCGAACTTAGTAATAATAGATAATAAAACAGAAAATGGAAAGTCTGTTTCTGCCTTAAATGTGAAATATTTGTCTTTCTAAGTGAGCATGTGCCCAAGCGGAAATTTTAAAGATTAGGGGAGAAATCAAATTGGAAATTCTGGCAATCAAGGTCAAATTCTCATGCAGTACACCAAGAAATAACCGAACATGTCTATTATTGCCGGAACTATCAATTTAAGTTTTCCGCGAAATTTAAAAATGTCTCCTGAGATGAATTGTATTCTTTTTTAGATATTTTTCGGTATCAAATTATGAATGAACTTAACTTACACATTATTAAATTTAAAAGTAAACTCTAAGCTATTTATACTACATCTTCTGAAAATAAAAGTTTGGGAAGAATAAGTTTGAATTTCAAAAAGGAATGTTCAAAATTAACAGCGAACGGGCTTGTTGGGTAGAGCGAGCTCGTTGGGCTGAGCGAGCATGGCGGGCTGAATAGGCTTGATAGGTTAATGGGCCGAACGGACTTGACCGGTAGTCCCATTTTAAAAAACCCCGGCTCGGCCCCCATCTGAAATATTCCGGCCCCACCCGGCCCGGCCCATTTGTACCTCTAGCAAAAACACATTAGTAAGTTAGGGTCTTTTAAAAAGCTACCGAAATAAACTCCATAAAATCTAGAATACTGTATTAGGACCTGCATCATCAATACTTGACACAATTTTTTATTCAAATTCTGAAATATTTTATTTTTAATTCTAATTGAGTTAATTTTTGTAACTCTCCCACTAACTCTTTTAGGGTGATAGATCCGCTTAAAGCGGCTCGGCGGCTTAGTGGTCAGACAGGTTGCTCCTGACTGTGTTAGAGTTAGGCGTTGCGCGTTCAAGTCCTATTAGAGTAAGTAGCAGATTCTTATTGTGAGTTTGACACAATCCCAAGTCATCGTCCGCATTTTAATGAGCTGCGCTTTTTGGCGGGAAGGTAGTAACACAGCTATGAAACACTACATACTTACTATTCTCTTAGTTTCCGGGTTGGAACCGCACACTGACTGACAGTCAGTTACGGCCCTGAAGATGTCACATATGAGTGTTGACGAAACGTCGGCTAAAGCTACGACGACGCGGAAACCTACGGACCAAACTACATACGTAACTTGCATACTTAAAGTCCCTGAGGGTATGACAAGCTTTAGAGCTTCCACACACCACCGTACAAAAAAATCCTTTATCTAGCAATATTATTTTGATTTTTTTTAATGACAACTAACATTTTTAATAATACTCAATAATATTGATGACCTCCTTAGGTGTTTGATAAATACATAGGTGAAAATCGTTTTGTTTTGCTTTAGTTAACTAAATTACATGAAAACTAATAGTTTGCCTTCATTAATTCGAAATAATAATAATGTACCTAAATTCAAATCACTACTCAAAGTATTTTTGAATATGAATGCATTCTACACAAATAAATCTTTAGCTTAAATAATGTTATTGTATTGACGCGTCTAATATCTGTGATTTTCTAAATTAAATAAACTATTATCATTATTATTATCATCAGATGGACAATCAAAGAAAATTGTCAAGAACTAAGCTGCGCCATTTAACACTTCACGATCAAATTTAGTAACAGAAAAACCTTATATTACCAAGTAGAGACTAAAAACCGTTTCAAAAAGGATACTATCCTACTTAATTAATAATTTTCGAAGAGTGGACGTCAGTTCAATGGATCTAAAGAGAGAATTATAAAATTCTGCCAAAATTACTTCTTGCATCACAATCCACATATACCGGATGCAGAATCTTATTATAGAACTATAACTTTAAGACCTTCATCCTCGTTTCATAGGTATAATTATAGCCATCTGCTATTAGCGTAAAAGGTATCGATTTAAAAAAGGATTTTTCACAATGCAATTTTCCCTCGTCTATTTTTATCAATCATCCTTATTATTCTAAAAGCAATAAATAGAAAAGGATCAGTCACCTTTACAACTTTCACGCAAAGAATATGAAAAGGTTTGCAATGGCTTCCCTTGTTATAGCTTCTACAAGTTAGAAGGAGAAGAAGAATACGAAAACGAAAAAAGCGGAAAGAGTACGAAAAAGTCTTCCGGAGTCAAGCCGGGTGATCAGATGTTCACGAGACAGGCCCGTAAAGGGAATTTACGGAGAGTTGTTGATTTACCAATAAAATGTCTAAATTTAATCCTGATCTAATTTAACTTTGTAATTTATTTAGGAACGGTATTTTCAAGACAAATTAATCCATTTATAGTTGTTATCCGCTTATATCAACGCAATAGAGAAAGCGCCGCGTTCTGAGATAATACGGTTTTAATTGAAGCAGCACACTAAATGATAATTAGAATGTAATGATCAGGTTACGTAGGTATATACATATGTTAACATGGCGTCTGGTTGTATGCGAATGAATCATTATTAGCGTTTAGCACCGGTAATATGTGAAATCAGATTATATTCAATCATTATATTTGATAAATACCATATTTAAACATTTTGTCTTCAGACGCTATAATTTCCTGGCTTATGTTTCTATTAATGTGTCTATCCTATACAGAGAGTGTCACATAAAATAAGTGTGAAAGTGAGACAATGAATTTTCTTTACTGCATTCTTTATGAACACAGAGAAAGCATAACTTGCATGTGCTGGTATTTTGTACTCTTAATCATTTATTTAGCGGTTACGGTCACCGCGATGTATTTAAATTGCTAGAACACAGCCCACTCTGAAACTATGTTCATCATTATATCAAGGAAAAAACAACTTTGCATTTAGGGTACACAGGTCAACTGTTTTCTAAAATTTGACATAACTTAAAATGGTTGTTTATAGTTGTACTTCTTTGCTAAGGCAACAAATCGTAACTCTTTAAAGGTACTCTTGCTAAAAATATGTCGAGAGGAATATATTAGATGATAGACGATGAACCCAACATGTGTAAGTATGTGGATTAAAATACATAAGTGTGTTAAAACTCACACTAATAAATTTGATTTATCACTCGAGTCTTGCTCAGAACCATTAGTCATTGAATAAACATCATCTCTCTCATTGTGGAACTGAATTTGTTCGATCGCATCACCTTACCGTTCAGTGCATCCATAACTATCATGTTGCAGACTACATTATCAATAACAATACTATAAGTAATGTTGACTAGGAAAATACTTTCGATCAATCAAATCTAAATTCCACTGTCGATATCGCGAAAAGAAGAAATGGAAAAAAAATTACAAATGGTTTTAATTATGAACTATCTCTCTCTCTCTTTTGAAACGTGGACTTAAAAGAGCGATAGCTCTGGATTATAATAATTATATTAATAATGTTTAAATTTCCATTATAAGTAACACTAAGAGTTTTTAGAGGTTTATAAAATCTAAAAGAAAGTCTATCATTTCGTCGACTACGATTTGGAATAATTTGGAGGGAAATAATTGCAAGGATATTTGCAAGCTTTTCAATGATTATTTTCACTCTGTTCGGGCGGGTTAGAATAATCTCAATATTACTGATATTACATCTGTAACCACAAATACTTGTATTCCTTCCCCAACTATCACTTAAGCGTAATAAAAAATATTCTGTTAAATTTAGACATTAACATACGAGCTGGACCAGATGGCATTGCTCCTGTTTTTCTCTCTGTGTTCCATCGATATCTCTGTGCAAAATACTGCATATAATATTTAATATTTCCTTAAAACTTGGTAGTTTTCCGATGATCATTAGCAATTATGGTTCCATCTCCAAACTTAACATAATAGCAAAAGTTTTTGAGAAATTAATAACCGATCACCTTTTGTTTGAAGTGCAAAATAATATAATTCAGCAACAACATGGCTTTATGTCTTGCAAATTGGTATTTACCCTACACCGAATTTATCTACAAATCGCTGAATAATGCCGTGCAGATGGACGTGGCGTTTACTGATTTTCGGAAGACTTTCCACACAGTGGATCATCAGATTTTAGTCAATAAATTGTGATATACGAGGTGATCCGTTTCTGTGGTTGATTTCATATTTATCATATAGATGTCAAGCTATCACGCTGAACGATATATTAACGATATATCTTCATGTTTCCCAAATAGTAATTTTTTATTGTATGATGATGATTTAAACATTTATGAAAAAATTTATTCTTTACACAACTGTCGTAAATTTCAAAACCATTTAACCCATTTTGCAAATTTTTGTTAGAATAATAAAATAATTTGAACATTTCTAAATGCAACGCAATGTCATTTTCTAAGGGAACCTCACCCATCGTTTTTAATTACATTTTGAATGGCGCAACATTAACAAGTGTGACCCAGATGCGTGACCTGGGCATCACTTATGATAGTAAATTGAGGTTTGTTTGCCACTTCCAGAACTTTTAGGTTTTTGATACATTGTTATTATGATTTTACTGATAATTCTTCGTGTAGAACCTTGGTCCTGTCACGGCGTGAATATTGCAGCTCAGTATGGAATCCCTACTTTAAAATACACACAGACAGACTTGAATCAGTACAGAGAAAATTTATTCGATACCAAAATTTTAAATGTCTTCGTCATGAAGAATCCTATATCAGTCTTCGAAGGTTACATATGCTATTTTTAGCCCCACGGCGTGTCATTGCAGATATAACTTTGCTCTATAAAACTCTTACAATTCTCCAGAAATGTTGCACTCTTTTGATTTTCATACTCCATCATATTTTTCGAATTGAAAAAACATCTTCTAATTATTACGTGGGACAACCGTACTGGGCCACAGTCCTCATCTTTCTGGCGTATTTTGCAGACGTTCGATACAATGTTCTCGAAATGTGACCTTACCTGCTTCCAAAGTATTCTTTTATCCGAATGATCCAATGCGACTCTGTGTAAGTATCATCGTCAGACAGGAGTTAACATAATGCAGATAAAGATGTTAAATTTAATAAAATATTGTGACTTAAACTTGTAAAATGTCCTTCGTACGGAATAAGAGGATCACTTGTAAAGATAATGTTAAATATGTAAAAATTTGGTGTAAAAAGTGACGAACACAACATACTAAAATGATGATCTGCTTTGTATTTAATACAGACCAACACAATGAATTAAATAAGTGTTTAGCCTTACGGTAGTAATAGAACAGTAAGTTTTCATATTCGTGTGTTACACGAAGGCGTATTTACGTGCTCGTACAAAGCGAGCAATAAAAAGGGATACATTTGCCTATTATTATTGTTATATTTCGAGTCGTAAATCAGCCTTGATGGTTCGTATCCGAAGAACAAAAGGAGTACAACAGACACAGACGAGCGTATCATGTCGTCGTTTCTTTATGTGGCTTTGCAGGGTATGTTGGAGTCCGTGTGCGCGGTTGCATTATAAATTTTAAAATGCAGAAGACTAAAGTGTAGACACTTGACATAACCGCAAATCTTGTACACGTTAGAATGGCTTTTCTACAAAATCTACATTTCTAAATTTCATATTCCATATCACGTTTCCTTTGTCCTCTTTAAGTCCACACGTCCTATCTCATCCCTATAAGCGCCAGTATAATACCGATTCTCGTTTTACTTTACGACAACGTCAACACTGTAGTCTCTCTTTCTTTCTCTCTGCCTTGCACATCTACCACTACGAAATTGTATTTTCTATTATAGAACATCAAAGAAAATGAAACATAAAATTTATTCAGAATGCAGAACGTTTACTTGGTGAGATTGTTCTCCGATACACCAATGACGAAATATCCTATATTATGCGAGCATAACCGGGGAGCTTTCTCCCTATTGAATATTTTTTAGCGCTCCTGCATAGAAAAAGACGAAGTCTGAGTGACCTTATTTTGATAAACTGTCCTGTATAGATAGAAATCTGGGACACCGTTTTTGTTCTATCCGATTCTTCCTGCAGACACACAGCGTAACATGGCACCAGACATAACAGATGTGTTGACGTCTGGAAATAGAATTTCGGATTTACACTAGATGTATGCAAAATTGTAACGAATGATATATACATACATACGATCTTACAGTAGCCTTGAGTTCGTGCAATGTTTAATAGAAGCAGATGTTATAAAAATTACATATTCATACATGTATTTCTACAAAATGGCATTATAGATTGCAGTTTAAATGCTCCTTTGAGATAACGGACACGGTATAGTATAAAAAAAATAGTCGACGATGGAGATCAGGTAAACGCCATCTGTATAGATTTCTCCCGCGCTTGTGCCACTATAGACCATAAAATATTATTAAGTAAATTATCTTCTTTTGATTTTTCCCCATATTCAGTAACGTTTATGTCGTCAAACCTGGAAAACAGAAGAAGCTTTGTTTTTTAAAGTGGTTTTAGATTATACGAATTTATTTTTACATCTGGGATACCCTAAGACTCCAATATGGGACCCCCCTTTTTCATATTGTTCGCGACTGATTTGTTTTCATCTTTAACATGTCCCTGTCTAGCCTATGCAGACGACCCCAAACTGTTCTCGCGAATATCCAGCGTTCAAGACATTAACACCTTACAAAAAATACCGACACAATTGTCTCTTGGAGTAAGAAAATAGGCTACTATTAAATGTGTTTCACGGTGTCACACAGATAGAGAATTACGCCTTCACTTTCAGTGTATATAATGGATGGACATGCTCTTGAAAGAACTGGATGGACATGCTCTTGAACCCATGCGTAATCTTCGACTCAACGCTGTCCTTCAACGAACACCTAGAAGATCTGTATTTATCAGCATCGCGAACGTTAGGCTTTCTTCTCCGTACATCTGAAAATTTTCAAAACACGGCCGTTATCAAAATACTATGTTATGCCTTTGTCATGGCCAAATTGGAGTACGCGTCTATAGTATGGTATCCCTTTTATAACATGCAAAATAATTTACGAAATGAACGCCTACAAAAACGATTCTTGAAATTTCTTACTTTCAAATCTACCGGTGTTTATCCTGAAACTCACACACTTTACGAGATTATGTTCACTGACAACTAGTTCTAATCTCTAAACCAAAGAAGGGTGTTTCACAGTGTCTTGATCTTCTGTGCAGAATGAATTTCCATGTGCCTCGTCTGGCATCACGAATTGCAGGAACGTTCCATTGGTCGACGCCTAGAACTAATCTGCTACCATGCGCACCTCTGCACCACATAGCTAGAAATGCTGACACCATTTACAGTGACGCTTTTGTTGGAACAAAATATGCTATGTGGTTTTTCTTAATTTTTCTATATGTGTATGCAATATTTTTGTTACTTCGGCCAAGATTATGTAAAGCAACAATCATTGTGCGGATGTCTAAAGGTGTCTTTTGTTTTTGGCATTTTAGTACTAATTGTAGGTAATTTTATTAACTGTATTCACTCTTTAAAAGAACAATAACTACTAAATCTAAATTCGTAATTCTCGTTAGGGTATATAGGGAATTATAAATTTTACCTCCACTACATTAAAGTGTCACGGGTAATTGTATTACATTTCGGGTCTTTTTATTACCCTACCTGGATCCCTAGTTATCGGATTAAGGAGATTCAATCGATAACTAAATCTCAGAAGAGTCCTTTGTGGACTTATTTAATGTGATATCTTTCTTTTACTTGTAGGAAATAATTCTACCCCCTAAATATGAATAAATAAATAATTTTGTAAAATCCAAGCAAAAAGGTATGTAGACAAATAATTGTGGTCGGTAGTCGTCAAACCATGGACATTAAACACTAGAAACGTACGGCAAAACTTTTGCGAAATTTCAAAGATAAGGTTCTTTCTCATGATTTTCTTTGAAATTTCGATATTCTTATCTTAAATATAAGACATTGTCAATGTAAATCGTATATGTATTTGATATCAAAAGAGTAAATTCCGTCGAAGATTAATCTAAGCTTCTGCCAAAACTTTTATTTTCAACAATACGCTATTTAATACTTAAATTCTAAGAATAATTGGGATAATCTAATGATATCCTTGTTTATATGGGAACTTATATATACATTTGGTAATAATCATCATCAAGGCATTTTTTCGTGTGCAGCTTGTGTACATGTGCAATTATATCAATGCATGATCTCAAATTTCAACTAAAATTAAAAATGAGATTTGCTCGTTTTAGGTAATATTCTTTCTGAGCCGAGTTAAAGAATATAGCAAATCATTACGAAAACATTTATTCTACATGTAAAATACGAAAATCTAGTCGATTACGTCTACGGTTTTAAGGTGCACGCTTGAGTACTTCAATTAAACGCTGAGGATTTACCCCCAAGTAAATGCCCGTTGTGCAGATTGAAAATATCGCTAATGATGCCGAAAAGCAAGTACCACGTCCCAAAGTGATTACCTCCTATTAACCAAATTAATTGGGTGAAGATATTGCGTAATCAGCTAATCTAAGTTCAACGGGATCCAGAGTCGTAATTACTCTCTCGCGGGACGCTAGGAGAAACCGCTACCGCCGCCCCGGTACCAAAACACTTCACAACGAGAAGCGAAAGGCTTATTCGACAATGTCAAACTGTCTTTCACACGAACGCAAAGTTTTACATGCCTACCGCTGTTTTTCTCAAGGACATATGTTTCCATCACCGTTCCCCAACCGCTGGGATTGTTCTACATTACTGTACACATAATTATGCGCAACATGATATAGAGGCGGCCGGAGAGGAGCTTCATTAGCGCTAATTGTACACAATTCAGAAAGTTTTATAATTAAAACGTTTTCCCGTATACGTTTCAATTTCGGAATCGGGCGAGTTTCAACTTAAATTGTCCATTTGCATAATGTTAGATTAATGGAACATGATTTGTATCGAAAGTCAAATCGATTCTTTCACGTCGACGTGTTGAAAGGTGTAATTAATTAGAGGCGAGTAAGAATTTCAAATGAGACTTATAAGCGCATTTCTCAGCGGGGGTTACATTCCTATTAGTAAAGATGTCGGTAATTGCATTGTATTCGCTATTTATTTGTAACAATGTGGAAAAATAAATCAAACGAGAAGCATTTTTTAACCAAAAAATGTATCTGGATGAACGAAAAACTATTTCTTTTAGATTTCTTGGTTACATTTCTCCAATTAACATAACTACGAAAATTGTTCGCTGAAACTATAGTATATTAATTTTGAAGCGTATTATTTGCCAAATTTATTAACCGAAGGCAATTTTTTTATGCAATCTGTATCAAAGTGACTAATAACTCAAACAGAAGTTTGTTCTTCATTACAATAATTTGTTTTTCATTGCTAGGCTATAATTTTTGTAACTAGTTGTACAAACTAAATTTAATTACAAGTCAAAAATTGTTATACAGGTAAATTCGTTTTACTTTATGACCAACTATGTTGATTGTTATTTTTAGCTGGCCAGAAGATGAGCGTATGCTCGAAACCGGTCGCATTTTTGTATTAAATAGAGTTTTGTAAGAATAGGCCATAATTTTATTTTTGTGAGAATGGGCCATTAATTATGCGGACGATATAACGCTATTAATAGAGGCTGATACCTATGAAAACCTGCATACAAGTGGCGGACCATACATTGATAATATTGAAAAATGGCTAAAAAACAATAACTTAAACGCAAATCAGGAAAAAACGAAGGTTATTCCATTTAAAACAAAATCTAATTACCATCGGGCCTATATAGAATTTAAGAGACGACGCTACCCTGTTGTCTCTAATGCTAAATTGTTAGGAATATTACTGGACCAAAATGCTAAGTGGAAAGATCATGTTGATCTACTTTGTTATAAGTCAGCAGCTGTTAGGCAAGAGCCAAATTCTGCTACTCATATAAAACTCACTCAAGTGATTCTCATTCAAACCTAATTTTTTGGGATTCATGGAGACTAGGAGATGAGTTATATGTAATATGAGGAGGCGTCTGTATCTTACGTCAGAGTTTTCATGACGTTTTTAGCAGTTTCTGCCCATAGCCAAATAATTTTAAAAGGCGGCAAGCGAATTGTTAGGGGTTCTTTTAAGGTTCGAAAGTTAGAACGTAAAACACGTGTTGCGTTTGCAAGAATTTATTATTGTACAAAACTTCTGTTATGAATAATAAAAGAAGTTTCTTCACCAGGGGCGAGAAAATATTTTTGAAAGAACTCGTGGCAAAGTACAAGGACATCGTAGAATGCAAAAAAAAACTGATAGTGGATTTGGCTAATTTTACCTGTACCACCAATAACCCTCTAAAATTGTATTATGTATTACCTCAATAAACTAATGAAAATGGTTTCTTACTAGAAAACAACCGCTTGCATAAAACTATAGAGCAATATACAATTTCATAATGGAAGGTATTGGTAACTTACGTTGATTCATTGGTGGATCATCAGGATAAACTAGGGAAAGTATAATATTTTATATAGTATTTCTAGAAAATTTATGTCTTTGCAGTAGTTCATTATTATTATATTTTCCTAGAGGATTCTGCGCATCCCTTATTATGCGTCTGTAATAAATTGTAGGTTATACATCATTCATTAACCGTATTTGAATTTGTATACCGTGGTACGCGTAAATAGGGAAAATCATCTACGTAGTCAAGAAATTCCAAAAAATCATCCATTATAAAATTTAAGATATCCATAAATGACTTTTGTTTTACTTTCCAGCTACCGGATGCCTTTACTCTTTCATAAATAATTATGAGTGCTTAGTTAGTGTCCTACCCCAACAATTACTTACTTCTCACTCACTCACAACTCGAATATGAGGCGCCAATGAGTACTTAATTGTCTATGAATTCCAATTTGTCGGAAGAGGACGCTATGAGTGACGGGTGAGGGTGAGTGTTACTTAAGGAACATCTATGAATTTGGCTCTTAGAGATATTGTTAATAATGACATTTTGCGCACTGTTTATTTTGCCTGTTGTTGTTCACGGATCAGATACGGCATAGTTGTTTGGGGAAGCAGTAGCGATCTCATTCGTGTTTTTATATGCCAAAAGAAAATCATACGTGTAATGTTACGTCTTAATATTAATCAGTTATGTAGAAACCACTTTAAAAGTCATAATTTTTTGACAGACATTGGAATTTATATTTATGAGGTTTTACTTTTTTGTTTCAAAAATAAACATTTTTTTGAACAATACTGTTTCGAGCATGCTTACAGCACGAGACACAGGGATCTATACTGCTTTCCCAAACACAGGTTGAGTTTAAGTGAAAGTGGTCTTGCTTATACTAGTTTAAGATTCTTTAATAAATTGTCATCCACTATAAAAGAATAAATAATTTAAACTTGTTTAAGAAAAACATCTATAAATACTTAATAGAATTAGTACCTTATAGTTTAGAGGAATATCTGGTGCGATAATTTCGCATAACTTACTTCGGTGTACTATGTACTTATCAAAAAAATTGTGACATTTGCTGTATTTCTTTTATGTAAAAGCAATAAAAGGTTATTATTATTATTATTATTATTATTATTATTATTATTATTATTATTATTATTATTATTATTATTATTATTATTATTATTATTATTATTATTATTATTATTATTATTATTATTATTATTATTATTATTATTATTATTATTATTATTATTATTATTATTATTATTATTGTTATCCTTCCTTAATTATGAATTACTCACACAGAACGGATTCCAGAAATTTGTTCTTTGTAATAGAAATTCATCGGAATGCTGAAGGTACTGATTTATTTTTCATGTTTTTAAAATAACGCCATAAAGTTGTATAAAATTTTTGCAACAAAATTGTCACAATTATTTTTATAATTATGTTTTCAATAACTCGCAAGTTTGTAGAAATACATAGCTTTTACTTCACACACATTCTGAAACTTGCTTGTAGTTTCCTGTTAAATAACAATCAAATAATGATGGAGTGGCTCGAAGATCGCATAACAGTGGTATCGGGGCACAAGAGAGTAAAAATTAAGAGTTATGAGATTAAAGGGTGTTAGGTTACAGTTTGTTCGGAAAAGGTTTATGTTTAGAAAGACTAGTGTTGTCAAGGCTTCCTAAAGATCGGGCAAACCTGGGACGGTTGGTATTAGAAGAATTTATGTGCGCCGGAAACTTAAAAAATCTCGTTTGCAACAGATCTGTCTTAAACCTTGTCCACACCAAAGGCAACATTGTTGGAAACACGTGTTTCCAGCAGTAGTAACAGAGTTGCGAAAACAAAAAAAAATATTCACATTTGTTGCTAAACGTTTATTAACAACACAGTTAGTAACAAACGCTATGAGTAGTTATTAACAAAAACGTTTCCAACAAAATTATTAACAAATATGAGCTTCTCATCGGTAGCCAGTAAAGATCAAATAAAATAATGTTATTTTGCTCGATACACGTAAATGAGTATCAGGGGATTCCTCAGGTTGAATGAAAAAACAAGGGATGTGCAACTTTTGCTGATGGTGGCCAGTCGTTTTCCATTCTGCAAACTGGAATGTACCCAAAATCTTCTCTTTCTTTTATTTTCAATTGCTGCACAAATAACTATGCAAGCTGCTGCTGCAAGAGTTACATCTTTGTCGGCGACCATCTTTGAAACGAACTAGATATTTTGTAACTCTTTATTTTGGTCTGGACGTGTTACGATTAGATTTTTGTTGCATCACAATGTTATAAACTTTTGTTAATAACATCGTTACCAACACAAGTTAGTAAGTGTGGACATCCTCGATAACGTTTTCTGTAAACATATGTGAATAATATTTTTGTTTTCAGATATGGACAAACCTTTCTCCAATTCTTCTTTTATTTGGCCCTTCCATGTTTTCCTTTGTCTTCCTCTTATATTTTTTACTTGCACTCTAGTCTCAAAAAGTCTTTTGGTTATTCTTTATTCTGGCACTTGGCAAAAATGTTCAAACCATCTCAATTGTCCCTCTCCTATCTTCTCGTTGATATTTCTTATAATCTTCAGTTCTTGTCCATAAGTTTCGTTTTTGATTTTGTCTCTACTTGTTTTCTTCTCTAATTTTTTTTTTAAATTCATCTCCATAGCATCAGTTCTGCTTTAATTACTTTCTGTTAATGTTCACGCCTCACTGATATATGTTTTTAATTATTTCAGTTTTTGTCTTTTTTGGAACCTCTCTTTTCGAAGACGAAAGTTTTTAGCATATTGTGGATTTTTCCTGTCTTATTTATTCGTTCATTTACTTCTTTGTTGACTTTTCCATTGTTCCCTATTACAGATCTTAAATATTTAAAGCTGTCCATTTCTGATCAATTTCTTTTCCATTGGGTATAATTCTGTGTGTGCTATTCTCAGCAAAAACTATCATAATTTTTTTCTTCATATTTATTTTCATATTTAGCAGCTTAGAAACTTCTTGATAAGTACCTCAAGTCCAAGGAAACTCACTTGATATAATTGGGTAAATATAATTCGTATAAAACCCTATGTAATTCGTCAAGATTTGGCGTATTTTTGCCTAAGTATCAATGTAATTTTGTTCATAGATTTTGAAAATAAGAAACAAGCAACATTTGAAAAATACAGAATCGTGTGTGAAATTACATTCTTTTATTTGCTATTTTGCACAAGGATTTGTAAATGAACCTTCTTAAATTAGTAAATAACTTTCCTAGTAAAATAAAAATATTACGTACAACAGTAAAATTATATTAGAGGTCGTGGGTCTCTTGTGTAAATTTATAAAATTCTTTTTACCGTAAAGTTAATGTAATGTTGGGTAAAAAAATAAACAAAGTGATGTTCAACGAATATTTGCTCAAATATTTGTTAGCTTATAAGTTCAACATAATTTTAATTGGAACAAATATCTGGGTTAACATATAAACAGATTGTGTTTCAAGTGTTTGTATTTTTAATTAAATTTCACGTAGCAGTTATGTAGGAAACTAACAGCTGAGGAAAAATTCATGCAAATGATGCTGGCACAACAGTGAACCAGACAGCTTAATTACATAATATTTGTTTAGGACGAACTCTAGACACTGTTGTAATTAAATCTGCAGGTTCATGAAATTCCGATCTATATTTACGTGTAAACGATCCGCGAACCGCACTAAATATACATCTGTTGTATATCATGGATCATGGCGTTTCATCATGGCGTTTCACTAACGGATACTACGCGTTATCTTCGCACGTCTTGACAGAAGAGTATATCCGATGAAGAACGGTGGAAAGGAGATTGATGTGACAGAACAAATTGCGAATTTACATTGCGTTCCGCGGCAAATAAGTACCGCGAAGAATGGATTGTTAGAGTTTATGGTCAAGATAGCGTAACTAAATGAACGTCAAACAAACATGATTGATTGGGGAGTCTTTAATGACCTTTTGATTGGTGAACCTATATCAATCACTTAGTGAATTAGTCTAATTCACGTAGAATAAAGTATATTAGGTGGATAGCCAGAGCAGATACATCTAATTTACTTTTCAATTAAATTACGTGCAATCGTCTATTTCATTAGCGTTCATTTGAGATTAGTTATGATTTCCGTGTGTGTTGTTACGAAATTGAAATGACTTTACAATTATTTTGCAACAGTTTCTAGGATTGTATATTATACCGGATGTTCAAGAAACTACGAGAAACTACAAGACAAAACGTTGCTAACGCTTTGATTCAAGTCTCATTAGGCTTGGAAAACAAAAATTTTGGCACTACCCTCGTAGAACTTCGTTATTCGTTATTAAATTGAATACTTAGTATATTTTTATTTGTTGGAATAGCAAATATGATTGTCTTTTACACTGTATACATGATCCCATAGCTTCCTATCTCCAATGGTTTCAGACCAGATCGTAGATTGGAAACAAATATAAAATAATATGAATCATCTAAAAGGAAAGTGTAAGGCAAAAGGATAATGAAGAATGAACAAAAATAATAAGAAATTGAGTCTTTATAAACGCATTAAATTTTTAGCTAACTACTTCTAAACTCATTGTCAGAAGCAATACTAAAAATATGGGTTGTATGGTTCCATGTTTTGTCAAATGCGTTCAATGAACAGCCGGACTCCTCATATGACTTTCTGATGTTCCTTAACATACTTGATATGACAGTCACATTACGTTTTCCAAATAAGGGGAAGTCCGTAGAAGTTAAATCAAGAGGCGAATTAGATGCGCCATCCCATCCTATCCAATTATAAGAAAACTTCTTATCAAAATAATTTCTTACACGTCGTTTGAAAACCGTCCAGCTGAAGCCGCAATCTTTCTCAGGCACTTAAAGCGATATTATCAAAAAGTATCCAAAAACCGCATTTCAAAACCTCTAACTTTTGTTGATTTAGATTAAAGAATAAGACCTAATCGCGTAGTCACTGACAATTCCAGCAAATACGTTAAGACACCAACGCTTCTGCCGATCAAGCGTTTGAAATGTTTAACGATTTTCAGTTCAACAGTAATGTAAATTATGACGATTTACCAAACCATATATACCATAGGACAATTTGTTAGTGAACAATAACACGAAGTTAAAAAAAATAGGTTATTCACCGCATCTCCCCAGATCTCAAACAAAACAATCCGTCGTTAGAAATTGCAGATTTTAACGATATCGAATATGATATGAATGGTATTTTTTGTACGCTTCCCAAAGTGATATTTATTTCCATGGTCACATTTCTAGTGCTTGTCCTAGAATTAGCAATAAATAGCCAGAAACGTAAATTACTATAAAACCATTATAGGTAGCTGTAGGAATTTGCTATTCATTCATCCAAGAATATACCTTGTGTTTTATAAAAAGTTAACAATATATTCCGATTTGTCTAAATTAATCCATTCCAGAGACATTAGTTTTCTTTTCGGACCTACATTAAAAAAAAAAAAAAACTGAAGTATCTGAGAAATTATCAGAGATAGATAGGTGTAGTGAATTTTGAGAAATATAGGCCTATTTTTTCTTGTATAATGAATCTCTCGTATAATGAATCAATATATAAGATATCCAATTAGAACAAAAAACAGAACTTCGATATCCCATGTTTTTTGGATCACCTTATATTGCAAACAACATCCAGCCTAGATACACCCACCAGATTGGTTTTCGAAAATATATATATATATATATAATAGCTTGTCCATTATAAACCGAAGCGTTGCTCGTGAGGTATGCTGTATCTCCTAATGAGGTGCGTAAGTACATTAAATCACATGGCAGGCTTATTTTCTTTTCATATTTTTGTATTGCATAAACATTCATTTCCATTTCCACTGTAAATCTGCAATGTAGTATTTAGCATAACATCTTTTATTTATACCAAGTATAACTACACCTTTTTGTGGGAATATACGTGGTGAATCTATTTTCTTATAAATTGTTCATGCTTTGCTTAATATATTAATTGCAAGGTAATTCTCTTATTGTTCTGTGTTATGGTAGGGATATCGTATTGCTAGGTGCTGTAGAAGGGATTATTATTGTTTTACAAAACTTAATTAGCAAGTTGTTAATATTTGCCCACCTATTATATTTCTAGCGTTCGTCTATTTGTATGTGAAACAAAGGATTATTATCTAACAGAGGAATTGCATATTATCCATAATCTTATATGCATTTCTAGTTTTAATGACAATGTTTATGTGTGATCAGAGGGTTGTTAGCAATAGACCAATGTAGATTTAATAACAATAATACATATTTAACCGCTAATAGACGTAGGTTACGTCAAGATATATGTATTCGTATATCATTAAAATACTAAATATAGAAGAAAAAGACAAACGCTATAGACAACAACATACAAAACCAACAATACATAGAGAAATACAAAAAGGCATTACAGACTTGACTATCATACTTATGTAACATATAATTAGAATTAGTATAATTTACACATCTTCTTAAGGAACTACGTACAAGTTTCTATCTTATCCGTTCAAGTACTTTTATACCTTCAAAGTAATTGGTATTCGATATTCGTATTTACATATTCGACTAACAAAGCTTTGATTTGAATTATTCCCACTACTCTCTAAACGTATCAATAATCGTGAAATCTCAAAAAAACGTAAGTGGTTCCCCATCTTCTCTACCAATAATTAAAAGGTTATGTACTCTAGTTTAAACATTAATTTCTAATTTAGCTGAATATTCCTCTCAATTTGTTTCTATACACAATTTTGTGTTTACTGTCGTTTTGAGAACTTATTGAAGAACTTTTCCATCAGTTTCTCGTTATCGTCTATTTACATAATTCGTTTTAGAAGAGGAAATGGAAATCCGTGTCCGTGTGTTAATCTATTATCGCGAAATGAAATGGAGTGTTGTTATTGTTACTAGAGGAATGAAAGTGGCGAAATAATTGTACACTGTTTGTCATCGTATTGTAGACGGGAGTTCTCCCGGCGCGTTTTCTGCAAATCCAATTTAATTTGACCCACTTATAACAAAAAGTCTTTGTCGCCCGACTGGAATCCTAATGACACGGCGACGGCACCAGAGGGCGCGCGAACCGTTTCTCTTTCAGACGCAATAACGACTTCCCGTTAAACAAAAACAAATTGCACGTCTTTGACATCATCAATTATATGTACCTTGGAGGAACGAAAAAGAGGACCGAGGTGAAAAAAGGGAATAAATTTTTTTGGAGGAGTGCCGAACACAAAGGCAATCATTATATTTTTTAAGGAGTTCTTATTTGTTCCTTGTTAGATGGGAGAATTGAGAATTTCGTCATATCTGCAGGGTCGAGAGGTTCAAATGAAATTTCTGTTCTTTTCTAACACCTACTTTTACACATTTGTATGCTTTTATGCGAGTAGAGAAAGTGAAATGTAATATATGGCTCGTTTATAAGCACCAAGAAATATTACCAAGGTACGAGGAATTTTTCATTTTTTTCTTGATTGCCTATCATTCTTATATATCAAAAGAAAATTATTGACATCATATCACCGTTTTAACAGTAACTAATTTGTTCAAATGTATTGACGAAAGTAACCTGAAGCAAAGTTGATTATTAAACGAACGAAATTGGTATTTCTTTAAATGACGAAAATATTCGGCCTTCTGTGTGTTAAAAAACAATTGTAGTTATTTCCAAATTACAATTGTTTGTACCTCAAAATGGCGTTTTACCAATCATTTGTCCGTTTGCCTTCTTCAGAAAACTGAAATCGCGCAGCCTTCTGAATCTCCTTCAAAGCTCGCTGACTTTTAAATTGAACATGCCTTCGCAGTAAAGACTTTTGTGTGCCTTTTCAAACGTTTCTCATAATTTTCGGAATGAAACTCTAAAGGAATATTATTCTTCGCGTAAAGCTTTAATTTTTCCAACACCCTCAGTCGTTAAACATTTTGCATGTCTTATTTTTGACGCGATACCTTTAGTTTGCGTTACTTTTGACTGTTTTCTTAATACTAATACACGCTCTTATTGTTGCACATTCATTTTCTTTTAGTCGAATATTGGTCATATCCCAAGGGTGGAGCATCCTTTAAACGGACATAATATCTCCGTCCATTGCTGCAAAAGACTAATCAATATTAGGTATTACTGTGTCTTCGTCCTGTAAGCGTCTTCATTCTTGTTAGCAAGACTTGGTTTATCCATCACTACAATATGCCGAGTTAGTGAAGAAAAGTAACGGTCACATAATACTCATTCATACTACCCAAGAGGCAAGAATGTCATATTTTTTTATATTAAAGCAAATGCGCATAGTATTGTTCACAAAGAGTTGCAGAAAGGAGCAAGTTTTTTGCTCAGTACTTCAGGTGAGATTACAAACCAAGATCGATGGCTAAAACACCTGATGTCCGCAAAGTTATTTATGAGATGTACAAGAACAGTAAGTAAACGTTAACCAAATTATATTCAATTTTTCATTCTCTATTCCTTTTTTATAGAAATACATATCGCATTAGTCTCTCCGAGAGTTGCTGGAAGTGGGAAGCATATTACATCTCAGCGTTTTATGGCTACAACGCCACCTAAAAGATTTATGATTTAAGTTTCAAAAGGATAACAGTCGTAGGATATTGGCGGAGAAAAACAATATTAAAACTACAATTTAACTTCTCCTCTTAAAGAGATATAGTATATTTAAATGAAACCTGAACTTTCGCGAAGGGAACTAAAATTTTCAATCTTATTTGAAATGTTAGAAAACGGCAGGTACGATGGCAAACGTTTTATCATTCTTCATGCAGACAAAGAAAATGGATTTGTTCCTAAAACAACTTGATATCCAGCTCGAAATCAAATACATCAGATTACCATGGATAAAAAAATAGTTTATAAAGTGGATTGAAACACAACTGATTCCTGACTTAGAAGAACTATCATTACTTCCAATGGACAATGCACCTTATCATAGCGTTTAACTCGAAAGATCTCCTCAAGGTTATTGTATGCTATTTATTAGTTGAATAGTAACAAAATTCTTTTCCAGGAATCCACGAACAAGAGTGAAATCTTATAATTAACAAAAAAAGTACAAAAAGAAGAAAGAAACGTATATGGTTGGTGAACTGTTGCGGGCATATGTTTACAAGGTTTTGCGGATTCCCCCATATATGATTTGAATGCAACTGAAGTGATTTGGGCGCATGCTAAATGCTACTATTGTAAACATATTGGTCGAGGTGGATATGCGGACCAAGAAGTTTTATATATGTGGGAAGAAAGCTTGAATTTTGTACGCCAGGAATTGGAAGCAACTGTATCGAACACACAGAATAAATGGACAGCAAACGTGAAAAAAATTATATTAACTGTTAATTGTGGTTCTCAATATGATGACAGCCAAAACGAATCAGATTGAAGATGTTTGACACTTATATTATGTCTAAATTCATTTTAGTTATTGTATATTGTTTACGTATTTAGGTATGTATATACGTACTTCTTGAAGTAAATTTATAATCTTTGGCATTGAGTTTGTTTATCGTGTAGATAACATTTATAGAATCTTGGTAAAATCTTTCGTTCACTTTTCATTGATAATACGTGGACAATTGGCTTATACTGTATAAGTTTTCTTATAAAAATATTTAAACTTCTTGTACTGAAAAAATGGTATTAGAAGATCGCCAATTGAAAGGAAAGGAATGAGCAGTGGTATCTAACATTTCCGAAACAAGGATTCGCCGAATTCTCCATAACTATTTGGGTATGAATAAGGTTGGCGCATCTTTTTTCTGCTCTCCAACGTGAACGTCGGGTCGAATGTGCGCGCTCGTTTTTAAACATGTGTGGAGACGACCCGAAACCGATTTTGGAGTTAATTGTCAGAGGAGATGAAACAATGGTTCTGTATTATGATCCTCTATCCAAAGAGGAATCGATGGAATGGCGGCGGGCCGATGAACCTCGTCCCAGAAAGGCGAAAGTTGTTCCATCAACGAAAAAGGTGATGGTTACAATATACTGGGATTGTGAGGGTATTTTACTCATCGACTTTAAAGAGCGCAGTACAACTGTCTACAGCACATATTTATTGTGCGTCTTTGCTTCATAAATTGAGGTACAATATTCGTGCAAAACGTTGAGGAAAATTGACAAAAGGTGTTCGATCATCCACGGTATAGTCCGGACATAGCTCCAAGTGATTATTATTTATTTTCTCATTTAATGACCTTAGGGGACGTCGTTTTAAGGACGATAGTGAGTTTCAAGCAGCTGTAATACAACGTTTTGAGGGGAGATTATATTGAAAAATAAAAATTGCTATTTTACCAAGTTTACTTTTTCTATATCGCGGCGAAAATTTATGGTGCCTACCTCGTATTTATGTGACTGTTGGTGTTTAATAGAAATGTTATTTTGAATATCTGGCAAGCAATGTGACAAGACTGCATATTCTAAAAATATTTTCATCTTCTTGGTGCTTTTGACAAAATTGATATATCAACTTGCATACCTGTAACCGAACCGAAACACCTTCCATTTTTTAGTTTTTTTGTAAAGTACATGGAGATTCCGATTTCTGGAACACTTCAAAAATAATTTTTACTGTTGGTATTGAATGTTAATGTGTAGGTTAAATTTTGTGCCTGTTTAAATATTCAATAAAGATTATGATTTTCTCCGAATTCTATTGCAAGTACCCACAATATGCATTGTATTCTGTTTGAAACATTGACGTTCATACCGCTTCCTTATGAATCAATAGTTCCATCAACTTAGAACTTTGATGGACATGTTTTAATAAGCATAATAACAACTTAATGGTTTGGTGGCCTAGTGGAAAGAGACCCTATTCCTGACTGCGGCAGAGTTAGGTGCTGTGCGTTTGAATCCTGCCAGGGTCGGTAGCAGAATTATCTGGTGGGCCCCGTACGATCTCGAGTTGCTACGCCCAAGTTGGGGAATAATTTACTACATTTTACTTCCTATGGGGAGCGGACAACAGCAACAAAGTTATGGAATATTTTACACGCACCATTTATACACATAATGCTCCTTTATAGTTTATAGCAAGCTTCGTAGCCGTCACAACATGTAAAAAAATAGGGCTTCGTATTTGCAATCAGAAAATCACATATCGTGTATGTGTATAATAAACGTATATATAAATAGCGTAGGTATACATAAAAATACAAAAAATTAAAAAAAAGACATGTAAATAAATAAACTAAAGTAAATAAATAAAAATCGCTTATACCTATGTATTACGTTGGACAGGTTTTAAAAGAAGACCAACAAGATATGTAAACAAAACAGCGCAGCGTGTGTTAGCAATGTTGGGTGAAACTATTTACGAATTCGTCGGGATTATAACATTCCATTCTCACTAGTTGACGTTTTATTTCTATTTTGTTGTTTAGGGGCAACGCTTAAATTTTTGATCCGAATAAGTTATATAGTTGAAGCAACCAATAATCCATTGTTACTGTACTGACATACGTAAGCCATTTTCTATGACAGTCGTTCCTGTTGTTACGAACATGGATCGGGGTTGCAAGTATGTGCGCAGATGTTAAGGTAAGTATTCCTTGCATTTTAAAATACATGCTCTGAAATTCTGAATATTGTAGGTTGCACAATAATCGAATAGCTCTCTTTGACAGAAGAAATATCCTAAATGCCTCAGTGGATGGTCACCAAAATAACTCTTGGGCAATTTCGTAAATGATTTCAGTTATTTGTACCATTGTATAATCATCAAAGTCATAAAATTCAGGTTAGTTCTCATTTTTTAGTTGTGAATTTCAGTAAAATCTCATTAATTGATATCACAATTCGTTCACATTGCCGAAAAAGTGTTTTAGAACACCTCCGAACCCTCAGTTCATATAATTAGTCAATTAATTTTCGAAAATTTAATTTTTTTAACAATTTACTACTTTCAAAATATTTCAAATTTGGCGCCCAATGTGGGAATAGTATATCTTCAGGTACTGAAATGGTAGGATTCTTAATTAGGAACTCCCATTCGTTTCATACTAATTCGATGAAACTGCTTTACTTTACATACATATGTGAGGTCTAAGCTGGAGTACGGATCTTAATGTGGCATCCTTACCATATTGTCCGTAGAATACCTTTGGAAAATGTGTAGAGTAGGTTTCTGTTTTTTAAGTAGAAGATACTTACCCTTGCGGAGGCTATGACCATCAACTGTTGTAAAAGATCAACGTGGTTTCACTTGAGGTTAGATGTCAGCTACACCTTATCATATTTGTGTACAATAAAATTGAGACCCCATGCCCGTTGGCTCAGCTTCAATTTCTTGGCAACCTCTCACCTCTTTCATCAGGCAACCTCACCTCTTATATACCGTACGCTCGTCTAAATGTTTCACTAAATTCTAATTGTTTCTATATGTCGCGGATTTAACGCAACATAGCTGGGTAATGATATTAATTTTACTCCACTTGGTTACTACTCGCATCAGCACCTGTTTCGTTACGTGATGTTTTGCTGCCGAATTAGATCTTCTTTTATTCTTATTATTACAAAGCATATCGACCCATCCGAGTTGAGTGTGTGTAGTTATGTTTGGGTGAGTAGTTATGTTTGGGTGAGTAGTTATGTTTGGGTGATGATTTTTCTCATAGAAAATTATATTTCATGAAGAAAATACTGTAGCCGAAATTATACTGCAATCTTTAATAGTACAAAGTGTTCTTGTTTGCTTAGATAAAACTTAAAAAGTTAACTGTCAAACGAGCTGTCATACCGCGTTCACCGCTTTACGTGTATAGTCAACATACTCTAGCAAGTCATCATGAATAAACTCACGCTTGAACAACGCTACCAGTTTATTCAAATTCATTTTGAAAAGTCATTGATTCGCGGAACTTAGAGACGACTTCCTGATTTTTATGGCCCATATAATCGTCATTCTGAACAAGCCATCCTTCGAATTGTGATTTCGTACCACATACTCTCTACATAATGCAATAACACCATCATGTCGAAGGAATGTACGTACTGAAGAGAATATTATTGCTAAAGACGAAAGTGTGGAAGAAGATCCCAATTTATCCATTCGTCGTCGGTCACAGTTATTGGAACTCTCTCCATCCACTACGTGAAAAAGTTTGCGTAAAGATTTTGACCTACATCCATATAAGATCCAACTAGTACAGGAAACAAAGCCAGGGGACTATCATCTGCATCGTTCTTTCGTAGATTGCGCTCAAGGGCAGTTGGAAAGTGACCCTTTGTTTTATCGCAAACTTATGTTCAGCGATGATAAACAAAATTGCCGCATATGTAGTGGGACCAATCTACAATAGACCAATGCGGCAAGAGCTCGCGTTACCGTCAATGGAGATCGTTACCGCACCATGATTAATGATTTCTTGTTTGAAAATATGGAGGACGTTGATCCGGACGAGATGTGGTTTCAACAGGATGGCGTTATGTGCTATACGGCGACAGCAACCATCGACCTACTTTAATCAAAATTGGACGATAAATTAATTTCGAGGAATGGTCGATTTGACACCTCTCAATTATTTTCTGCGTGGCTAGGTGGGCTTATATTAATAAATCAATAATAATTGACGCCTTGGAAGCCCACATTACCCACATACGGCCAGCAGTGCTCGAAATAGTGGCCAAAACTTGGACGTCTAGAATACGCTTTGTCAAGAACAGCCTTGGTGACCATACGTACGAAATCAATTTCAAATGTTAATGCCATGAATAAATCTTTCGAATCATACCAAAAATTTGATTAGAATTTAATTTTTCGTATTATTTTTTATAATTTCAACTTCTACCGAGTTTAAAAAAAAACACCCATTATCTTAAATTTGTATGCAATCTTATGGAAAATTATCGTTTATGGAAAGTCTCAAATAATAATGAGTTGCCCCCGTCTTCGTAGGAGGTGTCGATATGCGTTAGTTTGTAATGTATTGTGTGTTCGTCTTGTAATTAAATTTAATAGAGTCGTATGCAGCTCTTTATGCGGAATGTTCTGTCTTTATTATTATCAATATTATTACGCATGTTACGTATTCTTATCTGATCGCATAGTATTCTAGTTTGCTGACCAGGATATCAAGACTAATGGAATCGAATGCTTTTAACAGTTTCAACCTGCCAATACGCGTGTCTAATATTGCTGCCCAACGCGGAATTGAAATTTACAACTGCCATCATACCCCTTTTTATCAAAACTCAAACAAACATGCTCACTTCTTTCAGAGATACATCTAATAGGAGGTCATCCTGGATGTCGCTGTATATCAACGCCGTATTTTTTGAGATATGTAAATCTAATGGGAGGTCATCGTCAATATTGTTGTATATCAACGACGTATTTTTATCACTAGTTGCTTCAAAAACGTACCATTAATAACCGTATGTATTTCGTCACATGTAATTTCTGAAAGTATTTTTTCCGGTAACGTACCCTATGTTATCTCGCACCAATTCGTCCGATGATTAATCTCGCAAATGACCAAATCACTTAAAAACTCCGCATTAATCACTTAACGGCCCATAAAGATATATGTATATATGTGCAATCGCATTGGCCAAGCGTTCCTTTGGCATCCGGCTTTCTTATTGCGCGCCGACGGAACTCGGGACGAATTTATAGTTCCATAAATTTCAAACCGCTTCATTTAAATACGAAACTGAATAAAGATAAATTTGAGAGGGTCCGCGTGCGTTTCATTGAAAACAGTAAACGATATTCAGATTGAGGATTTGATATATGTGGGTTTTATTTTGGGGAAAAGGGTAGGTCGTCACTTCATCCTCTTCACTGCACGATATATTTCTCTCTTCGAATTTCGAAATATTATTGACGTATACAAATTTTCGGTGCTCACTTCATTTTTGTGCTTCTGTCTTCTTATTTCCTATCCATCTATGTCGCTGGAAACGACTATCTCGTTCAACATCCTATTACGAGGATGGTATGATGAATACCTGTGTTATACAGTTAGTCCAACGATGTTCCACCTTTTTTAAGCCATCCAAATAATAGCATTTGCCTCAGCAAAATAGGCCTCGGTTTCGACAATGACCTCTTTATTAGACGTGATTCACTTTCCGCCAAGTCATTTCTTCAAGCTTGGAAAAAGAAAGAAGTCACAGGAAGTCAAATCCGGCGATTATGGTGAATAAGACACCAATTCGTACCGTAACTGGAGTAGTTTTGCTGTCGCAATTGCCGGGGCGTTACCATGATCGTAGAGAATTTTTGTCTTCGCTAGGTGGGGCCTTTTCTCTTTAGTTTAGCTACGAATCGCTTCAATAAATCAGTGTAATACTGTCCCGCGATTGTCCTTCCATTCTCCAAATAATCGATTAAGATTATGCATTGCGAATCCCAAAAAATCGTCTTCGATCGTCTTCGCCTTCTTTGGTGCACGTTCGTCAGGAAAAATTCATTTTGCCTACTGACCTTTGATTTCTGGCGTACAGTGATGCACCATGTCTCATCCACAGCTTCATAGCGCCGTAGAAACTTACTCACGTTGCACTTAAACATATTCAAACATTGCTTTGAAGTTATCACGTCATTCCGTTTTTGATCAATCGTCAGCAAACACGGCACCTATCTCGCCAATAGCTTCCCCATACTCAATTTTCGTAAAGGATGTCTTGCACACGTTCTACTGAGATGTTTACCATATTAGCAATCTCTCTAGTCTTCACCCGGCGGTGTGTTAATAATAATAATGGTAATGGAGGACCTGGCCGCTCCTCATCAAAGACGGATGTTCAGCCATGCTTAAATTTACTAAACCAGTATCTGATGGTAGTCATCGAAGGTGCGTGGTCCTTATAAACTGCATACAACTTTTCTTTGATTTCTACTTACGTCCTTCCATCCAAAAGAGAATCAAATCACTGACCGGCATTGTTCTTTTTCCATGATTCCACAAATACATAAACTTGCTCACTCTTAACAGCTCTCAAAACAACACTACTCGATGGAGTACTTACAGTTGGTAATGCAGATTTTGACACAAAATTCCATCTGTCTCCAAACACAGGTACTTCTCATACCATCCTCATACATAGCATAGCATAGGTATCTTGTAATTCTAGAACCGATGGCGCAAGCATTTCCGAAAATTAAAATCGGAGCACAAAAAATGGATTTGTATTTTGTAAAGAGGGTTCCTGAATCGTAGCTATGTACACTCGTCGAGTTCGAGCGCAGCCAGTCGAAGCTATTCATTCACCTAAAGATATTAGTTCTGAATCATTGATGCCCGTCTAATTCGAAGTATAGCCCGAATATTAGTGGTATGTATAAAGGAAATTTTAATGAAAATGGTCCGCTGACAAAGGCTGCTTTACTTCTCGGATGTTTGTTCATAATATGAAAGCCTTTCCGGTAAAATTAAAACCGGGGTAAGATGACATTTATACGCGTAGAATGCAGGATTAGAACATCTGTGTTCTGCTTTAGAAACAGCTGATATATCGTAAATTTTACTGCAAATGCTATGCGTTCACTAGAATTCATTTAGTTGAGTAATTAAAAATACAGATTGCTAGACTTTTCGTTACACAAATCTAATACAGTATTTTGTTTCTAATAAGAACAAAATTCGTCTTTTTTAGTTCTGCACCCTGTGTTTGGCTGCAGGTTCAGTTGTAAGATATTTGATTCTGAATATAACATCGTTCTTATTTGTCTCGGTAATAACAACATTTATAATAGGAAAAATGAAAATTACTTACGAAATGCGAACAAAAATAAAGAGCTAAAGACGATAAATAAATTCTGTATGTCAAATGTCGTGATATAATGGAAACCGCACTTTTAAATACCTTTTTAACCACTAACTCCACAAGTTATATTACTTTTGAATACTCGCTTCAAGACAACTATTTTCTACCACAGCTAGCATTAAACTCGTCAATTGCTTTAGCGTTCTTATTCTTAAAATAAAATCGCCAACCATGTAATTTATACAAAAGATTTCAAACCAGAAATTTCATTCCATGCTGTAATATTATGGTAGAGTTTACCGTCTAGCGTGACCACGAGGTGTCATCGTTGCGTATCTGCAACTTTAAAATGTGCACGTTTCCTGGCGAACTTGACGATTCGTCATTAAATTAAATAGAGGTATTTAATTTGGAAAATTATTCTTAAGAACGTGTTTAGTGAATGAAATTACTTTAAATTTGAAAATGAGGACGAAAATAAGCTACGCTCTCGTTTCTCCAGGATCATCGTTATTTGGAAATATATTTATTGATTAAAACTCCTGTATAAGCTACTGCGACATCGTGGTGGGAGTGGGAAGAGCGTTGTCGTTACATGGACGATATGTATAACCTCAATAGTTCCTAACATAACATTAAATTCATTCTACATAAATGTTTTTACGTAATGTAATTGTTTAATACGCTTAAATTCGAAACTAAAACAATGTATTCAGGGAGGCCAAATAGAGAAGAATCCAAAAGTTGTGGATCAAACCCAGATCACATTTGAAATGTGTGTATTTTAGCCTACGTGGACCATGGCAAGACTACAATAGCAGATTCACTTTTAGCAATAAACGGTATAGTGAGTAAACGTTTAGCAGGTTAAATTAGATATTTAGATGATAGATTAGACGAACAACAACGTGATATTACTATGAAAAGTAGTGCTGTTTCATTATGTTTTCCAGTGAGTGATCATAAATACATTATAAATTTAGTCGATACACCTGGACATATAGACTTTTCAACTGAAGTAGCAGCAGTGATGGAGCTTTAATTGTAGTTGATGTTGTCGTAGGTGTTTGTGTTCAAACTAAAGATGCAATCAAGCAAGTTTATGATGAACAAAATGATATTAATTATCAATAAAATAGATCGTTTAATTGTGGAATTACATAAAACAGTGGACGAAATTTTCAAGAACATTTTAAGAGTAATCGAGGACTGTAAATGACTATTGCGGAACTCAGCAGGTGCGATTTGGAAAACGAAAAAGATGAGGAGGAGTACTTTTTTTCACCTGCAAAAGATAATGTTATATTTGCAAGTGCGATTGATAGTTGGGGTGTTACAACGAGATTAATTTGTAGTATGTTTCATCATATTGTCGTTGATGAAACAGAAGATAGTTTATTTGGAAAAATATGGAATTTTGATTATTACGTTGATTCATAAATAAAGAAAGTAGTTTTAGGTCGTTTAGAGAAGAAAAAAGAAAATTTATTCATACAATTATTCCTTAAAGCAATCTACTATGTTTATTTCACGTTAATAATTAGAATGGATAGAAATAAATTGGAGACTATATATGGTGTATAAATGTTGTGCCATCACCAAATAATATTCATTCCAGAAAGAACAGGTACTTAACTTTTGGCAACCGCTACTTTGAAAGCGTTTTGGTGAATAGTTGCTGTGAGATGATGATAAGTGGGATGTCAAATATAGAAAACATTGATCACCCATCGATTGCTTATGTCTCAAAAATGTTTTCTGTAAATAAAAAAAAAATTATTTCAAAATAAACCTAAAACTGTTACAACACCCATCTAGGAATATTGAACAGAAAAAAGTGGAAGAGCAGAGATCACAAGATCATCAAGACGATCCAGAAAATGTTGCCATAGGCTTGTGCAGGATATTCAGTGGCAACCTATCTGTGGAACAATAAATTTATTTCTTGAACAACTCCTACATCCCTTCCAATAACACGATTTTAGATAATGAGGATGTAAAGAAGATTACAATAAAAGAATTATATCTTCTACTAGGGCGTGAGCTAGTTCTTACAGATTCAATTTCCTTTGGTAACATCTGCGGAATTGGAGGACTTGAGAATGTCGGAACCTTATCATCAACTTTAGATTGCTTACCACTAACGGAATATGCTTACATGAAACCGATAGTTCTTAATACAATCGAACCAGTAAATCCAAAAGATATCTCATTGCTTCACTAAGCTTTAAAGCAGCTAATGCAGAGCGATTCCTGTGTCCAAGTCCTTATGCAGGAGAGTGGGGAACATGTCCTCGTCACAGCTGGTGATCTACACTTAGCAAAGTGTCTTGAGGATTTGAGGAATAAATTCATCAAATTTGAGATAAACGTTCCAAAGCCTATGGTATCTTTGCGAGAAACCATTATAAATACCGATAAAAGAATTGATCTGAAAGATGCTTCAGGATGCATCGAAATCCACGTGCCAGAATTTGGATTACAAGCTCAAGTTGAAGTCGTCCCACTTTGCGATAAGATATCGAATTTCATGAGGCTAAATTACGACATTTTCAGGACAATTGAAGAACATGAATAACAAGGAAATCTTTTAGAACTAACAGGTATAATACAGAGAGTGTTTCAGAACGAATATACACGAAATTTAGTTTCAAAATTAAAAGAGCAGTTCGCAACCGTTTTCAAACATTCTTCTGAGGTTTGGAGAGACTTTTCAAATAGAATTTGGAGCGTTAGTAAAACGAAAAATGCCATCAATTTATTATTTAACAACACCAAGGATTATAAACGAAATATTTTCGATGTAATGGATAAAAAAGACGAAAGATCAAATTTTGATCATTGTTTTGTTAATGCATTTGAGATGTGTTGCCGTGCTGGACCCATATGCGAAGAACCACTTGTAAATTGCGCATTTTTCGTTAATAAATACATTTTGGATAGTGAAAACTCGACTAATGAGTCTGGGGTTCATGCTGTTGCCAACGATACTTTAGGTATCAAAAATGGACTTAGGGAAGCGTTTGAGAAACAACAACAAAGATTAATGGAACCCATTTTTATAACTGATATACAAGTTAATACTTTTACCTTAGGAAATGTCTATTCCGTAATCAGTAAGCGTCAAGGGAAAGTTCTGGAAGCAATTGGTATGGATGATAAAGCAAAGGCCTTAATGGTCACCGCCCAAATTCCAGTAATCGAAAGCGATGGTTTTGCTAATGAAATTAGGAGGACAACGTCAGGTCAAGCGAATCCAAATTTACGCTTTAGCCATTACGAGATTATCGATGGTGATCCTTATTATGAGGAAGCTGTAGTTGAAGATGATGAAGACCAGGTCAACGTAAAATCTGCAATTCGGGCAAATAAATTGATGAAAGAAGTTAGAAAAAGGAAAGGGTTATTAATTGATGAGCAAGTGGTAATCCATGCTGAAAAACAGCGTACTTTGAATAAAAAGAATACTTTATGTTATCCTTTATACATATTTATTTTACCGCCTTATCTTTTGAGATTTGTAAGTAAAAAAAAATAAATAAATGTGAGTGTGTACATCTCTTGAAATAATTCAGGGATTAGTCAGTCGGATATCACTTTTGCTTCTAATGGAGCACATATTGAAAAATGTTTTTTTACAAACTTTAATCGAAAAGCTCCAAATTTGAATGGATATCTTGATAGAAAATAGTTTGCATCTTTTGTTAGTAATATATGAAGTAAACACTTAAGGGTATCTTGGAACAAATCCATCTTCTTCTACGCGGAACGCCGCAATTTGCGATTTAGCTGTTATGACATTGCCGTTTAAAGAAAAAAAAAGAGCGTATTTAACATTTAACAAATCATCTAAAAATACTGTGTTTAATTTAAAAAGAATAAATCCTCATACAATATTATACATTCAGGATTGTCTCCACATTCTTTTTATTCAGTCGGAATTACTGTACAAATTGTGCAATGCTTAGTCACCCATCCAGTATATCGTTAGTTAGAAAATTTACCCAACAAATTTCAGAAATATTTCCCCTTCCTTCAAAATACTTTCGTAATCAATCTTTTTGGTGAGTTTAAAATAAAGCGAAAAAACAACGAATATCTTAAATCCTGCAAAACTTAGTTGGCAGCATAAAAAAATAACACGTTGCTTATTTTCCATACTCCTCAAATTAATTCTACAGACAGCAATTATTGTAGTCAATGCCAATATATCAATGAATAAATTAATACATACTTCCTGTCAATTCCAGTAAATCGAAAAGAAATTTCTCTTTAAATGCATAATTCCCTTATCGCGCTGTGAAAATCAAATTTATAAGAACAGTACTACGTTGCATTCATGCACATTGCATTCCTTCGTGAGTTTATTGACTTCTTTTAATAGGAGACTCTGGAAGTTTTGTACCCGTAAGACATCAATGTATATGGAAATTGCTCCTTTTTAATTGGCCGCTAAACCGTGCAACAATAAATCTAACGACTTGAGTTGTTCGCGTAATGGATTACCAGAAGCGTTAAGTATTAAGCTAATGTTATTTACAACAAGCGAGCAATTTACCAACTAAAAAAGCTTTGGAGCAATAAATAGTACAAGCCCGCGAACTACTGCCACCGGTACGCATTGAACATGGACAGAATGTAGGTGGTATCTATGTAGCAACGAACCTATTTATATATAAGGGTATTAACAGGTAACCTTTCTGTTTTCACAACGAGCTAATGCGAAATATTTCTTTAATTATACGGTGATATATTGAATAATTTTAAACATGGCAGTGAGAATAAGAAATTCTGCTTTAACGTGTATGACGACTACATGTTTTTTCGTGTCTTTTAACTATTTGCTCACGAGGCTACTTGATTTTGCTTTTCGCAATTTCTCTTCAGTGGGATGTATTTCGAATTTAGAAAAACGAGAAGCAGAAAATATGTCAAGCGAAAGTTGCTTGTTGTCGAAGGTGCAGTAGATGAGTTATCTATTTTGATTTTCTGTATGGAAAATAACACCAACTTGGATTTCTTGTACCATGATGCTCTACTTTTTTCTAGCATGATTGTAAGTTAATAGTTAATAGGTAAAGAAAACATGGTAAATAATTTTCAGAGTATTTTAATTAATATGCGTTTTCTGCGTTTTTTTTTTTTTTAATTTGTATGTCATGAATTAAGAAAAATCAGCGAGTGGAAACCGGGTGTAAGTAGACCAAAAGGAAGACCAAGGTCAAGGTGGGAGGACCAGGTGGAGCACGACTTATGGAGAGTAGGAGGCGAGGACTGAAGAAGCAAAATTGGAGATAGAGAGGAATGGACGAGACTTGCAAGCGAGGCTAAAACAGGGAAGAGGTTATAACAAACGGAGGAAGAATGTGGAGTAATTCACCACACTAGAGGAATCAGGGAGCTCCACTAGGAGCGGCTGCAATCCCCCCGGGGATGTATAGCCTTATATATATATATATATATATATATATATATATATATATATATATATATATATATATATATATATATATACGTCATGAATACTGCAGAAACTGTTAATGAACATGCTATGTAACGTTTCTGTGCAATTCCGTGCATTACAAAAGCAATTGTTAATATCAACAGATAAATTTAGGGTAGGTTATAACAAAACAAATCATTGGTCTCATTTGTGAAATTTTTATACTAATTGCGCGCTATCCTTTGTGAACGCAGCCTTACTCGTTCTGCTCTGTAGATTAAGATCCCATAAGAATTTCCACTGGAAGAATAACGATTTGAAAACACAGTGGTCCAGCTCAACTTGTAGTCACAGTTTCCTTTCCTTTCGATACCAGACAAAATTTAACAATTTAATTTAAAACAATTCATCTTACGAATACAAAGCTCACGTTAAATGGTTGACCCTGACCTGACCTCCAAGAAGCTATCTCTCTTAAAAGTAACGGATATACAAAATTGTCGATATTGACGTCTAAGAATTTCAAATGTCTAACAAAGGAGATAACCAAGCTGGAAATGGGCTTCAGACAAAACCAAATATATGGTTGTAAATCCGAAGGAAGAAAAAGACGGTATAAGATAAAAAGGAGCTAGAAGGTGTGACGTGTTTTGAATAGTTGGAAAATATTCTAGCGGAAGATGGAAAATGGAAGTGGATATAAACAGTAAAATAAGAAAAGCAACATAGCAGCAACATAGGTTAACAAACGAAAAATTAGAGTGACAGAACAAGCATCAACAATGAAAAAAAAAGTTGAGAGACAGATGAACCGGTTTGGACATGTAGTGAGGATGGAAAAGAAGAGGAAACCAAGGAAGATATCGATGAGGAGAAAAGAGTACACGACAGGAGAGGACTGGTTAGACATAGGAAAGAATGGAAGAAATGGGTAAGAGACAGCTGAAGACATCAGCAAGTCCGACACTCTTAGGGTGCCAGGGTCTTGAAAAAGAAGAAGAAGAATCCTAGGAATGTCTGATAATCTTTAATAAACACCTTCCTTCTGCCTTTCCCTCATATTTTTATAGAATTTGGGACTGAAAATGCTATTTTCTTCTTAAAAATTGATATAATTAGACAAATTAGACGACAGATTTCAATTTGTTGAATACCAAGCTTCTTTTTTTGTAAATAGTGGCAATAGCGTATGGCTAGACTTTGGACCCTAGTGACTTTTGTTTTAAATTGAACAAATATGATTGGTGTACTCCTATAACAGATTTTTTAGATAAACGTGTACGTAAGTGGCGTTCACATAGAGTGGGCCGAAATTAGTGCAAGAGTTAAGGCGTAGGGCGTAAGTTTGCAAAGTACAAATTAAATACGATCGTTTACACAGCGATGGAGCGCAGATTAGAAATTAGAGTAGATGCAAAACTATGCACACGTCAAACTTTGAGGCAACCAGAGCCCTGCGTCAATATAATAGGTAAAGAAAACATGGTAAATAATTTTCAGAGTATTTTAATTAATATGCGTTTTCTGCGTTTTTTTTTTTTTTAATTTGTATGTCATGAATTAAGAAAAATCAGCGAGTGGAAACCGGGTGTAAGTAGACCAAAAGGAAGACCAAGGTCAAGGTGGGAGGACCAGGTGGAGCACGACTTATGGAGAGTAGGAGGCGAGGACTGAAGAAGCAAAATTGGAGATAGAGAGGAATGGACGAGACTTGCAAGCGAGGCTAAAACAGGGAAGAGGTTATAACAAACGGAGGAAGAATGTGGAGTAATTCACCACACTAGAGGAATCAGGGAGCTCCACTAGGAGCGGCTGCAATCCCCCCGGGGATGTATAGCCTTATATATATATATATATATATATATATATATATATATATATATATATATATATATATATATATATATATATATCGTCATGAATACTGCAGAAACTGTTAATGAACATGCTATGTAACGTTTCTGTGCAATTCCGTGCATTACAAAAGCAATTGTTAATATCAACAGATAAATTTAGGGTAGGTTATAACAAAACAAATCATTGGTCTCATTTGTGAAATTTTTATACTAATTGCGCGCTATCCTTTGTGAACGCAGCCTTACTCGTTCTGCTCTGTAGATTAAGATCCCATAAGAATTTCCACTGGAAGAATAACGATTTGAAAACACAGTGGTCCAGCTCAACTTGTAGTCACAGTTTCCTTTCCTTTCGATACCAGACAAAATTTAACAATTTAATTTAAAACAATTCATCTTACGAATACAAAGCTCACGTTAAATGGTTGACCCTGACCTGACCTCCAAGAAGCTATCTCTCTTAAAAGTAACGGATATACAAAATTGTCGATATTGACGTCTAAGAATTTCAAATGTCTAACAAAGGAGATAACCAAGCTGGAAATGGGCTTCAGACAAAACCAAATATATGGTTGTAAATCCGAAGGAAGAAAAAGACGGTATAAGATAAAAAGGAGCTAGAAGGTGTGACGTGTTTTGAATAGTTGGAAAATATTCTAGCGGAAGATGGAAAATGGAAGTGGATATAAACAGTAAAATAAGAAAAGCAACATAGCAGCAACATAGGTTAACAAACGAAAAATTAGAGTGACAGAACAAGCATCAACAATGAAAAAAAAAGTTGAGAGACAGATGAACCGGTTTGGACATGTAGTGAGGATGGAAAAGAAGAGGAAACCAAGGAAGATATCGATGAGGAGAAAAGAGTACACGACAGGAGAGGACTGGTTAGACATAGGAAAGAATGGAAGAAATGGGTAAGAGACAGCTGAAGACATCAGCAAGTCCGACACTCTTAGGGTGCCAGGGTCTTGAAAAAGAAGAAGAAGAATCCTAGGAATGTCTGATAATCTTTAATAAACACCTTCCTTCTGCCTTTCCCTCATATTTTTATAGAATTTGGGACTGAAAATGCTATTTTCTTCTTAAAAATTGATATAATTAGACAAATTAGACGACAGATTTCAATTTGTTGAATACCAAGCTTCTTTTTTTGTAAATAGTGGCAATAGCGTATGGCTAGACTTTGGACCCTAGTGACTTTTGTTTTAAATTGAACAAATATGATTGGTGTACTCCTATAACAGATTTTTTAGATAAACGTGTACGTAAGTGGCGTTCACATAGAGTGGGCCGAAATTAGTGCAAGAGTTAAGGCGTAGGGCGTAAGTTTGCAAAGTACAAATTAAATACGATCGTTTACACAGCGATGGAGCGCAGATTAGAAATTAGAGTAGATGCAAAACTATGCACACGTCAAACTTTGAGGCAACCAGAGCCCTGCGTCAATATTTTCTACACTTGTCTTTGAATTAGTATGTAACCATTACTGCAGAAACTGCTAATAAACATACCATATAACGTTTCTGTCCAATTTCGTGCATTTCAGAAGAAGCGCAAGTAGATTTAGTTTACGTTATGAGGAAATCATTGGTGTCAGTTGTCAAATTGCACGCATTGTGCACTAATTCTTGCACTAATTGAACTAATGTGAACGCAGCCTTATAGTTCTTTTAGTTTTTCCCATTTTCACTTGAAAATTCCTAGTAATGTGACGAGTGGTTTCGCTTTGTTGGGTTTGTTATTCAATAGTTTGTAGCTTGCTAAAATTAAACGATTTCTGTAAAATCCAATGAAATGGTTGCTAGAGTAACGATGATTAATCGCGACAACTTTTTCAATTGATCCTCGTGTACGCCGTATAATTTTACCTAATCCTTATGCAAGCTTCAATTAAATAAATGCACTCACATATACACGGCGCATCGTAGATAAATTTTATCGTTTCCCGATTCTTAATTTATCGTCGCAGTTATATTTATGCGCGATTACGTATTAAAATTAAGCAGGCACTATTTTAAATTAACTTTCTCATTTACAATATGTTTTATTAGTGTCATTCCAAGTAACACACGTATGAAGGCACGGTCGTCTGCATAGTAATCTCTATCCTTATATTCCTAATCGCTACGTGTGACATCCATTTACGTTGTGACTGCAAAATCAATGATGTTGATTCACTTACAAAAAAGACATGTACGCACTAGAAGGCCGGATTAATAAAATATTTGCACTTTGCACAGAATGACGTTTGTAGTTTGCTGAACATAGAAAACATAGATAGTTTAGTGCATAATGTTGATACATTACATGTTTTTTTTTTCTATTATTTTTTATGTTGGCTACAACTGCTTCTGAGAGTGAAATCCAACTGAAATGAATTTGAACTTCAAATATTACGTTTGATATTTATTGACAAGTTTGACGATTCAAATTACATTTGATGTTTATTGACGTATACTACAAATTTTAAGGCATGTTTACTACACGCAGAGAAACGTTTACTTGTATCAAAACTACCCGTCTTAATTCAAGACAATTACTGTTTCTATTATCCACAATGCAATAAATTTTAAATCAAAAGAAATATTTTCTTAACGTTTTTTTCTCCGCTTAAGAGAAGTATATACTTGTAATGAAATAATTGTGTTTCGTTGTTTAAGACGTTTGTTAACTTGATTCGAGAAAATCTTGCAGAAAATTTGAAGAAAGCGATTCTTATTATAAGTAAATGGCCATTATAACACAAAATAATATTTTCTTAAGAATAGCAAATAGTTTTCTTAACTCCAGAAGGCGTTTAGGTATTGTTTATAAATCAATATTTTCATTTTCTTAAAATAAAGCATTTTTACTTAAAATTCTTGAAATGCATATTATTTATAGGCACATTATTAATTGCGCTTACCTTCTTTAAAACAGTACAACATATCCGTACATAATTAGTAGTGAATTATTCACATTGCTTGTGATTTTTAAAAGACTAAAGTAGAGGTTATCTACAGAATAATGTCCAAACAAAAGTGAACTTGATCTAGAAGTACACATGAAAAAAATGCCTAGAAACAATAACCAAGGTAATGCTAATAAATACCCCTAGTATTGATGAAATCATTACCGGCAAAAACAATATGAGAAAAGAAAAGCATTAAAGCTTGTTGCTCCTCGCTACATTGCTCTTACACCTCTCAATTTAGGCCACTAATCTTTAAAAATAGCAACTGAAATATTTCCTGGCGCCACTTAGTGTCAGTAGTTATGCCGTCCTAGATAGTAGCGCCGGAACAGAAATACAGATACCATATAACGCTTAACGTACAACGTTTCGTAAACTTTTTTAAAAGATACCGGTTGATGTAATATATTTTTTCTTTTTATTACTATTTACCACGTGTACTAATTTAACTATATTTTTTTAATGTATAATAAATAATAGTAAAAAAAGGATAAATAAATTTAAATATTAATTCATGAATTATTAAAGTACACAAAAATAATCCCTCTTTTATCACATTATTAAAGAAATAATTTAATTGTACTGTAACCTATAAAAAAATCTTTTTCATTATCTCATTCACTTACTCCTTACTTTAATTATTAACTTTAGTTTTTTTTCATTATTGCAATTTTTCTTTTATTGGATATCCTTGTAGATGGCCTGATGATGTGTTTTTTGAACACGAAACCGGTCGCCTAATTTCTCAATACAACTTTGTGAGATCCGGACCATCTTTTCATTCCTACTATTAATAACTAAGAAAATATTTATTTAATCCAAAGAGAATGTCAAGAAAATTATTTTCTTATATTATACATTTTTATAGTCTTAATAAAAATATTTTCTTGAATAGAGATTGATTTTTGCAAGAAAATCTATCAATATTTCTTTGCGTGTACAAATCACAAAACATTTGTGATTGAAAGCTATTTTCGTAATGGACAAAAACAACAGAATGGGGAATGGTCTTATATGTCACTATGTATGGATGAATTTCGTCTTCAGTTTCCACATTTTGCAGTATCCTATCTTCATTTATATCAACAAACACCTAAGAAATCTTTGTCAATATTAAGACGCTTCTATAAACTATATAGATCATAAAATCATTTCCTTTGCCCAAATGTTTAGTCTTTGTGTTTTGTTGTTGGAGTCTGCTATCAATACCACATCATGTGCATACAGCAGGCTAGGTTCTAGGTTTTCTCTAGGTATTCTAGGTTTTTGTATCCGATTATTGTGTTTAGATAATCGCTTTGTGCTTTAATTCGTTCGACTATTTTATCCATGATTGGTATAAATAATAGCGAGTTTAAACTGTCTCCTTGCTTTATTCGCTTTTTTCATTTTAAATTGTGCCGATTTTCACCATGCAGTTTGTATTCTAACTCTTATTCTCTGATATGTATTTTTGATAGCATTTATGGGAGTTTTAGGTACTTTCATTTCCTTTAAACCTTTCCACAGTTCTCTTCTGGTTACATATAGAATATGAAAAATAAAAAGAAAAAGTAAAAACTGTTTACATTTATTTTAGTAATCTATAAGAATAGTGTAATGAAATCTTTATCTGTTTCCAACTATATTTGTGCAATTTATAACCTCTCTTTGTTGCAGTAAAATAAGCTGTGAAACCGTCAAATGTTTAAATTAAACTAAACAGAGAAACTAAAAGTACAGCTCAAACGTAATAATTAATTAATTCACTCCTAAGTTGCTTTATATCAGTAACAGTATTTAAAAGTAAGTACGAAGAAAGCCCAGAATTAGTCTTGTTTAATCCCGTAATCACTGTGATTTACAATTACCACAAGAGAGTGTGTCTAATAAATTTACTCTCAGATATCTTTAATTCGACGCTATCCATCTTTTTTTATAGCCTCCACTGACAATGTAGAAGCAGATCCTAAAATTTCGTTGTAAATATACGAATCAAATGTAAATATTTTCTTCGCCCGATATTTTCTATACAAATTCTTCGCCAGCGTAAATAGCTTTCAACGACAGATTTAAACCCCAAATCGGTCGACAAATGCATATATCTTGTCTTAGAGAATCGTATTTAGTCATCCTCGATCACAAGCATATCATCACGTCACCCCACTAAAAATAAATCAATAACGCATCGTCGATGAAAAAAAATTTATACACATATCAAAATGTCATCTAACTGGAAAAACAAATCTCGAACAAAATGCGAACGGCTTCTTCAAATGTCCCCCATCTCTTAGAATATAACTGCTGCAACAAGGAAAACTGAAAGAATAAGGAATAGTACATGAAAAGAAGTAGATTGCTCCCTGTGCCGATTCTTTTCGTCCCTACATTGTGCTGTTAAGGGTGGAAAAGGGATTTGAAAGAGCTGTAACTGTATACACGCGGATATCACGAGGGTGCGCAATGCTCTGGTAGACCACCCTCGCACTATTTGTCATTGCTAGTGATGTTTGATATATTTATGTTGGCTGGATTGTCTGCTGCAAAGTGCCCGGGCTCTTCTATTAATCGTCGGAATATTTCATCCGTAAAAAAGGACGTTCACGCACATGCGTCCTCTCGGCGTCGTGCAAAGTTCGCCGCCAGCACCGCCACCACACTCGTCGCCTGCAATTTACTCCACTCGTTGAGTGTGAAGGGCTCGGTCCGTTATACGAATGAAGTTGTTTCAATTTAAACAATGAGATGCCACGTGACCTCAATTAATGACGTTATGTATCAAGCGTGGGTACTCTGAAGAGAGTTCGGTAGTTGTACGTAGTTGTATTTGTACTATAGCGAAAAGCGTTAAGTATTCTGGCTCAAAATAGTATATTATGTAGTTCAACACTTCAGCACACGCAACCGATTTATCAGATCCAGCCTGACTTTGTTGTTATCCTATTTGTTTATTCTTTAGGCTTTGCGAATGAAAGCCTGAGTTACTTCCTTTCTTGGAACTAGGAATTAGTGGGAAGATGTTTTCATGTTTGGACTAGTTTATTCAATTGTTTCTGGGTTTTTGAGCGGTCGGGATCACCCAGGTATATTACGTGTGCTGGTGTTACATCTCCCAAAGTATGCGTTCATTGATATAACAAATAGCCATTTATTAAAATATACTATAAAAATAAGCTTACGGATCTGGAGTTCTATGGAAAATTACGGTGTCACAGCAGGATTACAGGAAGCTATCCAAGACCTGTATAGGAATACGGCAAATGTCAGGACAAGGGCAGGAAACACCGGGGAGTTCTTTAGCAAAAACGGAGTTAGACAAGGAGGAATTTTGTATCCTCTACTCTTCATAATGGTCTGAGATCAAATGGCAAGGAAGGCGAACAAAGATAATAAGGGTTTCCGGGTGGGCGTGAGAAAGAAGCTACAACATATAACGGTAAAAGAATTTTTGTACATAGACGATCTGCTGCTGATCAAGTGCCAAAGAGCTACAGAGGGCGATTGAGGGATGGAGTATTGTTATAAAGAAGTATGGCATGAAAATAAGCGCTAATAAAACGGAAGTGATGGTAATGTCAAGAGAATTCGAGAACATAAGCATACATATTGATGGGTAAAGGATAAAGCTTGATGGGTAAAGGATAAAGTAGAAAAACTTATTGAAATACTTGGGATCATGGTTCGAGTGTAAAGGAAATGTTGAATGTGATATAAACAATAGACTGAAAAATGCAACCAGAATGTTCCTTGCACTGAGAACATCCTTTTCAGGAAGAGGGAAATTAACAAGGCCGCAAACGTTAAGATATACAAGACAGTGCTAGCGCCAATTTTAGTGTATGGAAGTGAATCCTGGGTTCTGAACGAGAAAATGAAGCCAAAAACTTAGGCCGCGGAAATGGGAAAGTAGACGTGCATAGAGGGGGTATAGAGAGGTGACAAAATCAGAAACACCGATATACGGGAGAAGCTAAAAGTGACACCACTAAAAAAAATAATAGAGCAGAGGCAGCTAGGCTGGTTTGGGCACTTGGTGCGAATGGAGGAGGACAGTTCAGTGACGAAAACGATTTGAGAGTCAGGTTCAGATGGGGCGAGAAGAAGAGGCAGGCCAGGGACTACATGGAACACAACAGTTGACACATAGACTGAAGCTAAAAGGACAGCGAAAAATAGAATGGCATGGAAGAACTTCTATAGGAAGTAATACTTTACCGGGAAGCGGATAAGTAAGTAAGTAAAATGATAAACTGGACCAATCTTGATAAAAAAAATTGTTACTTTATTGTAGTTTTATTGTATTTACGTTATGTATCTTTTTCGTTCAGTGTATAGTAAAATCACACAGCAACTTACATGTTTTTGAACATTTAACAAATTATTCAATTGCTAAAGCAATGTAAGGACTGCAAAAATTATTTGACATTTACAGTAGAAGTTGAATTCACATTTATTGATAACACTAAAATACAGTATCACGTAGACGTTTGTCTGTGACATCACTTGGCTTAAAATAGACAATAGCTCTTGCATAGGGATATGTAGCATGGTAGCATATTATATACGTTTAAGAATTAATGCATATTGTGCACATAACCATATTAATTAATTTTAACCGTTAAGCTTCATGTTATGTACACTCCTATTGTTGCTACGTCTGCACCTACGCCATCTTAACGGTAACGGCACTTCTGTCATATATTCCAGTCAAATACCATATTACTGAAATCTATAATTGATGAGTTTCGGGATGCATGACAAATTATGTCATGCAGACTGAACATATTCAATCAAAGCGCACGAATGATCCTCTACGTCTTCAGCAAAGGTGTTCATATTGCATACACAAACTAGATAGGAGGATCGAACGTCGCTCCGGATAACAGTAGATTCATGTGGCTTACGAGGTAGGCGCTATAAATTCTCGGCCTGATATAAAAAAAATAAATTTGGTAAAATATATTATATTTTTATTTTTCAATATAATCTCCCCTAACATCAATACTTGTACTACAACGACCAATTAATAATTCTGTACCTCTGTAAAAATAATCTAATCTGACAGATTGTGAAATGGCGGGCTCATTGTCGTGCAATAATCACCTTTTGTCAATTTTCCTCGACATTTTGCACGAATATTGTCCCTCAATTTATGCAGCAAAGGCGCATAATGTGTGCTGCTGACAATTGTATTCCGCTCTTTAAAGTCAATGAGTAAAATACCCGTAGAATTCCAGAATATTGTGGTCAACACCTTTTTCGTTAGTTGAATGGCTTTTGCCTTTCTGGGACGAGGTTCATCGGGTCGCCGCCATTCCATCGATTCCTTTTTGGATAGAGGATCATAGTACAGAACCACTGTTTTATCTCCTGTGACAATGTACTCCAAAATCGATTTCGGGTCGCTTCCACACATGCTTAGAAACAAACGCGCACATTCGACCCGACATTCACGGTGGAGAGCAGAAAGAAGATGGGGTACTCATTTTGCACTATTATTCGTACAGAAATGGTTATGGACAATTCGGCGGATACTTGTTTCAGAAATGTTAGACATCACTGCTAATTCCTTCACTTTCAAACGGCGATCTGCTAATATCACTTCTGCAATAATTGAAATGTTTTGGGGCTCTCACCGCTTTCAAGGGATTGTTGCCCCAAACTGAAACAATTTGCCCACTTTTTTACAGTAGAATTTTCATGTACTAGTCGCGTTGTCTGGGTGGCTACCAAAAACCACTACTCTTCGAGCCGTAATACGTATAGAGTAAACTTCGCACATGTGCAACTATGGCACAATGGAATTTGAACACGCTCGAACTTGTATAAGCCTGTCAGGCCGAGAGTCTATGGTGCCTACCTCGTAAATGTATGTATGGAGCTTATTCCAAAAATTAAAATTTCATTTCACTCCATTTATTTCTTTCCATAATACATAGATCTAAAAAACGTCGGTATAAATAATTACAAAAGACCAGAGTGAATATAAAAATACAATTTGCATATACATTGCGTCGTTACAAACCATTACATATAAAAAATAAGATAATATAAGGTATGGATAAAAATACATAAAAAACAGTAAACAACAATTTAAAAGAGCTGTAAGACAGATACATATTAACAGATTTATGTCTGGGGCTTACATAGTCCTTATTTCTTTAAAAAAATCTTCAATTTTGTACAGTACACCTTGCATCAAAAACTTTTTCAAACGTTCTTTAAATTGTTTCTCTGGAAGTAATTTAACCTTTTCTGATAGATGATTATAAATTTTGACATACTGATGTAATGCGCTTTTTTGAACTTTGGATAAATGTGTATGTGTAACAACACTATGCTGTAGACACCTGTATACATTATATTTTTGTCGTGTTGGAGCTCATATTTTTTAAGGAAGTCACCCTGGGGTTCTTTCACAAAAGCTACACATTCAAAAATATATAAAGATGGTAGTGTAAGTATTTTATGCCTTTTGAAAACATTGACACAAGTGTCTTTAGGCCCAATATTAAATATTGAATTAGAGCAATTACCGCAGAACGTAACTCCATACCTCAATCCGGAGAAGACGTTGGCATAGTAGGTTAACAGTGTAGCCTCCGCACTCACATTTCTGACAATTGTCCTTAGTTCATAACAAGCACTGGTAAGCGCTTCCAACTCAGATTTGTGTCAAGGGTCCAACCAAGAAACGGTGTACAATCAGAAGGGGTAAGTATGCTGTTATTATATTCTGTACATAGTTTTCTATTGAAATGTGTAGGCTTTCTTTATCTTTAACTTTAAACTGTTTAAAAAAAACACTCAGCATACGATCGCAAACTATTCTCCAGATTTTCTTGTAAATGTATCGAGGTCGCAGAGCAGTGAACTGAGGATACGTCGTCTGCAAACATAACTGTAAGATTCTTTGTATATCCTGGTAAATTGTTCACATAGAGAAGGAATATTGTTGGACCCAATATTGGCTATTGATCTATACCTCTCTTCACCACCTCCCAGTCTGCTCTAACCACTTCCCCGATTCATTATTTGCAATGGTACACTAGTTCTTGTTTGACAGGAAAAATTCCAGCCAACTGAGTACTATGAAATCCAATTATCTGTAGCTTTTGCAGAAGAATTTGTTGATTGACGTAATCAAATGTTTTACTTAGGTCCGTTAAAATGGAACTGCACCCACCGTGTGGTATCTCAATAAAAGCTGATTCTCTAAAGAAAGCGCCAATGTATCTTTAAAAAAAATATATTTAAAAACTGAAAAATTAAAAGTTCGATCTACATAAGGAAACTGACAGTAACATCTAGATATGCGTTGGCAATAACAGTATTTGCTTACTTTTTTAAAAGTTCCTTGTGGAATGTTTCTACTCTCGTAGACAATTCTTTGACGCAAATCGTTTAAATCTATTGGTTGAGGTTTATAAACTGCTGACTTCAAATGGTCCTAAAGAAAGATCTCGCGACTTGTCAAGTCCGGTGATAGTGGAGGATTCGAAAATTATTGGTTAACTCACTTACTAACGTTTGCAGTCCGAAGGTAGTCTCAAAAGTTTCCGGCGCTTTTCCTAGCGATGTTCCGATCTCTTTAACCCGTCCAAATAGTAGTTGGCATCTTATTCAGCAAAAAAGACGTTTACGAATGTTATGCCCTTCGAGCGAAACTTTGAGGTTAGGAAACAGAAGGACGATGCTGAAGATCAGATCTGGTGAGTAAGGTGCGTTGTCTATCAATTCGAACCCCTATGCGTAAATTTGTCATGGTGACGACTGTGAGAAGTATGCCAAGTGTGGGATGGTGCGTTGTCTTGGTGGAACAACGCTTTCTTTTTCTTCAAATGCCACCGTTTTTCCGCAATTCCTGCCGTGTTGATGCTTGAAGCTTTTTAGACTACCTTCGTATAAAATGGTGGAGCACCATCTGTAATATCAAAACTTTTAGAGAAAAAGCAAGATTTCCCACACGTAATTATACAGAAAGTAGAGATTTATAACGCGGGCAGTTGCCATATAATTTCAAACGAATTTACTGGCATTTCGCACAATATGCATTTCCGAACGATAAACAAAGTACCTCTATCGAAATTGACGGAAATGCATTAGCTTTATCCTGACTGTTTCTTCCTTGTGACTCACGCGGCATTTCCTTTAATTACCGTGCATGACTTATTGTAACATTTTATATGACTATATTTATCCAATCGTTTAGTTAATGGATGATCAGTCGTTGCCGACAAAGGCGAAGAATACCACGAAAAGGCAATGTACCTTCTTTGTAACATAAATAATCAAGATTTATTATTCTGATTTGCACCAGTAGCTGGTTTACACTGCCTATACTAAAAATCGTATATTTTATTTAGGAAGCGACTAAATCAAATGTGGCGACATAAAACCGATCAAAGCAACGTACACTAATGGTGAAAGTTAGGTAGGTGTTTGCTTGAAACAGCACAAAATACCTTATTTAAAATTTTAAATATTGTGATCAATGGTAACATTTTGAAAAATTGGTGAGGAACTCGACTGGTTAGCAGATTCAATCTGTAAGACAAAAGCCGATAGGTCATTAAATACTGTCAGTTTTAGTACATATCAACGCTTATGTTTTAAGTACTGAGAAAATGGAAGTAAATACATATTTTGTACTTGACAGCTGCAGTTGAATGTAGCATCACAGAGGTGTGAATATTCCTTAACACTTGTTTTAAGGCAACTGTGCCAGGTAGGAGGTACTTCGCTTCCTTTGTCACTTCAGTATTTCGCTCGTGATTTTTCAAGGGCGTTATGATTCCTTAATGCTTGATATAGTCTTGCTAAACAGATTCTTGATTGAATTCTTTCGAGAATCTCACATACGCATCTAACCAGCTTGAAGTCTGTATTATATTTAGTTTAAAACGAGTTGCGATAAGGACGTTTTCCGGGCACCATAATTTTGAGGTGCCTCTAATATTTAAAAATATATTGTAATGAAACTGTAGAAAAATTGAACATCTCGAGGATAAAAGTTACATAAAATATTAAGCGTGTGGGATCTAACTTAATTTTGTGGTATTTCGAATAGAATTAAATGCAAATTAAACAATTTGTAATGTTAAAAGCATTTACGTTAAATCCAAAAAAGTTATATCTCTTCTTACAAAATTTTGAAATTTACAATTTCCTAAATCAGTTCCTAACCTAACCGATAGCTATTCGTATGAATTTATTTAATGAAATGTTCTTGAATTATTGAATTTATTTGGCTAAATTAATGAATCTTTGACTACTCACTGTAGTTCTTCGATTGAAAGATGTAATTCGATTTCCCTTTGTGAAAGTCTTGCTTCGAGGCTGCACCCAAATCAAATTCAAATGTTTTCGTTCTTCAAATCTCGTATAATATTTTATAAATTTGATATTGGAGGATTCAAATCGGTTTAATATGTTGTTTTTAAAACTTAGTGTTGATACAGTTTCGTATTTATTTGAAATCTTTAAATTAATTGGTGAATTTTGAAAAGTTGTCGTTTTGTGAAAATTTATCTATCCCATCTATTTTTGATTTTTAATACAGATTCAAAATTTACTACATATGTGAATAAAATCAAATAACCACCTTTTTTCTGATTCTAATATCCACTATAAATGCCGTTCCGTTCCATAGAGATGCTGCTTGTCAAAATTTTGAAGTACGATGTGTCACAATAGTTACCATGCTTGCCATTGTATTTTAATTATTGCATGTGAGTAATAATGTGTTCACTGATACACAGTGTAATTAAGTAATTCTGATTTTTTTTTCTTAAAAAAAAATGGGTCTTGCCCACATGTGTAAGACAAGGCGAAATACTAATCTGGGGGAAAATCGAGGGAAGAGGCCACCAGCACTGCTTTGCATCACAAACTTGCAACCATATGCAACTATTAATATAAACATCTTCACTTTCAAATGTAAGTAATTGAAAATAATAAATAATAATAATGGTTTATTGTCCAACAGTGTTAAGCAAATTAAGGACAATGTTACACATAGATCATACAAATAAACAAATAAGCAAATGAACACTACATACAACCAGCATAAGAAGTAAATACGGCCTACTACTTACAAATAATTCTCAACGTTTATGAGAATAATCAAAAATGCGAAAAAATTAACTGCTCAGTACTGCGCTGAAGAAAGGTTGGAATCAAATTATTCAGACTGCAATAAAATATATCACAAGCTAAGGTAACTGTCCCAAATTCAGACACATTTAGGTATTCCTGTTCTGTCTTGTTCAACAAAATTTACAGAAATGTAGCAAGATGAAGTTGCTTTTCTATGCATATATAAGTATCAATTTACGAAGAGGTTTTATCATTTATTTATAATACAAAATAAGCTAATATTATCTTTTTTTATTATTTTAAACAAGCCCGCCAATTTCACCTAATTCCGACACAAATACTAATATTTGACCTAAAAACCGACACCTTCAGGACCCCAATTCCGACAGCGAACTTAATTCAGACATTAAGAGAACTTAATTCCGACAAAAACAAACACTAAGGTAAGTTGCTTATAAATTTTATTACAATTTGTAGTATTTATAACAACATTTGTTTCTCCAGCTCCTTAACAAAAAATAATCCCCTATTATTTATTTTTACAGGGGGTGTGATTTTTTGAACAATTTCATAATAGTCATACCAAATTTCGTCTTTAATGACAGGCCACTTCCAATTGTGAAGACCTGCTTTTGCCATGGCTTTCGCCAAGATTTTTCCATTTTCTAAATTTGTAATTAATGCCGGGTAACATTCATTTAAGTATCTCACTATAACATAATCACCAATAACCACATTCTCATCAATTTCATTCTCATTTTGGGACGCGTTTTCTTTACTTGAATCTTTTTTTCTCGATTTTTTGATAGCATTGTTCCGTGTTTCCTTATTTTGATCTCGTTTTCGTTTTCGTTCTTCTTTCTCTTTCTGAATACGATTTTGTTCCTCCTCTTTTTTTAAAAAATATTCTCTCCAAGCGTCTGACGTGCCAACAGAAGGAACTTTAACACGAGCTTTTCTTGCCTTAGGTTTTTGAATTGGATCAGGCCAAAATAAGGAATTTTTAAATGGCGATGGTACTTGCACTCCTGGCAACACCAAAGAATGTTTAGTACTATTGTTTCCGTCACTGCCTATTTGTTTTTCTGGCGTCTTTTGTTTCTCTGGCGTCTTTTGTTTCTCTGGTGTCTTTTGTTGTTCTGGTCTCTTCTGTTCTTCTGGGGTTTTTTGTTTTTCTGATATCTCTTGAACATTCTTTAGTGCTACCTCTGAATTAGTCTGATTTACGACAAATTTTTCTACATCCATTTCTATTGTCAAATCATTTACTTCACCTTCGTGATCTTGTAATCTCATTTCACTTTCAACAGTAGATTCCATGACTGTGACACCTTCTTCAAAAGTGTTTTCTGTAATTCCTTGTATAACCTCTGACGATACAGGACGATTTTCCTCATTATTTTCAAATACCACTAACTGTTCCCAACCATCTTCTAAGGTTAAGCCCTCTTCTACTTCTATTGTTACATCCAGAACTCGTCCTGTACTATGTTGCAAACCCGACTTTTTATACATTTGGTACCAGGTGTTGTATAAATCTTTAGCCTCCAGTCTCCCTGTCCACTCTACACCCATTAGTTCATAACATTTATCAAGAATTTCTGGTTCTATATAAGATTCAAGATTTCGCAAATGTAGTACCATTTCAGGGTCTACTGTTTCTTTATCATTTACATTAGTGTGATCTACAGTAAGAAGCTTACTGTAATCAATGTTATTCGCGTTGAAAGGAAAAAGACCGCATACTTTAAAAGAATTACTAAAAATTGTTTCTATGTTTGAAATAGATTTTAAAGCATTATCTAATATGGGAGCAAATGTATCCTTTCCTAAATTCTTATAATTATTCTTAATTTTAAAATGTTGAACTTCATTTTTCCATTTCATTTTTAAACTTTTGAATAATCCCACGTCCAGAGGCTGTAAAATATGCGTCGAATTCGGTAATAAACTGATTAAAATTATTTGTTTTTCTCTGCAGAAGTCTGTTAAAGGCAAAGTAACATGTGATTTGTGTCCATCTAAATATAGAACTATCGGAAACTGGATATTTTCTAATATAAGCCACGGATAAAAAACGTTGGTTAAATACTCAAAAAATGTTTCGGAGGTCATCCATCCACTAGATGACTTACCAATACCCCAACCCTTAGGTACATGTGATACTATTTGCTTTGGTATTCTTTCATAGGGATATAATACCATGGGAGGGGCTAACTGACCAGCAGCACTACCTGTAATGAGTACAGTTAAACATTCCTTATCATCACCGCACCTATTGTGTAACGATTTGCTGCCTTTTTTGGCTAGCGTTTTACGGCCTTTCGGCGATAAAAAAAATGCCGATTCGTCTGTATTAAATATTCTTTTGGGATCTGTAACACAAATTTCCGATGCAGTGAAATAGTCTTGTATTTCTTTGTGCCAGTTTTCAATTTTAAGTTTTGTGACTGCTGCTCGTGACGCACATAAATTTTGTGATATTCTTTCACTAATTTCAGGATGCCTTTTACTAAATAATGCGTACCAATGACGACCCGGTTTTCCATTAGTGAAGTTATTAGGACGTTTTAAGTTTTTTACTAGAAGTGAAACACTATCAATTAGTTGATCCTTTGTTACAGGAAACCCCATGTGTCCCATATTTATTATCCATTGCACCAACAGATTTTCCTCGTCGCTAGTTAAGACAGAAGGTGCTCCACTTTGACATTCTTCGGGATAGATGCCGCGAATTTTGCCAATAAGCGTTGTTCTAGGAACATTGTACTCTTTGGCAGCAGTTAAGAAAGGTGTACCACTTTTCACAGCATCCAGAGCACGTCGCAAATCATCTTTCGTATATTTGCAGTTCTTCTTGGACATTCTATAATAATAAATTGATGCAGCAAGTAGTTTTACTTAAGGTGTGTTCCAACAAAATCACAAACTTCTCAGATCCAATCGCATATCGTAAAATATAATTTTTGTTGGAACATACCTTCAATAACAGTTCAACAAGGGTAAAAAACAACCTCAGTATGGTAAAATATAGTAAAATACACAAAGTTCACTTGTCTTTAATTGTACCTAATTCAGACAGGTGAGGTGCGTAATTCCGACACCCGTGTCGGAATTTGGACAGAGCGCTGTAGGTAAATTCTATTTCAAATGAATATATACAAAATGGTATTTTAATATAAAGGAAAGAAATAGAACTATATCTAATGTTCATTGCTATGTACCTTATTCCGACACATGATGTCTGAATATGGAACAACGACTGTTATTTGTACGTAATTCTGACACCAATGAAATTATGAAATATTTCAGTTACATTACATTTTATATCAAATAAAATACAAATTTAAAGTATTTTCTTGCTACTTACATCAATACAACGTTCATTATCGTAATAACAGCCATTTTACAATAATCTAGAAATGCTACTGAATCTACTTACGTTATAAGAAAAACCTCGATGTTTAAATGAATGCACAATTTATGAACATATTCAAATTTATAGGTTATGTATTAGCCGTTACACTACCGATAAAAAAGGAACTGTTTTTGAAATGAATAAAGAATGGATAATATTTGTCAAAAGATGTCCCACCGTACATTTCGATATGGCAGATTTCTTATTTTCACTAAATAATTAAAAACCTGTCTGAATTTGGGACAGTGTCTGAATTTGGGACATTTACCTTAAGCTGATATAGTTCTTTCATAAATAAATCTTAATGGGGACCTAGTAAATTTGATCGCCGAGTAGAGATATAAAAAGCTAGCAGCCTGAAGAATTCAATTTGGCCACAATACCAAAGTACCAGGCTAACTGAATTTCTCATACTAGTTAAAAAAGGAAGTGCCTTGTACTAAATCCTTCAATTTTCCTACTACAAATAATTTCGCAACGTATGCGTATAAATAACCATTCATTGCCATTTAACTTTTATCATTTTTCCCTCAAGTTGTGCGAGCATTGCCGCTATTGTGAAGAGACAAGTTTAATTGAATATTCCAGATGCAGCGGCGGCAGTAACAACATAACAACGGCGGCAGCAGGAGCGAACCGAACCGCTTTTACTGCACGCACACAAAATACAACAACGGCCACGGCCAGATCGGATCTCTCGTTAAGAGATGTAAATAAAATAAAGCGAACGACGTTCAGCGCGGTTACAGAGCGTTTTCAATTTGTATATTAAAAAGCTGCCTACCGTTCGCCAAGTGTACATATATTAAAGAGTATACATATATACATGTATACATATATTTCCTACCAACAACAGTTAGTAGTAGTCGTAGTTACCTGGTACTAGTAGGTTGATTCACGTGTACATACTGTAATGTGTATATGTACGTAGCAGTGAAATGTTATTAGAAGGAAAAGAGAGCGAAGTGCGTGGTCGTAGAAATATCGGTTCGCCAGAAGGATATATCAGAGGCTGTTTACACCTTAAAAACTTAAGCCAGAGTGGTCGAACGCTTTTCTTAATGGTCGCATGGACCGAACCCATGCGTATTATTTATTCCCTCTGAAGTAGAAGCGGTAACAGTATAAAGTTTGCGGTCGAAATAGAAATGGTGTATGAAGTCCCAGGAAAAAAGTGTAGTACCTATTTATGATCTAAAATAATGTTTTATTTATGTAAACTGCAGGAGAGTACGCATAAAATATAAAGGTTTACGTGCATAGCTTTCTCCTTTTTATATTTATTTAACCCCTTATCCGATTCTTTTGTATACAGCGAGTCTACGGATAACTCCAACTACTCTTTAACTAAACCTTTTATTTCATATTTTTACAGGAAAACTTGTTTATAACAAGTTTAGGTTGTTTGGAGTCTTGTACACGTAGAGAAATGGTTTATTGCATCAAGAAAACAGATTTTCTCACGAAAATCAGTCTCTATTCAAGAAAATATTTTTATTTCAAGATTATAAAAATGTATAATATAAGAAAATAATTTTCTTGTAATTTTATTTGGATTAAATAAATACTTTCTTAGGGTTAGAAAATCAAGAAAATCCAAGATATAAAAATGTTCCTTCCAAGTAAATCAGTTAGTTTTAAGTTAAGAAAATATTCATATTAAAGGTAGGAATGAAAATGGTCCAGATCTCACAAAGTTCACAATAAAAGAGAAATTACAATAATGGAGAAAAAACTAAAGTTAATAATGAAAATTAGGAGCAGGCAAATGAGCTAATGAAAGAGTTTTTTTATAAGTTAGAGTATAATTAAATCATTTCTTTAACAATGTAATTAAATAGGGATTACTTTTATGTAGTTTAATAATTAATGAGCTAATATTTTGGTTTATTTATCCTTTTCCTTATTATTATTATTTATTATATATTAAAAAAAACTATAGTTAAATTAGTACACGTGGTAAATAGTAATAAAAAGAAAAAAAATTACATTAACCGGTATCTTTCGAAAATGTTTATGAAACGTGGTACATACGTTAAAGGTTATATCATCGTTTGGGTAAGAATGGTACCTGTATTCTAGTTCCGTCGCTAATATCTAGGACGGCATGACTGTAACTACAGGAACTAGGTGGCGCCAGGGAATATTTCAGTTGCTGTTTTTAAAGAATTGTGGCATAAACTGAGAGATGTAAGAGCAATATCGCCAGGAGCAAGAAGTTTTAATGCTTTTCTCTTCTCATATTGTTCTTGCCGGTAGTGATTCCATCAATAACCAAGAGCTAGTTACTAGCTTTATCTTGGTTATTGTTTCTAGGCACTTTTTTCATGTATACTTCTACATTAAATTCACTTTTGTTTGAACATTATTCTGTAGATAACCTCTACTTTAGCCTTTTTAAAATCACAGGCAATGCGAGTAATTTACTGCATTACGTACAGATGTCGTACTGTTTTAAACAAGGTAAGCGTAATTAATTATGTGAATATAAATAATATGCATTTCAAGAATTCTAAGTAGAAAATGCTTTATTTTAAGAAAATGAAACTATTTATTTATCAGACCTAAACACTTTCTGGAATTAAGAAAACTATTTACTATCCTTAAGAAGGATATTGATTTGTGTTATAATGGTCATTTACTTATAGTAAGAATCGCTTTCTTAAAATTTTCTGCGAGATTTTCTTGAATCGAGTTAACAAATGTCTTAAACAAAGAAATACAATTATTTCATTACAAGTATATACTTCTCTTAAGCGGAAAACGAAACGCTAAGAAAATATTTCTTTTAATCTAAAACAGTTATTGTATTGCGGATAATTGAAGCTGTAATTGTCTTGAATTCAGACGGACAGCTTTGATACAAGTAAACGTTTCTCTGCGTGTATAATTATCAGGATAGTAATGAAATTTATAAGGCGATTAAAAGTTTAAGAAGTCAGGAAGTTGTGTCAAAAGTAAACCACCAGTTATTTAAAAGTAATTACCAATAATTCAGATATGAAATTTGAATATTATTCTTCGTTATTGATATTGTTATCTTAATTGAGCTTGGTTTTATCTATTTACAAGCTGTTAGATTAAAATACTTTCAAGATTGAACATAACGGTATATTAAAGATGTACATTGAAATACTAAGCCTTATAATTACAATAGTCATTATCTTTCTTTTATATCTATCGTATAACAAATACATACCTTACATTTTTCGTACAATCAACCATACATTTGCTAGTGTGAATTTTCCCTATTTAACAAACGATTATGGAAAACATAAAATTAAATACATTTTTACTGAAATTTTCATCGAAACTAAATACCAGTGAACAATACTTTAAGTCAACAGCCTATCAGCATAGAACCAAGGCCAACAAGGTAAAAACATCAACAATGAAGGACAGTATTCAAATTTCGTATGCGGATCTAATGACAGTTCAAACAAATTTTACCTATGCCACGGTTTAGTTACTTTTAAACAACCGGTACTTTACTTTAGCTACGGATTCTCGTGCTCTTAATTTTTAAACACCCTATAAATTTCATATTCCGATTATCCTAAAGGACTTTTTAGAATGAGCAAAACTTTTCATAAACAATGATTTTTTTGTAAAGTAAAATATAATTAAATTCTTACATGGGCATGCTGTATACTTTCATAAATTATAGGTGTACTAAAATTTTACTAGGAGTCCAGCAAACATTCCAAAACTGTAATAAAACCTTGTTGTTTCTGTTTTTAAGTTTTGCATTTTCCTGTGAACCCATTTTCCTCTGGAAGAATTAAATACATTTGATATTAACATTTACCATTCATATTCATTTGTAATCATGAAATAGCAAAGTGGGATTTCGATATGAGTAATAATAACACACATGACAGGCATGTATGCATTCGAATATAAACAGTCAGTTACGTATTAGTTATACATATAATCTTTAATATGTCTTTTTGATTTCATAAAAACACTAACCGCAACGACTTAATGCTAATTATAAGGCAACGTTTGCCACAATCTAACAGTTCCAGTTAAAGATAATATTAATTAATATATGTAATTATCGTATACGTTTCGAAGAATTAATGTAATAATTATTATGATTGATTATACCATTTACTTTTCATAATTGTTTTGACATTCCAATGTATTCATTCCCCATAATAAATGTATGTACATACGTCGTTTTCTCTTTTGAGTTGATCAACTTTTGAGTTTCATATAAACGAAGTTAACAATTGCTCAGAGGAGTTAGCGTTTTTTACTATTATTAAGAATTGTGTTTGGTAGAATAGTATACATATATACAATTGTTTGCGACAACAGTGTAAATATTTTGGTGTTTAGACTTTCTTTGAAATACATAAACTAAGAAGTGCCTTTGCGGACGACCACTTAGATGGCACTATTGAGACTTGTTGAATTCTGCATGAAACAGCCCCTCATTTGCGGTATAAAAAATTAGAAAAAGTTAAAAAAAGTAGGGGTGGGGGTAGTTTCTCTATTGAAATTAATAAATTTTGAAACGACGATTATACTAAATTTGGTCCTCTTTAAACAATTGAAAACCTGTCTTTACTTTTTTTGAATATCTCTAATACTTTTTGAGATATTAGCACAAATTTCGAGGGGTAGTATTTTCATTAGAGCGCCCTCCACTCCACATACGGAGGATTCCGCAGAAAGGGATACACACAATGATCTTACATTGGCGCCTCCACAAATTCACAAAATTTTTTTGGGGAGTGCGGGTTGCCGGTGTTCCCTTGTAAGCCGCAGTGTTAAGGATGCAAAAAGTAATCCTGCTTTGATAGAAATCAAATCAAATCTACATCTAAAATCTAGATACGTTCATATACAAACATAGTGTACACTCTACACTAAATAAAGTAAGAGTAGTAACTTTACTGTGTTCGACTATTATATACTGTGGCATCATGTAACACTAGAAAATGTACTTTTCTTACACTAAAAGTGCACTTGAATTTATTTCCATCTACTGTATCGCTTAAATTATATTTAACACTAAGAAGTGCATTTGATTTTGCACTATTCTACACTAAATATTTCACCCATATACTACATGAAAGTTACAGGACGAGATTTTCTACTGTGCTGAAATGATGTTATGAGGAGCATTCCAACAGCTAGAAATCATTCAATTGATCTCATCCACGCGTGACATTAACGATACGCAATTTGAAAGTGTGTTTCTGTGTAATGCCAATTGTATACGGTATAGGCACGTTAAAGAGTTTATGATCATCGGTAACTCATTCTGCGAACAGATGCCTTTCTTTTTCTAACGCCTAACACACGGTTCACGCTGTCATTATACATTGCGCTATTGGGGAGAAGGCAGGGCCGAATCATTTCATGCGAAATCGTGGTCGGAGAAATACAAACACGATCTTGATTGATGCTAATACAAACCGAAAGTGTATGCATATGCATATTAATGAGCGCATTACGATCGAGTATAGTTTGTTGGAAAAAGGAACGTGGAACGTGAAGCGGCGCCGGCCGTGTGGGACGACTGATAGATAGGTGGCGCTGACTGATATTTATATATGAATTTGTAGGTGTCGCGTGTGCGCTGAGTATTACACCTATCGAGTAATCGCGCGCTTTACTAATACTACATATATCTACTTTGGTACACATAACTTTGAAACATTGTTTTCTTCCGACGCGGCATAAAAGTGTCTTAACCACACCTATTATTTTCGTTTAAACGTTCAAGACGGTATTGTTTACCTCATGATTCATTGTATTGTGCGGCATGACCTATACAGTTTTACAATGGATGTTAGACTTCAGAATAGGGTTTTAAAGTTTAGTCTTTGTAAGACTATTATTAGCATGCCTTTATTTGTTTCCTTGGTTTTCTTTGTACTACACAAAATTATTTCGTAATAAATAAACAAAAAAACATAACCAACGCTTATGGAAATATATGGAAATTGTATTTGCATAATGTATTTTTTGTTTTATTTGTATTTTGTATTTTTCTGTATTTGCATTTACGTATTTCAAAAATAAATGAATTGAATTAAATTAAAAAGTATATCAGAAAATATTTAATAAAACAGATATATCTGGCTACCTTAATACAACTTCATTAAATGGCGATTAATTCAATAACAGGTCTGAAATCACTTTGAATTGGGAATACTTGCTGCATCGCTCGTTTTCTATATCTGTCTTTAACAGAATAATATTCCACTACATATACGGTGTACTCTCTCTTACTCTTACATTCATAGTTAACATGAAACTTCAAATAAAAACTCAAGTTATGTAAGAACGTCTTACACTTAGAATAACTCTGTATTGCATAGTTGCAATATCGATTTATTTCGGTCATTCGGTGATGAAATGAATTGTATTAAACCATACTGCTATAAAATTAGCTACTGACCACCATTTACTAGCTTCACTGAAGCGGATATAAGTAAACCACCATCTTCTGCAATTGTTCATTAACAAGTGGTAATAAAATGTACTGAGTGTTTTCTTTGGAAAAACGATATTGCATTTTAAATTCTTAATTTTTAAAGTATTCCATAGGATTTTGTACATCTCTAATGTATCGTTTAGGTTGTCTTTTATTGTATATCGTATAAATATAATGAAAAAGATCCTCAATACTTTGCATATTGCATACTTATATCCCAAGTTTACCAATCTATTAGTTAAAATAACAACGCTTAAAAGCAGTGTTACTTCTGAAATAACCTCAAATCAACAGAAAATGTAATACATACAATTTATACAACAAATTTGATAATTAAACAAATTACATAATACAGTGAAAGCTCTCTTGAGCGGACATCGACGGTCGCCAAAGTTGTATCCGTACAAGAGAGCTATCCGCTGAAGGGAGTCTTTTGTTTTATGAAGGATTTATTTTGAATACTTATTGTAAAAGAAAAACTATATACATAGAACAAAAATATATTAACATTGTAACTAAAATACATATATGTATACATACATACTTATATACCTATAATAACTATAACAAATGTACTTAAATATTAATTAGCACAATTGAAAAAAGTCACGCAAGCTTGTTTGTCGTATTACTCGTTTTCGTGCTAAAAAAGTATTTTCAAAATGCACTTCAACATTTTTTATTAGTTGACATGCTGTATAGTCATCATTCTTCTTTGCAAATGATTTTAAATCTGTTGTGATTTCTAATGCTTCTTCGTATGAATTTACTTTGCATTGAGTTATATCTTTAATTGCCTCTATTTCCTTAGCTAGCTTAGCTAGGTCACGGACAGTATATTTCTCGTGTTCAAAAACATTTATTATTTCTATTTTTTCCTTAATACTTCAAACATTCTTCTTATTATTCATTTCGAAGAACAACCGTAAACGATTGTTCAAATTGAAATTTGACACAACAAATATTTATGGTGCGATTACGAATAGTGTAGATTGCTTTAGCAAACATATTTAGTTATTCTTCTTATAAAAAGGGGATTTACTTAACATTCACAAACATTTACGGGTTCGCATAACAGAGCGTCGTGTCCGTTCAAGAGAGATTCTAAATTGAAATGGGAGAAAAAATATTGTCCGTGACCGATCAATAGAGCGTCCGTTCAATAGAGAGCCTTTTATTAAAGAAATTGTATAGTGTGTGCCGGTATCCCCAAAAATGTCCGCTCAAAAGACCTGCCCGCTCAAAGGAGCTGTCTGTTAAGGAAGCTTTCACTGTACAACTAAATTAACCAAAAACGTAATTTTATAACCGATAACAGCAAACATGCTCTGAGACGCCTCATCAAGTATTTTGTCAAAGTACGCTTAAGATACCTGAGGAGCTACCTTAAGGTTTTCCATCTAAGGTGACCCTAAGTGAGAAATATGTTCCATGAAACGCAAATTTCTATACCATGGAGTGCTTGAGGCAAAGTATACATTGAGGAAGAACATTGAAGATATATCCACATACGTACTGTTAAACGTGTCAAAATGAACTGCTACCGTGCTTAAATTAATACCTAGTGACGGCATATATAATTAAACCTTTGAACGAAAAAGACCTAACCTCGAAGTGTTGTCCTAATTCAGACATCAACCCAAAGCCTTTTGCATCACCATTCTTGAAGGCAGAAAGTTTTATGTTGTGTAAAACCGATACTGTTTTGATTGTACCTTCCATCACTATCTATCATTTCCTCACTAGAGATTCTTCCTGCTGCAAGGTTTCACAAATTTCAACGTTTATTTCTACATTTTCACCTTTATGAGACAAGTTTTTGTCAATATTTACATATTCATCAAAATCAACATCATCTCTAGATTGGTGAAGCACTACATATTTCTGCAGCAGTCGATAACGGTAGCCCATCTTCGGGATCAAAATCGCTATTAGTTTGAGAACTTCGCATATGTGAACTCAACTTTACGAACACATAGAAGTACTTCACTAAAATCCTTACCATAATACTTTACTCGCACGTTTCTATAGCCAAGCTATCATCAGCAGTAAAACTGAATCAACAGGCTAAGCCAAAAACTAACCTAATAAAGTAATTTTAAATTGATCAAATCAAAAAATCCCAGATTATGCAAAATTTAATGTTACGGATAACTAGCTTCAATTATACATGATGTAACAAAGGATAAAGGATGGTATTTAGGGATGATGGTTTTATGATTTTTTTTTATGATTTAGGGGTTTCGGTGAAGTGTTTCAGTGCCACAGATTCCAAGTACTAGATTATCTGCGAAAACAGTTTTCAGTTATTACTGAAAGTCATTTGGTTCCACGCTTTCCGTATGAAATGAATAACGTCTAGTAAATTAATCGACTCGGTTAAGTCTTCTGGAGAACTAACCGTTTTTATTTTTGCTAAAATGTGTTTTAAGATTATTGATCTGTACCAGGTTCTATAATTTTTGATAATTCCTTGATCTGACGGTTGACAAACTGCGAGGAAGACAAATTATTTTGATATTTTTTAGTGTTAAATCTCATTAAATCTCATTAGGTATCATTATCAAGAGAAAATAAGATTTTGCCTTCCTCCAAGACAATTTTCTTAACGAATTCTTGCAAAAACTTGGTTATTATTTCACATGTCATCCGCGATTTTTTATTAAATCGCCAAACCACGGATAAAGTGTTCAAATTAATTTTTCGAAATGCACAAGGCTTAAGAGCGGTTAACCATTTTTAACCGCTCTTTGGCAATTTTTTCACCAACATACTTTTCTCCTTTTAAGGCGAAGGTTTTATTGGTCAGAACGCGAAGGAAGAGGCCCTTCGGCATTATAAACTTCTCTAGGATTATAATTGGTAATCAAAGCCGATATTTTTGCTTTAAAATTGTGTAATGTATTGTAATGTATTGTAATGTATTGTAATGTATTGTAATGTATTGTAATGTATTGTAATGTATTGTAATGTATTGTAATGTATTGTAATGTATTGTAATGTATTGTAATGTATTGTAATGTGTAATGTATCACAACGTACGTAATCAATCTATTGTATTTACCATCATCCATCGCCTGAGATTATATTAGTCATACCAAACATTGTCATTCATTCTTGTATCAAACATAATTAAGAATTGTTATTATCTACGTTAAATATTGTCCGAATTACTTATTTCCCAATTGTTCATTTTGATGAAGGAGTTATGTCAATATAAACTCGTATATCACAATATAAACAATTATGTTAATATAAACTCATATATCACAATATAAACTAGCGACGCACAGGGCGATTACATATAGACAAAACAAACAACCCTCTGCGTCACGCACTGCCATTATTATTGTAAATGTCATTTAGATATATCGTTCGTTTACTAATGATTAGAAATTATTATAAATATAAGAAGTAGAAATGTATAAGAGGGCATAGTATACCGAAGATCAGATCGCTTGTAACCAGTCTATCTTTAAGTATCGAGAAAGTTGTCTGTTGTATTCTATATTTTAATTAAACTAGTTAATTACAACTGAGGTGTTGTCTTCTTTCCGACGGTGCACACTACAAAACTGGTGTCAGAAGCGGGATTCTACTGATGTATTAATTGATTGACTAATTGATTGATACACAATAGAAGATTCAAGAATACGAAGGAAAGGAACATCCATCTTTCGGAATCGTCTGTGTGTAATAACCGAAGACTAGATCTGGGTTTCACCGTTTACCAAGAAGAAGAGAGCCATCAAGGTGTCCAGGAACAAGTCACTGCTCCAGCCTTCTAAGTCCCGGAAGTCAGCACCTCCAAGGAGTCTCATCAATATTCTTCGTAAAGCCTCAACAACTATGCTACTACATCTACTATCTCTGCAGTAAGTGGAACTAATTCTTTGTTATCTCGTAAATTACAAAAACTGTAATTTTGCATATTTTTACGTTATATACTTCGCTTTATATAAGATAACACTTAAATATATGAACAAATCCACAATATATCCAAAACTAGAGGACCTTAAATCAGAGATTAATAATAAACAAGAATCAATTATGTCTATCTCGTTAGATCTAGCAGAGAAAATGTTGTTCAAATTCGATGGTAATAAACAAAAACTATATGAATTCATAGATAATTGCTCTAAAGCTATGTCACTAGTTAAGTCAGAACATAAATCTGTACTTTTAACTTTAATTGAAACTAAATTAACCGAGAACGCTAGGGCACTAATAAGAAATCGTTCCTTCTCTGATTGGGATACATTAAAAAATCATCTTTTAGATGCATATTCTGAGAAAAGGACAGTTGGTCAATGGCAGCTAGAGCTAAATTCATGCCGTCAAAATTTCAAGGAAAACGTAATGAGTTTTGCTAATAAGGTTGAAAACTGCTATATTAAACTATTAAATTCTTTAGACGAAGAACTAAGCTCTGAAGCCAGGACTGCATGTGTGAATTTATTAAAACAACAAGCATTAAATGTATTTCTAACTGGGTTAAACAAGGATCTTAGCATTTTAGTAAAATCACAAAGACCTAATTCATTAGAAACTGCTATAGCCATAGCACTATCAGAAGAACAAGAGCAGCTTTCAAAACTTGAAATGTCTAAATATCAGAACATAAACAATTCGTTTACTAAACATTGCAATTTCTGTAATAAATCGGGTCACACTAGTTTCGATTGTAGGAACAAAAACAAAAATCAAGGTTCTAAAGTATATCATGTTCAACATACAAATTACGAAAAATCTCAACAACACCCGAATTCTAACTCTTCTAGTCCAAAAGTGTGTAATTATTGTAAAAAAAATGGTCATCTAATATCAGAATGTCGAAAAAGAGAATACAACAATAGAAAAAGAAATCTAGCTACTAATTCTCAACCAAGTACCTCGCAACATTTAAACTCCAATCGTTCCGAGCGGACGGTCATGCAACGGAACACCAATTCAATAGTGGCCGAATCTTCTCAATAAATCTAGGAGCTACTACCTCATTGTCATTAGATATTCCAGAACTAAATAGCGTAGGGAAATTTCTAATTGATACTGGTGCAAATATTAGCCTCATTAAAAATTCTAAGATAGAATCTACTACTGAACTCCATTTATCTAAATCAATTTTACTAAAAGGTATCGATAATAATGTCTTGAATCCTACATATACAAATCAATATACCAATCTTACCATTCCTCTTGAAACAAATTCTACGAAACATATATTCTACATCATTCCTGATGATTTTCCTATTTCTTATGATGGTATTATTGGTAATGATCTTTTAAAACATTTCAAAGCTGTAATCGATTATGAAAGAGATCGCATATTCATACTAAATAAAGAATTTATTCTAAATCTAGATAAAACAAATTCAAGTCAAAATCTAAATCTTAGTCAGGAAAATAATCACTCAGAATTAAAAGAGGTTCAACAGGTTTGAATAATGTGTTATTTACCATACAACCTCGCTGTGAAACGCTTGTTAGAATCAATGTCACTAATTATCCTAAAATTAACGAAGGTATAGTCCCTAATATAAAAATTCTTGAAGGCGTATATTTATGTTCTAGTATAGTTAAGGTGAACGACGATGATACAGCTGTTACCTCAATTTTGAATGTAACTGAAAAACCAATAAACATTACTTGCTTAAATTTAATGTTAGAGCCTTATTCAGAAGAGACTAATATCCAAGAACATATATCTGACGTTAATTTTATAAACTGCAATAAAGAGCGCATACAAAGGTTAGCTCAATCTTTAAGAACAGAACATCTAAATAAGAAGAAAAAGATTCGCTGGTCAGAATATGTAAGGAATACAATCACGTCTTTCATTTAGAAGGAGACACACTTTCATTTACGAATTCCGTGCAACATAGTATACCTACAACAACCAATATTCCTGTAAACACAAAAATATATAGATTTCCTGAAGTCCACAAATCAGAAGTAGAAGACCAAATACAACAAATGTTAAAGCAAGAAATCATTACGCCATCATCATCTCCATGGAACTCGCCAGTATGGGTTGTTCCGAAGAAAGCAGATGCGTCAGGTAAGAAGAAATGGAGGATCGTAATCGACTATCGGAAGCTCAACGAAATCAGTGTTGGAAATTCGTACCCTTTACCGAACATTACTGATATATTAGATCAGTTAGGGCATTCGAAGTATTTCTCCACAATCGACCTTACCTCAGGATTTCACCAGATTCCAATGGATCCGGCTGATGCACAGAAAACCGCTTTTTCAGTACCCACAGGACATTACGAGTTTAAACGTATGCCTTTTGGACTTCGTAATGCGCCGAGCACCTTTCAAAGATTGATGAACACAGTTCTAGCAGGAATACAAAACTTTAGATGCTTTGTGTATTTAGATGACATCGTGGTGTTTGGAGGAGACCTTAATACTCATAATTGTAGACTGAGAGAAGTCTTCGATAGGCTTGCAAAGCATAATCTGAAGATTCAACCAGACAAGTGTGAATTCTTAAGGAAGGAAGTCATGTACTTAGGGCATTTGATCACAGACAAGGGAGTTAAACCTGATCCATCCAAGGTAGAAGCCGTTCGGAAATATCCTCAACCGCATTCTCAAAATGATATACGTTCATTCTTGGGTCTTGCAGGATATTATCGACGATTCATTCCCGAATTCAGCAAGATAACGCAACCTCTAACGAAACTCTTACGGAAAGGACAAACATTCCAATGGACAAGCATACAACAGGAAGCTTTTGAATCTTTAAAAACCTCCTTAATATCGGAACCTTTACTTCAATACCCCGACTTCACACAGCCTTTCATACTCTCCACAGACGCAAGTAATTATGCGATCGGAGCAATACTTTCTCAAGGAAAGGTAGGTGAAGATCATCCCATAGCATACGCAAGCAGGACGTTGAATAAAGCCGAAGGTAATTATAGTACTATCGAAAAGGAATTATTGGCAATCGTATGGGCCACCAAACATTTTCGACCATACCTATACGGTAGGAAATTTATGATTTTAACAGACCATCGACCACTTAAATACTTATTTAGTGTCAAGGATCCTAGTTCTAGATTGCTCAGATGGCGACTAGCTATAGAAGAATACGACTATGAAATTGATTACCGTGCAGGTAAGAAAAATCAACATGCCGATTCTCTTAGCCGAATTCAACTCGAGTCGCATATTACAAAAGTCAACCAGAAGTATGAAGAAGATACATACGAAGATTTTATTCATAGTCTATCACATAAAATTATAAACTTCAACAAAATCGAAGAAGTAAATACAAATTACATAAGTCAATCAGGCAACCTTTTAATTCCTATATCAGAAGATTTTGAGTACCTAAATAAACCATTAACTGATTTAATTGCCAAATTCCCTAGCATAGATAATTTAAGGCAATCTCAAATGAAATTAGGCGACATTAAAGAATTCTTAGTAGACAATGTAAGAATTTTCGTTTTAATCCACAAAAGATATTATTGGGACAAATTAGAAGCCAAAGATTTATTTAATTGTTTAGTCAAAATTAGAAACATTTTATTGGAACAAAATATCAATGAAATTAATTTACCTAGACTCGGTATAGGTCATGACAATGTAAGTTGGAATAAGATAAGATCCATGATGCGTTATATTTTTCGGAAAACAAATGTACTGATTAGAGTTCATCACGACGTTCTTATTACACCTCAACCAGAAGAAATTAACAACATTATATCAGAAAATCATTCAAGCCTAACATCAGGTCATTCAGGTTTTCACCGAACATATAATCGTATTAAACAAGCTTATAAATGGGCAAAAATGAAATTTGACATAAAGGATTTCATAAGGAGTTGTGATAGTTGCCAACGCAATAAAACGAACCGTAAGAAGACAAAGAAGCCTATGGAAATTACAACTACATCCTGTAAACCATTTGAAACGAATAGCTTTAGATATAGTAGGTCCCTTACCTCTTACAGAATGTGGCAACAAATATATATTAACACTCCAAGATGATCTTACGAAATTTATGCAAGCTTATGCAATTCCGAATCATGAATCTATAACTGTAGCTAAACAACTTGTGCATAAATTCATTTGTAACTATGGAATTCCTGAGACTATTTTGACTGATCAAGGTAAAGACTTCATGTCAAAATTATTTCAAGATGTATCAAAATTATTTAAAATCAAACGTGTTAATTGTTCAGCATATCATCCAGAATCAAACGGATCTCTGGAACGAACACACTCTACCTTATCAGACTATTTGAAGAATTTTATTAATAAGGATCAAACCGATTGGGACATCTGGCTTGATTTTGTTACTTTTTCTTATAATACAACCGTCCATACGTCAACGAAATTCACTCCATATGAATTAGTTTTTGGAAACAAACCGGCAGTTCCTACGAATCTAACTCAACCGCCGACGTTTAAATACACATATGAAACTTACGTAGATGAATTACGATTAAGAATGCAGAAATCCCAAGAAATCGCAAGGGAAAATCTAGTAAAATTAAAGCAAGGTAATAAAAGCAGGTACGATAGCAAGGTTCGAGATGTTACATTTAAATTAGGTGATAGAGTATATCTTACCAACGAAGCTTCGAAAGTAGGTACATCGAAGAAGTTAGCACCTACATACACAGGACCGTATAAAATAGTAAGGGTTAATTCACCTGTAAATTATACCATTGTTGTTAAAAATAAAAGAACAGTAGTTCATGCCAATGGGCTAAAACACGCTTTTATTTCAGGTGTGTAGTACTACCTGTGATTATGACTATCGTCAACGACCGTTTTCCAACGTCACCTGGTATCTATTACGAAAACTTAGGACAACTGCGATTTTACGAAACTTATTGGGACGTTGTGAGCTTTATTAATTTAAATGATTTCAATTCAAAATTACAATTAGCTGATTACAATCACATAAGGATCGCTGGGATATGCCAAAGGATTAAGAAATCTACAATTACAAAATTATGCAACACTTCACTAATAGTGTTAGATTCAATTATTCCCAAAATCAAATCAAAATATACATCCGTTTTAGACACGACTGTGGCATCGAGGAAGAAACGCGGTGTAATTAACGGAATAGGTTCAGCTTTTAAAACATTATTTGGCACGTTAGATAATGCTGATGCCGAACGATATGATAACGCTATAAATTCGGTAATGCACGAAGAACAAAATCTTGATCATGTATTGAAGGACCAAATACAAGTAGTAAAAACGACACTTGTTAATTTCAATAATACTATTACCAATGTTGAAAGAAACAACATGATATTTTCAGAAAATTTTAATCGTATTGAGAAAATTTGGAATAATTCAACAAAAACATTTAGTACTATGACACTAAAACAAAATTTGGATGAACAATTTAGCTTATTAATACTATTAGTTAATGAAATAGATATTGAATTGTCTTCGTTAATAGACGCAATACTATTTGCAAAATCGAATATTGTTCACCCTATTGTTATATCACCATATCAGTATATACAAGAGTTAATTCGAATAAATCCATATTTGCCACCTTTAACCTCTTTTGCAGTACCTCTTGATATTAATTATGTCTCACAATTACTATCCTTGGTAACCATAAAAGTATCTAAATCCAATGATAAATTAATCTTTGTTATAGGTAATCCCCTAGTTATACAAACCAATTTTTTACTATATAAACTTCTACCTCTTCCAACAAGAAATCGTGATAATCACTTCATTTTTGTACTACCTAAAACAGAATATTTAGCAATTTCTAGTACAAAAACATCTTACTCTATTTTAGAAGATCTCGAATCATGTAAAACCATATCAATCAATGATCATATTTGTTTAGGAACTTACCCAAAACACTCAACACTTTCTCAGCCAATCTGTGAAGTGCAATTGTTAGTAAATAAAAACAAGTTACCTGATAATTGTGATACTCGAATAATTCCTACCTTATCAGAAACATGGTATCCGTTAACCACTCCTAACACATGGTTATATGTCTTAAATAATCCTATTAGTATCACGGTAAATTGTCGCGATAAAGACCCTGTAGACTACAATCTATCCAAAATAGGAACACTTTTCATTAATTCAAGCTGTAAGGTTTACACTCCTACAACCGTTCTATCGACAATCTCTTTTAACGCAACCAATCGATATATTACTTACAAATCATATTTACCTGAGTTTAATATAAGTGACGACGAATGCTGTTACGCAATAAAAGAAAATTTAACACTGCTTCAATTACAACCCATCCATCCAATTGGTCTTGACAAAGAAAGCTTAAAAGTCGCAAGCTTTAAGCTTAATCAAATGGAAGAAACCTTAACCCAGATAGAAACAGAAAACAATTCTGCGATTCTATCCTTTTTTCAGGACCATGCTTTAGCTTATACACTTTTAACCATGTTAAAATTAATTCTATTGTATATCTTGTATAGATTATGTAAGAGATGTAAACGCAAAATTTGTGAAAACGAGCTAAGAAATAGTAATATAGTTAATTGTATTACATTTAATATGTGTAAGAAAAAGAAATCAGTACCTATAAACAATTCGATAGAAATAAATTGTCAAGAGTCTCAAGACGAAATCCAGATGGAGGAATGTCAACCACTTCGCAGAAGCGAACGGTTAGCCAAATTAAAAGAAAAATGAATTTTCTTTTCCTTAGGGGAAAGGTGTAATGTATTGTAATGTATTGTAATGTATTGTAATGTATTGTAATGTATTGTAATGTGTAATGTATCACAACGTACGTAATCAATCTATTGTATTTACCATCATCCATCGCCTGAGATTATATTAGTCATACCAAACATTGTCATTCATTCTTGTATCAAACATAATTAAGAATTGTTATTATCTACGTTAAATATTGTCCGAATTACTTATTTCCCAATTGTTCATTTTGATGAAGGAGTTATGTCAATATAAACTCGTATATCACAATATAAACAATTATGTTAATATAAACTCATATATCACAATATAAACTAGCGACGCACAGGGCGATTACATATAGACAAAACAAACAACCCTCTGCGTCACGCACTGCCATTATTATTGTAAATGTCATTTAGATATATCGTTCGTTTACTAATGATTAGAAATTATTATAAATATAAGAAGTAGAAATGTATAAGAGGGCATAGTATACCGAAGATCAGATCGCTTGTAACCAGTCTATCTTTAAGTATCGAGAAAGTTGTCTGTTGTATTCTATATTTTAATTAAACTAGTTAATTACAACTGAGGTGTTGTCTTCTTTCCGACGGTGCACACTACAATTGTTAACATCGTCAACATTGTTTTAAAAAATAATAATATTATGTCTGTTTTTAAAGCATTCTAATCTAACCAAGCAGATGAGGCACTAAAGTTTCTATATTCTAATTACTGAGCAATTTCCATTGTCTTTGACCATATTATGTATTCAGATAGTGGAATATTTTTATTCCTGGCTCTTACAAATCATTCGTAGATTAATTTATCAATAGTGTTTAATTTTAGGAAAGCTTTTTTTTGTTGAATATTGTCACCAGAATAAAACGTATTCAGTATTTTTTCCTTATTCTTTACATTTGCAATCTGTATTTTCCTATTTTTAATCTTGCACCTAAAGTACGAACACTAGGTCTGTTTTTGTTGTAGACGTGTATAGTGTTGGTTTTCTCTTAAAGAATGCGTATCTGATATTTTGCAGCCATTTTTCTCTAACTAGCAATAGCTATAGAACTTTATGCACCAAATATATACAGAAACTTAAGCAATAGGTTACGATATATTGAGTGTCTCCGATTTGGATATTAATTTTAAAAAATCTGTATCATCTCTACTATAAAAGAAGGCCATACCAATGGTTATAAAATGTTGGTATTCAAACAAGCATTTTAAACGTTATGTGAATTGAATCAGACTGCATGTATTATGGCATCCCATATCGAACGCATTCATGTCAAACGCTTTATATTCTTTCTCGTTCAGTTGTTTAGATGATACGTCAAACTTTGGATCGAAACATGTTTACACGTAAACGCAACCCTGAAAAGGTACGTCATTTTGTATACACGTTAGAGCGCACAACTGTTGATATAAACGTCATGCCGGTTTCAAACGAAAGCCGTTACATCTCAAATTATGCAAATATCGCCCGCAGAAAAAAAACATGTTAATCGACGCGATTTCGATTTTTACGCCGCCTCTAGCGGATATCGCCGACCAACCGGCGCGACGATGATATTTCATAAAAGGCTATGTAAATGATCGCAAATCGTATGCAGATTTAATCGCATTATTAGCGATGTGGACGTGCGATCTTTTATTTCCGTTTAAATCCTCTTTTTTTTAGCGGGTTCCGTAATTACGAAACCGTCGAGCGCATTTTTGACATACTTTTTCTTCTTGTGCACGATTTTCGCAGTTGACCCAATTAACAGTGCTGATTATAATCTGCCTTTTTCATATTCTAGCTTTTGTTTGTCGGACTAAAATTAATGTGCAGTCTGGATGTGACCTGGTTTCGACTAAAGGGTCTCTTTTTCATAGAAACCGTAGAATATGTTTTATATTTGCCTACTTTTCTGTGAGTGACACTTTTTGTAACACAATACTGTAGCGTAGGGAAGTATTCCATTAAATATCTACACTTTTGTTTGTTTTCTTTTCATGTATTTCGTAAATTTAAAACCCTTAAATCTTAATGCAACAAACAAATGTGGCTAAATTTATGCAAATACACGGAAACCTAGCATGGAGAACATAGTGATATTAGAATTAAAATCATCCGATAATAAGATCCGGCAGAGAAGATGTTTAATGAGATTAAAAATACTGTTTTTCCCATTTATGTATATATGTATATTTATATAAAGCTGTAACTTTAAAAACTTTTTTTTTCTTGATTTTAGCGGCTTAATTGCTAAAATATATTATTGTATGAGTTAATTAAAACTTAACATTTTACGTTTCGACAAATTTTATTGTCTTCAAAATGTATGTCCATAAAATAGAACATTGTCAACTAACACAACACTAAAATTTTTCCTTTAATTGATTTATCAAATAAAACATTAAAAACTATTCTACATTAATTTTTGGTTATTTTAACTTATTTTTAAAATAATTATTTTAGCCATCTTTGTTGGTTGGGTTTATTCGCCTTTCCGTCAGCCAACAAAGGTGGCTAGAATAATTATTTTAAAAATAAGTTAAAATAACCAAAAGATTGTAATGTAGAATAGTTTTTAATGTTTTATTTGATAAAACAAAACCAAAAAAAGGAAAAAAAATTGAAAGTGTTGTGTTAGTTGACAGTGCTCTATTTTATGGACATACACATTCTGAAGAAGACAATAAAATTTGTCGAAACGTAAAATGTTAAGTATTAGTTAACTCAAACAATAATATATTTAGCAATTAAACCGCTAAAATCGAGAAAAAAAAGAAAGATTTTTAAATTATTAAACACAAACGGCTAAGAAACGAAATATACTTTTATATAAAGCTGGTTATAAATAAATTGAAGGGCTGGGTGCAAAAAGCAGGTCGGTTCGTTATAGTAACTTTTTTAACAATATTCAATTTGGATTTTGCTTATGTTAGAATATTTTGTAGCCGATATTTTTGACTTAGTTTTGTGAGAAAATACTTACGGTGATTAAAAAAAAAGTTAAATTCTCAAATAGGAATTATTCCTCCAAAAGTGGAGCTACCTGGTTTTTGCAACCAGCCCTTCAATTGATGTGCTTTGTTTTTGTAGATCACGCCCTAAACTTGCTCACAGAAATTCCTTCCATCCCAAACGCATATTGCACGCTTCACTTTCTGAAAACTCTCACAAATAAAAGTCGCATACCCACAAATTTGGTTGCTTTTGTTTGCTAAAGATCATTTCTGGATATTGATTGAGAAACAAATGTGTTAAAATTGCGCATTGATATTCTCCGTATTAACAAATTGAATGTGTTTCAATCATAGTAATGGTATTCTCATTTTCCTCTTCAGAAAAGTAAGGGTTGATATGGAACAATATTACATACTACACTATAACTTTTGCACTGTAAAACGGGTTTCTTGCTAGCTGATGGGGACCTTTGTCCAATCAACAACAGAAATTTCGCTGGTTTACGAGTAACCGTAATTGTCTTTACCACAACCTTCCTCAAACAAGTTGAATTTTAAAATCGCCCGTTTCTCTGGCGTATTCTGTACACATAAAAAAGTTTGAATAACCCCTACAATTGTAACAAATGCCCCTACAAAAAGTTATACGATCCGTGACGTAACAACTAATGAAACGAACAATTTGTAACAACTAGTGAAACAATATTGTAGAAAACGAGAATGGCTCAAAACTCGCATTATTTGCTACAATAAGCTTGCATATTTTTCAACAATTGTGCAAGTGCATGTATGTATGGTTGCTACATTAGATTACGCAAATTGCAACAAATATTTGAATAATCAAGACATTCTATATTAAACGATCACAAATTATGCAGTGCTTTTATAATTATAAGGGTTGAAAAAGCAAGCGAACAAAATAGCAATAACGATATTCCATTGTTTTCGCATCTACAATAGCTTTCGCCATTTACAAGGACGCATTGGCCGGCCATAAGAATATTAAACCTGCGCTTTTAGGTGTATATTCACCTCTCCAAGCATTCGGTAAACCCGGAAGAGTAAAGCTACGGAAGATATTACCCTGGTTGCGGAGAGTTGCGAGTTCGGGGGTCGATCCAAGAGCGATAGCTTAGTGAACTGGATATTACACTGGCTGTACCGTTAATGATGACAGCATTTTGAAGTTTTTCGTTTTTTTGCACTATCTGGATCTAGTTCTAAGGTAGGAAACACTTAGTTGAAGCATTTAGATAGGCTTCAATAAAGAAGTCGTCTGTACAAATACATGATGATTTACTTATATAAAAACTCACTTATTTTCTACTATTTACTTTAAGATAATGTGATGCAATACTATAGAAATGTTAAATTTTGGAGGTAATGATTTCGCCAACATACTATCGTATAGGCACATGATACAATGACGCAATTCTATTCCCGCATTTTTTTCTTACTTACAAAACTCAGAGTTTTTATAGTAGTACAAGTTAGAGCACTGCACGGGCTAGGAAAAGCCCAGCCCGCTCGACCCGCCCAGGCCCGCGGGCAAGCTCGGGCGGGCCTTGTCTCTTTTCATTGCGGGCTGGGCCTGAATTTGTACGGGCCTAACAGGCCGAGAATGTTTTATTAAATACATTACGTTATCGTTTGTATTCACAATTTTAATGTATGCAATGTTATGTTACGTTTTCTTTTGGTTAAAGGAAATGTAAAAATGTTTAGAAATAGACAGTGCAGATACAATTACTTAAACAGGCTAAAACAATTTAGACGGGCCAAACGGGCCTAGATTTTGTAACGGGCGGACCTTGTGCCGAGGTAATGAACGCAATGGGCGGGTCGAGCGGGCCCACTCCCTACTGTAACCGGCCACGGGCGGGCCGGGCCGGGAAAAATAGGCCCGTGCAGTGCTCCAGCACAAGTTCGTCGATTCATTTCCCTAAATTAAAATAAATAGTAGAAAATGAATGAATTTGTAAGTAAATCATTATTCATCTGTACAGACGACTTCAATATCGAAGCGCACCTAAATGCATGAAAAAACGAAATGTTTCCTGCTTTAGGACTAGATCCAAGTAGTTGTTCACCAATAGATTGATGTTGCAGCGAAAACTTTTGTCACTCTTTTAGAGTGAACTCCTCCGTAGTCTACCTTACTCCTCCAAATGTTGGCAAATGCTTGAGGTGTGGACAGCTTAAGACCCTCTACGGGTACAGGTGTAATATTCTTATGGCTGGCCAATGCTCGCTATAAATGGCGAAATGTGTTGGTGATGCAAAAACATGGATTAATCATATTGGTATTTCGTTTGCTCGTTCTTTTAACTGTTACTATATATAACCATAAAAACCATTGCATAAAGTGGTAGGTAGTTGTTAATATAGAATGCTTTAATTATTGAAAGGTGTAACTATTAATATTGTAATGTTTTAAAACAGGGAAATTGTTCAAAAAAATTGAATTTATGTTAATTAGTTAAATGATGACTCAAATATCATATTCTGTGATCCAGAATTTCAATGGCAACTGTGCAATAATAAATTTCACTGACGTACTTGACAAAGCTGAATTTACCCTGCTGTTTGTTGTAGGAACGTTTTCCATTGATTTTCAAATGTTACGAAATGGAGAAATTGTACAGGAGAGGAGTTTCGTTCCCATTACACCACATTTGTCGTTGTCTGGACTTAATTAAATTATTTAATACCCCCACTACGAAAGAACGACGGCTCGGGGAGGACCAGAGGCTTCTGAAGAAGAGCTAGTATCCGCCAGAGCGAATTTCACATTGACCGAGTGGCCATACTTAATACACTATGCGCGCTTGACAGCTATGACGATGTATATAAATACCACTTCAGTATATTAATTGCTATTCAGCCAAAGAATATATTAGACTAATACAATATAGTTTCACTAATTGCTACAAATTGTCCATGTTACGGATCGTATAACTATTTGTAGTGGCATTTGCTACAATAGAATTGTAGAAGTTATCTTTATTTCTGTGTATGTCATCTACTTTTTAACTAAAGTGGTATACATAAAAATCTAAATTAATTTCGAGCTGTTATTTACTTGCCGAAGTCATGCAGCAGGAAGAAAAAGTACTTTTGTTACAGACAAGATCCTTCCCTTGCACAGCTGTGGAATGGTCTAAGTTTTTGAGCTACCTAACCTCCCTTGTAAAAGTCATAAGTTATCAATTATAGATACAATTAATAAAAACGAAATGTATTACAGCAGAATTCATTATAAATATTTATTTAGAATCAATGCTAAGGTGTGTATACATATGTATATTAATGGATTAGGATTTATGATCAACTCACTTTATAATTGCGTAACCTTAATCTACGTGTACTAAAATCGGAAAATCTAATATTTATTGAAATTTGTTAGGTTCGTGTAAACACACTTTCTTCGTATATTTCAGCACGTAAAGCGCGAACGTTATTGAAAGCTTTCAGCCAATCCCCGCGAGTGTTTGGCAATAATTTACATCGATAATTAAATCTGGAAGGCGAATTTCGAAGCTGTTAAACGTGTGCGGTACGGATATTTATAGCGTGTTCTATTATGTGTATCTCTTCCGAAAGAAAACGTCTAGAACTGGTGTAATTGACTTTGTTCAAGAGCAGTGTACTAGATAAGATTAGAAGGGGAATATATACAACCGAGAACGCTATTAATATGATATACGGCCGAGAAAAAGAACTATCTGCTTGTCCGAAAATCCTTTTTCGAAGTGGTATCTTACAAATAAGACGTCCTCTTACCCGACGAAATATATTTTGACATTAATTTCTCATCTAGAGGAGATAAGATGCAATCTTTGGAAACGTATATACGACGACTGATTTACTTTTCCTTGTTAGAATTATATTTTTATACGCATACGCCAACAATGTACAGGGTGTACACATTCGTTATTCAATTTACGTTGATCAAATCAAACTAAATTCAAAGGTACTATATGTATACATTTTTAAAGGTATGGTTTCATGTGTAAAAAATCTATGTTTATATAATTTATAACTTTCCTTGGAATTTCTGACGTAATTAATTAATGAAATTAAAATTATGTCCACGGCGGGGAATCGAACCTCGCATCCCCTGCTTACCGGGTAGGCTTGTTAACCACTACATCATCAGTACTATGCAAGATTTCTTCTCTCCTAATATCTAGATGTTATGTTTATCTGCAATATTTCGATAGACAATTTTTAAATTTACATGCCAAGTACACTAATTTAATTAATATATTTTCGCTTCCGTCGGAGAATTATGAAATCTATAATTGCAGATAAATATAACATCTAGGTATTAAGAGAGAACGAATCTTGTATAGTCCTCGTAGTGTAGTGGTTAATACGCCTATCCGGCAAGCAGGAGATACGAGGTTAGATTCCTCGCTGTGGACATAATTTTAATTTCATTAATTAGTTAGGTAGGAAATTCCAAGGAAAACTATAAATTTCATAATTCTCCGGCGGAAGCCAAAATATATTAATCTATATTTTTTAGAAATTTCAATAAAAGATCCTGATGTAACTTCTTGTTTTTCTATTGTATATTCTAGACAATTGCATCTCTTTTTTTTACTGTAACTTAATGTGGAGTAAATATGTTGCTCTATAAAAGAATTGCAAAGATTACATTTAAATACAGTCTCGTTTGTTTAAGATTCACCTAGTTTTTAAATATACTGAATTCTCAAGATATTTGCTAACCTTACTTTTATTGCAACCATGAGAGCCATTAAACTGCTGGGATTTTCTCTCTAGATTAAAATGAAGCATGGGTCTTCTTAGGGTTCTATGTTCTGCTACAATTGATGTACTATATGCATTGTTATGTTCAATATTTACACCGGAAATCAGCTATCAGTTTCAGACGTATAGGGTATTCAGGTTAGCCACCCGATAGTAATGAAATTCCCTCTAGCGAAGAAAAAGCTAATTTCTAAAACCACAATTTTCCCTCCAGGCCGGCTGGCCTTAGAGTGAGAACATTATATAAAAAAATATAAGTCCAGATAACGACGACCTTAGTGGAACAAGGACAAATCCACTCTTCTTTTTATTCTCCTAATTTCGCAAATCTTCTAAATTAATGTAAATTTCTCCTAAAACAAACAACAGGGTATACTTAGAGGTATTTCAAACATTATTTCGTACAAATATATTTCGTTAAGGTATCTTCGTTTTGGCGGTAAAATTTGTCATACTTATGTTGTCAGTGGTTTTTTAGAGCATAGATTCGTTTAGTTGAGTCACCTAGTAGCGTCACCACATTCATTCTCTCATGCTACGTCTAAAAATAATTTTATTTATCAACAATTCTTCGTGAGATTATATTAGGGTAGATATCATCAAAATTTGCTGTGGAAAGAAACAATCGCCATCGCGATTAAAATAAAGAAGCATAGGGACGCCAATAAATTAATCAATCCTGGTTAAGCTTTAGTCGAGTTAACTAGTATTTTGGCTGCAGGAATTAGAAAGTGAATTCAAAATAGAAAAGTGGAATCCGACCAACCCAATGTATTTGAAAGAGACAGCAAGACTGGAAGAAATCTTGACCGACTTATCCCCTCTCTAGTGAAAATAAAGCCGGCGGCCAACATGAGGGAGGATGTAAAAAAAAAATAAACAGTTTACGAACAAAGTTTAAGCGCAAAGTTTAAGGTTTAAGGTTAGTCTCTCTTTTCCAAAACAGTTTCTTAAAGGTACTTTCCTCCATTCGAAAGTAGTTTTTGAAATCTTCAAGATCGTTGAGGCTAATTTCCTTCAACGGTACTAGATTAGTGCGGGCATTTTTTAAATTTCGCGGATGATTTAAGTTGGTAGTTTCGGTAATAAAGGATATATTTTTTTATATTACGTTAAGAAATTGGCGTATATGTCATTTATTGCCGGAACCACCAACTTAAACCATTCGCGAAATTTAAAGTGCCCGCTCTGTAGATGAGAATATTCGTCCCTCTTTTTCAACCATTCCTTCATCCAGCGCTTGCGTTTTACGCGACGAGTAGTTCTAAGCGCCAAAATAATGGCTATGCAAGATTTTCTATGATTATTCATTTTTGGAAGCAAGAAACCCACAAATAGGCGAATAAAACCACAAAACCACATAGATTCACCTTTTTCGTTAGGCAGAAAAAGAGGTGCTGAACAAATTTACTGACAACAGTATTGTCAGTAATATTGATTGGTAGGATTAATTGTTGTATTGTCAATACTGATATTGTCAATATTCTTAATCGCATTATAAAAAAAAAACATTTTCATTTGTTTCACTATAGCAAATTGATAGTGCTTCATCATTTTCAGTTCCTATCTTATTTTTAATATTACTTAAGATTTGAATGGATAGTAATACTAAAAAGATTCCTTCTACATTTAAAATATCTTCAAAGTAGATAAAAATATGGGATAATCTTTCTTGATAGAGATAATTTCGAATGTGGTATATTTTGGAGTTACAAATTTTACGTAAACAGATTGTAAACAATCCTTTTCAGAAAGACTTCCACGTAGTAAAAACCTGCGTACGAGGAATTTAGATTGAAATGAATGTACCATTTTCCAAGTCAATGTGCTACCATCCCTGCTGATAAATAACAAGTGTATTCATCACATGAATAAATGCCCCAGGAAAACTACTGAATTGCACTATTTCAAACAAGACGCACCGCTATTGACTCTAAACAATATCCATCTGCTTATTATATACAGTACATAGATACCCACCTAAAATTCGGAGTGAATGTGAATAATATATGAAATGACAATATTTACTTACGTAGCTGCGCTTACCATAAGTAATAATATCCTTTCGCTTTAGCACAGTTCCCTATTCAAATTCATTCACTATTTACGGAGAAGGAAAAATTTAGGGGGTTGTAATTGGTTATTAAAAATAAATGAAATAAAGTGAATTACGAGGTTATTTGCTTTCGAAATGAGAAACCCCTAATTACTGGCTAACATTGTTGTTTCCTTAACAAATTAAGCGGTATTAGGGTACAAATCTTCAGAGAATTATAAATACATAATGGTTATATTTTCAATGCTGCTTAAATAAGACAACCATCACAAAATTTAAATTTTGTATTTCTATGTAGGCCTAAATACCCTTAAGACCAAATTTCATTTCTGTGGCAACCAATTTTACTTCGAGAAATGAAACATTTTTCTAAACCCTTGATTTTATAAACTTTGAACAAAACCTTTTCTTCTTAGTTCAATTTTAATATCAAAATCAGATTCTGTTGGTTCACGGTGGAAGAGTAATTGTCTATGCAGTAGGAAAGTATTGAAGCTTTTAGCCCCGTGGTTCATGTTCGAAACATGCTTTGGATAAAATATGGCGTAATACAATAGAAATAAGTGGGTTACCACAACAAATAAGTTATTTGGTTATTCAAGCTCCCTAATGTTCATTTCTGTAGCATACAGTTGCAAGTTTGGGAAGTAAAGCAATGTTGCTGGCTCTTGCCTCGAAATCAATAGTTTAATTGTGTATCTCTGCGAAACACTTGACTAAAATCGTTGCCACAATACTTCACTAACACTGCACGTTTCGATAGCTATCTTCAGTAGTAAAATAGTTGTTCTACTGCCGCAATATTCTAGCATGTTAAGGCATGTTGTGATAAGGGTTTTAGTGTTTCGGTGCTCCAGTGCCATAGTGTACGAGTACGTTCTATGTATATCAGGTGAGTTTTATGAACGAAATTGAATACCGGTTCAGCAGAATAATGAATATTAATGCTTAATATCTACAATATTTATTTATTTGTTTTTTTATTTTTTATATTTATTTCGAAGTATACAAAGGTATACAAGAAAAGTCAAAAAACTACATAATTTTAATTATTCAAATATTCGTTTAACGAATACGGTTCTAAATTAAATAAATAGTCAAACAATCTGCTTTTCAATATTCTTAAATTGTTGCTAGTTTTGATGAACAACGGTAGTCTGTTATATAAACGTAGACTAGAATAATACACATTCCTTTCTGTTAATGTTAACCTATGTACTGGGTACTGATAGAAGTCATCTTTCAAACGAGTATTATGTACGTGATTGTATTTAGAATCATTTTTATTCATTTTATTTTGAAGCAAAAAAATTGTGCAATTGTAAATATATACTCCATAAAAGGTTAGTAAATTATGCTGCTTAGAAACGGTTTTTAGACTGCCTCTACTTGATAAACCGAAAATAACTCCAAGGTTTTTCTTCTGAGCTAGAAAAACTCTATATACTTTTGGAGATTGACCCCTGGAAATGATACCATAACGCATGCGCGAGTAAAATATACCATAATAAACCGCGAACAGATCCGGAGTATTAAGTATCTTTTTTAAAGTTTTAAATCCAAAGTTTATTGAATTAAGTTGTTTACTGATATCCGTATGTACTGACCACCTCAAAAATTCGTCAATATATAGACCTAAAAATTTGGTTGAATTGATTACAGTAATTTTCCTACCGCCCAGTTCAATACAAGCAGGCCTTGGTATTGCTGCAGAAGTTCGAAAAACCATGCAAGATGTTTTGGTTAGATTCAAAGCTAAGTTGTTGATAAGAAACCAATTCCTCGAACCAGTAAGTTGGTATCATCTGCATAGTTTACAATGATATGTACAGATCGTTGCACAACATTACTTATATCATTTGCAAACAGATTAAATAATATAGGGCCAAGAACACTTCCCTATGGTGATCCTTTTTTAAGAGGAAGAATTTGTGGTCGTGAAGATTTGCCATTCTTTGTAAATTCAACCAATTGCATTCTGTTGTTAAGGTACGAATGCATGAGATCACTCGCAACCTCACGAATGCCGTACATATCAAGTTCGGCAAGCAGTATAGAGTGATCCACATTGTCAAATGCTCTGCTTAAGTCCAAAAATATACCACATGCTAATTTGCGGTTTTCGAGTAGGCGATCGTAGTACTTGATCGACCGTTGAATGACCAACAGTTGTCCAAGAAACCGCTGTTTAGATCGAATATTGTAATACTACAATATTCGAATTGCAGTATATTGAGAAGTGTACATTTGATTTTAATTGAAAACAAGCGAAAGAAGAAGGAGCAAAATCTTTTGACTGAATCAGAGCATTCAAAATTTCATTCGCGTGATTTAAATTTCATACACAATACAAAGATGTAATAGCATGCTTCTGCGTAAATTCAACTGATTTCAACTACAAAATTGAGAATATTATTGTCTACGCAGAATTTTGAAGAAAACACATCAGTTTGAAGCAAGGACAGAAGGTAGAATAGCTGTACCTTTTTCCATTTTTGAAGACGGCGAATAGTGGACATTGTTCGTTCTGACTAATTATTAAAGATTTAAAAATTATTTAAAGTAATATATAAAAATTATTGGTAGGGTTTATTTTTGATAAATGTTAATTTTTCAGAGCGACATAATTATTTATTTTGGTTTCAATAAATTCTCTACCTTTGTAGCACTTAAATACCGCTTCTTTGTAGTTTTAATCGTACTATGACACTATAATATGCAAATTTCTACATTTCACTGAGCGGTATTCAAATATCCATTACAAAACCCGGTATGTAGGCTTCTGCGGTCGTCGCTAACCCTATGCTTTCGGTTTCCGGGTTGAAACCGTGTCGTTCTCGTAGCCGCGACCTTTTTGGCACGGAAACCAAGAATTTAACCCACTACAAAGATTTAAGACTTCAAGAAACTTGAGGATCATTCTCTTAGATATCCTTAATCACCAAATTAATTTCGTATTCCCGATATTCGGATGCACATGATTTAAGCCTAGCATAATTGCAAATTTATAAACCTCTGTAGTGGGATATTGGAGTGAAGTGCGCGTACTTGCATTTAATATTGTTTCTAATTATTAGAGTTGCTCAATTTGCGCCAACAGCCAGTGTCGGGCGTATAAAAGTTTACACAAAATAAATGATCAGAAATAAAATATAATACTACACAAAATAAATGATCAGAAATAAAATATATTACGTGTTCAAACATTTACCGTTTTAAGAGTCTTCCGTGAAATCACAAAGTGAATAATGTCTGTTAAATATCTGCAACATTAGATATGTTTCCACAGTTGTTTCGGCAAACCCAGTGCGGCGTGAGGGAAAAGTGTGATTATATGCAGAAAACGAACGTTCTACATCCAGTGACATATTTGCGTAACTAAAGTAATCTTTGAAACAACTTAACGGTTCTATTGACGCACTTTCACAGATTTGTTTTAATGTGCCAAAATCAGAATTTTTCTCTAAAACACTTTCAAACCTTTCTAGAACACAAATATTTTTGCGCTTCTACCGCGCATAGCTGTGCGTGAACATGTTACACTATTTGCAGAGATTCCACTAACAACATCGAAGGATTTTGTAATTTCTCTATTGCCTCTACTAGCCCGAAGTAATTGTTCTGAATAGTTTTTAAATCCGTTTTAACCTGACTATCTTGAAATTTCGACTGGCTTTCCTTGATAGCCGCGGCATCCTTTGAATCAAATTGTAAAACCACCTTTTTAATATTCTCAAAATATTTATGATAATAAAACGCGGCCTGTAACCATGTTCCCCAACGTGTAAGAATCAGGCATACGGCGGCACAGTCTGTGAAATTTGCGAATACGTTTTGGGGATTTGACAAACACTGCTTTTGTATGCGCTATTAAAACGTCTACCTTAGTATAACATTTTCTAATACTATCTGCCACATGACTGAAAGCATGAATTTTACACGTAATATGTAACAAACATAACCACAGTTTTCTATCTTTCAACTCCGATTCCATTCTTTTTTCAACATGTTCGCGAGTAGATGGCACAATTCTTTGTAACGATGCCCGACTTGGTAATTTGCAGTCCGAATATTTATTCCAAAAGAAGACATATGCTTCCTTATCTAGTAAATTAAATGGTAGATTACATGCAATAAAGGTAACACATAAATTAAATTTAAATTTTTCATAGTATCGTGTGCAATTTTTTTTGAAGAATGCTGTTTACTATTTACGTGACGCAGACAATCCCTTTTGGACCAACATATTAAAGGGATATTACAAACTACACATTGCACTTTAACGCCATCATAATTTAGGTCAGGCATTTCTGCTATAAGTTCTAAAACTTTGTCCAACATTGATCGTTTTCGCGACGTAGGCAACATTTTTAAAACAAACGTAGAACTACGAAATAGTATTTACGGCAGCGTACATGTATATACAACAGATCTGGTTAAGAATTGCAGTTACACTGAGGGTTGTATCGAACCTCCGCCACTGCCCGTTGGCGCTAGTGAGCAACCCTACTAATTATATTTTAAATTTTCAGTAGTTTTTAAAATTCACTATGTATTTACAGAATTTTAATTATTATTCGAATTCTTGTTAATTTATGTTATTAATTCTTTGTTTCCTAAAAAAGGCTCCACTAATATTCATTTATGTCGGGAATAATCAAAGTCACAAAGCAATAAAAATAAGTCTAAAACAATTTAAAAGAAAAGAATAAGAAAAGTTGAACTAAAGGAGGTAGAAAAAGTAGTTGCAGAGGGTTTTAGGAGAAGGACAAAAAACATCACTTAGAAAGAAAGGAAAGAGGATTTTAACGGGGAATTTTAAAATCGCACACACATGGAGTCTTACACCTCTAAGTAGTTTTTGATTGATTCATACATTGATTGTAAGTAGATTATTGAGAACAAAAAAAAGAAAAGTGATTATTTTTTAATTCTATATTTCATTGAAACATCTCACTACATTCTTTACATATTTGGTGAAAATGATTACGTAGTAAAGAAAGTGAAATTTCCTTAAAGTTTTATAGCAAAAATATTGACTAGTTTGTGTTTTTCTGGCTTTGATTGCTTCTGTTCTCTGATTTAGATTAGACTTAAAATATATTATAAATATACAAATTTTGGAAATAATGGTGTAAAAAAACGTTTACTTTCCTTTGTTATCTACACCAATATTCCATATTTGAGTAGCTATACGTATAGCTACTCAACTATACGTTTAGAAAGAATTTCAAATCATTTAATCTTCAAGGATTTTGTGAGGAAAACAACAAGCTAATTTATTATAGATATCGAAACCATATCAAAAAGGCAAACGTTCAAAATCTATATTTATAACTTACGGCTCACTTTATAATACGATCACTTGCTTCGCTCTTTTATCACCGATATTTCGCAGGAAGCGACTCGCTATAACGAAAGAAATCCCCAACTTAATTGTATTTAATGTTGCGTGGTGCAATAACTTAACTCCACGTTACACATGCATATTAAAATTAATGTTCTGTAAAGTCGAATTAATTGAGCAATTCCGCGATAGTGTTTCAAAACGGAGGGAAGAGCCTGCGTTGTATAATTATGCAAAATATATCTACGCGCGGATAGGTGTATAAGTATTAATAGGTTCGCGCTAAAGAAGTGAAGTAAATATTCGTAATTTGAGGAGACGTGCGATGATTGCGGATGCTCTCCGGAAAGTTTTGGAAATTAAAGGTTATGGTGAGAATACGGGAAGGAAGACATTGTATTTCATATGAACTTACATGGTATAATTAGTTTTTAATATTTTTCGAAATTTTTACTAAATGGTCTTTTGGAAAAAAGTTGTACACTTAAATCCAAATTAGGCCTCATTTGAGCACCTTACAGAAGTTCTGATTTTAGAAGTGGAATATGTTGCCTCGTCATACTGGGATTATTGTTGTTTGGAAAGTTTGGGGTTGAGCAGATTTGATAGATTTGGTTTTTTGATAGATTTGGTTTTTTTGTTGGTATGAAGTGTTCGAGGTGTGGCAATTTCATTATCGTTGTCCTCATCACTTTTTGATTCTAAAAGAAATTCAACGATTTTGAACTTCAAATTGAAAAGTTGCACGTTGTCTATGCGTCTCTACTCCCAAATTTTTGGCGATCAATTCGATACAAAATCAAAAAATTTGTTACCGTCAAACCAAAAAAATTAAAAATCGCGTTTAGAGTCCATTTGTCAGTGTTTGCATTGATCAATAACTTACCATAAGGCATATAAACTGAGATAAAGACTATTAGATGACATTGCCATAGGCACTACTGAGATGGGCATTTGGCTTTGACTGTTCACCAACGACATTGTAAGCAATTATAAACCAGGTGTCCATTAAAACGAACACTGAGTTGCAGGAGCATAGAATAAAACTATAGAACCGGTTAAAGGAGACAATGTTTTAATTAAAAATTCTTATGCATTGGTTGTTAATATAACATTCGTTCAGCTCTTGAACGTGAGGTACTACAATCAACAACCTTATAATAACTTTGCTTATGTTAAATGTACCATTTTGTTAGATATAATATTACCGTTTGATTTAATGTCTGTAATTGTTGTCCACATGTTCGGATATGTTCTTCTTAAGTAGCGTCCACTTAGGGTAGCCCAAAATTAGTGTAACGGGAAACTATACACACATGAAACTTTAACATTATTTTCTGCGTTTGTTTTTGAATCTGTACGTTATAATTACTGTAGAAACTACTAATAAACATATCACGTTTCTGTGCAATTCCGTGCGTTGCAAAACCAATTGTTAATATCTACAGATTAATTTAGATTATGACAAAGCAAATTATTGGTCTCAGTTGTCAAATTCTTACACCAATTTTACGCCACTCTATGTGAACGCAGCTTTACACTTTATAACTCTGTTACTTATTTAGTTCCTGAATTGGTTTCTGTGGGCTGAACAAATTTATATAATAAGTAACGCTGGCCACGAGCGGTACCGCGCATCGGCGTAGAATCAGTTCGGACCGAGAGGATAGTATCAGAAAATGTTATCCTGAGGTAGACGCTTTAATAGCGCATACCAAAGCAGTATTTGTTAAATCACCGAAACGTATTCGCGAATTTCACAGACTGTGCCCCCGTATACCAGAGCCACCAGAACCTATTCTAACTCGTTGGGGAACATGGTTGCAGGCCGCGGTTTATTATCATAAATATTTTGACAATATTAAGAACGTGGTTTTACAATTCGATACAAAGGAAGCTGCCGCTATCCAGAAAAGCCAGTCGGAATTTCAAGATAGTCAGGTTAAAATAGATTTAAAAATCATTCACGACAATTACTTCGGGCTAGCAGATGCAATAGAAAAATTACAAAATCCTGCGGTGCCTTTAGAATGTAAATAGTGCAACATGTTCACGCACAGCTATGCGCGATTGAAGACGCAAAAAATGTTTCTGTTCTAGAAAAATTTGAAAGTGTTTTTGAGAAAAATTCTGATTTTGGCACATTAAGACACATTTGTGAAGATGCGTCAACAGAATCGTTAACTTATTTGAAAGATTATTTTACTTACGCAAATATTACGTCACTAGATGTAGAACGTTTGTTCTCTGCATATAAACGCATTTTTCCCTCATGCCGTACTAGTTTTGCCGAAACAACAGTACATATTTCACTGTACAGGTCTGGCGTTGTAGGATGGCGAATTCCGGCGCTGTCCTAAGGTACTGTCGGACATCGTTCGGGAAAATTCAAGTTTCAATGCAACATGTAGTGGCGTAGCTCGTCTTAATTTTTAAATTATGTTAGCATAATAAAAGACGACTATAAAATAAAGTCTTGTATTTCTACCGCGCATCTGAAGCGTTCGCCATCCTATAACGCACAAACTGTATATATTGTTAATATAATAATAGTTATTGTAATTCTGTTATATTACGCTTCTTTAAAAATGAAGGTAATTGCTTTTCAGACAAGTAAGCCGAAAAAGTCTTAATCAGAAACTTTGGTATTTCATTTCAAAAATTTAATATTGTTCCTGTATTAATCACTCGAGTAACCAAAACTTGCGGACTCGCATAGGCGTCGGTATTACGGGTTAATATAAGAATACGAAAAATTCATAAATAAACTTACTTGCTAATTATTCAACAAATTAGAGGCATCAGGATGTGAACTACTGTAAACTTGCATCATTGCATATATTTCCACAGTTACTTCTTTAAACCTTGTGCGTCGACAAGAAAAAATATTCTTATACATAGAAAACGATCTCTCCACATCTAAGGAAGTTGCATTTGCATGTAGAAACTGTTTTTCAAAATCACTTAAAAGTTCACTATTCTTGCGCTTATTATAAACGGCCTCTAAAGTATTAAAATCTCGATTTTTCCTTAAAACATCTGCCAACTTTTGACTAGCGCATAATCCTGGCGTATCATTTAATGTGTGTAATTTATTTTTTACACTCTCCACTATGTCTAATGATTCCTGCAATGGCAATTCAGTACATTGTAGTTTTCTGATGGCATCTAGTAATACTGTATAATTGGTACATATTGTTGTTAAATCTTCTAAAGTTGAGGAATTTGAAATTCTCTTTGACTTTCTCTAATTGCTTTGGATTCATTTCGATTAAATCGCATTATAACTGATTGAATTTGTTGAAAATGGATTAAATAGTAAGAAGCTGCTGTTAGCCAAGTACCCCATCGCGTTAAAATTGGTTCAGGAGGTTCTGGAATACCTGGACAAAATTTACGAAATTCTTTTAAACATTTAGGAGATTTACGAAACACTGCTTTAGTACTTCCAATCATCCGATCAACGTTTCCGTAATGTTGTCGAACAACTTCACCAACTAAATGCAAAGCATGCAGCACGCAGGTTATATGTATTAAGTTAGGAAATATATGTTTTAAGGATCGTCCTACACTTAACATCGTTGCTGCACTATCTGTCGCAATCATCACAACTTGATCTTGGGCAATTTTAAATTTTTTCAAAGCGTTCATTATCACTTTTTGAATATTTTCCGCGGTACATTGTTGAACACGTTTGCAAGCTAACAAATATCGAGATGCTGTGTTCTCGCTAGATAAAACGCGAGCTATTACATTCACAATACTGTTTTTCTTTATATTGGTCGTCTCATCCACGGTAATCCATACTTTTTTGGAACACAAATCACGTTTACACACATTTTCTAGCATCTCTTTCATTCGCGGCAAATGATTCTGTAATTGTGTTTGTGAGGGTAATGGGTACTTTGGAACGTATTGTCGCCAAAACGTTTTAAAAGCTGCTTTTCTCACCAACGACAACGGAAGATTACAAGAGGTAAACATAATTAATAAATGTATGAGGAATAGTGTATAAGATATTTCAGTTCTTGCATTTCTCATATGCTTAATACCATTGACATGCCTCTGGCAATCAGTTCTGTCCAATGCAGCTAAACGAACATTGCATATTAAGCAAAAAGCTGCACTACCGTCATATTTTAAATTAGTAGTAAATCTATTACGAGGCATTGTTTTCTTAGGTATGTAAATATTAGTTCTATATGAAACGATACACTAATTATGTACTTGGTATAATACTACAACACACAAAAAACACCAGCTATATTTTCAAAAGCGACATGTGAGTACATAACCTTGACCGTTCGACTAATCTCTGCAACAGCTCAACCGGTACTAAAACGAAATCTCTCTCAGCGCGGTTTAACATGACTTATATTCAAGGTCGACACTACATGCCTGCTTCTCTACCGGTTTAGTTTATTTATGAATTTTTCGTATTCTTATATTAACCCGTAATACCGACGCCTATGCGAGTCCGCAAGTTTAGGTTACTCTATTAATCACTAACAATAACAAAGAAACACATTAATTAAGGCAATTAGTAATTTATTTCTTTATTTTAAGTTTTAAGTTATTTGAATACTTGAATATTATTTTTCGGAGAACAATTCGGTTACAGAAATACAGCTTCAACATACTTCCTTACCACCGCCATTGCGTATTCAACTATCATATACTTTTGTAGCAGTACAGTATTTACGTATTAGGTCTTAAGTCTTCTTGGTCGTATTTCTGATAACATACTGTGAAGATCTATTGCCACATATTTTTAACTCCCAGCTTTCACATTTAAATAAATCGTTGAACAAAACCTACAAACATCTTTAATATTTAGTAATCTGCACCATAAATTTAATATTAAATGTATCTTTACGCGATAACCAGAAATGGGTTGTTAACCTTACTGACATAGACATTCCGCTTGACGTCTTACGTTTTCGATCTGTTGGTGGTAAATCTGTCTTGCCTGTAGCACATTCCGATATATACGAATATAAGGGTAATGTCGATTTAGTAATTGATTGTAGAAATGTCTTGTCGATTTAGTAATTGATTGTAGAAATGTCACGAGTACCAGGATACCCCATATACTCACCAATTTCCTTCTAAATTTACAAGGTTTAGTTATCTGTATTTTATTGAATTTATAAAACCTTTTAAATAATGTCCACCTCTGGTTGCAAACGCTATTGAGAAGCGAATAGCAACTAGCGTTTGATTAAAGGAGAAACATGAGTGTTTGCATGACATGTGCATCTATTGGATATTTCGTTGCAAAAGTACCGAATGAAAAGGAACCTGAATGAAGTTAATTACTTTGGACGCTGCCAATATAATTAGAAAGAGGAGGTGCGCGTCAAAGAGACGCTTAATCAGCCAACGTGGTGAATGTGTTTTCTCTGAAACGGGAAATACCTCGATTTGATGCGTAAGCGGTATGTGTAGCTATATTCGTCACTATTTGTTAATGAGTAACAAAATAACGTCAATATTAATGTATTACTTTTGTTTTACCTTGTAAGGGTTCTTGGGTGCATTTGCAACTAAAACTGGAATAAATGGAATCGGATATTTTAACTTCCCTTCTATTTTAGGAGACACTGATTATAGGAAGACGGATTCTGTATGGAATCTAAATGTAATTCACAATTCAATTTCCGTTATGCTAATATTTGATAAACTTAGTCTTTAAGATTCATTTCTCAGCTAACTTATTACACTTTCAGTAAGTGACGTTTTTAGGAACATATCCATTCTGGATAGACGTGCTCCCGCTTAAAATTTAAGATGGAAATAGAATTCAATCTATCCAAATAACGCTTCCACTAACAAGAAATTATGAGGCTCTTATTAATAAATTGTTGGATTTGCGTTGGAACATTCTTCAGTTACTTATATATCCAAGAGGTTACCAATTGTTGAATTGGATGGCTACACATCTAGCACGATCATCTCCGACTATTATTTTTCGATCTATACATCAATGATATATATTGAGATGTTTTTCTGTACAATGAAAATATTAAATTAAATGATAATCAATTCCTTACATTAATATGTGTGTGGTGTGTGTGTCGTTTTATGTTCCTCTTCTGAATCCTGGTTTCCCTTTTTTCAGTAGTGGATGTTCGATATCCTCTTATAATAAACCCCTCTAGTCGTCTTTTTTGATTAAATTCTCTATCTTTAAAATGTAAGTTATTGAAAATAACACGGAACTTTAATTATCCCCCATAAAATAACATTAATGGAGTCTTTTTTTTAAGAAATAAAAGATTAATAATATAAATCATCAAAATGCCAGAATTCGAATAATAACCGAAAATAATCCAAATTCTACAAATGCCATATTAAATTATAATATACTACGAATATTGACATTAAATTAATTGAAATTAATGAATTGAAGAGTGAACGCATGCATTTCAGGTGGGATTTCCCACTACAATACATCCACTTCCTTCATAAAAATTTAAAATTATTAGGACGATTATGGATTGTGTCGAGTTTCAGTAGGGCCTAGACAGATCGTGTAAGTACAGCCCCGAAAACAATCTATTTTTAAACCTTATTAAATGTAATATTATATCCAGTATAGGTACCAGAAATAAATATGAATTACAATTATCTTACAGTTTATAGGTGAATGTCAACTGAAATTTCTGAAATTGGAGATCTGCTTGCCATCCACATGCAGACTCACTTTCCTCATTTTGTTTTCGAAGGGTTATCTTTTATTTAATGAGAAGCCTAGATCTTACGTTTTAGTTAAATTAAGTTTAAGCTTATTTGTAGCAAACCATTCGTCGACTTCATTCCTCACTACTGCTGCTTTCGATATTAGTGGCTCTTTTGTTCGATCTTTAATTACCACTGATGTATTGTCCGTATATGGGCAAACAGTCATTTTTATAAATGACCAATAAAAATGGTCCCAGGATTGACCGTTGGGGAATTCCACGCACTATCGGTAACATTGCAGATTTGCAATTATGCATGAATTACATGGATAACTGTTGGAAAGATAGGATACCAATAAAGCACATCTCCTTATTCCATAATAGGATAGCTTGTGCTATCAGCAATCTGTGATCCACAGTGTCAAAAGCTCGGCTAAGATCGCAGTATATTAATCGAATATATTCTTCGGAATCTAAGGAGGATATTTTCGTACTCAACTCCTCTCTCAAACCCTTCGCAGTTGACCTACGTTCACAGAAACCATGCTAGGCTTTGGTAGTGCAATTTTTTCTTTCTGGAAGATCTATCAATTTATAAGCGAGCACCAGCCCAAATATCTTGAACTTTGACTTCGCGTCGTGTCCCTTCTCGGCATACCACCTGCCCTTGTCACACTAATTCTTTTCAGAAAGCTTACAACAAGCCCCTTAGTATTTGCGATTCTATTGATATACATATTTCATTGTAGTTTGAGGACGTCTAAAATGTTTCCCCATTGCTATCTTTAAGGCACTTGACTACTATGTTTACCGATATGTTTTCCTATAACCGTCCGTATGTATTCTTAATTTCATAACTAATTATGTTAGGATCTTTTTTGGTTCGTCCCATTATTGTAGAAAGTATAAATAAAGTAAAGAACTAAGTGTAATGTTAGGATACGAAAAATTCAATATTTCAATTTAGTGCTAACATTGAAGAATATTTTCCATGACGCTAAAATGGTGTAACAAAAACATGAGAAATTATTACCGTAGTATAAAATATAAAATATTTCGCTACATACGTTCCCGAAAAATTTTCACGCAAAATTTTAGGAAGCGGCGTTAAAAAATATGATCGCCATTTTAACACATATTTTACTCTTTTGTTGTGCGGAAGGGAGTTTGCAATTTTTTTTCTCAACGAGATACGGTAATCGAATATAATAGAGACAGATATTACTCAAAAATATATCCAACGCAGTACTGAGTCGCAGTGGCTCCCCTCCGCAAAAAAAAGAAAAATAAAAATGACAAATGCATCCGCACATTCCTAAAAAGCTCAATTTATTATCCAAACAAACGAAACCGGTGGCGGAATAAAGCCACAATAACTCATCTTTAGGACAATAAAACGCTTTTGTTCGACTCTCTTCGACGCATTATGATATTTCTTATGCAGATTCCTGCACACTGAAAATGTACCGCAATTCTCTATAGCTCGAGATGTCAAAATTATTTCGATATTCCGATCTTTGTCCCTCGATTCCGCAAGAATTTTACCTCTTTTATGCTTAAATAATGTATGCGATGCGAGAATTATTTTTTGAATAGCTCGCAGACTCGTTTTGGATATCGTTAGTGGTGGTATAAACGACAAAAAGTGAAAATATATAGCGGCCATTAATCCGATGGTAAAAACAAAGCGTGGAGCTTATACGTACCCAGCAGGATAGTCCCTAGCTTCGGTTGTAAATTTGAATTTATATGAAAGGATCGTCGCATTGCATCGTCGTTTCAAAATCAGTTTCGCTAGTTGGGCCGGCAGGAATGAATTTGGTTCTCTCTCCCGATCCCTATACGTGTGCGGGTTTATACGCGTGTATATTATAAGCTATTATAGTCCTCGGCTCTGGTTAACTGTCGGATGTCAAATATATCGGGGCGTAAAACGATTTGAATTGAAAGGAATTATTGAACCATATACAGTGATACGTGCAATGAGGCTTTGTTTTTTATCATGACAATAGCATAATAGCGTTATTTTTCCTCAAATAAAATAGGTCATATATAACCTAAACTCATTTAGCTAACACTAAAATATCGGCACACTCCACACCACATTATTTGATTAATTCGGAACAATTGTTTTGGGGATTCGTGGTTTGTCACACTATCCCACAGTTCCTGCAATCATTACTAAACTAATTTATTTAATAAGGAATTAACAATCTTTTCGCATATATCGTTAAAATACTGCTAATACTTAATTTCTTAGACATTCTCGTGATACTCCTTTACGTGTGGTGGCGGCCCTATTGGGTATATAACCTTTTGCAACTTGTCATAACCTCAAGAGGATTTTAGTGTGTAAATGTAAAGCCATGGAACGCACATATGTGTGTACCATAGCTTTGCTACTATCATCCCCTCACCGTCTACATTAGACAGTTCTAAATGAGCTCTAGAATTAACACTAACGGTAATATGATAATATACAGGATGCTGAAATAATGCGTCGGTGTTCTGTTTCTCAGTCGCTATTGAAGGTATGAGGTTAAAATTTTCAGCAAGTATTTAAGAAAACAAATATGCACATTCCAAAATTATTTTCAATCATACATGCTATTCCAAAAAAGAGTATCAACGGTCAGCTCATTTTGTTTGATGGAACACCCCCGACGTTTTTACAGTTTTTTTATGCCTATCGATAGTCCCTATTTATGTTGCAAATGTTAGCGACATCAAATCATAGGTTGCCGAATACCAATATAAAAAAGGAAAAAATTGGTTATTTCATACTTCTACTTAAAAAATGGCCCTATTCGCAAACATGAAGTTCAACAAATAATATTTGTACTCTGCTTCTGCTAAGGCTTCGGCAATTCATTGTTGTATGTTTCGTGCTGCAATATTATACAGGGCGTTCAAAATTATTATTTCAATATGGACAATTTCACGGTTATTTTTCTCAATGATTTCAAACGGAACAACCTATATATTATGTTTCCATATTATAGAAAATTAAATTCCACATCAATTAGAATAAGGGTTCCTTATACCTATCTGCCGTCGTTTTATATATATTTTATTCAAAAAGTCAGTAAATAATAATAAATAAATTTAATGACAACCAGAACACGCAACCAGCATAATGTACAACACTAAAAATAAACACAAGAGAAAAAATAACAGGGCGCTACAATATCTTTGTAAATAACGCAAACTGAACAACAAATAAAATTACGAACTAAGGATGAAAAGTAAATAAAAAAAACAGGAAAGAATTACAACGAATATTTGAAATGTTGCCCATTCTTTTCCAAACATTTATCTATTCAATCCAGAAATTCTCTTTGGACTCTATGAAGCATGTCCACTGTTACACTTCGAAAGGCGTTGACAATTCTTTCGCCCATATTTTGTTGGTAGTTCCTTAAAGACCAATCCTTTTACATAACCCCACAATAAATAGTCGACTTTCTGGGGAATAGTAATGACAATTGTGTCTGCTCACTATACCAGTTTTATGTAAAGCTGATTCGTCGGAAAATAAAACTTTATTAAAAAATTCTCCATTTTCCCGTATCTTTTGCCAGACCCAGTTGCAAAATTCTATCCTTCATTGAAAATCCACCTCATATAATTCTTGATGTAAATGAATATGGTAAGCATGGCACTTATTCCTTTTTAAAATTCTTTGGACAGATCTTTTACTTACATATATCTGTTGCTTCACTAATACTCTTCTGACTGTGAGGATCTTCAGTTACTTTCAATAGAACTCTTAATTCATTTTCTTCACGTGTAGCTCTCCTAATTCTAACCTTCTTTAGGTATGCAACGTTTCCCGTTTCCGAAAATCTGTTTAAAAGTTTCCGAAAGCTGCTCTTTGGGTCTCTGGCTCGTTCCGAATAGCGTTGATGGTATATTCTACTTGCTAAAAACAGTTTTTGTGTGCTTCACCCAGCACAAAGGTTATGTCAATAAGTTCATTTTTACTGAAATTCATCATTAATGACAAAAATGTTGTTAGTGCAACAACATACAATATCAACTGGTGGACATTTTAAAAATTACAGCAGCGAATGTTAGCAACAAAACACCACACCGCATACCACAAAAATTTTTAAATTATAGCAATTTTTTGTAAGCTTAAATACATGTTATTAAATATCTCTAAAACGACGCAGATAGGTACAAGGAACCCTTATATTAATTGATGTGAAATTTAATTTTTTATAATATGGAGACATAATATGCAGGCTGTTCCATTTGAAATTATTGAGAAAAATACCCATATTGAAAAAATAATTTTGAACGCCCTGTTTAGCAGCACGAAACTTACAACAATGAATTGCCGAAGCCTTAGTACGAGGGATGATCGTAAAATAAGCGTCCCAAAGCCCTACAGCAGCAATAAGACGTGTTAGGCGAAATCCGACAACATTGGCGTATGCAGCAGCTCTCCCACTCTATAGACGTACCACTCCCGTCTCGCAACGCCCCTCAGTGTTAGCTAAGCAGTCGTCCGAGATGGAACTCCCGATCGCCGCTACCGCCAGGTGCAAAATTCGCGCTGTGATACGTTTTTTAAACGCGAAAGGGGTTTCATCTATAGATATTCATCGTCAATTAACCGAAGTTTATGGAGAAAAGTGTATAGCTGTTCAACACGTCCGCAAATGGCGTAGGGAATTCACAGGAGGTCGGGCGGAAATTCACGATGAAGAGCGGAGCGGAAGACCATCAGTTTCAGAAGAAATCGTTGAAAAGGTCGAGAGCATACTGCTTGAAGATCGGAGGGTCACCATTCGTCAACTTGCTCTTCGGATTCCTGAGGTATTCAACATCACAACTGAAAAGATTTTGACTGGCGGCAGAATTTTACGACATGGGGATACAGAATTTGGAGCACCGTCTGCAAAAATGCTTGGATAGAAATGGCGATTATGTCGAAAAATAGCTTAAGCTTTTACCTTTAAAACGATGTGTAATGTTAAGGAAATAAAGAATGCTGTCTATTTTTAAAAAATATGGGAACCTTATTTTACGATAATCCCTCCTAGAAATAGAGTACAAATATTATTTGTTGAACTCCGTGTTTGCGAATGTAGCGATTTTTCAGGTGGAAGTATGAAATAGAAAATTTATTTCTTTTTAATATTGTAACTCGGCAACCTACGATTGGATGTCGCTAATATGTTCAACATGAATAGATCGATACCATCGATAGGCATAAAAGACTGCACAAATATACGGGATGTTCCATTAAAAAAAATGAGCTGATCAACGATACTCTTTTTTGGGAGACCTTTTGTAATTGAAAATAATTTTAGAATGTGCATATTCTCCTCTTAAATACTTACTGAAAATTTTAACCCAATATCTTCAATAGCAACTGAGAAACAGAAGACCGACACATTATTGCAGGACCCTGCATAAATATATTATGGGCCTGCCAATTCGTCTGAATTATAGGAACATGACTCAAGTTTGAGTGAAAGATACCAAGGAGGGAAGTCCGAAAAGTTTCAAGGCTCAACATGAGAAGATAGTATTACTCGCTGAAATATTCTGGTAATATAATTGCGAATGGGTTGAAAGATACTTTTGAAAATTTCAGCCGTGTTGGACGCTCAGTTGTTGCTTAACAGTCGTTTGTGTCTGTCGATGTTAGTGTTGATATAAAAATGGAAAAGCCAAATATCGAGCCATCATTGAATTCTTGCATTTGAAAAGCAATACGCCTACGCAAATTAAAGTCAGAGTGGACGTTGTTTACGGGGATTTTGCACCAACACTTGCCACAGTGAAATTTTGGGCAGCTGAATTTAAACATGGTCGCACCATTTGACGAGGAACGTTCGAGACTGCCAAAAATGTGTTTTTCATTTATTCACTGAATTCGAATGAACATCTCCAAAAACCTGTTAAAGCAGCTTTTGCTTAAGCAAAATTCTGACCTATTGGTCAGAATTTTGCCGTTGATTAATACATCTAGATGAAACTTACAAGGAGACCATGTTGAAAAAGAAACCTGAATTTGACAAAAAAGTACTTGTCTTACTGTGTTAGGGTGGAATTTTTTTAGACTACCTTCATAATAAAACTAATGGCAGTTTTTGTATGTGTATCAATACTATGTGTCAGTTATATTTGTTGTAGAACAAATAAAATGAATTTATCAGCTCATTTAACATTATCGTTATATTTTCTTTTGATCTTTATTTAATAACAAAGTAATTGTGTATTTTTATGTTGGAGAAACGTGTGCATAATTACCAAATACAAAAACAACATTGGACGGCCTAGGACGTGGACTGAGAGTGACATAAACATTATAAGGAGAAAGGGAAGAGGCTAAAATGATTGCTAGAGGAAGAAGGATATGGCGCATTTTCGTAGAGTTAAAAACAAGAAGAAATCTCGACACTTACGGGAAGAGGAGGAATAATTTGTGATGATGATAATAATAGCAAAATAAAATATCGCTACCATGTACACACCATATATCTATAAAGGAAGTCGTTTAAGCCAAGAATAATTAATTAAAGTTGTTCTTATCTGCAGAGATTGTGTGTGTTCTCCTAAATTAATTTTCCTCTGAAACTTTAAGAGGCTATCTTAAATGTCAACAAAACTTTGAATAGTGTCTGGTAGAGTTCTACTGTCAGTTCAATCTTTCAAGTGAAACATTCATTAAATTAAGGCGTTTACCAAAAGTATTATTATTAATAATAATAAGTAGTATATTCTAAAGTTAACGCGTCTTATTTCGTTTCAATATTGTGTAACGTAAATAACAACTGTACGTAGAAAAGCTCCAGATCTAGAAATGGTTTCAAACGTTATTTCCACCTATTATGCTGAAATCGATATGTAGTTAAAGAAAGTAATACATCAGTACGTGCCAATGACAAAGCATTCTTATAGATTATCTCAACAAAACATACATGAAACTCTAGAACCAACAATTTTAGATTAGACTCGCGATACTTTTTTTCCAAAGATTTCTCTTTCACATATTTTCGTTATTAGTGATTTCTATTTATTAACATGATCATGGACAAGCGTACAGGTGTAAATAAACGTAGGAAGAACGCGGTAATAAGATTTTCAAGGTAGGTGCGTGTACAAGCGGAAGAAGCAGCTACAGCAGTAAACCAATCGCTTTTTCTTTGTGCTTTATTTTTTCCTTCTAATTCTATCTTCGTCTTTGTAATGTTGACGTTCCCCAAGTTGTACATGTAACTTTTTAATTTAATTTAATCTGAAAATAGAAGAAAAACACGTGTCTGGTGACCGCTAAGTCTCCAGTGTTTTGAGTTAAATTTATCGCTGGTCAGAGACGGATTAGATGAGGGAGTCAAGTTTTAGGAATAATAATCTTGAAGTTTCGAAGATGTTTTTGTTTGCAAGGCATCATTTAGAAGAGAGCTAAGTTAACTTGAATATACTTTTCAGGAGCATATAAGCTTTAATACGGAAATAGAACAGAACAAAACAACTGAATCTTCAATACAAACACGTTTAAAATATTACCCAAAGTATTCAAATCATCAATACTTAGCGTAAGTAGTTTTTTATTTAGATAGGGAAATAGTAAGATATTGTCAATCATATGTTAGAGGTACATATACTGGTTGGTCAGTAGCGACCCGAACGCTATAGTTCAATGCTGCACTGCGAGACTGTAACACGCAGCAGCTTTTTATCCAAACGTGAATGAGTGATAAAAAAAAAGATTTTTAATCTCTTTTTAACATATATAAACAACTAACAAATGATTGAATTAGGGTTTTTGCCATTTTCTAAAAGGCATTGTTAATTTTTGTATATATAAAGTTATTTCGAATGAATAGATTCAGCTACTTAGACCTGCACTAAAAAAAAAAGATAATACAAACAGGTAATAAAAGTGATTTTAGTAAGCTCTATCACGGCGTTAACAAGTTTTATTAAAATACTGTTATCTTTTAACATTTGATGCATGCTATTTGCAGTACATTTTTATACCTCTATCCATTTTGTTGGGAGTAACAGTTTACTTAGAGTTAATTTAGTGCAATGTATTAACTACTTGGATAGATTGGGCTAAGTATTCGGGTGTTCTAAATTGGAGATCCACGTAGATACCCCACATTAGGTGTGGAACATGTTTGCGAAAGCAAAAAACGCAATATTGTCGTTGGTGTGGAGAGAGTTAGACATGAACATAAAATTACTATTATATAAGACATGTCTAAGACCAGTAATTACATATGGAGCATTCCCATGGGCTACAATGGCTCTAAGCCATCTTAAGAAAGTGGAAGTTCTTCAAAACCCAGTACTAAGACAAAGAATTGGAGCCAGATGGTTCATTAGAAATGTACCGCTGAAAAGTGACTTGAAGATTCTGACTCTACAATATAATCTACGAGAATTGGCAAAACGTGCATGGCAGCGAGCTAGCGTGACCGACAACCCCCTTCTGGCAAGAGTTGTGTGAGATCCCCACCATCACCCACTGTTCCGTCACTGAGTCACCAGGATATTTGACATTGTTCCTATTGAGGATGAGGATTGGAAGGATAATAGGAAGTGCCATTTGGAAGTCCTCGCCTAGTTGGAGAAGAGTACGGGAAAACAACACTATCCAGAGGATGAAGTCTAGGCCGCTAACAAAGAAGATAAAAGAGCTCAAAGGCGTAAGCCTAGCTTTAGGGAGAAATGAAGATCGCAGGATTAACTACCAAGTAAATGAAAACGTAAATATTGTACATACGCGGTTGAGTCGTCTATTTTCACAAGATATAGAACACAAAATGTCAAAAGTGATATCATCGTCATCTCAGTTAGTAGTACACTTTTCCTTGTATTGACAATATATTTATGTCGAGAATTGATATAACTAACTAAAATAATAGCATGAGAAAGTATTGTCTGACATTTGCAGGATACATCCTCTATAATTTTTATACAATTTTCACCTTTTGTGAACCATTAGGAAACCTCATCATAATACTAATTTATTATAATGTTTTATGTATTATTTAAGATTAATGAAGAACAATTCAATAAATAAAGCTTTCTTTTGGAAATGGCATAGATATATCATCACTCATGAATCTATACAGGCCCAGTAATCTATTCCAATACCTTCATGTTTTTCAAATTTTGTAATAAGGCGAAATAATTTTATGCATTTCAAGTAAATATAATCTTAATTGATCTAGATCCAAAATAGATGACAGCCTCATTGCTCTCATCTATTTTGGAGTTTAGACAAAGAGATTCGTCTAAGATTTTAAATTAATCTCGAAGGTGGTCACTCCTACACTGATACTGATGAGATTAACCCGTCATATTTTAAGCGGAATAGGGACATTTTCTTGAAAAACCACTTGCTGTAGCTTAATACAAAGTTGTTGCAATTTCAGAGTTGTAAATAATGTAATTTAAAGTTAAAATTATCATCTAAAATAAAATTATTTGATTCTTTTATTTAAAAAAAGTTGTACAGCAAAGAAACTTTTGAATTTAACTGAAGTTTATTTGTACATTTGCACCTTTATTCAGTCTCTTAAGCCACCCCTGAGCATCTTTTTCCTGCAGGAAGCTTTCTGTAAACTAAATTGTGTAATCAATACCGCAAACCAATAATGAAACTTCATCGAATCAAGGCAATCTCGGAACAAAATAAAACCACACTTTTTATTGCGTTGTTAGATGAACCAATGTGTAACATAACACAAGCAACTTATTGGATTTTCGTAATTTGTTATTTGATTCTTCGAGTGCTTTTTCGTGCTTTATATCGAAGATAGAAAACGGCCACCCTCAAAATTTATTATACCAAGTGTAAAGTAACTAGCCGAGAACAAAATTGGAAACTGCGCGGCTAATTCCAGTTTCAATTTAATTCAACGTTGGAAGATTATCCAGTATCATGTCCAAACATAAATTACTAATAACACGGAAAATATATTGCAGATTGCGTAAATTAGAGACACGCCAGTCGTCTTCTAATTAAGCAAGAAATTTGTAATATATGAGAGATTATAATTGCCGTGCTCGAAAGAAGAAAGATGAAAGAACGGGTACAGCAAAACATGTCGGGCAAATTGGGGAGCGATGAAACGCAAGAGCCTGAAATATGAGAGGGCGGACATATGTGTGGATGCGTCTCAGTGTGCGTGTATTTATGAATAATGAGAAAAAGGTGCATCTTTGAACACCAGAGAACGTTAACTACACGATGTATATCTTAGATAATGCTCTATGCCGTAATTATAAATTACAATTTTGATGCATGGTAATCATTCTAAGAAGGAAATAGAAAGAGGCAATATGTGTAGATATAAACGTACAGTAAACAATGAAAGTATCTGTGTGAAAAAGGGGAAAAAATGCAGAATTCAAACACTAAGAGAAATACTAAAGAATTGGAGTAGGTGATGAATAAGATAGTAGGAAAGTTATACATTAATTTCCGAAATCCGTATGCCTTGGCGGTGAGCTGAGACATTCCGTCTGCTGGAAACACACGCACACGGATAAATATCTCAATGGCCTCACACACCATCATTCAGCCCAAAAACGCGGTGTTATCAATTCTCTTATTCAAAGGGCCATTTCCATATCTGAACCCAATTCGCTTCAACCACAACACCGAAACTCTGATTCGCGATAATTATTCTAGGAAAGATATTTAAACTACCATTAACTGCTACACCGACCCTTATCTACAACAACTCCCCTCATCTAACACAAATTGTCATAAGCAACTACCCTATATTCAAGGTGTCACCAATTGCATCAGCAAGATTCTCTTCAGAAACAATGTAAAAACCATCTTCAAATCCCATCCCAAACTTTCAGACTGCTTTCCCATCAATGACCTCAAGCATTTGGAAATCCCTGGCATCTACCAGATTCCATATTCGTGCCGTAGTGTATAACACCAGTGAAACAAAGCGATCGGTCAGCACTTGTGTTACTGAGTACGAACGTTGCCGGCCACCAAATCTAACTCAACTCTACTCGCACCTTGTCTCGCAATCCTCGCGAATCTACAGAGATCTCCAAACATCACAACAATTTAAATCATGAAAGCTACCCGTGGAAATTGCAACCGAATAAACTTTGTACTGTAATATTTCCGCTCCATTGACCTAAAACGACCCCTATGTAAAACCCTCCGGAATGAATAGCCCCCAGTCAGCGTGCAGTAACAGCCCTGAAGATGTTCCATAGATGTGAGGACGAAACGTCGGCAGAAGCTACGACAATGACGAAGTTATAACCCGGAACCCATTTTGCAATGAACCTTGCATCTTTGAATAGTTTTACATTGATAATTTGAAAATTGTGTTTAGTAGATCCTTTTCAATAGTGACATATCGGTATTTTGCTCCTATTTGGTGGTAGTACTGTTCATAAGAAACCAACATTTAATAAACATTACTTTACTTAAAATAGCAAGTCAATGCCTACTACAGTGGAAAATATTTTCCTGACCATTCAAGTACTGTATAAAATATACACTAGTTGAAATAAAGAAAAATTGAAATTGAAATTGAAATTGTCTCTTATATAAATTTCTTGCACGATGTTATGAATTCAGAAACTTTAGAACTATATTATTGAATTTATTGCTGTGGTTGCGCAACAAATTGTACAATAATTTAAAGCATATTATCTTCTGTTAAAGCAGTTTGCCCTATAAATTTTATACCATCTATCCTTACTTAGCGCAAAGCTTAAATATTTCCAGCTGTACAAGGGCAGTGTTCATTATATTCCACTTCGTCGTAATTGCAGCCAAATTCACCGAATATTAAAAGTAGGTACTTACGTGGTCCATGCATCGTCCTATTTATTAAGTCAAAGTATAATATATGTTGCATCGCTGGATTCGCCTTTCAATTACCTTTCCAGAAATGTAAAAATATAGAGGGTTTTATTTAAAATAAGAAAATTGACTTCACTTCCGGTGAAACAGGAAATGCAATTGAAGTACTGGTAACGGCAAAAGATAGTACACAAAAAATATAAATCGACCTAATTTTGCTAACAACTCTAATTTCTGTCATTCAAAAGTTGGCAGGGGGGACTTTAGGGACCTGTATAGTATGAATAATTGAATAATAATTTTATTAAGCTTCTCTCAAGGTAAGTATTTGAAATAAAAAAAGCACTTCCCAAATTGAGACTAGCCTAATATGGGGAGTATGACTAATTTATAAAATTTTTATCATAGTGAATGAGTACGAAACGTTTGGTTCCTGGAAGATGCTTTGTACGATAGTTTTTCTCTGGTAACTATTCGTATCTGTAAATTTAACATATTCATAAACAGGAAACAATTTTTCTAATGTGCAAAATTGCTGGTAGAACTGTAAAGATTCCTAATATGGGGATTACCAAGTTAGGGATTTGTCGGGTCCCCATAATAGGATTCACTCGTTGGTTGAGGTAGCAACGTGACATTCCACATAAATTCATAACCTAGAAACGGACCCATTCACAGATAGAGCCATATGATCCCGGAATTACAACTCTATTGTATAAATTTTGTCATTTCAAATTACTCTATAATGCATTGACAGATAGCACCGCGCCTTCTAGGGTAATTCCCCGTACTAGGTGACTTTCATTTACTAAAGCAATAATCTTAAGTATTTCAAATAATGTAAACTAAAAATGGTTCGAAGTAATTCAAATCAAAAGAATAGTTTTGGAGCGTGGCTACTTTTGCGATTAGTGCGTAAAAACAACCATCGCTCTACAAAATAATCAACAAAACGTATAAAGATTAAGATAATCCATGAGTTTTAACTACTACACGCTGGGAAACGTTTACCTGTATCAAAGCTGTCCGCCTTAATTCAATACAATTACTGTTTCAATTATCCGCAATGCAATAACTGTTTTAAATCAAAAAAAAAATATTTTCTTAGTTTCTTTCTCCGCTCAAGAGAAGTGTGTACTTGTAATGAAATAATTGCATTTCTTTGTTTTAGACATTTGCTAACATGATTCACGAAAATCTTAAAGAAAGCGATTCTTAGTATAAGTAAATGGCCATTATAACACAAAACAATATTTTCTTAAGGATAGTAAATGGTTTTCTTAATTCCAGAAAGCGTTTAGGTATTGTTCATAAATCAATAGTTTCATTTTCTTAAAATAAAGCATTTTTTACTTAGAGTTCTTGAAATGCATATTGTTTATATGCACATTATTAATTGCACTTACCTTGTTTATAACAGTACGACTTATCCATACATAATGCAGTAAATTATTCACATTGCTTGCGATTTTAAAAAGGCTAAAGTGGAGGTTATCTACAGAATAATGTTCAAACAAAAGTGAACTTAATGTAGAAATACACATAAAAAAAGTGTCTAGAAACAATAACCAAGACAGATAATGCTAATAAATAGGTCCTGATATTGACGGAATCACCACCGGCAAAAACAATATGAGAACAGAAAAGCATTAAAGCTCCTTGCTCTTGCCTACATTGCTCTTACATCTCTCAGTTTATGCCAATAGTTTTCAAAAACAGCAACTGAAATATTACCTGGCCCCACGTAGTGCCAGTCGTTATAGTCATGCCATCCTAGAGAGTAGTGAATAGAAAAACCGGAATATAGATGGCTTAGTTAGCCATGCAACGATATAGCCGTCTTGATATAATACAAAAATACACAGGGTCATAATTTTATCACAAAGGCTTCTGTTTTCGAGTACATCTAGTTCATAATGCATTTCTTTGGCGCACGATTCTAGTGTTTCAGTGTAACCGTACTGAAAAAACTCTTACTCACAAGAAATATATTCAGTTGCTATATCCCAAAACCGTTCTATTTTACTGTACATACAAATCTGCACGAGACTAATTTAAAAATCCCTTTAATGTTAATCGTCGGATTCCTGCGGTTCATTAGGCACAGGTAATTTTACGGATCCGCGCAAATAAGTTCACATGCGAATAAATTTTCCTTTATGACGAGAAATGGACTGGATTTGCGTTTTCCGCGCCCGCCGACAAATAACAAATCTCTTATCGCGTTCGGTCTGTACATACGCGTACAGAAGACCTTATATGGTCCATTAGTTCGTACATCACGTTGAAATATGGTTCGGTGCCGGATAAATATGTTTCATAGCGTGTTTTACTTGTACGTAAGTAAATATGAGGGCGTTAGGCGTGAACACGAATAAATCACGTTTTGAAATTTAAAATGCGAGGGAGATTTTGCAAGGAAAGTGTTAAAAAAAATCACCTTAAACTCAAATAACAAATCATCATAGTTGTCGAATTTTTTCTTTTATATCGTGCAGTATGCATGCAGCCCAACAGGGTTTTAAATTTATTTGTCAGTCATAACAGCTTAAGTCTTTGGTGTGTACATACGAGGTGTGGCAATTAAATAACCGGACTGGTGCTACTATTGGCAAACAGCGAGCACGCCACGGCAGGTTTGAACATATATGTGCTTCTAGATGTTTCCCCCACCCTGAGCTCGATGGGCGCGGTTGTACGTCGCTCAGTCTCGCTGTAGCAATCATCCTTACGCTAGCGTCGCGTCGGAAAAACGCAGAGTGTTCAGATCGAGCAACGAGTTAACCTCAAGTTTCTTCTGAAACACGAGGTTCTAACTACCCTTCGTGAACGAGTGGGAAGACGAAGACCCGATTTGTGGAAGAGCAAATCCGGGATGCTCCACCAAGACAATGCGCCAGCCCATTCCGCCTTGTCTGTGAAGACGTTCTTTGCGAAATCCGGCATCATCGTGTTGGACCACCCACCGTACTCGCCCGACCTGGCCCCCTGTAACTTTTTTTTTATTTTCTAAGGTAAAATCGGAGCTTAAGGGGACAAGATTTGACAGTGTGGAAGCGGTGAAAGCGAAACCCACGGAGGTTCTCAACAAGTTGACAGAAACTTCCAGCACTGCTTTCGATAGTGGAAAATTCGTATGGAGCGTTGTAGGGATCGGCAAGGAGAGTACATTGAAGGGATAAACTTTGTAATGTAATTGGTGATCAATAAAATGTTTTGTAGCACCAGTCCGGTTATTTAATTGCCACACCTCGTATATTGCATTCCACGGCTTTGGTTCTATCACTCCTTGCTGTAAAGCATTCACAGCAGTTAATTACCTCATAACATGCAAAATGTGGCTCAATAGAATTACTAGAGATTACTAGAATAATTTTTGTGTTTCAGATGTTCAGTTACCATTACAGTTCCCGTTTCAAATGCCATCAAAACTGCTTGAAAGGCTTAATCTGAGGAACATTCGTAGCTTATCTGCCTTTTTCTGTAAAATTGATTTCCAACTCATTTATTCCTATCATTGGCATTATGTGCACTGGGCATGATAGATGAGACTAGATTGAGCATCTGCACGTTTATCTATTAATTTTTTTGTGTGTGATGTTTTTGTAAATATGTTCTGGGAAGGCAAATAGTTAACTAATGTGGTCTAGTCAAAGTTGTAACTCAAACTACTTAAGAATTTGTGGCAGGTTAGACGCTGTGGGGAATGCTTCACTGCGCTTCACCCATTACGGCGATGGGATGATAGTAACAAAGATTCCTGAGGATATGAGACGCTTTAAGCTCATATACCCCGTTTGGTAATCAAAAAATGCGTCCATTTCACCCAGAACTGTTTTCCATGCTATCTAAAGCTGAAAATCCATTCTCTTCATTCATTCGGTGGAAATTTCCTTTCACTCCTCTTTCTAAACTGTTTGTCTAAATTCGATCTATATTTAGTCGCTCATACTACAATAGCCTTGTTCAAGAACCAGAAAACACCGGCCAATTCTAAACAATTGACACTATGTTCCACAATATCCCCCGCGACTATAATAGCCCATAACAGCTTTTCAGTGTACACATAACACGACTATTTACGCAAATTGTCGTAAATAATAAACCGCTGTTCATTAAAGTTTCGTGATTAAACTAAAATTTAATTAATAGTTGCCGATCCAGAATGCACAAAACAATTAATTAGCGCCCTCTGATGGTAATATTATATCGTCCATTTTCGAGACGCGCCCATTTTGTGCGAAATTGCAAAACTGTGTGTTGTGCGTCAGAAAACACGGCGGCGCTAAATAATTGTCCTTTGTAATAATTTCTCTGACGTTGAAAATGCAGCGGCGCGAAAAGCGAGAGCAAACAATAGAATTTCACGTATCCCCGGATAAGCTAGTCGCCAGGACACTCATACTAGCGGGAAACAATATAACGGGGTATGTATGTATATACTTCACGTAAGGGTGAGCTTACCGACTTAACCTTTAGACGACTTACGGATGCCGTGACAGTAAAATATTAAAAGAACAATGTCACTAGCCTTAGGACGACAATAAAATTGTACGGTAGCAAATAGATGAAGTCATAAAATGCCAATGTAAGCATGGAATTAGATTGTTTGCGTGGATGTGGAATTTTTTACATGTATTAGATTACAATGTATTTTAAGGTAAAGGTGAGACGGACTACATTTCTTTTGCAATCCATTACCCAAAGCAATTCATTCATATATAATTGAAATTTGTTGCCAAGATATGATTTCTAATGTATCTACTGTTCTGTTTTCCAATCTTTCCAACTTTGTCATTGCTAGTTAGTATTATACAGATCCAAACAATTATAGGAGAGCCAAACAAGTTAAGTGAATTATATTATCCTTCATGTATTTCTGCGTTACATTTTATAAAAAATAGTAAAAAAAAACCTAGAAATAGAATTGCGTTATTGTACCATGTGCTTCTACGATCGCATATTAGGCAAATAATTACCTCTAAAACTTAGGGCTTTCATGTATTGTATTACATTACGCCGTATTTAGGAGGTTGTATGTTCGTCGATGTATAAAAAATGGTGCTGTAGGTATCCGAAAAAACTGAGATCTGGATATCCGGATCCAAAACTATCCGGACATTCGGATCCTACGATCCGCATCCACTATCCGATTCCCGGATCCGAATCAGCTCTCCGGATCCATTATGCGATTCTCTGATCCGGATCCGCTATTTGGTGCTCGGATCCGGATCCGCTATCCGGTCCTTGCATCCGGATCCGGTATCCTGTTCTCGGGTCCGGATCCGTTACTATTTTGCAATACAGACAGTGTTTAATAGAGAAAACATCGAATTTGTTATATGGAAAAAAGTGCAATAGTTTTTAAAATCCGTGCATCCGTGAGAACGGGACTGGATCCACGTTATCGAATAATGAATTCGATCGGATAAAGAATCCGAACTCAAGATTTCGAAAAACGGATCCAAATCCGAGGTTTTTGATAATGGATCCCGATCCGAAGTTTCGGGTAACGGAGCTAGATCCAAGGTTTCAAATAATGGATCCGGATCCGAGAATGCGAATAACGGATCCGGATCCGAGGTTTCGAATAGTGGATCCAAATCCGAGGTTTTGGATAATGGATCCGGATTACACCAAGATTCGGATATGCGGATTTACTATTTGGATCCAAAATTATCCGGATCCGGATAATAGCTCTAATAAAAAATTAGTAAGAATTAGTTTGAAAAGTAAATCATTTACCTGTCCAGACGATTTCAGTATTGAATACTAAATGCACGAACTAAATGTTTCCTGGCCTAGGCTTAGATCCAGATAGTATTGGTTATACACCAACAGATGTTGCAACGAAAACGTTTTCCTAGTAAATGATATGTTTCTATACAGTCAAATCATTGTCTATGTGTTCGCAATTCTCTGGGAATAAGGTGATTTATCTTTTTGGTCCAAATTTGCCAAATGTTTGGAAGGGTTGATCAACATACCTACGAACGCAGGTGTGTAACGTTACCGCCGATGTAACAAGGTCTCAGCGCTCTTCGATGACGTCACGCTGTGTAGGTGATGTATCGCCATGCACGATATTAGCCTAAGCGGTAAAGGAGTCGCTTTTTTTGCATTTCTTTTTAAAATTTTGAAGGGCTTCCGGTTTAAAGAGGATGCCAGTCGTCAATTGAGCCCCTCTTCGCATCCCATTCAATTTTATTTTGGAAAAGTGAGGTTTCAAAGCAAAAACCAAACACGTAACCGAGCACCGTTTTCGTGAAAGATGTATTTGTGGTTGATATTTAATCGACTAATTATTATTATTTCTAATTGTACATGTATTTGGACGAAACTGGGTTGAAATGATACAGTAATTGCAATTTTGTTCGAAATTTTGTTCAATTTCACGAGGAAATTTACAGATATGCTATTTAACCAGGGTCTTTAATTGCCTATTATGTGGCGTTTTACCTAATCTATCATTACTTTTTCCACAATAATTTTCAAGTAGGAATTTTTAAGTAGGAACAAAAATCCTATAACGCCTCCTATTCACAATACAGCTTTTCTTAAGAGGTCGTTCACTTACAGTATATACAATTTTTTTAGTTCTATTCCCACCGACTCGAAATGTTTATCACCAGCATCGTTCAGGTGTGCGATAAAGCAATATCTACGTCATAAATAGTAGTTTATGAATAATTTTGATTTAGTTTTTTTTCAACCTACAGTATTATTACTTTTTTTATTTTGTTTGCTAGATTGGGAATTACGGAATATTTGGTTTTAGGTTTTAGTTATGTATGTATATCTTTCAGTTTTATAATACTTTTTAGGATAACTTAGGTTATTCAGCTGAACCTCTCCTTAAGATTTCATAATTGTTAATTGCTTCTTCTCTTCTTCCATGTAACCATTATGTCTCTAAGTGTATTATGAAAAAAATAATTTTATTATTATTATTATTAGTATTTGTAGAACAAGTTATTATAATTGATGCAGTACGTACACTGCTGTAAATATGACTTTTACATATATCAGTATCCAACTGGCTATGTTGGGTGATATAATTTAAAATATACTGGATTTAGGCAGAACATTTATGATACACTTTTAAAAACTTCTCTTCGTGTTCAAAAATAATTTTGAATATAACGTAAGAATATAAAACTATTTGAACAATAAAATCACGTTTTTTATCAAACACAACGGATAGTCAGGAAATTGAGTTGGAATAGCATATTTTTTAAGCCTAGGATTTTTTAAACTTACAGTTATAGTTTCACCAGTCCTTGAATATGTAGCTGTTGAAAAATAAATAATATCTTCTTTTACAAAATGCAACTCACAAATAAAACAGCCGACGCCACAGTTTTTAGGCTACCCCATTTTTATCGTTTCAAAAAAGGTTTTATCGCTTATACAACACTAGAAAAACATTACAGGTATTACCAAAAAAGTACGGAAATATCACTACACAGTATTTTTTTAAATAAAACCAATGTAACTTGGATAAACCAATTCAAAATGCAGAGACGCGTTTATGACTGATCGTTCACCTAAAACAATATACGTCACAGCCTGTGGCAGCATCACAGGCTGACGTCAAAGTGCTTAGGCCTTCTGTATGTCGGAGGTAACGGTAATACTCTTATAGCCGAGCAATGCCCCCTGTAAATGGTGAAGCTGTTGGAAATATTTCGTTTACTTGCTCTTTCAACAATTATAATTATAAGAACACTACATAATTTATGGTAGTTTAATACAGAATGTTCCAACTATTCAAATAATTGTTGCAATTTGTGCAATCTAATATGGTAACTGCTAAAAATCGTTATACTAGCACTTTATTATACATACACTTGCACAATTATAGAAAAACACTTTCGTTTAAATTATAAACAGAAACGGCAAAATTGTATGGGATAACGTCAGCCGCAGCAGAGCATGTGATACAGGCCGTGATTATTTTAAGATCGAGGAATCAGTGAATGGTATGCATAAATTCCGGGTGATATTAAAAATAAACTGATTAAGTTGATGTAGTGTGCAGTAGAAACCCCGATTTAAATACACTAAACCAATTATTTGCACGAGAAATACAAAATGCAAATACAGCAGTACGGAATTAGTTTTTTCCAAAAACGTTTCGTAATCCGAAATTTCGTAACTGGAATCAAATGTTCTTATAAGAAATAAAGGCAATAAAGATAATCCGTTCCCATGATCAAAAAAATAATCAGTTTCATTTTATGTATTTTAAATCCAATTGAACGTATAGAAAATAAAGTTACGTAGCAAAATCCATAAAAACTCCTGAAGTTTGAAATTAAAAAAAAATAACTTCACTTACATACGTTATTTTTAAAAACGACTTTTTCCGGTGTATGGAAGACAGTGAGTACGAGGCGGCTTTTTATTTTATATTACAAAATTAGCGACGCGACAGATAAGAAATTGTTTGACCGTAGAACCTTCGGCTTTGTTCTTCGAAAAAGATTTTACACAAAGATAAAAGGAATTTCGGATAAAATAAGAACAATATTAATTATGAATTCAAGTCAGATGCGAAGCGGTGGAATAGTGGGAAGTTAACCACACAAACCATCGCATTATATTGTATATAACTAACTCTTTCTAGCATGTACATGAGTCGCGCGGAAATTCTGCCGAATCTGTAAAAGTTCTAAGCCGTGTTGCGTATCCGGAAGTACTTTTCTGTTTTAGAAACAAAAATTCATCCAAATTTTCTTCCGTACCCCGAAAATTCCATAAGATACTATTGTAAACCAAGGTACCACTGTATATGTATAAAATATAACTCTCTTATATCACATTTTAATTTTGTTCCGCTTAGAAGTTGTGAAGTTGAATGAACGTTTTCGATACTGAAAGATGTACTAACTTCAAAAAGAAGCCGTGCAGAAAATATAGAAGGGTCTCTTGTGGTAATAGCTAATTAATTTCTCTTATTTCCTACTTGAAATAAATTTATTGTATATGTACATATCTTCTATTTTAATTTATAATTAATATATGAATTTCGTTTAAATACATTTATAAAAACTTAGCGCCTGAAATATGCAGCATACACTTAGTGCGTCTCTGTATCACGTTTACGATTCGCGGCTCTGAGTCATATCCCTTACGATTTTGCCATTCACTGATTATAAATAATAGAAAGGTGAAACTCACACATATCAAACTGTGCCCTGAAATTTTGAACAGTACGTCACCACGTACGTCAAACGCTTGAAATCCAGGAAAACTTTCTATTCCTTTTGTACGTTTCTCGAACACCAATTCTCCTGCATTGTTTTACTCTGAAATCTTACCTAAACGAACAGATTCTTGTTAAAACCAATTTTCACCTACAAAGTGTATTTAAACACACAGGAAATTTGATTAATAAACGAAGGATACGCAAACATACTAAAAAAATTAAAGAGGACTTTGGGTAGCATACGGGTTACACGGCAGACGCAAGCGTTCCCCTAAATAATGTCAGATCTGTTAATAATCTCTTTTTCTGTATACGACGTGCAAAGGCCAGCTCTAACGAACACGTACTTTTATTTGTTTTTCTTGACACACCGTCTTAATGAACTCTCGGAGTGGTTCTACTCTATTAACACAGAGAAACTAATTAGGATGCCGGATAACAAGCCCAAGTTTTTGTTTCAGCTCTTATTGACATAAAACTAAATCCCTAAAATCTGTTGACGCCAGAAAGGAAAATACCAGCTATGTAGTACTGAGAGTACTAAGGAAGCGCAACATATAGAAAATAAAATTAGAAGATACGAATATCGGAAGTATTCGTTAATGCCGTTGTTTAATCGTCCGTTGTGAAAAATAAGATGCATTAATTGGAATGTACTTATAGACCAGAATAAAGTCTCAACAGAACAATCTATGATAACAATAGATAAATGATGATTAAGTGGAATTTTTTTTTAGGGTTTTACCATACATTTTTTTGCAATTGGCAAATATTTCATGATCTTTCAAGTACAATATTTTCACTCCTTATTCTACTACGTTATTCAATTTCTCCATAATTATCATTTAATCATTTGTCGTTACTACACAATAATTATTCCAAATCAGAAACAATACAGGAAGATACGAACGTCATGCTAAAGGGTAATGGGATGTAATTTTTGCATGGAGTGAATTGGTATTAAACACTATAAAAATAATTTCATATCAAATACAACGCATCCGTCATATAGATTCGTCCGTTGCAAAAACGTCAACAGTCGAAGACATCGCAAATTGTCTTCATATTTACTCTTAAGACACGAGACTATTCTGTGAAGTTCTGGCTTCTGATTAGCTAGTGTTTTTTTCAGTAACTTTTCAAAGAATATCTTGTAGAATATTGTTTGCAAAATTTAAATTTCTACCGCAGATTAAAAAAATTAACACCTACTATTAAGATTACAGTAACCCATGAACAAATTTAGCAGTTCCACCGTTTAGCGAAAGCGATGCTACGTGCTTTAAGAAATTTAACAGCTAAGTACATATTAGCAATTATTTGTTTTCGTAGTATATTATTTAAGTGTCTGCTACTATTGATTAGTACGTGAAATTGGTTTTACAAAAATACTACTCGCATTTATTATTTTTTAATACTTAACGAAATCTAATCTAAAATATTTATAATGTGGGTTGTTGGGAATATGGAATACCACTACTTTGTATTTGCACAGCCGTTTCTTCGCATATATTTTCTATAAAAGATTTCCTTTTTCTATCTAAGAACACCAAGAAGAAGTCAACGTGGCGTTTGGAAAAAAAAAGAAAGCAGTGTAGTGAAGAAGATATGAGTCTAGCAATTACAGCAGTCATAGAAAAAAGGATTTGACTGATGCAAATAATTAAGTTTTTATTGCAATAGTAATATCTAGAGTAACCAAAACTTGCGGACTCGCATAGGCGTCGGTATTACGGTTTAATATAAGAATACGAAAAATTCATAAATAAACTTACTTGCTAATTATTCAACAAATTAGAGGCATCAGGATGTGAACTACTGTAAACTTGCATCATTGCATATTTTTCCACAGTTACTTCTTTAAACCTTGTGCGTCGACAAGAAAAAATATTCTTATACATAGAAAACGATCTCTCCATATCTAAGGAAGTTACATTTGCATGTAGAAACTGTTTTTCAAAATCACTTAAAAGTTCACTATTCTTACACTTATTATAAACGGCCTCTAAAGTATTAAAATCGGGATTTTTCCTTAAAATATCTGCCAACTTTTGACTAGCGCATAATCCTGGCGTATCATTTAATGTGTGTAATTTATTTTTTACACTCTCCACTATGTCTAATGATTCCTACAATGACAATTCAGTACATTATAGTTTTCTGATGGCATCTAGTAATACTGTATAATTGGTACATATTGTTGTTAAATCTTCTAAAAGTTGAGGAATTTGAAATTCTCTTTGACTTTCTCTAATTGCTTTGGATTCATTCCGATTAAATCGCATTATAACTGATTGAATTTGTTGAAAATGGATCAAGTAGTAAGAAGCTGCTGTTAGCCAAGTACCCCATCGCGTTAAAATTGGTTCAGGAGGTTCTGGAATACCTGGACAAAATTTACGAAATTCTTTTACACGTTTAGGAGATTTACGAAACACTGCTTTAGTACTTCCAATCATCCGATCAACGTTTCCGTAATGTTGTCAAACAACTTCACCAACTAAATTCAAAGCATGCAGCACGCAGGTTATATGTATTAAGTTAGGAAATATATGTTTCAAGGATCGCCCAACACTTAACATCGTTGCTGCACTATCTGTCACAATCATCACAACTTGATCTTGGACAATTTTAAATTTTTTCAAAGCGTTCATTATCACTTTTTGAATATCTTCCGCGGTACATTGTTGAACACGTTTGCAAGCTAACAAATATCGAGATGCTGTGTTCTCGCTAGATAAAACGCGGGCTATTACATTCACAATACTGTTTTTCTTTATATCGGTCGTCTCATCCACGGTATTTTTTGGAACACAAATCACGTTTACACACATTTTCTAGTATCTCTTTCATTCGCGGCAAATGATTCTGTAATTGTGTTTGTGAGGGTAATGGGTACTTTGGAACGTATTGTCGCCAAAACGTTTTAAAAACTGCTTTTCTCACCAACGACAACGGAAGATTACAAGAGGTAAACATAATTAATAAATGTATGAGGAATAGTGTATAAGGTATTTCAGTTCTTGCATTTCTCATATGCTTAATACCATTGACATGCTTCTGGCAATCAGTTCTGTCCAATGCAGCCAAACGAACATTGCATATTAAGCAAAAAACTGCACTACCGTCATATTTTAAATGGGGAAAAAGTGACACATACTTATGTACATTAGTAGCAAATCTATTACGAGGCATTGTTTTCTTAGGTATGTAAATATTAGTTCTATATGAAACGATACACTAATTATGTACTTGGTATAATACTACAACACAAAAAAAACACCAGCATATTTTCAAAAGCGACACGTAAGTACATAACCTTGACCGTTCGACTAATCTCTGCAACAGCTCAACCGGTACTAAAACGAAATCTCTCTCAGCGCGGTTTAACATGATTTATATTCAAGGTCGACACTACATGCCTGCTTCTCTACCGGTTTAGTTTATTTATGAATTTTTCGTATTCTTATATTAACCCGTAATACCGACGCCTATGCGAGTCCGCAAGTTTAGGTTACTCTAGTAATATCTGTAGGTTTTATTAATTAATAAATTGTATGTAGCAAATTTCCAGTGTATTCCATATTTGCACAACAGTTCCTCAAATAATAATTTTGGCATTCTTAAAAAAAAAATTTTTTTTTGAGAATGTGTAGGACCACAAGAAATCTAAGTAAAGATGTTGGTCCGTAACTGTTCTAAATATAAAAATGCTACAAAATGCTCCACATTTGCATCTTCCACTCTAATTTCTTTTTTAGCCCTTCTTATAATTAGCTTGAAAATTGAATCTTAATTGTAACGGTTTTGTTGATATATTTTTTTAAGGGTTCATAAAAATAAACTAATGTTTCGACGATTTTTTCGTTTTCTCCAGGAATATATTACATTTTATTTGCTTTAAAATAAAATATATCAACAAACACAACACTTTAAAAGGTTTTTTTTTTTAATTATAACGCTTCTACTGTTACATTGTTTTATTTTACATTCCGCTAGCTGGCGAAATGTTAAAAATGATTGTTTTAAAAATATAAGCCGCTACAATCAAGATTAAATTTTCAAACTAAAAAAAATTATCAACTTCAAGTATTGAATAATGTTATTATATTATATATGCATGCATCTAATAGAAATATAAAACTTCTCCATTCTCCAAAAGAGTTAGTTTAAATACATATGCATCCATAAATTTTGAGAAGACTAGCTTCCGTATCCGGAGTAAAATAGCGTTCCCATGGAAGCAAAACCTAGCAACAAAATTTTTCTAGGAAGCTTGGCTTTTTAATATAAAAGGTAATAGGTAATAACAACAAATAAAATTTATTCATCAATAAAATCTAGAACCACCATCAAATTATGATCTTTGGAGCTTAGCATGTTAAATATTTTTGAGCAAACTGGTAGAAACAAACAAATATGTAGAAATCCAAATCTAATAAATTATGTTTTTTTAAACAAGGGAAGGTATCAAAAAATTAACGCTAATATAGCTCATGGTATTGGTGGAATCATTTCCGGCAAAAAACAAAGCGAGGGAAAAGGGCCACCGTAAACCCGCGAACATGCCTCTGCCGACCCGGCGTCATCAACGCGGTTCCGTACGTGTCCCCCCTCGCTACTGTTTTTCACCTCTCAAGTATATGTTGTTTCCCTCGCATTGTTTTTTGCCGGAAATGATTCCACCAATATCATGAGCTATATCAGCATTAAATTTTTTGGTTAAGGTAAGGTATCATAATTACGATGAATTTCGCATTATAAAATCCTTTTTTTAAGATTGACGGTGCAGTAATAGCTACTTCCCTTGCTGTTTTGCATTCATTTTGAATTAAATTTATCTAGGTTATCTTAAACTCTTTTGTGTTATTTTAGTTAAGTTGATGAGTGAACTCTAAACTGTGTGAAATAGGTAGCTAATGTGTGAGCTACTATCAATAAGCACATGGAAGCAAAAAGAGGGAATTTTGACCAGATATTGTGGTTTGCAATAAATTAATGTTTTCTTTTTTGTCTCGAAAGCAACAATTAAACTTCGGTAAAAGCCTAGATATTTTCGTGTGCAGAAAGCATAAGAATATATGAGGCTTAAGTAGAAATTTTGAAATATCATGCATAGCTTTATTGCAATTTTATTTTTAGCGATTACTAAATGTATTTTGCGGAACGCATTAAATGAAATCCCTCGAAAATTGTCTGTGCACCTTGCATTCGGATATAATCGTGATGCTGGGAACGATTCACGAATCATACTTTCCGCACGGCAGGATAATGACATTCTCGTCGGATATCCGAAAAAGTAAAACAAGATCTGCATCCATGTAGGTACGTAGTGTAGAAAGCAGTTTCTGCGGAAGACGAATATGTCTGACAGTTTTATGCCCATTCGTCTTACATGAAATGCATTTTATATGTAAACACGAATTCACCTGTCTCATTTGTTCTTGCCAATTCTGACAGGCACCGCATCCTCGCTAAGGAGGGGGATATTTCATGGGTTGTTAATATTAGTGATAAACTCCGCAGCGTTGAGATGGCGCTGGTTCACATTTGAATATCGAATTCGCACGCCAGAATGCATCCGTTCCCGGTAACTTTAGAATAGACGTAGTGTATGTTAAATGGTTTATGCAACAGCAAACCTTGTCTCACCGCTGGGCCCTATTCCTATTACACAGCGGCGTTCAGCGCACGAGTATCTCATTTGTTGCCAGTTACCATATATTTCATGTTGCAGTTGGATGTACTTCCTCAGTTTAAGTGAATGGCGGACGGGATGCGACGTAGACAAAAGAACAAATTTCGGCAGAGATCTACGTAAATTTTGTTTATTCCAGTGAACATTAAATTGGATTAGAGATTTCATTCAAACGCATGTTAGTGCATGGCATGCTTTTTCCGGTTTTAACCATTTTTAAATTCCTTTAATCCACAACGGATGTTGCACGTTCTAAATAAATCAGAAAAACGATTCCATTCCAGTGAATGAATTACGGAATTGCACTGTTGGATTTTTACTTTAATTCGAAAATTATGCCGGATATAAGAATAGATGTAACTTTTTCAGGCATTTTACGCAATAATTTTACAATCTTCTGACCTTAGAGAAAGTTATCGAACGAAGATATCAATGATCTTTTTATTTACTCAAGAAAGTGAACCTACAGATTTTAATATAATGCTACTAGATCTTAAAAGACTTATAAGTTCCAAAAACTTTAGTTTGATTTGAAATCTTTATAATACTGACGGGCATTATGAAAATTTTCTATGTTCATAGAAAGTTACTACTTTCATGATTTACGCAGTTATGTTAGCCAGAGGATTTGCTCCAAAGTATGCCCTCTTAGAAATGCCAGTGAATAGTTGATCATCGTCCAGAGTTCTCTTCATTTCGACTAGAAATGCGAACTTCATTGAAAATTTCTATCAGATCAAACTGACTATCAGTAGATTGCGATTCCATTGAACCATTACCTTTCGCGGTTTTGAATTCTACAATTAATAGGACAAGTATACCGTTGCAAGGTATTGAAATGTTCTAAATGTAGGAAATAATTTTTTTTTCGAAAATTAGTTAATTAATTATACGAACTGAGGGTTGGGAAGTGTTCTAGCATACTTTTCGGCAACTTAAAATTAAACTAGATATCAATTGGTGAAATTTGACGTGTATTAAAACTGAAAATGAAAACTAACCTGGAATTTATGACGATTTCATGTAAGGTCTATGTTTACTTTACTTCTATCTCGAATTTATCGAATGATTTAAATATTAAACAGTTAGAAACTGGAAACATAGCCAGACACGTGTTACCTGGATAAGAATCTTGACTTAAAGGTCCGAAATTAATTAGCCGCCCTCTACTCTTTTATTTTAATCGCGATAGCGATTGTTTCATACACAGCAAATGTTGATAATTCTTTTCTAAATATAATCTGATAATAGATTTCCAATGGATATTCTTATTTTTAAAAGTAGTATGATGCAATACATGTAGTGACGCAACTAGAAGACTCAAGTAATACTACTCTGTGATACAAAATTCCACTAGCAACCCTACAACAACAAAATTTACTGACGTTCAAGACAATAGCTTAACGAAACATTTAGCCAAGTTGGAAATTATGCCAGAAATACCTCCGAATTTATGCTGTTACTTATTTCATCATATATTCATTAAATTTCAAGGTTTACGATATGAAGAAAATGAACAGAAGATGAGTAACTTCCCCCAATTCATCATGTTTGTCTTTGGCTGGATTTACAATAAGCCCTTAGTACGCCCGCTCCAGAGATCGGAGGCCAGGATAGAAGCAGGAGCTACTGAAAAGGTATTAATATCCGCCAGAGGGATTTTGACGTTGAACGAGTAGCCATACTGAACACACTATACTTGCCACTAATGGTAACTACATTCGAAGTTCTAAATTAAATCATTTCAGTATATTGAAAGTTTTAAAAAAAGGCAATACGATTTATTATTCAACTAGGTATTACACCCTAAGAAACAAAAACAATCGCACCACTAGAAATGATATTGATTTAACTGGAAGCAGCTGGTGTTTAAATAAATGCCGATGTGCAATAGGAATTAAGGGAAACGACAAGCAAATCTTGATTCAAAAGTATACAGAATGACTTTGAAATAAAGTAAATTCCATTAATTACGAAGAATCTGTTGATGAATTAATGTAAAGCCCGACTACTTCTATTTTACGGAGTGTAGATGTTCGTGACAGCCTAGCAAAGGTATTCCGAAAAACTATGTTCTTTAATAGTTGTACGAGGCGTTATTTTTAAATAAGTACCGTTTCGATATAAAAAAAGCAAGGACAATCTTTTAACATCTTGATTTTTTATATGGAAGCCTTGACGTGAATCTACTTTTCAGCATAATTAATACCTACATATATTAAGACATTATCTTATCGTACGACCAATCCCTGAATTTCATCCTCGTAGAAATCTGCCGCCTGATTTGCTAACCGCTACAGCAAAAATGATAATTACTGGGCGCTAGCTCAGGGCTATATGGTGGGTGATTAAATTGTTCCCAGACATATGACACGATAAGCCACGTGTAGCCGAGCATTGTCGTGAAGCAAAACGGTCCCTCTACTGACCATGTCAGGCGTTTTGTTTTAGAGTGCACGAAGGAGTTTACTTAAGGTCGCACAATATATGTCAGCATTGACTGTGTTACCCCGCAGCAAAAAATCCACAAACAGAAGATTCTGTCTATCTCAAAATGCAGTGCACATGATTTTCCGAACTGAAATTGTCTGTTTGAACTTTACTTTCTTGAGTGATATTGAATGCCTCCGTGAACCTTTTTCATTCCGGTGTAATGCGATCAGACTATGTTTCGTCTCCAGTGACAGTTTAGCTTAACACTAGAACTGCCAGGTTGTGGCAGTTATATTTTCATTTTTCTTCGTAATGCCGTCAATTTGAAGGTTCTGGCTGTTCTGGTGTTAATATCTTATCCCCTTCGGCGCAGTATCTCTCGAGGAAAGTCAAAGCACTAGTTTTATACAACTCAGTCAGAACTTTTGGAACCCAACGTGAACACAACTTCCGATACTGTAAGCATTCTGTCGCAATTTCATAGAGAACACTTCTTGAAACTTGAGAAAACTCACTGGATAATAGTATGGATGAGAGTAAAGATACTCTAACCACTGAAAATGTCGAAATTAATAACTATATCGACTTCTACAGAGGTGGGCAACTCATAATGCTCCACTTTTCTGTGAGGGTAGTAGCTCGACTGATGGCTTAACCTGCCAGAGGTAATTAAATAATTATTTAATTATCTCTGGCAGCTGTTGCTCACTTCTGTATAGGTCGATATAGCTATTCATTTCGAGAGTATCTTTAATTAGATACTCTCATCCATACTAGTATTCACTATTTTCGTATATATATGACAACTTCAAGTACATCTACCAACTTCCACAGAGGTACGCTGATGAGCTGTAAGGCGGCGAAACACGCATCTATACATGGTGGTTGCTGGTAGTTGGTTTCATTATTATTTAATCACTGGAAAATGATGAAATCGCAGTTAGTGCCTGTTTTATCGAACTTTTTCGACAAGTTTCTGCACCAGGTCATTAATAATGACGAACGGTCGCCCATTTCGTTCCTCATCGTGCATATCGCCGCACAAGGCCTTTAAACGCTCTAACCCATTTTCTTACCATTCCAGCGGTCATAACGTTTTCCTTATACGGCTCACTAATCTGCCAATGAATTTCGACTACTTTCACATCTCTTGCATTTAAGAAACGAATGGCAGCGCATACATCACAATCGGCGGGATTTTTAATGGTTTAGGACATTTTAAACACCCATAAACAAACGTCAAGCGAATGCTTCCGTAGTGTCGTCTGTAGCTAGCTAGCGGGTACTTAATATACATGCGCGGAATGGCAGCTGCAGTGCTGCAGTGGTTATATTTCAAAGCGATACTTCAAAAAAACTCCTCGTATATCCACAATTTATATTGCAGGTCTTTAGAAAGATTACAAACAAATTAGAAGAAAAGCGAAAGACGTGGTTAGATTTTCACATTAAAATTATGACATGGAAACACACTACGTGAACACACAGTAATGAAACAGATTTCTACGACTTTAATAGTTTAATGCTATGGAATCTCATATGGTGAAGCCATCAGCTCTTGCTAAACAAATAAAGAGTAGGTCTTCAATAAACATTTACCCACTTGAGAAAAAAAATCTGCCTTTTACCGATATCCCAATCCAAATAAAGAAAAATATGTTCGCGTTAGCATTATCCCTTTCGAAATTGCCCGTGAAATTGAAAGAAAAACATATAGGCGCTCCGAATAAATCACGGCAATCAATATGAAGCCCACGGCCGTTTGATACGATTTAAATTATTTCTTCCTAAAAAATCACGTCCAAAGGCAAACATTTACTCAAAGCCACTCCATCATTCTGTCCAATTATCCACGTAACGTAATGAATAGAAAGGGGCATCCATAGTACAAATATAATAAGCTGTACGTAGTACATACACGTATGCACGCAAACTGAACGCTTTAGTTCTATGAGGGACCAAACCAATATCACAATTTGTGAGAAATGACGACAAAAGGAGAGAGTAATGGAACCGTGAATAGAAATTTACGTTACTGAAAGAGAGAACCGTGTGAAAAGTGTATTGAGCCTTCCAGAATATAGTTTAAAAACTGCTGCTAAAGTACATGTAAAAATACACCTAATTAACACTAACGAATACGTATTTCAGCCAACAAAGGGCGTTTACAAGTATTCAGTGTACTATTGTCCTCAAACAACGTACTGAAATATTTCTTACCTCTTTATAGTGAACATAAATGGATTTATTACTAATAAATTCATTTATGTTCGCTATAAATATTTCTTCACTACTAATAAATTATTAGTAGTGAAGAAATATGCATCTGATTTTAAACAATAGGCGAGGTGTTTAAATACATATTTGTTCTCTAGCCGTTTCATTTATTTCCCATTGTTTGAAAAGCAAACGACACTCTTAGCTACATATAATCTCTTTAACTATGACCATAATGGTAACATTCTAGGAACAAGGATTATGCACACGGAAAAACGAATAAATCTAAAAATATCCACCTTAGCCTTTCGATACTAAGTTATTGGTTAAACTAACGTATCTTATTCGGAAAGCAAGTGATCTTGCAGAAATCAGAGACTATAGACAGTCAGCGAAATCCAAGATGACAAAACAGTTATGACTAGGCCGGACACAGAGAGCTTCGCGCCAGGTTAGAAGTGAGGTTGCCGCGCTCACGACGCGACGTATGTATGCACGTGAATCGACATGGGCTACCTCAGCGAATGAAATTATTGATTTATTGCAACAGTTCCTCATCAATCCTTCGCAGCGTTAGTCGTAATTATAGAGATAAATACGCAAGGAAAATAAACGACCGTTGGCTAATAAAGTCACTAAATTTATCAGTGAATTTCCGGATTTGAACTATAACGGAACTAAAGTATTGTGTAGAGTTTGTTAATGTGCAGGAACAAAGGCAAGTGTAAAAGACATATAACTTCAAACCCAATTTAAGTTGGGTTTACTTTTGATGTTTATTGTTTGTGGTCTACCGCTTCGCTTTCTCGATAAAGAACCGTTTCGACAGTTTTGGCGTACATACCATCCCGAGTGGAACCTACCATCACGGACTGCGTTACGGGAAGAGCTACCAAGTACTATACGTAAAGATATCGAAAATGGGATAAAAGCAGAATTAAAGGATAAACAGCTGTGGCTATGCCCTGATGAGACGACAGATTGTAAAAAAAAAATATATTTTGAATATTACAGTATGAGTACTAGATCCTGTTAAATCGAAATTTGCAATCTTATTAGCTGGCAAAAGACTAAAAACGTGTACTTGCGAAGCAATTACGGGCCTAGTGCTCGATACGTTACAACAATTTCAAGTGTCAACTAGTCAACAATTGATCAGCGATGGAGCAGCGACAATGTGTAGTGTAGGCCGTTCTCTTAAAGGAAAGTGTTTTACACGTTACGTGCAAAGTTCATGCTTTACATCTTGTGGCACAAACTATTCAAGAATGTTAGGAGATGAATGCGTTAATAGCAAATACAAGAAAAATGTTTCTCAATTCTCCCAAACGGATTCGAGCATGTCAGAGGCTTTGTCCCGGTATTCGCGAACCACCACAGCCGATTCTTACGCGTTGAGGAACATGGTTGCAAGCGGCTTTTTATTATTTTGATCATTTCCAAGAAGTAAATGTCTGTGATTTTACAATTCGATCCTGACGAAGCTACAGCTATTAAAGAGAGCCAGAAAAGATTTCTAGATACTTCTGCTGAAACAGATTTAAAAAGTATTCGCAATAATTATAAACGAGTACTAGATGCAATAGAAAAACTGCAAAATACTGGGTTGTCGTTAGTAGAATCAGTGCAAATCGTGGACGAAGTTAATACATTGCTACACGGTATAAATGACGCAAAAAAACGGTGTTATAGCAAAGCTAGAAAGTGTTTAAAAAGAAAATTCCGATTATACGAGACTAAGACAAATGTGTGGTGGTGCATCTGTAGATTCATTAACTATCTCTAAGGATTATTTTAATTATGCTTTACTTCCGTAGATGTTGAAAGATCTTCCTCGAAATATAACATAATATTTTTTCATCACAGCGAACAACCTTCACCCAGACAAATGTGGGAACATACCTGATGGTGCAAGTTTTTCAGCAATCCTGCCCACACTGTTAAGAAATTACGTTTATTTATTGTATTATTATATATTGTTACGGTATGGCAATAAAAACACTTCAATGTGAGCATATATTCGCTTTATTTACCAAACATTTTTATTGCGTCAGCTTTTATTTTTTACACTAGGGTATTGATTTCAAAATATCACTTCTCTCGGCTGTGGGTCCCATATACAATATTTATAATCCGCGGCCCCTGCAACTGATCCGATTCTGCTGCGAAGTCCGATTATGCCCGGCTTGGCTATGACGAAGAAGTTATATTTATATTTAAATGCAATAATGGTCAAAATTGCAGTCCCTCATACTGAACGAGGGTGGTTTGAAAAGTCAGAAAAATGTTGTCACTGATGCATATCGAGGTTAGTGTCAGTTAGTAGCATCTCTTGGAGGAACTCACACCTAATTTCAGCCATATTGCTTCATTACTTTATGTTAAGCGTTCGTTTGAATCGTACAAGTCAAGTGATTTCCAGAGAATGGATGAAAGAGTTTCATGTGTTCATAAAACTACTACATAAAAGGCAAATCGTCTTAGAAGATTAAAAAGAAGCTTGATAAACATTATGGTGAATCTGCAATCTTAATTCATAAAATAAAGTAGGACAAATATCATACATAAAGAATGCTACTTCTCCTGCTTATAAACAGGAATATATTTTTTAAACTCTGACAATGCACATTTACGGGTACCTAACAAAACTACATTCTGGCCTAATCAAATTTTCTAATCTTGGATTTTCCCCATGTTTTCCATTCCAAAATCTTATTAGATAAACTTTTATTTGCTAGATAGGTATTACTCGCGACGACCCTCAAAAGGCGCTACAAACGTTTCCGTCTTCCTCCTCCCAACAAACTTGTAAGACGTCTTAAAACTAGAGATAGGTGCTTTTAGAATTTGATTTAATTGTCTGGATTCGTAAGTGCGAGAGACATTTATATACCTAAAATCATGTTAAACGCGCCTCACGTAAGGAGGGTTCCGGTTCCCTCCTCGAACAATGAAACTCATTCATGAATCTGAGCACTCGAGTGTACACATTGTATATACTTAGGTATACAGCGCTAAGGATGATAACATTATGATGAATTGCTTCGCATTACCGTTGTGTTTTAGCACGTTAACGAAGGAGGGACTGTGTAGGACTGTTTCCGCTCAACAGAAAATGACTTCACAGGGTGTTGTGCTACATAATTAAGAATTAAGGTAAGGTCTGCGTTTTGAGTTGGGATAATTTCTGCTTTCTGTATGCACTGATTCTGTACTTGACTAACGTATGCAAAAAAAAATGTTAGGTTAATATCTTAGACTAATAAACTATGTTACAAAATATACATTTGTACCTCTTTTACATCTATAGTTGTACAGTTGAGAGTGACCAAATATGCATTTGTGGATTTTTGAGCATGGATCGTACAACAAAGTATACCGGGTGGTTCAGCGTACCTGTTCCAGGAAAATATTTTTGTTGTTAAAAAGGGTATTGTTTTAATTCTTTTTTCACATATTATGTAGTTAGAGTTTTACATTTTTCTGATATTACCAAGGAAGTATCATTTCTGGTTTAATCGGAAGTCGCATCAACTTTCGTATTTTAAATGGAATGCCATAGGTACTTTTTTATTACCTACCCGCTAGAGATTTTTTTCTCTTTTCAATGATACAACACATGTGCACATTCCTTTCGATAGTATCCCCAAAATTAATTCAAAGTTTAATAGGTTTTAAATAGTCTTTATCTTAGTAGACTTTGGTTTTCATGCAGCAACCGCTGTACGCTGTATGTATCTAAGTGGATCGATTTCTTATACAGTAGGTTATGGAAAATAAATTTCTTTTTGACAGTTTCAGTTATGTTTTATTATGGATTTTACTAATAGAGAGAAATATGATATGCTTTCAATATTTGAAGTGTCGTCGCTGGTCGTCGTAATTGCCGTGCTGCCCGCAGATTATATCAACGTTTTCCCGAAAGACGCGTTGTCCCGAAAGGGACCCAGCGAAATTTATAATAAGCTGACGAGAAATTTAAGGAAACAAGGTTCATTCAGAAGAAAAACAACTGCCTGGACGCAAAACTCAGCTGCAGACGACAATAATAGTGCAGTTATTTTAACTGTTTTAATATCGGTAAAATGGCGTACGACCATACAAATTTTATCAAAAGAAAACATTTGAAAATCATTATAAAACCGTTTTTTTTTTCGAATACTTTTTGTAAAATGCTATCCTGTAATATTTTGAGCGATCTGATGGGAAGAGTTTACCTACAGCAATATGATAGTGGCTGAGTTCATTTTGAAGCTTCGAGTTCTTCGGTAATCTATATTCTAATAATGATAGCAAGGACTGTGGGGTAGTATGGCAAACACAATATTCACGACACACTCCTTATTAATTAACTCGGGAATGCCTTTTCGAAGACACTTGGGTCATCATCATCAACCCAGTACCAATCGGTACTGGGCTGATGGGAAGTGTATGATGACCCAAGTTTGATTGTTTTCATTCCCATCTTTGCATTATTTTACTTGATAAAGTGATTTTATATTGTAAAGAAAACAAAACAGCCAAAACATCGTGAATTATCAGAACTATTAACATATTTTGGCGTCCGTCGGTGAGTTATGAAAATCTGTAATTTTCGACGTAATTAAATGCTTGAAAAAATCTAGTCTCGGTAAGGAATCGAATGCGACACCAACGTGATAAACTCCTGCCAAATAAGGTAGACCTATTAGAGCACGAATTTTAACAATATCTGTTTGTTTAGCATCTCTGGCCAGTTTGAAACCTACAGTATTGATAACTTTATAGTTAATAAAATAATTTAATATTTCTATTGGACGTTTCAACGTTTTTGTTACAAATATTGGACCTGGCGAATGCTTCCTTATATTTTCTTTTCTTGTTTTGGCAGTTTTAGTGGGCGGTGGGTGTTTCTTCCATACAGTTGACTCCACTTTCAATATAGTTTAAGGCTCTCTCCAATGATTAGGTAAAAATAAATGCAGAGGAATGAAATTCTCTAATGATAAATCAAAGGATGACAAACGAAGGAATGCCAGTATATAACCTAACAAGAAAAGCTGAGTTATATGGAAAGTGAATGCAATTCAACAAGCTCAAATTATTTAACCGACGAAATGTTTCCAGTCATATTTAAATATTTTCAGATTATTCATCTCTTCACAACTGAACCATAAATGAAGAACATGCTGAATTTCACCCTTTCTTCCGTTTATTTTCAGTTAGTCCTTTCAATACACTGCCTTAATCATTGTGATATTCTAGGAAGGTATAATATATGTACATGTATGTATGTATTGGAAATATGAATATTGTTTCTGGCAAGCAAAATATCTTAATACTTTTTGTTTCTTTTATGCTGCATATAATAGGTGATAAAACTGATAGAAAACAATAACAAAAGGGTTAGTATTATGCTTTAAGAAGATGGTAGACATATCCGAATTAATAAGTTAAAAGTAATTCAACTTGTTCAAATAGTTGCTACAAAATATCGCCACATTCTCGAAAACATCTAAACTTGTGTAATTTCTCTGTATCCTGTAATGACCAAAATAAGTGTGTTTGTAAACTCTTACGTTAACATTAGTATTCTGCTGAACTTCCTCGATAGGAGTTATTTCTCCAATTACAAAATGCCTTTTTATAGCTCCGCCATTCTTAAAATCTAAGTTTATTTGACTGCAACACTGACATGAGCGCAGCGGACTAGCGCTGCCCCCTATCGTAATTGCATTGAAACAATACGTGGAATAGCTGTCGGCATTGCTGCTTTGTTATCTGCTAGATTTATGGCAAGAGTACTGAAACAATTAGCAATTAAATAATGGTACCAACCGCAATTTGTATGTATGATCCCATCATCTAGATAATCGGGTAGATAATGAAACCCTTCACATATCTACAGCCCTGGACAAAATTATTAGGCACCCTCGCATATGGTTTATATCTCAACTTTCACCAGTAAATAAATGAAACGGATGGTATAAATGTAATATTTTATTTAAGAAAAAATAAAATTCAATATCATGTTGATCTTCCTTGGGAGTTTATTACAGCAGTTATCCTTTTCGGTAAACTAGCAACAAGTTTCTCGCAAGTAGAAGCTGATACTTTATTCCATTCCTCTATTACCGCTCTTTCTAATTTTTGTTTGGATGTACATTTTCGAGTACGTACCTTCTGCTTTAAAATGGCCCACAAATGTTCTGACAGCCTCACATTACTGTCGTAACTAACAGCGCGAAACACAATAAGCTCTATTAACTCCCAAACATGCGATATAACTCGGTAATTCCCCGAGGAATATTTAGATATACTATTTATAATTCCCAGAATGATTAAATAACTGCATAGATGGCATCAGTTTTCTAATATAACGAAATATAAGGAGTGCCTAATAATTTTGTCCAAGGTTGTATATAGGTGGGGTTTGATAGATAGAAGGTATGCGATCTATCATTTAGACATATAGATATACCGGGTGCGGCATTAGTGCGTCAGGAGTTTAGCGGGAAAACTACCAAAGATGGAGAAATGAGGTTTTCTGTACGTATATAACACTGGGGAACAGCAATTTCGTTGTCTTAAATCTGTGACTTGTCTTCAACTAACTTTTGGCCTCTGGATCCAAAAATAACCGCAGTTTTTGTCAATCACGTCAACTTTTTAAGCTACAGGATACCCTCAAAAGTCATACAAATTGTGCATATAAAGGAAAATAAAGTGAAAACTTACCAAATATACTATTTATAAAGAATAATTTTATTCATACAAAGGCTATAATAGTTACTGCAAGTTAAATTGTGTTCATACAGATAGTTGTTTTTTTATCGAACGGTAATTACATATTAAGGTAAAAATTTTCGCTTATAGCTTTTTCTGGAATGTTTAATCTGTGGACATTCTCGCTTGATGCTCCAACAATAGTCAGCCATCATATGTACATCCCATCTACCTTGATACCGTGCCTCCATGACCTTCAAATCCTGGTGAAATCGCTCACCCTGCTCATCACTGACTGCACCAAGATTTTCCGGGAAGTTAGCAAGATGGCTATGTAAAAAATGAGATTTGGTGCTCATGTTGCAACCTAGCAGTTTGAAGCTCTCCAAGAGTTGCTGGACAATTTTGGCGTAATTCTGTGCTCGTGTATTTCCAAGATAGTCTTTAACAATGTTTTTAAATGCCAACCAAGCATTCTTTTCAATTTCTGACATTGTTTCGGTGAAATGTTCATCTTTAACAAGCTGCCGAATCTGTGGTACCATCAAAAACACCGGCCTTTATCTTTTCAAATGACAGGCTAGGAAATGCCGAAATGAGATACTTGAAACAGTCTCCTTCAATTGGCAAAGCTTTAACGAATTGCTTCATAAGACCCAATTTTATATGCAGAGGTGGAAATATAATGTTCTTTCTGTCGACAAGTGGCTGATGTACAATGTTTGGATCACCAGGTTTCAGGTCAGATCGTGGCAGCCCATGCAACTGCACTCAATGCTTCTGCTGTCCCACTACACAAAAAGCATGGATACTTGGTATATCCGCGTTGCTAGCCAAGAAGGAAGCTAACCATTTTAAGGTCAACACAAATGATCCATTGGTGCATGTGGTATTGCAACAAATCAATGACTCTCTTTATGTCTTCATATTCTTCACTCAAACGAATTGAATGGCCTATCGGAACTAAACCAAATAAATTTCCATTGCGGAGGAGAACACACTTCAAGCTCCGCTTTGAGCTATCGATAAACAATCGCCATCCAGTTGCGTTATATGTTGAAATTCCCAACTCTTCCATTAAACAATGTACGTTATGGCAATACACAAATCCATCATCACTTCAAAAGTATTGTAGAAACGCGCTTTCTCTTGATCGAAAATAGGATACCTTAGCTCCCTTTTCAAGCAAGTTTTTCTTGTGAAGTCTTGATGCTAAGAGCTCTGAAGCTTTCTTGGATAGTCCCAAATATCGTACCAAATCATTCAACTCATGCTAGTCAAATCTATTACGAACGGAATCATCTTTAATTTCAAAATCTTCATCGTTGGGGTCACTTTGATCTTCACCAGACTCGTATTCCCGTATTTCCAAAGAGGGCAGTTCATTGAAAACTGGCACTGGGATTTCGGCTGAATGAGGCACTGGGCGTATAGCTGATGGTAAACTAGGATACTCTATTTTACATTTGTTTTTCTTGTTATATCCTGACGTTTTCACTATACAAAAGTAACAATCACTTGACTGATTTCTGGGCTCTCGCCAAATCATCGGTATACCAAATGGTAGTTTATCCCGTGTTCCCTTGATCCGCATCCGTAAACTGTCAATATACTGCCTACACACTTTGTGAGGGGCCCATGATTTATTTTGATCACCAATTTTCACTTTAAAATAGGCAAAATAGACTTGTCTGACAAATGTACTGATGTTTGTCCTTTGACTGGAAATGCTAAAACTGCCACATATGTAATAAAACGAATCGGGGCTGTTTAAGCACTTACGACGTGAACTAGCAGAGGAACTAGCATATGAATAAACACTAAACACTGCTAACCTTGTAAATAAACAAGAACTCAGACTCCACGTCGGAATGGGCTGCGCCGTTTCAGAGCGACATACAACGTCTCACTACAGTATCTCAGGCGTAACTGAACAAGTCCAGGCAAGTATAAACCTCTCGCTGTTCTTCTATGCGTCATTCACCCGGCGCCCATCGGAGAAGGTTTGTGTCAGCCAATAGGAGAGCAATAGTGCTTCCTATGATCCATGATCGATTTCGCGGAGAGTGGTCATATTCTCATAAGGTGTAGAGATAAAACTTGACGTGGTAGAAGAAAACTAACTACAGTTTTGAAACCAGCATGCCTAATTAACTATAAAACAGCACAAAAACCAAACTCAACAAAAAATTGTGTTACAAATTGTGCCCCAGTGTAATATATCGTTATAAAATTATTTACAAATATACAGAATATTCCCAATCTCCGCAATCGCCTTCAACTTTTATATTTTAAATGGATTGCCGTATTTTTTATTTATGATTCTGATAGCCACTTAAATTATCTTTGCAATGAAACATGGTTATGTGTACTTTTGATAATTACTTTTGGCTATATTACGAATTCTGTTAAAATTTTGACAATTGCAGACTGGCGTATTAAGACCTAGCATGAAAACAGTTCTACAACTTCTTCATGCTAGGTCACGAGTTACTTGTTTGTTATCGAATTAGAGGAGAACACTTTATATGTTTCAAGATGGTATAATGCAAAAGTATATACAGCATGTTAAATATGTGGTGTAACATTTCTCGAAATTCAAACGCTTTTTTCTCGATTTTTTAAATAGAATGTATATTTTCTGATATTGCTAGCAATTTGTTTGTAAGATTGCCTTCAAACTGGTACCAATAACGTAATACATATTTAAAGTATTTTCAAAGATATTCCACTTTTATTGGAAATATGTTTGCAATATTCGATATGCGGGGCATGAAGTATAACAGAAAGGTTGTAAAAGGATATACTGCAAATTCCTAATTACAGCTGTAATTTCTCAAGTAAATTGGCAAGTTTCTGAGCACCTATTTCACACATGGCGTGAACTTCCTGGTAACCAAACAAAGACCCCAAATCTTACATTTAGAATGAGTCATATTGTATTCCCATCCTGCTAAAGAAAACAAAGGGATTTAAATAACTTTACAACACTCTATTTCCTCCCAATATTTATGCCTGACTCCAGTGACGCGTTTTTCCACTGAACGCAATTCTTTGATTGTGGTAACGAACATAAATACAATTGAAGAATTTATGTTAGCATCACCATTTCGAACCCCGTAGACACTTTTTATTAGATTCGTGGTAGTAAAACAGGTAATTTTTTCGGAGATATTGTCAATAAATACAGGATTTAATTTGTTTTGTTCGAATTTGTTGTGCTTAATTCACGCTGTGTTTATTTGTACAAAAAGCTAATTCTTCGAATATTCGTCTGCTTTGTTGATCTCTTGTAGTGGTGTTTTAAAGAAAAGTAAAGGCTAATAAAATCAGGATAATGTGCGTCGAAAATTTATATCATTCGTTCCTCCAGACACTAGTGGCAAGATATATTAAGCGCACTAGGTTAAATCAATGTTTTTGTGAAAAGTTATATAAAAATAATATCCAACAAAAGTTAAACAAACTGAAAATGTAAATAAACAGTGTAAGTACTATTGCTTAAAAGAATTGATTCTGGACGTATGTATATGCTAGTTGGCAATAACACAAATTTCTTCTTATTTATAATTGAATGTCGGATAAAGTTACAGATTTTACTAGCATACGTCTACAATTGCATAGTAAACAATACTCTGCAGAAACTCCATATTCGAAAGGGAATGCAATAAATTTATTTATTCGCACGCTTGGCTATTAGTCTTAGGGTAGCGAGTTCAAACCCTGGGCTTGCAACTCTTGGAGTAAGGTTTTCCGCAGGTTCCCTTACACCAAATTTGGCGAATAGCAAGGGTCAATATCTTAAAACGATCGAGGAGTGCAAGGGTAGTAATTCAAGGCTGGCCGACAGCACCTGTGATTGGCGAAAGCTGTTGGGGGATGAGGGTATGATTGATTATTGCTACAAAAATGATTCGAGTTCAAGTTCGAAACAAAGCATTCTTGGAGGAAGGTCATGTGCTTGACGTATGACTCAAATCAACATTTAGGCAGAAACTCGCACCTACAGTTGTCAAAATGTTTAAGAGTTCGTAAAACATTAAAATGAGGGACTTCACATAGGTTCAATGACACTTTGTAATTAAATACAATGCAAAATATTAAAGAAACATTGAGTATTTAATTTGATTTGACCTAACGATTGACTAATTTTCACTAATTGAACACTACATTGCAAGATACAAATAACGTAGATATAAGTTATACTAATTTGCAAATATTAAAAAGAAGAGAAGCATAAAAATATTAAAGAAGAGAGTATATTAAAAAGGAGAAGCCTGTTTCAAAGAAGAAAAAAAAAAGGGAGATAAAAATATCGATATATGAACAAAAACTACTCGCATTTATGACCATTTGCATGTTACAGCAACAGCTGTTGAGCATTATTTTGCGGCTTGAACAACTCTCTATACAATGTCTTTGCTAGTACGCTGGTCAGTAGTCTGTTCCAGTTGCTGCATAAACGTTTGGATAGCAGCTGTAAATGCTGTGTTCGTGGATGAGTCCACGGCAACATTTAAGTGTCACATTTCTAGACACTGTTTTTCAGTACATTAAACTGTCAGTTCAGAGGTGAAGTGTAAATAAGTTAAAAAAGTATCAAATGAAATAAATTGTTGGGTAAATTTAACACTCAAGTAGTCGACAACGCACATGAAAGTCTGCATCAGCACTTTGCTGCTCCCTATTTTTCAAATAGGTTTGCTTTAGATTTTTTTTAGTAATGCTCTTAATACCGTTTAGTTCAAGATTCCTTAGGAGTGTTCCACTGAGTCGAAAGCTGTACTAACGACATAAGTTCCTCAGCGGTGTTGAAAACGCTTGCTACTGCTTCAGAGAGTTGTTCCATTGGCGATATTGTAGATATGCCTTCTTTTAAGCTATGCCGTGTCGGACTCCCAAATCCATGCACATAAAATATTTCAATACCCTTCTATAGATAACCAGCGTTCATTAGTAAGTTGCTACTCAAACTTTATAGACAAAGGCGATCAAGACATGTTACCAAATCGTCGGCATATGGAGAAAGATTATTAATGAATATCAATTTTCGTTCTCTGCTTGTCGAATAACACGATGTGTGCTTTCAAACGAGTCGATCTACTCCTCTTTTCTAAAGCTACCTCGAGACCTTCAAGCTTTCTTAGCACGTAGGGACAGACTGTACCCCTTTTGTGTGAGTTTTTTTAATACATACCATTGAAAGGAATGCAATTCTTCTACATGGAAATCGTCTTCTGGTCTAAGAGATTCTATCCGCTATCCCTGCCACCCTGCTTCGATGCGGTGGACAATCCGTAGCCTTCTCAACGGTGCGTACCAGCAGTGGGTTAGAACAGTTACTCGCCCTTTCCAGTGTACCTTCAGTCAGCTCACGAAGATGTTATCTGGAAGTCCTCTCGGAATTGGACGTTCCGGATAAACCACGGAGCTCTGGTAATAGTTCTGAGAACCTTATTTTGAAGGACCTTCAGTTTTATGTAAGTTGCTGGCCGCGGCTGTTACCGCTCCGAATGTTAGTATAGGTCTTAGCTACGTAGTATAAATTAATAATTTAATTCTTAGAACTAATGGAGCGTCTCTTGCCAACAAAACCATCAGTGTTCCTTCTTTGACATGGTCTATGTGTTTCCCACGACAGCCTCTGATCAAAAAAAAGACCTGAGTATCTTGCAGAAGAACTCCACGGGATCTCCACACTTTCTATCCCCAGTCTTTTAGGAGGTAATCTCCTCCATCACGTGAACCCCATCGCCACACATTTATCACCATTCACGGAGGATCGCCATCTCGACTAGTCTGTCCAATGCGCCCCTGTGTTTTGTAGTTGTTATAACAGCAATGACAACTACAAAACACATATTCAACACAAAAGTAAAAAGGAAGGCAAATAGGCAAAAAGCAATTATTCTCATTAATAAAGTCTCTAATTGATCACAATGCCAAACAAGATTTGCAAAGGGTCAAGGAAAGCAGCGTTTGTTTGCTTCGATTTATATTTTAAATCTCTCATCTTAAAATCTATCGAATATTTTTTCTTAGCGTTTTACGAGTAATTTGTAATTTATGTGAAATGTCGCTCTCTATCGATTTGTGAAAAAATATACAGGGTATTTAATAAAAATTTAACCAAACACTGAAATACGATGCGGAATTTTTTTTTTGATTACACCACTTTATAAATGGAATAAATTTTTCGTGTATCGACTTTTTCAATAGCTGCTCTAATAATGAAGTTATTACAGTTTCAATTGTCCAATATACATTTCATCTTATCTCTTTTCTTTTTCATTTTAGGTCTATAGTACTATAAGGATATTTTACGCAGAATTTCATTTCCTATCGAATAATTGAAAAATATACAGGATCTTCAATTTAAAAATTATAAACAATTCAAGTTAACGCTGAAATGCGATGTGTAATTGTTTTTTTTCTCAAGACCATTGTGATCAGCGGAAAAATCACTACATCTCTGCTAATTTAACTAACATCGTAGTTACAACAATAATAAAGTTAGCAATAGTGGCCCGATAACTTTGAACAACCTGTATAGTTGTCGAAATAAATTTTGCCGTTTTAGCCTAATCTTAATGTTAATTAAAAAGCCTTAATTAGTAAGCAGCTGGCATTAAGAATATAACTTTAATTTTCATTAAAAATGACTGAGAAACTTTTCATCAAATAAATAATAATGGTTCCGAGGTTGTGCCCTGCGGAATGCCAAGTACTTATTTCTATTATGGGGAGAAAAAAGATAACCGACGTAGTAACGTAGCAAGTAAAACCAAAACTTGACAGTTTATGTAATATTATGTGTACTAGAGAAGAAACGCTCAGACTGTAACTTGTTGCCTGTTAGAGGATACGGATACATGATACCCGAGACCAGCACTGAAAAATTTATTTTACTTAAAAATTAATGTTGGCAATTTAATAACTCAACATTAATTTTAATTAAACCTGCGATAAAAACCTCGGCACGGCGCATTAATTTTATTTTTATTTCGCGGCAGTAATGGAGGCGCCGTTGTTAATTTCGGTACTCTATAGGTACACATACACCGCATCCACTATACGTATGTGTAACCGCAACGGAGAACGAAACAATCTTTTTTCGAGAAATTGATTTATGATGCTGGACATAAATTTCGCATATTGATTGTGCCTTTTATACGCCTGGTTTCGTCTCGTCCCTCGTCTCGTAGCGGCGCGGCGGTGCAGTATTTCACATCCTTTCTTTTTCGCGATCGTTTTTCTTCCGTTAACAAAGGCGAAATGACGTAGAAAACAAGAAAGATTCATTTGCTTTAAAGCGAAAAGAATAACAATTACGGTGCATTAAAGGACTTCTTTCTACTTTATACCTCATAGAGCTTCCACACAACGGAATACTTCTTTTTAACGGGGGTGATTTGTGAGTCGACTTACAGCTAATTTATTGGGCCATTAAATAACAATATAAATTCTTGTCTTATATCATTATTTCATTGCTAATTGTTCGTATGTTCTTTACACAGATTCATACAATAGGAACAAGCACAAGAGATAGACACCCTGTTAGGAAAAGCGAATGGAATTCGGTTGGAGACACCTATCCGTTGAGGTAGGAACAGTGAACAATCCGATCAGTAAAACAAAAGGAGATATTTCCGGTTGCGGCGAGGGCCTTCACGAGGAAAGTAAAATGGGAATTCTATGTGTAGGCACGTGTTAGGGATGTTGACAGCCAGAAAATAGATTTGTAAATTCCTTCGCTGGTTGGGATTTGCGAGTTGTAGACCAAAGAAGACGATACTGAAATGTCGAATTAAATTATACCTCTTCATTTCTAACCGTTAAACAGAATTTAACTTGTCAAAAGTGAGAAATGGTCCTACACTTTGTTCCATTTTGAAATTGAGGTATTGGGTTTTACGAAGTAAAGTGTTCTTTTATTGTTTAATTTCTATCGATTGGTATACAATTATTCTTTTTTAGAACTACTAGTGTTGCCAAGTTAATTGGCAGGCTTTGTTTCCCGAGTACACCCACTTTGCTTATCATTTATTGATTTCGATGTCGTGTTATTGTTTCTAATGTTTACTTTTTCGTGTCTTTTCCTACATTTGTATTTACTGAAATGTGTTATCTCAGTGATTTTGTTAAAAAAATTATAATTTTTGTAAATTAATTAAATTTGTAACTCTTGTGGGATTCGGGATTCTGTGATACCCTTTCGGCAATTTTTAATGAATTTTGACTTCAATAAATAGAAATTAACGAATGTTAAAATAGAAAATTAAAACTAACCTTGATTTATCGAAGATGTCATATAAACTCTATATTTCTTATGACATTCACAGGAAATCTACCTGTCCTAACCTCCAATCTACCTGTTCTAACCTCCAACCTTTTCTTCTACCTTGAATTTATTCTTTAATTTCTGTATCGGACACTTTAAATTGGGACCGTAGCCAAAATACTAGTTAACTTGAAGAAAGCTTAACCAGGATTGATGAATTTACTGGTGTCCCTTCTCCGCTTTATTTTAATCGCGATGGCGATTGTTTTTTTCCACAGCAAATTTTGATGACAACTACCCAAATATAATCTAACGAGGAATTTTTGTTGAATAGAGTTATTTTTAGAAGTAACATGAGAGAATGAATGTAGTGACGCTACTAGATGACTCAAACTAGTCGAATCTATGCTCTAAAGTACAACTGACAACGTAATTATGACAAAATTCACTGACGTTCTACTTAATAACTTTACGATAGATATTTAATTTACGAAACCCTGCTGGAAATACCTCTGAATTTATCCTGTTGTATAGGAGAATTTTACATTAACTTTGAAGAGTTACGAAAATAGGAAGATGCATTAAAGAGGAATAACTTCACCGTTTCTCCACGTTTGTCGTTATCTAGACTTAAAATACATTTGTAGTACCCCCGCTCCAAGGCCAGTCGGCATGAGGGAGAAATTGTGGCTTGCGCAAAATAGCTTTTATCCACCAGAGAGAATTTTATATCTATCGGGAGGCTATACTGAATACTCTACACGTTTTAGATTGACAGCTGGTAAATATTTAACATAACGAAACATTCTTTTGAGTGAATCACTTTTTCTTACTACTACAGCTTTTAGTAGTGTTGCTTATTGCAAGTACAGTAACAATAATTAATTCATATCATATAAAAACTCTAAAGTTATAGGTTTTTAGGATGAAAACTTGCGAGAGAAGGCGCCAGGGCAAGAGCTACGGTGTAAAAAAGCAAATGACTGTCATTGCCTTTACATGTTTCGTAAAAAAGCGAAGCATGGAAATTGGATTGAGTATTCAGTTCAGAAGGAAAAAGGAAAAGGAAATCACGCAACTGCAGCTGTGCAGGAAAAAGAATAGGTTCTTTTTTACAAAACATTCCACTAACATTAGGTATCATATTGGCGTTATCGTTTGTCAAAAAAGGACTCATGGAGTGTTCAATTGTTAAATTATTTTCTATTGAAAGACTGCCGACTTCATGAATTATTTTCTTGGACGTATCACTAAAAGTAACCAAAATATCGTTTTTATTTTTTTTGTTACGGGCCGTGTTCTATCTTGTCGAAATATTTTCAAGTTCAGGACACTCTTGCTTTATGCAAAAACGGATCTCTTTCTTACTTCAAATAAAACACTCCGCATATTATGATGGGTTACTGGTATTGCCCCCTCGAATGCAAGTGCAATTGTACCGTATATCGCTGATTTAGAGCATTCCAACTCTTAGAAAGGGTCTATGAGAGAACTGTATGTAGGTGATATTTCACTTTTGTTTCTTTTCAACATCTCTCATAATTTTAAGGAAAAACGAGTTTGGTGTTAGTGATCTTCCCCTTTATATTTCTCTTAACGCGTGATGTGAGAAGACTGAAATTTGGTGTATGGGAATTTTGAATGAGGATCAGTACAATGAAATTATCAGTTAATAAATAGTCAGTATCTTTCACTTGCGTAACATGATAGACCCATCAGAATTTTTTAAAAAAATTGATAGGTCCCGGGTTCCATTTAAATATCAAAATCTTTTTTCCGTATTGGCTATGCAAATCAGTTTTGGGGATACTTTTAGTGACATAGATAGCTATTGAAATGTTTTCTCAGGGAAAATTGTTAACAAAATTTGAATTTTTGCGATTTAATTAAAATTCTAAACTCGTTTGTGGGATCGGGAGTATTCTTTGGTACTCTTTTGGCAATTATTTATGAATTTTGAAGTAAATTAATATTAACGAATATTAAAATTGAAAACGTACATTAACTTTGATTTTTAAGAAGACGTCATATAAACATTATGTTTCCTATGACGTTTGCGGGAAATCTGCCTTTCTAACCTCGAACCTACTCTTCTATTTCGAATTTACTTTCTAAATTCTCTATCGAACACTTTAAATTGAGACCGTGGTCAAAACACTAGTTAACGCGACTAAAGCTGAGCAAGAATTGATGAATTTACTGCCGTCCCCCTTCTCCTTTATTTAATCGCGATAGCGATTGTTTCTTTCCACAGCAAATTTTGATGATTTCTACCAAAAAATAAATTTTATGATGAATTTCGATGAATGAAGTTATTTATAGAAATTGCATGAGAGAATGAATGTGGTGACGCTACCAGATGACTGAAATTATGCAACTCTGCTGGAAATACACCTGTCAGCATAAATACGACAAATTTTACTGACGATTTACTTTACGGTAAATATTTAATTTACGAATTAATATTAGAAATGCCTTTGAATATACCCTGTTGTCTGTTTTAGGACAATTTTACATCAATTTTGAAGACTTGCGAGATTAGGAGAATAAAAAGAAGATTGGATTTGTCCTTGTTCCACTAAGATCGTCGTTATCTGGACCTAAATTAATGTATTTACGTCCGCACTTGAAGGCCAGCCGGCCTGGGGGGGAAATTGTGGCTTTCGAAATTAGATTTTTCTCCGCTAGAGGGAATTTCATTATTATCCGGTGGCTATCATGAATACCCTAACCGTCTAAAACTGACAGCTGGTTTCCGATGTAAATATTGAACATAAGACTATATATGGAAACAAACTTACTTCGAAAATTATAATTTTGGATACATGCGGCAATGCTATGTATATTAATTACGTAATGAAAGGAATTTATAATTTATATGTTATTACGAGTTTTTCTTTAACATTTCTGTAGGTTTTATTACTGAAATATTGAATATTAAGTTACAAAATATAAAGTAAACTACAAAACAGAAAAAATACAGGTCGTGTCGTTTTCTATTGTCTTTTACCTCTTGTCCTGCACCTTTCGTCTTTTACACACGTTTACTATATGTACGTTTTAGAGTAAGGTAAATGTCCCAAATTCAGACACTGTCCCAAATTCAGACAGGTTTTTAATTATTTAGTGAAAATAAGAAATCTGCCATATCGAAATGTACGGTGGGACATCTTTTGACAAATATTATCCATTCTTTATTCATTTCAAAAACAGTTCCTTTTTTATCGGTAGTGTAACGGCTAATACATAACCTATAAATTTGAATATGTTCATAAATTGTGCATTCATTTAAACATCGAGGTTTTTCTTATAACGTAAGTAGATTCAGTAGCATTTCTAGATTATTGTAAAATGGCTGTTATTACGATAATGAACGTTGTATTGATGTAAGTAGCAAGAAAATACTTTAAATTTGTATTTTATTTGATATAAAATGTAATGTAACTGAAATATTTCATAATTTCATTGGTGTCAGAATTACGTACAAATAACAGTCGTTGTTCCATATTCAGACATCATGTGTCGGAATAAGGTACATAGCAATGAACATTAGATATAGTTCTATTTCTTTCCTTTATATTAAAATACCATTTTGTATATATTCATTTGAAATAGAATTTACCTACAGCGCTCTGTCCAAATTCCGACACGGGTGTCGGAATTACGCACCTCACCTGTCTGAATTAGGTACAATTAAAGACAAGTGAACTTTGTGTATTTTACTATATTTTACCATACTGAGGTTGTTTTTTACCCTTGTTGAACTGTTATTGAAGGTATGTTCCAACAAAAATTATATTTTACGATATGCGATTGGATCTGAGAAGTTTGTGATTTTGTTGGAACACACCTTAAGTAAAACTACTTGCTGCATCAATTTATTATTATAGAATGTCCAAGAAGAACTGCAAATATACGAAAGATGATTTGCGACGTGCTCTGGATGCTGTGAAAAGTGGTACACCTTTCTTAACTGCTGCCAAAGAGTACAATGTTCCTAGAACAACGCTTATTGGCAAAATTCGCGGCATCTATCCCGAAGAATGTCAAAGTGGAGCACCTTCTGTCTTAACTAGCGACGAGGAAAATCTGTTGGTGCAATGGATAATAAATATGGGACACATGGGGTTTCCTGTAACAAAGGATCAACTAATTGATAGTGTTTCACTTCTAGTAAAAAACTTAAAACGTCCTAATAACTTCACTAATGGAAAACCGGGTCGTCATTGGTACGCATTATTTAGTAAAAGGCATCCTGAAATTAGTGAAAGAATATCACAAAATTTATGTGCGTCACGAGCAGCAGTCACAAAACTTAAAATTGAAAACTGGCACAAAGAAATACAAGACTATTTCACTGCATCGGAAATTTGTGTTACAGATCCCAAAAGAATATTTAATACAGACGAATCGGCATTTTTTTTATCGCCGAAAGGCCGTAAAACGCTAGCCAAAAAAGGCAGCAAATCGTTACACAATAGGTGCGGTGATGATAAGGAATGTTTAACTGTACTCATTACAGGTAGTGCTGCTGGTCAGTTAGCCCCTCCCATGGTATTATATCCCTATGAAAGAATACCAAAGCAAATAGTATCACATGTACCTAAGGGTTGGGGTATTGGTAAGTCATCTAGTGGATGGATGACCTCCGAAACATTTTTTGAGTATTTAACCAACGTTTTTTATCCGTGGCTTATATTAGAAAATATCCAGTTTCCGATAGTTCTATATTTAGATGGACACAAATCACATGTTACTTTGCCTTTAACAGACTTCTGCAGAGAAAAACAAATAATTTTAATCAGTTTATTACCGAATTCGACGCATATTTTACAGCCTCTGGACGTGGGATTATTCAAAAGTTTAAAATGAAATGGAAAAATGAAGTTCAAAATTTTAAAATTAAGAATAATTATAAGAATTTAGGAAAGGATACATTTGCTCCCATATTAGATAATGCTTTAAAATCTATTTCAAACATAGAAACAATTTTTAGTAATTCTTTTAAAGTATGCGGTCTTTTTCCTTTCAACGCGAATAACATTGATTACAGTAAGCTTCTTACTGTAGATCACACTAATGTAAATGATAAAGAAACAGTAGACCCTGAAATGGTACTACATTTGCGAAATCTTGAATCTTATATAGAACCAGAAATTCTTGATAAATGTTATGAACTAATGGGTGTAGAGTGGACAGGGAGACTGGAGGCTAAAGATTTATACAACACCTGGTACCAAATGTATAAAAAGTCGGGTTTGCAACATAGTACAGGACGAGTTCTGGATGTAACAATAGAAGTAGAAGAGGGCTTAACCTTAGAAGATGGTTGGGAACAGTTAGTGGTATTTGAAAATAATGAGGAAAATCGTCCTGTATCGTCAGAGGTTATACAAGGAATTACAGAAAACACTTTTGAAGAAGGTGTCACAGTCATGGAATCTACTGTTGAAAGTGAAATGAGATTACAAGATCACGAAGGTGAAGTAAATGATTTGACAATAGAAATGGATGTAGAAAAATTTGTCGTAAATCAGACTAATTCAGAGGTAGCACTAAAGAATGTTCAAGAGATATCAGAAAAACAAAAAACCCCAGAAGAACAGAAGAGACCAGAACAACAAAAGACACCAGAGAAACAAAAGACGCCAGAGAAACAAAAGACGCCAGAAAAACAAATAGGCAGTGACGGAAACAATAGTACTAAACATTCTTTGGTGTTGCCAGGAGTGCAAGTACCATCGCCATTTAAAAATTCCTTATTTTGGCCTGATCCAATTCAAAAACCTAAGGCAAGAAAAGCTCGTGTTAAAGTTCCTTCTGTTGGCACGTCAGACGCTTGGAGAGAATATTTTTTAAAAAAAGAGGAGGAACAAAATCGTATTCAGAAAGAGAAAGAAGAACGAAAACGAAAACGAGATCAAAATAAGGAAACACGGAACAATGCTATCAAAAAATCGAGAAAAAAAGATTCAAGTAAAGAAAACGCGTCCCAAAATGAGAATGAAATTGATGAGAATGTGGTTATTGGTGATTATGTTATAGTGAGATACTTAAATGAATGTTACCCGGCATTAATTACAAATTTAGAAAATGGAAAAATCTTGGCGAAAGCCATGGCAAAAGCAGGTCTTCACAATTGGAAGTGGCCTGTCATTAAAGACGAAATTTGGTATGACTATTATGAAATTGTTCAAAAAATCACACCCCTGTAAAAATAAATAATAGGGGATTATTTTTTGTTAAGGAGCTGGAGAAACAAATGTTGTTATAAATACTACAAATTGTAATAAAATTTATAAGCAACTTACCTTAGTGTTTGTTTTTGTCGGAATTAAGTTCTCTTAATGTCTGAATTAAGTTCGCTGTCGGAATTGGGGTCCTGAAGGTGTCGGTTTTTAGGTCAAATATTAGTATTTGTGTCGGAATTAGGTGAAATTGGCGGGCTTGTTTAAAATAATAAAAAAAGATAATATTAGCTTATTTTGTATTATAAATAAATGATAAAACCTCTTCGTAAATTGATACTTATATATGCATAGAAAAGCAACTTCATCTTGCTACATTTCTGTAAATTTTGTTGAACAAGACAGAACAGGAATACCTAAATGTGTCTGAATTTGGGACAGTTACCTTATATCGTTTTACAGCTTACGTCTTACATCTTACGTCTTACACGTCTTAGGTCTTTTACATGACTTCCGCCATTACTTCCTCTTCCCCTCACTTTCTTTATATAGAAGAATTTATTATTCATCTATCATTTAGGTTGCCTTGGTTGACTTAATCGTCAAATACAATATGAGTTTCAGTGATCTCTCTATTTAAAATTGATATTCGAATAAAACTACTTGTTTCGATAACCTATCAACAGTATATAACCTGTAAGTATACACATTTTTCGTATACTAAACAGAATAGAACTGCATTTGAACTTGTACAGAAATAAAAGTAAAAAATGCTCAAATCGATTTATGTTCATTCTGCAAGTTCGGTTATCGCACATTTAAACATCCAATTTACATTTCGCCATACGCACAAGTGTCCTATACACTAGATATTTGCAATAATTCTTAATTAATACGTATGTAGCCTTTCCATTTAGACAAGTGCTAGCGCTAGCTCCATACAGAATAATATTTCAAGATCGAACAGACTATAGCTAGCATACTGCTCCTCTTATACAAATCTACATATCTATTTACATAAGTGTACTGTTATTATATTATACTTAGGGATACGTTGAGTTTCAGTTTCGAAAAAACACAATACCACGATATACACCTGCCATATTCGTTACAAAAAAGAAGGTTAAAGCATTTCTTAGATAATCCAACGTTAAACATAGAGCGGAAGTTTATAAGATTAGTCTTAATGATTGTTGGAGTGTTTACGTTGGGCAAGCAAAACGGGCAATTTAAAAAACATTGTAAGAATATTATCGCTGCAGGATGCTTGTACATTGTAGTAAGCATAGAGGAACACGTAAATGCTGTGGAATGTAGTAAATCACATTAGGCAAGTTAATCTTTTTGGAAAAGTAATTTGCGCAAATGATGGAAAAATGTCGCAATATTATGGGTTTCAATCTTGTTTTAATGCAATACAAAATCATAGTTTTTTTTTGTAATTTATATAAAAATTTAATGAAAACAAAAGAAACATTAAACGTTTTGCAGTGGATTTGTAGTTTCTTGCCTCATTATGGACAATCCTATAAATTACTCATGCCCATTCAGGAGACTTAAATATCTTTGGAAAGTGTAAAAGCTACAGCACGATTTCAACCCTTTTTAGAAAAGTTGATAAGTTGATAAGTTGATGTTTCAGATATGGTTCCAATTTTATCATTCTTAACGTTTTGCACTTCTCACACAGCCAGATGCTTCAATGGTATTAAAAAGTAAGACAGTATGTTACTTACACACACACACTAAACACAACAGTGTTATTTATTGCTAAATTGCATACCCTTAGCTTTGCTTTAAATTATTCACTCAGAATCAAGGAGATATGAATGTCGGACCAAGATATGTTAGTCATGAAGCAATGATCTGTCATGGAATACTGGTGGGCTACCAAAATATTGTTAAACTTTAGTAAAGAGTTGTCAATTGCAAAAGATAACAAGGAACATTCTAATTATGTATGTAAACGTCAAATAACAAATTTACAGTTTTCTTTTTCTGTGGTGATGTAGTCGGCAAGATACTACGAATATGTATTGTATTATAGCTGCTACGTTCTCCTGGTTTGAAGGACAATGCCGCTAGTTGTCTGCTTCGGCGTATCTTTCTTGCGAAGAGGGAGGACCAATTGCTTTGCTCAGATGTATAAGATATTTGCTTATTTGTTCGATAGCTGAGTACCTTTTGAAATGAAACACAGTTCGTATGTATAAAGAAAATTTATTAAAACAGTTCCCCTTATTATTACATAAATCCTTACTTGTTTGTGTACGTAATTTGTGGGCATAAATTTATGTACATTTGTATAACGTGTCTCAGCATATATTAAATCGCAACGTCTGCATGTCTTTCATTCGCAACGTATATTTGTACATATGTATAATTTTAAACGCACCTAGTACGAGTGCGAGTTATTTTGTTACCTTAAATGTGTCTTCAGTATCGCAACGCTTATTTGTATATTAATTCGGAACGTTTATATGCATTATGCTGGTCGCGGAGGCAGTAGCAGAATATAGCCGAAAACGACTACCCAGACGTTCAAGTTATAATAAGTATTTGCTACGGTATCTTTCTTGTATGTATGGTCCGTCTCGCCACTGCCTCCCTATAGTAGCGGAGATTCCAAAGACTAAACATCGTGCGGATCCGAGCGCTACATTGCGCATAGGCGAATGAGCGACGGATGGCAATCGTGACACTTGTACACTACGTTCTCCGACGAAGTTCTGGCACGCCGAGTATATGTGCGTTATACCTGTTCATTCGGCGGGGATTGTCGGTTGGATGCTCGACCGCAGCGGTCCTCTCTCTACTGTGGGTCTTATCTCGGGGTTTGCTATATAATAGCGCCCCGAAGTTGCGATTACTTGAATTAATACAATTTTGCATCAATTCTCACTTTGTGTGCGATGTGGTGTTTTTGTTATATTTATGTATGTTAAATTAATTTGAATTAGTTTTTGTGTTAAATACGTATGCATACAATGTTTTAAATGTATACAAATACCATATACACAAATTTATGAGAAATAAAACAAACGAAATGGTGGATATACAAGCAAGGCGAATGAAACATTATATTTACAAGTGAAAACAATGAATGATGGATTTACAAAATAGAATAAATGCAGTAACTAATTTGTTAGCGTAAAAAACAGAAACTAAAATGTTAAGAAGCCTCAACAATAACTCAAACATGTATATTGTTGTGACACCTTGGAAGAAAGTGTACCTGTGTTTTCATTTGAGATTCACGTTTGTCGACATTTTCTTTGCATAGAGTTGCTAGTTTGTGAGGCGGAACAGTGTTAATGGCCCTTCTCTGAAATTTCCCCTAGATTTATTACACATTTAATAAATTTAATGTAAAGCAATGTTTTACGTTAGGGAATTTCAATTTATTCGATAATCGTTGTTGAATGGAGTTTCTGTGGTGGCGCTTATATTTCTACTCACATACAATGTATTTGAAATTGTAAATTAAAAGCAGAGATCATGGTAGTTATATATCGTGTTTTAAAATTTGAGATGTGTTGCTGTGGACGCGAAACACCTTCGGTCTACAAATTAAGAACGTGATAGTAGTTATGTTACTTTAATTATAAATTGGACATTAGTTTTAGAGGAAAAACAATGAAAGATGGGATTTAAAAACTTTTGCCTCAACATGAATAGAATTCTGTAAACTGTGGAAAGTTTCAGAACTAATTTATGTGGAAAAGAAATTACTGCAACGAAACAACATTAGTTTTGGAACAGATTTGGGAGTATTGACAAAGCAGGCATTTCGAAAAAGGTTTCAATTTACTTGAAAAACTACTGTGAGTAGAAGAATTTTTTATTCTGGCTAATTATTTTAAAATTTGAAAAGCACTCTATAAAATAAATTTAAAATTGGCCATCGGTAGGTTTTGATTTGGGCGACCGACAAAATTTGTTAAAAAGTTTTCTCGATATAATAGTTTTGGCATTAAGAAATTGTTTGATTTGACTTTAAAGTTATTAGTATTCAAAACTGCAAAATTCTTTTACATCCCATTTATTTAGTTATCCATGAGAATGTTTTTTTAAGAAGCCTCATTACAGTATATAACTCATTACAGTATATAACTTAATAATTCACCGGAAAGGAGGTCAAGCTACTAACGGGATCAAGTTTCTGCGAAGTAAGGTGTTATATTTTTAGAAACCTGTAATCTAAGCCACCCACATCAATATACTTCAAGTTGCTTTCTGATCGATATTCCTCCCTGCTTGCATTTTCTAAGAGGTGTTTTAAGTTGTTATATAGTAGAATACGAATTCACCAGTTCCTGCTTTGGTATGTGTACATTTGTTAATCTATTTCGAAGCTCGTTAAAATAAAATGTCAAGGAAGTTATTTGTTGATAAATAAATAAGAATTACAATCCACGGCAATGTAAATATCATATAAAAGATTGACAGACACTTTGTCTGCGTAAGTAAAACCTTTGAGAAAATAAACGAACGTAATTCTTCAGCCTTGATGTTTCTTACTGTACATTGATCTTTTCTATTCCTGGTTATGTATATAACAAAGAATCACCGTCTGAATTAGTAAAATCAGTAGATAGAGGTTACATCCTTGAAAGCAACATAATACACTAGTCACGATTAGGAATATTTAATAGGAGGGCAAACATATTCGAGTTCGTTTGATATTTAATAAAGCTTGTAGAATCGAAAAGTAATTAAATGAAGTATATTTACATAAAGGTGCTAGCGTATACGTATGTGCAGAAGGTGAGCGGGTTTCAAAAATAATAAGACAATCACTGTACAGTTGCGGTTAGCTGCGGTAGCTTCATGTGGAATGAGTGAATTACATTAGAAATGAATTTTCCTTTCATTTTGCAAAATAAACAATAAATAAATGAACTTAGACTAGTCAATATAAACAAGGAAATACGTTGAAAATAGGTGTTTGGTTGTCTCCCAAAAAATTTTGAAGGGACAGTTTGTCTGATAATACGTAGAAAAATATGGTTTAAAGTGTGATAAGCGGACTTGACTCATGCCCTTGGTAAAGAATATTTAGGAAAAGCATAATCTCTGTAACTTCAACATGTCAACGAATCTGATTTAAAACAAACTTATCGAGATAAACGTATACATACATACTATACGCAGTATTTATATCCCTATATCCGGCGTTCAAATATTATTTAGATACCACATTTATTCAGATTTTCTTTTTGTTTGTTCAAGCTTGGTCGAAACAATCTGTTGAGTACTATACAGCATGTCCACCTAGTGCGTGGGTAGCAGATAGTTTCTTTTCTGAGCAATATAGAGAAAGTTTTCAACAAAATATTCGGAGACAAGTACTGCACAACATTAAATTACATTCATGTACAGGGTGGGGCAGGGAAGTATCCCTAACTTTGAAGATAAATAAAACAAAAAAAAAATTTTAGAACAAAAGTCTATTGTGGCATCAGAAGGGTACAACTGGAAATTAATTTTACTTAGTTTTAAATAACATATCATTCAAGTGATGTACCTCACTATCAATGCACTGATGTAGCCGGTTTCTGAAGTTCTCCACAACTCTGCGAAGCATCTATTGCGGAATGCGGCCAACTTCAAGGCGTATTGCATTCTTCAAGGCTTCGAGGGTCCTGAGTCGATGTTTGAACACCTCACTCTTGAGGTAGCCCCATAAAGAGTAGTCGCACGGAGTTAAATCCGGCGAGCGCGCGGGCCATGGCATGCCTGTACTCGATTTTTCCAGTCCCGCTGTGACAATTGTTGCGCAATGACCATCTTGTATGGATAGAAGTAAAGGTCTTGGTGGAGAATTCGACGCACAGTACGGTTAGAAAGCCCCAGGGCGGATGCATGCTTGCGAGCAGAACGCTTACGGGACTGCAAAATCGATCTTCTTTCACAGTCAATATTTTCTGGAGTTCGGATGGTCCTCTGAGCCCCAACTCTGTTTTGCAAAACACTACCACATGCACGGAAGTTCTCCACCCATAACAAAATGGATTTTCGGTCTGGAACAGCATTACGAGGGGGAATTTGAGTACGCAGCGCACGCTGCACTGCAACGATAGACTTGTTTTGGGAAAAATACGTCTCGACGGCAAACGCACGTTGTTCTTTTGTCCAACCCATGTCTACAACTAATAGCGGCACTAAGAGAAACTTCCAAGGCTGCAGCATCATTAGAGCCTACCCTCACCGTTCCAACACGGCCCCTCCATTCACAACGCCATCTCGAAGGTAGGGATACTTCCCTGCCCCATCCTGTATATAGGGTATTCAATTTTCACAGCGTACGATTTCCACAACGACCACAATGTTTGACTTATAGGAATTATTTAGCGAAAATAGGTTTTTAACACTCATACAATGTTAGAGAAAGAAAGCAGTAATCTCATGTTGATCATACACGCAGAGAAATGGTTCCTGCAACAAGAAAATAAATTTCCTTGCAAAAATTAGTCTATTCAAGAAAATATTTTTATTTCAAGACTACAAAAATGTTTAATATAAGAAAATAACTAAATATATATAAAATATTGTGTTGTTATAACGGTCATTTACTTACACTAAGAATGGCTTTCTGCAAGATTTTCTTGAATCAAGTTAACAAATGTCTTAAATAAAGAAATACAATTATTTCATTACAAGCATATACTTCTCTTAAGCGGAGAAAGAAACGCTAAGAAAATGTTTCTTTTGATTTAAAACAGTTATTGTATTGCGCATAATTGAAACAGTACTTATCTTCAATTAAGGTGGATAGCTTTGATACAAGTAAATGTTTCTCTGCGTGTACGTATTAAACACTTACTGATTTTATCAGCTTCAGGTGTAATCCATATTTAAGGGAGAACAAGTCTATGTTGATAAACAGTTCATTACTCATTACAAGTTTATAACATTCTTTTGCTATCTTAGTGCAGCCTTTAGTAACACAAACGTTTTATTGGTAACATGTGGAAGCTTCAAGCAGAAAATTAATTGATCAAAATAACAATTTAAAGGCAGCGTAAATGTTAGGGTTCTTCTAGCTCATTTCACTTGCCGAAAAACAATCATTCTTCCTGTTTATGGATACATATGATCCATCTACCATACTGAATCGTGACTTGGCTATCCAATTTTATTTGAAGAAAAGAAATATGAATATGCTCATTAAATCAAGACACACACGCCAGACATTTATGTTTAAATTATGGGCACATTCAAGGAATTAGTTTTCATTTTATAATCAACGAACATTGAAATTCTTGAAGCTGGGACGATTATTCTCACAGGCGGCTTGCACACGAAGAACTGCGATATACAGAGTAATGACGTCTTGTAAATGCCACATACTAATTCGAAATCATCGTCATTATTATAGTACAGGTCGACGTAGTGTTATTTAGCGGCTTTCACTTCGTATAGAGAACATAATTTTAACATGACACAATAACATAGTGCGGTTTAGTGGAACGATTAAGCAAGTAGGTATGCAAGTACGAGCTTTATTCGTCATTTATTGGTTACTACGGTAACAAAGCAACAAAACAAAATCAAACTATACCTATATCCTTAACAAGATTATATACTATAAACCCATTCATATAATTTGTTATCTACTATTCTATGAATTAAAATTAAAGTATTGAGATACTTCTTTCAATATATCTAGGTCTATTATTACGACTGTTCTTAATTGTTCAAGTTATTTTATAGAACTATTCGAAAGATTGAGTGATTTATGAAAGGCGAAATATTCAGCCTTTTAATCAAGAATTTTCAGGTAACAATTTAAACGGAATTTTAATTATATATGCTTTAATCATTAGGCAACTAATGAACAATTAATTCTAAACTATAGCGTAGAAGGTGATAATAACGCAACTTTATTCGAATTTATTTCCCCATAATAAAGGCATTTAATTCAAGGTCGCTTAATACATTTTCGTCGACCCATACATTCATCGCTTTAGGCTTCATGTGAACTAAATTGTTTTTTAGTGGCGGTTATTCCTATGTAGTACTTTTACTACATACATATACGATCTCTGTATATCAAAACATTCTATTTTTAAATGTGCATTTTGTAGTAACTCTTATTCTGCCAATAATATGACAGCGACACGATATAAAATCTAGGACATTACAATCTGAAAAATTTCTTAGATAATGAAATGGTAAACTGTGAAATCGTAAGCGATGAAGAAGTTAAAAAGAGCAAACAGGTTCTAGATACAATAAATATACTTACAACGGAAACAGACGAAAGCACAGAAAGTAGTTTACTTAAATTTTGGCGTATTTCAAACAAATCAAACATAAAAAAATAAAAAAAGCAGTAGTTAGCAATAAGTTTTATAAGCTATAATACTTTTAGTAACAGGATTTTCGCCTAAGATTGCCGGAAAAATTGGAGCTGTGGTAATGAGAAATATTCATACAGTAAGGACCTAAAGTATCCCCCCCGCTACTAACTTTTGAACAACTGAGGCTAGCGTTTTCGGAAAAAATAGGTCGATTTTTATTTTTCTATGCTAACTTTTGGTATTATCGAGAGTTCAACTTCATTTCTGGTTTCACCGGAAGTGGCGTCAATTTTTTTTATTTTAAATAGAACAGCCTGTATATTTTTACATTTTTGGAAAGGCAATGGAAGGACGAATTCAACCATACCACATTTTTTATACTTTAGCCTAATATTACGATATGCAATAAAGTTGGTAGTGATCTATTTTTGTTATTATGAATGTCTCCTGTGACACCAATTGTCGGTCAGTCAAATCTCAGTTCTATAAGCGCAAATTATTCTAATTGGTTAGTTAAGCAGTCAAAGACAATACAATGAAGGTATATTATTAAATTAAAACAATTTGCAGTTTTTCTTTTAGCCTACTTTGCTCACACAAGTACAATTTATCGATGTATATCGGGATATTTTTTAATGAAAAGTATAGCGAATGTGGTATCGTTGAATTCGTCTTTCTATTGTCTTTCTAAAAATGTAAAAATATACAGGATATTCTATTTAAAATAAAAAAGTTGACGTCACTTCCGGTGAAACCGGAAATGCAGTTGAACTCCCGATAACACCAAAAGTTAGCCCAGAAAAAATTAAAATCGACCTATTTTTTCCGAAAACGCTAGAATCAGTTGTTCAAAAGTTAGTAGGAGGGGGGATACTTTAGGTCCTCACTGTATAATAGGCTATAGGTAAAATTGAGACTATTTTAGAATGCCTTCCCAAGTATAAAATAAAACTCATTTCAGTAGAAACAGGCTACCTGTTTGTATTTAAATACATACATACGCAAATAGTAAAATTAAATATCTAAATCAGTTTGCGAAGGAAATTGTTCAAATATTTATATTCTCGTGTTAAAATTATTGTTTTTACGTCGCCAATAATATCTTTGTTTCATTTTACATCCAGGATATAAAAGAAAATTCGTATACACTTGATTACTTAAACGTACCGTATTTTTTTTTACACATACATCGTTCCTATGTGTAACTTTAACAATAAAATTGTCAATGCATCAGTGACATAGTAGGCAACAAGGCATATATTTACAATTCGACGAGCGTGGAGTCATAACCTTCTAGTAAAACCCGGCATTGTCAATGGTATTACGTTCGTAACAGATCTATTTTAATGCAAATAAAATAACTATTCTGCTAATCTGCCACTATTAGTTTAGTTTTGTACCGAAAAATTAAACTTTCCAGCAAACATCAGACTTATTAAATCTATTACGAAACTATTAAAATTTGTTACGAAAGCATAATTGAATCTGATACGGTAGTAATATTTGTACTGGCAACAGAGAACAAAACAAAGCTATGAATAATTTGGTTATGTTTTTAATAAAGAAAGTGCAAGATAGATTTCAGCTTTGACTAAAGAATGTATTTTATTCTAACGATTAATTAAGACATACAGACCAACATAGCACAAATGGACCAACATAGCAAAGGCGAAGCTTAATTTGACAGCAAATTTTCAAAGTATCCTGATGGAATGAGGTAGTCTCGTAGTAGATCCAGAAATTTTGCTGCAGTATGGTTTCCGTCAATAAAAAATGGGCCAACAAGTCTATCACTTATCATTCCAATCCAGACGTTGACTTTTTGATGGTATTGCGTTCAGGTTAGGTTTTGGGCATGATAATTTGTACGTGACCAATAATTAATGGATTAACAACGGAAAGGAAATTTAATATTTTTCAATTGATAAATGTAAGATACAAACCAGAAGTTGCGAGAGTTGACCTCACCATTTACGTAAATGTAACTTCATCAGTAAAAAGTGTTTTATTCAAAATGTCTGCGATTTTAATTGACATATTAAACATTGTTTTGCAAAAATCTATTCCTTTCATTTTGCCTTCGTCGAAAAGCTCTTGTTGGTTTGATATTTTGTGTGCTTTACAAGTGAATTCTTTCAAGGTTTTGTCGCGGCTAAGTTCATGAATTATACCGCGGACATCATGCTCCTTTGTCGGCAGCCGCGAATTAAACCGCGGATCAGTTGCGAACTTAGCCGTGAATTAAACCATGAACGCCATCTTCCTAGGAGACCTGGAGGACGAGTGACCTTGAAGCGTGCTCGTACATAGGTAGCTTACCTACTAACGTGATTGGTTTTCTGCTTTGAATTTGTTAAAAATATTGAGAATAGTTTTCGCAAGAGGTATAGGCCCTCAGGATAATTGACAGAAAACATGCTCCTAACCCTTCTTAAATTATTATTCCTCTGGTACCACGTTATCGCTGCCACCTTTTCATCTTTGTTGTACCTGTTCATGATTTCAATAAATTTTCTACTATTCAATAAAATGTATTTAATTTGAGATTGATGTATGAATAAAAGCTCAAAGTAAATTATTAATGAAATATTTGACATAAAAAAAAGTTTTTCCCTGCATAGCAACTTGATTATTTAAAAAATAATAAGTTATAGGTAAATCTATTACTGGTGTATAACTGGTTCCTGACTATGTCGCTAACGCATTGACAATTTTTTTTTTAAGTTACACATGGAGAAATGTATGTGTAATAAAGAAAAAAGAACCCAGCATGTAACGACTAAAGTCTGTTGAAATAGAAGGCGCAAAATTAGAACAAATTCCATCCTTTAACCTATATGTATTGTGCCACATCAGCTTACTGCATTTAAGCTCTTCTAATTCTTTTAGTTTAGCTATCCAGCATGCATTAAACTCAACAAAATAGATAGTAGAACCTAGATAATAAAGGTGAGTTACTAACATTTATTATCAGGTTGGTAAGCTTTCTTATAACGTTAATGAGCTTTATTACAATTATGTTACCTTTTAGCATCTGGTACGTGCTTTTTAATCTACAGATCAGTACGTCTAACTAGATACATACATAACATTAAGTTAACGTTCGCTGGCCATTCCATCCAATATCGGTACGGCGTGTACAATATTCGTTAGCGTTGAAACAGAAAACACCGATTCCTCACAATAAACTGTAATGATTCCTATTTGAATGCGGCATTACAATTAAACAATTACATACATACCGTTAGTCTGAACGTTATTATTATTACGCAATGTCAATTTCCGACAGATGATTTCGCAACACGGTGGTAGTTGAAGTAGATACTTAAGCAAACTAATCTGTATACTGTTATCCTTCTTGTTAATAATCTGGCCGTCCCTGGATAATGCAAGGCATAATAAATTACATTAAAAGATATTATATTTCTTACACCTGGACCCATCTACTTTTTTGAGTGTATCGTTACCTCTATATTAAAAAAAAACTAAGAAAATGAGATGACTTCAAACACTTAACAAGATGAGACTATTTAAAATTTTATTTAAAATAATTAATTTTCCAATTAAAGAGTTGATTTTAATTTTCTAGTAAAAAGACGAACGAAAAATTTTCCCGGAAAATGCCTTACAACTGTCAAAATATAATATTACAGAATAGAGGATTGAAAGACCTAACATTTGATTAGCTACTCGATCCCATTTGAATTTTGTGACATAAGGAGTGGTAGGGATGCGGGATAACCATCACAGGTATAATTCTGACGTTCAAATATAAATTAAAGTGTTTCGGGATTTTTCTGAAAACACAACACTAAGGTTGTCTACACATAGGGTAGTGCGAAATTAGTGCAAGAATTAGTATGAAATTAGTGCACGCTAATTTGACAACTGACACCAACGATTGCATTTAACGTAAACTAAATTTATGTTTTTCTTTTGTAGTGCATGAATTACACAGCAATTCTATAAGGTACATATATTTATTAGTAGGTTATGTATGGTACACAAATTCAAAACAAATATTGAAGAAAGTATTGATGCATCACCATGGCAACGTCAAAATTTGTATATAGTTTCGTACTAAATAAACAAATAAATAAATTCTTAATTCTGCACTACACCGCTACATGAACATTGTGTAAGCTCTCGCACTACACTTTAATTTATTGCACGAGTTTCACCGCTACTTAGCAAAATCGCCGAGAAAAACGCATAATGTAGATCAAAATGCGGGACTGGTAGCGTAGTGCCTAGCCGTTACCACCGATATATGTATAAGGCCTCACAGCTCTTCGATGACGTCACGCTGTTTAGGCGATGTATCGCCATGCACGATATTAGCCTAAGCGGTAAAAGAATCGATTTTTTTGCTTTTTTTAAGTTTTCTTCGCATCCCATTCGATTTTAATTTGGAAAAAACGAACTTTCAAAGCAAAAACCAAACACGTAACCGAGCACCGTTTTCGTGAAAGATTATTATTATTTGTAATTGTACATGTATTTGGACGAAACTAAGGTTGAAATGATACAGTAATTGCAATTTTATTTTAAATTTTGTTGAATTTCACGAGAACATTTACAGACATGCTATTTAATCAGGGTCTTAAATTTCCTATTACGTGGTGTTTTACCTAATCTATCATTACTTTTTCCACAATAATTTTCAAGTAGGAATTTTTAAGTAGGAACAGTTATTAATTGTTGCAATAGGTTCACTGTTGTGAATATGACATTTACATATATCAGTATCTAAAATGGCTACGCTTGGTGATATAATTTAAAATATATTATATTAAAACAGAACGTTTATTACATACATTTAAAAACATCTCTTTGTGTTCAAAAATAATTTTGTTAAATACAACGTAAGAATATAAAACTATTTGAACAATAACATCTTCACGTTTTTTGTTAAATATAACGGACAGTTAAGGAATTCAGTTGGAATAGCATCTTTTTTAAGCCTAGGATATTTTAAACTTACAGTTATAGTTTCACCGGTCCTTGAATCTGTAGTTGTTGAAGAATAAATAATATCCTCTTTTATTTACAAAGTGTAACTCACAAACAAAACAACCGACACCATCTTAGGTTAGATTATCTCGTTTTTATAACACTAGAAAAACACCGCAGGTATCACCAATAAAGTACGGAAATATCACTACACAGTATTGTTTTAAAATAAAACCAATATAATTTGGATAAATCAATTTAAAACGCAGAGATGGTCTCAGTGTGTAAACACGTGTGTATGGCCTAAATATGAATACGTCACAGCCTGCTGACGTCAAAGCTGTAAACCTTGTATTGGCGGTAGTAATGGCATAGCGCGCTCGAAATGTCGGATTCGAGGCCTTAGTTCGCAACTCTCACCACCAGTTTACAGAAAATTAATTACATATAATCACGGATTAGCATGTTAATCTCTGATTAGATTAATTTTGCGACGTTACTAGTCATGATTAAACAACTTTAATTATCGATTAAATTCGTGATTAAAATCAAACATCTGCCAATATTAACGAGAAAAAAGTAAAATACCAAGGAAATTGCTGTTATTTGCATAAATTTATAATTTTAGAATTTCTTTAAAATAGGACAAATAGTCATCTAAGTATCGTCCTTAACACGCGCTAACATATTTTTGTGCTGCCAATCTCCCCAAATGTAATTTTAATTCTAATTTGTTAATAGCGAATTAAACCAACTCATATGTTAACAGTATTTAATTTAATGGGGAATTAAATTTGAATAGGAGATTAACTTAATTCAGAATTAAAAAGTGTTTTGTAAACCGGGGGTCAGAACAAAGTTTCTCGTGGTGTTCCTTGTTCCAAATTTGACCAACGGTAAGCATGAACGTCTTAAAGTGGTCCACGGACGCAGACGTAATAATAACCTCAAGTAATTGGCGAAAGCGTTGGGAAATACTAAGACATGAGTCATTATTACTATTACCAGCATGTAATCTACATGTATACTAACTTGCAAGTTGATAGCTGGTAATTTACCTGAAAATAATTCTACTTCACCCTTAATTTACATTTTGGAAACAACAAAATGCGCAACATTTATTTACTGAGATGCAAACTCACTCATCGCTTTTAAAAGCAGATAGCAGAAGCTGAAACGTAATAAATGTTGCTGTGACGATAAACACCGGTATGTACTTTGTTTCCAACCTCCGAAACCAGGCACCATAGTAGCTGTAGCAGTAGTAGTGTATCCTGTAAACTTCTACTGGCGTGTAATATGAGTAACACATTCCCTGTTGTAGTTTTAGGTATCACTGATCACAACACAAAAGTGTTATTAGGTACTTAAATGAAAGAAAAGGAATTAAACAGTATTAGCCAATGCGCTAAGAACGTATTTCTATGCATATGAGACTGTATGATAAATTGTTAAAATGATGTATTACGACTTATTGAATAATCATTCATCTTTTTTCAAGAAACGATGTAATATATTTAGACAAGACCGGTTCATAAATCAAAACTGACTACACCTGCTCGAAGAAGCGAAACAAATTTTATTTGACATATCTCTTTTACTTTAAGTATTCAGAAGCTATACGCATATATAAACATCAATAGAGGTAAATCAGTATTAAACTATTAAAATTACTTAACGTTATATGACTTTAAAAACCAAGAGGAATTTAGTAATCCCGATAATATATTTTCAAATAGCTTTTAATAGCCTAATACTCGTTTGACATTAAGTAAGGTAATCGAAAGGATTTTCTCGGATGTATTATTAAGTATCAATAAATTCCCAGGATATTATAAACTAATCGTCTACGGGAATCGAGGAATATGGTACGATGTACTTGTAATGGTTGTAGTTTTAACACTACTAATAAATCATAGCGGGAAAGCGGTTGTTGTGTACTCAGCCACGCATTCAATAAAACGCTTTAGTATATCATTATGAGCAATTTGAATATTATCAATCCGGAATTAACACGGAATCATATTATCTCCAACATGTATCATTTACAGATGAACATGCGTATCTAAACTGGGTAGTACTAGTGCTTGTAATCTAGATTAAATATCGATAGCTCGCCAGAGTATAACATTGATTGTGAAATTGAATATTCGGAAACCCCCCACGGTGATTGAATACGTACGGTGTAGATGTACATACATACATATTATACATACACTCAGTATAACTGATTTTTCATGGCGTTTGAGAGGTTCCTTTGAGTAATGCTAGAACGTTAAAAGTTGAAATTTTGTATACATTACTAGAATTGTGAATGAATATCGTACTATAAATTATTTTGGTATAATGGATCTGATTTATGAGTGCTGATGATGATACATAATCATGATTTAATACAGAAATGTTATATAACGTTGTCTGACATAAGATTTATGTGTGAATTGCTAGGGTGGTCCACCTTTTATCTTTCTCCTTTAGATGGCTATAAAAATTTGATATTAAAATGAAGGAACAGTATCCATATCTATGAATCGCTAGCAGTTTGTAGGCGTCCTACACAGAATTTTATCTATTGCTTTTCAAGAAATCAGAGGGATTCAGCTTAATGACTAAGCGTTATCTCGCTAATTTCTTGAAAATTGTTCAAGTCTTATCTTGATCTTTACACAAGTAAAATGGTGAATAATGTTTTAGGAAAGGTTGTTGATTTGCAATCTTCATTTAAGTTGTCTTTACTACTTTTTAGCGGTTTTACGTAACAATAACCAAAATCCGCATATCTTCAGTTTCGGCACAATAATTTTATTTAGAAAATTGTTGTTTAAAAACATGCAATTGTGAGAGGAGTAATGTATTGAGAATAATAAATGGCGTAACTATATATTATTATATCTTTTAAACTAAAAGCATTAATAGTAATAATTAGAAAGGTTTCGCCATGTGCACTACATTAAACACTGCTTATTATTAGAGTGCGGATCGACGCGATCCCCTGCATAGTACACGACGCGATCCTCTGCATAGTACACGACGCGCCGAGAAAGTAACCCATTCATAGCGTTTATAAAACTCAACTTAGCAGAAGTTCCTTTATAAAGAATTTAGAAAATACAATTATATTTACGAAATTTGCGTATTTAGGTACAACGCCAGATCAATATTACGTAATAATAGTAACATATTTCTTTGGTACATTTAATACAGTGCCTAAAAGCTTAATAAAGTTCAAACATTATTAAATCTTAAAAAGAAAACTACCAAAATGGTAAAATTCATTTCAGTTAAGTTCATCAACGTAATACCCAATGAAACTGTTTCTTACATCCTTTCTGGCATATAGGCTATTCCTTTACGAAAGAATCTCATATGTCACATCTACAACTCTTATAATGAGATTTTGATTTTCTCTAACTGGGGTTGCATTCAGATGTTTGTGTCTAACTATTTTCTTAGATGCATTTATGTCGCAGTATTTCTTTACAGTAAGATACATAAATATTACAAAACAAAACTTCTCTTTCTGCTGAGCCTCTCTAGCAGGCTGTGATATTTTGAACCAAATTTTGCTTGACATTTTAACATAGTTGTTTGCAAATTTAATTACAGTGACAGTGGTCAAATATACTTGAACGTTTTTAAAATACATAATTTTAAAGTAATCTTTTCCCCAAGAAATCATAGAATTGAATAAATAGCATTGTCGAGTTGTGATTTTTTCAATTTAAAGAGTAGCTTAAGCTTAGGGGAAATCAATCGAGTGTTTGTTGACAAGTCGTGTACCTAAGCTACCGTAAAGCGGTGCTACTAAGAATTTCAACATGGTCGGCTTTGGTCTTGTACGAAACATGATTGAGGAGGACCGGCGTGTTACTGCCAGGAGTATTCAAGCGATTTTAAAGATTGGTGTGAAAGCGATTGGCATCATTTTTCATAAACATATGATAGCACGTACGCTTTCCGTTCGTTGGATTCCCAACAATTTGATTCCGGTCCAAAAAGAAACCCGTGTAGTATGGTGCACAACTACACTTGATCGTTTTGACAATGGATCGTCTCACTTGGTGTACAACATCAATACAGGTGATGAAACGTGGACACACTGCTATGGTCCCGAAAGGAAGCAAACAGTCGGCAGTTTGAGTTGGGGGACATGTTTCCACTGCATAGTACTGAAGGATCATCTTGCTGTTGATGCTGAATGGTACACCACAGTTTGTTTGCTCCAAGTGCTCCAAAATGTTCGCGAGAAATGTCCAGGTGGAAGGATCCATCGTACACCAAGATAACATTCGGGCGCACAATGCTGTTCGAACGATTGAATGTTTGAGTGTTCAAAACATTGAAATAGTGGGTCATCCGCCGTATAGTACACACCTAGCGCCTAATGATTTCTTTGTATTTCAGAATATAAGGAATAAATTACGGGGTTTACGTTTTACATATGCCGAAGGAGCGCTTGACGCATTTAAAAACGAAATAAATAACCTAATGCAGGAATATTGGAGAAAATGTTTTGAAGATTGGTTTTCACGAATGCAAAAATGCATTGAATATGGAGGGGAGTATTTTGACAAATTATAAATAAATGTGATTTGTCAATAAATTGTGTATTATTTCACTAGGCTCAGCGGAGAGAGAACAGCCTTCGTGTAAATTTATTTTAATGATGAAAATAGATAATTTCTCTCTTAGGGAAAAAAAATTAAAAATATAAAAAACCAGTGGGATCCTAAAACTTCGTGAAAATAAATTTAAAAATCAAAGCAGATAAAATTTAAGCACCAAAAATGGTACAACCAAATATTCATTATATCACCCCTACAATATTTATATTTTTAACAATCGCCTAAAATAATCCTTGGCGACAGCAAAATTTTTTAAATTATTGATGATTGTCAAATATTAAAATGTGTCCAAAACCGTTGTTCATAGTCTTTTCTTCAAAATTAGAACCTGGTGCAAAAATTGTACGTTCCATTTTTTTCCCGTAGCAAATGAAATTTCTTTATTTGTAAGTATTTTCAACTTTAACTATAAGTGAAACATGCTACAATTCCTTTGTATGTATGAAAATATCAATAACAAACCACAATAATAATGATGAAAAATGTGTAAATATTTAAAATCCTCTCCAGGTTTTTGTTTTTAATATCCAACGTACATCTTTAACTTGGACAGGTTAACTATCAAAAATATGCCCAGTTTGTATCCACAGAGGTATTCATGGTTTTCTTATAATTTTCTAGTAGAAATAATGCCCGTTAGCGGTATTAGATGTACAATCACTGCATTCACACCAAAATCTTTTTTTAATAATCAATATAATTAGTAAACAATAGTGAAATATCGATTTCCTCTAAAACTGCTGTTGAAAGGACTTTTTCTTTTAATAATAATATGGTGACGTATTATAAAAGGAAGCGCCATTACACCAACATTGCTTCACTTCACAACACTTGCAACAACGCACAATAAAAATGCAAAGATTAGAAAACTTGAAAAAACTAAATTCTTTCTCAAAAGGTTTGAATTATTGCATTATTACTATTACCGTTAAATGCGGCATCATACATAGTAAGTAGCCAGTAAGCGTACGTATCTTGTGTGTGTATGTCACGAAATGGAAAGAAGGTCTAAACCCCCACGTTATGAATTGTTAGACTTGAATTTAATTGAAAAGTGACACATGAACGTAATTTACAGAGGTGATTTATATTTCACGGCATTCCCATTAACGGACAGTATCCACTTGACATTGACATCACATCAACAACAAGAGGTGGCAGGTACAATATCGAATCATGACAAAAAAAAATTACGCAAATTATTTATGGATAGTGCCATCGCAATCATTCATCAAGCGGTTGTTTTTCCAGTATCTACCGGGGTGGTATCGTTCAGGCTATCCACCCGTGTTGCAGTTGCCAAATTGAAAATTTAAAGTGCAACACCGTGTTTCCGTTCGACGACGGTAGCCAGACACACAACAGTGTAAAGGATGTAAAAATACACGAGCTTGTATACCAGCATACACACAACACACACCGAGACACATTAAATATAAGACCGGGTGAGCAAGCTCTGTGGAAATAAAAAAGAAACAATTGAAACAACCAGGGGAACGTCCCTCCTCCGGGCGACGTTTCTTGTTTGTCAGATAGTCTACTACTTATTCCGGCAACAAATATCGCAGACTGTTTGAATTCCCAACCTTTTTCCCTCGCAGTCAAAAACTACTTTATCATGTTAGGGGTTTTGAAATTTATGCGCATTTTATTTGAATTTTTCAGTGAAGTTGGCAAATAAAGTTGTTTTTATGTCTTAAACGCGAACTTCGACAACTGAATCGTTAATCAAGTCGAAGACGCCGCGCCGGTCCTTTTGAAAGCAATGCCGGGAACTTTAATACCGTGTTTGTGCTTTAATGTTGGCAATATGGAATTTTAAAGTAATTCTAAATAGTTTCCTGTGATACTGCAGAATCTATTTTATGTCTGAATGCATTTCTATGACTACGCCAACATAAGGAAAATGCATCCTCTGCATCCAAAGGGAATCTCATTACACAGAATGTACTGCAAAAGAGAATGAATTTCTGTAATCAACTGTTTAATGAATAATAAATAGTTCATAATTCTTACTTTAATTAATTTGCAACAGAAAGGAGCACACAGGAAATAAATATAAATGGAAAACTAGAAACACCAACTAAGAATGAAACTAAACGTAATAATCAGGTTGTGGGCCTTTTTCATACCTGGTTTTGGTTTTTTATTTCTCATTGTATAATGGTGATACCTCAAAAGTTACGAAAGCTTGTTGCCATGACGTGTATGATTATTGGATAGCGATGTAGTGAAGAAGGGTAGGTGGGGACACTTGCAAAGGATGAACAGCAGAAGGCAAGTAAAGCAGATCTGAGAGGCCAGCGTGGATAAGAGAAGAGCAAGAGGGAGACCGAGAGGCACGTGGAATAAAACAATAGGAGAATTGCTGAAGAAGAGAGGATCCACATGGGAGGAAGCGAAGAGGATCTCAATGAATAAGAAGGAATGGGCCACATTCACAAATAATCAAATTGATGTAATGAAATAAATTGTATAATGTAATACCCGACATCATTAAATGGTAAAAGGGAAATTAGCTATATCTATATATGTACGGCGAGAGAGCGAGAAGGGGATTGCGTGGAATCCGATCGATTCGATGCGGGCCGTTAGTGTGCTTATAACAACATTGGCATGTAGACCTACTGTGTGCAAGAGCGCACGTAATAATTTGAAGTCATGGTCGCCTGGAAATGAGAGTTTATTTTGTTGTTGCTACGAAGCTTAGACGAAACTAATTACTAATAGGGACTAAAGACGAAAATAAAAACAGATTCTGATGAAATAAAACAAAGGAAAGATAAATACTCTAGAAACTCTTACTAAGATCGTTCGCACATAATGCAGTCTACCTCGTAACTAACCACATCGGTAACCGTCCTGAGCCGTCGACTGCCGCTAACCCCTCCGTTTGTAGTGAATCACCCATTTGTGTTTACTGTTGTCGAATGTACGCGGTTTCGTATAGCTAGACATTTTCTTTTGTTATGTGTACAATTTGTTGTAATGAGTTGAGATTAACCTAAACGTTCGCTAATACGGCTTAAAACGATTAATGATCAGTTACACCGACACGAATTAAAATCTTATTTAGAATTAAATGGAAGTGACAGGTAGAATGTGAAAATTGCAGTCAACGAAATAGAGAGATTATCACATTTTTACCTGACATTTTGACTTAATCCGAGATTAAATTTTAACTTATGTAGGTGCAGCAGTTGGCTATTAATGACGTTTGATTAAACCTCTGTGAAATAATCTTGATTATAGCTTTGTTCCGGCAAAATTCATAAGATAATCAGAGCTAATCATTTACTTTCTGAAATCATTCAGATAACTTCCCTCTTGAACAAGCTTGATATTACACTGAACGAAAAGGTACGTAAATACAATAAGAAAGTACGTTAATGTAACAATTCTTTGGCAAACAAAATATTCACGGCACACAAATTATTAATTAACTCGGGAACGTCGTTTCGAAGACACTTGGGTCAACATCCTCAGCCGCGTACCGGTACGCGGCGAGTTAATTAATAATTTGTGTGGTGCGGAGTGTGCAGTGAATATTTTGTTTGCCATACTACCCCACAGTCCTATACTTTCATGTATACATGTATACACTATATACAATAAACGGATTTATAAAGAACACATATATTAATGTTTAATGGAAAATCACTAAAGTCTGCTTTTTATTTTAAATTACGGTAGAAAGCCAAGAATCCCAGCCAATTGGGATATAAGTGGACATTATTCACATATTTACCTGATGGTATTGAGAACAAAAAAGGCGGTCCTTACTTTATGATACATTTTGCCGACATCGATAGAAGAAAATTTAAGGGTGGCCGTCCCTTTCTCCGATACGTTTTGCCGAGACCGACAAAAGAAAATTTCAGTATGACACCATTATTTGCCACAAACTCCTGCAGGTAGCAATAGCCAAGCGTTTAATCGCTCCTCACAAAGTAAGTTAATAAACGGGTATTCATTATATTAATAAACCGGTTTCAATTTGATAAATGTAGTTCATTGTTGTAATTTATTAGTTAATATATATTTTTTTTCCTTGTTTTAATAAAACAAAGTCAACGAACACGATTTATTGAATTAATTTTTCCAGTGTAATGGCAGAGACTCATATGTAGAGTTGCCCACGCGCGCCAACGGGCAGCGGCGTTGTTTCGATTAGGCCTCGGATTCCACTGGAGCTATTGTGTGTAGATGTTTGCTGTCGTAAATACTCTCGCGTAGTTGTTAACTAAAAATAAAATAATGCGTGCTCAAACACTTTCCAATTTAAGAGTCCTCCGTGAAATCGCAAAGTGAATAATGTCTGTTAAATATCTGCAACATTAGATATGTTTCAACAGTTGTTTCGACAGGCCGAGTGCGGCGCGAGGAAAAAATGTGTTTATATGCAGAGAACGAACGTTCTACATCTAGTGACGTTATATTTGCGTAATTAAACCATTCTTTGAAACAACTTAACGGTTCTGTTGATGCACCTTCACAAATGTGTCTTAATGTACCAAAATCAGAATCTTTCTCTAAAATACTTTCATATTTTTCTAGAACATTTTTTGCATCTTCTATCGCGCATAGCTGTGCGTGAACATGTTGCACTATTTGTACAGATTCCACTAACGACACCGAAGGATCTTGTAACTTTTCTATTGCCTCCGCTAGTCCGAAGTAATTGTCGTGAATAATTTTTAAATCCGTTTTAACCCAACTATCTTGAAATTTCGACTGGCTTTTCTTGATAGCGGCAGCTTCCTTTGTATCGAATTGTAAAACCACGTTCTTAATATTCTCATAATATTTATGATAACAAAACGCAGCATTTAACCAAGTTCCCCAACGTGTAAGAATAGGTTCTGGTGGTTCAGGTATACGGGGGCACAGTCTGTGAAATTCGCGAATACGTTTCGGGGATTTGACAAACACTGCTTTTGTATGCGCTATTAAAGCGTCTACCTCAGGATAAGATTTTCTGATACCATCTACCACAAGATTGAGAGCATGAATTTTACACGTAACGTGTAACAAGTTAACAGAATGCTTTTTAAGAGACCGGCCTGCAGAAACCATGTTTGCGGCACCATCATTCATAAACATCAACAGTTCGTTTGTTGAAAGTTCATACTTTTCCAATGTATTTAACACTAACTTTACAATTACATACTTCGGCAGTATATTGTTGTATTCGTCTGCAAGCTAATAGAATTGAAGGTGACGATTGATGCGGTTCCATTTTACGTGCCATTATATTAACGACCGAATGTTTTTTACGATCTGTCGTTTCGTCCACACATAACCCCATTTTTTTTTCTTTCAACTCCGATTTAATTCGTTTTTCAACATATTCACGCGCAGATGGCACCATCCTTCGTAACGATGTCCGACTTGGTAATTTGTCCTCCGAATAGTTATTCCAAAAGAAGACAAACTCTTCCTTGTCTAGTAAATTAAACGGTATATTACATACAATAAAAGTAACATAAATTAAATATAAATTTGTCATAGTCTCGTGTGCAAGTTTTTTCTGAAGCATGCCGTTCACTGTTTACGTGCCGTAGACACTTCCTTTTGGACCAACTCATCAACGGGACATTACATACTACACATTCAATTTTAGCGCCATCATACGTTAAGTCAGGAATTTCGGTTAAAAATTCTTTAATTTGTTTCGCCTTGGGTCGTTTGCGCGACGCACGCAACATTTCTAAACAACACGTACCATGCTAATGGAAGGTCGAAGCTACACTGAGGCTTGTATGTAACCGTATAGATACGACGCAGCTGCCTGTTGGCGCGCGTGGCCAACTCTACTCATATGCAATTGATGTGTTATTTTCAAATGCGATGTTACGAAAATTTCATCGCATACCAAAAACACCGAACGAACCAATATATTGCGTTTAATAAACTAACGTTAGCTCACTAGTAATCACACTATTTGAGTTGAAATATTTGGAAAATAATTTCGATTGAATACTTACAATTACTTCGTAGAGTAATTGAATATTAAATGTTGATTCTTATGTAAATCCTATTAGCTTTATTGACGAATTTTACTCATTATCGTGAACATGAATGTGGATTTAAGGACCCTACTCGAGTGCTAGAGGGATCTACGCTAATCTGCGGCTTTTAGTTTGCTAAAAATTCGTATACTTAACTTTTATGATGGAGTAAAGTGTTAAGGAAACATGAAGTTATGAAGAATCAGTACTCTTCTCACATATGAGGAGTCCATTTTCAAAACGGGATAACATCATCTTTATTGGATTTTATTTTATCATGGTTTGAACAGGTATTACAATTTACTTTTTGAGAATGGGTTCCCGACATAATATACCTTAAAAACGTATAGTTACCCTTATAACAACAATTCTCTTCTTTATTCTATAAAATTTTGAAGTCGAATGAAAAGAGAATACCAAGACTAAACGAAGGAACCAGTCCTTGCACTTGTCTTATTCAGAAGCAAATTACACTAAGTAAACTAATTGCAGATTCAACTCTTTCTAACACCGAACACTTGTTCTGCGTAATTTGTTTAAAATTTATTCTGACGTAATTGAGCAGAATGTTTTGGAATATAACTTAGCCAGCATTTACATCTCCTTGGCATTTTATTTTATTTTAATACATAAACTTCTTTATTTTAGAGAAGAGGATATCGAGTTAACTCCGATTGTCTGTTTGTTTACATTCAATCCGTTTAAAGACCGCTTTGCAAAGCTGCTAATGTACTAACTAAAACGATAATGAAAGTGTAGGTAGCGGTTCTATTAGAGGTGCAATTAGAGGTGTAAATATTTATAATTACAACCTCAAAACATGTCAGTGGCATAAATACTTTCAAATTACACTGCGTAATTACGTAATTATCTACACGATGTGCTCACAGTGAGAGTTAAACTGTGTTTATTTGAGTTGCTCATTCGTGCCTTTTTAATTCTATTATCCGCCACAGTTAAGGTGAATAGAAACAATAAATATTACTTACATGCTACTTCAATAGTTGCCGGCTGACTCTTGCTCGTTCCTCTGGCACCGTTCCGCGCGTGGCATTCGCACTTAAATTTGTCCTTTCCGAAATATTCTTCCACTTTGTCTCTGGTTACGTTTATTTCGGCCTCGGTCACACGCATACCGGTCTGCGGTTCGACGATAGATTCCTGATGGGTTTCGATGCTTCGATCGCCGTTGCACTTGAAGTAAATTTCGAGCGAGTTAGCCGCCTTGCAGTACAAATGTGCCGGCTTATTCTTGAAAACGTATGCGTTTTTCGGTTCTTGGATGAAGTACGGAAAGGCGTCCTTAATGGAAAGCAAGGAATCATCGCGTTCTTCGGAAGATTTCGTCGGTGACACGTTCTCTAATTTATCGTCTACCAGCTCGTCTGTAAAAGAAAGGAGATCTAAAAGAAAATATGACAATAATTACACAGATGCAAGCTATATAAGCAACATAATTTCTAGAACGTCGCGAAGTTATAGCGTAAGTCATTTCATCGAATATTTAAATCAGTGTTCAAATGAATTACACTATCGCTCATATAAATTTGGGCGCTTTATAAAATTTAAAAGTAGGCTGGCGCTCCTAATTACGTACACGCAGAGAAATGGTTTCTTGCATCAAGAAACTAGATTTATAATTATATAATAAAAATGTATAATATAAGAAAATAAGTTTCTTGAAATTTCATTTTGGATTAAATAAATATTTTCTTAGGGTTAGAAAATTCAAGACAGAAAAATGTTTCTTCCAAGTGAATAATTTAGTTTTAAATTAAGTAAATATTCAAATTAAAAGTAGGAATGAGAAAATGGTGTAAATCTCACAAAGTTCTATTGAAAAATTAGGCGACCAGTTTCGTGTTCAAAAAACACATCATCAGGCCAGCTACAAAGATATCCGGCAAAAGAAAAATTACAATAATTGAAAAAAAAACTAAAATTAATAATTAAAATTGGGAGCAAGTGAATGAGCTCATGAAAAGGCTTTTTTTATAGGTTACAGTATGATTTCTTAGAATTATTTCTTTAATAATGTAATTAAATAGGGATTATTTTTATGTAGTTTAGTAATTAATTTTTTGTTATTATTATTTATTATATATTTAAAAAAACTATAATTGAGTGGTAAATATTAATTAAAAGAAAAAAATATTACATTAACGTCATACATTATAGATTACATCATTGTATGGGTAAGTATGTCGCCTATATTTCGGTTTCTATATTCTCTCTAGAAAAGCCTTGTGTGAATAATTTGCTGCATTATATATGTATATGTTGTACTATACACTACGGTGAGCGCAATTAATAATGTGCATATAAATACTATGCATTTCAAGAATTCTAGGTAAAAAATGCTAATATTGCATATTAAGTAACGTTTAAACGGCGTTTATGGTGATTTATCTCCTTCACTTTCTATTTATTTTCTGAACTAATAGTTAATTTTTCATGATCGTTAGATCCAGAGTATCCCTTAGACACCCTTTCCGCAGTTTAAAAGGATTGTGAATTGCAAATAAAAACGTTTCACAAAAATTAAATTGAAGAAATTGAAACAAACCTTAAGATTTGACGTTAACCGCGTCCTCCTTGGAAGTGCGTCACATAAGCAAAACCCCGCGTTCTTTTGAATAATCAAACCTGAATCAAGCTTCAAATTGAAGTAAAATTTGAACACTAGAATACTTTAGTTTGCTTGGAAAATTAAAGACTTAGCCAAATACGTCTTCAGTCCACGGCGATTTGAATTGAGAAATTGTCGTAGCGTTTCTTCGCTCCTTTCATGGCCAATTACAGTACACGTTTCATAATAGATAATATTTTAAATCGTAACACACAAATTTTTCAATCGTTTCTCTAAAAATACCATACTGCGGACTATAATATGCCATTTGAGTTCGCGATCTATCTTCCAACAATATGACATTAGCGAGTATTGGCAACTGTGCAATGTGGACATTTTCTACCGGACTTGACGGTTTATTACCAATTTATATTTAATTTCCGATGCTACATTAAATTAAAGACATACATTTAAGATGTGAGGAATAAGGAGCGAAGACGAGTTGTTTGGCCGTTCTTCCGGGATTATGGAGATAACTTTACCTACAAAAACGTCAGGGACAGGGAGGCGGTCCCCAATGCTATATAAACCGATAGAAAATTGAAAATGGACCATAAAAAGGAACACTATGATGTAAGTTCTCGGACCGCACATGGGTGAGCGTCACTCCTCATGGTACCAATAACAATGACCTACGACGTTGTATTTTTTAACACTACAGTACACACAAACGTTGCGATCCTGAAAACACATTTAAGGTAGCTAAATGCCTCGCACTCCTACTAGGTGCGCTTATACAAATATACTGTAATGTTTTAAACTAGGGAAAAATTGAAAAAGAATTGTTTCGAATCTAATTAATTAATTGTAGGGTCTGCAGGTCCGGGAGTATTACTAGATGCCCTTTCGGCAATTTAAATTAAAATAGATATCAATTAATGAAGTTTTGCGAGTATAACTTGGAATTGTGACGTTTCAATAAATAAACTCTATGTTTATATGTTATGTACTGGAACTCTGCGTATTTTTAAACCAATATTTTAACTAAAAGTGAGAAACTGATTAGCGACCCTTCACTACTTTATTTCATTCGCAATAGCGATTGTTTAATCACGGCTAATTTGGATATCTATACCCTTCGAAATATAATTTGATAATAAATTTCAATCGAATATTCTTATTTTTGAAAATAGCGTAATGCATGCTATGCAGAGACGCAACTGAAATACTGATTCTACGCTACTCTATAACATTTGACACCACCAACAACTACAGGCAATTAATTTTTACCATCGGACATCGGACAACTTCTTTAACAGAAATATTTAGCTTACAATATTACGGCCGAATTTATTCTTTAAATTGTTGTAGGAAAATATTACATTAAATTGGAAAATGAATGAAGGGCAAGTTATTTATCCGTTCCATCATGATCGTCGTTGACTGGACTTGGAATAATCTCCTAACACCTCCGCTTCGGAGATATGAGGCCATAAAAGGAGTTGGTGAATGAGTACTAAATTCACTCTACGTGGCGCTAATGACAGCCACGTTCGATGTTGTAAATTGCAATCTTACAATACATATAAATATGTACACAACTGAGTTTTATTTTTATGTGATACAAAGGGATCTGTTTCTTCAATAAATTAATTCTTTATATATACGTACTGTGCTTCATTTCGAAAACAGCTGAATAACCGAGCAGGTAAGTAAGCATTTAACACATCTGAACAAAAGCAATTGGTCGTCCCTCTTCACAAGGAAAGTAAATTGAAGCAGACGAATAGCCGCATTCTAACCAGAAGAACGTAACAAATAGTGCAACATCAAAATATTTTCCTGAAAGTTAGTACGTTTACCTTGTACTAAGCGAGATAGCTCGTTTTCGATTTGTTTGTAAGAAAAGGAACACAATGTAAGCAGCATAATTAATTATGAAAGTCTGCCACCATTGTTAATATACCACCCACAAGCTTCCCATTTAACTTGTAAAATTTAATACCGAGAGTGATAAAGGCAAAAAGAAACCGTAGGTTCAACGTAGCAAAATAAATGCAATTCAACCTCAAGCAGCCAAAGGAATACTGTCGACAAGTTCTTGATGATTGAAAAAAGTTTCGAATTGATATAATTTCCCCCCCTCAACCGGGAGCATCACAATTCTCTTGTAATTTATTTTACCGGCTCCTGCCATCTTTTTACCCATTTCGGCGAGGCATCTGACGCGATTATATCTTATTTATATTCATTCCTATTAAGACGAATTTGAATTTAAATGGTTTTTACGGTTAAGCGAAATCATTCGTAAACTTTTTAAAACCAGTTTAAATGCATTGAAAGCATCGGGAGTACTCCAAATATTTGGTTTTCATTTCGAAAACAAAGTTGAGGTAGAAGTGAATCTAAAAACCGTATACCGTATATGTACAAAATTCGCATTAATTTACTTCTTTTAAATTCATTCCGATCGCCGCGACAATAATGTGTTACAGTATAAACGCAAGTGTAACGAAATCAAGTATAAGTACCTATATTTGTGTTGAATAAAGTTTGAAGTGGTACTAGCGTTCGGTTGTTAAGTGCTAAACAGGAAATTGAAAAGCTTTCAGCGCGTGAAATTGAAACCAACATTTACGTGTTGTATGCACTAACACGTTGGACTGTTGGTTCTATCAAATATTCATTTTATACCGTTGTCTAAAAGTGTATACGTTTCACGCGTTAATTATTTTACGTAATTCGATAGATATGTTTAGTTTTCATAATAGTATGTTAATAATTAAAATAAAATCTGTATTATTATCAGAAATGTGATATGTAATAATCTATGAGGACTATCATATTTCTGTCAGACTTTAATGTTACACCATAAAAACTAGAGATTATAATTGCGATGTGAAACACTATTGACCCGATCACGTAGCTAACAATTAGCACTGTTTTCTACATGCAGTATTAGCTTGCCATACTTGACACCCCCACTAACTGATTGTTGTGAGCAACTATTTTTTGTAATTACAAAAAGCGAATAGAGTGGGGGTATGGATTTTGAGATGAGTGACTTATATATGCAGCCGACTACACTTGCAAATGGAAATGTACAGAATCCGCACATCCAGAATTTAATGAAATTTGGGTGGTTTATAGATCTTATAGGACTATGTAAAATACCGGTTTCCGTTTCAGAAGAGTGAAATCGGTTTTGAAAATCGGGAGTTTCTGTATTTCTCGTTAATAATTTCCTATTCGATGCATATAGGTGTTTAGCATCTTTAAAGAGCTATTGAAGTACACTAAACTTGATGCAATAGGGGCTTAATGGTCGTGTTCCTCACCCCCCGGCCCCTATGTACAAAAGAGTGTGTATCTAATTTTGTGGTGATTACATTCACTTGAGCGAACCATTCGAAACGGAGCTATGTTTTTTTGTCTTGCAAGCAAACTGACAAAATTGACCTCCTCCGATTTCGATGAAACTTGGTATATTGCTAGACCATAAGTAAAGGACACGAATTTTTTTATCGGCTAATATTCATCTTAAGGGAGTGAAGGGTGCGTCTGAAATTACCCCCAAAAACGCATTTTTCATCATAACTCCGGAACCGCGCAAGTTATCGAGATGAATTAGAAGCCAAAATGTTCTACCTCAAAGGGGCTTTCAAACGGATTATAGATGAATGCCCTTCCCTCCTTAGTCGGGTAGAGGGAGAACAAATTTTCACCCCTTTTCCACCACCCTGACTAAAATTTACTTACTTTGATTCAAGCCCCAGCTTCGCTTCTCACAGAAATTATATTTCAACATCTGCGTTAAAAACGCTGGGGTTCGTCATAAGGAACTCTAAGCTATTTCAAATAAACACTGCTATGTTCTTATACAACACATATGTTAGAAGCAAGTTGGTGTACGCGAGCGTAATTTGGAGCCCGTTTTACAAGTCTCACATAATGATGATCGAGAGGATTCAACGGAAATTTCTTAAATACCTATTTTATAGAGCACAAGGAGTTTACCCGCCGCAAGGAATTGACCAAAATGTTTTCCTTGAAGTGTTTGGTATGGAGTCTCTGGAAATGCGACCCAAAATTTATAGCCTAAGATTCTTATATAACGTTGTACATAATAAGATTGAGTCTACCTATATAATATCCCAACTCAGCTTCCTTGTACCTAGAATATCATCTCGTCACCCCTTTACATTTTACATGCCAACTGTAGCAACAAACACCAGTTTACACTCCCCATTAATGGTTATACAGCGAAATTTCAATTTAATATCTAAGTTTTCTGATTTAAATCACAGCTCATTAACTGAAATACTGAGGATAGCTAGATCGTATTTATAGTTGGTTTCTCATCTAATCTGTTCTTGTCTGAGCCTCTACTTTTGCTACTTTTGTTACTTTGGTTACTTTTTTGGTTATATGTAGTAAATGTAATTAGTTATTTTTTTTCCATGATGTATGTGTAATTAGATATCTGTATGTCTGCAACAAAATTTTGTCCTTTGTTTAGATTTAAGTATCTGTTGGACAATAAAGATGATTATGATTATGATTATTTCTGCAAACTGCATTTAAAAATAAAAGTTACCTCTATTTGCATTTTTTTCCTCGGTTACATATAATAGAGGAAATATTTTTTATAAAGTGCGACCCCGCACATACATATATTCAGTTATTATACCTATCTGATTGGTCTTCCGTTTACTATTTATGTGCATTTGGCATCTACTATGAACGATCTATTAGACAGTAATAAATTCTACACTTCAGTTTATTTCTAACAACAAGAAGTGACTTTAAAAATCGTGAAAAAATGAAAATAGAGAACTTGTGATTATATAATGCAGTACGAAAATATATTAAAGTACGTCATAATATCAGTAAAATGTCGTCTATCTTTTTTTATAAATGACTGATTGCTTTGTTTTCAGAATATTTTCAGATATACGTATTCATATCCCTCAAATAACTTTGAACTTTTTCCAGGAGTTGATATTAGTGCCAAAACAATTACATGTGTATATGCATATAAAAATGAAACGGTCGAAAAACAAACAGTGTCTAGATAGATCAGCCATGGCTGGGTTGGCTTTAAATTCACTTAACATCTTAACGATATTAATTACTCTGATAAATAATCATTTCACATCGCAAAGTATTGTAGCAAGTCCAGTTAATGGTGCCGAACAGACATCAGCAGATACATTTTTCGATATAATTGTGAGCAGCGTTAATGATCCAGCTTTTGAAATACAACAGAAAGTAATCTACGATTTGAGCTCGACTTCAGATTATCCTGGAGCGCAGCTTGAGGACATGAAAGAAGATGATAACGTAAATTATAATTAGAAAGGTAATCAAAAGGCGAATCCAATGATACCACACATGTTGTTCTTTAATTTAAGAAATATTTGCTAAACTGTCAAACTTCAATTCCAAAAGGATAAATTATTCTTGTTCTTTATTGTTATTATATCCTGCATTTGTCATACCTTCGTACTTTGTCATTATTTTCTCTCGGTTTAACTTATTTTATTAATTGTTGCTTCTTCTTTACTTTATTGAACTATATTGTAATTAATTAATTAATTATGATGGGTTTGTTTAAATTTGTTAGTTTTTGATAGAGAATATGCTTAAGTTTCTGTTTTTGTATTATTGATTTTATCATGGCCTCCGCATGGACCACGTAAGATAAACTTCAAGTGCCTAATTTTAATATTCAGTAAATTTGATAATAATTACCACGAAGTAGAAAATAATGAACACTGCCCTTGTACAGCCGGAAATATTTGTATTTTCCGCTAAGTAAGTCAGTATAGATAAAATAAAACCTACAGAGCGAACTGCTTTAACAAAAGATAATCCGATTTAAATTACTGCACAATTTGTTGCGCGACCACGGCAAATAAGGTGATAATTGTTGCCAAATTTACATAGTATTAAAGCTGACTCAGCATGGTTCACACCAAAGCCATCATAAAAGTAACAACACAAGAAACCTAAAAAACAGACATATGTATTGTCTATCAAAAACTAACAAATTTAAACAAACCTACCATAATTAATTAATTACAATAAAATTCCACAGCGTAAACAAGTAACAACAATTAACAAGTTATAATGAGAGAGAATAATAACGAGAACAAAGAACGAAAGTATGACAAATGCAGGATATAATAACAAAAAATAGCAAGAATAATTTACGCTTTGAAATTGAGTTTTGACAGTTTGGCAACTGTTGTGATTACCTTGCTTAGCAACAAGCTTTCTGGATTAATTTGATGTCACAAGAAACAGTTTGGCGCTCTTTCCCAGCTAACTTTGTGCAACAACAAAAACAGTTTGTCAAAACATTTATTGCTGCATATATATTTCTTACGCTAAAATATAATGTATGTGGTAACGTTGGATTCGCCTTTCGATTACCTTTCCAAAACGTAAAAATGTACAGGAAGTTCTAATAAAAATAGAAAAGTTGACGTCACCCCCGGCGACATCGGAAATGCAATTGAACTGCCGATAACACAAGAAACAGAAATCGACCTACTATATTCTTAGACAGGCCATTGCCCTAATTCTTTAAAGGGGAAAATAATCCCTAAAAAAAAAACTGGCATGATTCAACTTCTAGATGTACGTATATGGATTCCGCGTATGGAAATCGTTTGCTAGAAAATTTTCCAATTTGTAATACTTGAAAATTATCATAGCCTTCGACAAAGGAACCAGATGATTAAATCACAGCTATTAATACATAAACTGTTATCTGTATCTAGATAACAAAATCTTTTTGCACATGCTTGGTTTAAAAGCGATTACTTGGAAAGTTCGACCGTTCGGTCACTCTGTTGAGTATGCTAACATCAATTACAGTTTTTCTCCTCATTGTTCTATTAGTAGCGAGCCGACTTTTATTAAATGTTCAAGATGCATTCAATTTTTATGTTTTCAACACTGATGAATTTATTGCAGGTAGATATGCACACCTTAGAATATTCGATAAGAAACATGGAATAAAAAATGGTAAATGAGCACCAACATATTGTTTTACAGATTAACGTATGCATACGTGTGGATTTATGTGTATCAATGTTGAAATAATAAACTTGGGCTCATATCTTAGCGGTTCTCTTATCTAGTGTTTATATAATATAGCCGAATGCTACCTACACATAGTCATTTTGTAAGGTCAATGCCAAAGTGAATATAATCATAATCACCATAAAAACAGATGCACATCCTTTTGGACATAGGGGTGGGAAGTGGGGAGTGGTGGCGCCCTTAAGCCCCTTGTCCCTTTATAAAATGCTAAATGCCTGTGTGTATCGATCATTTTTACGTACATCTAACAGGAAATAGAAACCCCCGCTTTTCAAAAGCTGGTTTCACCATCCAAAACCTACTCCTAGTAAATATTCAGTAGATGCACTAAACTAAAACGATATGGTGTGTTAATAAAAGAAAATACATTACTTCAGGGATAATTTCCTCTGGATATTACAGCGTTATAAAATTAAAAACGGGAAATTATAAAAATATAAATATAGATCGACTACAACTCCACATCCGCAGTTTTATTCTATAACATAAACAAGCGTCCAATGATATTTCCGCTTGACAAACTTTCTTTATATTACGCTACCAAAAAGATTCGAACCAGTCCTATCTCGGTATAAATAAACTTTTGGTCGTGCGAGCTAACACAAAATTTCCAGTTAAGATGAAGGCAGTAAGGATAAATATACAACACAATAACATAAAGTCGGCCTATGACGTCGACAAATAAGCATTACCTATTTCATGTTCACCACTTGTACATACATACAAAGTCCTTTGTCGGGTTCCGGTACTAAGCACGGTGACTTATTACTTCTTAAAATATCTCATTAACTTCGTTAAGTTCCTGCGAGTATGTGAGCGGGGTTTGGAGCATCGATCGTGTCTTGCCGCTTTATTTATAATTTCAACAATAAATAGCCAATCAAAAGAGGCTAGGAGATCGTATAAATTAAGAATTATTAAGCAATATTTTACAATTAGTTGAGCTGATTTAAAGATTACATCCTTAACGTTGTTAACGTTACTGGTTTCTTTTTAATTATGTTGCCGAATTGGTAAGATATAAATGTTAAATCAAGCCTTTTTTATTATTAACGATTTCGCACAAGTATATAAAAGTGATAAAGGACATGCTAACTTTCCTCTAGGAAAAAGCAGAATAATTAAGACCTTACATGTACATTAATCATATTTCGTGACTTCGCAATTACGTAAATATGCATCGATTAGTTAGCGTCAACTAAATTCTTTCGTAGATGTTTTAGCTGTGGCAACACGAATTAATTTATGTTGTGATAATTTTCAACATTGCTACAAAGAATATGTAAGACGAGGCTAATCCTTTGCATGCTAACTTATACGATTAATATAAGTTAGTCATGGCATATAATTAGGCAATTTAGGAAAAAAAGTACATACCTCTTAAAGATCGTGGATACCTCGCTACATTATTATATCACACAAAACTTTATGAGGTGTTAAAATTTTGCTTGTTATAAGGTGATTATTATATTTATTTGTGTTGGTGTTTACGTGACTAATAAATTCAACAAGATATTTTTATCGTTGTAAACAATAGGTTTGTTTCTGCAGCCGATTTGTGATAGTTTAATCAGAGGTTAGTTTGGATGAATCTACGCATGCGCGAAATAAAACTGATTTAACAATTTAACTGCATGAACGCTTGCGCCGTATTACAACCGATTCTCTGTTATTTCCATGTTGCCTCTATTTAAATTTATCAGATGGTTTATAATATAGGTTACCAGCATATTTACTAGACTCGAGAGAGAAAATGTACTCAAAAATTTAGATGAAAACAATAGATTTATCTTACATTCAAATACTATAAGAGGTAAGTGAAAACAGAAATATACTCGAAATATCTGCACAGACTTACAAATTTATAGGCTTCAGACTTTATGAAAAATGCATATCTTATATTTTCTGCTTATATGACTACTCTTTTTCATTTCAACATATTTACTATTAAAATATGGATAAAAAAAGTTTTTTTTGCATAAGTTGCATATTTCTCGTACTTATTTTATGTTTTCTTAAAAATTCCATATTCATTCATAAATTTTCATTTTTTGGGAAAAAATTTTTAAAAAATTGCATTTACTTTCATATCGTACGATATTTACTATAACGAACGGCACTAATGTCAGGTAAATTGGAAAAATCATCACATTAGGTTCCTTGATATTTACTTGCTTACCTATAATACAATTAATAGATTTTCCACTGCTTTTTCCTGGTACAGAACAATGCAGGTTTACCTGCGCAGCTCAACTTCGTGTCTAATACCCTGTTTTTAAAGGAATTGTTGCTAACTATAATGCAGATGATATAACAGACCCGTAATATTGTAAGTATTATTTTATCAATTGTTATTGCCAGATTTAGTAAACAGATTTATAGAAATAAGTAATTATATTGATTTAGCAGAAAAGGGGGTTTATTAGTCTTCAAGTAGTTCCAATAAGTAATTATTTTTTAATTTAGACAGTAGGAGAAAATATTTAATCCCTTTTCTGTATAATTTGGTTGCTATATATACAATTCAAGAGATCTGAACTATTAGCTTTGGCGTTTGTCGAAGTATTCGTAGAAATTGTCGATGCATTATAGGCTCTCTGTTTACCGCGTTGTCGGTTCTGCGAATTGCAGCGGCATATTGTTCGGTACCTTTACAATTAAAGTTTGGAGATTTTAAAATGCATTCGAGTAAATCTTAACCTTTATTAGAAATTCAACATTTTTACGAACGGCATTTACGCTGTATGACTGCCTAGAGTTGTATATATAGAGGGATGAATTTCGATTATGCATCATTCCTTTTTCGTGAGTTATTCAAGTAACATTTTTAAAACCAAATTTTGAAGAAGTGAAGCTTCTTGAGTCGGGCTGTTGCTAAAAATATAATAAAAAAGTGGCCAAAGTGGAAGAGTAGATCAAGCCTTATATAGTTAATGTGATTCTTGTATTACACTTTTTACTTATTATTTTTTACTTTAGTTATGTTACCTTTCTTGTGTAGCCTTATAACTTTATAAGTAAATAGGTTTATATACTCTATTATTTCACATAATTTTTTTTCCTACAGCAGTTTTTATGTTACAATTGTATAAGTTAATATGATATCTTTTACAAAATAGTACATATTTTAAATTAATATTTTTCTTCATATTTTCGTAAAAACATCTGCATATATATGTGCATATTTCAGCCGTTTTCTTTACATAAAATCCTAAGCCTTTCAAATTTACTATATATAACCTTAGGAACCATAAACATGACTAAAAGACGTGTGAAGTGTAAGCATATACAAGAAAACCTTTAATACAACTTTTCATTTTTCAATATAACAATGCGCATGCGTTTGATAGATCACTGGACAATAGTCTTGAAACTAGAGCAACTGCTAGCAAATGGTTAGAAATTAATTTGGAGATCTTTACGAACGCCAAATTACGTCAAACTAATAGTCAGAGTTTAACGTTTTAACTGCATGAACACTATTTTTGTAATGCGCCTGTCCCTAACGATTTCAACTAATTTGAAGTCGTTGCAGAAACAAACCTTATAGTACAATATTTAATCCTTAAATTTCCTTATTTTTTTTCAACAGTTTTTGATATAGTTGTAGACAATAACCTAAAGTAGGGCGACTATATTAACTAGGTTAAGCAGAAATGTGGTAAACTTATGAATGTGCCGCGAATGATAACCAAAATCAAACAAGGTACATATACATATGCAGCTAAAAGTTTCTATAAATTGGCTTAGATCACAATTCGACTACGGATCAGTTTTCTAGGTATGTGTCAGCTACCAAAAATCATCTTCATCGTATATAAAGTGCCGCTTTACGTGGGTGCAGTGCGACCAACACCAGTTGAAAGGTAAATGATGTAAACGAAAGAATCGCCACTTGATTTAAATTTTTGTATATTAATGATAGATTGTACAGGGTTCTACCAAAAGTACCATATTCACGTTCAATTTTAAAGCACTTCTACTCCAGCTAACAGGCGCAGTAGTACATTAAACGAAAGAACACATTTTTGATTATTGGCGCAGCCGAAAACAAATGGGTGGTTGCGTTAGATTTTATTCAGTTATAGCAGATCTTCTCAACACGCGCGCCACAGATTTGATCCTTCCGATGTAAATCCCTATTTGTGAATGATTATTCAAGTGCTAAGTGTTAGGGAGTGCTGAAAAAGTGTTTAAAAAATTGCTAATATGCTTTGGGACATAGACAATAAAACCAGAAAAGCAACCACGAGCAAGGTCCGAGACATTGCAGGCATAATCATCGTTGCAGAAGGACAAAGCGTTATACAATCTACCATTAAGTACAGTAGCCATTTAATGTCTAAGAATGGCAAAAGTTTGAAACCAAAGATAAGATGTGTTTTCTTTACCCAAATCGAACAAATGTTTATCGGAAAAAGGAACACCGTTACTGATTCAGGAATACAATTACGTCTTTAGTTTCGAGAAGACCCTTATTACGAGAGAGAGAGAGCAATTCCCTGGATTATTTTAAATTCCGCCTGCATGTCACATGCCACCATCAAAGTAGGTCTGGATGTTTTACTAACCACGTATGCAAATGCATCGAAGATATGGATGTAGTTGCATTATATTTGTTCCTGCAAAGGGTTACATGGAGGGATACTTTAAAGCTAGCGAAGAAGAAGCGACAATAAGAGTGGCATAATCGTTGGCAGCATTATAATGCTGAAATACCGGCTCAATCCACCTTAGTCTACCCTAATATAGATCATAGAACATAATGCACAGGTTACACAGTCTTCAGGTAGTTAAAATTTGATCATGGTCAATATCTTGCTCAATTGTGGAGACTGCAAATGATGGAATCTCCGGAATGTCAGTGGAAATGGTGGTCTAAATCATCACATCCTAGGATACAGTACGTATAACCAGTAAAGGTAAAATCTACGTATTGAGCAACCTAGAAAAGGAACAATATGAAAGTTTATGAATCGCATCTGGGGTGCATTAGCGAGGTTAAGCTGTGCTTAATATTCCCTAGATTATCTCCTGTGTGCGTTTCCTTTTCTGTTGGTCTATCTTATGTATGTTTTAAATAAGGTCGTTTCCAAAACGTGAAGTTTTGTTTCTGTCAATACTCGAGGTTTTAGGTAATTTAATATACGAGGGTGTATCAAATATAAACGCGACTGATTTTCTTAAAAATTCCGGAGGACTTCTAGACCTGGAAGAGGTTGATGCGCAAGTAGCCTGTACTGTTAGGGAAAGGGGAGAACCGACCGCAACTCTCTCGGGTCCCTTTAGTATCAAAAGAAACCAGGAGCGGGAAAGAACTGCATGTTTCCGTGGAGCAGCGGATTATCATCAAGTTTTTCGCCAAGGAGGGCGTGAACCCAACCGAAATTTTGCGAAGATTACAGACACAGTTCGGGGACAATACCCTGTCTAGAACTCGTGTGTTTGCATGGCACAAAAATTTTCCGGAGGGCGTGAAAAGGTCGAGAACGAGAGGCGTGATCGCCGCCCAAGGAGAAGTGTGACCGAGGCCAACATTGAGGCGGTCCGCATTGTGAAGTACTGGATGCCGCGAAATTGTCATTTCGAAGGAAAAAGAAGAAGGAATCGGCCAGAAGTGTCATTCTTCTGCATGCAACGCCAAGCCTCATGCGGCTAACGCCATGATGCAAAAAGTGGATGCATTAAGATGGGAAACTCTGGAACATCCACCCTATAGTCCAGACTTGTCACCTTGTGACTTCCATCCTTTTGGACCACCCAAAGAAGCGCTTGAAGGACAGCGTTTCGACGACAACGAAGCGATGGAAGTGTTTGTGCTCCAATGGCTACACGAACGTCCGGAGAGTTTTTACGATGATGGAATAAGAAAGCTCCCAATCCGACGGGGAAAATGTATTTCTAAGGCGGGAGAGTATGTAGAAAAGTAATATATATTTGTAATCTTTGTTAAATAAAGTTAGAATTTTTTTTAAAACGAATCCCGTTTATATTTGATACACCCTCGTAATAATGGATTTAAATGGAACAGCTTCTAGTAGCTAATGGGCTCAGTACCAAAATGCAAAAAAAGAGAATATATGTACTTATGCATAGTATAATAAATGAGTCACTAAATCAAAATATTTATAGAAAAAGATATTAAAGGCAAGAAACTTATGCATCTCCAAATCTGCCCAATCTTCTAGATTACTAATTTATCATCTGAATACGCTCCAGATTTATTTATACAACCTTGTTTACTGAAAATTGATTAGATCTGTCTTTATTAATCCAGCATAAAAATATTAACAGTAGCTGGAGATAATTTTTATTGGGCCATTTTAAATTAGGAAAATATTTACTTTCCCGTCTGTCAAAGAAGGCCAAATTGAAGATGATTATAGACGAAGGAATGGATAAAGTACGCGGTGAGTAGCTGCGCTGTTTAGACGACGAAAAAAATCGGAGTTTACGACGACAGACATTTCGGAGAACAGATGGTGCGTAAATTTTTGTCGCAACATTAGGTGTATGTACTTTGTTATGTAATAGGAGAAATATGTAAATCTACACCGAATATAAGTGATATATTGTGCCGGAGGCATTCGAATACACTACCGAAAAGTATGGGAACTTTTTTCGGCTGCTATTCATTTTTATTAAGTGTAAGATTTATATTGACAGAATATTTTTTCCTCTAAAGAATATACTCGGGTATTGAATTTCTAATGAGACAATTTCTATTACAGCGTATATCACGTTAACGTATACATACTCTTCTCTAAGAGTCGCAGGGAATAATTTTAATGTGATTTAAGAGGAAAATTAATTGAACACAATAAAAATATGGACAATTTAATTTTTATACCGGTCCCAAAATTTATTTATTAATTATCAATTTTGAAATAAGCGTTTTTACAAATATTAGCTTGTTTATTAACATTAGATATTCAAAATTGCAGCATTAGATGGTCCGTTATATTTTCTGAAGAGAAAAATACGTAAGGTGAAATTCCATGGGAACGCAGGATAGTACTTGATGGTCTGTCACCTATTTCTGGAACAAGATTGATAACCTGTGTGCTCTCTTGTCTGTTAGAGCGACACGCTAGACAGCCGCAGTATGTTTGTTGGTAAAGTGCAGAAGATGGTTAACTAATTTATGTTTAATTCAGACGAGTTATGTCACTCCTATTTTATCATGGATGCAGATGACGGAGGATCTGGGCGGCGGTCAGCCTTGAGGACACTCAATCACATGGGCCAACAGCGAGGATTACCATCTGCCAATTCTTTTCTGCCAGTTTTTGAGGATACTTTGCCAGAAAAGAGGTTTCCTGATCTTCCTAAGCTGCGCATTTCTGACAAACCATGCCGCAACATTTGATTTTGCGGAGTCTCTAAGGTTTTTAGGGGAGTTATTGCCATTATGGCTTCGCCCTGGGCTCCATAGGTAAGTATCAGTTTCAGATAAAGCTCTTGGCCTACGAACTTGTACACCAAGAGCTTGGTCTGCACTGTCAGTGGGCTCGTTCTGCATAGCAGCCCACAAGGGAGTTTCTGGTCCGTATGATTCCTCTCTGAGCTGGGAAATATGGTCGATTGTTAATTCCAAAAACTTAACCGAAGTAACCCAACTGAGCCTCTCTCCGTTAGTAAACACGTTATTCGCCGGTAGAGCCCTTTTACCTGTGAAACGTTTGAATCCGTTTATTTTCAGTTTCGACTACTCAGTCCAATCCGTAGTGGCAGGACTAAATCCAAATCTTAGTAATCTTGAGTATTAATCCATTATACCACACTGTACGGAAAGCCCTTGTGATATCTAGGAAGACTACTACCACAGGCTTTCTGGGTTCAAAAGTCTTACAGATGGTTTCGGAAAGTCTCTAAAGTTGGAAACCGGTTGAGAGACCGGCTTTGAAGCGTACCTCCTCATGCTCAGAAGATTCAAAACGGCGACCTCACTCCTTAAGTGGGTTAAAATGGCAGTCTCCGCCACTTTGAAAAGGCAAGATAGAGGACTTCTCGGCCTGTAGTTCCTAACTTGGGTATCATCACGACCACGCCGTTTTCAAATGTTCGGGAAATAATGCAACATAGGGATGGAGTTAATGATCTTCAACAACGCCCTCAGCATGTAACTTGGCGATAACCTCAAGGCGGAAGAGTTAAGCCTCGGGCGAGGCAGAATTAAACAGTTCCCTGACATCAAGTATTATCAATTGTCTTATGGCCTTTCTTGTCTCGCTTTGCTCCTCATATTTGTATTGTAGATGTCTAATATGGGATGTATATAAGTTTTTATTAAAACTTTATTTAGCGCAGTTCTTTGGAAAATTTTAAAACGACAACATTACTGCGACAATGGCGAAAACTGAAAAGATTTAGATCATTGCTACAGGTACTATTGTCGCGAATAAGCGCTTTGCTTTAACTTTTAGAAAAGACGCTGACTGGACTTCCGCTGCTTTGCGTTCATCGCCTATGTAGTTTGTATTGTAATCATTCTTCGATCGGTGACCGGTCTCATCGAGCTGGATAATTGCCTTGTAAGATTATGATCTCTCGGCCAATTCGAAGACATCGAACCTTGATGCTGCCGATCAAGCACCATAGTTAGTAGAAGGAATTACATAGTTTATAAATATAAGTAATTTGTAATCATTAACCTGGGCAAATATGCGGTAACAGCCAGAGGCGTGGCGAGCACATAAAAGTTTACACATAAAATAGAAGGTAAGAAATAAATTATAAAACGTGCTGAAACACTTACTGTTTTAAAAGTCTTCCGTGAAATCACAAACTGGGTAACATCTGTTAAATATTTGAATCATTAGATATGTTTCCACAGCTGTTTCAGTGAAGCAGACCGCCGAGTGAAGATTATTATTGCTAATATGGCAAACATCTCAATTGAACGTGTGCAAAACATCCCTCACGAAAAATTCAGTATGAGAAAGTTATCGGCGAAATGGGTGCCGCGTCTGCTGACGATTGACCAAAAACGAAATCGCGTGATAACTTCAAAGCAATGTCTGGACACGTTTAAGCACAATACGAGCGAATTTCCACAGCCTTATATGAATGCAGATGAGACATGAATACATCACTAACGCCCGGTCGATCGGCAAAATACATTTTCCCGGCGAACGTGCATCAAAGAAGGCGAAGACAATTCCATCAACCGGAAAAGTTATGTCGACGATATTTTGGGATTCGCAAGGCATAATCTTAATTGATTATTTGGAGAAGGGAAGGACAATCACGGGGCAGTACTATGCCAATCTATTGGACCGACTCGACGCTGAAATAAAAAGGAAAAAACCCTACCTAGCGAATAAAAAAGTTTTCCACCATCATAACGACCTGGCCAACTCATCAGAAATTGCGACAGCAAAACTAACCCAGTTACAGTACAAATTGGTGGCTCATTATTATGTTGAGGAATAAATTTATTAAACGAAAAACACTTACATTGCCTTCCGTAACACAGGTATTTATCATACCATCCTCGTATGTTTGTTATACATGTTAATACGTAGAAAGTTATTTCTAAATGTTACGTTTTCAATCCTTCAATTAATCTAACAAAAGGGGCAGCACTGGAGAAAACTATTACTTTGTAAAGACTAGAAAGAATGATTAGCAATAAATCCAATACAATACGTTTGCAATTTGTTTTACCTTTCAGTGAGACAGTATTATGGACCAAATTGAAGCAGTATTTGTGTATGTTTCCTTTTTTAAATACGCATGTATTTTGATACGGCTTTTCGCGGCTATATATTTGTAAAGACCAGATTACTTCTTTAAAAAAATTACCGCTACATTTTGAAATTAATTTACCCCGCTACATCTTTTTTAGCGCTTTCCAGCATAAAACATTTTTGTAATGAAAATATAGCGTTACACCTGCGACTCTGCTTCTACGGGGAAACATGGGGCTCTCCCTTGACATACAGTAATTACACAATTTAATAAACTGTTTCTTGCCTCGAGGTAAAAAGCGCTACAGCGGCGGTCATGTATACACGAGCACATGAACACCCATAAAACATTTATAATCGTTCCTACAAGTTCTCGTGTAATTTCAGAATGGTGAATTATACGCCGTATTAGAATCAGACAGCGATCGTAGTAACGCGCTCCTGGGAACCGTATGCATCAGTAATGAGATATTAATATCTACTGGCGTGCAACAGCAGTCTTCCTACCAATACTAGCAGGAATGTACTATTGTGTCAACGAGGACTGATTTAGAAAGTCCGCGGGACTATTACCAAGCTAGTTAATTCTATTGTGTATACAAAGCGATGATGTCTTTGTGAAGGTTAGGTTAATGTTAATAATTTTAAAATTTAGCATCATTGTATATGCACGTTTACTGACCTAACAGTATCTAACAGAGAAAAGAATTTTGAGGTGGAGACAGATAGTGCATGAGAAAACGATTCTTAGAGAAATTCTATACAGAAGCGATTTTGCGCCACCTACTGAAATGTTGAGAACTATAACTCCAGAAGCGGATAAATTGAAAATTTAAAGGCAATAATGATGTACTGGGTGAGTCAACTGTTTATCAGAGTCCATATATTTTCCCAACTAAGATGGGATAAAAATTTGAGGTATGTATAGCGACATATAACGACGAAAATATTTGTAACAGAATAATTATCTACGCTACGGGGCGGGCGACTAACGAAGAGCGGGAAGATGGAAAAGTTGAAATTATGACAGAAAGAAACTATCCTGAACTCCGGCGAAGCAGGTGGAAAACCAGTAAAAGTGCTTAGCCAAAACCAAGAAAAATGTGTAGTAAGTTGTAGTGCATCCTACTTTAATCGAGGGTTACTGTAGTGGCAACTATCGAAGTAAGTAGAAAATACCCTATTGTTGTAGTTTCTTGAAATGACTACTTGTACTCCATATTTATAGTAAAAGCAGTACTCCAAAGTTGTAAACAGCTCTATGAAATTGTAGTAAAAAAAGTACTACAAAATTGTAGGTGAATGATCATACACTTGTAGTAAAATTGTCCTTAAAGCACTACTACAAAATGTACTCATTACCACACGCAGAGAAATGTTTACTTGTATCAAGACTGTCCCTATCTCAATTATAGACAATTATCGCTTTAATTATCCACAACAGAATTACTGCTTTGAATCAAAAGAAATATTCTATTTACGTTTTCTTCTCCGCTTAAGAGAAGTATATGCTTGTGATGAAATAATTGCATTTTATAACCACATTATTAATTGCACTTGACTTGTTCAAAGCAGTACGACATATACGTCCATAATACAGCAATTTATTCTCATGCTTGTAACAGAATAATGTTTAAACAAAAGTGAACCGGTAACAATATGAGAAGAGAAAAGCACTAACGTTATCTTCTTCTAATCACATTGCTGTTTACGTCTCAGTTTATGCCACTAATCTCCAAAAACAGATACTGCAATATTTTTCAACGTCACCTAGTACCAAAAGTCATGCCGTCCTAGAGAGTAGTGACAGACACGGAAATATAGATGCCATACAATGATATAATTTTTTAATGTACAACGTTTTATAAAGATTTTCAAAAGTTAATGTAATATTTTTTCTTTTTATTACTATTTACCACGTGTATTAATTTAACTGCAGTTGTTTTAAATATATAGTAATAAAAAGGGATAAATAAATTGAAATATTAACTCATTAATTATTAGACTACATAAAAATAACTCTTATTATTACAGAAATAATTTAATTATACTGTAATATATCGAAACAAACTTTTTCATTAGTTCATTCATTTGCTCCTAATTTCAATTTTTTTTTTTTAAAGAAACATGGGACACTTTAAACTAGGAGCGCAGCCAAAAGCTCCTAGTTTAAAGTGTTTGATATTAAAATTAGAGAATAAATTCAAGGTAGGAGAGAAGGTTGGAGGTTAGAACAGGCGAATGTCATAAGGAACTTAGAGTTTATATATCTTCGTCAAATCAAGATTAGTTCGTATTTTTCAATTTTGACATTCGTTAATTTCCATTTATTGATATCAAAATTCATTAGAAATTTCCCACAAATCCCACAAAAAGAGTTAAAAATTTAATTAACATACGAAATTCCCTTAGTTAAAACATTTCAATAGTTACTTGTTCATTCAATTCAAGCTACGTTTGTTACAAAAGTAGTAGATACTGTTGTTACAGGAACATATTTTTTGTAAAACGTTGTAATAAATTTTAAATAACTCATTTCTAAATAAATGTCCAAAAAGTTTAAATTATATTAATAGTTAGCAATATTAAATAAAATTGTGTTTTTTCATTAATTATTAAATACATACACGTTGGCTCAGGCTTCATCGGACTGCGAGATATATTGTACGCAGCGCGATCTGGCATCCTGACATTTATCCCCACCGGCCAGTCTCGCTGCGTGCAACTGCAGTAGCTCTGAAAGGCCTATCAGATGTATTTTTGTCTTTCTGTGCGCTCGTAAGGTTCTAACAAAAGATCGTGGATTTCGAGTACATTATGTTAGGTTATACAACCGCAGACATGGTACAGATCATTAAATGGTATGTTGGTAATTGCCGTAAATGCCAACAAATAGGCGAACTACTTCAAATCCCTCTAATGCATCCCGAGCGAGAGGAGAGAGAAGTGAGGGTTTGTTCGTTAGTTGAAATGGGCGAACCTTGCTTTAGCCGGCAAACTGCAGACGAAATCGGTGTTAGTAGAAGTACTGTGAAACGTATTTTGAAACGCAACAAATACAAAAGTTACAAAGTTCAAAAATGCCAGGAGATTTTTCCCCTTAATAAAGTAAAATTGTTAGAATTTCAATTTACTTTGTGTAATTATCGAATTTATTTAGTTTAATTTTATAAGAATCGTTGTTTATTTTCCTACTTGGAATTACTTTTTCGTTCTCCTACATCGTAAAGCAACAACAAAATGAATATAAGAAACTGTACTTTCTAACATAATCTGAGAATACAGAAAAATTACGCAGTAATTCCGTATTAACACATTTTGTCAGAAGGCGTTGAATAATATTACGTGATTGAGCGGACATGCGTGTTTATAATATGCGTGCGTACCGCTGCTCGCTTTATGATATACTGCGATTGGATGGGATCACTATCAGTGAGATTCGGGTGCGCTGTTGCCATTCACAAAGGCAATATCCCGTTCGTATTTGGACCAACGTGTATATCGCCGAGCATATTTTAATGTTCTTCACAAATTCTTATGGATTGGTGTAATCACAACATTTTAACATAATTTTGTTTCAATTATTGCCTATTCTTCCCCTTTATCTTTTTGGTGTTAATAAATTGATTTAATGTAAGCTTTAACAGTCATAAAACGCCCATATCGAATTCCCAGAGGATGGTTATCGCACACTACGCGAAATCTGTGTCCATGTATACAAATATGCACCTTGCAACTACATCTCCTGAAACATTCTGGTATAACACCGAATAATTTACAGGAAAAATAACTTATTACAACACAACCGGAATAAGTGACTCAGTACTTTATGACGTAACAGCACTTGCTAGCTACAGCTTTCCACTACTCCTTCGCGAGAGAGAATCTCCTTCCATACATACAGTCTCCGATAATTAATGGTCGAGATTCATCTGGTCCAACATATCATTAAATACGAATCTAGTGACATGATTCTCTTAATTACCTTAATTTATTTTACGAGATCGCTAAGTAGATAGCCAACTAACAACTTGAACGTTTGTGAATATGTTAGTAGTAGTATAAACTTGTTTATACGGTTGGGCCCTCTGGCAATCGCGTGGTCGTCTACGGTAACTCCTAAGATCTTCGGCTGATAAATCTGCGTGCTTCTTCTTCTCCTTCGCTTTCTGCTTGTTCTTCTTCTTCTTGGTTGCTCACCGACGTGCAAGTACGGCTCATGTATTTAGCGGGCTTTGGCTTTTGCGTTTGCATACGCCATCTATATCTTTTTGCATGTCGATGACTTTTTTATGTTGTTTCGATGTTTCCTTATACTACACGTACAGGGTCGGAGTGTATTTCAACACATAAGCTTAAAGGAAGTTCAATGGAAGAATTTTAACATATTAAAGTATTTGATAAAAGAAAATTATGACATACAAATTTACAAAGGAAATTTAATCTTCTATTCCAGAGTCGGACACCTTCGTCATTTTAAACAAGTATACATTGAGTTCGTATTTAGACATGTAGATCATTTAACGTTCGGCAGATGTGGCAAATGTTGTTTCCTTAGCCAAAGCAGCTTCTAAAAGTATTTCATATAACATTTGTGGCATAATATGTTTGATCAATACATGAGACATTGTGCTCCATTTGTATTCAAGAAGAGACGCCTAATATAGAGACTTCTTAATATATAGAAGAATTTTAGATAATTATATTTACGTAATAAAGTTACAATTCAGGATTCACATGGCTATTTCTGTGTGAATTTTAGGCTTCTACGAACGTCCATCTATGCCGCCAAAAACTAGTAATTACTAGGCTAAGGCAAGTAATCCTAGTTCGCCGTATTTAGCCTGCATAGACAAATTTTTGATGCAATAAGTCCGTTCTTCCGTTAGGAATCTGTGAAATAGAAATCACATTGTCAACTCAACTAATGAGGTTTTGGCAGATCCCTATATTAGTAATCCCCATATTAGGATCCACTAAAGAAAAGAAAAATTCGATCATGCCAACATTTCAAAAGTTTCTCCTCTTTTCGGGTGTTAGTAACTAAAAAAAGTAACTTTCTTAATGAGTTATAGAATTTGTTATTATTATTTTTTTAATAAAATAGATGAAGGGAAATGTTTTCGTATTTACTTAAATTGATACAGTAATCATAGAAACTATTCACATTCGGCTACTGCTTGTCCTCAAGTTGAGGAGGTAACCTCAACACAAGCTAAATAAAATTAACCCTTTTTATTGATACTATGTATTCATAAGCGTAAGCAAGTCTTAACACTCTAATTAGATTGCTCTCTGACTTATTCTTTAATTGCTTTTAACGGAAATAAAGAAACCTCCCCATATTAAGCTACTTTCCTTCATCAGTTTTTCGTATGGCAGATTCGTAATAGCTGTCAGTAACAATAACCAAAATTAATGCTAATATAACTCATGGTATTGGTGGAGCCACACCCGGCGCAAAAACAATGTGAGAAGAGAAAAATACTAGCCAACGGACAGGTTTCTGTCTACCCACCATCATCAGCGTCGCTCCGAGCACAATCCGTTTCTCATCGTTGTTATTAACCTCTGGGGTTTATCTCATTAATCTCCACAAACAACACTAAAATATATGTAGTCGAGTTGCTACCTTCGTAGAAAACCGATGCAATGTTGGTAGCTCACTTCTGTAGAAGTCGATATAGCGGTTACTTTCGACATTTGCAGTGATTAGGGTGTATTTACTTATATACTCTCATCCATACAAGTTATCATGAACTTCGTATATATACGACTTATCAACTTAAATTGCCATCTTCCACAAAAGCATGCTGAGGAGCTGTATAACAGCGAAACGCGTCCATGTATGGTGGTTGATGGCAATTAGTTGTAATTTCATTGTTTATTAACTAAAATATATTTCTTGGCGCCACCTAGTGCCAAGAGATATAGTGAAGAAAATAGCGACAGAAACTGGAGTAACAGATGCCAACCACTTCTCGAGCAGCTTCTAGGCTGCTTAACGCAAGATGGCGTTGTGCCTGAGCGCTACGGTATCTGCACACATGTACAGCTATATCGGCATTAATTTTGGTTATTAGTTGGCAGTATTAAAATATATTTTCTTGAAAAATTTCCGAAGACATACGTAAGTTAGGTATTATGTATGTGCATATATGCATTTTTTCTTTCTACATGTATGTGATTCCTAAAATGTTGGCGCTTACAGATTTAAGGGTTTGATGTGTTTCCTTAAACAATATTTAAAAAGTTCGTTAATTACCGAATGTGTGGTGGTGCCTGGTTCTCCTAAGAAGGACCCTGCAGACTCATGACCAAGGCGCAGAAGACGAAAATTCGTTCTTTTACCCCTTCCATGTAAGATGCATTCGCTAATTCAAAAAACATCGACCGGTTCGCGCCTATTTAAACATTTTATGCTAGAGCAAACGTTTTTAGTTTGGTTAGTATAACTCTACCTCTACCTTCACTTCCTAAATTTTAGTTTCGCCTTCGCGGCAGTACCATGGTCATAAGTCTTTGTAGGATCTCTACCTCCAGTCGATTTGAACTCAATTTATCCAGATATGGTTTCAGTTCAGTTGTTGCCTTTCCAGAATCCTGTAAGACGCACGGAAAAATAATTTCCGAATCAAATTTTGACGAAAATTGTTTTGTATTTAGTAAAATTATTTCTTGATATCTCCTTGTAGTCCATACTTAGTCCAGCGATGTTCCAACTTTTTTAAGCCATCCAAATGATACGATTTGTCTAACTCTGCAAAATAGGTATCTGTCTCGGCAATGACCTCTTTATTTTATGTGAACCGCTTTCTGCTAAGATATTTTCTCCTGTTTGGAAAAAGAAAGAAGTCCCTCGGGGTCAAATCTGGCGAATATGGTAGATGGGGCACCAATTCGTACCGTAACTGGACCAGTTTTGTTATCGCAGTTGCCAATGAGTGGATCACTAGCTGGGGCCATTTTCTCTTTAGTTCAGCGTCAAATCGGTCCAATAAATCTGCATAGTACTACCCCTGATGATCCCTGCCTTCTCCATATAATCAATTACGATTATTCCTTGCGACTCCCAAAAAATCTTTGCCATAACTTTTCCGGCTGATGGAATCATCTTCGCCTTCTTTGGTGCACGTTCGTCGGAAGAAACCCATTTTTCCGAGTGACCTTTGGTTCTTGTCGTGTAGTGAGGTACCCGTGTCTCATTTCTATTGCGCTTCAATACATCCAAACATTGCTTTGAAGTTATCATGCGATTCGGTTTCATTTGTCAGCAGACGCAGCACTCATCTCGACGGTAGCTTTCTCATATTCAATTTTTCGTAAAGGAAGATATATACACGTCTAACTGTGATGTTTACTCAATCTCCCTAGTTTTCACTCGGTGGTCTGCTAACACGATCTTATGAACTTTATTGATCGTATCGTCCGTAGTCACCTCAATGCCATAGTCACCTCAATGGGACGACCTGTCCACTTCTCATCAAGGACGGATGTTCGGCCACGCTTAAATTCATTAAACCAGTATCTGATGGTAGTCATTGAAAGTGCATGGTCCTTATAAACTGCATCCAACTTTTATTTGATTTCTAGACATGTTTTCATACAAAAAAAAAATTGAATCATTGACGGATATTGTTCTTTTTCCATGATTCCACAAATACATAAACTGGATTACTATCAATAGTTCTTAAAATAACTACTCATTGAATCTCTCCAAAACGTTGACAGACGTCGACTAGAGAATAATACTCACAGTCAGTAACGCAGACTTTGACACAAAGTGTCATCTGTCTCCAAACATGGATGTTTCTCATACCATCATAAGAGTGCAGTTTATCCTTTTACAAACCTAAATTTCCATTTTCTCAATTTCGTAGTTTAAAATTCGTCTAAACATAGTTTTAGCAAATCATTACATTCCACCTGTTAATTTTGCTGAAATCCAAGTATACTTTTTTTGAAAGTCATATAATTGTCTTCCAAATTGGCGATAATCAAGTTTTTTTTTATTTGTTTAATACAACATTACGATGTAATCCTGTTTATACATTCCCACTATGAAGATCAATGCGTGTCATGCTTAAGCGTTGTTTACCAGTTTTATGCTCGCGTGTGGGCGACTGATTTTAGTTCGTTGAAATGCTTCTCCCGTCATAAAACTCCTTTCCGTAACCATCTTCAAAAGCCAGAGAAAACGCACAATCGATGACAGTTTGCCCACGAGCGATTAATAGTTACAGCCCTCTCGAATGTGTTAACTTTGAAACTGAAGTAGATCGCGGAGCATGATAAAGATAAGCATCTACTGCATGCGGCGTATTGGCGGTCGGTCGACTTTTTCCTTTTCCTCTCGCAGAAAACCGCCTTGCGTAGTAGTGGAACTTTAATACCAGTAGTCAGTCGTCGGAATGCGCAATTTATCGAAAGCATAACTATAAATAAGCGTTTATGTTCGTGCCGGTGGTGAAATTAAACGACGCCCACGATATTGTATGGGGAAAAAAAGCGCAATTGATGTCATTACGAAGTCAGATTGTTGTCTAATAACACGAATATGCATAATTTTCAGATAACATTAAGGTTCGTCGTAAGAGACCGTAATATCCATAACGGGTAGTAACGGGCATGTGTATATATAAAACTAAAAGGCAGCCTACAAGCAATAAATACATCTCTTTGATGTTTACTTTAATGAATAACAAGAAGGCAAGGTTCTTCAGGTAAAGATTTTTGTGTATTGCTTAACCTATTCATCTGAGTGCTTTCACCTCTGGCATAGATAAGTTAACCTTAAGTTGTTATGTTTCCATAATTAAAAATGCATAACAAGTCATTACGTACAAAACTAAATTTTATCGTTGTAGATGTTAAAAGCAGTAAAGAACCAATTACAATAATATCTACTTACTCAGACACATTAGTTTTTAAGCAATTACAATGTAAGCATGTGCTTCAAGTGTTCAGAAGGCCATAGGCAGTGAAAGTTCTTTTATCGTACTCTGTTATCAATGAACACCTCTCTTAAGCAGAGGTTTATATTGGTAGCCATAGAAGTGTCTTCAACTGGCGTGCTGCTTTTATATCTAGTTTGACATACATAAGTGCCCTCTACAACATGTAAGGAGTGTTATGTATTTTTTTAAGTTAATAAATCCCCGCGTATGATCTCATTCCACTCTTCTGAGCAATAATAAAAGTTCAACGAATTACATAATGAGTGGTACGTAAGAAAATCCAAAAAACCAAATCCTTTAACTGTAATGATTCATAGATTCTCATTTATAATCATGTGTCTAAAATATTCCACCTTCTATGTAGTAAAGGTGCGACGTTCGTGCTCCCTCTAGACTATTTCGGCAGCTTCCAATTTCACTAAATTGTGAATAAATAGTTCTCCTTAAAATTCCTTCTATTTATCATATTTTATGCTTATGAACAGGGATGAAAATAAAATGCTTCCTAAATCTTTTGTAAAATGTCAAACCCTTATTCGTAAATATACTTGCGGGCTGAAGAAGTTACTAACTAACACACGTGTTAATTGCACTCTTTACGATTTTGGTGATGGTGAAGTGTTTATGCGGCGGTATCGAGCACGATCTCCATTTATCGTCAACCGGGAATCGTTGCTTATGTCCAGAATTCAGTGTCGGAATGAAAACAAGTAAGTAATATTTATAAAGTTTTATGTACAAGTTCTAACAAAGTAACCTTAAGAAAAATAACAAACGTAATAAACAAATTAAGTCAAAATAACAAAAAATTCTAGTTCAGTCGTGACTATTTACAATGTTTAACAGAAAAGATGTTTTCTCAGTAAAAGATATCAAGTAGCGAAACGATATGTGTCTGCTTAAACTACTCACTATCTCAAACAGTCAAACGTTTGTTGCGGCTATTGGCAAAAGTTCGTTTACCGTCTTAGATTCCCTAAGTCAAAATAAATCAAATACAGTGTAGTCTCGATAACATCCCATAACGTGAACATCCAAAATCATGAACACCTAACTTGATATTTTAAATATTCGAAAACATGAACTAACAAAATTTCTATACTCCAAATCGTGAACAAATTACAAATAAATATGCACTACGCAATGTTGCGCAATGATAATTCTTTAAGATTTTTACTCGATTCACTTCTAAACGAGTTACTGATTAGTTCTTGTTTAGACTTGGCAAGTGTAGCACAAAGACCACAGCTGCTTGGTATTTACGATGTCAACACATAGAAAACCTATCTATTTAACATTAGAAATGAAGGTTAAGCTGTTATCTGATGCAAATAAAGAATTTGGAATTACCTTTTTATCAAAAAAGTACGGAATTGCGAAATCTACTCTTTGTGCTCTTAAGAAAAAGGAAGCAAAAATCCACAGTTGCTTTGACATTTTCTGGACCGGGAAAGCCGGGAAAATCGCTTCGTCCCTCAGAATTTTCCAGGATGGAAAAAGCATTATACAAATGGTTTTTGCGACAAAGAGAAAGAAATGCTCCCGTGAGTGGTATCATATTGACGGAAAAGGCCAAATATTTTCATGAGAAATGACAAGAAAATCAGCACACATTTTCTGCTACCTCGGGGTGGTTTAAAAAATTCAAGAAAAGATTTGGGATAAGATTTTTAACAATAACTGGTGAGAAACTATCTTCACAACCAGAGCTCGTGTCGCCATTTCTGCAAAAGCTTGCCAGTAAAATTAAGGAACTTGATTTAGATCACAACCAAATATACAACGCGGCTGAAACCTGGTTGTACTGGAAGCTTTTACCAGGGAAAACTTATGTATCTGGTGAAGAAAAAACTGCCGCTGGCAGGAAAACTGCAAAAGACCGTATAACATTTTTAGCATGCACTAATGCGACTGGCTTGCATAAACTGAAACTTTTAATCATAAGGAATGCAAAAAGCCACGTAGTTTTAAAGATTTTCATGTTCCTGTACACTACAGAAATTTGAAATCGGCATGGATGACCTCAAATATTTTCAAGGAATGGTTTAATTTAATGTTTGTTCCTGAGATAAGCACACTTTTTACTTAAAAAGCTTACATTAACAATAACAAAAAATTATAGGTCAGGAGTTTTCTCAGACAACAAAGACTTCCAGAAAAAGCTCTTCTTCTCTTGGATAACACCTCAAGCCACCCTCCTGAAGATGAACTTATATCAGATGATGGTCAAATAATAGTTATGTATATGCTATCTAATGTTACACCACTGATCCAACCGATGAACTAGAATGTAATAAGACTAACAAAATTGCGTTATCGATAATGCTTTTGGCTATGGCAGTAGTTAATAAGTCAAAGGATATGAATGAGGTTTTCAAGCAGTCTAGCCTAAGAGATGCTGTTTCTAATTTATTAAGGGCATGGAACAAATTGGAGCCCACGATGATCGAGAAATGCTGGAAAAATATCCTATACGATGCGAATCTCGAAGACCCTAACGACAACGTACCTTTAGCCACGCTTCGTAGAGAAACTTTAGATTTTAATCGTGGATTAAGGAGTAATGCGAAAATTTGCACTATGCAAATTAATATGATCGTTCACATAACGACGTAGTGCGGAATTAAGAATTATTGTTTTCAATGTTACTTCCGGTGACATTGCATTTGGAAAGGTAACTGAAGGGCCAATCCAGTAATACCGCATACATATGTTAGTACCTACATACTTTAACTTAAGCAATATTACGATATGCAACAATAAAGGTTTTGGTAATCTATTTTTGTTGTTATGCAAAGTTGACTAGGAGAAAGTGCCAAAGTGCCTCCTGCAACACTAAGCTGTTTCAATGAGCTTGCAACATAATCAACAATTGCCGATCTGTCAAATCTATATTCTAACAGCACAAATGATTCCTGTTATTTATTGTTATTTATGTTTGTGCATTTTACATAGCTCCATTCTTTGTTCTTGGTATTATTTTCCCTTAGTTTTTTTTTTTGCATTAAGGGATCAAAGCCTATCATCCACATTACCATCATAAAATATCAAATTAGAAAAACTTCACATATTAAATTGTAATCCGACAGTCAATGAGGAACTTAATAAGGACTGTAAATTTCAATGTTTCTGGATCTTAGTAGTAATGCCATAAAAGTGGGTAATGCTACTTTAAGTGCTACTAAATTCTCAAACAAATTCCGTCTTTGGTGTTTATAGACGCAGCATGCTACAATAAGGTGGTTTAAACCACCTCATCCACATGTGCAAGCTGAAGAATCTAAAATCTTCTATTTGTGTAAATGGATAGGCAAGGAACCATGTCCGAATGTTAATCTAGCAATAACAGAATATGCGTATCGTGACACTCTAGAGTTACTATGCCAACGTGTATCAAAGATCGAGGGGTGGATTATGGTATACTGCGTAGGATGAGATTCAAATGAGGTTTGCCACCTACTTTCCCATTTTTCTTCTAGAAAGAATTTTTTGAGATTACATAAAACTTTCGATCCATTGATACTGAGATCTCTGACTTCGCCGTTAGCTGCTGACGTCTTAGCTAAAGAGTCTGCTATCTCGTTAGGAGAGATCCCTACACGATTTTTAATCCAAAGGATTCTTACGCTGGTGTCTTGTAATTTGAGTTTAGCACATTTTGCGGTTATACCAAGCACAAAGGAATGAATTTTAGCAAACCGCTTTCTGTATCTCAATGCATCAAGAACACTTTGAGAATCTGACATAACCACCGCTTTTGTAAAATCCATTTCCTAAAATTGATCTAGCCTCCGCGGAAAAAGTATCCAGCAACTTGTTTAATCTAAATGATCTACTGACATGATTATTAGCATCAAAAATCGCACAACCACAACCATTTTTTAATTTAAAGGCATCGGTATAGACAATAGCAGTCAGTCGCGGATAATAGAGTCCGCAAAATTACTTATTAAGTCTGGATGGAGAGCTTTTATCCTTCACACTGTAACCGGTGTAATTAGGAAAGAACATTTTTGTATTTTATTAAAAGTTGTTATTTCTTTACTTTACCAAACATTGTTCGAATTAATTAATTATAACAGGTTCTTTTAAATTTGCCGGTTGTTGGTATGACAATATGTCTGCTTTTCAAAATACATATCCACAATTAATCACTGATTAATTTTTCGTAATTTAATGAAACAAATTACTGGTATCGGGCTTAAATACTAAAAAAAATGTAGATATTAAAATATTAAAAGCAGAAATATTTATATAAATATTTTATCGAAGCCTCAATAATTTATTGTCACATGCATCACTATCCCGATATAGCTCACAATGCATAAACCATTGTGAATACTGGAGTACAAAAATTGCACATGATACACTGACGCATTTAAACCTATGCGGTAGGTTCCACATTACCAATATATTTTCATTATTTTAAAAGCTCCAGCGATTAGATAGCGTGCTACATACGGTATTTATTAAATAATTTTACAGTTCTCGTTTTTCAGTTTTTAGGGAAATCAGATTTAAATCACACCGATGAGTATAAATTTCGTTATATTATTTACCTCCCGTGTCTGTTTATTTACCTCCCGTGTCTGTTGTAGCTCGAATGAGCCCAATATTTTTATACAAAATCGATAAACTGTTATATGTACATCGTTATTAATGCAACGATGTACATATAATAATGGTATAATAGTTTGCTTCTTAATTCGAAAAATTGGTAATTAATTAGATTCTAATTACGATAATTTTAGGGTATTGGAACGAATTGGAAATTTAAAATTTTATCGCACGACTTTCCAATTTTCTCCGTTTGATATTTTCGGTTTTTAATCGTTTTATAAATGTCAAAGTTAATAGGTACAATTTTTACGACGGCAAAATAAATTAAAAAGCTCAAAGAATTAATTTTTGTTAGCAGCTTTCAGCTTTCATACGCCAAGAATGATATTAATTAAATCAGTGTCACGCAGTCTACGGCCGTTTTAATATGGAAACGTTAATAAATTTGCTTTTATTACATAGCCTCGTTACGAAATATGCCGCGGGGCGTTGTAAATGTTTAGCTGCGGTTAAAACGATTACAAGTTATATTATAAAAGTGACAATTATAGGTTTTTTTTGCTAGGTATGGCTGTTATAATTCGTAGATTGAGATGAAAGATTTGAAGGACGATTTTTATGATGTTATGAAAATAATCACAATCAAAAATATAGACCCTAGGTTTTGGTTATATATTCTTTACTAACCTAAATGATTACTTGATGTATTTACGAGGTTTTTCAATTGAGAGCTCTCAACAAATCTCTAAAATTGTTTTTTAAACCAATATTATTCTGTTAACTGAGAAACTTCTGCCGGGTGCATGTTTTTAATGGTTAAACTTTGTTTTTTACAGAACCTAGATATGTTCTAATCGGGTATTCTAAATCTGTGGCACTGGAACACTGAAGCAGTTCACTTAAACCCTTACCACAATACTTAACTCGTACTGGACGTATGTTTCGATAGCCAACCTATCAGGATGAGTTGATAGTACGAGATGATAGTACGAGTTAAGTATTGTAGTAAGGGTTTTAGTGAACTGTTTCACTAGATATGTTCCTTGTTGTTTTCATATAAGTATGTACTATATGTATATCTGTTGACCCAAAGTTAGCAGATGTAAAGCTGTTTTTAACTTACTATATCTAGTACACTTGCAACTGCAGGCTTATTACTTTTATACTCTGAGCTTTCGATTTTTTGTTTAATTTTTTTCAAAGAGAAATTGAAAATAAATAAAAGCAAATATACACCGTGATTCATTAAGGGTAGCAACGGGCTATAACTCCGTAATCTTTTGTCGTACAATTTATAGAAAAAAATTATGCTGGTAAATGTGATAATGTAAATATCTTTACAAAAGCATCAAATAAAAACAAATGGAAGTGATTTACTCTAACAATAGGTCAACGACAAAGAATAACATAATCCTGAATTCGCGTCTTCTCTGACACTTGTAAATGATATGTCAAAACGTTTATAATATTTTATAGTTTACAGAGTGAGCCAAAGTTTGAGAAAATTTACAATATCTTTGGAACGACAAAAGATATCAATTTCTATGAGATCCAAAACATCCAACCATCGACACATACAGTCAGTATTCTCTATTTGAGGTACTAATGAAGTTAGCTTATTTGAGTGTCATAAATCCGACATTATTTTCTTTCTATTAGCGACCTCCAAAAATTGTAAAAAGCATCACATACAGACGGCATCAATATGATTGTTTCCTAGTCTGTTGTTTGTGACTTCTTTTCTATAAAAAATACAAATGTCTCCCATGAAGAACCAGATGAAGTCAAGTGAGCTGGTTGTAAGTTGTGTTGTCATGTAGTTCGTTTCAACTTAAACAAACCCCACAACCTTTACATTAACTCTCAAGTTATTTTACGAGGGTAGCGTGTTAAGTTTGTATATACGACCACTAGATGGCGCTATTGAGATTGAACTGCTACTTTCGCAAAATATGACATTTGTTATTGTTGAGGCAGTGACAGCACTGAAATCGGCCGAGTAGTTAAAAAAAAAACAATTTTGTGAAAAAATTTAAATTTGCTGCATGATTTTTTCAAAATCCGTATACAACATCGCAACAAGCGATGAAACTTGGATATATTCGTGTGAGTCAAAAACTAGGCAGCAATCAACTGTTTGGGTGTCCCAGATGAACCGAATCCAACCACTTCCAAAAAAATGATTGCTTGTTTCTTTGGTTGTACTCAACATGTCGCAAGCATTGCTTTGGAGGATCGAAGAACAGTTAATGCTGAATAGTATACACCAATTTGTTTGCCAGAAGTCGTCGATGAAATCCGGAAAAACAATCGACAATATAGCATCATGCTTCTTCATGACAATGCCAGCTCTCACACAGCATGTGATACAGTTGATTATTTGAAGGAGAAAAACATCGAATTAATGTCTCATTGCCTATATTTACCTGATTTATCGCCCAGCAACTTCTTGGGTGCTGCTGGAGTCTTAAAAAATATGTTTTGGGGATACCACCTTCAGAGTGGAAAAAAGTGGGAAAACGAAGCGCCAGTCTGCTCAATGGATGCGCATAGATTCACCGCCACCAAAAAAAATTCGGGTAAGCGCCAGTGTTGAAAAATGGTGGCCATGCTCTGGGACAGCGATGGTGTAATCCTTACTCATTGCGTTCCGGAGGGCGCTATGGTGACAGGTGCATCCTACGAAGATGTTTTGAAGAAGAAGCTCCTTCCTGCATTACGTGAAAAATGGCCGGAAATGGCTGCACGTGTGCTCTTTCACCAAAACAACGCACCAGCGCATCGGGCGAACGTGACGTAGCAATTTCTTCGTGCAAACAACTTTGAAGTGACTTCTCATGCTCCCTACTCACCTGACTTGGCTCCTAGCGACTTTTGGCTGTTTCCAATGATGAAAGACGCTCGCCGTGGCCGCACATTCATCAGCCGTGTCGCTATTGCATTGGCGATTTTCCAGTGGTCAAAACAGACTCCTAAAGAAGCGTTCGCAGCGGCCATGGAATCATGGCGTCGACGTTGTGAAAAATGTGTACGGCTACAAGGAGATTACGTCGAGAAGTGACACAAGTTTCATAGTTTACGTGTGATTAGTTAGTGAGAAAAAAATCGGAGGTGTTATAACTTGAATGCACTTCGTAATATAGGCTAAAGGATGAACGTCATCCGCTTTTATTATTAATGAGGGCGATTTAGTCTTTTTGATACCTGTACCTTTTAATTTACTGCAATGACGTTACGTTATGTATTATTATTTGTTCTAATTGCCAATAAATACTATTATTATTATTATTAATATTATTATTATTTTAAATAATACTCTTTCCGTTATTTTAGCGCATGGGATCCTTTTGTCCACTCATATGTATTTTTTTTAACAACACCAGCGATAGAATGCTAAGAGATAGCATGCCAAGTATTCTCAAATACTTACCGCTTTAGGAAATTAAGGGAATAATGTGGTTAAGCGAGGGGAAAAGCAGCAAAGTAAGACAAAGCGTACAAAAGGAATTTAAACAATGTAACAACGGTACTTTCCTCATAACTTATAGGAAGCTTTCGAGCGTAAGTATTTTAATCTGACGATGCTCGTTATAACGTAGATCTAACACCACAATATGTCGCTACCAAGAAATATCTCGGCGCGGTAATTCAGTGATGAAAAATAATACTTTGGGCGTGTAGACGGCGTATATATCAGGACACGAGCTGTTGCATCTAATTTAGAATGCCTTTACTAGTTTGCGCTCTGCCGTCTTCTACTATTATATTAAAGTTATTTATTAGCATCACTAATTGGTATCACAGGGAGTCGGTTATAAATTACGGCGACGTCGTATTTTCAATAATTTACAAAATTGGTTATGCATTATGGCGGTTCAGGTCGCGAACCCGGCCGTAATTTCTAAGGATTTTCGTGCGAGTAAGAAATACGAAGGACTGTTTACGTATTATGGATTTTACATAATACAAGAAAATCGTTAAACTGTAATAACCTGCATTATCGACTTCGTCTACTAATAATTAGGGAAATGCTATGCTATACTGGAGCTTTCCGTATACTTTCCAATATTAGTAATTATGGTTATTTGGCGGATCACATGTTTTGAAAACGAGATCGATATCAGACGCACGCTGTATACATTACCAAAATATGATGGTTATTATAGTTAAAGTTTAATGAATCTAGAAGGTAAGACCTACTTTCAAAAGCATTTAAGGTAAACTGTAAGCCGTAGATGCTAGTTGCAACTCCTAAACATTTTCAAGTTTCTAACGATTATTTATAACATATGCGAATTGCTTCACATCAAATATGGTAACTTCCATATACTTCGAACTAATATAATATATACAGGAAATAAGTCGGTTAGATATATTTTTTAATAGATTCTCCATAAATTCGGGAGTATCGACTTTATACTCTTTCGGCAGTTTAATCATTAAAATACGAAAATAAATGTACTGCTACAGATGATTAATACATTAAAAAAATAAGTATTCTTCTTAGTTTGACGTTTAGCTCTATGCAAACAAGTCACTTGCATTTTTTCAGTTGATCCCAGATAACAAAAATGGCATTCTGAAATAATTTTTGCTCACCAACGGCACTTAAAATTACTTTTAACAAGAACTCACTTCTAAACACATCTACCTTCTACTAGGGCTACAGCTAAAGTTCTCGCTTGCCTTAGCGCCCTGACAATTTATTAACTTTAGCTACCCGTATTTGCTTTAAATAGAATCATTTTCTATATATTAAATTCACTTTAAATTCAAATATCAAGAACTGAAAAAATGTATTACGGAGACGGTTTGCATTCTCGTTTCCCCGGGGATTATAGTTGACCGGAGATATGCTTGTTGAATGAAACCCCAGGACAGAGAGAGGGAACTAAAAATAGCTATACACCTAAGTCTATGAGGCATCGCATTTGGCGTCGAAGGAGTGTTGCTCTGGCAGTTTTTATACGCGAACATACCTAAACGGCGCTGGACATGACGCTAATATTAGGTTTACTTTAAACACTACAACAGAGCAATAAGTAGAGCCCGGTAACAGGGAGCCGTGCCATAGTCCTACCTGCCTAGTATACAAAAACAATAGTAAGAAAGTAGAAAAAAAATAACAGAACTAATACAGAATTATAATATGTGAAAAGTAGTGAAACACTCGCCCTTTTAAGCAGCCTTGGCTACGGAACAGTAAAACTAGAAGCACCAATATCAGTATCATCACCATATGGATAAGAGTGGCAAAAAGTTAACACCATTAGATGTGTTTCCACAGTTGTCTCGGTGAGCGATGTTCGCCGTGGTGAGAAAATGAGTTTATATTTTGAAAAAGAGCGTTCAACATCTACCGACGTTATACGTGCACGATTAAAATACTCTTTGTACTTAGTCAGTGGATTATTTGATACACCATCACAAATTTGTTTTAGTGTGCTAAAATCGGGATCTTTCTGTAGCACACTCTCGAACTTTTCTAAAACGCGATTATATTTTACGTCATGTATAGTCAGTAGCTGTGTATGCACTCCGTCCATAATTTGCAGAGACTCAAATAATGATAACGATCTATTTTGTAATTGGTCTCTTGCGTCAGCTAATCCTTTATAGTAGCTAGCGATATTCTTTAAACCCGTTTCAACGGAAATATCTTGAAATTTCGACTGGCTCTCCTTAATAGCTGCAGCTTCGGCGGGATTGAATTGTGCAACAACAATAAAAAGCTGCCTGCAACTATGTTCCCTAACGTGTAAGAATTGGCTCCGGTGGTTGACGAATACCAGGACACTCTGAGTGAAATGATCGTAGGCGTTTGGGAGATTTCAAAAATACTTTTTTTGTGCTTGCTAGAAACTGTTTTTTCAATATACGTTTCATTTTCTTTTCCACGTCATCGCGTACAAATGCAACATGCTTACGTGCCATTTTCTCCGTTGGCAACCGCAACTCGGGATGGTATTTGTCCCAAAAGTCCTTAAACGGTTGTTTATCGAGTAAGCCTAGTGGCAAGTTACAGTTTATCAACATAAGAATTACATTAAAAAAAAATGCACTTCTCGGTGGCATGCCCAATTTTAGTTTTCTATGCTGTGCGGAATTTACGTGTCTTGTACAGTCCCACTTCTTATTTGACATCAAATGTGTTTTGCAACTTTACAAACTATCTTACTCCCGTTGAAAAACAAATCGGGAAAGTCAGAAATAAACTTATTTACTCTGTCTTGAAAAGGTCGTTTTTTAGCCTTCGGCATGTTCACTAAAAACTATAATTAATAACTATGTCTGTATCAATAAAATCAAAGCGCACTACACTAAATAATAACTACAATTAATAACTACGTCTATATCAATAAAATCAACACGACCTATCCAATGGTAAACTGAACTGAGTGATGATGATTTGTTGTGTCGTATCATAATCGTCCAGCCCTCCCGGCCCACCTAAACACAATCATACCGCCGCTGCAATTGCTCTCCAGTTACCGGGCTCTAGTAATAAGGTGTGATAATTAATACCACAAGATAATAATACGTAGATTTCTATTGTTTCTGTTGTTACATTAGCCAAGAGCCAATTAAAATAAAAAGCCCACATTAATAAACTGAATTTCATTTACCCAATTAAGCCACTGTTTATATTTTTCTATTTGTACGATGCATTTTTAGCGTTTGTTTTGTAGTATCATGCAAATTACAATGCCGTCTTTACCGTAACAATAGGTGAATTGTATGCAACATATATTAACTGTAACTTCTTACTACCATATTTAAAATTGCACAATGGTATAATACTTTTGCAAATAAATACTGGCTGTAGAAGACGAACTTCAATATTTTATTCCGTACCTTGTCTTTGCATAAAATACGTACATACGGTTTTTCCAATATTCAACTTTGTTCAAGAAAACAAAAGGATCGATTTTGGAAACATACAATATAGGCATAGAAGCCGATATGGTTAGTAGTACGTATGTATGGTGCTTTCTTGACGGAAGTTAGAACCGAAAGATCCACTTGACATTTGAAGGAGAAATAGGAACTCGTTTTAACTGATGTATGTGAATTAGAACCGCAAAAAATATATTATGATTTTGGGGTAAAATTTAAAAAAACTGTAGGTAATGTTGGCAATATAATAATTTAATTACATATAACATGCAAGTAAGTATAATTTGAACATATATTTACTAATACTTGCTTGTTCCTCCTCTGTGTTTTATTATTTTCTCAATCCTTTTTGGCATATTGCCAATGCAGCTTTTAATTGTTTTTTTTTAAGTTCATCGTTATTATGCCATACATCTCCAATATGTCGTTGTAATTCTTCCTTGCAGTTGAGTTTCGTGTACTTAGATATTTTTCAAGGCATTCCGCACATTTTCAATTTTATATTTTCTTTTTTCGCGGTCAATTATTACCATAATGGGAAAGAAGAAGGATGTAACCACAGATAAAAAAGCACGGATTTCTGCTCTTCTAAAGACGGGAGAGTTCTCTCAACGTGAAGTTGCATAAAAAGAGGGTGTATCACATCAAACTGAGAATCGCGAAATTAGTTAAGGAGAATATTCCTAGTACAAGTCGTGGCAGAACATCGTTTTTTGTGTACTAAAGGTATTCACAAAATTCTTAGTGGAGAAGGTGTACAAATATCAGCCCGAACAGTCCATAGACGTCTTCATGAAGCAGGCTTGAAATGCAGATGTCCGGCAAAGAAGCTAAGACTAACATCTAAAATGAAAGTGACACGATTTCAATGGCCTAAGGAATATAAAAAGTATACAGTTGAAAATTAGGGCTTTCCCTAATTTTCAACATTCATTTATCATCTGTATTCTTGGTCAAATTCATCCTCATAGTTTGCTTAACAGTTTTCTATATTTTTTTTACTTTTTCCTAGATTATTTATAGCGACGAATCGCGACCAGAAGTGCTAACGGAGAGAAGCCAATTTGTTCGTCGACGTTCTTCAGAGCGTTACTAAGAAACATGCACGATCAAATCTATTAAACACCCCCCGTCTTTAATGGTTTGATCATGTATTACGACAGAGGGACCGGAACCACTATATTTCCTTAACGGAACATTGGAACAAAAACAATATAAAAAAGTGTTACAAAACTATTTAATACTTTATAGTGGTTTATTGGATCCATCTCAAGGCCCATATACTTTCGTACAAAATAACTCACCGTGTCATAAGGCAAAAAGTGTAATGCGATACCTTCAATCTAAAAATCTGTGTGTACTACCTTGGCCAGGCAATTCGCCGAACATAAACTCAATTGAAAACGTGCAGAATGTATTGAAAAACATCGTAAGTACACGAAACTCAACTACAAATGAAGAATTACAACAACATATTGAAGATGTATGGCATAATAGCGACGAAATTTAAACAAAAAAAAAACAATAAAAAGCTGCATTGGCAGTATGCCAAAAAGGATTGAGGAAATAATGAAACACTGAGGAGGAACAAACAAATATTAGTAAATATATGTTCAAACTATACTTACTTGCATGTTATATGTAATTAAATAATAATATTGCCAACATTACCAACTGTAATTTTTTATTTTACCCCAAAATCATAATATTTTTAAGTGGTCCTAATTCGATGGCCAGGGACTGTACTTGCAGATGAAAGGGATATAATTGCTACCAGTGCAAAGCATTCTAAATAATTCTGCGATTGACACCCATGAAATTTGCAATGGCGCCTGTGCTCGTACAAAGATTTTTTTCAAAATGTCGAAGAACGTCTTCATCAAAGTCAGGTGTATGTACTGACCACCTTTTGCCTGTGTCACGTTTATTAGAAGTTATTTTTCGCACCCTATATACTACATAGATATAAATTACAATCTGCATATAAAGAGAATCTGTCATAGACGTTAGCAACAACAGTTTATAATAATAAAGATATTTATTTTTAACTATTGTTTCTTAATAAAGCAGTTTGCATGATGATTAGTCACTCTCCTGTATGACATAACTGGTTCTATAAAATAATTTATTTTTCACTTTACCCAGCTAGAAAGCTGTTTTGCAAACTAATTTTGATTACCCATGCTCATTTAACGTGCGTCTGTTCCAGAATTTTGTAATATAAGAATCCGGACACTCTTTACAAAACGAAATTTGACTATTTGTACCACCTGCATGTCACTACAATGCAGTAAATGTAATTAAATGTAACCTTAACCTCGACTTCCTACTGTAAAAAATATGAAAATTTTAATAATTCAACTGCCATATTGTCGTTGGTTCGCGTCAGTATCCACTTAAAAGGATTCTTTGAGGCTTATGAAAAATCGCCACTACCAAATACGGGATAATGAACGTTTAATTCTGTATTTCTATAAAACCAAACATAGTAATTACCATTTTTCAAAGTCCCTGTCACGCAAACGTAAACTCTCCAACGTATCATGGTACATTCATCGTCTCTCAGACCTTCTGTCATCAATTTACTGGCGAAATTAAATGAAATACGCCGTATTCTCCTCTTCCCTTACGTCGTGAAATGCGCATTGACAAAATAGAATAAACAATTGACCGAAATTTGCGATAAGCGCACGGTGAGTTCGGTATAAATTCCTTCAAGTGGCAATCCTGATAACACGCAGAGCAACCTTTCACGAAACCATTATCAGATTTAAAGTGGCGAAACCGTTAAAACGGATATCTCTATTTACTACAAGCCGAGCGAACCCGACGAGACGAAGACGCGTATCGAAGGGAGCTTTCGGTATTAAGTACATTACATTTGCATAGGTATGCTCTAATTGAAACTAGTTTCGAAAACGGTTACTTTCAAGCGACATCTTTTCGTTTAATTACGTACTATGATTGCGTAATAAAATGTCTTAATCACGTTAAGTCGAAATGTTTATTGCTCAAGTTGCAGTAACGATGTGCATCAGGATTTCCTTCAAATTTAGGATCATATTTGGATCTTTCAGAAAGACTGAAAAACTTGTTACATGCATATTTTAAAAAATAAGTGCTAAATTTCTTATTTTTGTTAGTAATAACATTTTCAATACACTGCAAGTTATAAAATGCAAACTACGAGGGGTATTGTAAATCGATATTTCCTTTGTTTTTTACCAATGTTATTAAATTAACAATGAGAATAAAATTTTCTCATTAGACACCGGTAGGATTCAAACCTACGACTCCAGTTTGCTAGACTGGTGCGCTGACCACTACACCACAGAGTCTAATAATGATTCGAATCCTTTTGCTTAACCTAGTTGTTCAGATGGCTGCAGATGTATTGTAACATCTCACCAAGTATACACTAGTACTAAGATATAAGTGGCTTCCATCGGCAATTATTGAAAATCGATATTTCCTTGGTTTTTATTAGACTCTGTGGTGCAGTGGTCAGCGCACCAGTCTAGCAAACTGGAGTCGTAGGTTCGAATCCTGCTGGTGTCTAATGAGAAAATTTTATTCTCATTAGTTAGTATTTTTCTTCCTATTAAAAAGCGGACCTTATTTTAAAAATATCCCTCGTACATTTGTAGAGTACCATCGTAGAATCCAGATAAAGTATGACATGAATTCCAAAGGCAAAGTAATACATTAGAAACCATACAATAAAAGATACATACCAGAAACTAAAAGACCAAGAATAAATTTAATTATGTATCTTTAGAAGTAGGTATCAGAATGGAATATCAACGCTTTCTTGCATTATTGCTTCTTGAATTAACGTTATAGGTGATTTATGACTACACAAAAGTAAAAGTGTTAATATGTTTGTGTAGTTTAACTAAGAAGGAAAACGCCCTAGAAACTAAAATACCACTTGCACCAATGTTTATCTAACAACACGTTACTTCTTTCCTTTTTATACAGTCTTATACTTTATCTAGCTTCCTATAATGGTTTGTAATAATGAGCGAATGCATACAATCTGCTTAAAAATGCAACCAGCGATCAATAGCGTAAAACGTGCCGATTTTGTGCCTATACGGCAAACACTCGACACACTTCCTACCACACAAAATGTTTATTTTGTTTTTTTATTCGAACATGCCTCGTTCTATTCCTAATCTAAATGTTATTATAATGCACATAATCTTTACCACGTACTGTAGATAAAAACGTGCCTAATATTATAGGAATGAAAGGAAAAATGCTGAGGCGTAACACAAAACACAAACCATGCGATTACCTTAATAGAGGATGGCTTAGGGAGCCTTTTTCTCGGTTTAACAGATTTTTGTTCGTCATATAAATGGTTTAATATGCAGCACCTAATTCTCTCATCCAAGTTAAGTTCTTATTTAAGTTGAGGTTTTCTACTTTAATATTATGCCCAGTTTCGCTTACATGTTGTGTTACACTTGACGATTCAAATGTCCCATAGTTGTAATTTGCCGTGTTCTTTGAACCTGGTGCCTATATGTGTCCAAGATAAGCTTCATCACAGTCTGCGGATGCAATTTTTTCATGTTCGGTTTATCTTTTGGATTGCCTCGGAGGTTTCTGAATGTGTTTCACGAGTAAGACTCGCGTTCATATCTTGTTCCCCAAACGTATTACTTACACCTTTCGATATTCCGTGAAATGAAGTTATCGCAGGTTTCTGACGGAATAAAATTCGTAACCAGACAATTTCACTAATCTGCTAATTAAAAAACTAATCGCGGCCATTTTGTATTGTCCGCAGTGGTTCTAATCCATCATTATGTATCTATTAGTGTTGATTTCTTTTCTACAAATGCCTATTTTCAATTTTTTTTTACTGTTTGTACTTATTAACATATCTAAAAACAGAACTGATTGTTTACTTCTTCTACAGTAAATTTATGGATTTTAGATTTTTCAATAAGTGTAGCGGGAAGCTCTGGCATAATGTTTTTTAATGTCAAAATGTGTGAAAATGCCACCTACATACCTAAGCCAAATTCCAGGAAAATATTTGGTCTCTTTTTCTGTATCTGTTTCAAATTTGCTCATGAACAAGTTGGCTATTAGAGGAGACAGCAGGTTGTCCATCGCCGTACCTTCGAGCTGTTGATAATCCATTCCGTTTATTTGAAATCAGTTTTGGTACATACAGACCTTATTGGGTTGTCAGTTTTGGGAGAATAACAAAATAAATTCATTATTATGGGCGTTGAGTATGTTCATTTTCGTTATACTTCATTTCGTTTTCGAAAACTTTACCTCAGTGAGTAATTACTACTGCAAGATAGATCATATACAACCGTTGGCTAACGTTCTTCATTGGGCTAAAGTTATGATTACGTTAGGGTAGACCTTTTTCTATAAATGCCATTTTCGCACTTAATTACAGCGTTTGGAAAGAAACAAATAGTAAGTCTTTTTAACAGACCTCTCATTTGTACTTAAACAATCAACGTAAGCAATTAAATTCCTCTACGACAAAGTACGAAATTTAGACGTGTTTCTATTGACCAATTTTCGTAAATAACTAGTTTTTACTTGGCAAAATAAGCTATTCTGCACTTAACTATAAGTAAAGAAAGAACATTGTCTTTGCCTTTATTTGGGCCTTCATTCAAATGTCTTACGCTAATTTACATTAAGTGAGGTACTGTGGACGTATTTCGTATCTTCTGAAGTAGGAGCTGTGACTCATGCAAATTACACGGTTAAGAACCTATACGATGCATTTAGAAGCGTAAATGCCACTATTCTTGCAGTATTTACTGTGTGAAAGAATACTTCGCGCTATTTAAATTCTTTTCTAGGGAATTTGATGATAGAAATACGTTGGCATTACGAAGAATTGCGCAAACATATAAGTGAATCGTATTCGACTATGGGAATTATATCGTTGCGATTTTTTTTAATTAATTTAAAGTCATGCAACTTCTAAAGCATTCATAAGCATATGTACACATAAATTATGTAATTAAAAAAAAATCTGCCACAATTCGAGGAATTTAGCTACTTGTTATTCTGACATTCATTTTTAAACTTCACATTTCCAGCTTCGATTTACTAAACCTAATAGATTTTATTCCATGATAACTGTTGAAGAAGGCATATAGACAAATATAATATATATAAGAAGCGTAGACCATTGCACATCCGCAAAACCTTCGGACTCTATGGGAGTCGCCATTTTGATACATGTTGTGTTAGTGTCAACCATGGGTCAGTAGTCGTGCTCTATCATTTGGGGTTACACTTCTGTTTTGTAGATCCTATTTTATTTTGTCTATAATAAAACTTGCTTGGATGTCACTTAAACCCAGTATTTTAGTAAATGATTCTTAATTAGCGCGAAGGATGTATAAAATGGAATTACTAATTTAATATTATAGATTATTTATTTGGATTTCAGTTAGAAGATATTCTAGTTTGTAGTTCCAAGCAAAATTTAAGTCAGGAAACGGAGTAAACCTTTAGTGAGGTCTGCAGAGCTATTATTATGAGTGTATGAGCTTCGAGTTACCATTTTGGATGTAAAAAGGTTCGAAGACTATTGCTTGCAGACAGTGACATTAGCTTCCATCAGTAAGAAAAAGAAATATATTCTTACTAAAGTTTTAGATACCACCCTAAAAATTTTCAGAGTTCCAAAAGGCAAACAATTTCAGAAATACTTGGATATTTTAGTGAAAGGAAATGTTGAATGAAAACCTTCATTATTGATGTGTTCGAAACATTTCAAAGTCGAAGATATTTTTATAAAAGGAGGGAAGATACATTCTCGACCAGATATTCTACCTATAATGCATATAAATAAAAACGTATGTTCAAGCTCCCATAAGAAAGTCAAAATGTCTATAGCTTCTGACAATGATTCAGGGTACGTTTTAGTTGTTACTATAATACGTTTATGATTTTTTATACAGTGAACATTCGATATAGTCACCTTTGATATAAGAAACATTTGATATAAGCGACTCTTGATATTGTCAACAAATTTTGTTTCATTCCATATAATCACATCAACTGTCAGTCGTTAAAATGACCGTGTTAAAGTTGGAGAAAAAGAAGAGACAGTCTCTATCTATCTATAAAAAGTTAAATATTGTAGAAGGGAACAAAAGTAAAAGAGCTGTGTGTGAAATATAATGTGAACAAGTCAACTATTTCGAAGATTGCCAAAAATAAAGGAAATTTAGAAAACTATGTCGCCACGTGCTGCAACGTTCTAACACAGAGAAAAAGGATGAAAATTTCGGAATTTCCTGAAATGGAGCAAGCTTTATATATGTGGTTTCTATAACAGCGAGAATTGAAAAATATGGTGGCAAATGAAATTTTAAAATTAACGGCTAAAGAAATTTACGGTTGAATAGGATTTACTAAAGACGTTTTGGCAAGTGATGGGTGGATAAACCACTTCAAAAAGAGATACGGCATCGCTTATTGACTATATCTGGTGAGAAACTCTTACGCGATGCTTCGCAAGTTTCAGTGTTCTTAGACAAATTTAAAAGTGTCATTCATGAAAATCGATACATAATGGACCAAATCTATAACTATGACGAAAAAGGATTAGTGTACAAAGGATTGCCAAATAAAACTAATGTTCATTGAAATGAAGTAACCACACCTGGGCGAAAAAACAAAAAGGAAAGGGTCACCTTAATGCCATGTGTTAATGCCACTGGCAATCATAAATTGCCCTTAATGATGATTGGGAAAGCAACCCGTCCAAGGTGCTCTAAAAATGTTACTGTTCCACTATATTATTGCTTTTCCAAAAATGCGTGTCAGACGACAAAGTTGTTTGAGGAATGGTTTTTGGAGCAATTTATTCCTGATGTGACATCTTATTTAACGTTAAAAAATCTACATGTAAAGGCTTTACTAAACGTCGACAATGCAACGTGTTATGGAGCGATTGACAATGAATACATCAAAATTTTGTTTTTGCCTCTGAACATGAATCCTTACCACTGGATCATTAAATCTCTTAAAGTACGTTATCGCAAGCATTTGTTAGCAACATTAGCATCTCAGAATGAAGATTTAAACATAGCGTTAAACAGCATTACGTTGAAAGATGTAGCATACATGGCAATGGAGTCTTGGAACGAAGTTCCACAATGTGTAATTGTCAATGCTTTCAAGATATATTCTTCACGTGAAGATGGTAATTTCACTTTACTAATTGGTCATTTCACAAAGAAGGATAGTATTAATATTGCTACTTTATTTAACTCAGTAGTAAGAGGCAATGTTCCAAGTAACTCAGAAATAATGGAATGGGCAGAAAGACAAAATGAGGTTACAGAAGTTCATGATCTGGATTCAGTTATGAACGTGCCTATGCACCATGGTGACGAAAGCATAGAACAATAGTCAAATACTTAACATTTATGAAGTTATCAGTTCGTTCAATTTGGCTATCGAACAGTCAGAAAGTGTTTCTTTTCCCATTCAGGATATTCTACTTTTGAGAAAAATTCGAGAGAAAGCAGTTCTTAAAAAGTTTGAATAAATTTGTTATTACTAAATATGTTTGTTCATTTGATAACGATAATGAATAAGATTTGTTATGATTCAGTAAAGATTTAATTTCTTTTTTTTTAATTACTTATCTAAATATAATAGGTTCGTTCCAACATGCTTATAAAACCGTAAATTTACCGTCCGGTACCTGCGCAATGCAAATGAAGTGTTCCAACTACATTATGTACCGTGCCTTGAACGATAATAATAGTGTTCCAACTTCACTTTGTATCGTACAAGTACCAGTTACTGTACGGTCATATCGGTACATCGTATCGAGCAAGAACTGTTTGTACTGACATGCGCAATGTGGATCTGTGCCAATAGAAAACATTCATATTGCATGTTACATCCTTATCTATCGATTCCAAAAAAGTGTTCCAACATTTGCGACACCATGTACTAATTCACAAACGATGTATATCTAACGCACGCGCAATAATCGATGTGTGAACTGGTACAAGCACCGTACAGAAATCGGTAGTTGGAACGAACCTAATATGTATTATTTTAAAAATATTCACTACTTATTTTGATATAGTCAACACTTGTTAAAAGCAACCTTTTCAAAATTTTGTGTCCAGTCAAGGTAAATGTCCGCTGTATTGTTTTCAGTCAATTGAATTTGCCTAGTCTAAATTATTATACTGACACAATGAAACATGGTGATGTGAATAAAATCCCACTCCTTCACCTAACACTGCAATGACAGGTTTATCATCGCGTAAGCCCTACTTTAAAAAGCGAAATGTAAAAGTATCTCACATTTTAGAAAGGAGATAAACTAGGATAGGTTGAAAATGTTATTTTTTACTTTGTACATTGTTAATTATAGACTTAAGTAAAAGGATTAAGCTTATAAAAAAGGCTTCGTAGTTACAGGTTATTAAATGAAATTATAGAATAAGCAATATAAATTCTGAATATATGTACTGATTCTCCAACCTACCACGCTAAGGAAGATGTTCAACTACATAGAAGAATTGATAAAAAAAATAAATGAAGTCACATTATTTGACCATCTATAATGAATTGTGATCTAACATACACTGTGTTTACTGCACTCCCAAACATGTTAAAATTCGTATTAGTTTACTGGCGGCATCCAGAAGGTCCATTTATTTAAGACAGCGTATTAAATTATTTTAAAAATAACGTTTTTATTCGCAGCAAGGGTTTGATTTAATCATATTTACATATAATGTTCTACCTATATCATACTATCAAAGAAAAATACGAGTGCTTTACCAAACTATTAATTTTGAAGCATTATGTTAGCGTTACGTCTCTGTTTTCGATTTATTTTATTACGGGCTTGTCATACATCAAAATGGCGGCTTCTATGTGATCCGATGTTCGCGCAGCCTTATGCTCTATCTATGCAGGCTGTCTCAAATCGAGTGGAATTTGATGTGTAACTTTCTTAACATTGAGGGTAGATTTGGTTAAATGGGCAATGTTTTACAGTTTTAATAGGCAAATACGTTTACATGGATCCAAATAAGATCAGGTGCAATTTATTTTTGAAAAACTGTATGTAATTTCTATAATATTTAGTAACATGCAGTACTAAGTATTAAGTACATGAGTCACAAAAAACATCCTGACATTACTTTTTTAAATGTCCAATCAAGTAGGTAAGTATGTAGTTATGATGAAAAACAATAAAAAAGTTTATCACAATCTGTCAAACAGCAGATATTTAAGTTAAAGTGTTATCTGTAGTTATTTGTACTACAAACTTTACAAACAATGGCGAATTTTCCAATTACTGAAAGCTACGATATGTTTTGCACATTTATCAAGTTATTCAACTAATTTTTCGGAAAGAAAAAATGTTAAAACGTTTAAAAGACCAGACAAGAATATGCAGCGATTTGGAAGTTTGAGAAAGTCCATTAAAACTAGCGAAAACAATTTATTAGTGGTAGATCATAACAACGGTGAGTTAATAGCAATGGCTTATGTGCGGCTAGTCCAGACATTTCACCTCAAGAAATAGGAGTACAGGTTGGTGTATCTAAATCAAAAGCATCGCGGATTTAAGAAGGCGCAAGTTTCACCCCTACAGGTTGCGTATTGCCCAAATTTTACGTCCAGAAAATATTTTTACGAGTCAAGTATTATGGACAGATAACCCTTATTTTTCTAACTGCTGAGTGCTTAATCGACACAATGAACACTGCTGGTCGCAGGAAAAATTACATGTTATACTAGGGCGAATCAAATATTAACCGGACTTTTGTTTTAGAACATTTATTGGTACAGTAAATAAAATTTTGAATACATCTTATTTTTCTATATAATCTCCTCTTTTATTCACACATGTTTCCCACCGAATCGGAAGTTTTTTAATTCCGTCATCAAAGAATGAATGTGGTCGCGTCTGTAACCAATTGCGCACGAACGATTCTACACCTTCGTCGTCGTCAAAGTGATGACCTCCCAGTTCTTCTTTGAGTGGCCCAAACATGTGTTAGTCGCGCGGCGACAGATCGGGACTGTAGGGCGGATGTTCCAGTGTTTTCCAATGAATTTTGTCCAACTTTCTTGGGTTAATACAGCTGTGTGTGGCCGAGCGTTATCATGGAGCAGAATCGCATTTCGAATAGGCATGTCTCGCCTTTTTCGTCGATAGGCCAGTTTCACTTCATCAAGCAGTTGATAGTAGTACGCAGCATTAACTGCACGCCGTTCATAGAGAAAATCAACGAGCAATATGCCTCTGCAGTCCCAAAAAATCGTCTCACTGGTGCTTGTCCGCTTTTGCACTGACTCTCGGCTATCGGAAAATTTTCTGTGCCAGTCGTAGACTTGGGTCCTTGAAAGCGTTTTTTCAGCGAACTGTGTAGTTAGTCGACACAAAATTTCAGCAGGTTTTACGCCCTCCCGCGACAAAAATTTAATAATAATGCGTTGCTCAACAGACGTGTGCACCTATTGCTCAGACATGATGCTACTAACAACCAATCTGCTCTAGCGAGCCGAACCGATTTACTCCCCTCCACTTTACATCACCGTCCAACATATATCAACACGCCACGTTACTCACTTCACCTAGGGAGCGTTAAAAAGAAAAGTCCGGTTAATATTTGATTCGCCCTCGTACTTCCACGCCGAAATCAAGTTCGATTCGGTTTTATTTTGCGACATAATGGGAAGCCATTTAATTGGACCTGTTGTGTTCAATGGAACTTTAACTTCTCAACGTTATTTAAAAATTCGCCATACATCCTTAGAAGATTTCATAGGTGACCCACTTGGCAGGCAGGATTGGGTTATGCTGCCAACAAGATGGCTGCCCGACCCACAATCCAAGAAACGTGGTAGGTTATTTAATGGACCAATACTAATGTTCGGTGGCCAATAACTTCTGACGGGTTCCATATTTTGAACTTTTTCAAACAAATTTTAAATCAGCACAAACTGCAAAACATTGCAAATTTAACCAAATCCCCATCGTCAATGTTAAGAAAGTATATTATGTATATCTACGGAAGATGTTCAAGTTATTTTGCTGTGATTAGTGACTCAGTGTTTTCATATTTTACATTCCATTTGTATCTGCAGTATAGTCTGTTGCTAACAGCTGCTTCAAAGATTTTTCTGAAAACTGCAGTTTTTGTCAATGGGCGTCAAAGCGATTTGACAATAGTAACTTTTACATGAGTACAGTCTAATGTATGTCCTCTGAATCTAATAAATGATTTATATAAGATACACGATATAAAATCTATTTTAATTAGTATTGAAAGCTCTTGGTTCCACATGCCTCTCAAACAGTACAGTATAATTACCAGCTGGATAGTCCGCTGCTTAAAAGCTCAATTATAACGGTGGACCTCCAGAGTCAGTGATAATAAATAATATTTCTATTGCCCATACACAATGTTCAAGATACGCTTGTTAATTATCTCTTGATGGAGCATAATAAAAAAACGAAACATGCCACGAAAACGAAGCATGTTAGTCCCCGCCTTAGGTTGATATCAATCGATGACTAGACCAGTGTTTATTTTAATAAAGGCAAAACAAATTGAGATAATTAAGAAGGGACATGCTCATAGTTAAATGTATAGGTATCTAAGCACAAAAAAAAAACCGTCAGCAAGCGTATACCTCATTAACGGCGTTTTTTTTCACTGTTGAAAATTCAACGTGAAAGACAATGATATGCTACTCTTAAAACGTCCAAATTAATATTAACGACTCCGGTTATAATGTAAATGGGACGATTTAAAAATGAAGTGGTACAACTGCATTGTCTTCGGGGAACCGAATGTACTGCGTTTGCTTTTTATTTTATTTTCGGAATTAAAATTCAAGTCCGCTAATGTTATTTTCTTTTGTTTTACGGTCTTTTGTTTTTTCGGGACCGCATTTTAATGTGCAGCGGTTGGGTTAGTAATAAAAATGCAAATCGACTAAATTCATACAAGAATTATAATAATATGTATTTTAAACGACAATCTGTCTGGGAATATATGACTGCCAAAGTTCAACAAATTTATACAGTATGTTTGTGACTCGTTAAAGTTATAAATGTTTTCTTGCAATATTTGGGGACTATAAGCGAGTTTCTGTACATTGCCAGAAAACCAATAACTTCATTTGATTTGATTTCTACCCAAGCAGGTTTAATTTTGCATCCTTAGCACTGAGACTTAGTAGCCTACTGTATTATTCCTGCTTCGGTTTCATTTTACTTGAACAGATTAGTTCCCTCGATCAGGTTTAAGAGCCTATGTAGTAAATCTTTCTGCATTGGTAGATCAATTGCGCTTTGCATAGCGAATCTGCGTTGAGCTAGTACTGCACATGCGAAAATAATATGAGGGGCTGTTTCCTCCTCCTCATTGCAAAGTCTACATAGAGGTTCATCTTTGTAGATCCCCATCTTATGCAAGTGGCCTCTCAAACAGTCATGTCCTGTTAGTAGACATGTTGCTGCCGTAAGCTGTATCTTGCTTAGTTCAAGCAAATTAGCAGTCAGATGTTGCGACGGTCTTCCCATTAGAGCATTGCACGGGCTAGGAAAAGCCCGGCTCGCGCGGCCCACTCGGGCCCGCGGGCGGCCTCGGGCGGGCCTCGTCTCTTTTCATTGCGGGCCGGGCCTAAAATTGTACGGGCCTGACGGGCCGAGAATGTCTTATTAAATACATCGAATGGATATAACGTATGCAGCAAATGCTGTTTCGTTCTTACGCTATCATTTGTATTAACAATCTTAATGTATGCAATGCTATGTTACGTTTTCTTTTTTGGTTTCATACAATATAGTACACAAAAACAAACAAAATAAATGTTTCATTCTACTCATTATATTATAATGTAGTAATTAAAGAATGTTTGGAAATAGACGGTGCAGATATAATTACTTGAACCGGCTAAAATAATTTAGACGGGCCAAACGGGTCTAAATTTCCCAACGGACCGGGCCGGGCGGGCCTTGTGCCGAGGTAATGAACGTAACGGGTGGGCCTACTCCATGCTGTAACGGGCCACGGACGGGCCGGGCCAAGAAAAATAGGCCTGTGCAGTGCTCTATTTCCTATCATCCATTTGCTGTGCTTTTGTCCAGCTGCATGGTTCCAATTTAATTGGTGTTGCGTTACGATCCATTCATTGATTGCATCACGCACTGCACTCTTGGCAATACCTAGACCCGGCTCAGGGCCTATATAATTCATTTTCGGACCTTCTCTCGTTAGTTGGTCTGCAATTTCATTGCCCGCTATACCCCTGTCTCCTGGCACCCACACTAGTGTGACCTTGTTATGTTTAGACAGAACCATTGGGTTTTGCAGGCACTCGCATATTAGTTTGGAGGCTATATGATAAGATGCTAGCGCCTTTAAGGCTGTCTGACTGTAAGAGAGAATGCAAATCGTCCCACCCTACGATCACCGACGCAGACTCTCCCACGCGCAGGTTTGTATAGCATATATTTCTGTTTGAAATACCGTGGTGTATCGCCCAAGTGATGCACATACTTTGTACCCCTGATTTTCCTCATAAACACCAACGCCAGAATTAGTGCCCGTTTTTGACTCATCTGTGTACCAGATTTGGGTTTTCGGTTTTCTCCCCTCTTCATCTCTCCATTCTTCTCGGGGTACCGGGTTCGAACCCCGAGCTCGTCATTCTCAGAGTAAGGTTTTCCGTAGTTTTCCTTACTCCAAATTTGGCGAATGCTGAAGGTGAACATCGCTCTACGGACGCAGGCATAATAATATCTCATGGCTGGCCGATGCTAGCCAAGAGTAAGTAGCTTTAATGCTTTTACTCTTCAGATATTGTTTTTGCTGGTAGTGCTTCTATCAATACCAGGAGCTATTTATTAGTATTATCTATCTTGGTTATTGTTTCTAGGCATTTTTTTCAATGTATACTTCTACATTAAGTTCACTTTTGTTTGAACGTTATTCTGTAGATAACCTCTACTTTTAGCCTTTTTAAAATCGCAATAATTTGCTTCATTATGTACGTATATGTCGTACTATTTTAAAAAAGGTAAGCGCAAGTAATAATGTGCATATAAAAATAATATGTATTTCAAGAATTCTAACGCTTTATTTTAAGAAAATGAAACTATCGATTTATGAACAATATCTAAACGCTCTCTGGAATGTAGAACACTATTTACTATCCTTAAGAAAATATTGCTTTGTGTTATAATGGATATTTACTTATACTAAGAATCGCTTCTTCAAATTTTCTGCAAGATTTTCTTGAATCAAGTTAACCAATATCTTAAGCAAAGAAATACAATTATTTCATTACAAGTGTATACTTTTCTTAAGCGGAGAAACGTAAAAGTAAACGTTTCTCTGCGTGTGTTAAGCGGTCCATAGACCACCAACATTATTGTGGAATAGTTCGGATTGCGTAAGAATATTGACAGTTTTGAGGATGATATTGGATGCTTGAGCAATATGTTCAGCAAATCAAAAGCAGTGTGATATTTATTGCATAATTTTTTGTACAATATCATTGTACAAGAATATCGATAGTCCAAAGTCCAAAGCAGCTCGTAAGCACGTTATTCGGTTGATAAATCAACTCGTAAATTTATAATTTGTTATAATTTTGTCTTTGAACAATATGCTACTCAGCGGTAAAGGCAAGGTCACATTTAGAAATCGATATTATGTTAGCATCACCTCAGCACCCGGCAAATAATACACCAAGTACGTCGAATAAGTTGATTAGCTTTACCTTTGGATCAACCGTTTTCATTACGGATGTAACATTGTTATCAGGTCATTAAAAAACATCTTGACAGTATTGAAGTTTGCTAAACGTGAATGATCCATGTAATACTACAAAAACTATTTCAGGAAGATATGATATATAAACTAGTCGAGACAGATCGATGAAAACAACGAATTATGCAAATTATAAAAACAAAGATGCATAACTGAAAATGAAATATTATTTAGCCATTTGTTCCATAAACTTATTAACAACTGAACATATTGTATTTTTGTAGCATTATTCGTGTTTCAAGATAAGTTACCTTTAATACTCCCAGATCCTTGGAATTAATTTCCAGCGCCCGCAAAGACCATTAGTGCAAAGAGCTATGGTTTTCGCTCGAAAACATCTAAACAAATGCCAAACACATAATGTATTCGAATCGTTTGCGTGCTAAAGTAATATCAGCTTGCTGGAGATCTACACGCAACCTAAACACCTACATACCTTTAATAACTGATTTCTGTTTAGCAGACACTGTAATTTAAAATGACTGCCATTCCATGTTTGTGAATACTTGAAACGTCTAGACTAGGAAAACTGCAGGACACGAAAAGGAGTAGACATTTTTATTATCTTTAAATTCTGTTCAAGAATAACTTTCTTCAGAGGAGACGTTAGTTAAGTAGACAATCACATAATTAATAAATGAATAGAATACATTGATTGTAATAAATAAATAAATAAATTGGTCTTTATTTCCTTTCAGAAGTATAAGTTAACAAAAAAGATGAAACAAAATACAAGTTTTGCCAATTAAAGGAAATCTCAAGGGGCAGTTCAGACGAACAGTATACATGTACAGTGAGAACCTGAAGTGTCCCCCCCCCCACCCTACTAACTTTTGAACAACTGAGGCTAGCGTTTTCGGAAAAAATAGGTCGATTTTTATTTTTTCTAAGCTAACTTTTGGTATTATCGAGAATTTAACTTCATTTCCGGTTTCACCAGAAATTATTCGTCTTTCTATTGCCTTTCCAAAAATGTAAAAATATATAGGATGTTCTATTTAAAATAAAAAAGTTGACGTAATTTCTGGTGAAACTGGAAATGCAGTTAAACTCTCGATAATACCAAAAGTTAGCTTAGAAAAAATAAAAATCGACCTATTTTTTTCCGAAAACGCTAGCCTCAGTTGTTCAAAAGTTAGTAGGGGGGAGGGGATACTCCAGGTCCTCACTGTATATATGTATTGCTGTTCCCTGCTCCACCACTGAACCCTTGAACTTATAAAAATAAATGAGGAAAGTCTGCATGCCTAAACTAGCTTAAACCTAAAATCTGCAACATAAACTGACAAAAGAAAAATATAAAAATACAATTGCTCCCCATCAATTAGCAAAAAAGAAAAAAAAAGCATGACAAACTAGCTACTGTGAGTGTAAATATCTGTGTAGTGCACATCTGAATGCTTGAACATCTAACGACTTGAAACACTCAGGCAGTCGATTATAATGGAAGTAGATACAGAACGCGAAACATCTCCCAAAAAGTGAAGTCCTATGTACCGGAGGAGCTATCAAGTGCTTATTTTGAATGTTAATATTGTGTATGTCTGAACGAAATGTCACTTTGTTTAAAAGATAAGGAGGACTTGTCTTGACCAAAACTCTATGGAATAGGATCAGAGTGCGCAAAAGATAGTGATCATGCATATTCAGCCATTTTAGCTCACGCAATTTGTGCAAAACGTGGTCATACTTGCGAATCCTGTAGATATATCTAATGCAGGAATTCTGTACCCTCTGAACCCTGGCCGTGTCTATCACATCCAAGCAGGGGTCGTAAACCTCCACACAGTAGTTAAACAGAGATAGTACCATAGTCTCACACAATATTGCCTTTAATTTAATGCTGAAAATATTCCTATAAGGGTACAATATTTTTAAATTGCTATAGGCTCTGTCAATGGTCCTCCATATATATTCCCGATACCGTAATGTATTATCGAGAATAAGCCCCAAATTTTTTACAGAGGAGGAGAATGAAATTCGCGTATTCTGCAAACTAATATTGAGAAAACCCCTGCACACATCAACCTCTCTTTCCTTGCCGAACAGAATAGCTTGAGTACTAATCTGTTCAAGATCATATTTAATTGCTGCCCTTGCAACATCATCAGGTGAAAATGATAAATAAATCTGGGTCATCAGGGTACATCTGAAGCTGGCAATATTTTACTACAGAAGGCAACTGACTAAATAAATGGAGAACAAAAGGGAAGCCAATATATCACGTCAATTTACTATCAGTACAAAGCCCCAATATCTTCACTTCGCAAATTACAGATCTTTTCTGTGTTGAAAATTTTAAGTGTTGTGTTTTGTCGGTATTAATCTTAACTTCATTAACTATGAACCAGTCCTTCACCTCTTTCATTACTATTTCGGTTTTTTCAATCAGTACGTCAGTCGTTTCCCCTTTTATCACTAGTGACGTATCATCAGCGTAGAGGCAAACATTATTTGCTACTTTCTTTGATATCATTCATTAAGACTAGAAATAGAAATGGTCCTAATATCGATCCCTGGGGAACGCTATCAGATCTCCTACCATTATATTCTACGTACTGTATTCGGTTGGACAAATATGACATAACCAAATCGTACTCTATTCCACATGCGCCATAGTGCTACAGCTTCATCACAAGGAAGCTGTGATTAACTGTATCAAAGGTACGATTCAGATCACAGCACATCAACTCGACATTCTCCTGGTCAATGCAGCTATGGCAGTACTGGTCGATTTCTCATGTCTGAATCCACGCTGAGCTTCCGATGGTAGGTTATTCTTAGCGAAGAAGTTCACAAATCGCTTCAAGATAACCAATTCAAATATTTTTGAGAAAGACGGAAATATTGATATTGGTCTATAATTATCGGGTATGTTTCTTTTTCCCTTCTTGTGGATTGGTATAACCTTAGCTACCTTGAGCTCATCAGAGAACGTTCCCTCTAGCAAGCAATAAGTAGTGATACCAACGGAAGTAGGATAGCACTGGCAATAGATTTTAAAAACATTGTGCTTAATTCGTAATAGTCTGTGGTATTTTTGCTTTTTATTTGTGTTATTATTTCCATTATTTCGCAACTCGTTACCGGGCCTAAATAGCATGAAATGTTTTTGTCTCAGGGAAGATTGTTAAAAAAATTCGAATTTTGGCAATTAATTAAATTTTTAACCCGTTTGTGGGATCGGGAGTGTTCTTTGATACTCTTTTGGCAATTTTTATGAATTTTTGAAATTAACAAGTGGTACTTAACAAATATTAAAATTCAGAACGTAAACTAACCTTGATTTTTAAGACGATGACATATAAACACTATGTTCCTTATGCCCTTTACAGGAAACCCGCCCTTCTAACCTTGAATCTTCTCTTCTATTTTGAATTTACATTATAATTTCTATATCGAACACTTTAAGTTGAGACTGCAACCAAAATACTAATTAACTCGATGAAAGTTTAACCAGAATTGATTAATTTATTGGTGTCCCTCATCTCCTTTATTTTAATCGCGATGGCGATTGTTTCTTTCAACAACAAATGTTGATGATATCTACCCAAATATACTCTCACTATGAATTTTTGATAAATAAAGTTATTTTTAGCCATAACAACCTGTCTGTTGTTATATCCAATTTTATATTCACTTCTTTATTTATTTATATATTGCCACGTTTTGGGGAACAGGTTTTTGTTTTATTACTCCAAATAAATGTATATTACTTTTATTATTACTATTATCTTTCTACTTAATTTCTTCAGTTTTATGTATGGTTGCGATTTTATTAAATAAAACAATATTTCTGTTAACGATTGAGGTATCAAGATGACCCTTCTAGTAATATGTAGGTAGATTCATAGTATTTATGTCCGTGAACAATGCGAACAGCGCATTGAGTTGATTCACGCACAAGAAATTCTTCAAGTGGATTTGATCTCACACCGAACAAAAACAAAACGAGTCATGACATGAGAATAAAATGAAAACCGAAACCTTAAATGTTCACATTATACATGTAGGATGTCAAAATTTTTCATCCGCGCATACCGGTTCTGTTGCTCAGCATGTAAATTTATGTAAAACGATGCGCTTTTTGTTCTACAATCTGTAAGTTAATTGTTATATATACGTATGTATAGTATATTCCCAGCGCACACTGCGCCGAGGGATTTTGCGTTTATACCTATCTACCACGACTTGAGTTAGCAACTGCTCGTTCCTAGTGCTCTTGTTTTAAGCCCGAGATAAATAGTTAAAACAACGCCTATGCTCTGTAATTCCACATTTGAATGTGAAGCCACTTGAACGTTTAGTTCTATTAGGAAGTCGCTTGGAAATAATTTAATACGGCGCGGCGTAGTAAGGAACGAATTGGATTAGCGTTACGCTACAATAAGAGAAACGTTGCTATCAAAATTTGTTTATATTAAATATTCTTTTAATACTAATGGCACACTGTAGAAATAAATTCAATAAATAGTGTTCGTTAGCTTCGTCTTGTTAAAGCAATAAAAAAAATTATTACATATATTTACCAGTAAATTTATTACAACGAAGAATTACGTTTATCAAATTGAAACCTGTTTATCAATATAGTAAACACCTGTTTATTATATCGATTAAAATGCTTGACTAATTAACGACTGCTTGTTTGTAATAATTAAAAGTGTGAGACTGGAATTTTCTTTTGTCGGTATCAGCAAAATATATTATAAAGTAAGGACCACCATACGTCTTTTTTGTTTTCAATGCCATCAGCGAAATATGTGAATATATGAAAGTTCATTTAGGTATATTCCGATTCGTTCGGATTTTTGACTTTCTATTGTAATTTCATATAAAAAACAAACATTAGGAACTTTTCATTAGACATTCATAAACATATTCTTTATATCAATAAATTCATTTATTGTATATAATTTATACACTTAAGTATGTCTTCTTCTCGGATAACACCTGGATTTGGCAGAATTTTAGTCGGCTAATCATAGTAATCAGTGTCTAGAAATGGGAGGTGTATTCTGTAATCTGATGCTTCCCCCAACGACACAACACAACAAAAAGGTGTTAAGTTCCTTGCTTTTCGTCATCTCTGAATGAGATATTCAAAACGTGCAAGATTGGAGCCAAATATATGGAGATGAGAGCAAGAAACCTAACTTGTATGTTTTCTCTTGTTTAATGATGTAATTTCGCCATTGTGGCCTAAATATTTGCATTGCACATCATACGTAGTTCCAGCTGAGTTACCAAAATAATACATGAGATGAAAATATTGGCCTGCCTTTGAAAGTAAGCAAAAACGCAGCGAGGTCTCGATTTGGTATTTTATTTTCTGTAAAAGTTTTGTGCTATTAATGGATTTCTTTTGTATCATGTTTACAGCTAGAACCAGATTTCAATGCATAGTAGCTTTAGAAAATAAGAAATTTACAACACGCCGAAAATATCGCAAGCAATAATATTGGAAGCAGCACACAGCGAAAAATTCAGTTTAATGAGTAATGACTCTAATAAAGGTATCTTGACTTATTTATTTATTTCATCCAACAAAATAATGTTTTAAGCTGTGGATAACGTATACCGATGAGAATAAGAATATGCTCTCTAACATCTCAACACAATAATCGTATATAGAAACCTAGAACCAATAAGAGTGAATAGCCTGTTATATGCAGATGATGTGGTCCTGATAGCAAATTCCAAAAACAAAGCACAAAAGCTAATGGATATCTGGACAAAAGAAGTAGAAAATTTCAAGGTGGAAATTAACACGTGTAAAACTGAAGTAATGATCATAAATGAAAACCAAAATAATCAAGCTAATAAAGAAATAAAGTGTAGGGACAAGACATTGGAAAGGGTAACGACATATGATTCCTTGAGGAACATTGTAACGGAGGATGGAAAGATAGATGGAGAAATAATAAACAGAGGGAACAAATTAGCGAGAATATATTACTCACTAAATAAGACAATACTAGCACATGTGTATATAGACATGGATGTAAAAATAAAAATACAAAACGTAATAACAGTCCTAATAATAGCCTGTGCGTGTGAAAAGTGGACACTATGGAAGAAAGACGAAGCAAAAATAAATGCGATAGAGATGGAACACCTAAGAAGAGTAGCGGGGAAAACACAATGGGATAGGATTAGAAATGAAGACATCAGACAATTAATAAAGCAAGAACCAGTAATAAGAAAAATAAGAAACAACTAAATTGGTACCTACATATAGCAAGGACAGAGACAGATAGAATGATAAGAAAAATAATGAAGACAGGATATTTAAAGAAGAAACGAAGAGGAAGACCAAATAAATGGATATAACAGATAAAGGAAATGGGGAAAAAGAAGGAAAAAACTTTGAAAGAAATTAAAATAATGAAAAATGAGAACAAGAGGAACTAGAAGCTGACAAGTTGATTATTGCTCAAAGTGTCGTTATGTAATATACATATCAACTTCTGTTTGATTAAAACTTAAATAGAAAAAGGATCATTCATACAAATAACTGCCTCATATTTGTCTCTTATTTGACATCATCCAGCTGATTCAAGATTAAATTGATAATTATTTCCATTTCTGCTCTAATTATCGTTTGGTTTAGTAAGCACAGTTACTATTTTCTTCCTTTGCAAATTAAATATAAATGTAATCCCGGAAATAAATTGAACATCAAATTAGTTTACATGTATGTACATACAAATTAGTTTACATGTATGTACATAAAGGATGTTTTTTTTTTAACATGAATTGATGAAGCCTCTCCTGTGTCGTACATGACGAAAATTGTATTGAAACACTTCACTATGTATTTTATCACTATATTTAAACGTAATAAAACGTCGCTGCGGTATCGACACTTGAGTGTGTTTTTTTCAAACGTGATTACAACTGAATGAAAGGATTAATCCCTTAATTGTTAGAATTAGGTATTGTATATCGTTATCTAATAATCCTTTAATTGTTAGAATCTCTGTAAATGTAGGTGTTGTATACCATTGAAGATACACTCAAGAGTCGATACTGCAGTGACGTTCTATTACATTTAAATATAGTGATGAAATACATAGTAGTGTTTCATTGCAATTTTAACGATGTATTTTTAAATTGCACGAGCCCTTGATTGAACAGTTATTGAAACAGTTTTAAAACGCAGCTCTTATTTTACTCGACTTTTAAAAAGCGCATTTGTGTTGCTGGTACAGTTCAATTATAGGTTCGAACAATTAAAAAGCACATCCAAAAATAAAAAAAATAGTTTCATTATTTATTTAGATTAAGCAAAAGTGTTAACATCTATCAGAGAGCTTTTCCTCCGATAAAAGTTAGGTGAATTATTTCTTTTTGCATTCAATACAATATTGCAATAAACGTTGCTAATGATTTCTTGTTAACTTGAAAAAAAAAATAGGTAGGCAACCGTACCCTTACAAGTAAGTAGTTTAGTTAATTTAAGTGAATCACTTTTTTACCGTAAGTAAATAGCTTGCTCGCTCTTTGTGAACTAGTTTATTTGCAGTAAGTGAATAAAGTTTGCTACTATTAGTAACCTAATGGAGTAATATACTGAAATGTTTTATCTTAGGGAAATTGTTAAAAAAATGGAATTTTGAAGATTAATTAAATTTTGAACTCTTTTGTGGGATTCGGGAGTATTCTTTCATACCCTTTCGGCAATTTTTAATGAATTTTGATACCAATAAACGGAAATTAACGCACGTAGAAATTGAGAAATAATATAAACACCAAGTTCCTTTGACATTCACAAGAAATCTGCCTGTTCTATCTCGAAACTTCTCTTCTACTTTGAATTTATTCTGTAATTTCAATACCGGACACTTTAAATTGAGAGCGCAGCCAAAATACTACAGTTAACTCGAAGAAAGCTTAACCAGGGTATATGAATTTGTTGGCGTCCTTTTTCTCCTTTATTTTAATCGCGATGGCGATTGTTTCTCTCCACAGCAAATTTTGATGATATCTACCCAAATATAATCTAACGAGGAATGAGCATGAGTGAATAAATGTAGTGACGCTACTAGATGACAAACTGGACGACTCTATGCTAGAAAACCACCACAACAACCCTTAAATACGAAGTTTTAGACTGACAGCTGATATTTCCGATGTAAATATTTAACATAACAATACTTACCGCAGCTACTGAATGCCAGGTATCTTTGTTTACTTGTAGTAAGTAAATAGTTCATCTGTCTCCTTTTCCATTGAACTTTTTACTTGCGGTTATTAAATATTAGGGCTAGCAAACATTTTTCTCAGTGTAGGAATTACTGAGCTTATTTTTAAAAAATTAAACCTGCTGTACTTATTAGACTAAATTCTTTTAAATGATATTATTAGCAGGATTCTGCAAACAGCTTTTTCTAAAGAAAGCTCACACAAAAATCAAAAGAAACATTAGATGTGAAATCAAAGGTTATAAGAAGTATAGGGCAATATGAAAGCATTTCAGCTGATACGGCTTCTAATCCTAAGTTTGTATCTGTAGTATGCCTTGAAATCTGGAATAATAACAAATGTGTGATACATCAATGCAAGTAATTTACCAGAGGTTGACTAACTACGACTGAACATACAACATTAGCAGTTTAAATCGCTTAGAATAACCAAGTTATCAATACCAGTAGTAGATATCCTCAAATAGGTAGTAACTGAAGCAGAAAACTTTAAACGTAAACATCTAAAGACACAAATGAAACAAAACTGGATTATACATGCATAAACGCAAATATAAGATTTGCATAAATAGTTGGAGTAATCGCAAAATTGTAGATTTCCTTGGAAATAATACACATCCGAATGAAAACCTTCTATGCTCATACTACGATACCGTATACGGTTTAGTATTTAATATAAATAAACCCGGTATGAAGCTCAAATAGAGAACGGATTATACGGTCTACAAACCTTTCGGAGGGATACTAATAATATGTTGGTATACGTGATTAAATCGCCGCTGTATAGTTATAGAATTATGTATATGCGAACGTATCCCACCGTTTAAAAAGTTTTCCGCGGTGTTTCTGGTCTAATACCGTAGCTAAATAAGCGGGGCGGCGGTTTCTACGTCTAGTACGAACGTATTTTTTATCTTCTTTCTCTTATTTCACCGAATTAACGAAAGAGTATATGAAAAACCTCTACGGTTTGCATTACCTGTGAAGCGCTCTTTATAAATAACCTGCGCCGGATTAAATAAACTTCCCGCATCGTCTGAAATTTTTGCCTAATTTTAGAATGCGTTGAGGGTACTACTATGTATTCTGAATTAGTTGGTATTAGATTTCGCAAGACGATTTTAGCTGTGTAAGTGTAAGAACGATTACGAAATATGGAAGGAGACTAAAAGAAAGATAAAAGGTTTCGTAAATGGCAAATATTACAATCGTAGAATAAACTTACGTGCATAGAAATCGGCCCACTCCACGCTTTTGACTTTAACTGTATTTCTTTTAGAAATTATACCTCAAATCAAAATAAAGCTTATATAGATTGGAAGAAGATTTAATGTGCTTTGACAAGTGTATAGATTTATTGAAATATCTTTAATGCTAAGATAAAAATTATGAAATTTAATGAATTAAACAAATTATCATTTTATTGCTGGAAGTAACATGATTTCTTGAGAATCAACTAAGATGATAGCAATAACAACATAAACTTATTAATAACGGGTACGACCCCCTCTTGCTCTAATAAGATCTCGCACACGATTAGGCATAGTGCGAATCAAATTAGATATTGTTTCTTGTGGAATGTGTTGGGTTCGACGTTGGAGCACGAATCCTAGCTCGGATTCTTCATTTCAGCTCATTCCATAAATGTTCAATCGGGATTAGGTCGGGCCTGCGTACCGGCCACTCCATAACCCGAAAATCTACTTCTCTAACGTAATCTTGGACAATTCTAGCAGTGTGCGGTCTTGCATTATCATGCATAAAAGTAAAATTGCCTCCGATATAATCAATGTAAGGTACCACATGAACTGCTAGAATTTTCTCAATATACCGAGCGCCTGCTAACCCCCCCTCTTTCGCGACCACGGCCAGGCCTGGCGACGAAAGCACAGTCTGTTCGTGCTTCCATAGAAATTGTAGCCCAGATCATGCATGAACCACTGCTGTAGCCAATGCGCTCGTCAATGCAGCTTTCTGCAAATCGCTCTCTAGTTCTTCGGTAAACTTTCTTTCTTCGGTCGCTGCCATAGAGACATATCCTGGTCTCATGGGAGAACAGAACAGACCCCCACTGCTCCAATATCCGATTCAGATGATCCCGTGCGAAATGCAGGCGTGCTTGACGGTGGTTGGCGTAAGTTTTGGACCAGGCGTAGGGTTCCTAGGAATCAAGTTTCTTTCCAACAGTCTTCGTCTTGCTGTCCACTCTCTAATAATCACTGTTCGGACTTCACGGAGATATTGCTGCACTTGAACCGCATTAAGTCGACGGTTTCTTAATGATTTTGACACAATAAAGCGGTTATCACGCTCCGTTGTGCATCGCTTTCTGCCTGTTCCTGGTCGCCGGTTAAAGGATCCAGTCTCCTCATAACGTTCGCAGACCCTCTAAACCGCTGCACGTGTCATATTCAGTCGTTGAGTAACAATTCGCTGGCTATATCCATTTTCGATGAAAGCAATTACTTGTGCGGCTTTTTCTGGTGTAGTATGCATTAAACTAACACACTTTGAGACTGATCATATTATAAAAACTAAATGTTTAATCAATTACATAAACAGTAATTACTAGAGTTGCTCACTAGCGCCAACGGGCAGTGGTGGAGGTTCGATACAACCCTCAGAATAACTGCGAGTCTCAACCAGATCTGTGGTGTATACATGTACACTGCCGTAAATACTATTTCGTAGTTCTACGTTTGTTTTAAAAAAGTTGCCTACATCGCAAAAACGACCAATGTTGGATAAAGTTACAGGATTTATAATAGAAATGCCTGACCTAAATTACGATGGCGTTAAAATTCAATGTGTAGTTTGTAATATTCCTTTAATGTGTTGGTCCAAAAGGGATTGTTTACGTCAGGTAAATAGTAAACAGCATTCTTCAAAAAAAAATTGCGCACGACATTATGACAAATCTAAATTTATGTGTTACCTTTATTGCATGTAATCTACCGTTTAATTTACTAGACAATGAATAAGTATTCGAACTGCAAATTACCAAGTCAGGCATCGTTACAAAGAATTATGCCATCTGCTCGTGAACATGTTGAAAAAAGAATTAAGTCCGAATTGAAAGATAAAAAACTGTGGTTATGTGTGGACGAAACAACAGATCGTAAAAAATATTCTGTGGTTAATGTAATGGTACATACAATGGAACCACATCAATCGTCACCTTCAATTCTATTAGCTTCCAGACGGGTACAACAATGTACTGCCGAAGTAATTTCAAAGTTAGTGTTAAATACATTGGAAAAGTTTGAACTTTCAACAAACCAACTGTTGGTGTTTGTGAGTGATAGTGTCACAAACATGCTTTCTGTAAGCCGGTCTCTTAAAAATGCTTTCAGTCATGTGGCAGATAGTATTAGACAATGTTATCCTGAGGTAGACGCTTTAATAGCGCATACAAAAGCAGTGTTTGTCAAAGCCCCAAAACGTATTCGCAAATTTCACAGACTGTGCCCCCGTATGCCTCAGCCACCAGAACCTATTCTTACACGTTGGGGAACATGGTCATAGGCCGCGTTTTATTATCATAAATATTTTGAGAATATTAAGAACATGGTTTTACTATTCGATCCAAAGGAAGTTGCGGCTATCAAAGAAAGCCTGTCGAAATTGCAAGATAGTCAAGTTAAAACGGATTTAAAAACTATTCAGAACAATTACTTCGGACTAGTAGAGGCAATAGAAAAATTACAAAATCCTTCAGTGTCGTTAGTAGAATCTCTGCAAATAGTGCAACATATTCACGCACAGCTATGGGCGGTAAAAGACGCAAAAAATGTTTGCGTTCTAGAAAGGTTTGTTGAAAGTGTTCTAGAGAAAGTTTCTGATTTTGGCACATTAAGACAAATTTGTGAAGGTGTGTCAACAGAACCGTTAGGTTGTTCCAAAGATTATTTTAATTACGCAAATATAACGTCATTAGATGTAGAACGTTCGCTTTCTGCATATAAACACACTTTTTCCTCACGCCGCACTCGGTTTGCCGAAACAACTGTGGAAACATATCTAATGTTGCAGATATTTAACAGACATTATTCACTTTGTGATTTCAGGTAAGACTCTTAAGACGGTAAGTGTTTGAGCACCTATATTTTATTTCTGACCATTTATTTTGTGTAAACTTTTATGCGCCCGCCACTGGCTGTTGGCGTAAATTGAGCAACTCTAATAATAAGTTGCCGATGGAAATAAGAAGCGCGCCAAGTTTAACACAATTCAAATCAAAGTTGAAAACGTATTTGCTCTCTAAGTGCTACTACGCTGTTGCTAATTTTTTTGGAGGACTAATGGTTGTTTTACATACATATCTATACATTTACGCTGTATTTACACATTTGCGCGTTCCTTGTGTTTGATTGTCTTCTCTTTGACTGCTAACTATGGTTTGTATACCTGTTTCTTGTATCTGTTTTTACTCGACGATTCATATACATTATTACTGTGTCGGACATAAAAATACATTATTATTGTTATTATTATTATTATTATTATGAAAAGATCTAAAAGTATAAATTGCATTTCAGAAACTGAAAATAATGATAATAGTTTTGTATTACGTACGGTTTCTTATTACTTCATAAATAATCTAAACAATTTGCATAAAAAAGAACAATTGATTAGAGGTAAATGTAAAACGTGGTACTTAATTATTGTCTTCTGCGTTATGTGGTGATATACAGCGTGTCCCCGGATTAACACATGGATAGGTAACGCAGGCAGAAACTTATTTAGTGGAAATTTCATCCTTTGGGGTTCAACCATGCTTGAATAATAAGTAACTTATGCCACAATTTTATTGCCGAAAAATCAAGTAAATCTTAGAAATTTACAAGAAAGAAATTTTTTTAATTAGTAAAGTGTATTTTATATAGGAGATACGATCTTGTAAAAACGTTTACACACTAAGTAATAATAATTTATTACCTTGAACATTGTTTTTTAATAACTCTCTTATCGTATCTCAAAAATTCTGGTTTTGGAACTTTCCAAAATCTACTTGATTTTTCGGCAATAATATTATGGCATAAATTACTTACTATGCAAGCATCGCTGAACCCCAAGATGAAACTTCAACTCAATAATATTGTCTACCTCATCTATCAATGCGTTAATCCAGAGACACACTGTATATTAGAATTTTCATACCTAAGAACGTTCTGGAAATAAATATAACAATGTAATTAATATATTTTGGCATCCATCGGTGAATTATGAAAATCTCTAATTTTTCCTGGAATTCCCAACTGGAAAAATGTCCACGGTAAGGAATTGAACCTCACATTTCCTGCTTGCCGTGTGGGCGTGCCAACCACTCCTATGCGAGGAACGTTCACTCTTTAATATCTAGTTGTTATTTTATCTGCAAATATATCGTAATATTTCGACAGACGTTGTACGGGAGATGTGAGGTTCGATTCCCTACCATGGACATTTTTTCAGTAATTAATTAAGTCCGAAATTCCAAATTGTAAATTTTTTATAAGAATGTAATTTTGTTTTTGATGGCAAGTGAGACGATAAATATGCACGCAATATGAAAGGCATCATTTCCTACTTGGTTTTTGTTTGAAAAATCATGGCCATCTAGCATATCGAATATTACAAACGTATTTCCTATTAAAGTGTAATGTCTTCGAAAATACTGAAAATATGTATTACCTTATAGGTACCATTTCAAAGGTAATTTTATAGGGAAACTGCTAATAGTATAAACAAATATAGGTTCTACTTAACAAAACGAGAAGAAAGCGTTTGAATTTCAATGAATCTTGCACGACATATATATTTAGATGTCCAGCATATCTAATATTATATACGAATTTCTCATAAAACTGGAAATAGATATTACGTTGTTGCTATCATTTTGAAAATAATTTTATACGGAAATTGCTCCTAACATTAAAGAATATAGGTTCTATTAAAAAAGTCGAAGAAAAAAGCGTTTGATTTTTGATAAATGTTCCACGATATATTTAACACTATGTATATACTTTTATATTATATCACCTTGAAACAAATAAAGTGTTCGCCTCTGAATTGATAGCAAAAGAGTGACTTGCTACATTACAACTGTTTTAAGGCTAGGTCTCAAAACAGTAGAGTCTACAACCGTTAAAATTTAAAAAAAACTTGCAATATAGCCAAAGGTAATTATCTAAAGTATCCATAACCGTATATCATTGCAAATTAACTGGCTATCAACATAATTAATAAAAAGTCTAGCAATCTATTTAAAATAAAAAAGTTGAAGGCGGTTGCGGAAATTTGAAACATCCTGTAAATTTGTAAATAATTTTACAAAATATGCTATGTTATATTATATTACGTATAGAAAATCTCATTCCTCGATCTTTGGTAGTTTTCACGCTAGATTCCGCCGAAACACTAATGGGACCCGGTATATAAGATTTTCTATTTAACATATGTATATAAACCTTACGCAGCGAAATAATTATAAAGATCAATTGATTGTACGCCATTAGTAGCCACACATACTAAAATACTGATTTCATCTTAATGAAAAGATATGAAGTAGATTTAATGCTATTACTTCTTGACCTATAGGTACTTCAAATGACCAGATGGAGACCTAGTCCCTCAGGCATAGTTTTAAGTAGCTTTCGTAGCAACAGCGTTTCAAATATTAAATTATAGCTAGAAGCACTGGCCTATCGTAAGATAGTGCCGTAGAAAATATGTACTTTACTCTTTCGACTACTTTTCTTAATGAACGCAAATAAAATATTTCGAATATTAAGTCCACACCTATACATCACGGTACAATAATCGTAACTCTAATTTAATTATATCCTGAAACAGAATTCTAAATTAGTTTGTAACACTTGTAGGTAAGCACCGTCGGGAAGACGAGACCAGACGAAGAAATTATTCATACAATTATACTCCAAGACAAATCCTTAGCGGGCGTAAGTTGTCTTGATAAGCGCTCTGCCCACACGAGATTAATCAATTTTATTTAACGTTCCACTTAATCCTCTTTGTGTTATCATCTTAAAAGACTTAACTTTGTACCTTCTAATAAATAAATTTTCTAACGGAATGTATAATATCCTCTCTCGGATGTTTTTTCTCTTCTGAAATACTGTTAGACACTCATCGTATGCTTTAATAAATATCCTTGTTATTCTACGAGCTTAGCTGGAGCGTTGTTTGTGCATTCTTTAAAGCGTGTGTTTTTATACAAAAGTCTGATATACAGCATTAGAGATAAATGTTAATGGTACGTCTCTAGTAAAACTTGCAAATGTAATGACTCTTTTATTCTAAACGCTCTTTTTTATTGTTATTGTATTCTTCCTTCGTAGAACTGTATTATGAAATAATGTACGGTATTCTTTACTTAATTGTATTAATGCATTTGGGCAGGGTTATCGTTTCTCTTTTCATGATAGATACCCAGGAAAAGGCATATAACGACTAGCAGTAAAAGCAAATTTGGGCATTATGAGATGCTGTTGTATATTATCTAAGCATTTCGGGTAAATTATTATAGTAGGAGAAATATATGGGATATCTTAAAATATGGTAGACATAAAGGTTTAGATATTTTTTTTCTTCCTGCTTTCAACTGGTTTTCATCGACTTATATATGTGATATTGATAATGATAACGACATAGTATAATTTAGGTTTGAAGTGGCATAGAAACCGTATTTTTATCGTTTCCTGAAAAAAGTAATTCTATATTTTGGTATTAAAGCAACAATTGTTTACAGGAAACTATTCGGGGAATGCAGCGTTAATTTATGCTTGAAAACATAGCTGTAAATCATACATACATAAAATCTTATGGGGCAAATTATTGTCCTTCCAAATGATGCTACTCGAGACAATGTTATAGTGTTATCTGCTTCGGAGATATAAGGGACTTCCTCGAACGAAAGGTATAACTCCTAAAAGATACGAATAGTCATCACTTTTGCAGAAAACACTGTTTGAAATGAAACATTATAAACCGATGTACTTGAAGGAACACGGCAATAGAGTTGAAAAACTGTTAGAACTGGCTCCAGATTTTTACGTGTGTAATAACTAACGCTGGCCACGAGCGGTACCGCGCATCGGCGTAGAATCAGTTCGGACCGAGCGGAACGGTAGTATTACTTCGTCTGCGGAGCAGTACGGACATTTTCGCTGCCGGTCATTTGCGCAATTGTTTATCTGTCCTAGAAAAATTATGATTTCGTCAGCAAAACGACCGCGGTCGGACAAACTTCGAAAATTTATTGCAGAAATTCCAGACTTAATATATGAAGGTGCTAAAATTAAATGTGTAATTTGTAAAATCCCGTTAATGTGTTGGGCCAGACAACATTGTCTACGACACGTAAATAGTGAAAAGCATGTCTCCAAAAGAAATTGCGCACGAGACAATAAAAAATTTATATTTAATTTATGCGTTACGTTTATCGCATGTAATATACCGTTTAACTTACTAGACAAGGAACCATTTATCTGCTTTTGGAATAACTATTCGGAGTGCAAATTACCAAGTCGAACATCGTTACGAAGAATTGTGCCATCTGCGCGCGAACATATTGAACAAAAAATAAAATCGGAGTTGAAACATCAAAAATTGTGGTTATGTGTCGACGAAACAACAGATCGGAAGAAACATTCTGTTCTTAATGTAATGGCACACAAATTGAAACCTCATCAATCGGCACCTTCAATTCTATTAGTCTCCAAACGAATACAACAGTGTGCTGCCGAAGTAATTTCAAAGTTAGTGTTAAATACATTGGACAAGTTTGAACTTTCAACAAACCAACTCTTGATGTTAGCGAGTGATGGTGCTGCAAACATGCTTTCTGTAGGCCGGTCTCTTAAAAAGCATTCTGCTAATTTGTTACACATTACGTGTAAAATTCATGCTCTCAATCTTGTGGCGGATAGTATCAGAAAATGTTATCCTGAGGTAGACCCTTTAATAGCGCATACCAAAGCAGTATTTGTCAAATCACCGAAACGTATTCGCGAATTTCACAGACTGTGCCCCCGTATACCAGAGCCACCAGAACCTATTCTAACTCGTTGGGGAACATGGTTGCAGGCCGCGTTTTATTATCATAAATATTTTGACAATATTAAGAACGTGGTTTTACAATTCGATACAAAGGAAGCTGCCGCTATCCAGAAAAGCCAGTCGAAATTTCAAGATAGTCAGGTTAAAATGGATTTAAAAATCATTCACGACAATTACTTCGGGCTAGCAGATGCAATAGAAAAATTACAAAATCCTGCGGTGCCGTTAGAAGAATCTCTGCAAATAGTGCAACATGTTCACGCACAGCTATGCGCGATTGAAGACGTAAAAAATGTTTCTGTTCTAGAAAAATTTGAAAGTGTTTTTGAGAAAAAATCTGATTTTGGCACATTAAGACACATTTGTGAAGGTGCGCCAACAGAATCGTTAAGTTATTTGAAAGATTATTTTACTTACGCAAATATTACATCACTAGATGTAGAACGTTCGTTCTCTGCATATAAACGCATTTTTTCCTCATGCCGTACTAGTTTTGCCGAAACAACAGTTGAAACATATCTAATGTTGCAGATATTTATATTTATATTATTCACTTTGTGATTTCACGGAGGACTCTTAAAATGGTAAGTGTTTGAGCACGTGTTATTTAATTTTTATTTAAAAGATGAGCGAAATTATTTGCGGTAGCAAACATCTCTATTAGCAGAATAACTCTAGTGGAACGCGAGGCCTGGTCGACTCTACGCTACTGCGCGGTACCGCTCGTGGCCAGCTTTAGTAATAACTCAGACATATTATTTAAATTCACAGGCTCTCTTCTTAGATAATTCTGATAAAATCAAACAAATAGTGCTGTAATGAATTAGTATAGAGGAAGACAAGGAAGAGAATTTACTCTTGCTGCCCGAGACACAAGGATACTATAGGAAATTCGTAACAAGTGCAAGAAATGCTTAGCAATTTAATTGGAATTTTTCTTGTTACAAATATTCAGTTGAAGAGTATTGAATGACTTCGTGACTACTTTGACCACTAACGGTTTAACTAAAGTGGATAAAGCTAAAAAATAGTGTCACTATCTCGAGGTATAATGCTGAACTGTATTATTTTTATGTTATCTAGAATCAGCTCTTATATTAAGTCATCTTATAATCTTAAAGCCATACACTTCACCGTTTTCAACTTATAAATTCCTAACATTTCCACGTTGGCGGTAAAAGTGAAATCGTAGTAGTACGCTTATTTTATAAAGCAATTCCTAATGTAATTCGAAATGAGAAGTTATCATCTATCACGAATCACGACTTGCTGTGCGGCTGTTTAAACAAATAAGGTAGTTATTGAAATATGTATAGCGGCTGCCACACATGTGCAGGAACAAGATAGTAAATGCATTCGTTGGACTAGATTTGCAGTTGATAATCAGATCTATTTGCATTTAATTTTCCCTATACGTATAGTGTAATTACGTATTTACATATCGCATCCAATTTGTCGTCTGTACAAATGGTGGTAGCTAAATCCAATCAAATCTATATCAACTATAATACGTATTATACAAATATTATATTTGTAAAATATAATATATATTATATAAAACTTGTAGGCGATAGATAACATTTTTCAAATTATATTCTAACTTCATTTCGATATTTCCAATTAAACAACGCTAAAACTATATTTTTACTTCAATGAAAATCATATTTAACAAAATTACATTTAACAAAAGATTAATTTGGGAAAAGTGGTCATGCTTTTCTTTTCTATTTTATTAACTTTTGATTTTTAAAGATCAACTATGTACAGCTCAAATTAGAGATTAACTTATTTCTGTCATTTCTGAAATGTTTTACTATGAATAGCTCTCTTAATTCTGCTATTAATGCTGAATTCTGTTTTTTTGGTATCAAATATTAGCTATTACAACAAATGAGCAATTTTTTCTATTTTCTAGTTTCCCTAAGTGATCAAAATCTATACCACCACATTGAGAAGACTACTAGTTATATGGATGACCAAGTTATATTTGCTAACAATTTACTTTGGAAAGATTCATCATCCTCACAACGTAAAAATAGTACAGAAGATACACAATAGATTAGTTGCAGTGTATTAAGAAGTTGTAGTAGAAGTACAACAGTGAAAATCGGTATAAGTAGTTTAACTTTTTTTATTCAAGATATACTGAAATGTTTTAAAATGGAAGTTGTTCAAAAAAATTGAGTTCTTGTAAATTAGTTAAATAATTAGATGAGCTGAGGGTTCGGAAGTATTCTTACACACCCTTTCAGCAATTTTAAACGAATTTTTATATGAGTAAATGGAAATTAACGAAAATTAAAACTGAAAAATGTAAACTAACTTGGATTTCTAAGACGATGTCATATAAACTTTATGTTAATATGGGATTCACGGGGAACTGCCAATTCTCAAACTCCAACTTTCACTTCTGCCTTAAGTTTTTACTATGATTTACATATTACACACTTTGAAACGCGGAACACAGTCAAAATACGAGTTACCTCGATGAAAGCTTGACCAAATGTAATCAAATTAATTGGCGTCCCTTCACTCCATTTGATCGCTATAGCGATTGTTTTGTTCACAGCAAATTTTGATAATACCCTTCCAAATACAATTTGATGTTAAATTTTTAATAAATAAAGTTATTTATTTTAAAGTATCATAATGGAATATGTAGTAGCGCGGCTGGATAACTCTGAATTCATGCTAGTCTGTGATACAGAATGGCATCGACAACCAAACAATATTAAACTCACTGATGTTCTAGATAGAAACATTACGATAGATATTTAATTTACGAAATTATGCTCGAAATAGCCTTGACTTTACGCTGTTGTTTATCCTAGGAAGATGATTTTTAAGATTCGCGAAATGGAGAAAAAAATTCAAAATTCGGTAAATTCCTTCACAAACCCGCAAATGCGATAGGTTAGATTTCCTGAAACTATTTTTTGTGAAATCTGACCAATAATGTCAGTTAATATGAATAATTAAACATAGTTTTTATTGAAAAACAATTTCAGTTAATAGTTTATAAATCACATCCCAAAAAAAAGAACATTTCGATTATAATTTGGTTATTGAGTACGAGGGATGTGCAGTAATTAACGAGACAAACTGCATTAGCGGGGAAACTACTGAATATTATTAGATGAAACTTTCCGTGGGTCAAGTTAGCAACCTTGGGGATAAGCTAAGTCAGCTGCTTGAAAGAAATAAAAGCAAACATAACCTCTTTTACCCATTTCAAAAAGTCGGCTCCTCTCGAAACGTGTACGGTGGAAGACCCAACGTTCAATGATAAGATTTTTATTATCTGAAGGTCTGAAGCCGGCCGAAATTTACTCGAGAATGTTGAAACAGTATGGTGAAAAGTGTTTCAGTCGCGGAAACGTGTATGTATAAGTGGATTGAACAGTTTAAATCGGGCAGAACAAGTGCCACCGGTTGAAGTGTCGACCGACGAGCTACAAAATCGCATAAATGACCTTATTCTCGTTGACAGGAGTATAAAAGTCGTGACAATAGCTGATTTGTGTAATGTTGATGTTGGAACTGTATATTTAATAATTCATGACAAGCTGAATTATCGCAAAACGTGTTCGAGATGGGTTCCAAGGCAGTTGACTCAAGTCCATAAAGACACCCGTGTTCGCATTTGTTCTGAACTCAAACGACGGTTTCTAACGGAAGGCAATGACTTCCTAGACCGTGTCATAACCTGCGATGAAACGTAGATTCACCACTATAAACCTGAATCCAAACGGCAACGTCTTGAATGGAAACATCCGGATTTGCCCGCTAAGAAAAAAATTCAAAACTCTCGCGTTTTCCGGTAACGAGATGTTAATGGTCTTCTGGGACTCTCAAGGCCAAATTTGTTGTGACTATTTAGGACAACGTACTGTGAACAGTGAGTACTATTGTAACCTACTTCAACATAAAGTGAAACCTGCAATAAGAAGGAAACGCCACGGTGTTCTTTCAAAAGGTGTGATTCTGCTGCACGATAACGCCTGCCCCCATACTACCCAGAAAACGCGAGAGATGATCGAAAATTTGGGTTGGGAGGTGTTGCCACATCCTCTTCACAGTCTCGACCTCGCACCGTCCGATTTTCATCTGTTCGGCCCGCTCAAAGAGTTTTTACGCGGCACCAAGTTCGAAGACAACGAAGCGGTCAAACAAGCTGTACACAGGTGGCTCGGACACCAAGGTCAAGAATTCTTCAGCACTGGAATTAGAAAGCTCACAAAGCGATGGGAAAAGTGCCTAAATGTTGGTGGAAACTACATTGAAAAGTAGTGTAAATTTCATTGTCGTTGAATAAATTGTTCTTTTCCACAGACATTTGTCTCGTTAATTACTGAACGCACCTCGTACTTTGTACTGGGAGGGGTCTACTTAAATCAGCAATTAAGGCATTAAAAGAATATGAAAAATGAATAATAACTTGGTATTCTGCTTACAAAAGATAAACAGGTTGACTGAAACCCTTTAGCAAATTTTTAAATATCAGTTAGCTGTTTTAATCTAAAATAAAGTTGGATTTATGAAAAGTATGTGCACTTTATCACAGATTTACAAGAAAATATTTTATGTGGACACCTACGTACGTGCAAGTACAGGTAGTTAAAGAACACTGAACTTGTATATACATATACATACATATGTGCTACATTACTCAGTTATAGTAGCTGAAGCTGCGAGGCGTTACTGTTAAATTCCATCTACGTATGCGTATAGAGAGTAATTAAGCCTCGTGGAAATTTAATTCATTGCTGAGAGTGTTTCGTCGCTCATGGTAAATGTGAGACATGAATTGTTGAAAGCAGATTGAAGGAAATCAGATTACATTACACATCAGCGTTACAATATACTTTTACAGTTAGAAAGTAAATACGAGAGGATGTTTTAGAGACATCGTGTTTTACGAGGATTTTCGTATTTTACAGTAACAATTCCATGCGAGGGAATGTCGCAATTACAATCTCTTAATTTGCGTTTCCAATTTACGTTTATATCTGTTTCTGCGCGTTTACCTTTTTCCGTATATGTCGCGATCATTTACATCGTGACATTCAAATCGCTAGGACGGTTTTCGTTTTCTGCACAGTCGTATCATAATTTAATTTTATGTGCACATGCCCACAGTCAAATGGTGGGTACTTGTAATTGGAATATTATGTAACAGGTATTAATGGTAAGAATGCGTTTGCTAGAACTGCCTGGAAGTCGTTCGATTCTTATCAAAATGTTTTGCATAACCCACGATTCCATTTGAAAGTGATATTTGAGCTACTTTAATAAGCAACAGTCTGAGCTTTTATTACCTTAAACGTGTAGGTGCGTTCTAGCATTGAAGCTCTGAGATCTTAATGTTACACCTCAAATATTGCGAATGTCTAAAACAAATCGAATATACTTATTTAATTGCAAATACTAACAAGCACTGTAGGCAAAATTCGACTACGAAATTATTCTATGCTAATGCAATAACGATTATAGTACTGAAAGAGTGAAATAATTGAAATACCTCCTGAAAGCACTTTAACGAGCGAAGAGTAATTTTAAACTCAATATTTTTCATGCTCTTACCTTTCTACCTATCAGTGACCGCTTGCAGGATAGGTCAATACATCAAGTACATTACAAACACCGCAGATTCATCCAAAATAATTGCTAGTGGACAAAAATGAGATTGGAGGCGATACTTAGTGCATGATATTGGAAGCTATGGAATTATATAAACCGTGAAGCTGCTGTCATGTTACAACAAATGTCAAATTATATAATCTTGTTGTTGTTGTTGTTGTATTACTGATACAGCTCGCACTTAGGCGTCGACTACTATTATCATTAGCCAACCCTACTAGAATTTTGCCGAATCCATAGGTGTTCTAACTTTTGGTAGGGATTTTTAACGTGCCAAACATCGTATTGACACGAGGCTTACGGTTTTACTTATCCCAGAAGAAGGCATACTCTGATTTTTATTTATAAATAAAAACCAACCGTTGCGGTCGGGATATGAAACCGCGCCATTCGGATCGAAAGGCAAGTATGCTAACTACTCGTCCACCAAGACGGTCACATAATCTTAACTTTAAATTAAGCGGACTCCATAAAGTGAAGAATAGGGAGAATATTATTGACCATAATACATTTTTATATAGGTACTATAACATTGAATAATTTCGAAATTGTGGAAAAAATCCTGAAATGATACTATCAAAATCATTCCTATATATACGAGGTGTGGCAATTAAATAACTGGACTGGTACTACTATTGGCAAATAGCGAGCACGCCACGGCAGGTTTGAACATGTCCGTGCTTGTAGGTGCTTCCCCCACCCTGAGCTCGATGGGCACGGTTGTACGTCGCTCAGTCTCGCTGTAGCAACCATCCATTCCAGTCCTTACGCTAGCGTGGCGTCGGAAAAATGCACCTCAACTTCTTGTGAAACTGGGAAAAACTGCCACAGAAGCTCATGCCACCTTAAAGGAAGTGTACAGAAGTGAGTGTTTATCGCGCACACAACTTTTTGAATGGTGTTAAAGATTTAAGGAGGGACGTGAAACGATCGAAGACGATCCGCGGCCTGGACGGCCCTCAACATTCAGAAAATTGGTAAATTGATCCGCGAAAATCGTCGTTTGAGTGTCCGAGCTCTTGCTGAAATCTCAGGAATTAACAAGGAAACTGTCCGTCAGATTTGTGGAAGAGCAAATCCTGGATGCTCCGCCAAGACAATGTACCAGCCCATTCCGCCTTGTCTGTGAAGGCGTACTTTGCGAAATCCGGCATCACCGTCTTGGACCACCCACTGTACTCGCCCGACCTGGCTGGTTATTCCGAAATAGATTTGTAAATCGTCGAGTCCCGAATAAGGAAACCATTCGCATAGTAATCAAAAACTTCAAAGCTTACAGACTTGTTACATCACAGCATCGTAAAAGAAAAAGGTAAGTACATCAATAATGCAGAAGGGAATGTGATGCCATGCACTTCAGTGGAGCTAAACCCCAAAACAGTGCATAGCGTGCTTGACTATTGGACGGACCTGTATCTACTGTACTGTGATTTGTATGATTACCTTGATTAAGTTGTGTTTTCATAACTTTCTGCAAATGCTAATGTGTTAAAATATAATGTTTCAAAGTCATCTCGTTCTTTCTCATCCGTTATGCCTGTTAGTAACTCAATGTTTGTTTGTATTTGAGCGGTCCAAAGAGATGAAAGTCTATGGTAACTCGCCTATTTGCTGTAACCATCTCTCAAGCTTGCTGAATGTTGTCGTCGGTGGTCGAGGTTGACGGCCGTCCAGCTCACTCTTTTTGTGCTACGCTCGTGCGGCCACTTTGAAACATTTCGATTCACAAAAAAACGCTTTTACGAGTACTGTCCCCGTATTGTGACAAAAGTCTCCGGTGAATTTCAGCACCTTTCATGTCCTCTGACCACAAAAATCGGATCACTGCTCGTTGTTCCTCTTTGGTGTAAACTAATAGTGGAGCTGACATGCTTATGCTGTTGTAGCTAGCAGACAAATGACGCGATCGTGATTAAATTCCGCACACATGACCACAGAGGCGCCAGCTCGACACATGCGCAAGCGGCTGCCACTACGATAACCTTCAAAGCTTGTTATGCCGAAAGTGTAGATAATATTTGACTTACCCTCGTACATTCGCTGACAGAGTATTGAGCAAGTAAAGTGCAACACAATTGCCACATATTACGTAAAGACGTATAAACGTATAAACACATGAGCGTTATTTTATTATAATTTATCAAAACCTGCAAAGCGGGTACGCGTCACATTTAGATTAGTTCGTTTTGCTATTTAGAGTTGTAACGGTCACACATGTCATACATAACATGATAACAACTTGGCGCTTTATGTAATTCTATAGTTTCCCAAGCAACTCCTGAATTTAGTACGCGTAATTCTCCTTTGTTCATTGGTCATTAGACTCATTAGTTTAAATATGTCTACGGTATACGTGGTACATACATAACAGATATATTTCATCTACCTATACCTATTTTAAATAGAGTTGCATAAATTTATAATCGATAGAAAGCATAAGCATTTACTATAGCAACCTTGTTGTGTGCAAATAGATCGATCTAGTTTAAGATGTAACCAAGTTATCAATTAAATTTGTGTTAATTGATTTCCACTTGCATAGAGTTAGGTTGTGAAGTTATGGAAAAAATATATACGTATAATGTATACTTTAGGAACCTATATTCCAGAGACGAAAGTTTACCTTAACTCTTATCATCTTACCTTTTACCGTTAAACAAACCCCACGAAAAAGCATTCTAAATCTCTTAGATTTATAGACATTGTCGAAGGTTGATGTAAACAGTCGCATGATATATGATAAACTATACATAACATGATCACCCGTCTAGAACTAATGTTGTGATTTACTACGACAATGTATTCTAAACATCGACTTTTTGTGGAAAAATAGCCCAACTATCTTCTTAAAAGAATATAAAATATGCGATAGCCATATATGTTGCTACTATAGTGGGTAGTCACGCAACCATTAAAGCTTCAAAATAAATATCATTCAGAAACTGTACGCATTTGTGAATCATTTACATCAATGGATTTACTTTCTTGCGCAAACCAGTTTCATTCATACAGAAAAGGAAGACATACATTAAAACAAGTTGACAAGTGAACCAACAAAAAGGCGCTCTTTACGGCGAAATATTGATATCTCGGCAATGGTGTGCACGTAATGGTATATAATATATAAAATTTATTGGTTCACACACCATCAAATCGGGTTTTTATTGATGTTTGAATGTCTTCTTGGAAAAGTGGAACAGTCCTGCGTGCACGTTATGCAACCACGCAGTGATTTCTCTATTCCTGGCGTTGCGAAATAAACAGAAATATTTTAGCGCTGCGTTATTGAGGGCATTTACGTTCATATGTAGAAATTTTCTTCTCTATTCAAAGTAAAACTGGGCTATAGAGAAGAAAATCATCTATGCAGATAAATAAAACAAGAACTTTGTTAAAATTGATTCAATATTTGGATTTACTTAAAAATAATAATTATCTGGGCGACCAAATAGGAATTTTTCAACCTAATAGTAATTACCATTATGGGCAAAGACAATTAAAATAATAATACAAGCTACCAACATACCGTTTCGCCGTTTTACAGCTCGGCAGTGTACCTTTGTGAAGGTGGTAGGTATAACTGAAATTGTGGTATATATACGAAGATAGTGGCTACATGTATTGAGGAGAGTATCTACTTAAAGATGCTCTAATCACTGAAAGTGTCGAAATTAATTGCTATGTCGACCTCTGCAGAAGTAAGCAAAAAGCAATGTCCCACGTTCAGCGAGGGTAGCAGACATCAACTAGTGCCCTCACACTAAAGGAAATTAAATAAAAATGTTCACTTCTTCTCTAAAACTTGAACGTTAGTGGAATACTTAGACAGATTAGGCAGCCGTAATCGTTTCTGTATGTTCTAATTAGTTTCAACATGTCGGCCTATTAATTTATAATGTTATAAACAGCAAATAATGTATTTATTAAGGAGAATACTTTGCATTTTCCAACAATTTGTGATTTCTTAAATTTTGTTGCTACACGTTGTTAAACAAATTCTTTCTATTCCTTGTATTAATATTCGACGTTTCTAAAGTAAAATTGAAACAGTGTTATCAACGGTGACCAAATTATTCAAATGTTATACTAATATTTTAATCAACCTGTACTCCTATGGCAAACAATGTGGTTCTATGAGTAATTTTCACAAAATCTAGAAGTAGAAGGCTTAATCTTTACTTTACTGAAAAAAGAAATATTGAGAAATGCCCAGAAGCTTAGAAATGTGCTCCGGAAAGCATTTAAGATATGTTTATACATATGTAGCCAATTCGTTGTAACTGCTTACGTCAAAGTATGGACGTTAGATAAATCGCCGACCGTTATGTTTTTTACAAACACAAAGAAAATTTTTATTATAAGGAAGAAATCATACCAAATACGAACATTAATATAGAACTATCTCGTTAATAGATTGACAGTTAGTTACAGGAAAACATCCAACTAGGCTAGCACTAAAATTTTTAATAACTTACTTGATAATTTAACTAACATAAAACAACCAACAATTAAAAAAGAAAAACAACTCGAAAAATGTTATAATTAGAGCCTTATAACTAGAGCAGCGTCTTTGCGATATGTAGGCGTTTCACCGAAGTAGCGGGCTGTGTGCAAAAATCGATTTTCGTTTTGTCAGCGTCCGCTTGTTTATTTTTCGTTCAATTTAGGAAACGTTACGTGTTATTCGTTACAAATACATACACCTATGATTGTTAATTTAAAATATGTAATGTGAACAAGGCTCAAAACGACTCTTTGCTGGCACAGTAAATAAGTTTACCTGTGACTTTCCGGATTTGTTCTACGACGGTGCTAAAATAGTTTGTAAATTGTGCGAAGAAGATTGGATGTGCTGGGACAAGGCGGAGAGTAACAAACGTGTAAATAACAAAGAACGCAGAAATAAAAAGGGCGTGCCAACGAGAACTACCTTTATTTTCGATTTACTTGTCATGATAACCTGTAATATGTCACTTCGCTTACTCGGAAAAAAAACCGTTTCAGAGCTTTTGGTATAAGTACAACTCGGAGTTCAAGTTGCCAACTACAAAAACGGCACGTAAGCATGTTTTATGTGTACGTGAAGACGTGGAAAAGAAAATCTAATCTACATTAAAAAATCAGTTACTTTGGTTATGCGTTGAGGAGACAACAGATTGTAAAAGAAATTATATTCTAAATGTTATGGTACTTGCACTGGACCCTCATAAACCGACATTTCCACTGTTACTAGCTAGCAAAAGACAAAGTGTACTGGTGCAACAATTGTGACGGTGACATTTAGTGTGTTAGAAACTTGGACTACTTCACGACGTATTGCAGTCGTATCTAAACCTAATAATATATAAAATTTATTACAAATTGTACCTCTGCCCACACAAATTTTTCATAATAGGTACTTACCGACTTTTAACATACCTCGCAGTATTTGTTTATTGTTGCACAGTTAATTGCAGTTTTTACAAAAATAACTTCTGTTAATACCATACTCATAATATATGTACCAATTTGCAAGGAAGAATGTATCTCGTAATTTAAACCTGAAACACAATAGTAATAATTGTGCGTTATCTTCATGCATTTAACTTTAGAATTTAAAAAGTCACACGGTAATGCATAACATACAGTATATCGGGCAACTAATAGCATCCAACTAAGTTATCATCTTCACTGGCAACTAAAATAAAAGGAGAAAGGGTGCTGTAGTTGTGTTGTTCCGTTTCTAACGTTGAAGTACATCATCGAGCGTTTTGCATTAACCGGAAATACCACGTTTAATTCCTGCTCCACTCAAAACGCGTAGCTGACGCTGAAGCGTTATATTCCATCGTTCGCCACATTATAGCGATGATAAAAACTAGAAGCTCGCGAGGAGAGAAGTGTATTGTCTCGTCTCGCGGTCGCTGCTACTGAAAGGCAATTTATTACTAAGTTTTAAGACGTAATTATCGTCTTAGACTGCCGCTCTCAGTTTCTGCTACAAGAAGTATCTCGAGACCTATTTAATTCACGCTGTCTGTATGAAGCGGTGCCGCGCATTTTTATAAAAAGTGAAAAAGGCAGCTGATTAGGTACTGTAAATGAATTTATAAATGCATTAATAATCAAACACTATTTTGAATAATCCATAATGACTCTGTGGGAGATGAAATATGCAAATTTAGTAATAAAAACAATGACCCAAGTCTCATAAAATAATTCTATTAATGGTATTAGGCGACCGGTTTCCTGTAGTGTCAACACATCATCTATGAGGATACCCAAACAAAAAAAAAACATGATAGAATAAACTTAATACAAGTACTTAACAATAAGAAATAGTCAAAAAGATCAATCAGAAAAAGGTTTCTTCTTTTATTTATATTTATAAATGATATACGGCGAATTTTGGTGATTGAAGGAACAGGGAGAGGAAGGGTTTTTGAATATATTTTGACGCCTATTAATGCAGTTTGAAGAACAGGGAATTGAAGAACAGTGGACTAACATGGGACAGTGGACTAAAATAAAACAAGGAATTAACAAAGTAGGTATGGCAAAAAGTACAAGAAGGAATGAATGGTTTGATAAGGAATGTGAGCAAGCAATAGAGAAAAAAAAATACTGCAAGATTAAAATGGCTAGAATCTGGTACAGAAGAACACATGTCAGAATATAGAGAGAAAAGAAAGGAAGCAAAGAAAGTATGTAAGACAAAAAAGAAAAGTAAACTAGAGGGAATAATGAAAGAAATCGAAAGGGAAAACAGAAAGAATAACACGAAACCACTATATAATTACCTAAAAATAAGAAAAAGTAAAACAAAAGCGATGACAGCTATTGGAAAAGATACCTGGAGAAAACACTTCGAAGAATTATATAAAGGGACTGAAGTAGCAAATCAAAGAGAAATAAAATTGGACGAAGAGCAGAGCGAAGAATATGAAGAGCCTACATATGCAGAAGTTACAAAAAGCATACAAAAATTAAAAAACAGAAAGGCAGCGGGCTGCCATGGTATATGTGGAGAGCTAATAAAATACGGTGGAAAGGAGCTGTTCAAAAGAATTCATGAATTAATAAGAGTAATATGGGGAGAAGAGAGAATGCCAGAAGAGTGGAAGATTGGAACAATACTTCCAATACCTAAACAGGGAGATCAGGCGTTATGTAGAATTTACGGGAGTATTACATTACTAAATGTGTGACATACAAAATAAAGACAGAAATAGTTAAAGAGAGGCTAACCCAGTATACAGAGAAGTTTATAGGAAATTGCCAGTTTGAATTTAGAAAGGAGAAATCAACGATAGACGCTATTCATATACTAAGACAACTATTAGAGAAGGCTTATGAATATGATATTGACATGCATCCTAGATTTCCAACAAGCGTTTGATAAACTAAATAGAGAAAAAATGGTAGAAGATCTAAAAAACAATACATAGAAAATAAATTAATAAGGATAATAGAAATGACAATGAGAGAATCGCAAGCAGTAATAGAGACAGGGTGATGCATTGTCAGCAGTTTTGTTCATTACATGATTGGATAGCGTAATAAAAAAAATAACAAATAGAGGGACGATAAATAAAAATGCAATACAAGTAGTGGGATATGCAGACGACCTAGTAATAATTTCTCAGGATAAAAGAACATTAAAAACAACGTTTCTAGAACTGAAAAAGAAACAAAATCAAGGGGTTTGAAGATAAACGAAGGAAAAACAAAATACATGCACGTTAGTAGAGACAACAAAACACAATTAACAAGAATGGTAGTGGATACGTATAATTTTGAAGAAGTGGAAACCTTCAAATATCTGGGAGTAATGGTTAACAGAACAAACGATAGATTAGATGTGAAACAAAAATTGCAAGCAGGAAACAGGGCATTTTACAGAAATAAATATATATTAAGAGATAAGAAGGTAAGCAGAAGTACAAAGATGAGAATCTACAAGACAACAATAAGGCCAATCGTGACGTATGCCACAGAAACAGCTAGCTTAACACAACAAGAAAAACAGCAATTAAAAGTTTTTGAAAGAAAGATAGTAAGAAATATATTTGGAGTAAAGGCAATAAATGGAAATGAAGTAAGACCCTGGATGAGCCATGAAATAGAAGAATGGATGGAGGGTGAAAATATAGTTAAAACAATTAAGGCACAAAGAATAAGATGGTATGGGCACAAAAGGAGAGAAAAGGAAAACCCAGTAAGAATGATAACGGAATGGACACCACAGACAACGAGAGTACAAGGAAGACCAAAAATAAGATGGAAGAAACAAGTGGAGGATGATATAGGAAAAATGGAGATAGAAAGTTGGAGAAGATAGAGAAGAGTGGAAGAAAATAGTAGAGAGGGCAAAGACGCACCAGAGACTCTAAGGAATTAATTAAAGGGAAATGTGGACTGATCTACCACGTACAATAGAATCATAAAAGTGTAAAACTGCTACAACTCCCATGGGAGTGATCTCTTTCACTTTTTCTTATTATTATTTATTATTATTATCATGTTTCTTGGATATCCTCATAGCTGGCCTGATGATGTGTTGGTACAACACGGAGCCGGTCGCCTAATACCATTAATAGAATCTTGTGAGACTTGGACCATTGTGTTTATTACTATCTTCGACATACTATTTTTAAAGAAAAAAATAATATTTTCACGCAAGGTGACGGAAGAAAGTTACAGTATATTATACATGTTTACTTGTCCTTACCGTTATTACATTTCACATACTTTTACACATAAACCTGAGCCAAGTCTTGTTAACAAACGCCACATTACCAATAAGTTAAAACATTTAGGCACTGAAAAACTATGACTTAGCAGCATTTATAAGAGCTATGTAATTAGTATTTGTATGGAAAATCCACAGCTATAATGTTTAGAAACGAAAATAGGTTTACAATCAAATAATATGTAGTAACCTTATGTAGCAGGAGCTGACCGTATATATTATATTCTATATGCAATGTGTCCCCGTATGGGGTACCGCACTTGCGTAAAGAAGTGACGGTTTTCCTTTTTTAGAGTTTTTTTTTGTAAGTACGTTAGTGTACCCCGCAGTCCTTGTTATCATTGCTGGTTCAATTGTTTTGCTTGTTTTAGGCTGTTGAGTAATGTGGTCAAACTAGAAAAAAAAAACATACAAGGCGTTATAAAAATTAAAAATGTGAAATCAGCTCTTCCCAAAGTATCATCACGAATTTCATTTTTTACTGAAAATGTCGCTTATAATTGTGATTTAATATAATTTTCATTTTTAAGTTAAAAAATGGTTAATAGGCAAGGTCTAATTACATCCATAGTTACTATTATGAAATTATCTCTAGTCTATCAAGGGTAGTGCATTTCAATTTATTTATATTGAAGAATTATTTTCTTTAGTTTTTCTTTAAACTCAGATTAGGATCTAGCTTCTTTAATAACATTACAAATACAAATTAGTATTAAGGATAATTTGCTTATGAAGAGTTTCATATTTTTTAATTTTTATAACGCCCTGTATGTTTTATCGCAAATTTGAACACTATTAACATCCTAACATAAGCAAAACTAGTAACCAAGAAAGATTTCAAAAAATCAAAAACAAGATAGTTTCCAAGAGTGAAATACTCCAGCCGGAGGCAAGCTATAGAAGATTATATGGAATACGTAATAACTCAATAAAAAACGTGGATCTTGGAGTGCGTCTTCAAAAGTTGTTATGGAAGAGAAGATTTTCGAGTCATCAGCAAATGCACATTTTCTACATTTCAATAATTCTAGAATGTCGTTGAACAAAAGCAAAAATAAGGTACACCCAAGATTTGATCCTTGAGGGACGCCAGAATAGAATGCATTATACGTAACTGCGGTTTCTTCAAAAGATAAGGGGTGCAGAAAACTGGTCACAGAAACCAAATTTCTTTAATTTAGTTAGAGGTACTCCATATTTAATTCTGTCAAAGGTTTTAGGGACATCAATGTATATCACACCAACTTGTCCACAGTTATCTGTTGTATTGATCACGAATTGTAAGAAGCTCTCTAGGTTAGATGTTGTAGAGCGCTTTTCCATAAAACCATGTTGTTCCATTGATTTTATTAGATAGTAGTTACAACGAGGTAGTAGACAAATTTTTATAACTTTAAAGTTACAGGTTTTAATAAAGAAACAGCTAGTGTTACCAACATATTTGATCAGAACCAACCTTACAATTCAGGATCCAAAAATTAAAATCTTACTGTGCTATTAACAATTTAAAGCACGTTAAATATTGCGTATTTTGTTGCGTAAATCCATTTGTAGAAAATTCTTCAAATTACTCCGTAGCTAGAACATAGTTGGGAATATATCAAATTTCACTGTATATTTTTATTAGTAAATTATTTCGTCATGAGATTCATGTTACTGCGCATAGATTCTTTTAAAACACCTTAACAGGAGAAATACATTTACAAAGTCCCTGTCATTCCACCATACACTTGCTAGATGTAAGACTCTAATACCTTGTCGTAATTCGTATTCTTTACGGATGCAGACGTTAACGTGGTAATAGTTATGAATAGTACAATAAATACCCCTAATTCATATACATTAAGACGAAAGGAAATCAGGAATACCGGCTCGCGATAAAAATTAGTATTTAAGGAAGACTTTTGGTATTCTTTATTTATTGAATATCACATACGCGCATACACACATACTTTTTGTTTTAAGAGTAATGGCTAGAAAAAAGCTGTCACGTACATACATTAATAATTTTCAAGCATGCTGAGGTATGTTAATGTCTTAACTCTAGCCTATCTTGCTTGTGCAGGAGAATAATATTTACCAGCGTTAAAAAATATGACGTATATATTGTTAAAAATCAACAATTGTATTTGGCAAAAGTAGGGTGGAATAAAATTAATGGATAGAAAATAACAAGCATTTTTACGCTCTAACTTATACCTACACAAAATGATTCATGTTAATACTAAAAAAATCTAAGAATATTACAATAATGGATTTCCCTCTATTGTTAGTGACAAATGAAATTCATATTTAGTGTCTTCTTTTGGGATTAGCTAATAATAATAATAATAACAATACCATTTATTTGTCCAACGGTATACTCAATTATGGGACAACTAAATTTAAATACATACACTATAAATGAAATGAAAGAAAACCACTTTCCGGATAAACACCATCACTTTTAAAAGACACATATTTCAAGAAGCGCCATTGTATCTTTTCGATGATTAGCTGAAGATATACATAATACGGTGACCAGACAGCTGACGCATATTCCAGTTTGCTGACAACAAAGCTAAAGTATAAGGTTTTCAACAAAGACATGGAATTAAAAAATTTACAAGTACGTAGAACGAAACCTAACGTTTTAGAACCAGAGACACACAATTGCATGATATGAGGAGAAAAACTCAGCCGTGAATCAAACAGTACACCCAAGTTTCTCACAATATTAGGCCCTTTTAAGAGCGGAATTATGTATCGAGTATGTCGAATCAATGCAGTTAACTTTTCTGGTGTAAAAGACGAACAAACACTTATTAACATTTAACTTTAGTTTAAAGGTTGAACATCACCTGGTAATTACATCCAGATTATATTGTAGATGTAGGACATCGTTCCAAGATCTAATTGGTAGATGGATTTTCATGTCATCGGTATAAGCCAACACAGGACAGGATAGAGATATTAATAGGTCGTTAACAAAAAGCATAAACAGAAGCGGTCCCAGATGCGACCCTTGAGGTACACCAGATGATGGACGGAACTCAAAAGATTTATATCCATTATAAAAGACATAATATGATCTGTTCGTTAAGTAGGACTGCAAAAGTTTTATCAGTGAAGAGCTTAATCCAAATGCTGACAACTTTTTTAATAAAATCCCATGGTCAATGATGTCAAAAGCGCTGCTGAAATCAGTGTATATTACGTCAACTTGACTTTGAGTATCGAGTTGTTCACTAATAAACTGATACATGGAAACGAGATTTGTAACAGTAGACCTTCCTCGAACAAACCCATGCTTTCAAAGATTTTTGCAAAATTTGATATAATTGATATCGGTCTGTAATTGTCAATACGGGTTTTATCATCCTTTTTAAAGACTGGAGTTATTCTGGGACGTTTCCATTGTATAGGGAAGGAAGAAGTAGTGATCGCTAAATTCATAATGACAGTCAAAGGTTTTGCGAGTACAAATCTAGCATCATGTATAAGAAAACTTGGTATTAAATCGTCACCGGCAATATCGCGCTATTGAAATTTCGACATAATACTGATTATTTCTTCTTCAGAAACATGTTGTAATGTGAAGGGAATAGAATTAGAATGGTCAAACGGTTCAAGGAAATCAGTGCTGTCAATATGTACAGAAGGAAACCTCTCGGCAAAAGCATCAACTAATGTGTTAAGGTTAAAACTATAGCGTGTTTCGTGAGTAATGCCTTCTCTTATGTGGGCAAACAGTATTTTTTTTTCCGTCTGGATCTACATTCTAAAGATATTTTACCGCTGATGCAAGAAAGCGTACCATATCAAAGTTGTTTTTTCTTCAATTGAACATCCTGTATATTAATTCAATTTTCAATTAAACGTAAAAAAAGACTCTATTGTTCAACGTTTGGCTATACTATTAGTAAATTACCGATTGTGCTGTACTGGTTGCCATATCTTCTAGGATTGAAAATTATACTGGATGTCCAAGAAGCTACAATACATTACTGCCAAATTCAATCATGTATGTAAAGCATTATTTTAAATTGAACACTTAATATAATCGTTCACAGATGAATAACAAATTTAACCGTCTTTCACACCATATACAAGGTGTGTCAAAAAATACGCACCATATGGGATTTTTTTTGTTATATTATTTATAAAATTATAGTAATTCAGAAAGTTTGTGCATCTTTTAAAGCCAACTTGACATCCATCAATCGCAGTTTATCTTCTACCGTATACATGCTAGGCATTTAAAATTGAAAGAATCTCAAGAGTAAAGTATTTCAGGAGGAAGAATAAATATTTTAGGTGGCTGTAATACGGACTATTTTGAATAGGTTTATATTAACATGTGTCCAATTCTTAATGACTATCGAAACATGCGTAGATGGAGGAAGTTGCTTTGGCTGCAAGGATGGGTATGTGCTTCCACCATAAAGGAGCCCATGCCCCTCACGTGACGAATCATCTAAATCTAACATTCCCTGGAAATGGATCGGTCTAAATGGCCATATTTTTTGGCCACCAAGGCCGTACCCCTTTATATTATTATCTATGGGATGAACGATGACATCTACAAAGAAAAATTATACACACGAGACGAATTGGTGGCTCGCATTATGAACAGTGCTACACGCTTAAAAGAAGAGCTTGCAGGTGCGTGTTATCACCAAGAGAGTTCGAAAGTGCATTTAAGTCGGTGGTGGGATTTCTTAAATCAAAATTGAACTTAATTATTCCTGTGTTTTGTATCATTTAGATAATTAATAGAGGCAGTTAATGATTGCGATTGCTTAACACCTTTTGTAGGTCTTTTTATGAGTAACATTCAAACAACTGTATCTCTGTAGCTATAAATAATTGGACATATCTGTATAGTAAACTTTTTATTCTAAATAGTCCATATTATCACCTCCTAAAATATTCACTATTTCTTCTGAAACACCCTGTACTTGTTATAGACAACATAAAACGTCATTCAGAAATTATGTGACAATGTAGAGGGAGAGTGAATAACTGAAACTGTTAGAACATTTTTTACCCATTCTTAACTGTTATACATCTTTTGGGGGATTTAAATATGACGGGTTACTAGATAATAACCTTATAGAAAATACCGTATGAACGCAGACTCTATATAACCTATAAACTCAGTTTATTCCAAATGATGTATCAAGATTTATTGCAAAGTCTGAAAGCACTTGATCATGTGAAGTGTGAATATTAAATTTTATCACGTTCATGGACAGACTAGTACAATACATGCCTAAAATCAACAAGCATTTAAATGAATATTTAATTTAGCTTGCCTGCCTCTCGCTGTTTTGAAACGATTCTTCCAGGCTTTCTTTAATTCCCCGTAGATACTTCCACATTGACTTGGTGCATAGTAAAACTTCCCGCACCCGATTGTAATTCATATTCCTTACGTACACGTCGCTAGTGCTGTAATAGTTATGAATAGTATAGTAAATACGCTTAATTCGTATGCATTAAAATGAAAGGAAATTTGAAATACCGTCATACAATTTAATTTCCAAGTACGCGTACTGGCTCGCTGTTTGCCAGTACCTTTCTTCTGTGGTACACCTTCGACATAGAGCCTCTACGCGTGCGCCTATTTTGAGTTTAATGTGCGATAATACTAGCGTTAAAATCCTATCTCGTCAGTCATCGTGCAACTTCACATGGACTACTCCAAGAGGTATCAACAAATCTGCTGGGAATTAAGACGGTGCTATTGATTTGTGTAAGAGGTTGCAGTTATTTTTAGATTTTAGCGCTCGTAATTTAGGTAAATTACCACCATGTTTTACGTTTCGAAAACATATGTTGCGCCTCTTGCAAGAATTTATTGAATGTTTACTCTTTGAATTTCAGAAAAATATAACTTGTTTCACACATTCTTTAAAATTAGTCTTCGTATGGTTCACATGTACTTGTAATGAATGATCCTTGGATGTTAAAAATAGATTTATGCTGTGGTTTATATTATATACTTACGTGCATAGAAATCGGCCCACTGCACGCTTTTGATTTTAACTGTATTTCTTTTGGAAAGTATACGTCAGATCAGAACAAAACATAGGCAGTTTGAAAGAAGATTTAATACGCTTTGACGTGTGTATAAATTTATCAAGAGTGCTTATTGTTTATGAAGTGTAGCGAGCGAAAAGAGAAAAAGACGCATATAAAGTGAATGTTACCATGACTACAAACAAACTTTTGACAGATGTAATTATTGTCTCTGTAATTGTATAAACATAATTTATTTTTGATAATTTTGCCAGTCTCAAAGTATGTTAGTTTAATGCATACTATAGCGGAAGGGTCTGCGAACGTTATGAGCAGACTGGATCCTTTAATCGGCGACCGGGAACAGGCAGAAAGCGATGCACAACGGAGCGTGATGACCACTTTATTGTGTCAAAGTCATTAAGAAACCGTCGACTTAATGCGTTTCAAGTGTAGCAAGAGCTCCGTGAAGTCCGAAGAGTGATTATTAGCGAGTGGACAGTAAGACGAAGACTGCTGGAAAGAAACCTGATTCCTAGAAACTCTGCAACTGGTCCAAAACTTACCCCAGCCCACCGTCCAGCACGCCTGCATTTCGCACGGGATCATCTGAATTGGACATTGGAGCAGTGGGGGTCTGTTTTGTTCTCCGATGAGACCAGGATATGTCTGTATGGCAGCGACCGAAGAAAGAAAGTTTACCGGGGACCAGGAGAGCGATTTTCAGAATGCTGCATTGACGAGCCCATTGGCTGCGGCGGTGGTTCATGCATGATCTGGGGTGCAATTTCTATGGAAGTACGAACGGACTGTTTTTATCGCCAGGCCTGGCCGTGGTCGCGTGAGAGGAGGATTAACTGGCGCACAGTATATTGGGGGAATTCTAGCAGCACGATAATGCAAGACCGCAGACTGCTAGAATTGTCCAAGATTACATTAGAGAAGTCAATTTTCGGGTTATAGAGTGGCCGGCACGCAGTCCCGGCCTAAACCCGATTGAACATTTATGGGATAAGCTGAAGCGATGAATCCGAGCTAGGATTCGTGCTCCAACGTCGATCCCAGAGCTCATTATTGCGATAGAAGAAGTGTGGTTTAACATTCCACAAGAAACAATATCTAACTTGATTGGCTCTATTCCTAATCGTATGCGAGATCTTATTAGAGCAATAGGGGGTCATACCCGTTATTAATAAGTTTATGTTGGTATTGCTATCATCGTAGTTGATTCCCAAGAAATCATGTTACTTGTAGCAATAAAATGATGATTTGTTTGTAAATTTCAGTAAATTTACACACATGTCAAAGCACATTAAATCTTCTTCCAAACTGTATCTTTTGTTTTGATTTGAGGTATAATTTCTAAAAGAAATACAGTTAAAGTCAAAAGCGTGGAGTGGGCCGTGCACGTAAGTTTATTCGACGATTGTAATATTTGCCATTTACGAAACCTTTTATTTTTCGTCTAGTCTACTACAGCTTCTATATTTCGTAATCGTTCTTACACTTGCACAGCTAAAATCGTCTTGCGAATTCTAATAGTTTATATGCGGCAATCTAATTGTGAGATCAGTTGTGAAAAATGTAACATCACCAGTGGTTTTTAAATGTTTCTGGTTGTAAATATATACGTAGTACTTGCATTTTCTTCAAATCTCATATTAGAATTATTGAGGGGTCATTGAAATTTTAAAAAATTGAAATGGGTTGTGTTTTTGTCAATAGTATGTATATGATCTTTAATTTGCTGCAGTATCATTGTTCACTTGAGAATATGTGCATTATTATTACTACCTTTTATATCTAAAAAAATTTTCAACAAAATACAAGAAATTACATTGTAGTTCGTATACATGAGAATGGTGATCAGTGAGCACTTTGAGCAGATGAAAAAAGAAAATTCTCTTTAAAATAAAAATGCCCTATGGCAAATAATTTATAGTGCCTATCTATCCTTTTTATAGTTAGCATGATTTTAACTTAAAACAAACATAATACTTATAATACTTTACATAACAGAAATCTGGTTCATAGAATAAAACCAAACTTTGTAAACATAGTAAATACTAATATACTATTGGTATAAATACATAAATTGCAATAAATATAAATATAAGAAATAAATTGCGAAATGGAAAAATTTGAAAGAAATAGTATGTAGTCTTGCTGTGAATACAACTATTATTAAATGTCATTTTCAATAATTGTCCAAATCTTTCTGTCATGGCACAGTGATAAAATACACATTAACGGTAGTTCAGGTTCAAAGTTTTTTTCCATTCAAACAAACAATATTTACCATAAAGAGGAATTGGGGGCTGAATAGTATCTTAGATGTAATGACTAAAAAAAAGAATAGTGAATTTATGCGTACATACAGTGTGTTTCACTTTACAGCATGACACCCCTCTATCTTTGTTATTGATAAACCGATTGATTTAAAATATTTATGAGATATAGAGTTCTTTTAACGAAACTGTTGTTAGAAAACTGCCACTTTCACTATATTTGTCGATGTTATAATCAACAGTAGATGGATTTAAATGTAATTTTCTAGCAATTTGACGGTTGCTTATGCTTAAGTTATGTTGTGCTACTATCAGAGAACGCCTTTCAATACTAATTTCTTTCCTTTTTGGCATGTTTTAAAGTTTTAAACGAAATTATAAACATTATTCGTTAAGGGATGTTGTCGCTACTAACATGAAACGATAACTGACCGCAATTTAAAAATATTGCTTCAAATGGCTTCCTTATAGTTTGATGATTCATAGTAAAATTACCAACTGTTACACTTTTACTGGAATTTCAAGAAATACACTCTTTGTTGTCGCTACTACCTGCGCTTTTATGACGACATTACCTCTCATACAGATAAAAGAGGTAGATAGATCGATATTATTTAATAAATTTAAGTGAATCTAAAATCCAAGCGATCTATACCTCATAAAAATTTGAAATCAATAACAAAGACACAGGGGTGTGAAGCTGTAAAGTGGAACACACTGTATATGCAAAGTTAACAAGCTTTATTCATTTCGCAAAACGAAATTGAGTTTCAAATGAAAACTAGCAAATGCCTCGTAAGCCTCGTAGCTTTTCTAACTACACGATCTAGCTTTTAAGTTCATGTATAATTAAACGGCGAACAGCTGTCGGAAGTTGATTAAGATTTTGCGAGACTGTCGGACAAATTGTTGTCCCAGCGAGGCGAAAGTGTAGCCTAATTAAAATACATTCAAGATACTACTCAGTTGTACATAATTGTAAAAGACGCTAAATTTAGATCTCGTGTTTGTTCATGTAACGCCTGGAATGATATCAAGTTGAAGTACGGCATAAAATTAGTACTAAAAGAACGAATAAGTTAGCTACATAAATTTGTAATTAGGGCGGATTTATCTCTAAGATATCTATGTTTAGATCACATAGTTGTAAAATAGGTGCAATGTCTCTGTATAGTGTCGCCGATCCTTTAAATAGAATGTACTTGACGAATGAATGTATTAACTTTTGAGAGAAGAACAAAGGAAATTAAGAGAAAAGACAGTTATGCAAGTAATAACCAACAAATTTGATGCTATTGGTAATGAAGATAATATTGCACCTGCATTTGAGGTTCTATAAGCTGTCTAAATACTAAAATTCTATTTTTCCTCTTCAATTAATACTTGATACATTCTGAAATACCAATTAACGCACAAATATTTGCACTGAACTTCTTTATCAACATTACTCAATCCTAAATTTGGATTTAATTGTTCATTTTGAATAGACGAATTTTCTGAGAATTCCATTTTGCTCTCTATAAATAAGGGGAAGAATATTCACAATTCTGGCCATGGTCAAATTCCCTCGTATTTTATTAAAGGATGTAAATACCTACTGGTACATCCTCTGTCCAAAAATGTCAACTTAGTCCAGAAAGCCTAGCTTTGCCCGGATGTATGGAGAGTTGCACCCACTGTACCTGTACTCAAATCCGGAGACGTGGCTGACATATCCAACTATCGCTTAGTAGCTATTTTGTCGAATTTTGACTAAGTGTTTTAACAATATTCTGCTCTTTATTTTTGCATAAAAAACAACATTTCTCCTTGTCAACGTGGCTTTACTGCAAAGACATCGACTGTAGCCAATCTACGTCAGTTCATGTCTTATGCCATCGATTCTCGTGTGCAAATCAGTGTCTTATATACCGATTTTGCCAAAGCATTTGATACAAACTTATGTCATTTAGATTTGGTGGTTCAATCATATTTGTCCAAGAGGCTTGAATATGTTTGATATGTTCTCGCGAATACGTTGCATCTTCATGAGTTCCTCGAGGGTCTAATCTTGAGTCTTTGATATTCAACTTACTCATTAACTATATAAGTACTTGTGTTTCGTGGAATGCAGTTACTGTTCGCAGACGCCTTGAAGTTGTATCTCGAGGACTGCTTCTTCCTGCAAAGCGATCTTATAAACACCTCTCAATGACGTATATCAAATAATATATCCGACAATATCAGCGAACGTAACTTTCACTCACAAGTGGATCTACGAATATTACTGACTATTTAATTAAGGATTTAGGCACTTTATTTGATACCAAATTCACTTTTTTTTGTACAACACGTTCTCAGCATCCCCTTGTGGCTAGAAGATCTCTTAGTTTTATAGTGCGAGATTGCAGGCAGTTTACCAACGAAGCAACCTTGAAACCTTTATTTTATGTTCTTGTTAGATCCTGTTTGGAATGCGCGTCCATCATATGGTACCCTTACTGTATAATACATAAGCATCAATTGGAATTGGTCCAAAGCAGATTTGCCAAACTTCTCTGGTTTCAGTAAGACGGAATATACCCACCGAGAACCGACGACCACATCTTACTTTAATCCCGATTTAATTTACCATATCTTAATTCTCGACGCATAACATCCTTCTCAGTGTATCTCTGGAGATTGTATATTGGTCGCATAGACTGCTCGGTACTGATTCCAAAATTACAATTTGCAATACCACGCTCTGGTGTCCATAATTCAAATTCAAATACGTTTTACCTGCCTCTTCTTAGATCAAATGCTCTTCTAAAATCGTCTATTTCTGTGATTCGCTCTAATTTTAATATTATTCTCTTGGAATGTGATGTTTTTCACAATGCTTTGGGCACAATACGGATAATCACTGCTCTTTACTTTGTCTTATAGCCTTATAGATTAGGTTAGTATTCGAGGTGGTTCTTGACCTATTCCAACTGCGACCTTTTCAGATCTACTGTGGTTCTTCTATCATTAGGTCAATTATGTTAGCTTTACCTTTTTTACCAGACCTAGCAGCATTGTGAGTGATCCCTCTACGTAGGCTTCAGTTTTTGGATATTCCAAGCCCATTCCTGAGAGCCATATTCCTGCCAGTGCGGTACAGTCGCACAGCACATGAAGGGCAATCTCTTCTTCCACCTGGCAGAATCTACACGCTGTTTCCTCTGTCAGACCTTGGTTGCTCATGTGTTTCTTTAGCATACAATGTTATCAGGTTTAGTATTGTTCTAACGGACTTTCTGTCCCTACTTAGTAGATCTGTTGTAAATTTAGACCTGTGTCCAATAAGAAATTGCTTGGCCTGTCTCTAACCTGAAATACTCTTTCACTAGTATTGAGATTTCTTATCTTTCCATTGTTTAGTAGTTCCTTTAACTACCATATATGCTGCGCCTACAGGGTGCTTTGGGTTTTTGTCAACAGTTAGTGAGCCTACTCGGGCTAGTTCATCTGCCTTGACATTCCCCCTTCGCGCCCTGGTACTCAGACCAGGGTCACCTTAGTTCAACTACCCAGCCTATTGAGAGCATTCATGCAGTTCCACACCAGAGATAGATCAATAATTAATTTCTTGCTTGTCTAGTTCTTCAATACACCTCAGCACTGCTGCTATTTCGGCTTGAAATACTGTGGCGCTTTGAATTAGGCTTATTGACCATTCATTAGTCTGCAATTTGTTAGCCTAGCCTCTTCTTGAACATGTACTTGTAGTGGTTATAGCTCAAAGATGACTTCCGGAGCAGCTGTCGGCGTGGTTTCGATGGCCTCGGTCATTTCTACTTCTTCCTGTACTCGTTTTGTATTTTGTGTAATTAACTAGTTCTCCTGCAATTGGAAATCATTCTGCTGGGCAATAAACTGTGTTATTATTTATAGCAGTCGTCATACTTCCAAATATTTGATAACATAAGTATATGTACGTAAACGAAGGTAACAATAGGAAAGGTAATGACTGTTCTCAAATTGAAATTTCTGGAAAAGGAAGGAAGAACATAAGAGCTAACTTGGAACAACTAGCAAACAATATCGTTCTCATACTGTTAATTACTCTTCTTATTAATTTGGTATTTGATTATGCCTAAATGCTTGTTATAGCTCATGAAGCTCGTGAAATATAATAATAATAATATTCATATTTTCCGCCCACTTCAATGCATAACACAGACTAAAGGAAATAAAAACAATAAACAAGACGTAAGAAAAATTCACAAGGTAAATGAAAGCAAAATAACTATATTCTTTATGCAACAACTAATCTAATATAATCGAAAATGATGCTAGTATAGCTCATGGTGAAATCATTCCCAGCAAAAAACAAGGTGAGGAAAGGGAAAGCGTTAGCCCTCGGACATGTTTCTGCCCATGATGATGATTGTTACTAGGCATTTTTAGATGTGTAACTGTTAGATGCATAAATGGTACAAGACATTTGACCGTTCTTGTATACACGATGGTCGGCGACTATTGACCGTCCCTGTATACACTTGCGATGCAGCGTTTGCCCACTAACGCCCTCACAGTCGAAGACTGACCACGCTGCCGTGAACAATTTAGAAAGACATTACAATACCATTGTGCGTTGTGTGACATATATTCTGTTAATTTTAGTTCATTAAACCATTGGTAAATACACCTAAGTTGTTTTTACTCATAATCATTAGCAGTAACCTAATATAATTTGAAGACCTTTGGTGTAAAGCAAATTCGGGTGCAAAATGCCAAATTTATTGTGCTATCCTCTTTCCTACTGCCGCACTGAACTCACTTCCGTATTTTTCCTGCTGTACTTTCATTCTTTGCCCTATAATATTATTTTAATTTTTAAATGACATTGCCCGCATTGTTTCCCAGTAAAATTATTTTGAATTCTTCCTTACAGTTATTTGCCGATCTAAGCTACATGTAAGTGGTACTTCTGGATTTTTGATTGCGAATAGGAATATGTCGCTTGCCCACATTTGTCCCTGATACTTAATATACCTGAAAAAGTGATTGGCTTTTTAACTTAACGGTATTGAAATTATTATCTACCAACCCAGCTTTTTCAATAGATAGTATTAAATCTACTGTAAAGCTTTTCTGGTTTCTTTATACTGCATCTATGAGATTTTAGACCTCGAAAATAAACATAGACAAGACGTTTTTTCAAATTTTGTAGTCTTCAGAAACTCACGTTTACGTGTTTGAGAGCGTAACCTTTAGGGGAAATATAAGACGCTACGCTATAAATATTGTGTCAATATTGATTTCTATTTATTTGCCCATCGTAAATATAAATGTTTGGCGAAGTAGATTTTATCGAGTGAACGCTTTACCGATCTACCTAAAAAACCGTTTAAAAACAGAAAAATGGTGCGGCAGATTGCAGCGTGCACCAATGCAATATGTCATCCTTGCATCCGAACAAATAATCTACCGCAATATAGCGGATTTCGAGGCGCCAAGATAACCGCATTGCTTCCAGTATGTATGTATATTCATAAATCTACTCAAAGCATAACATTAGCATTATGTAATACGCAAACGTATACATACGTAGTTCCTCTGGTTGACATCGATGTTTGGCATTGTCGGTAATCGTTCGAGAGATTAAATAAACCAATTCTTAATTGCCGGTTAGTGAAATACGACTTATAATTAATAGATAAAACGGCGTTGTCCTATTTATTGTGAAGATATATACGTATTACGAAACGCGTATAATTATTTCAATAATTTGTTATGGTTATTTGTACTTTGGTGTCCTCTTTGATGTCCTACATGTTATTTATTTTAATCAATACAAGAGCTGTATTGTGAACCATGGTGACTTGTATTGTGGATATAGAATTTCTTCGAATGATATCGTTTTTAATCGAATTTATTATGTTATCCGTACAATGAAAATATTTCATGTCAAGCGTCATTTTTATATTGATATCAAGTGTTATGTTACAGCTTCCAATATGCCAGGTAATATTTTAGTATAGTGTTGTCATAGTTAAAATATACAAGCTTTAACTGAAGTGGATAAAAAGTACAAAAACAAATTTGGTTTTTAAATTCAAAATATACATACTAGCATAGCTAATAAGGTTCGTAAAGCTGGTGCCCGACCATAGCCGTGTAGAACGGCGGGTAATACTATGTGCCGTACGAACAAAAAAATTATTACGCACATACCTAAGAAGGGTAAAACTTAGCAATCGTGTAAGGAATATCAGTCTGGCGATTTATTGATTTGGAAACGGGATGCGAAAGGCGTGCAAATCACGGATGAAAAAAGCGCGGTCAAAAACCTCATGCCGAATTTGTAATGGAATTAATATTTATGATGGGTGTTTGTAACATTCCACTTAACAACATTCAAAAAGGATAGTTTCGTAAGTTTTGGAACAAATACAATCCGGACCGGAGACTGCCAAGTGAATCAACATTGCGAAATTATTTACCACATGTGTGCGAAAGAATAGAGAATAAATTTTGCGTGAAGTGGGGTCAAAAATCGTGGCTGACCGTAGGTGAATCAACTGACTCGAAGAAAAACTCATTTGTCTATAATTGTCAGCGGCGGCTTCTTCATTAGGTCAATTGGTTAATGACCTCCCTAAAATATTTCCGAAGAACTGACAACATTTTGTAGGGAGTCAAATCACGGTTCCCGACCATAGGCTTCCGACTGGAAAATGCGAAACTTCGTTTAATTAAGCACTTATTTTATATTTTCTAATTAACATAATACGTATCGAAAAACGCCTACTTTTCAAATATTAAAATTCCGAATGTGCTCAACTAAACATCCGAATCACGGAGTACGTTTCCGTTGCTGTTTCCTTCAACCTTGTTCGCAACTATGAAAAAATATTTTTATATAACGAAAACGACACTTCGGCATGTAATGACGTAATGTTTGCGTAATTGTAAATTGTAATGGTCTTTGAAACAAGTAAACGTATCCGTAGGAGCACTGTTATTATAATTATATCTTTTTCAATTTCAAATTTCAATTGACTTGCTTTGATGACAGCAGCTTCTTTTGTATCAAGTTGTAACATACAACGGAATGGATGGAAATGAGAATAATAGATCACAGCGTCCAACCACGTTCCCCATCAGGTCAAAACTGGCTGTGGGGGTTCTGGGATAGTAAGACACTATTCATGAAATTGTCGAATTCGTTTGAGAGATCTAACAAGTACTGATTTAATCTGTGGTACTTGTTCATTTACATCTGGATAGCAGTGGCGAGTAGTTTCAACTACGAGATGCAACACATAGACGTTACATGTAACAAATTAGAGAAAGTACGTTTGAGCAAGCGACCAACACGAAGCATAGCTGATCCATTATCAGTCGCAAACATTCACACTTAGGTTGCCGAAATTTAGAACTTTTGTAAAGTGGCTAATGTCACGTTTTTAACGGTTTCGCTAGTACATGATTCAAGTCTTGTACTAGCTATTAAATATGAAGGTGACGATCCACTTGGTTTTAATATTTGAACTATAATATGCAGTGGCGGCTTCATCATTAAGTAAATGGGTCAATGACCTCCCAAAAATATTTGTTTATTTTTAGAACATTGGTCATCAAACAATAATTTCATGCAGACTAATATTCTTTACACCATTGTTAAGTTTCTCCCCTTTACTAATAAATTAAAAAAAAATCACCTTTTCTTTAAACGAATCTTTACTGCATAAAGGAAAGAGTGTTAGATGATTCATATTACCGATGATGACGTGAAGAGAAGCTTTGAACGTGAATCATCCTCCTCTCAAAATATATAATACTGTATTATTTTAAAAACCTATTTCACTAACATCTATTCGAACATGATTTCTGGAAATTCTTTCCGAATTAACTTCTAAACTCATCTCTGTTTATTTGTTTTTCGTGCAGGGAAAACATCTACGGAATTTATTCAATCAAACGTATATCAACGTTATTTAATTGTCAATAATTATTCGAACACTTTTCAACAGAATCCATTCCTTCAATTCTTTATTGCAGCATAAAATGAATCAGATACGGTTATTTGCTCCTTTCATGCATACACAAACATTTTGGAAATCGGAACCATTCTCAAAATATTTACATTAGGATTAACGGCCATTTCGGAATTAATAGTGTTCGTAAGGAGCGCAAAACGTAAACGCTTGAATCAAAACGCACTGGGGTCTCATTCGATACAAGCACTCGAAAAACTATCTAGTATAATTCCAAAATACACACTCCAAGAAGAATCTTCGGCGTGGTGCGCTATTTTCAGGGTTAGGTACAGTCATATACAAAATGTTTTTACCAGTCGGTAACTAAAACTAATTTATTAATATATTTTGGCTTCCGTCGGTAAATTATGAAAATTCATAATTTTCTTGGAATTTCCAAGGTAATTAAATACTTGAAAAAATCTCTTTCCGGTAAGGAATCGATTCTGACACCTTCCGAATGCCGCACAGGCGTGCTAACCACTACACTACCGGGACCTTGATGCCAGTAACGTTCACTTTTTATACTTAGTTGTTAGTTTATCTGCAAATGTATCGTAATATATTTTTTAAAACCAATTCACTTTGCAAAAACTAAGTTAAGTTCTGCGGAAAGCTCAAATATACCACCTTACTCAAACATTTCGAACTTTTGTAATTTGTAAAAATGTTGTTAAGCCATTGGTAGATCAAAGATAACTGATAAGTTATCATTTGAAGTGGACCTTGTGATTTTCCTCTTTATTCTGCACTTGCACTTATAGGTTTTCTCTTTTCTTTATTGAAATGTTTTGTCTTGGGGATTTTGTTAAAAAAATTGAATTTTGTACTTTGATTAAATTTTGAACCCTTTTGTGGGACTCGGAAGTATTCTTTGATACCCTTTCGACAATTTTTAATGAATTTTGAGATCAATAAATGTAAATTAACGAATGTTAACATTGAAAATGCAAACTAGCCTTATGGAAGTCAGTACCACGTGAAATGCTTCTTCCCGGAAAGTTATCCTGCAGAATGGCTAGAGTTTGTCTGTATGGCTGGCTGCCCAGTCAAACTCGGTCCACCTTGACGATCACTTTCGATTGAGCGAAAAATAATAGGGAAGTTGTGGCTTTCGAAAAATAGCTTTAATCCGCCAGACGAAATTTCATATCTATCGGGTGGCTATACTCAATACCCTATACGTTCTCAAGTGACTATAGTGATATTTCCGATATAAATATTTAACATAACAACACATACATGTATATTGCAAATGTTGTCTATAGAGGAAATCAAAATCATTATTATTACATACAATGGTATCTTCGTCTACGATAGTACTTGTTACGGAATTTTCGGGCTACGAAAGAATATTTAGATGAATTTTTGCTTCCGAAACCGAAAGGTGCTCCGGGATACGAAACACGGGTTACTAATTTTACGATTTCGGTAAAAGTTCCGCACGACTAGTGTACATGCTAGCAAGAGATAGTAAATACAATGTAGTGCCATTGCTTGTGTGGTTACCTTCTCGCTATTGCACCGTTTAGCAATTTCAATTCATAGATAATAATTTTTACTTTACTGGAAAATCCTGTTATCTCTGCGTAAAATCATTTTCAAAGAATTTCTTATTTGTTATGTCGCCGATGTAACATAAATGAAAAAGCCACCTCACCCCAAACATTTTCCATACGACAGAAAAAATCAATCATATAAGTTTTTATTGTTTTCTCTACGTAACATTGTTTTCTATACATTAAATAGTATTTGAAATGCATAAAATGAATTTTTAGTTGTCTTTTTGTTATAGGAACAGATTATTTCTATTTGCTTCATTTCTTATGAGAAAATTTGATTCCAGTTACGAAATTTCGGATTACGAAATGTGTTTTGGAAAATTGTAGTTCGTTGAATGCATTCTACATTGGCTCAACCATTTCGTTTTCTCAGTACATATATATCCAATTACAATTTAAAAATATTTGGAGGCCGACTTTCTTTCGCCGGTGAGTGTACAAGCTCACTTAGGGAGCTAAAAGTTTTTCTGAACAATGATTGAAAGTTACTATCAAATATGTAGGGATGAACAGTAATATACGGAATGGCAGTCCTAAATCAAATAGGATATACGCAAGCAAACAGGGACGAGCTGTGATGTGTACCGTTGATTTTTTCCGCTTGTTTGGTACGAAGTATGTTTTAGAGTTTCACATGTGTCCCTTCCGCGCGTTCTTCCCACAGGACAAACGGGTCCGACCGCCTATAAATAAATGTGCATCGCCGTTCCGCCTTCTCTGTGTTTCTGGGTCCTCCTATAAGTGACAGATGACCCCCCATAGAATATGCGGCGGCGTAAATGTTTACAGAGGAATACCATTAGGGAAATTTCAATTAGACCAAAATTCGTATTTAATTTCGAATCTCCGTATCTCCCGTTTTGAGTGTACACACACGATAGAGAACATACCTAATAGTACAATTCTACCTGCTACGCATACCTTTCATATGTACGGATGGCGTTCATACTTCATTTTCCATTGTTACCGTCTGATTTATTGTTATCAATTCATTTCTGCTAATTTATCGTACAGTCGTAAATACGCTGAAAACGATGCTCGATATTCGACGTCGTTCTGTATTATGACAATTTGAATGGGATTCGTTAAATTACTACCGAAACACAGTGCAGACTCTCATAGCCCAGCGGTATCTATCAGGAATGTATTTAGCTACGATCTGGTGTATCCACGTTGGCGTTGTGCGCGCGCAAAAATGGAAATATTCCGAAATTTATTTCCTTTGGACACCGTAAATATAATTGATTCCCTTCCCTTTATTGGTTTCACTAAACGTTACGTTTACCGATACAGAGATTTATGGCCAAGTTTCTGTATACAGGGTGTTGTAGCGGGTTACAGAATCGTTTAGAAGATTTTACGTGCATAATTTCCTATTTTTATTCGTTAATTGAAAACTAAACGCAACAATTTTTATTCTATCTAGCATCTAGCAGAAGTGATTTTCTGATTACCGGTATTCATCTATATGCATACTGTAATGTTATAACAAAGACATTTGTTTCCTAAATTAAAAGATAATGCCGTTTTACAGAAATTAAGTTGATCCAATAAAAACTAACTTTAAAATTTGACGTTTACTGGGTGCTTTCTGGTAACGGGTCACGCAAGAAAAACCCTACGTTCTCTTGAATAAGCAAACCTGAATTAAACTTCAACTTGAAGTATAATTTGTATTTGAATTTGCTTGGAAAATTAAACACTTAACCAAATACGTTTTCTCTCAAAGGTGATTCGCCCACTGGTGACTTTTGTCACACGACAATCAGTCACTTTTCAGTATGAGCCGTTGAAGTCATGGAGATGCGCACACCAGGCGACATTAGGTGACTTTTTGTTACTTGAGCAGGCAACTTCCCTGTGACGAAACTGTCACTCTCATATGCGCACACGGGTAACCGTCACTTTGAGAGAAGCTATGTTGTATTTTTTGTGTTATTCGTTTCACATTTTATTAATATGGGTATTCCTATTACAGGTATGCATTCATAATATATTTTAAATATGCATTTATTTCTGCATTACTTACATTTTGTTTAATTCTTAGGAACAGGGGTTTTCAAACGTAATTGAAGATGTCAAAAGCTGCAGCAATTTGTCGAAGCTCTAAAGAGGCAGATTTTCAGTCAACTAAAATTTCGTTTATTTAAAAATACCATATTACAGACTGTAATATGCCATGTAAGTTCGCGATCTACCTATCCTCCAACGATATGATACTAACGAGTATCAGCAACTGTAAAATGTGGATATTTCCTACAGGACTTGACAATCTATTACCAAGTAATATTTAATTTTACAAAATTATTACAAATTATTATTATAAATTAAAACACAAAAGGTTTTATTTTTTACTTGTTTGTAGGATTGTTTTACATTAAAAACGAACAAGAATCGTTCGGACATAGGTTCTCGGACCGCACTTGGGTGAACGTCTCTCCATATGGCGCTTTTGACATTGACTTTCGTTGTACTTTTATAATATTACAGTTATTACATACCGAGGCAGCTGAGGAGGTAAATTCTACACTGACATTTAACACAGCTTACATTCAGTGCATCAGTGGCGTTCACATAAGATAGTGCAAGAGGTAAGGTGTATTGCAAAAGTTTGCATAATGCAAATTAAGGCGACCGTTCACATAGAGGTGTAATGCAGAATTAAGAATTAGTGTAGGGTGAAACTGTACGTATGTCAAACTTTGACACCACCACGACAATGCATCAATACTTTCTACATTTTGAATGTGTATGTCGTGATTACTGCAGAAACTGCTAATAAACGTATCATGTAACGTTTCTATGTAATTCCATGCATTACAAAAGAAAAGCAGATAAGTTTTGGTGACTCTGTGACAAAGTAAATTATTGGCGTCAATTGTCAAATTAGTGCGAGGTATTGCACTAATTTTGCACTACCCATGTGAACCCAGACTTATGGTCCTCAGTGTTTAGAGCCGTTCATCTTGGAAGCTATTGAACAGTATCTTATTTGGAAGAACGAACGTGATGGTGCTCTGTCATTTCCGAAACGCTACAGTAAAAAGTAAACACATCCACAACCTACTGCGCACGCATAAGTTGTAGTAATGGAGTTTACTTTTGATTTTTCCAGAGTTATAAAAGATATAAGCAAAAAGCATCAATACCAAACTTCAGTTGGACCTTGTTATGCAACAAGGAACCAACCCACAACAGAAACATTGTTGGATGGATCTCTCTTGTATAACTGGGTCCAGCTTTTCAATATTGGCCACTACCACTACCACTGCTTAATCTGTTATAATACACGAGATCCTCATGGTACCCCTGAATTCGGAACAGCCTGTACACTGTAGAAAATGAATCGAAACCAGGCTTGTTCTAATAAGATTGGAATATTTGCGATATTCACATATGTTTTTTGTGTTTGTGCGTGAAGTACATAAAATGGCTTCTTATACAGTTGGTTAAGAGTTAACCTATTGTGATTATAAGTACAACGAGACTCCTTCGATGTTTTATAATAAAGAACTGGATCGAATAGCTAAAAGTATCGGTTTTCAAGATGGTTTCCGTATATTTGTGGCAAATCTCTCTTGTAATTTTTTTTATCAGTTGGTGAATACAGTTAGAACAGTGGTGAAGGACAAAACACGTTCCTTAGCTATTATGGCAAACGTTGCGATTAATTAACTTTCTCATATTTTATTTTTTACCTTAATCTACGTTAACTCATTATATATTTTAATACGCGTGATATTTTCCCCATAAACGGTCTAAGGGGAAAGTCAAACAAAATTATGAGGCTGAAAAGTACCATAAATAGTCTATTATATTCAAATAATGTGTATAAAACTATGCTGAACACCTACTTGCCGTATCTAGCGTAATACTTATCTCGGCAGGCCCGAAGTGCTTTGTTTTGTAAATCCAAATGGTGGAAAATAATCTGAAGGTGACAAATTTAGTGGAGGTGCGGGTCACTTAATTGTCCTTCTATTTCTATTCCAGTTCCCATGAAATAGCATGTCTAAACACTGAATAACTTTACGGGAATTGTAAGGAAGAGCACCATGATCTTGCCACTAGATTACACACCTTTGGGCCAAATTAACGTTTTCAGAAAAGACAGGTAATGATTTAAACAAAAAATCCATATACTTTTCTTCTGTAGTAGTACTTTGATATAAAAAAAAAATCCAATTAAACGATTTTTAAATAAACCTCGCCGAACATTGGCGTCCCATACGATCCACAAATGTGTTTGCAATGACTAGTGAGGATTCTCAACAGACCAGTAAGTTTATATGGAAGACATGAACTGTCAACAATTCCATTAATTTCCAGTAATTCGATAGTTGCAGCTATTAGTAATAGCACAAAGCAACTTCCAATGATTTTTATGTAATATAAAAGAGGTAGACTCAAAGTTTTGTAAGTTCAATCGGTCTCTAAGCGTAATGCTTTAAATGTCCACGCAGAAAAATGTTTAAGGTAATAAATGTGGTGGAGGTGCGGGTCACTTAACTGACTCTTTATTTCTAATCTAGTTCCAGTAAAATGACATGTCAATAAATACCGAATAACTATACGCGAATTGTGAGAAGGAACAAAGTTGTGTTGCCACTACCTTGTATCCCTTTTAACCAAATGGGCGTCTTCAAGAAAAAGAAAAACAAGTGGGAATTTTTTAATGAATACCACATACCTTCTTTCTGTGGAGGTATCTTGATACAAAAAGTGTTCAATTAAAATGCCACTAAATAAACTTCAAACATGGGCGTTGCATATGGTCCATAAATGTGTTTGTAGTACCCAGTGAAGATTCTTTGTAGGCCAGGTACTCGTCAGTCTACATAATTTTATTAAGAGTGTCTTGATCATCATGAAGTTACGGTAAAGTATGTTTAATAAAAATAGCCTGCTATCAGGATCGTCGATTAATTTCACATACGCTTTGATAGCACGTTTCATTGCCATTCCCGATTACAAATTGTAAAAACGGCAAGGGACTGGGAGGTTATTCATAAGTCGCTGTTTCCCTGGGTTTTATTGCAATAATAAATGCATAATAAATCCAAATTATAATTTTGAAATACAATGTTATATAATTATTTAGTTAGAAGAACTGAAAAGCAAAATATACAATAGCTAAATGGATTACTGTATCAATTGTGCCATCCATGTAATTTATACTTGGAAATTCAATATTGGAAAAGTGGAATGAATTGATTGGAATTACTAAACAACTCTCACTAATATCGTGCCCAAAGCGTAAAGTTATAAAACTGCGCTATACTCATAATACTAACCGCCAATTTAATCAATATATGATCGTTCATTATTTATCGAGCAATTTGTAACGAAGATTTTGTACCCGTAACCGTATCATTTAATGCGATATCTTTATTGTAATGCCTCACATTTGGCTTCCTTTTTAAATCACTCGTCTGTGCATACCAATTATATAAGGTATTGATTCTATTTAATGACGGTCATTCCGCTAAAATACCGTACTGGATGGAGTCTTTTCACGGAACTTCAATATCTCCGTCGCAATTAAAGGAACATTTGAAGTTTTTGCAAACTTATGTAAGGAATTCGCAGTATCTAGGTCACGCTAACCCGGTATTTCGTAATTACCATATCGTTCTTAGTTGACATACAACCGTAGAGCTGCGCACTAGTTCGATCTTAAAAATGCTTCTTGAATTTCCGAGCCTTACTACTACTACGTATTTTTTCATTTAGCTCTACGATCCGAGTTTTATACGTTTGTCTCCGAGCTTTTATTATTGAAAAGGAATTTTAATTATTCCCTTAACGATATGAGCATTTTTGTTTTTAACGATTCCTTCTGAACGACAGAAAAATGTCGCTTGTCTTGTCTTGTCATCTTCCTTTTCCAATTCTAATCTACTAAAGACACGAACTCTGTCAACAATTCCATTTATTTCTAGTAATTCGATAGCTACAGCTGTTATTAATAACACAAGGCTACTTCCAATAACTTCTGTATAATATAAATTGATTGATTCAATCATGTACTCAAAAGTAATTGTTTTATATCAATTACAGCAATTGTGTGTCATTATCTAATAATTTCTTCCTATGATGTTGTAACAAATCAACACCTACTGGTGTCATTTCACAAAGATCAAGGGAAACTAATGGATAGACGTAATACTATGTGGTAATATGCGTCATTCAATAAATCACTTATTTGCCTTGTACGTGGCATGCAGTATTAAATATCAAGTTAATCACGACATTTAATTTGTAGCTATTTATGGATTTCAATGGGATTTCTAAAAATAGTAAATTTCCTTATTGCTCGAGAGGGATATTGCGAAATAAATTGCGTTATAGTGCCGATCTCCTTCTATCTGTCTATTGTCAGTAACCCTCTCTCAAATAAGCTTCGACGGCGACCGTGGCCTCAAAATATTGAACGACATAAATCTAATAGACTTTATTAGTTTTGCCGACATTGAGGTGTGCGGAATAAAAGGACAAAATAGGGTAGATTCTTTAGTCACTCTTTCCTACATTTTTTTAAGGAAAAATATAGTAAGAAATTGAATTAACTTAGGTGTTTCGGGAAAACACTCACAAAGCAAGTATAAAAGTTTGGGAAGTTTTTGTACTCACACATTGTTCCTTCGCTTACCATCTTTTAATAAAACAACATATTCAAATTCAGAGCTACCAAAGAAAAAACGCTAGTCTTAAATTACCTGTTTTACTTGTTTGTAGATGTGTTTTACATTAAAAACGAACAAGAATCGTTCGGACATAGGTTCTCGGACCGCACTTGGGTGAACGTCTCTCAATATGGCACTATTGACATTGACTTTCGTTGTACTTTTATAATATTACTGTAACTACATACCGAGGCAGCTGACGAAGTAAATTCTACACTAAGTTTTAACACAGCTTACAGTCAGCGCATCAGTATTTAAGTGGCGTTCACATAGGATAGTGCGAAAGTAGTGCAAGAAGTAAGGTGTATTGCAAAAGTTTGCATAATGCAAATTAAGACGACCGTTCATATAGTGGTGTAGTACAGAATTAAGAATTAGTCTAGGGCGAAACTGTACGTATGTCAAACATTGACACCACCACGACAATGCATCAATACCTTGTACATTCGTCAATTGTCAAATTAGTGCGAGGTATTGCACACAGGCGATGTCTATATTATTAGTTTGTCCTGTCAGTCCTAGTTATTTAGTATTTAGTAAGAAAAATGGTACATTGGTCGGTTAAAAATATGAACTCGATGCCTGTGTTTACTCTATGTAATATACAGAACACAACTAACAACTGTTAGATAGCTAATATTTGATATTTATATGTAGAAGTATAGATTATCGAAATTTAATAGTGCCACGATATGTCAACCACATCACCATCAAGAATATTTTGAGGACAGTGGTTTGATAAATCAATAATTCCTGCAAATATCTTCTCTAATTTCGCTATTACTGTGCTGCAGATATTGCTACATAGCATTAGCATCAACATACTGTAATGTTGTAAAATTGATTTTTTTTTTATTAAAAAATAATTTTCAGCAGTTTAAATTAAAAAATAATTTCATTTACGTCACATAAATTGATGGAATAATAAAAACTAACCTAAAAATTTGACGTTTACTCGGCCTCTCTGTACTAGCACGTCACGTAACGAAACCCCGCGTCCTTTCAAATGACAGAACTTGAATTTGTCTTGGTGTTAAAACAAAAATTTTAACATTACAATACTAGGAATTACTTTCTAAATAAACCACTTAGCATACGTCTTTTCTCAAAGGCGACTCAAGCTAAAAAGCACCGATTGTCTTGACGTCTGTTCGTTCCTTTGTTACTAATAGCCTTTGTTAATTTTTAATCTCGCCCAACTATAATACACATTTCGTACAGACAATATTTTAGATTATCACAATTTAATTTACAATTGACTAAATTTCTTTTCATTAACAATACCACATTATAGCCTGTAATATGCTATTAGAGTTCATGATCTAGCGTCTAACGAACTGACATTAGTGAGTAACGGTAACCGCTGAATGTGGACATTTCCTACTAAACTTGATGACTTATTACGAAGTGATATTTAATTTGGGAGTTTACGATAAAGACGAAATAAAATATATTTTCTACGTATTTATAGGAATAAATTACATCAAAAGCGAACATTTGGAACCTGAAGAAAATACAGCGAAGAGGAATTATTTAGTCGTAATAAGACCCTAGCGACAGACAGAGAGAGGATCTTCGCGGCTATAAAAGCCGCTGAAGAATTGAAAATGGGTTAGAAAAAAGGATCACTCTGACAAAGCTTGCCGGACCGCAATCGGCTGAACGTCATTCCCCATGACGCTGATAAAAACGGTAGTAGAATAGCTATGAGAGTACAGGGCAAAAATCCCATAAGATTTAACATAGGGGTCCAAATTAATTTTATCCCCACCACTCCTACCTCGGGTATACCACGTGACCTGTGGTTTAAGGTCGTTTGCGTTCGGACCGCGGCCACCACCGAAACAGGCTCAATGATCTCCGGAACAGGGTGTGCAGTTCCGGGAGCTGCGTACCCTGTTCCGGGAACTGCATAGCCCGTTCCGGGTGTTGCACACCCTGTTCCTGGAGCTACATACCCTGTGATCTTTAAAATTGGGAGCTTTTATTAAGTAAATACAGGTGGTGCACTGGTTTTATGCTAACTATCTAAAAGGACAAATATTATCTATTATTTAAATGTCATAAAAAATGTTTGAATCTTTATTTACTTAAATCATGACATAACCGAATTGAAATTAGATTTAGATACAGGTGCGCTATTACATATAATTGAGATTAATTCTGCTTGAAAACGTTTTGTAATGTGGCAGATCTTTACTATAACAGTAATTAACTCAATTCCGTACAAAACCTGTAGTCCCTTTTTAAAAATTTGGTCTCAGAGATAATACTTAAGTTATTCAGACGCGTTGAGAAAAAGCACCTGTATATGGGCTTATAATGGAAATAAAGACGCGTTGCGTTTAATACCTAAGTGTTTGTTTATACAGAGCGAACTGTTCTGTTTTACGTGGGAACTGCTTATGTCAACAGAAAGAAATACTGGCGCACAACAGGCAATTGCTTATGTATGCTCGTGACAAGAAACTAAATATCGGGTCTTATCTTAGCACCTATGAGCGAAACAATTCGCATTTTATCATGATCTTCGCCCACGGAGCATGCTGAGAAGGTTTACGTTACGAGTCTGGATTAGTGTACACCCTCTTTCTTATTGTATTCCGCACATTAAGGCTACAGTCTATTTTGCGTGTCTGCACTGCGGTTGTACAACTTCTCGCGTACATGTATATATGTATGTAACTCTAGCTGAAATACAAACGGTGTGTTTCTAAAATTATATCGGAGTAAATATTGGAACAAATCACGTATACAGACCGTGTTTTAATTATAACAGTATTGATCATATCAACAGGTAGTGAATAATGGAATGTAGAACCAGTCGGTATATTAGACATTTGTAGGAGTACTATGTGCAAGTCGGTATATTAGACATTTGTAGGAGTATTATGTGCAAGTGTGGGATTGTTACTGAACTATATTTTGTCAACAATACAATTGTTACATTTAATTACTTCAAACTTATTTTTGCAATTAATATAAACCATGAATTCTCTCTAACGCTCACGATGAGTTCTTGTTCTTTAAAAGAGGTAAGTTACAACAGTTTTTCACTCATAACAAACAAATTTGTAAAGTAATGGTATAAGTTTCATAAAAGCTGTGTTAATTGTTTTCTTAATATGACGAACCCGATTATAAAGATTTCTTGTTAAAGGATTTTGTTTTTGTATAAAATTCCTCCAACGAACTTCCAACGTTTTCTGTAATAATGCTGTTTCGGACACGCAGATTATATGCTTATGTGTTATGTGTGTCATCAATTTAATGATTAGTTATGTTATTAATGATAGCAAGGGCTATGGGGTAGTTAGCTATGGCAAACACTCAAGTATCGGCATATTCCGCATAACACAAAATCTTTGATTAATTCGGAACAATTATTTTCGAATTTGTCAACCGTACGGCCAAATACGAGGTGTGGCAATTAAATAACCGGACTGGTGCTACAAAACATATTGTATTGATCACCAATTACATTACAAAGTTTATCCCCTTCAATGTACTCTCCTTGCCGATCCCTACAACGCTCCATACGAATTTTCCACTGTCGAAAACAGTACTGATGCCGGATTTCGCAAAGAACGTCTTCACAGACAAGGCGGAATAGGCTGGCGCATTGTCTTGGTGGAGCATCCAGAATTTGCTCTTCCACAAATCGGGTCTTCGTCTTCTCACTCGTTCACGAAGTGTAGTTATAACCTCGTGTTTTGCAAGAAACTTGGAGTTAACTCGTTGCTCAATCTGAACACTCTGCATTTTTCCGACGCAACGCTAGCGTAAGGACTTGAACGCCCATAGAGCTCAGGGTGAGGAAGGTGAGGGAGGAAGCATCTACAAGCACAGATATGTTCAAACCTGCCGTGGCGTGCTTGCTGTTTGCCGATAGTAGCATCAGTCCGGTTATTTAATTGCCACACCTCGTATGATGGTTAACTTTAACCCAATTAAATGATCCAAAACCGTGTGATGCGATATATCAAAACACTTACGTTTTAAGTAGATTTGCAGATACAACTTTTATATCTTATGAGAGTACATGGTAAAATCAATGAGCTAAATTAACCCTTTAGCTCCTAGCTTTGAAATAAAAATATGCCTACTAAAAACCACCGGTAATGACACCTACTAAAATGATATAATGATGATACAACTGTGCGTAGTTACACTACCGGCCATAATTATTTGCCCATATAGATTTTTGCTTAGATTTTAGAAAATTATTTATTTATTGTTATTTAGGGGGTATAATTATTTACCTACAAGTAAAAAAAAAAAGATATCACATTAAATAATTCACACTGCATCTGAAATAACGACTGAAATAAGTATTGAGCATGTAAAACGAGTTAGTTTAACCACCGTGAAAAGGAGGTTAATAAAGAGTAGTTTATTTTGCCAAATAGCGTTGCAAAAATCTCCTACAAAAATGTTTTGTAGACCGATGTGTCCAAATTTGAACTTTTCGGTTCCAAGAGAAGAATGTTTGTTCGAACGAGCAGCAGCATTATATGTAGTACGTACAGTTAAGCATGGGGACGGATCGGTAATGGTTTGGCGTTGTTTTGGCCCCTCATCCCTAGGAGAAAATAGATGGAATTTTAAGAAAAGAGTATTACCGGGAAATTTTGGAAATAAATACTATACCATGGAATGAGAATAATCGGTGACTATTTTATATTTCAACATGATAATGATCCGAGACCCGCTCTAAATTGTATCGCGAATATTTAGAATCGGTGGAACGCGAAAACAATATAAAAATAATGAAATGGTCTCCTAAAAGCTCAGATGCTAATCCCATAGAGCTTTTGTGGGAGGAACTCGATAGGCAGGTGAAAATAAATCCTTCAACTTCCAAGGAATCGTTGTGGAAACAACTACGAGAAGCCTGGCTTAAAATAGAACCCGTTATTCTGACGAAATCGATAGAGAAAATGCCGCAAGTGTGTGTCGCAATCATTAATAGTCGAGGTGGACATTACGACAAAACAGAATTTCAGTTGAATAAAGGCAATCAATTTATTTGTTTTAAGAGTATTTTATTAAACGCAAAACTGCAATTTCTATTTCAGTTAACACTTCCTTTATTTATTCGTATTTCTTTGCGCTGTCAAATAATTATAACCGATAGTGTATATAGTATTAATTTTAACTTTGACACAATCTGCCGATCGCCTAATTTTTTAATACAGAATTTTGTGAGATCTGGACCCCTTTTTCATTGCTACCTTTCATTCTCCTTTTAATTTCCGAACTGCTCGCGTAAGCTATGGAAACAATTGATAGATGTAAACCACAGATATTGACAGATGAAAATAACCTTAGTTTCCAATCATCGGAATAAACATTTCACACTAAAATAATTATGATTATAATTTCGAAATTAAAAGAACAATTTTAATAAATACCTTGAATTTTGTTACCAAAAGCGATGTGCGTTGATCAGTTGTTTCTAAAGCTCACTACGCGAACAGTTACGAAATTAAAATGAAAAAATGACCGAAATCTATTTATTTGTAAAAATAACTATGTCATTGATTATTGTTACTAGGCATTCTTTTCATGTGAACTATGTCATGTGTTATACTGTTGGAATCGAAAGGTATCCCTATTTTATACAGTCACGGCTGACTATGGTTTCTATCAAAAAAATACAAATTTTTTGTCATACCTCAAAAATTATAGCTTAAATAAAAAAATCCGTTGGACTGTCGTTTCTGCACATAATTGCCTGCAACTTTCTCCTTTCCAGTTTTTTCTAAAGTCAATAATAACAGAGCTATGGGCATGGGACGAAATAACGAATAAACAGTTTTTTCGAGATATCTAGTTAGCCGTGCATTTTTTCAAAAAACAAAGGGTCTCTCTATTTCCGCTAGTTTCCGAGATCCTTATACTGAACACCGGAGAAAACTCATCCTGTATATTCATATGAGAAACGTGGATTGACTTTTCTTACTCAATACATTCGTTATGGTTGAACCAGTTTAGTTTAGCTGTTCAGCATTTAATAACTTAGAGGTTAGTGAACATTTCTACTTAATGTAGTCGATTGTGCAAACGATGTGAACCATTTCAAAATTAAGAGCGCATTTAGTTATTTAATGTGTATGTAATTTGGTTTCAAGTAATTATTTTTTGTGAAAAAAGGTTTGCTGTAGAAGCAGTAAAATACGGAAAACTCAAATAGCGTTAGTAAATTAAATACAAGCACTTCGCAGACTCTATATGCAATAGTATTAAATTTACAAGAAAGACTAAAAAGGCAACAGGTAGAAATTGCAATTTCGTCGTAATCACCTTGGAAATTTTATGCCGAACAAAAAGGAGAAAATCCGCGTGGTTCACAAAGTACTCCCGGCCGCCTTTAATCACGCGACGATCGAGGCGGATTTCATTTTTTAATCCGGAGTCGAGAACATATTGCGTGTGTCTCGGAGAGTCGAATCCATATTTCATAATACGATACCAACCTTGATTAGAGCAGACGAGCACGAGAAAAAATGCCAATATCAGTGTGACTGACAGACACGGGCTGGCGGGGGATACCATGGTAACTTGGGGTTGGGGTTACACACTCCGGGGGCTCAACACTAGGGGGCACTGAGAAGCATCACAACAACACGCACCACTTCACGATCTGTCACATTTCGTCCCTCCACAAGTTAGTTATTGGTACCAGTTCTCACTAGAATAGCTCTGCGTCGCTGATCTGCAACAAATAACGATAACATCGTCACACATTGTGATTTAGTAATCTCGGGCACGTATATTTATGTTTACGAAGAAGCAACGCTTCGGCACGATACCTTTCTCATAAATATTACTGTCAATAATACTGAAACTACCTGTAACAGCGTGTTATATAAGTATCCTTGTTACTACCTTCATTGTATAGCATGCTTAATAATAGCTTAGTTGTTTAGTAGTAAATCATTCATATGACTACCAAAAGGCATCAAAGTGAAACAATCTTTATTTCGAATTTAATAATTAGTGGTCATATGAAAATTAAAAATTGGTTATTATTTGATATATTATTGGTTATTATTGGATATACGGAGTGTTTTTTATTTAGAAAATTACCTAGAATTGTTGGAATATCCTCAAAATTTGATACGCGTCAATTTAATTTAAAATACTAAGCTTTTTTGAATGGCAACTCTCAAAATTTATAACCGCTAAAATTAGTAGAAGTTTTAATTACTCCATTGGATTCTATATTATGTACAGAAAAGTAATACATTTACATAATTTTTAAGTTTTTAATGCAATGCACTTTTTTCGAAGAACATTCGCTAAAGAACTTTATCTATGTGAAAAAAGCATGCTGTGTTATATTCCACAAAAGGCTGATCAATTAATAACAAAAATTAATACTACTATAGCTCATGGTATTGGTAGAATCATTCTCGGCAAAAAGCAAAGCGAAAAAAGGGAAAACGCCAGCCCACGGACACGTTTTTGCCTACCCGACGCCATCAGCGTGGCTTCGAACACGATCCCTTCCTCGCCCGTTATTTTTCACCTCTCGGGTTTGTCATTACTTTGTTTGTGGAGATTAATGACAACAACGGCGAGGAAGGGACCGTATTCGGAGCCACGCTGATAACGCCGGGTAAGCAAAAACATGTCTATGGGCTAACGCTTTCCCTTTTCTCGCTGTGTTTTTTGCCGGGAATGATTCTACCAGTATCATGAGCTATATTAAAATTAACTTTTGGTTATTGTTACTACATTTTTTCATGTGTATTTTTAATACATCACAGTAAGGCTGAGAAATCGTTTATACGTGTAGACACGGCAGCGCTTCCACTGCTTTCCGGATTCCTGTCGCTGTTCTCTAGACGGCATCGCTATATCTCTTGGCGCTGGGTGGCGCCAAGAAGTATATTTTGGTGCTGTTTGTGAAGAGTAATGACATAAACCCGAGAGGTGAAAAACAACGACGAGGAAGGGATCGTGTTCGGAGCCACGCTAATGACACCGGGTAGGCAGAAACATGTCCGTGAGCTAGCGCTTTCCCTTTTCTCGCTTTATTTTTTGCCGGGAATGATTCCACCAATACCATGAGCTATATTAGCATTAATTTTTGGTTATTGTTATTAGGAATTTGTTCACGTGTATGATCAATTAATAGTTTATGGGTTTGTGTTAGATATATACAATAATTTCCAAAACTACATACTTTAAGCTGTGTTTTAAAATATATTTTACTTCCCATCAAGTTTTTAATAATCTAGGTACTTTAACCGAGTCGGTATAGCTAATGGTTATTCGACAGATTTGGAGTATGGTTTGCAACGTTAATGCTTGACATTATTACAGCTTAATGCCAGATGTGAGATTACGCTTGCTTACGTTAGCTAACAAAAGTACTTCAAACATATTTTGCACAAAGTAGATAATATTTAGCAACAATATGAACTGATAAACATTAAACTAATTGCAAGTAACAAAAGATTAAATTAATATAAAACGTCACTACTTGCATCAACAGTGTAAAATGCTTTTTCTAATGAATTAAAATTTCTAGTACTCGCGGTGTTCTTAATATGTTTTGAATAGCTGTTATATAATTTACTTCCCATGTAATAAGGTGATTTCTTAAATGTGTCGATTTATGTAAGGGGAAGCAAGGTCAATCGCCAAATCGGGTATTATATTCATGAAAATAATTGACTAAGTTGAAGTTGGTTTTATTACGTTTAACATGTAGAAGAACCTCGAGAATGTAGATACTTTTGTTACATCATTCAAAATTGGTGCATATAGGATACTTCAAGACATAAATTGATCAACTAAAAATTATCACACAGATCGACGAGCTTACCACTTTCTAACTCTGTAAACTAATTAGACTTTTTATGTGAAGCTAGTTTAAGCTACTTAATTAGGAAGATAGATATATTGGCATCAAATCAACCTGTTTTCAAGTTTGAAGCATTAAGTTGAATTTTTTCCGTAGTAATTTTGAAAACAAGATGAATGTAGTGACCACAGAAAATAAATTATTTTAATTGCAACGGATATGGAATTTCATCAACGATATCTCATCAAATGCATTTGCAAATCTAGGATTAGTGGAATAGCTACTGCAAATATTATATATATATTAAAGATTTTGACAGCACGAATAAGGACTTTCTTTTAAGCTTTCATTACCTTAAGTAAAAAGTTTTATTTCTCATTTGATACGTTTAATATTTTTAAACGCTGGCAGATGCAACAACTGAATTTTTCACAAAACGATAAGTAATTTCTGTCCAAGTGAAAAATAAGCTATCCCGGCTATTCGAGCTTACATTACGATGACATTCTATACTTCTCCGCCATTTGTTTTCTTTCTTAATGAACCCAAAATATGAATAGCATTGATAAGATCAGACAATAATGCAACAGTAATAGTTACTGCTGCGCATCGTGTCGAAAAGTTTCGGTTCGCTAATCGCAATCTAGTATCCATGTTACTATTACTACCGACTAAATTAGTGAATCATTCCATCGATTGAAACTGAAATTACAGAAAAAAAACAGTAGATTTTTTCTGGTTTTAGCAAAAATACAATTTCTTCAAAGAGTTATCTTGTAGATTTTTACATATTTCCAAATGGGCAAGATACAACTGGTAATCCAATGTTTCTTATAAAAATCAACAATGTTTGCGATGTTCGATGTTCATGTTAAATATTAGAAATAACGTAATTTGTTTGAGTATCGGATTGATTTATTTGCGAAACGGAAGATTTTACCTTTCAAACTCTTATTATTAGGAACCACCAAACGAAGTTAATAACAGAACCGGCGATCCCTATAGCAAAGAAGGGCACATAGCAAACGCTATTTGAAAGCAATTGTATACATAATTTCTATGGATATGTAACGGACTTTGTTCTTACATTCCCGAGATTTCTTTTCTGAACTGGCTCTATTCAGAAAGACTTACGAGATTGGTGCCATAAATTCTCGGCCTACACTATGTATATTATGGCTCGAAGAGTAGTAGCTTTTAGTAGCCAGTCAGACATGATTAGTGCATGAAAATGTCTCAGGTAACGAAAATTAGTACCGCGTGGTCATTAAATTTCTGACAAAAGCAGGGCATACGCTTGATCTGATTAAACAACGTTTAGACGGAATTTATAATGATTCTTCTCCTTTATATTCTACTGGAAAAAGTGGACAAAATGTTTCCGCTTGGAGCAAGAATCCCTTGAAGACGATGAGCGCCGCAGCCGGCCAATTGAACTGATAACGCCTTAAAACATTTCAATTATTGAAGAAATGGTATTACCAGATCTCCGTTTGAGGCTGAAGAAATTAGCAGTGATGTCTAACATTTCTGAAACAATTATTCGCCGAATTCTCCATAACCATTTGGGGATGAACAAGATTAGTGCAAGATGGGTACCGTATCTTCTTTTTGCGCGCGCTCGTTTTTAAACATGTGTGGAGACGACCCGAAACCGATTTTGGAGTCTACTGTCACAGGAGATGAAACGATGGTTCTGTATTATGATCCTCTATCCAAAAAGGAATCATTTTAAGGACGATAGTGAGTTGCAAGTAGCTGTAGTACAACATTTTGAGGGAAAAACTTTAGATTATTTTTACAAGGGTATAGAATTATTAATTGATCGTTGTAATAAATGTAAGGTTAGGGGAGATTATATTGAAAAATAAAAGTTGTTATATTTTACCAAGTTTATTTTTTCTATATCAGGCCGAGAATTTATGACGCCTACCACGTATGGCCAGTTCATCATTCAAGTTAAAACGACAGATAGAATGTGACACTCTTTCTACTTTCTACTCTACTGCAATTGTCACATCCTACCTGTCGTTTTAATTTAACTCAAGATGAAATTTTATTTCGCGTCGGTGCAAGTAGCCATTATTCATTAGTTAATTGAAAATTGGTATTGGAAAAAATTGTAAATACAAAGTCAGACGATTATTAAGGAAATGAAGGCCGCTTAAAGGCAGATATTAATTTGATAAGATTATCTGCCCACGTATGTTAACTTACAAAAAAGTAGAAGCTAGATACAAACTAATAAATCTTAAGAAGCAAACAACCCAGCTCGTGTGATAGGACTTTTTTTTTAATGCTGCTTCAAACGCTGGAGGAAATGCCAGATAATTTGTCAAATAGAAAACCCATTCAACTGATTCTCCACATCAAATGAGAAGTTAAAAACGGGCTAAGCCATGGCTGATTTCGTAAAGAATTGAATGGATTTGCTATTTCGATACAAATAGGCCAAACTAGGTATGTGTTGATACTACAGCGACAGCATTCAGAAAACCGTGGGAAAAGTTTTTATGAAACAGGCGTATTCAATCAATTGCAAGCGATGCGCCAAAAAACATTTAAAAAACGAATGTATTTTGTAAAATAAAATAATAATGAGACTGACAAACACGGTTCTGAAATCCTTTATAATTAGTTTTTAGAGGAAACCTTTTTTCAAAAAGAGAATATGAAACAAAAATAGTTGCAAAGTTAAATTATAATGATTGGTTTGAGAAATGAATTTCATATATTTTACATTATCTTTAACATCGGGAAGTATTCACTGGAAAATATATAAAAAGCAAACACATACAGTTCGTAATTTATTTAAGCTTACTTAGTACTATACTCAGTTAGTTGACTTTCGTGAGTAATAAAGTAGCAAAGCGCGTACTTTATGGAAAATATAGTGCATATACATGTATGTATATTAGTAGATATAATCGAGATAAATAAGAAAAACTATTCCTATCAGTAAATGAGTAAATATTTAAACATTTCTACTATTTCTTTGATCTATTTTAAGATACACGCGTATACTTACATACCTAAGTAGATATTCCCATTAACATACTAACATATAACCAACAAGGCGACACTTGTATAGCAGAGATGGCATACGATATAAGCTATGGGTCATTGTTGTCAAAACGATAGGATATTTTCAGAAATTCTCCATTGTTTTCTTATTGGAGAGCGCCTTCTTATTGGGCAATATCAACTGTAAATTATAGAGCGTAGTAGATGTAATTATCCATTTGAATGTTTTCAAAACGCACGATAAAAAGTGATGGCCATTTGTATACAAATAACATAACGGTAAAAATACGAGATATTAGTATTAAAATAGCTTAAAATAAAACCTGCTCTTGAAAAAGGAAATTACATCCATTCCTTCAAAAGAATTCATGTTTAAATGTTGTACGAAACATTCTAACTGCAAACCGCTTTTGTTGCCTTAAAATTCGGTACACAATATTCAATTGAACATATTACGTACTCGAACACTTTTTAATCCTGAATTAAGTTAATCTCCAATTAAAATTTAATTCGTCATTAAATTAATTGCTGCTAACATATACATTTTGAACTCATTATTATATGTAATTGATGGCCAGTCTCACCGCCATATCTTAAATTATAAGTAATTCTTAAAGCACTAAGTATCACTTAAACAAGTAAATTTTACTAATGGCGCATATTTGAGGCACACGCAGAAAATAGATTTTCGTGCAAAAATCAGTCTTTAATCAAGAAAATATTTTTTATTTCAAGACTATAAAAATCATATAAAAAAATTATTTTCTTGAAATTCTATTTGGATTAAATAAATATTGTTTTAGGGTTAGAAAATCAAGAAAATCCAACACAGAAAAATGTTCCTTCCATGTAAATCATTTAGTTTTAAATTAAGAAAATATTCATATTAAAGGTAGGAATGAAAAAATTGTCCAGATCTTACAAAGATTTATTGGGAAATTAGGCAACCAGTTTTGTGTTCAAAAAATACATCATCTGCAAGGATATTCAATAAAAGAAAAATTACAATAATTGAAAAAAACCTAAGTTAATAATTAAAATTAGAAGTAAGTGAATGAGCTAATGTTTTTTTTTATAGGTTACAGTATAATTAAATTACTTCTTTAATAATGTAATTAAATAGGAATTATTTTAATGTAGTTTGATAATTAATGAGTTAATATTCAAGTTTTTATATAGCTAAAAAGACTATAGTTAAATAAGTACACGTGGTAAATAGTAATAAAAAAAGAAAAAACCTTAACCGGTATCTTTTGAAAATGTTTATGAAACGTTGTACGTTAACGGTTATATCATTGTACGGGTAAGTATGGTATCCGTATTCTGGTTTTGTGGCTACTATCTAGGACGGCATGACTGTAACTACTGGCACTAGGTGGCGCCAGAAAATATTTCAATTGCTGTTTTTGATTAGTGACATAAACTGAGAAATGTAAGAGTGATGTGGCCAGGACCAAGAAGCTTTAATGCTTTTTTCTTCCCGTATTGTTTTTGCCGGATGCGGTTCCTTCAATACCAGGAGCTATTTATTAGCATTATCTATCTTGGTTATTGTTTATATGCACTTTTTTCATGTATTCTTCTACTTTAAGTCCATTTTTGTTGGACATTATGCTGTAGATAACGTCTACTTTTGCCTTTTTGAAATCACAAGCAATAGGAATAATTTACTGCATTATGTACGGATATGTCCTACTGTTTTAAACAAGGTAAGCGCAATTAACAATGTGCATATAAATAGTATGCATTTCAAGAATTCTAAGCAAAAAAATACTTTATTTTAAGAAAATGAAACTATTGATTTATGGACAATACCTAAACGCTTTTTGGAAATAAAAAATTATTTACTATCCTTAAGAAAATATTGTTTTGTGTTATAACGGCCATTTACTTATACTAAGAATCGCTTTCTTAAAATTTTCTTGAATCAAGTTAACAAATGTCTTAAACAAAGAAATGCAATACTTCTCTTAAGCGGAGAAAGAAAGGCTAAGAAAATATCTCTTTTGATTTCAAACAGTTATTGTATTACGGGTAATTGAAACAATAATTGTGTTGAATTAAGGTGGACAGCTTAATACAAGTAAATGTTTCTCTGCGTGCACACTTATACACAACCATTTTTGTTTTTTCAAAACAGCATGCACCTGGTTAGAAAATCTCTAATTTAAGTTAAAAATTAAGTTATCTGGATGAGATTGGCCATTGGCAAAAGAATTAAAATGACATTAGGGCGATCGGCAGCACAAAAATATGTTAGTGTGTGTTAACCATTAAATTTAGATAATTATGTGTCTATTTTAAACAAGTTATTGTTAAATTTATGCAAGTAACAGCTACTTTCTCGATATTTTAGTATTTCAGACGTGAAAATCGACAGATGTCAAAAGTAACAATTGGTTTTATCACGAATTAATTTAATTGATGATTAAAGCTGTTTAATTATGGTTAGTGACGTCACAACATTAAGTTTATCAGGAATTAATGCAATAATTTGTGATTCAATATTTAATTCTCTTTCTGTCAGCAATTTTTAAATCAACAAATTATAAATCAAGAGAGCGTGCCCAGAAAGTTTATACGGAATTTAAAGCATTCCACAAAGACTAAACTATATAAAAGTTAAGTAAGGCATTTATAAAAAAAACCAAAAATGAACATTTGGTGTTACATTTTACGGCATTATGGGTAAGTTATCTGGTTACTAAATTTCGTTTAATGCCATCCTATTTTATCGCTCAAGGTCAATAAATTGTTATCAATGTCTAAAGTTGTTTAACGTGCTCTGTGTATCTACTGCAAATATGGTCTGCAATAGCCATTGCCAAGATTTAAATTATAGTTTGCATTGTTAAGTGTATTTATTGACAATTGACAGCATCAGGAGTAATTTTAATTGGTAGATACTTAATTCTTAATATTACTTTACAATTTATGAATCACCTTACGTAATGAAATAAATGAAAAAACTATTGGAGCTATTTTTTAGATAGATCTATGATGAGACCGGAATGTAAACCACACATACCTATTTAGAATGGAACAGCAGGGTATTAGTGACTGAAACTTTATTGAGGTAGTATTAATATATTCCTAATAATTTGGAATAGTACAAGCATTTGCTAGCATTTAAAAGTTAAGTCAACATAAAACTAAAATATATACACCATCCTATAAGAGTGAAGTAAAAGAAGATTGGACTTCGTCGTTTTTAGTCGTAAGTCGTCGTACTTTCGCTATTCGCTTGGCGGTATAAGAATGCTAGAAATCAGTAAAGTGTGTAAAAGGTACTGTACAATAAAAGAACAGCATAGTTTCCAGTCGCTTGTGTTTATTTTCGTTAAATTATTGTCTTGTGTTTTCATTAAACCTTTTCAAGCATATTATATCGCCGATAACCACCCCATAATTTTATATCAAGAACTATAATACGCTATTGAGCGATGGTGACCAGGATTATTTTTGTGTATAGAATTCACCTTCTGTTGGCTTCATATGGCGAATAGTGCGTGATCCTGCTCCTAGAGTACTCGGAATTCTTTGGTATAATCAAAAGTCGCAGCATGAGTGACTTTGTTCTAGCAAACTTTCAAGTTTTTGGATGCTGCGTTGACTCTTTACTAAGAAAGTATGTCTATTGTCGTATGTCGTTTCAAAAACAGCAATTAATCAAGATTACACTGTTTATTTTTTATTAATACAATAGAGCGTTGGAAGGAATGGAATGAAAGGAATCGTCAAAAGGTAGAACGTTGACAGTTCCACATGCGTTGCAATGAAACCGTTGCGGATATGTCCAACCTATTTAACTTGTATTTTCGGTGGGCGTTTGAGCCTGCGATGGCGCCACCAATATAAATACATTATCTTCAGATTTGAATACTACCACCTATCGCAATAGCACTGGAATCAGTAATTGATTGTAAGCGATCGGGTTCTGATGGTGTTCATCCCCATTTTGTTAAACTTTTCGCTAGCGCACTAAGCCTTCCATAATATATTTTATTTAATAATAAACCATTTAATGAATGCGTTTTTCCCACTTTATGGAAGGAAACGTTAGTCACGCCGGTATACAAGAGTGGTACGGCGAGTGATATGTGTAAGTAGCGCCTCATCTCCAAGCAGCCTGTATTTGGAAAATTATTTGTACGCATATATTATTAATTCCAAAATTAAGAGCCAGATAAAAATGATGCAATTCCTCAATAACATGGATTTTGTGAAAAACGGTAACAAATCTGTCAGAATATAGTAAATTTTTATGTGCGGCTATCGATTCTTTCGGGCAGGTTTTCAAAAAGCTTTCGATAAAATCGATTACCTTTGGGCCCGACTTAATTTATACTGTTCACTAATAACATTGATACTGTTTTCAATTTTCTGCTTCTGTTTATATGCGAATGATCTTAAGCTGTATTCTAAAATTCGCTGTCTCTCTTTCAAAGATTATTGCCTTGAAAATAAGCTTTTCCCTGGCATACAAAATGTAAATCAGTTAGGTTCACTAGGAAGGAAAACATAATTCATTATAACAATACCATTGATAATAATTCACTTATTGAAGTGTTTCAAATTAATGACTCAGGTATAATTTTTGATACAAAATTATAATTTCAAAATTACACAGATACAATAGCTAATAGTGTCTTCGAAATGTTAGGCTTTGTCATTTACACAACTTCAGAATTGCTAGTAAAGGTTGTGTAATCCATTAATATAAATCGTTGGTACTCGGTAAATTAGAGCATGGTTTCATCGTCTGGAGCAGTGATGGGCAAGACTTGTGTTCATTCGTCTTATGAGAAGGGGTTCGTGTTGCCTACCGGTTTCCCCCAGGGCCGCGAAAACACGAGTCTGTCTGGTCCATTTAAAATTTAGTCATTTCCCCTATCTTGTCCATAATTGGGCTGGAGTCCTCAATACGACATTCATGCCGAAAGAATAGCAAGAGTACAACGAAAGCTTTTTAAAGTGTGAAGATTTTAAATTTCTAAGTATAACTGAGTTCAATTAAACATTTGGCCTACAAGCTCATAACTTACTATCCCCCAAAAAATAGAAGAAACATAAATGATTTGCTTACATTATAAATAAAAAATTGTAAACAACAAGGTTGATTGTTCACCACTTCTTGGAAAGATACATGTTAATGTACCACGCGTAAGCTCTTGGCATCCAGACATGTTTTATTCTAACCAATGAACGGTTTAAATTCTCAATTATACAGAGCCACCCTTCTTTACAATAATGATATCAAGGTTATTGATATATTTCATTTAAGTTTATGGCAAACGATTTATTAGAATAAACTATAGAAATCTTAGCCATACACAGAGCTGTCAGTAATAGTTACCTATAGATCGTCTCAACTTCTGTATGCAGTATGGGATTTAATAGCAACAGTGTATCTCTTTCTACCCTCTATTTCCGGTTGCGATGTTGTCATATTGCACTTATATTTATGTCAACAAATATATATTTAAATATCTATACTGTCAACTGTTGAGAGTCATAATCATCGTAGTTTTATATATTTTCAGATGAATTGTTTGTAATTGTATAAGGCATTCTGTTTAGAACATTTCTATGACTTTCAAACGTATACAGGTAAAAATTGACATTTTCCATAGTTGTTATAAATGTGATAACCTATACATTTTGTTATAGTTTTCACAGCATTGATGGAGCCTGTAGACGGAAAACAGAGTAACAGAGAAAAATGTAGTCATAAGGAAAAACATATGATTGCCAATGTGTTCAATTATTTTAATAAATCTATGAATGTAAGTGCTGCTGCAAGTAAAGTTTTAGATAGCTCAGAGCGTACAATGTATAATATACAACAGAAGCAACAGAAAGATTTATATTATCAAGCTCAAAAAGACAAGAAAAGGAAAGGCATATAAGTCAAATGACCAATTACATACATATAACGAGAACACGCAGGAATGTATTTGACGTAAAGAGCATGGCTTTTTATGCAAAATATGGCACCTACTTTAAATACAATTTGTGCTACTATCAATGGTGATGATGATCTCTTTGACTTCATCATATGGGGCATTAATTTAAATACATAGAACGGAAAAGTATACTCATCGAACGAGATGATATTATTTGTGGAGGCACGAAAGATCAAGGAATTTAAAGAAGGTACAGTTTGCTTCTTGACATTTAACAGTTTTCGTTTGCTTATCTATTACATGTACCTATCCAAATTGTTAATTTACTTGTAATTTTATATTATTTCAGATCGAAGTATAATATTTACAAATGAATCATGGGTGAATATAGGGCACGCAGAAATAAAAAATGTACAGGCACTATTCAAACCAGTCGACAAGCTTTTATACAGGCACTAAGCACTGGTTTGAAATTACCCATTGGTGTTGGGCTTTGTTTTGCATTAGTTCATGCTTGTGTTGATAATGGTTTTACTCTTGCTGCTGAATATACATTTATTTGCAAGAAAAACACTGCTAACGTTTATCATGAGACGGATTCAGAAACATGCAAATATACCGCAGAGCTCAGTAACCATTCTTGATAATTCCTCCTATCGATGAAGAAAATTATAAAAAATTCCAACGACAGCATGGAGTAAAAACTAAATTATTGAATGGTTTCGTGTGAAACAAATACCAACCACTAAACAATGTGCTAAAAAGAGACTTACTGGTTTTGCGTACCACCAGTTAAACGGCAGTATGATAAAAACAGGATTGGCGTGCTTGCAAAAGGAAGAGGAAAGTTCGATTACCATCTTATAATTGCAGCATATGTAATATATACAGAAAAATAATATATATTTTTTTGTAATTATTTAACCATTTAATGAATATTTGCGTCAGTAAACAGTATTAAAATATTTGTAGGTTTATTTCTTTATTTTTGAAAATAAGAAAAAATTAAGTATTCTTACTTTTCACATTACATATTGTTAGTCAAGTAATTTAAACAGTTTTAGCATTTTTTAAAGGAATTTTTGCTATAAGCTCTCTTTTTTTGGTACATAATATCACAAATAGTTTATAAACCCAAATCGATGCATCCAATTTAATAACTATTTGACAACCTAAATATTATACATACAGATTAATTCTCAGTTAATTACAGATGACGTTTGAGTTTTGACGTATCACCTCTTTTTTTATTACCGATTATATATGTAGGTGTGACTATAGGGTTGACTCTCAATCTGTATATGTCTGTATCACTGTGTATATTTTAATATTTTTCACAAATTTTTATGGAGTAGTCTAATCACAAAATTTTAACATATTTTTGTTTTAATTATTGCCCATTCTTCTCCTTTAACTTTTTGATACTAATTTTTAAATTGATTTCATATCAACTTCTAAAACGTCCATAAAGGTTATGTTTTAATTGCATGAAATGTCAAATAATCAACTGTAAATAATAATGGAACATATTATTGGACGATTTGGCAACCATCAATCGAATTCCCATAAGACGTATACTGCATACGGAGGTTGAGATGTTCTGTATTTTGTTGATATGCTATTTACGTAACGATGTATGTCATAGAAAAGTTGAAATTTATGGTAATGTCACTTATGGAAGTTATTTTGGGGACAGTCTTGTTAACTTCCTGAAGAATTGTAAAAAATAAAAAATAAAAAAAAATAAAACAGTATACAGTATTTTTTCGTGATTTTATTAGTCACACCTCCCTATTTAAAAGTGAGACCAATTTCTTTTGCAAAAACAACAATTACAATTTTACTTCAATCATACTTTTTTCGATTAGAATCATTCTTCACGTTAATTCATAATCACAGTATCTAATATTTTCCTCTACACTATTTTGTATACAATCTAAAATAAAATATTCCACGATATCAGTAGTCATTCATTATAATACAGCTGTTTACTGTATCGGAATTACTAAGCTTTAAAGTTACTCAATGTATATTCACTGCAAGAATTTAATCTTTATAGCAAAAGAAAAAAGATTCATTAATGCAGGAGGATATTATTAAACTTCTAAGAAGATACATATTTATTGTATTAATAGATTATTCTGGGTCGTTCTTTTTTGAACTTATCCCGATATCTATATTACATTTCAAACAAGCGCTGGCACCTACAACTGCGCTACACAGATGAAAAGAGTGCAAAAATATCCATTCGCTTCTTAAAAGTAGCAGCAGCGGACCAGACGTATGTTAAATTACTTAATATCCAGCAATAAAGCAAATCACCGGCAGTGAAATGTAAATATTTAGAGACAAGTCCAACAAGTCTGTAGTACATACATTAATTGGTAGACATTCATAATAATTACACACAAATAATTATGCGCGTAATCGTTCGTATTATAATCAAAACACTTTCGTCTACTGGGTTTCATGTTTAGGTTGCGTAATAGCGCAGCGTATATATATATGATGTATGGCTAATTCAAACATACATATGTATGTATTCGCAAGCAAGCATGCATGAAGATGTAAATAAAATAAACAGGCTGAGAAAAATAAATATTTGGAAGTTTATCTGGGATGTCGGTTTCCTAATACTGTTATCTAACGCGCAATCTTTTTCGTGTGCATCGAAAAAGCAGCTGCATTATGCGTGCTAAGGTTATTAGATCATCTACAAAGTTTATATTATTGGCGATAAATTTCTAGGAAAGAATTATGACACCGTTTCTAAAATGTATGCAGTTTATTCCGTGTGTTTACAGAAGATCAAGCTTGACTTAATTTTTGCAACTTCGAGTACCTACTATTACTGCTGATATTACCGATTAAAGTGTATACTTGAGTTTCGACTACGCTGAAATTCTTTGTTTACTTCTTTATTCTTCTATAAAGCCGTGTTTCCTTGAAGTGAAGCTTATTATTTGAGGAGATAGCTAGAAATATGTTAGTGTAAGATACACAGATAATTCAAGGAAAAAAATTCTAGCCCCTGTTATGTTCCACCTAAAAGTTCCTGTTAAAATATCCTACTCTACGGAATGCATACATTTAAAATTAAAATTGTACAAAAACAAGTCTGGTAAATATAGAAAATTCTGCTGGAATCATGAAATAACGGCAAAAGTATATTCATCATATCGCAGACTTCTGTATTCCCCTTTATCCTGTGTGACATTCTGTACATTTACGTATCTGCGTGGAGAATAATTAATAAACAGCCTTATCGAATGACGATAAAAAATATGTCAAAGGAAACATAATTAATGTGTGTGCCCTCGTAACATTTAGATTGATGCGTCTGCACAGATTTTCTTATCGTGTCATGTTACGGCATCCAGAAATAAAATCGTTTGAAATTCAGCCACCATGTTAACATCGGCTGTTTTTCAGGGCAACCAGCTGAAAAAGAAGATGAAAAGTGTAATTAACGGAGGCATTTATCTCCACGAACTAGCTAGCAACCCCTGCAAGATGACATGAGTCACGATTTTGAGAAAAAGTTTGTTTTCGTGCAGCTGTCGATTGGTTAGTATTTATAATCTGTATACGAGAAAAGAGGATGAACTACTCAACTATATTGAAAAATGTAGGTATTTGATAATTTACATTCTTTTATTTTTGAAAGTAGCGTTAGAAAAAAAAGGTCACATTTTTTTCTCTGTTGATAAACAATCTTTTACACTTAAAAGGATTAATGTTCTATCCTCTATTTTCCTAGGAGCTACTTGCTATGATTTACACATTTAACGGTAATGTCGAGACCCTGTTTTCACGTTTCAGTAGGAAAGATGTAGAATAAGCTAACTAATTCTCTCTGACATGGCATAAATTAACACCTTCCTTGTTGTAGGTAATTTCAATGCTAGAAATTTAGACAAATTTAACCGGATCAAGTAAAAGTTTACTTTATTTCCTTTATCATCCACACACAGAGAAATGGTTTCTTGCATCAAGGAAATAGATCTTCTTAAAAATCAGTCTCTATTCAAAAAAATATTTTTATTTCAAGACTATAAAGATGTACAATATAAAAAAATAATTTTCTTGAAATTTTATTTTTTCCTCGCTTTCTTCAAATTTTCTACAAGATTTTCTTGAATCAAGTTAACAAATGTCTTAAACAAAGAAATACAATTATTTCATTACAAATATACACTTCTCTTAAGTAGAGAAAGAAACGCTAAGAAAATATTTCGATTTAAAACAGTAATTGTATTGCGGATAATTCAAGTAGTAATTGTCTTGAATTAAGGGAGACAGCTTTGATACAAGTAAACGTTTCTCTGCGTGCAGGAAAGCGTAAATTTACATACCTATAGATATATGTATTTCAGAAAATTTACATTTACAGCTCTGAAAGAAATAGAGATATCTCATAATTTTAAAGTAATTTCAATACTTTTCTACACCTTTCGTAGTTGAGAAATTTACTTCCTTACAAATTCATACCCAAAACAGAAATTCTTCCTACAATTTGGAAACACGCCAATCTTATGCCGATATTTAAGGATGGGTCTAAGAAAGAGGTTAAAAGTTATAAACGAATTTCTATTTTATTTCACTTCGGCAAAATGTTTGAGTTGTAGTTGAATTTGTTTCATTTCTGTCCTCGTCGATGGAAAAGAGAGTACTGGTGGATGCTGTGTATATATAAGTCATCATAAATCTTTGAATGTTAACCTTGGAAACTTCGGTGTATATATAAGCTTTAGAACTCAGTTTGTAACAATTCATAACTTTGCATCCAAAACGTTTGAGATTACATCCGGAGTTCCTCAGGGTAGTCATTTAGGACCGCTACTTTTTTGTATTTTTGTGAACGATTTTATCGTGATCATTTAATTTTGTTCTTGTTTGTTATAGCCTGTTGATGCTATAGTTACATTTCAAGAAGACTTAAATAAATTTTATAATTACTGCGCAACAAACAGGTTGATCATAAACGTTGAGAAATGTGTCACAGTCACATTTACAGAAAGTATAACCAGTTTGAATTTTTCATACATGCCTAATGATATTACTTTACAAAAAGTGGAATGTATTAAGGATTTAGGTGTTAGACAGTAAACTTCTCTTTCGCCATCATATTGATTTCAATGTAGATTTATGAAACATTTAAATTTAAATTTATTTCCTTATAGAAACTCTGCATCGTACGAGCGGTGCCTGGAATAATGTCTCTTGCTAATAGAAGGTTATTTTTAGATTCCGCTTTTCTTTATAAACTGCTAAATAATAAGATTGATAGCTTTTATCGCATGCATGTATTTGTGACATGTTACAGTATAAGACTGAGTTCTACCTTTTATTTGCACAAATGAAATACTATTGCCCACTCAATTCGTCGTTGAGGCTTTGTGCAAATTGTATAAACAATCTTAGCTCCATCGATGTTTTCCATGTCGGTGTGAAAAATGCCATGATCTTAGTTAAAAATATGCTCCGATAACGTTAATCAATTATTCTGTATATGTAATTACTTAGGATATATTTTTGCGGTTATGCTTGCATATGTAAAATTTTCCATTTTCCAATTATTACTTTTTCTTCAATGGGCAAAATGATTACCAGTATATATGTATATCTATGCACTTAAGAAATATGTATGTATATGTTACACTGTTATTGGTGTTTTAGCCCTGTTGTGCAACTTGCAATGTTTACTCATTTTCTATAGAATTTATCTGTATGGATATTTGGTTTCAATATCAAATACAATTTATATCGGATTATCCTATTATTAATTAGTACACATCCAGATTTAGTTCATATTATGCTAGTGACTTTGTATATTTTGAACTAAAAATAGCAAGTGTAAGGGTCTAGGAACGGTGCTCATAGATTCTTTTCAATAACATAACTTAATTAACGGTAATCTGGAACTTGATGGAGTAGCATCACATATGTATAGGCATTATCATTATTTGTGAAAATCCAAGAAAACTATTAGAAAGAGAAGACAATAGGGACAATGACTATGCAGTAGGTCTCCATAAAAGAAGTACTAATTTGAACTGTATGAACAATTGCTGAATTTATCGCAAACCAATCATAGATTGACGCTTCCGTTGCAATTTATTCGTAATTTAGTATGCATATAGGAAAATAATGTAAACGACGCCTTATTTGTTTGTTTCCATTACGGTTATTTCATTTTTTGTTAGGAGCATAACATGGGGTCATGGAAACTTGACACTGAAGGTTTCGGTCAATGTTTACGACAGTAGTAAATCTTGTAAGAAAAAAATAGTGAAACTAAATTGAAGACATCTGCTTTGGAGGCATGTAGTAATACACAGAACAAAAAAATACTCGAATAATAATAAGGTTTTAGTTTAAAAGATCAAGGAAGTTCATTAAAGAGTGAATAAATTAATAATAAATGTGAGAACTTGGTTTTTTATGTTATTTCATAGTTAGCGATTACTGAAGCTTATCTAGTATGTTTTCTGTTTCTTTGCGAATTAGTAATTATAATTTTGGGAGTTTAGGAGTTACGAAACATTATTTTTAACGCAGTGTAAGGACACATATTTCTAATATTGCAACAAGCAGCATATAAAATCATTTGGTAGTAGTTTATGGTATACAATATACATATACGTTATACATAATAAATTTTGTTTCATAATCTGTTCGGCAATACATAAAAACTTGAAGAATGACTATTACTTCCTGGTATAACATGTAGATACTCCGTCTGTATGTAGCAGTGTTCGTTATAGAAAGCTATAGATTTTAGGTGCAACATGTATCCAAATTCGATCTTGTGGTTATTTTTATGGATTTTAAAGTTTAGATTACGTCATGTTATTGATTAATCTATTCTGTTTTAATTGCTCTGTGTTGGCGAATTTTGTAGCACCTAATTTGGCCATTTTTTTTGAAGATCGCTTCCTTTTACTTAATTTTGTAATTCTTAATCTGGATATCAGTATTTGTTGTGTTATTTTTAAGTAATAGGTGACATTTTATGTTCTATATTATTACAAAAGAAATACTATCCACAGAATGGGTTAAAACATTATACAGTGCAACCCCCATCACAATTGTCAGCTAAAATGCCTAGCTGTGCTTGCCTCTTGGTCCACTGGTTTTGCTGCTTCATGCAAACCACACAGGACACCATCATGAATCAAGGTATTCTTTACTCGATCAACTTTATTAATTGAAAATGACGGACCAAAGGTTCGACGAAATTTTAGTTGGCTATATCCAAAAGTACGTAACAACAGGAGAGAAAAATTTCGAGAATGGAATCCAAAAATGTACATTATAACCGAAAGCACGTTATATCTTGCGAACGTAATAACCGCAGCTTATTTTACTGAATTATCTTGATTTTTCTATGTTGTTTTTTTGCTAATTCTAGTGGTGGAAGTTTTTTGTGTCCGACTGTGTAAAATATTTCATTATTTTAATTTTCATGTAAAGGAATATATTGAGCAATGGAATATAAAGCTACTAAAGTTTAGGATGACTCTGTTTCAATAATAGTATGATGCCCAAGCGTTAATTATGTTTCACAATTGATAATTATTTATTTTGTTGTATTCTACAAAGTTACAAAGTTATCGGCGAAATTCCATATCCTGCTAGTAATATTAAAGCTTAATCAGAATTGGATATCATGATTGAGAGACACCGGTATTTGAGAGTAAAATAAACTATTAGAGAAGTTTCAAACGACTAAGATTATTCTAAAAATTGTTTGACTCAAAGCTTTACTGATTTGTAATTTATTATTGGTACAAGTCTTTGTCAGGTTATATTTGCAAGCCCCTAAATATCCAAGGAAGTACAAAAAAGTCTTTGTTTATTTTTAACTTATAATACAAGAAATTTCATCAACATCCATTCAATTCCCACGAATACATATAAAATTACCTCCTAAAAGCTTTGTTTCTCCAGCTTAGGATAAAACACCACGAAAAGACGATAAAATCGTATATAATCCAAAAAAATATCCTATCAATTATTGGAGAAAAGGGAGAAAATGTTCCACTAAACAATAGCAACAATATCACTTCTTTTAGAAACACAAACGAAATGTAAATAAAGCGAAAACGGCGGAAAGCGAGAACTTTCGTTGTGTCTGACGCGAGACTTTATGAAGTTGTACGGACGACGTCGTACACGTGATACGCGCGATCCTCGATTCGAACGGAGCAAACTCGACAAGCGTCCCTCTCCGTTAGATCTGAACGCAGCCAAGTCTACTGCTAGACTAACATGAAGATTAACCAACCGCCAGCTACTACCTGCAGATGTGCCTTTTTAACTCGCAACTGAAATACGACAACGGCCGAAGGAGCTTTTCGGATTACTGTTTGGTTCTTAAAGTTATGTCGTGTGTCTATTCTGTACGCCGACATCCCTGGTACATACATACCTTCTTCTTTCGTATATTGTATGGTGTCGGGATTCGTTTCGATTCAATCATTACATCAACACATAAAGTTATATTTCGCTATTTTCCCTTGCGACAAATGCAGAAATTAAGTTTGGTCGCTACCAGTCTGTTTTCCATTTGTGTACGTAAAATCAAAATGAAAGAATTATGAATATAAGGACGAATTCAATGCCACTACTGTTAACAAGTAAATGGTGCTCAATTTGAATATTTGCTATAAACATTGTCACTATTCCACCTATGCCCAGTATTCACTTAACTTCGCTGTTTTCGCTTAAATTTCCGTTTTTACTCTGTTTTAAGAAAAAGGGGTTTCTGGCAAAGATTAGTAAATAATTTCCAAATGATAAATAGTAAATCCCATTTACGAAGTGTTCACCAAACAGGCAACGAATTTTAGCAAATAGAAAAAGTGGTAGTTTAATATCGGTGGAGAATTGAATAGAATTGTAGAAGAAATAAGGATTAATGTGTCGTTGTTTTTATCCGACATTCAACATTCCTGACTTCTGCTACATCGTAAGCTACCATTCGTTTTTCATTGACATCTTATGGTACTATTTCTGGAAAAGTAAATTAGAAATTGAAAATGGTAAGTTCTACGTTATAAGAAAGCAAAAGATTTATTGATCGCAGCTTCTAATATCCACTAGAAAATTGTGAAGTTGGCCCCAGCTCTTTCGATCTTTTTAATTTTGAAAATTTTATTTTATGCTAATTCGATTTTCGAGATATTCGAGATTAAAAAGTGGAGGCTAGCTCTATGCAACTCCCGTATTTTTGCTTTATTTAAACAAACTAACGTTTTGTATCCGGTTTGTAGTGATTTGTATTGTGAAGATTGTTTTTTGTGCTCAACTCCTTCTCGAGATTATTGAGAAACAAGGCATACAGGAGTAAGAGCTGCTACAGATCCTTATTTATGAGTCATCCCGCTTCTTCTTCGATTTTTATAAATTTGACATTGGAAACATTTTGTGGTGATTTTTATTGTAAAGATTTTATTTTGAGCCCATTCCCTTCTCAAGATAATCAAGAACTCCAATATATGAGAACGAGCGCATGTCTCATTTTTACGAATTTGATTATGGCAACGCAAATTTATAGTCGAAGGAGAAGACTCCTGAGTTATATTCTTTAGTCTTTGATATAATTTTTCTATTTCCTTATTTTCTCTTCCAATTTTAAATTTTCACCAAATAATTTCGACTTATCTCTACTCAAAATTCTTCTTCCTCTTCGTTTTTGAATAAAGTCGTGGGTATGTGGCGTCTCTGGACTTGAAGGTGTAGGATAGTGTCATATCTTTAGCAACCTTTTTGTTTTTGTGATAGTATTCCCTTTTTCGTCTTCTACATTGTCAGGATCTATTTTCTGGCACTCTCTGTATCTTCTCATTTTTTCGACTGCTATCTTGCTATAAAAACAATGCATATTGAATATAAGTTCTCTTACATTTACTCTTTAAGTTCTCTTACGTTGGCACAGAACCTACCCAGTCATCTGTGTTACCAAAATAACCACTTATGTTACCTAGCGCGTAACCCAGATGACTAGTGCAGTTTTATAGTTTTTATGCGACTGTTCTACGGAAAAATATTCTTTCGCTTACAATATTTCATGCATTTACTTACTAGTGGATCAAGCATTTAATAGCAAACTTAAAATTTTTCTAAAATTAATTTCTTATTTAGATAACAGTAAGAACATAGATGAGAAACAATTTTGCTACTCACCTTACAAATTCGATTTCTCTAAGTACAGTGTTGTTACTTATCCTTTTTTCAGTAAAAATTGCAGTAACCCAGGTGGGGTAACCTAGATGACCAAACTTGGGGACACTTCTGTTTTATATTGTGGGAGACGCATTTATGTAATTGTATAGTATTGTTAATTATAAATAATGAATCAATCTCTTTTTATTATAATAAACGAATTCACTAATATTTTCCGCGTAATAGAGGTGTCAGTATGAAGCATTTTGTAATGATAGTTCATGCAAGCGACATTGGTATTTCAGGTACTACAAGATATTTGAGAACTATCCTTTTACCAACCCTCTTTCTTAAACATCTCGAAGACGGACGGAGCAAAAAATGAAATGCTTACAGCACAAATCAGCACAAAACGTTGCTACTTTAAAATTTTTAAAAATCGAAAAATTAGTGGAGTAGCTGCTAAATACTTACATATCTGCAGTAACCCTCATTCCCTTACGTATTATTTGAGGATTATCTCGAGAAAGGGATGAGCACAGAATAAAATCTTTACGGAATAAATCAGAACAAAACGGATACAAAACGTTAGCTTGGCCAAATTAAAAAAAGGTGAAGCTAAGTCCTTTTAAATATCGAACATCTCGAAAATGTTATCAATACAAAATACAAATTTTATGGTCCGCAAAAAACGGGCACCAAACGTGGATATTGTCAATCTTATAAAATCGAAAATGCAAAGGTCAACTGCACGCATTCGTAATTCTTCCTGAGTATTTATTTATAAATTCTACCTGTAGTTTGTCGAACCACCATCTCCATCAAATTCTAATATTCTGTTTAAATTTTTGTGTATAGTATTATGATCTTAATTTAAACATTTCACATAATTTACCTAGTCCTCAACAAACCGACAACCTTAACAAACCTTTCCATTTCTTTAAGAATGACAAGTTAGCACAGATGCACTACAACATTATCTGTCTATTTAAAGGGAAGAAAATACCAATAATTTCACTTATGCAAGCAAACCTATTTCAAGATTTCCAAAAGTACTCGGTTTCAAATGGAAACGGGCTCTTGATCGTCAAATATGTATATAAAGTATTGCAGTGGGATGCTCGACGTGAAGAGCGTACGTTCAAATGTTACTAAATTTACATTAATCAATTTAATATAAAAATTCGTTAAATATTAGATTTTAACAGAACATTTGCGCAATTTGAATTATTTTGGATCAATATTCGCGTTCTGACATTCTGATTATTTATATTATTAATCTTCTATTCTTAAAAAAAAGACTCAGTTAATGTTACGTTACAAGCAATAATCAAAATTCCGAGTTATTTTAAGTTATTTACATTTTTAAAGCATTATTTGTAAAAATTACACGAACACACAAGAAGCACACTGTATTTGGAAAACCACTATCAAAATCCCTTATGTCACCTGCGGCACCGAATTCGATCTTTAAAACATTAAAATTAAATATCAAGTTTGAAGATTGGCAATGCTAGGACAACCGATAAACAAGAAGTTAGTTACGTAAACATTCTGACAGTAAACAAACATTTTTCGACAGGAAAATTGAGAAATTGCATTTTAAAAATTAAACGTTGCTGAAATTATTAAGTTTAAAGTATTGAAAAACTGTAAAAGTGAAATAGAAACAGTTGCAAACAATAATGAAGAGTATTTAATCAAGCAAACACAATTTTAAGAAGCAATCAAGAAAAATTTCATCCAGAAGACGATCAGAGGGGTTTTAGGAGAGGATATTGGATATTGATACTGCCGAAAAAAGAAAACTAGGACTTATTAGAAGAAGGAACACACAAATATATATAACACACCCACATATTAACTGTAAGTAATAAATTTAATCTCTGCAAGTGAAAAACTTAAAATAAAAGGAACGCAGATTATCTCCCTATTCAATATTTTTAATCATCATTTGAAACATCACAGTGTATTTATTATATTGTCCAACATGACTTAAATTTGCAAAAGTACCTTTTAATGTATGCACAATTATGTCACCAGAATATTTTTTACAAGTAAAGCCATCTTCATGTTAAGGCTTGAAACAGACTACCCTGGTGTAATAATCTTCGCAGAAATTTACAGCAAATATGTGTTGTTGTGCCCTCATTCCCGGAGGAAATACACCAATCTTCCGGGAATGAGGGACACTTTAACTAAGTTCTTGATTCACTGGAGTCCTTTAAACACATAGCCCAAAATATTTTTGTTCAACGAGCATCCATCCACAAATGGCTATAGAAACAGAACACTATATGTAGTAGTTTTAGTGTTTATGTGAACTGCATTCCCAGCAATGAAATTTTATCTCATACAGTAAATTCGTTGTCGTCCAAAGAACTGTATACACATTCCCTATAATATGCCCTAAGCATATACAAAGGTTCTAAATACGAACTACATGAAACAACGTGGAGAATACCAGAGGAAACTTTTTGATTAAATATAATTCGATGCAACCACGGAGTCGTTATTCAAATTTTTCCCAGTCGGATTTATTTCCAGTCCGCAACAGAGACAATACGCATTTGCAATTGAAATATTATTGTGACTGTTCACACTACACCGGTGTGCATTGTGTATCCCTCTGGAGGTTTGTAAATGTCGCATATTTAACGACTTAAAAACACGTAATGGAGGATGCCTTTGCAGTGTTGTAGCGCTTTAAAAATAACAAACTTGGTCCCAAATTGAATATTGTATCTAACTTCGACATTTTTTAAGTATGTGTATAAATACGAAATGAAAAATTTGTTCTTGCAAAAGGGTCTAAGAAAACGTTTATTACCAAAGCGATACAGTTCGTAAAATCTAAACATTATTGAAGAATCAAATAAAGATATTAACATAGTCATTACCATTTTGAGTATAATCTGATATGCTTCATCTGTAGAAACATTTTATCATTTTAGATAGAATGCATGCGTTTTATAACCAAAATTATTCAAAATCAAAGTACTAAAGCTTACAGTTTATATACGAAACTCTGTAAATATGCATTTTGTATCACTACCTAGGGTAAAGCATCTCATGAATCAACGTGCAAACAAAGGTCGAATAATAGCTTCTACTTAGCTTTGACATTCCCGCAGAATGTTGCAAAAAGGGATGATTAACAGCAGCTAATTACAAGTGCCACTCTATTCCGACAATTTGATCCATTCCCTGAATTCAATGGAAATTCGACTTGCATCTATACTTCACATTGTTCGGCGCAGAGTATATACGCGCACTTACCCTCTTGTTCTCTTTTTTTTGAAAATGAGTTTTGCATAACTTGTTTGTAATAACAGTACGAGGTAAGCACCATAAATTCTGGGCTAGATATAGAAAAAATAAACTTGGTAAGATATAACAATTTTTATTTTCCAATATAATCTCCTATATTTATTACAACGATCAATTAATAATTCAATACTCTTGTAAAAATAATCTAATGTTTTTCCCTCAAAATGTTTTATTACAGCTGCTTGTAACTCACTATCGTCCGTAAAACGATTCCTTCTTGGACGGAGAATCATATTACAAAAACATTGTTTCGGGTCCTGTGACAATGAACTCCAAAATCGATTTCGGATCGTCTCCACAAATATTTAACAGCGAGCGCTCATATTCGACCCGAGATTCACTTTGGAGAGCAGAAAGAAGATGCGGTAACCATCATGCACTAATCTTATTCACACCCAAATGGTTATAGAGAATTCGGCGAATACATGTTTCAGAAATGTTAGACATCACTGCTAATTCCTTCACTTTCAAACGGCGATCTGCTAATATCATTCCATCAATAACTGAAACGTTTTGAGGCCTTATCAGTTCAATTGGATCATCAAGCGATTTTTGCCGTCTAAACGTTAATGACTGCGCCGTACTCAATTTTCATTACCTGAGAAATTTTCATGCACTAGTCACGTTGTCTGGCTGGCTACAAAAAAACACTACTCTTCGAGCCGTAATATATGTAGTGTAGGCCTTGCACATATGCAACTATGACGTAATTGAGTTTGATCACGATAGATCCTGTATAAGCCTGTCAGGACGAGAATTTATGGCGCCTACCTCGTACATGGTGTGTCTAAACTGGCGCAGAACCTCAACATTGCTAGGAGGTTTCATCAGTTGGGATTTCCATGTGTGATGTTATACCAAGATACGAGATAAGATGCGAGTAGAGTTAAATTTGATTTGGTGGCCAGTTTCCAGTCTATACTCAGTCAGCGCGGGTCCGGCTACACGCAACAACCGCGTACAGTGCTCGTGCTCAGTAACACCAGTTCTGACCGATCGCTTTGTTTCGCCGATGTACACACTACCGCATGAACGTGGAATCTGCCCCCGGGGCTTCCAGATGATTGCGGTCTTTGAAGGTAAAGTAGTCTGAGAGCTTAAAATTGGGATTGAAGATGGTTTTTATGTTGTTCCTGAAGAGATTCTTGCTGATGCGGTCGGTGACGCCATGAATGTAGGGTAGATACGCTAAATTACGGAAATTAGGGTTAGATGAGGGGAGTTGGTGTGGAGAAGGGTTGGTATGGCGGTTAATGGTAGTTTGAATATCTTTCCTGGTATAATTATTGCGGATCAGAGTTTCGGCGACGTGGTTCAGTTTTTGAGGAAGCGAATTGGGTTCAGACAGAGAAATGATCCTTTGGGTAAGAGAATTGATGACACCGCGTATTTGATTGGTTGGTTGGTTGTATGAGGGGCCACTGAGATATCTGTTCGTGTGTGTGGGGTTTGGATAAAGGGAATGTCCCAGCGCACCGTCAGTGTGCCGGTGTACGAGAACATCTAGCAAAGGAAGGCAACCGTTCAATTCCACCTCCATGGTGAAGTGTATAGAATCACGTTGGGAATTCAGAAACGATAGGAAATTGTTTAAATATTAGTGTCTATGAGGCGAGGTACGTTGATGGCACCTTTGTCATCTGGTAATCTCTACTCGTTTTACTAATTTCTAAAAGCCATTGTTAATTTTTTGTTTATAAAGTTATTTGTTTCGAATGAATAGAGTTACTTGTTTATTGAACCTGGGAATCATATTTATTTAGTGTTAACGTGGATTTTTTATTCTTTCGGGTACGGCGGATAAAAATGTAAATGCCCATATAAGTATTGTACGTACCCGATCGAGTCATCGATTTCCACATCGTATGTACAAATAAATAGAAATAAAACATCTTACATCCATCGCGCTCTTTTACATATAAGGCAACTTTTAAAAAATAAAACTAGTCAAGAAACCAGATAAAGCTGTCTAAGGAAACAGATCTCAACCCGTTAGTTTAGCAAAAATTGATTTGTTTATTCTATATTCATTATCTTCTTAGATATAATTACGTAGCATCTGCATTCATTCAATCATCAACAGGCTACAGGTTTTTCTCAATATTCAACTATGCTGGTGGTACCCTCGACGTGTTATGCATTTATGTTACTAAATTTTCAACTCTCTCCTTCTAAAGATTTTTTATTTATCGCTAATCTTACCTTTAAAGGTCAATCATAAAATAGGGGTACGAATAAATACAGCGCACGGAGATAGACCAGTCAGAAACTTAACAGTATTGAATGTGTATTAGGAAAAGCGCACCACGCCGCACTTTCTAAGTACGTAATTATGCAAAAATTTTCTTCATTCTAAAAGTAGCGGATTTAGTTTAAAAAATCTTATGTAAATGCACTTACCATTACCTTACGCTAATGGATGCATTATGTTCTCTTCCACTTTATACACATTATTTATACATTTAAAAAGTCATTATTGGTGTTCTTAGTTTTAGATCACATTCACATCGAACTCATTTTACGTGCTCTTTGAATAATTTGAAAGTTTTATATACACTTACTGAGTGACTCGAACTCGTAATGCCTTAAGGGGAAAGGATAAAATTATCAGGATGTTTGTATTCCATTAGAATAAACTAAGAGACCTTATTTATACGAACCTGCAATTAAGCAACCATTACACCCATTAACTGATCGCAGATTACCTACTGTATTATCAATGAGCATAAAATCTCGAAAACCGTGCTAAATTCGTCGTTATAGCAAGATTTCACCGCGTTACAATATCTGTAATACGAATAAAATTTGCAAAATTAATTATTGAAAAACTTATCGCATCAAAGTGTTTAGGATGCTACAATGCTGAAATAAAAAAAGCTATTGGCGAATAATTGGAACAAAGTACTTGTTGTAATTGTTAGCTTTTATTCCCTGAGCATTTAGCAGAATGGAAATATCGAACACAAATGCAGGCTTGTATTCCATACTTACTTCAGTATGGTGCTATAAGATATTTGTATTGGTGTGTAGACAGAAACGCGTCCTAGTATACGTGCACTTGCAAGTTATAAACTTTAAGCTCCGTTTTTAATTAATTTAGTTAGATGGAAGTTTATTCAGTCAGTGTGCAAAAATGTTAGCGACCAAGTATGCAAGATGTCGCATTTCGCAATTCAGCATGAATGAGCTCTGTAAAGCAGAAATTTTTTAATTCAGGGAAATTGTTCAAAAATTGGAATTTTTGTAATTTAATTAAATATTTAAATGAACTGTGGGTGATTGAATTTTGATTTGAGTAAATGGAAATTAACGAAAGTTAAAGTTGAAAAAAATGCAAACTAACCTTGATTTTACGAAAATGTCATATAAGCTCTATGTTCCTATCACATTCGCAGAAAACCTGCCTATTCGAACCTCCAACCTTCTCTTCTACCTTGAATTTATGCTATGATTTCGATATAAGACACTCTAAACTGGGACCGCAGCCGAAATACGAGATAACTCTATGAAAGTTTGACCAGAATCGATGAATTTAATTAGCGTCCCTCTTCTGCTTTATCTTTAATCGCGGTGGCGATTGTTTTTATTCACAGCAAATTTTGATGATTTCTATTCAAGTATAATTTAACCAAGAATTTTGACGAATAAAGTTAAAGTAGCATTATCAAATGACAGTAGGGACGCTACTAGATGATTCAAAATAGACGTCTGTGATACAAAATCTCAACGACAACCCTAAAAGACTAAAACTTCCTGACATAAACGACGATACCTTAACGAAACATATTTAATATACGAAATAATATTAGAAATACTTCCGAATTTATGCTGTCATTTGTTTTAGGAGAATTTTTCATTAAATTTGAGGATTTACGAAATGAGGAGAATGAAAAGAAGAAGAGTACTGTCCACGTTACCCCACATTTGTCGTTGGCTGGACTAAGAGAAATAATTTAGTACCCCCACTTCGAAGATCGGAGGCTCGGGGAGGAAAGGAAGCTTCCGAAAAGGAATTTCATATCTACCGTGTGGCCATGCTGAGCATACTATACGTGCTCAATTGACAGCTGCGTTTGACGATGCAAATATTTAAAAGAACAATATACACATATATAATAAAATATGTGATAGCAACACTTACTACCGTAAATCCAACTACAATTTTTGTTGGGGCAACTACATGTTTTGTCAGATTAAAATGTAGTTCTTAGTACAAATTGTTCTTATTTTTTAAATACAAGGGTTGCTGTTCCAAAATTTTTCTCTGTGTAGTTGGCCGTGACTAACATTGAACAAACGCTATCGATAATAAAGAAGCAAACAGACGCCAAAACAATCGACTGTTTTTCGTTTGAGTCGCCTTTGAGATAAGACGTATTTCACTAAAATTTAAAAAGTAATTTCAAGTAGTCTGTTAAGATTTTACTTCAAAACCAAGTTAATTCAAGTTTTACCATTTGAAGGAACGCGAAGTTTTGTTGCAGGGCGCGCTAGGTTAAAAATTGCAACGTAAACGTCAAATTTTGAGGTTAGTTTTTTATTCCATCAATTTATCTTCCGTAAACGTAATTATTTGTAATTTACATTTTGTTAAACTCACAAAAGAATCTGCGGACTGAAAATTATCTCCTAATTATTTTAAGTAAAACAAATTTTTCAATTTTATAACATTACAGTACACACAATAGGCAGGTGTTACTGTTGCAGGCAAAGTAATTACATTACGAACAAATTCATTAGGAAAGGTGTTGTATTTTTAAGTCATCAAAATACACTGTTACGATCTTTTAACGATAATTTAAAAGTAGTAGTATCAAGTAAATGAAATGTCCAATATTGAATAAATGATGCGATTGGAATAATACTAATAATACAACAATAAGTAAGAATTAATGAAACTTAATGATGTAAAATTGACAACAAATGAATAATTGAATTACTAATCACAGTTTTACAGAGATTGTGCATACCATCCACATTATGTTTGCACCTTTTTAGAGAAAAGGCCAAACAATTTGTCCACAGTACTATAATACCTGTTGGTTCTAAGGATCTACATATAAGACAGTTTCTTTAACTATAGTCAGAAAGCGAACTTGGGATCATTATCTTACATTGAAACCCCGATTTCAAAGGGATATCGTCGTTTGTGTAAGACAATATTACCTTTTCTAAACGGCTTAGTGGCTTGGCGATAGGAGGGCTTTCTCCTGGCTGTGGCAAAGTTAGGCGCTGTGCTTTCCGAGTTCCACCAGTGTCAGGTGGCAGATTTTTTGTTGGGCCCGGTGCAACCTTGAGTCATCGTTCGCATGTTGGGAAACAATTATCCATTATATATTGAAATGTTGTTCATTCGAAATACAGGGATCATAATCATTTCCAATCCGTGATGTTTGTACCCTGGCGTTCAATTTTGCACGGAGGTTCTCTTATATTTAAATTACTTTCCATTCAAAAAACATGAGGCTATTTTCCTTGCGATCAACTTTGGTAATCGTTGGCAAATGGCGAGCGACTTTCAAGATGTTATTTTTTCAAACATGTTTAGGACTTTAGGACTCGTCAATAGTTTTTAGTCGCCTTTCAATCGGTTTTGCACTAATATTTGCGTTTCATTTTTGTTATACGAGGAGAGACTTTCATGTTATCTACCTAGCCACAAAGAAAAAGACTTAGAAGACAAAAAATAATATTTTTCAACATATGTTCCAATAACGATCACACAATTATGTCAACGTTTTTCTGATAAACCTATATTCTACGGTAGGGCTTCAAAAAGAGTTATGGAGTTTTTTTTTACTCTCACGCATTTATCCGAAAAAAAACGCCGACCTCTTGAGTGCTTTTTTAATCTAGGGAAGAGATATAAGTCACTCGGTGTCAAGTTCGAACTGTAAAGTGGATGTTTTATCTCTATAAAACCGCAGTTGTAGATTACTTTTTGGAGTTTTGTGGGGCATTGTCATGAAGCAGCATAATCTTTCGCTCGCAATTTTGAGGTTTTTGTTGTTGAATGGCAGTTTTCAATTCTCTAATTGTTTCCTTATGGAGTTTCCCGATTATAGTAGCGCCTTTCTCCATATGTTCAATTAACAATACCCCTTCTGCACCCCAAAGCACTGTAGCCATCAGTTTTTCTGATGAAGACTGCGTTCTTGCTTTTTTTGGTGGCGAAGATCCCTTCTAAACCCAGTGCATGGATTCCTGTATTGTCGGTGAGTCACAGTCTCATACCCCGCTATAATTTTTGAAAGAAGATCTTTGTCGTCAGCCACTGCCGCCAAGGTTTCCTCACAAATTTGTTGCCGTCACAATTTTTATTCAAGAGAAAGCAATTTCGGAATCCAACATACTCACACCTTATTCATTCGTAAATCTTCATGCAAGATTTTCAAAACTGATATTCCTACTTCAGTCGCAATCATTGAGCCCTTCATTCTTTGATCTGCTAAGACCAGTTCCTCAACTGTCTTGATGTTTTCGTTGGTTCTTGCATCAACAGGCCTTCCGCATCTCAGGTCATCTCAAGTTGATTCCCTGTCCAATCAAAATGTTTTACACCACAACTTTACTGTAAAATATGACGGGCCATCTTCCCATAGACACTAATCATCTTGTCATAAATATATTCTTGGGTCCACTTCCTTTCTTCGTTAAGAACTTGATAACATTTCTGTTCTAGCTGAATTTCAGTCATGTTTTGTTGACTGAACCTTTATAAAAAGAACACAACCTTTTGGATATGAACGAAACTTGGTCAAGTTGTATCAAAATGTCACAGCTATTTGACAGTAAAAAGTTGCGAACGTCACTTATTTGTTTTTCACGGCTAGGTAGATAATATAAGGATCTTCCTTCGTAACTGTGGGACGGTAATAAATGCGTTTACGTTAATTTGATACAGAGAGGTATAATATTCACGAACTGAAGCTTGCGGCTACCTGCTTCCTATTCTTTTTGCTATAGTGATAGCCTTTCATAATTTTAGAAAAGCGCTTTGAAAGCAAATTTCAAGGAGTATTCAGTACAATACTTCTTATGACCCATTTTATTTATGGAACATTAAAGTAACTAGTTGTTGTTAAGTGAAAAATATGTACCTACTGGCGAGTTTTTCACCTTATAAAGATTCTTTCCTCTGTTCAACTAGAGGAACCTTATTTAATACGCTTTCACAATGGACTGCTATTATTTTGACCATAGCTGTATATACGTATGCGCGCATGTACAACAGCTCGGAAAATGTCGAGCAGTATATTTTCAGAAGAGATTCACGCTGTATATGTTTGATATATTTCATACTCATGTCATTACGGACTAATTAAATTAGCAGCTTACTATTTTGCTAGCCATAGGAACTCTCGTCAACAATTCATTTCGATAATACCTCCGTGTTTAGTGAGAATATACATAGAGCCTATGCATATAGAGCAATACACTGTTCGCTAGTTAGTCCACTCGGAGGATATTGAAGCAAGCGGCTACTAAACTAGCTAAGCCTATTAGATGCGGTGCAAAAGCACGTAGGCAGTTCTCTACCAACCGCTCCCTATATCATTGATGTTTGTGTTTCTCATTAAAAGCAAAATGTAGTGCAGGCGATATGATCAGGATTATGCACACAGAATGTTGTTCGGTGGAAGTAATGAAAAGGAAGGTAGCTGTTGAAAGTTACGTAGAGAATAAAACCAAGACGAATGTTTTTTTTTAGAAGTTATCAAACTTACAGAGAATAATTTTAATAAAGTGTTTGAAACTATTGAAGGTTACCGTACAAACACTTGAATATTTCCTTATTTTACGTTTAAACTGCGTTATTGTTTTAACATTTGGATTTTTTTTTTGCAATGCAGTAATTCCTATTCGCAAATAAATACCTTAGTCACCTTAATGCATTTCAATAAAGTATATATTGTAATGAAACCATTGAAAAATTAAACTCCTTAGGGATAAAACTTAATTGAAATATTAAATGCGTAGGATCTAACTTAACTTTGTTATTTTTCCAGCAGAGTGAAATGAAAATTAGACAATTTTTAATGCCAAAAGAGTTTAGAGTATTTATTAACTCTAATAATTATATTTCCTTTTTACAACGTTTTGTAATTTAACGATTTCCTAAATCAATCCCTAACCCGACAGCTGTTTTTATGAATTCATTTAATTAAATGGTTTTGAATTTTTGAATTTATTTGGCCAAATTAATGAATTTTTAACTACTCCTTCTACTCCTTTAATTGAAGGATGCAGTTCGATATTCCTTAGTGAAAGTTTCGACCCTGCACCCAATTCAAATCCAAATCTTTTCGCTCCTCAGATCTTGATATTGAAAGATCCAAATTGATTTAATATGTTACTTTTAAAACTTAATCTTGATATAGTTTGATATTTATTTGAAACTTTTCAATTAATCGAAGAATTTTGAAATGATTGTCGTTTAGTCAAAGCTTGTCTATCCTATCTATTTTTGTTCGTTAATACAGATCTAAAGTTTACTTGATGAACTATCCGCCAAAATGCCTTTCCATACTTTTTTAACTAGTACCGAGTTGTTCATCCTTTGAAGATGACCCCACCAACCAAGCTTTCAATAAATTCTTGGATTGATTCTATTTCTAAATGTCTTCGTGTATCCTCATTCCTTATTCTATTTAATTTCGTTACTCCTCTAATCATTTTTAAGTACTCCATTTCCGTTGTTCCGATTTTACTCTTTTAGTATAGTACACTTTATTCGCTTTTTTTATTGTATTACTCATTTCGACCTCATGTTTTCCTGTTCCTCCTAATATTACGTCCAGGTATCATTTATTGTAAATTTCTTTCTTTTTTTCTCTTGATATTACCATTACTTATGTTTTCGACTCATTCATTTTCATCCCATTATTTAGTAGAGCTGTTATCCGGATCTGAATAATTGTAGATCCGGATAATATACTATCCGGATATCCGGATCCATTATCCGAAACCCCAGATCCGGACCCGCTATCCGAAATTTTGAATTCGGATTCTTTATCCGATCGAATCCATTTTCCGATAACATGCATCCAGTCCCATCCGCTGACAACATTTCCGAGCAAATACCTACAATAGGTCGAGTAATTGTCAAACATGGAAACCCAGTATTACTTTGAATGGACGAATTTTAGAAACTATTGCACTTTTTCTTCATATAGCAGAAATTCGATGTTTTCTTTATTAAACACTTTCTATAGTGCAAAATAATAACGGATCCATTAATCGGATAGCGGATCCGGATCCGAGAATCGGATAATGGATCCGGATATCCTAATAGTTTTGAATCCGGATATCCAGATCTCAATTTTTTCGGTAGTTATTTAGTAATGCTTTGGCCCCAATACTTTAAAATGTTCCTTTTCACTCCCCGTCATTATTGCAACATCGTGTGCAAAACCACACTCTTTCCAAGTTTCTGTATTCAATATAGTGAGGTCCTACAGTGTCCCCCCCATGCTAACTTTTGAACGACAGAAGCTAGGGTTTTGTGTGATGTCAACTTTCTTATTTTAAATGGAAAGGCAATCGGAATATGACGATATGCCGTAATAAAGGTTTTGGCAATCTGTTTTTGTTGTTACGTAAAATTGGCTAGGAAAGAGCGCCAAATTGTTTCTTGTGACGCCAGACTGATCTAAAGCGCTCGCTGCAAAGCAAAGTAATCATAACAATTACCAAACTGACAAATCTCAATTCCAAAAGCGCAAATTATTCTTGTTGTTTATTATTATATTTGTCATACGTTCCTTCTTTGTCCTTAATTTATCGAATTTTATTGCAATTAATTGTGGTAAGTTTGTTTAATTACGTCAGTTATTGATAGACAATATCTCTATTTTTTAGGTTTTTTGTGTTGTTGCTTTTATGGTGGCTTCAGCAAGAACCATGCAAAATTGCTGGGACAATTTTAATATTATGTAAGTCTGGCAACAATTATCACCTTATTTGCCATGGTTGTGCAACAAACAAATTGTTCAAAAATCATGTTATTTCTGTTAAAGTAGTTCGTCCTGTAAATTTTTTACTATCTATCCTTACTTAACGCAAAGTTCAAATATTTACGGCTGCACAAGGGCAGTGCTCAGTATGTTCCACTTCGTGGTAATTGTTGCCAAATTCATCGGATATTAAAATTAGGTATTTGATGTTTATCTTACGTGGTCCATGCGGAGGCCATTGTAAAATCAACAACATAAAAACTGAAACTTAAGCACATTGCCTCTCAAAAACTAACAAATTTAAGCAAACCTACCACAAATAGTTAATTACGAAGTTCGATAAAGTAAAGGAGAAACAACCATTAACGAAACAAGTTAAAATGACGTAAAATAATAACGAGCACAAAGAACGAAACTATGACAAATGTAGGTTATAATAACAGTAAACCACAAAAATAATTTACGCTTTTGGAATTGAGATTTGACAGTTTGGCAATTGTTATAATAACTTGGCGCTCTTTCCTAGCCAACTTTGCGTAACAACAAAAAATGATTACCAAGACCTTGATTGCTACATACCGTCATATATTTTAAGCTAAAGTATCATATGTGGTAACGTTGGTTTCGCCTTTCGATTACCTTTCCAAAAACGTGAAAATATACAGGATATTCTATTTAAAATAAGAAAATTGACGTCAGTTCCGGTGACACTGGAAATACAGTTGAGTTGTCGATAACGGCAAAAGTTAGTTCACAAAAAATAGAAGTCGACCTATTTTTTCTAAAAACGTTAGCTTCTGTTGTTCAAAAGTTAGAATGGGGGGGCACTTTAGGGCTGCAGTGTATAATGGCTGGGTTTTTCTTTATGTGTCTCTTATTATTTTGTTCATGAAGGTAAAAAAATACGGGCTTAGGTTGCCCCCGTGTCTACCACCCTGTCTTTTGGTGAATTCTTTGGATATTGCATTCTTGCTTATTACTCTATTTCCAATTTCTTTGTACATACCTGTGATGATTCTTATTAGTTACGTATTTGCATTTCTTTCCTCCAGGCATTTCCAAACTTTCTTCCTCGGTACACTGTCGAAAGCTTTTTCCATATCCATAAGTGCTATATAGGCTTCTTTTCCTGCAGCTAGCGTTCTGTTTATGATCTCTTTTATTGTAAATACGTAGTCTTGTGAGGATCTCAATTTTCTAAACCCACCCTGGGCCTCTGACAGTTCTATTTGACGTCTCAATAGTTTTTCTATTATTGTTTCTAGCAGTTTCATTATCATACCTAACAATGTTATACATACCTCTATAACTATTACAATCATTGCTGTCTCGTTTTTTAAACAATGGTAGTATCAGGTCAACTTCCCTTTCCCTAGCTATTTCTTCGTTTATCTAAATTCTTTTAAGTATCTCTAGCAATGCTTTCGTTCCTCGTTCTCCCATTTCTATCATGGTTTTGTCAACACCTTGCCGATTTTTAGCTCTTTAATGGCGTCCATCAACGTCTCTAGTGTTATGTTTTCCTCGCTGTTTTCTAAACTTTCATCCCTCTCGGTAACTTTTGATCCACTGTTCTCTATTTCTTGTTCTGAATTTAGTAAATCTTGGAAATATTCCCTTCGCCGCTCCATTACGTCCTCCGCCTTTCTTAGAATTTCTCCATTTTTACTTTTAATTGTTTTCAATAAAATAACATTAGACAACGTTTTAACATAAAAAATAAATATGGTTATGATTTCACTAAATAACCTTAACCTTATACCATTTACTTGCCCTCTTAGGTTTTTGAAATTTTTTTGCAGCATATGGTAAATCATTTAGAAAGCGTAGGATATCAGATTTATATGAACCCTCTATTTGTGTACAGAAATGAGATGTTTGTGCACGTCTAGATAATTTAGATTAGTTAAATAGCTTTGTAGGTACAGAGGTGTAGTTTTCACTTTTTCGGGGTGATATCATATCACAAGGCAAAGGTAAACATTCATTTCGTTAGGGGAAGCTTACAGCAATCTCGACAAGTTAAGTAGCACATCGTTTGAAAAGCATATTCAACAGAGAAGATAAAAGAGGTATTATTACTATTAGGTCTTTATATCAAACAGAAAACATTGAAAAAATATATAAACAGAAATCAAGTGTTTAATCTATTAAGGGATTTTACATTGTAATTACATACAATTTGTATGTTTTAGAGCACAGAGGGTTTCATAAATGTAGGTTTAGAATATAAATTCTATCTATAAAAAACACCATAACACGACGTTGTGCAAGAGACGAGTCAGAACTTATAAGCAGGAAGATATAGTGCTTGATAGAAAGATTTTGAGACTGCTAGTGAAACACTGGTGTTTTGAACTGCTGAAAATGCAAACCAGTATACAAAATTGTAAGATTTGTACAATTTCTACTCGGTTGCAGCCCTGAAACCAATCACATCTAGTAGATATCTTAGGATGTGCCTTATTTTGACAAAAAAGATATGTTGCGAAAACTGTGGTGCTCGCCCCCCATTTTCTTTCCTGTTGGTTATATTTACTGTTACGTTTAATATTTACATCGGAAATCAGCTGCACCCGATACTAATGAAATTCCCTCTAGTGGAGAAAAAGCTAATTTCGAAAGCCACAATTTTCCCCTCAGGCCGACTGGCCTTGGGGTGTGGACGTAAAATAATTAAAATAAGTCTAGCCAACGTCAAATGTGGGATAACGTAGACAAAACTCTATATTCTGTGCAATTTCTCCATTAAGTAAATCGTCTAAATCAATGAAAGGCTTTCCAACAACAAATAACAGGGTAAATTCAAAGGCATTTGTAACATTAATAAAATTTCGTATTATTTGATTTCTCTGTAATAGAGTCGTCTAATTTCAGTCATCTAGTAGCGTCACCACATTCATTCTCTCATGCTATTTCTATAAATAATTTCATTCATCGAAATTCATCATAAATTTTATATTTGGGCAGAAATCAAAATTTGCTGTGGAAAGAAACAATCGCTATCGCGATTAAATAAAGGAGAAGAGGAACGCCGGTAGATTCATCAATTCTGGTTAAGCTTCAGTCAAGTTAACTAGTGTTTTGGCTGCGGTTTCCAATTAAAGTGTTCGATATAGCAATTAGAAAGTAAATTTAAAATAAAGGAAAGACGTTCGAGGTTGTAACAAGCAGATTTCCTGTAAATATCATAGGAAACATTGTGTTTATATAACATCTTCATAAAATTCATTACGTCTTAAATTTTAGTATTTGTTAAGTTCATTTCTCAATTTAAATATCCGTTAATATCCATTAATTTACTTAAAAAATCATAAATAATTGAGTATCAAAGAATACTCCCGATCTTAAAAACTAGTTTAGAACATTTCATTACTTGAAAGCAAAATTTTATCCAAACAGAATGACGTTAATTCATGTCGAATTGAACGCCAAATTTGAATGCTAGGAATGATAGGTTTTGTTGGATTAGGTCAGTATTAGGTCAGTATGTAAGTCAGTATGTAAGTCATTGATTAATGCAAGGTATCCATCGTTATTGTTTTATTTCAATACATTTATGCTCTTTAAACTGCATTATAGTTTTCAGTTTTCTTATGGATACTTTCCTTTGCTTTGCTTTGAAGCACGGGTACAATTTGCGATATTCTTGAACATATCACAACACAAACTGCTTTTGCTACTCATCTACAGTCAATAGTCCATCGAAATCTTGGATTAATTTAACACCTCTTCCAGGAGAGTGATTCACAACTTTTAAATTCCTAGCACTCATTGGGCTGTTAAATATGAATTGTTGGTGCTCCGTGTCGAATGCCATTTGTGAATAAAACTAGTGTCCATCTTTATGCGAGAATAGATCTCTACTCTTGGTAACACAAAATCGCCCATTGTTTTCTCTGAAACGAAGATTAGGTTTGAATTGAATGATGTAAATCCAAGAATTAGAATTTTAAAATATTAGAGAATGGCAATCGGTACTAAATGAAACTTACCATATGATTGCATCTCTACCTCTCCACAAAGAGAAATATTTTTTTTTTTTCATGTATAGATTCTCTCAGTTCAATTTTGCTACCGTTTTAACTTTGGCTTGTACGTCTACATCTTCATCAAAGAGCGATAGAATAGACAACTCTTTCGATAAGTATCACATATGGTGACCAAAATCCTTTAAAGCTGCTCTTCAAATTGTGGAATCTATATTTTCATATGATTTCAGAACTTTTAGGAAATAGAGATCCTTTACAGCAGCGCTGCTCTGAAGTAACGGTTTCGTGTTGGCATGTTTTAAAGTAATTCTAACAACATTGAAGAGTGAGCGTTCGAAAATATCGATATCGGAAAATAAAGGACACCTTAGTGTATCTATTATGATATTTCCTTCACAGAACTCCGACCTATAGATCTTGGAGTCATTGTGGTACTGACAATGGTTATTAGATGAAGTAGCGAAATAAGTCTTTTCGTTACATTGCTAGTAAAAAAGAAACTACATATTTTATTAGTAGAGTTATGGCTTTGAACATTAATTTATGTAATTTACATTCGCAATTATAAACTTTAAAGTACCGATAAGCGTATAAGTATAGAATTACATATATCCGAAAAGCTGAGTAGACTTTCAGTACATCAGATAACAATAATAAATTACATCAGCCACGTAAATATCCGAATCCCCGGCAGTAGCCAGTTTTTTTGTACGTTTTGGTATAAAGTCGGAGCGGCTTAAAACAGACGTAAAACATGCGCACATATTTGAACGGAATCCGGGTAAAAATAAACGGTTTTATTTTATTGAAAACACATGTTATTCGGTATACGTACGGGTTTCTTATGTAAAGAATAATAAAAAAGAAAGGACGTGATTAACGACCGCAGTAGAAGTGAATGAAAAAACGACATGTTAATGACAATTTGTTCAGATGAAAGAATGATCGAATTAACGGAATGACGTCGTAACTATGATGCATGAACTTTCGTCGAAACAATAACAGGTTTTGGGGCGACTTGCTGGTGAACCTGTTTTAATGTAATTTGCAGTCTGGATGTATCTTAATACATTACAAATTAATGAATACAACACTTTAAATCCACTTTTTGGGGATATAAACAGGTTCAGCGCGTTTAGGAAACCTTTCGCTTCGTAGACACATTTTTACAATGTTTTGTTTTGCACGGCAATTTAATGATTTCCATTTCCTTCAAGTTAAACATAAAAAGTCATTAGCATGCTACCAAGTAAAGATTGGTTTATTTCCGTAAGACACCAAGGTTATGTACCGGTGGAATTGGTTTTCCTATTTTATGTACTAAAGAAATTTTTCTTTACTTTTTACTAGAGGGCAAACCTCGTTTTACTTCTAAAAAGAGCCGTGTGCAATATAATATTGGCAATACCACTGCTGGCGTTTTCTGCTGTTTTCCATTAATTTTTAATCTAGAAACTTGCAATTTTAAGGTCAGCGAATAAAATATTCTATACAGTGCTATTTTACTTTTAAGGATTTTCAGTGAATTGACTTATGTTCTCTAGGTGTACCTTTTCCTTATTTTATTAATTTCCAAAAGGTTTCCGACCACCTCAGCGATTGTAACTCTGCTTACCTCCTACTTTTTGAAGTACACACATAAAAGTTGTAAGGTGTAAAGCGGGAAGGGAAAAACCTCATCCCCCGTCCCAACTTTTCCCAAAAAGTGTTAAGTATAATAAATTGGTTAATAATATGCTTAATAGGAATCGATTCATCCTGCTTGTGCATATAATTTCAATTGAAATTTCATGTAGCGGATCTAGGTACGTATATATAATATGTAAACGCTAGATACCCATTTCATCTACTATGAATTTGCAAATTATAGTCGGGCAATAAAATAATAATGCACATGTACGTATATTTATAATTTCGATAATCCTCTGCATGCGCTTCATACAACAATGTCTGTTTAGCCGCACCAATATTAATTTAAATTCGTAAATCTTCCGTTTTCCCGACGATCAAATTTAAATGTACGCCAATCGAGCACGTCGTCAATCCACGATATTAATTGGGACATTGAACTAATTAAAATCTATTTGAGTTCAAATTTGCATATCAAAAATACGCAATTATTCCCGTTCGAGTATTGAAATTAAATTCAATTAAACAGGAACAATAGCTCCCTACCACGGATGGTGAAAATTGGAGGAGAAGGAAGAATTGTGAGGTTAAATTTCAAAAATTAATTTACTGCTATTTTAAATATTTGCTGACGTAATGTTAATTAATTATGGATTATTGTTTCATAAATGGCACTGGTGCTATGAGCTGAAAACCTTTAGGATGTCTACGTTTTAACTACACGGAAAAAAATCACTTGATAGAATGTTCTACAAAACTGTACGAAAATACTATAGCAGTCACTAATACAGTTATGTAACCCGACCGCAGATTTTTGTTAATTATTACATGTTGTTGTCACAGATTCTATTGTTTCTATTGTACTGCTTCCCATAAATGTATTTTTTCCATTTTTTTCCAAGAATCTTTGTATCGAGACATATAGGACAAGGTTGTGGTAATTTTTGACATAAACTTATTTTTTTCTAATAAATCATCTGGTTTTGTATAGTCAAATCATTTTCATCGGGTTGACAATTCTTTCGGAATAAAGTCTGCCGTAGTTTTTTCAGTATCTTTTTACTGCAAATTTGCCGAATGTTCAGAGTGATTGACATACCTCCAAAACAGCACCGGTGATGGTAATTTTCTCGTGGCTGACCAATGCTACCTGTAAATTGGGAACCTGTGATGATACGAAAACATAAGAATATTTATTGTTATTGCTTTTTACTTGTTCTTTCAACCATTATGCAATACAATCTTTAGAATAATGTTGTTGCATGTATTTGCAACGTGTGTAATTAAAACTTGTACACTATTGTAGCAACCTTTGTAACAGATCATTGACTACATTTGTACAGCAATAATGTATTTAATAGAAATAAAATTCGTTAACCAGAATCGAGTAGTAGGGATTTGCGCAAATTGCAGCTGGTCGTATATTTTCAAAAAAATTGTAGTAAATTGTTTTACAATTGTTTGATTTTTTATAGAATCTTTTTCCATGTAAAACTACTCAGCTGATTGAATAGTATTTTGTAACTGCTTCGAGATTATGTTCCGATACTCTATTTAAGTAATACATTTTCAATCAACGATTGTTGCGATCAAACACAAAAGTAACTTCTACACCTTCATTATTTGTGAATTAACGTAATTCAAAAGCAAATTTAACGTACATTGGAGTACCTGTCAATCAAATTAAATATAAAAAAAAAACATCTGGATTCAATAAACAATGGATGAGAACTGTATGTAAATGTAGATTATTTTAGCTTCGGCGGAGTCAATTTCTACATTCACATAACACAATGCAACATTAAAACACAATGCAGTAATATTGCTACAATATATCTATCGCATATGGAAATATTGTAGCGGGGTATTGAAGTTAGGTGCTGCAAAAAGTGAAAGTAACTCACAACAGCAAAAATATTCTGTACATGAGTATGAAAAATTATGGAAAAAGTTTTGTGAGATTAAAATCGGAAATATTCGTAGAAAATTTAAAGAAATAAGATCATTAGACGACGAGGATTACCCAAAAAAGGAAAGTGAACATGGAAAATAAAACGCCAAAGGAAAAAATCAGAAAAATAAACAAGCCTTTGATGATGAAATAAGTGTGGGGACTCAAAATTCCGTAAAATTAATAAACGAACAACTAGAGAACCTGACCCAAACAAAGCAAAAATTAGAAATTGAAAGTGGGTACACCAAAGCACTACTAGCAGAAGTAGAGTCCAAAGCAAACAGTACAAAAGCTATATTAATTGACACAAGCTCAATTACAAGAAAAAGCAACTTACTGCAGACCAGGTGATGAAGAAACAGAGAATTTCAATTTACCATGTAATGATCTCCAGCATCAGTTCGAAACAATAAAAACTGAGAAGTAAACTATCTTAAAACAACATGGAGTAAATAAAGAGACAGTTAAAGTATGTTTGATCACCAAATACAAAAATACGGAAATCCACGTCTCGTCGCCCGTAACAAATCATCTCCATCTTGTCGAGAGCGATCCAAAAACGCTCGTCCACTGCACATTCTTTGCACTTTCTGCTGGTCGGTGAGCATTTTCGGTACCCACCTTGCGCACAATTTGTGATATCCGAACTTTTCTGTGACAATCCTGTAGATAGAGGTTCGTACAACATGCGGCAATGCATCAGCCAGAGCACTAATCGTCAATCGCCGATCACCTCGCAGTTTTCGGTTCACTTGTTCAACGATGTCCGCTCTTCATCGCGCACATTTGTGCGGCCATTTTTAAAGTCTCGACACCATTTTCTAACCTTTCCTTCACTCATTACTGTAGGTCCATACACTAGACACAACTCCCGATGGATTTCAGCAGCTGAAGATCCTTTTGCACGCAAAAGGCTGGCACGACTGGCAAACGACTACTGCATCAAAACAACAACTGTAGTGGCTTAGTAAATAGTCAATAGATGGCGCTGCATGCGTGAAACTGTGTTCAGACCTGCCAATATTCAAATATAAGCCGACGGCCCTTACTTTAGGGATATGCCTCGTACAATATGCCTAAAAATTTTAAGAGAATTCAGACATACAGGGGATAACTTGCCCCGTTATCACCTCTGAACTGCGGTCTGTTGGAATTTTTATAGCCGCTTTATTGAAGAATTTTCTCGCATTAAAACGTTAAAGAAAATAAACGTAAAAGTATCTATCTCTGCATCACATTCTATAAGGCGTAGCGATGATCAAATGTGCCATTGGACATAAAAGTGAATAATTTAAAATACTAAACCATTTGTATGAATCGATAACGGTTACATTAAAACCCGTGTAGACTACATTTTAATGCCGCTTGGGTTCTTTCGGAGAAGCTTTTAATTCGAAACGTTTTGTTCTTGAGTAAGCATTTAGTATCGTATTTAGTTCGTCGAAACAGAAATAATCGAAGAAATCACTTAAGAAAGAAGTATTTAGTTATTTATTTTCTGTCTGGTTCTAGATAAACACAGAATATAAACGAAAAAATGCACAGAAAACAAAACGAAATATCGAAAACCCTTTTTTTTGCTTAAAGTTCGCTTTCGAACAAATATTTGTAGCGTGACCTACGTTTTAAAACTGATGATAAAGTTACACCAATTCCTAGCTTGGCCGTGTACAGGGGCTTGGTCGTTGAAATATACGAAATTAGCGCAGAAACGAAACTTCCAAATTAAAGGCGTTAAGTTCTCTACCTGAACTCGCCGTTCGCTCTCCTGCCCATGTGCCTTATTCGTCTGTGCGTGCGTACATCAGCGTATATGTATTACTTTTTATTTCGGAAATGAGCTCCAATGTTTATCTTAAGTAGTAGTTTAGAGCCGCTGTTTAGAAAAGGAAGACGTCTAGTCAACATTAAAATGCACTTAAGAGTACAAGGTTCTAAAAGGCTTTCTGTTCCCTCGAACGTAAATATATAATAGATCTCGAAACATATGGCCCCGTCGTCTCATTGGGCCATTTTCAACATCCCCACTGCTCCAAATCTGTTAGACAAATCAGTAAACACGATGGTGAATCATTTAGATAGCATTCGAATTGTATATTATCTAGTTAATTGCACGTACTCTTTGTAAGACCCGTAATATTTCTTTCTTTGAATTGCTTTGTGTGGTACCGTTTACACAAAAGTTCGATGTACTGTTAGACTTTTATAAACTTATCATAGCAATATAGTCGACAAGTTTTTATATAAAAAGAAAGACGACGGGGGAGAAATTAACACTATGAATAAATAGATATAATTTAGACATTTTACTACCTTTATGTTACTAGAGAAGAGCTACTTCTCTACAGACCTTCAACCTGATCCAACACTTTGGTGAGGATTTTATGTATGTTTATTTACGTATCTAAATTATCACATCATCTACGGAGAAGGAAAATAGAAATAAGAATACGGTTTCAAACTGTAACTAACCAACCAAGCATGTATGCCAACCAGCGCAGCGGCGGCTTCTCCAAAAGGCCAAGCCCAGCGCAGTAAAGCACGTGTTCGCTGTTTTGTATATATTTTTCATATTCGAGTTTCGGTTTCGTTTCACCAGGTTACCGATGTGTCAAAGGTTCTTCAAAAGTTTTGAATTGTAAGTACTTGTTATTAATTTTTGTTTGTTGCACGTGTGTGTGCGTGTATTATTAATAATGTCGGTGGTGGAAAAAATTGAAAAAGTAAGGGCTGATTTCATAATAAAATTTAAAAGGCCGATTTCATAATCCACTTTTGAATTAATTGTCCGTTTTAATGGAAAATTAAGCTAATGGCTAGTTTTTGGGGCATTATTTTTTTCAGTGTCATTTGGAGTTATTTCTTGGACGAGGTTACTGCTCTTTGTAAGAAAAAAAGGAAACAAATGAATATACGCGCAAAAACTATCAATTCGTGGTTTGATTATATTAAGTATTTAAATGTATTTTTTGTTAGTCAGAAACGATGGAAAGATCATTCTATCATTATATTTCCAAGCAATTTTTGCGCTTTCTATAAATTTTCCTTCTTTGCACAAACTCATAATCATCGTTCGATGAAGAAGCGCTTGTTTCGAGCAGATTCGTTGTCTCTTTCATTTTAACAAAACAAAAGCAAACGCAATTCCGTAATAAACCTCGGGATTCGGCGTATTACCGTATTGGAGGTTTATAGTTAGTTATGTTAAAATCATTTTGAAGCCATTATATCAGCTGGTCGTAATACGTATTATTTGGCATACTAATTTTTACTTAATGTGGCATTACTTAATGTACACACAGAAACTTATTATGAAATAGATTTATTTTAATGCACCGCAATTTATTAAATCAAAATCTTCATTAGATAACGCCTACCTAACACCATTAAATGGTAAAATGGAAGAGATATTATATACATATATATATATATATATATATATATATATATATATATATATTGTAATGTTCAATATTTACAACGACATCTATCTAGATCAATTGGGATGTTCAGGATAGCGATGAAATAGTGATAGTGATGAAAGTTCCCCTTGCGAGGAAGAAGGTAATTTCTCAAGTCTCCATGCCCCTCAACATGTCCTCATCGTGATGCCCGCTAATATCTCCCATATTTTTTAAACAAAAGCTAAATCCGAGACCAGAATGTGAATGTTGACAAACATTTTGTAACTAAACGTATAAGAGTCAACCACTGGAAGGAAACTCTATTGTTGTCTACAGTAAAGCTTCATACTGGAACAACACTCACGGACCAAGTCAGGCGAAAACATTCATATTCAATTTCGCCAAGGACAAAAAATATGCTTCTCTCTCTCAGTAAAACGGACCCCAGGATCCAATATAGTGGCAGAATAATTAAATATGGCCCCAAAATGTCACTTACCAAATTAGAGGAAGCTGAAGATCAACTTATCTCAATAAGATTTAAAGATGGCAGGGCATAATACATTCTGCAAATGTTTGCCCATCCGCCGAAGACTACGTCAATTCCTCACCAGGACCTAATGAGCTGAAAGATGAGGACTCTGCATACTGAGAAAGTAATATATTTGAGTCAGGTAAATTAATTTTGTTAAACGAAATTTGCTTGCGGCAGTTATTTATTTTTATAGTATATAATAATTATGACATTTGCAACAAAGTAAGGAGGTGGGGGATTATTTCCCTAAACAAATATTCGCTATAGGGTAAGTATTTACGCCATCGTTAACAGATTGTAAAACAGTTTTAATCTTGTCTTAATTCTTTTTTGATATCTCTTATAGTTTCTGAGTTATTAAGTCAAACAGCGAAGGAGAGTGTTGAGCTTAGAGCGCTTTACACCTCGCTAATGTGAGATTGAATAGCTAAGAAAGCTACCGTTGTTTTTACACTGCATCGGTCTATAAATGCACAAAGTTTAATTTAAATCGGTGAAACACACTTACCTTTGTTCCCTTATCAGTAGCATCAAGTGCAGGAAAAGATAAATGATTGAAACAAATTGGCCAAACTCTCCTTGAAGCATAAACATTAAGGTGTAAAACGGGAACTGTGTATGAAATTTGGATACCTAACCCAACAGTGATCACTTTTTGGAGTTAGCAATAAGTTAATCTCTGACTTTTGCTTTATTTTTATTAGAAAACCTTTTCCCTTCAAACTTGGCAATTTTCGTTGTAGCGGTTATCGGGTTCTGCCGTGTCGTTGTTTGGTTTATATGACGTTTCGCCTACTGCCCATTTATGATTATAGCTGTTTTAAGCACATTCATATAATACAGGATTTGTATATCGAACAAAATCTGAACTTACTACCACAAAAATCTGCAACTTTTAACGATTAACGCTTTTGTACTGTTGAATCTATGTGAATGAAACATGTCCGATTAAACTGAAGAACGAACAAAGAATCATCAACATAGAGATAAAGTTGTGGTAATAACCATCATAACGGCTCTACGTAAAGCTCTTAAAATGCAGCAACAATTTCTCCAGCATAAGAAAATCACAACAACACGCGCCTCGTACTAGGGACAAGACATTCTTCTTTGAAAGCTCCGCCGTCTGAGGCAATTTATTTCCTCAGTACACCCATTAAAAATCAATGACAAAACAAATTGCATGTAACTTTATTGTACTTTGTTTTCTATGTAAACGCCAGGCTATGTCTTCTTCATGGCTTCGCTCACTTCTTCCGAGGCGCGGATGTTTTTCCACCAGTTAAAATGTATCTCTTCTCGACAACTATACGGATTCGTATTTATAAATATGCCAAGAGACGAAGTGAAGAACTTCTCTCGAACGTTGTCTAGAATAGATAGTGTATGATGCGACGCGCCTCCTTCTACCACACAGTATTGTTGCAGTGTGCGGAAATTGATGTCACGACATCATCAAAAAAACAAAACAACCGTATAAAAACAACGTTCATTTTTAGATTGTAGATCGTATACACGAAACCATACAAAGGCGAAATAGATGCGGTTAGATGTGCGAGTGTATTCATGTACATTACGATTCAAAAGTACATTGCAAACTATTGTTCTCGCGAACGAAAAAATTAACTCAATAAATATGTAATATTTTCCTAAGGTTGCAAATTGACTTGTTGGATGGAGACTTATTTATGATTAATTGTATTGTGGTGTGATTACTTTCCCCACGAGATTGGATAACATTTTGTATTTAGCATTAGTTCTTCAAGCTTAAATTTTGTCGTATTCATTTGCATGGAGTTTTGGGAGACTTTTATTGAATTACCTTACCAGTTATCAATCACGCATGTTCTCTCTTTCATGTATTAGCTTCATTTTATTTAATAACTTTATTTATATTTGTTTTCATTAAGAGTGAATTCAAAGGAATGTATTCTTATTGAAGCAGTTTCGTAAGCAATCCTATGAATACTCATTTACATTGCGTCAGTTCACTCTCTTTTCCAAGATCGACTATATCGGATTGATGCGCAATGCTTTTTTTTCTGAAGGCCAGTGGAAAACAAATATTTTAAACTTTTCAGATTATCAATAAATTCCGTCTCTTCTTCTATTAAGCCGTATCAAAAATTAGCTGTATTCATTAGTAACTTATAGCTTTGAACACAAAAGGTGCTTTGTTTAAATTTAATTTTCTTGTCCTGTTCTTAATTTGAATTTGGGTTTCATATTTTGGAATTGTAATGATACGATATTGATTTCCATTCACAGCGATGGAGTTATCAGCATCGTCAACAAAAAAGTAAGGACCAATGGCTCCTTCACTATGAAAAATGCACCAATCTAAGAGAATGTATGATGCTTTTTCATCCATTGCTTCTGGCTGATTTTCAGACCAGATGCGACAGTTTTGCTTATTGATGAAACCGCAAAGCCAGAAGTGAGCTTTGCGGCCAAAGATGATTTTCTTATGAAATTACGGATTATTTTCGAGTTTCTTTGAAGGCTAATTACAAAAGTTGCGATCCAACAAGTGATCATTTGGATTAAGTTCTCGGGTTAAAGCAATCTTGTAAGCACGTAAGTCAAGATCTTTTCGCAAAATTCGCCACAAACTGGTGTCTAACGCCGAAGATCGCCGAAAAATTGATACATTTGTATCTTCACGAACACTCTAACGTACAACTGCAATATTCTTTTCACTCCTGGGAACGTTATGAGATAGATATTATTTTGTTCGCGAAGATCCAAATGTGTTAATTCTTCGGCGATCTTAGGCATTGGATGCCTTTTGAAAAATTCGCATTTAATTGTTCTTCGACTTGGACGATTATAATAACCGAAAATGGAAGTTGGCGCACGTAAAGTAGCCGTGAATAAGCATGAATTTTGATACAACATCTGTATAATTTGTAAACGTCGTGGACGCTTGTATCTGCCCATTATGATGGCAGACAGTGACAAGCATAAACGTCAAAGTAACAAGCTAAACATGGCTGCCACCTGAAATAAATGTCGATTTATAAATGCGTCGTTTCTATTGGAAAACCCATTATTTTCTAAAGTGTATCTGCCGAAAGCCTAAACAACAAAATCCTTCCCGACGTTACCACAGGTTATAAAATGAAATTCTTAAATAATTCAACACATCATGTCTAAAATATGACAAAAAGCTGTGGTGTTGCGTATGTTAGACTAAAATTTATGGCTGATGTTGTATCTCCGTATGTTTAGTTTGTCTGACGCCGACAGCGCAGCACGACGCGCACTTTAATCATTTCAGAAACCGCAAAAGTTTCGTTACGATTGAATCGGGTAATTAGAATTTCCACACGATTGTAGTGTAGTGACATTAAACGATTGCTGTTAACGCGTGTTTGCGGTTGCGATGTTTATTAAGTAGCTACGGCCGGCACCATAATTTCCTCCGAAATGCCCAGGATGTTTATTGTAACGATATCAAGGATGACTCCTAGTTGTCGCGTTTTTATTGGAAAATATAAGGGAGTTTTTATGAGCCAACGTAAACTGCGTAATATTGAATAATATTTCGCTACAAAGGAACGTGGCTGACAAATTTTTTTGTATGATACACAGGAAGTTCTAATGATTCACGCGGCGTTGTACGCCTATATGTCAAGTGCTCATCTAAACAATTTATGAGGATAAATTATTGGAAGAGGTACTGCACTCCCGATAGTGATATTTATTAAATGTTCAGCTTTTCGGACGTCATTGTTCAGTTAATTAACACTGGGAAACAAAAAAAAAATTGCCAAGGATTTAAGAACCGCTTTGGATTACTCAGAACTTGTGATTTTTTGTAAAATTTTTGCTTCAGCTAAATTGGTTCCGATTTTCAAAATGATCGAAATAGATAAAATTGAGTCTCTTTTTTGATTATTAGTGATTTAAATCACTTTACTTCATAAATAACGACCTTCTTTTGCTTTTCTATCAAGTGTCCTATTCTAAACAATAAGGGCAACAAGTTTTTGTTTCATGTTGACAGATAAAGCTTAGTTTTCTAAGCAGCTTTAGCTGATTTATGTAAGGTACACAAGAGCAACACACCCTTTTGCTGTCGTCGCGATGCTGCAATTTTTCCTAGAGAAGGAGTGTGAGTGTGGTTAGCATAGCCCACCCCTACATTAGTATAACCCACCTCTACATTCTGTCATTGCGAGTTCATGTTGTCGTTGTTAGCTGTATCAATATTTCCGAACTTCTCCTAATAATGGACTTACCAGAATATAGACCAGAAGACTGGAGACTCTTTCCGGATAGTTCTAAAAGGACCTCCAAATGTACTGAAATATCTTTCTCAGGGTATTTTGGGAAAATTGTTAAATTTTCTAATTTTAAACTAAATTAACGATTCTTAGTGGGTTCGGGAGTATCCTGGATACCCTTTCGGCAATTTTATAACGAATTTCCAAATTAATAAAACGAAATTAACGAATTTTAAGATTCTAAATGTAACTAACATTAAAATTTGAACGATGCCAGGATTATATAAACTCTCTGTTTATATAACCTCTACAGGAAACTGCCTGTTCTGGAAATTCAACCCTTTTCTATTCAAATAAAGACTTTGATTTAACAATCGAGCACTTTATATGGGGATCGGAGTTAAGAAATACTTTGATTCAACCAAGACTGAATAAAGGTTGATGAAAAATTATGGCGTCGCTCCTCTTTCTTTTATTTTAAATCGCGAAAGACCGGTGATTATTTCATTTCACAGCTAATTTTGATAATTTAACCCAAATAGAAACTTTTACGATGAATTTCGATCAAATGAGATTATTTCTGCAAATAGCATACGAGAATGAATGCAGTGACTCAACTTGGAGGTTGTATTTCGATGATTCTATGATACACAATGTTACTGACAAGCTTTAAACGAGAAAATCCTCTAATAATTTACATAAACCTTTCAGATAAAGATTTAATTGATAAAATATTATTTAAAATACCTCTCAATTTACGCTGTTGCTTGTTTTAGACGATTTCTACATGAATTTGGACGAATTACGTGAATAGGAAAATTAACTGACGAGTAGATTTGTCCATGCTACCTCACACTCGTTGTTATCTGGACTTATATTTAATATTTAACGTCAACGGCCCAAGGCCAGTTGGCTTGGGGAAAATGGTAACGAGGAAATTTCCATTTTTCCCCGCAAGAGGGATATTTAGTTACCAACAAGTGGCCAACCTGACATTTAGTCGTTCCGAAGTGACAGTTGAGAGAGGCTGTTGATGTTGTAAATACAAAGTAAACACACAAACATTTCTTGCGTCTTCTACCGCGCATAGCTATGCGTGAACATGTTGCACTATTTGCAGAGATTCCACTAACGACACCGAAGGATTTTGTAATTTTTCTATTGCCTCCACTAGTCCGAAGTAATTGTTCTGAATAGTTTTTAAATCCGTTTCAACCTATCTTGAAATTTCGATTGGCTCGACCGGCCTACAGAAAGCATATTTGCGGCACCGTGACTCATAAACATCAACAGTTGGTTTGTTGAAAGTTCAAACTTTTCCAATGTATTTAACACTAACTTTGAAATTACTTCGGCAGCACATTGTTGTACTCGCCTGGAAGCTAATAGAATTGAAGGTGACGATTGATGTGGTTCCATTGTACGTAGCATTACATTGACCACAGAATGTTTTTTATGATCTGTTGTTTCGTCCACACATAACCACAGTTTTTTTTATCTTTCAACTCCGATTTAATTCTTTTTTCAACATGTTCACGAGTAGATGGTACAATTCTTTGTAACGATGCCCGACTTGGTAATTTGCAGTCCGAATATTTATTCCAAAAGAAGACATATGCTTCCTTGTCTAGTAAATTAAACGGTAGATTACATGCAATAAAGATAACACATAAATTAAATTTAAATTTGTCATAGTGTCGTGTGCAATTTTTTTTGAAGAATGGTGTCTATTATTTACGTGACGGACCAAGACATTAAAGGGATATTACAAACTACATATTGAATTTTAACGCCATAATTTAGGTCAGGCATTTCTGCTATAAATTCTGTAACTTTGTCCAACATTGGTCGTTTTCGCGACGTAGACAACATTTTTAAAACAAACGTAGAACTACGAAATAGTATTTACGGCAGCATACATGTACACACAACACTCGCAGTTATACTGAGGGTTGTATCGAGCCTCCGCCACTGCCCGTTGGCGCTAGTGAGCAACTCTAGTTATGATTATCAAAACTTATCTGAACACAGCATGTCCATCTAGTGCATGGAAGAGAATTCCCTCTTTGAACAATTTGGAGAAAACGTTAAAAAACATATTTGGACAAGTTCTGCACAACATAAAATTGTCTTCAAGCATTCGGACTGCTTAGTTTCCGCTGCCCAGATTTTGTAGAAGAGCATATTGATGGAGGAATGTTCTCGGGAGTGATGAGTCCAAAATTATTTCGTATAATAACAATTGCGATGGACAGTTTGTGTGACTACCTCCGGAAACTTCTTCCATAGTTTACAAAAAAAAAAAACTGTTAAAGATGGAGGCCCCAGTAGTATTCTATGGGCCAGTTTTCTTGGTATGATTTGGGAGCAATTTTTGGAATCCCACAGATTATTACTCAAAATGTTTATAAAACAACATTATGGTACCCTACGCGTAGCAGAAAATACCGCTTCGTTGGTTCTATCAACAGGATAATGACCAAAAATATACGGCGAGAAGGGTCAAAACTCGTTTAATGAAAATAATATTAATGCAACGTCTTGGCCAGCGCAATCCCCTCATATTAACCCTATAGAAAACTTATGGATTGATATAAAGTAGGCTGTGAATAGCAAGAAGCCTACCAATATCGCTCAATTATGAGATGTGATGCGCTCTCCTTGGACAACTATTTCACAGGAGAGATGTCAAACGGCTAGTTGATAGTGAGCCCTATCGAAGTCGTGATTATTAAAAATAAGCGTCATGACATCAAGTATTAATGTTTAAAATATTAGAAATATTAATTTATTATAGTTACAGAAAAATTTACTTTACTTTCTATTAGCACTGCTATTTTTATGCACAGGCATGGTATGTAATAATATAAAATTATACAAAATAAAATAGTTTAATGGAAAAATGAGTTTTGTTGCTTCTTGATAATATTTTGGTGTCCACGTATACTATAATAATAAAGTCAGAACCATACCAGCATGCCACCTTAACATAACGTTGTTATTAGCTTATCCTTGTCGCCACTGCTATTTTTATACATAAGTTTGTATGAAGGTAGAAATCGGGATAACACTACGCTTTCCCAATTTGCGAGTGAGCAAGTCGTTTGTTGCTGGACGATAACTTTTGAGTTGATCATTTTATGTTGGCTTACAGCGGACCAGCAGTAAGGAAAAAATAACAATAACCGAATAGTTCCTTGATCACCTAAATCACATCATTTAAATCTCTATTATATCTAAGTAATCTGAAACGATTAGTGCATTCATGGTACGTTAATAAAAAAACAGGTGAGCTACAATTTACTATGTGAACTATTTCGAAATAACATAAGATTCTTTTCCATGAAAATATGACACCCGCCAATAGATATGGGAGGTAACTTGAAGAACAATTTTCTTTGATTTTCATAGTAATGCGCCGATCATCACGCAAAGTCAACCCTCTCTTTGAGACAGTAGCTTATTTGTTAATTATGTTTTTTGTTTCTTGTGATACATGGGTAAAATACATGATGTTCTATGTATGTATGTATTTAGAAGTAATGAGAAAGAAATTAAAGTACAAAATCTAATTGATTTTACTAATACCATTGATATTTTTTCGCTACTAGATTATTTTTTTCTCCTGCAAGTATTAGCGGTGCTATGGGATTATTCTTTAGAAGTAATACAAATCAGCCTTTTCAACGTATCAACAAGTTTGGAATATATTCATTCGTAGCAGTCACGCCGGGAGCCGCTTCAATAAGCTGATTATATTACATATGGATGTTTATTGCTTCCGATTCACTCGATTCGACATCAAAGTATATAGTCGTCGAGCGCTGAGGTCAAAGGGGGTCGGGCCCGATAATAAATTTTTTGGGGTGGTCGTAAAGTTCCGTATAATTATCTCATTAATTAAAAGAACATATAACGCTATTGTCATATACAACTGTATAAGTCTACTAAAAGTAATAATTAAGGAACCAGATGTAGTTACATGCTGAACGCGTACCATTTTTCGTCTTATCTACGGACGCATCTCTTCCTGTTTGAAAACAATTTTCCCTTGACGAGCAAAAGCAATTAGCGCTTCATAATTCTCGTAATTATTTCGTAATTGTTTGAATCGTTTGAACATGATAAAAATAAAAATTATATGTACTCTGGACCTGCCTGTCTTTATTATGGCATATCGCAGTGTTGTTGTATGTGATACCATGTGTGTATTACTTATAGATAGGATATGAAGAGAAAATCAATGGTAGAGTTATATGACAGCAGGTGTGACAGCATGGGAAAAGCTTTATTGTGATAAAATCACATTTATTGTTTTATTTAAAAAACGTTATCTTGCCTTTATCTTTTAAAGCTAGTCCTGAATCGTTCTACCTTTCTGCTACACATCTAGTGTACGGGTAAAATATTCAGTGTAGAATAGTGCAAAATTAGGTGCACTCATTAGCGACACACTAGATGGATGTAAATTCAAGCACAGTTTTAGTGTAAGAAAAGTACATGCTGCTATTGTCGAACATGATAAAGATGCTACTTTTGTGCATGTACATGTTTGTATATGGACGTAGCTAGATTTTAGATGTAGAGATAACTGTGTAGATTTATCACAGTTACCTACTATTTTAATTAGAAGTATTTTCTTTATCGCTCGATTTACATTAAATCTAAGATAATTTACTTGTTTTTTTATATTTTTACTAACTGCAAACACTGTAAAGGCTATCGACTAGTCTTTAGAAATCCATATGCATGTGTCGTTGGATCTAAGAACTAGAATGAGCGCGTGTGTTCTATATTGCGTGGCTACAGTAAACAAGTGTTTCAAGTTATTATAAGACTAAGAAAATTATGAACCTGAAGTTGTAGATTTTCATTTATTAGTATACACATCGGCAAAATGTGAAATTAGCTATATCTATATATGTACGGCGAGAGAGCGAGGAGGGGATTGAGTGAAATACGGTCGATTCGATGCGGGTCGCGCGTTAGTATGCTTGTAACAATGTTGGTATGTAGACCTACTGTATGCAAGAACGCACATAATAATTTGAAGTCATGGTCGCCTAGAATTGAGAGTTTCGCATATTTATTTTGTTGTTGTTACGAAGCTTAGACGAAACTAATAAGAAATTCTAAAGACGAAAATAAACACATATTCTGATGAAATAAAAGAAAAGAAAAAATACTCCAGAAATTCTTACTAAGATCGTCCGCACATAATGCAGTCTACCTAGTAACTAACCACATCGGTCACCGTAAGCCGTCAACTGCCGCTAACCCCTCCGCTTGTGGTAAATCACCCATTCGCGTTTACAGTTGTCGCATGTACGCTTTTTCGTATAGCTAGACATTTTCTTTCCTTATGTGTATAAAGAATGCTCCGTAGAGCCTTAAACCTGTATAGTCTCAAACCTGCAGAGTGCAATGGTTGCTGGCTCCTAAGTGTATATTTTGACGATAATGTATCATACAACTTACGTTGGTATATTCCAAAATATAAAGAGGTTAAACTTAGGCATTCCCTTGTTTGTACTGTATTCAGGTTTCTACATCATGAACATTGAATTATCTTAGTGTAGAATAGTGTCAAAATTTGTTCACTGTGTACTTAAGATTTAATATAATATTGAGTAACACGTGGTCTTATAGTTGGATGGCGGTTCTTACTAGCAGAAATAGAAATTCCTAACTTCCCTGTCACCTGGTTATTGTGGATGGACTATGAGATTCCAGAGTATGGCGGTAGCTAGAAACTAACACGTCGTTTCATGCCGTGATGAAGACGAAAATATTAAAAGCATTAACTCTTAAATTTCAACCAGTATTTCGCTTTATTTGAAAGCATCATCGGAGTCATATTACAAGTGAAATTAACAAATATTAGATTAATTAAAATGTAATAATTAAGCTATAACTTACAATGAGTTACAATCAAATAGCCGATTTTCTGAATTTGAAAGAGATGTCAGTATAACGTTTTTTTATATCGATTTAAAAAAACTCAAGGCGACGACACTTGTTGAAGACACGTGTGCTCGAAATTTGAAAGAAAATATACACGCTGATAGATTGAAACAAAACAAAATAAAATCTCACAAATCAACAAACAAAAATCAAGTATTTGATAAGAACAACACGATTCAATAAGGATTCTGTAAAATTTAAACCACTGAACTATGCAATTAAAATACAACTCTGTCTATAGATTAAATGTTCATCTTCATATGGGGAGAATTCTGTGTACATAAATAACACTCAAAATGCTTCTGATTGCGATTTTATCGGCACCTTACACCCAATTGGATGAAAATAAAGATATTTACTTCAACCAAATTCATGTTACGCGCGTAGATAATTCTAAGTACATGATCCAAGTATAACCCTACTAGAGGTAAATATCAACAGCACTAAAATTAAATCTATTGAAATCGCAGAACACTGGTACTACAATGGACAATATTTTTTTATTTATCACCTGAAAACCATTGTCAGTGTCTCGGTAAAAAAAAATTCTAAAAAACTATAGGTATTGGGATAGCAGAAGGTGTGACATTGCTTCAAATATCGAAGAAAGAAATCTACAAAAGCAATCGGTTTAAATAGTTTTAGTAAATTTCGAAGGAGTATAGCAATTCACTAAAATCACAAAAATTTTTAACAGAGTTAAAGGAATACCTGAATCTACAAGGACAAATCTGATACGTGTATATACGTCACCAGAGATGCTTTGTTTCAGTCCTGCGGTTCAATTATTGGCCTTAACCGTAAATTTAGATTGTTGTTACTGTCCAAACATTGTCAAATATTGAAGAATATACATACAGTGCGGTTCTAAAGTGTGTTCCCCCCATGCTAATTTTTGAAAGACAGAAGCTAGTTCGATTTCTATTTTTTTGTAGACTAACCTTTGTGTTATTTAAACAGAACGGCCTGTATATTTTTCTAGAAAGGTAATCGAAAGGCGAATCCACAAATGTTACACTTTTACTTAAGAAATATGAAAGAAATATTGCTGCATACACCAATAAAGGTTTTGGTAATCTATTTTTGTTATTAGGCAAAGTTAGCTAGGAAAGAACGCCAGGGTAATCTAAGCTCGTTGCTAAGCAAAGTAACCATAACAATTGTCAAATCTCAATTCCAAAAGCGTAAATCATTTTTGTTATTTATTATTATTGTAACCTGCATTTGTCATACTTTTGTTCTTTGTGCTCACTATTATTTTGTGCCATTTTAACTTGTTTTGTTAATTGTTGTTTCTGCTTTACTTTATCGAACCTTATTGTAGTTAATTAATTGTGGTAGGTTTGTTTAAATTTGTTAGTTTTTGATAGGAAATACGCCTAGGTTTCACTTTTTATGTTGTTGATTTTACAATGGCCTCCACATGGACCACGTAAGATAAACTTCAAGTACGTAATTTTAATATTCGGTGAATATGTCAACGATTACTACGAAGTATAAAATATACAGGGCGGACTGCTTTAACAGAAGATAATATGATTTAGATTATTATACAATTTGTTGCGCAACCATGGTAAATAAGGCGATAATTGTTGCCAAAATTGTTGCTAAAATTGACCCAGCAATTTTGCATGGTTCATGGCGAAGCCATTATAAAAGTAACAATACGAAAAACCTAAAAAACAGACATATTGTCTATCAAAAACTAACGCATTCAAATAAACCTACCATAATTAGTTAGCTGCTATAAAGTTCGATGAAGTAAAGAAATAACAACAATTAACAAAACAAGTTCAAGTGAGAGAAAATAATAACGAGAACAAAGAAGGAACATATGACAAATGCAGGATATAATAACAATAAACAATTAGAATAATTTTCGCTTTTGGAATTGGGATTTGACAGTTTGGCAATTGTTATGATTACTTTGCTTAGCAACGAGCTATTTAGATCAGTTGTTTGATTCGCCTTTCGACTACCTTTCCAAAAACGTAAAAATATACAGGGTATTCTATTTAAAATAAGAAACTTGACGATACTTCCGGTGGCACCGGAAATGCAATTAAACTGCCTACAAATCGACCTTTTTTTTTTTTTTAAAACGCTAACTTCTGTCATTCAAAACTTAGCACGGGGATGGGGGGACACCCACTGGACCTCGCTCTATGTCAAATGCGCTTCAGTATTTATACACAAGGCTTCTAATTTATATAAACAACCTTCTATATGGAAAATTAGGTAAAGTAAGTAAGATTTCATGCAAGAATAATAGATAGAATTTCAAAGAGTAATAAGTTACTATACTGAATGAAAATTCAAACACTATGTACATATATGTAAATAATTGATTTCTAAATATTTCCTCTCTTTCCGGACTTCTCAGCAATTTTATCAGCAACTGATTATTATTCAGTATAAATAATTATAATGTAGACTCTAAGTTCTTAAGTTTCTGAAAAATATGAAGCTCGACATGTGAAAAAGATAGCAGTGGCAAATAAATAAATACGGTGGAAAGATGCAAGTAATAAGATTTCCTTTCTACAACGTCCTTAGATTTATTTTTGCAATTTGTTCTTGGTGCATAAATTTCTTAATAGTTAATATTAATCGTATTGTCACTGGAACAAACTCAGTAAGTATTAACCAATTAATCGCTTTTGTAAAAAAGAGGTAGATAGTTGAGTAGGTAGTAATCAAAGTGCAGTCTATCTTCATGATTTACACCGGTAATTTTATGATGCCATTAAAGGGACAATAAATATCAACACGTCTGATAGCAGAAGAGATAAAATTCATGGGATTCAATTAATAATAAACATTGCACTACCTAATATGTGCGCCGGTACAACGATAGAGCCAATATAGTGCGACAATTATAGGCGTAGCAATTCATTGCCTCTACGGTGGCGGCGGCTGCTTCTTCTCGAATTACTTTTCTACAAACTAAGCAATAAGAAAATAACAATAGACGCATACATGTGTCATGGTAGGATAAAGTACTTATACCGTATGGTGGACTATGGAGTATATCTAGAACAAGAAAAATTTTCCCGGCTGTCAAACTTAGATTTTAATGAAATTTGGCACATTTATTTAAAGTATTTGATAACAACGTAGCAGGCTTGGTAATGTTTAACACAATTGAGAATCAACTTAACTGTCATTTGGGTAAAGTGTTATTTGATGTTATTGGGTGCATAATGCATTTGTTCTCCCCAAATGTGTTCAGTATTTCAATCAGTTAGAGTCATTTTATGTGTTTGTTCAATTTTTTTAAATTTTTCGAGGTAGAAAAACTCGGTTCCGAATTTTAAATCACTTGAATACCCTTAAGATGTATGTGAATGAAACTCAAGCAGCTCCAATTGTCGCTTGAATTGAAGATGGACGAAGCCAACAATATGTTGCAGTAAGACTTGGGATTAGTTGTTCCAAAGATCAACGGATGTATAAACAGTTACAAGGTACTCAATATTACATAAAATGGAATTATTAAGGATCGATCTTTTTTGCTCGCCAATGTGTTATTACATGCAGTGTCGGCGATTTCTCATATGTACATTTGAAAGCAAATAAAATATAATTTCAATGAGAAATTTTTGAATTCAAAGGGTCAAAGGTCAATGTGGTATACCCTTATTTAATGTCAATGTTGGTCACTGTGGCCAGCCTTCATGTCACTCAAGCTTAAACGTTTCCAATATCTGTCACAAAATACATCTTTTAAATCATAGAAATACAAAATAGAAAAAAATTGTATAGAAAATTTGCTTCATAAGGGATTTTGTCACATTTGTCCGTTTGGAAAACTGGCCTTCGGCTCGTTCTCCAAATTTCGGACGCATGCGGCAAAATACCATCTTATGATGCTTGTTTTCCTGTATACTATTTCGTACTGTTACAAGAAGAATAAAAGGATGAACGCCAAAGGGTTAGGCTTAAACGTAACATCCTGTATATACGTTGATCACGTATTCTAAAAAACGCATAAATATAATAAAACCTTTGCATTATACTCTTGGTTTCCGAGTTGGAACCGCGTCGTTGTCGTAGCTTTTGCCAACGTTTTGTTCACGCTCTTATGGGATATCTTTAGGGCTGCTACTGCACACTAACTGGGTACTATTCATCCCGGAGGGGTTTATATAAGGCTTGTTTCGGGTCAACGTGAGCGTAAATGTGCGCGGCGGTTGCTAAATGTGCTAGGAGGTTTGATAAGCTGGGATTTCCACGTGTGATGTAAGGGATGGCCATCTTCGCGATTTAAGTTGTTGGGATGTTTGAAAATCTCTATTGATTCGTGGATTTTTCTGCTATAATAGTGACCGTTGTGAGACAAAACGCGGGTAGAGTTAAATTGGATTTGGTGGTTTCCAGTCTATGCTTAGCTGGCTACACGCTGACTGATCGTTTTGTTTCACCGATGTACACACTACCGCACCTTGGTAGACACCATGGGCTTCCAGATGATTTGCGGCCTTTGATGGGAATGTAATCTGAGAGCTTGAAGTTGGGTTTGAAGATGTTTTTTATCTTGTTTCTGAAGAGAATCTTGCTGATGCGGTCGGTGACACCATGAATGTAGGGTAGCTACGCTTGCTTACGGAAGTTAGGGTTGGATGAGGGGACTTGCTGTGGAGAAGGGTTGATGTAGCAGTTGACGGTAGTTTGAATGTTTTTCCTAGAATAATTATTGCAGATTAGAGTTTCAATGATGTGGTTCAGTTCTTGAGGAAGCGAGTTGTGTTCGGACAGGGAAATGGCCCTTTGGATAAGAGAACTGATGACACCGCGTTGCTTGGCTGGATGATGGTGTGAGAGGCTATTGAGATATATATCCGTGTGCGTGGGTTTTCGGTAAACGGAATGTCCCAGCGCACCTTCGGGACGCCGGTGTACGAGAATTTCTAGGAAAGGAAGGTAACCGTCCGATTCGATCTCCATGGTGAAGCGTATGGAATCTTGTTATTCAAAGATTCGTGTCTATGAGGCCAGATGACAAAGGTATCATCAACGTACCTGTACTAACACTTTGATTTAAGATTGTAAGATAATAGGGTTTGTTGTTCGAACGCTTCAATAAACATGTTGGCGACGACAGAAGACAGAGGAGATTCCATAGCATTTTTACGGAACCGGAAATCCAATTTAACTCTACCCGCAACTTATCTCGCAACCGTCACTATTATAGCGGAAAAATCCGTGATTCAATAGAGATTTTCAAACATCCCAACTTATCTAAACTTAACTTAAACCCCGAAGATAGCTATCCCTTACATCACACGTGCAAATCCCAACTTATCAAACCTCCTAGCAACCGCCACGCTTCATTGATCCATAACATTCCCCCTCCGTTGATCCGAAACAAGCCCTATATAAACCCCTCGAGAATGAATAGTCCCCAGTCAGTGTGCAGTAACAGCTCTGGAGATGACCCATAAGAGTGTGGACGAAACCTCAGCAAAAGCTACGACAACGACGCGGTTTCAATCCGGAAACCAAGAGCATAGTGCTATTGACGAGTGCGGAAGCCTACGTACTAGAAACCTTTGCATTTATTCCTTCTTTCTAGCTTTCTTCATTCTGCAGTTATATTATCACAGAACCGCTGGTTTTCAAAAATACTTGCTTTTCATGGGGTGTAAACTCTTTAATATGCAATATGTATGTATAAATAATTATCTTGATTACGCTTGATATTCACATGTTTAATTTTAGTTCTATATGTTAGTGACTTCTTTCTCTCATGTTTCTTTATTATGACATGTTGTGAAACAAATGTTATTATTATTATTATTAAAAGAGCCGAAAATCTACACACTTTCGAAGGGGTGTTTCTCCTCATCAAGGTGAGTTTCAGGGGATAAAAAAGTGCAATGCGCATACTTTAGTATGCTCTACAGTTTCATTAAAATCTGAATTTGCTCAACTGTTTCTATATTAATTACTAACGCATGCATGCTAATGATAACTTGCATGTTCAAGACAAAGGTTAATCGGAAGATTTTATAGGGTGAAAGTGATGGTGGTATAATGAGGTAGCAAGTAGGATGATGAGAACCGTTACATCTTAGGTTTCCTGCGCTTTGCATTATTCTGTTTATGAAGAGCTAACAATAAAATGAGTAATCTAATGTGATCTCTGTAACGGCGAAGATACTTACATTAAGATGTGTGTTCTCAGATAAATATTCCTTTTATGGTTTGTGGTCCTGAAAATAAAATAAAGCATTTACTAGCGGTGGAAAAGTTAATACAGTTGACATGTTGCTTCATTAGAGCTAAGTAAATAACGATGAATTGCGCATTGAACTACGTGTTGTTGTTTAAATGCAAAATAAAAACATATTTTATAACATCATCTCATTTGTACCCTATTTATAGCTAATTGGATTTTGCATGTGTCTGCATTGCAAAATCAACAGCACAAAAAACAAAGATAAGCGCATTGTCTATCAAGAACCGACAAATTTGAACCAGCCTACCATACTTAATAAAACCAAATAAAATTGGGTCAAGCAAAGAAATAACAATGAACAAAACGGGTAAAAATAAGAGAAAATTATAACGAGAACAAAGAAGCAAAACATCTAAAATACAGGATATAGTAACGATAAATAACAAACATAATTTACGCCTTAAGATTTCAAATTTGACAGTTTGGCAAATGTTGTGATTACTTTGCCTAACAGCGAGCACTTTGGATGAACCTGGGTTCACAGTAGACAATTTGGCGTTCTTTCCTAGCCAACTTTGCGTAACAACAGAAACAGGTCATCAACATCTTTATTGCTACATATCGTAATATTTATAAGGACAGATACTGGTTTAATGAAATTAAGCGTAGCCGAGCATCCAGGAGGAGGAGCGGCCAGGTCGTCCCATTGAGGTGACCACTAACGGTATAATCAATAAAGTTCATGATACGGGTTAGCAGATCGCCGGGTGAAGATTAGAAAGATTGCTGATATGGTTAACATCTCAATTGAACGTGCATAAAACATGCTTTACGGAAAATTGAGTATGAGAAAGCTATCAGCGAGATAGCACCGAGAATACAATCAGTTGTCGAGAAATAAACAATCACCACGTGTTTATTAATCAGTGAAACAAAAGTTGTTTGCAGGCTCTGTGATTAAGAAAAAGGGTGTGACTTGTGATCTTAATCAAGCACGGTGCACATTGACGAATCTTACCGAATAGTATGCTCTTGTGTCCAGAGGTTCATCAAAGAAAAAAAGTAAGTTACATTAACCAAATTTATTTACACAATATAAATCAAAATCAAAATTCCTTAAAATAATAAAATAACATGTCTCTCGGGTTCTTACAATAACAAAGAAAATATCATCAGAATTGCCAATATTTACAATGACTCTGGTCGGTGGATGCAAAATACAGAATATACTTCTGATGTTTACATTTAAAGCATTACAACTGGACATAAACTATTAAATATTTACACGGACTTTGTTCGTAACATAAGAAAATAAATAATCTAATATCGATTTACAGGCTTTGTGCAAAGTTTAAATAGATTTCTATCTTTCGCTAAATTTCGGAAAAGAAAACGCGTCGCTCTTTACGGACTTGAGAGATTTTTAAGACTCCGGTAAACAGATACACGGAATTGTACATAAACAGTCGACGTTATCGCCCGAACTTCGCAAAAGCCAGATAATACCTACGATAGCGTAGCGCGTAGCGCGTAGAGCAATGACATTTTGGACGGTTTATATAGCAGATTTCGGGTGTGACGCGCCACTTTTTGTCACTGTCGTATTTCGGCCTTGTACGTGAAGTAGATTACGAGCACGCCATTGCACAAACCCCCCAATTATTGAACTTATATAATAAGTGTACTAACGCTCAAGATAAGTAGTACCATAAACAAGGTACACTTGCGCTCAGAATAGTCGGTTCTGGTTCTTTGAAAAATAATTAATAAAATGAAATAAAAGTTAATTTTTAATAACTGATTATAAAAGGTGAACGTAAAATATATTTTTTTTCAGATTTAACAGCCTTTAAATCCGACGAACTTCGATGGTTCGTCACAATGTTTGAGTTTAATACGAGTAAGGTTCTGTGCAGATGAGACGTAGATATGTTATTACACGCCAGAAACCAAAGGTCATTCAAAATAGGTCTTTCCCGGCAAACATGCACCAATGAAGGCGAAGAGGATCCCATCAAGCGGAAAAGTTATAGCGACGATGTTTTGGGATTCGCAAGACATAATCTAAATTGATTACTTGGAGAAAGGAAGGGCAATCACGGGACAGTATTATGTTGATTTATTGGAAGAAAAAAATTCTCTACTATTACGTCCCGGCCCACTCATCGGCGATCACGACAGCAAAAGTAATCCATTTACGGTACGAATTGATGCCACATCCACTATATTCGCTAGATTTAGCCCCCTGTTACGAGGGAATGTCATTAAATAAGTCATAAACTGTTGTGGGAAAGCTGAAAATAGCAGAGAGCTATTATCCGTATCTGTCATTGGGGGGCAGCACTATCCAGCTTAATGATAATCAAGTGACAGTTGACGTGCGCGTACGCAAGCAGTGTTAAAATCGCGACCGTGCTCGAAGAGTGTACTGTGGAAAAGCAGCGTGCTGTTGTGCGTCTTTTCTGGGCAAAAGGACTCCCTGCAAAAGATATTCATAAGGAAATGTCTCCTGTTTACGATGAAAAGTGTTTGTCGCGTAAAGCCGTATATAACTGGGTCGAGAAATTCTCACAAGGGCGCTCAAAAGTTGTTGACGGTCAGCGAAGTGGCCGCCCCGTTCAGATTGCGACAGATACAACACTTCGAAGGGTGGAAGAGATGATTTCTCATGGTTTAGCCTACGAACTGATGCACGATCGTTTAAATTTCCGAAAAGTTTGCTCACGATGGGTTCTTAGACAACTGACCGAGGAACACAAAAGGATTCGAATGGGCTTGTCCTTGCAACGCCTCTCTAGGTACGCAGAGGAAGGGGAGGGCATGCTTAACAGGATTGTTACCGGTGATGAATCATGGGTGCGCCACTACCAACTCAAAACAAAGCGTGCTTCAATGCAATGGAAACGTCCTTCTCCACCGCCAATAAAGAAATTCAAGGTTGTGCCCTCAGCTAGTAAGGTTATGCTTACCGTGTTCTGGGATTCTCAAGGAGTGCCCCTAGTCCATTTCCAGAATAGAAATGAGAGCGTGACTGCTGAATCATACTGTAGAGTTTTGTTGTTGCTTCTGGATGCAATTCGACGAAAACTTCCAGGCCTACTGACGAGAGGAATATTGCTGCATCACGATAACCCCAGGCCGCATTCGGCCCAGTTGACCCAGGCGAGAACTGAAGAATTAGAGTGGGAACTTCTTCAACATTCGGCTTACAGTCCCGATCTAGCCTCAAGCGACTATCATCTGTTTGGTCCACTAAAAAAGCATCTTGGCAGAACACATTTCGAGAGTGATAATGATGTTCACCAAGAGGTACGCACGTGGTTCAGACGGCAGCACAAACACTTTTATGCAGCAGGCATAGGGGCATTAGTAAAGCGATGGGATAAGTGTATCAATGTAGATGGAGACTATGTTGAAAAATAAACCTTGTTTTTGGCTAACTATTTATCTTATTACTTTTATAATAGCTTTTTATGACCTACTTACTGACTTTCCCTCGTACTTCTTTCTTTTTACAAACTTGAAAATATGGCCTGGCGGAGCGCGGTTCGCGTCAAATGAAGAGGTCATTGCCGAATCTGAGGCCTATTTTGCAGAGTTCGACAAATCATATTGTTTGGATAGCTTAAAAAAGTTGGAACATCGCGGGACTAAGTGTATAAAGCTACAAGAAGATTACATCGAGAAATAGACTTACTGAAATGCAAAACAATTGCGTTGTCTTCCTTATCACAGGCATTTATCATTCCATCTTTGTATAATCTACCAATAACTATGATTATCTTGAGCCAAATAACAAGTATCTGTAGCCTAATAATTTGGTAATCATATTAGTATAAACATATATATTTCTTAATTGAATTATATATAATTTGCCAACTGAAATCGCAGAATGCTGTGTTTACAATCCTCATTCTACAAAACCAAAAACACATCCAACACACGAACGGTATCAGCTATCTAAACTAATCGATAAAACATAGATTGGAGCCATTAATTTCCTGTAATTTTAAACCATAAAATATAACATCAACCTGTAATTAATTATTGAAAACGAATAGCTTACACGATGTAGCAACCGTTTATTAGCAATACACGAACGGCTAAAGTATTTACTGCTACATCTCTTATTTATTGTAATACAGTAAATAAAACATTACATACATTACAAGATATACATTGGAACGATTTATCACTCTCTAAAAAATAGAATAAGAATACTCCATCACGCAATAAAAAAGTAGTCCCTCTCGGTGTTAGTACTTTCGTTGTTGCATTACGAAATATGAAGCTATCAACGTCATTAGGCTCCTCGATCTCATAAATCAACGCAACAATAATATAAATCAAATTATTAATTATATCTCATACGTAACGGCGTATAGAGATACATAGGAAAGAAAAAAAAAATAGAACAGCGAAAAGAAGAGAATTCGGTTGGTTTTATTTGTGGATGTTTGATTTCCACCACGGAAACAAGATAACCTTGTAGAGAAACCCGATATGTTATTTCAAATATCCTTAAAAATACCCTGTGGTAACTTTACCCGCCTGTGTATTATATTTCAGAATTTGTGTGTATAAGTCTATCAGAAGGAAAAAGCAGGTAGTTGTCTCTTCTAACGTTTGAAAAATACAACGGATTTAGAAGTAAAATATTGTATAGGTTGTTATTTTAATTGTATTAGCAATTGACATTTTTGCTGCTTTTTATTATTTATATTATTAGATATAGGTAGTTTCGGGCAGAGATGCATTGATATGTCGATTATTAATAAAAGTTTTTATTACTTATGCGACTCTAGTTAATAGTGTCGCTATTTTTAAAGCTTATTTTATAGCAGTGTACAATGGAAATGTTTCATATCACCCGAAAATTCAGATTTCGAGAGATCGCCTAACTTCGCAATGGAACTTTATGAGATTTGCACAATTTTTTAATTCCTATCTTTAATATGAATATTTATTTTATTTTCTAACCCTAAGAAAATATTTATTTAAACCAAATAAAATTTCAAGAAAATTATTTTCTTGTATTATACATTTTTATTGTCTTGAAATAAAAATATTTTCTTGAATGGAAACTGATTTTTGCAAAAAAATCTATTTTCTTGGTGCAAGAAACCATTTCTCTGCGTGTACTTGTATACGAGGTGTGGCAATTAAATAACCGGACTGGCGCTACTATCGGCAAACAGCGAGCACGCCACGGCAGGTTTGAAGATGTCTGTGCTTGTAGATGATTCCCCCACCCTGAGCTCGATGGGCACGGTTGTACGTCGCCCAGTCTCGCTATAGCAATCGTCCGTTCAAATCCTTACGCCCGCGTCACGTCGGAAAAATGCAGTGTTCAGGTCGAGCAACGAATTAACCTTAAGTTTCTTGTGAAACTGGGAAAAACTGGAGTTCTGACTACCCGATTTGTGGAAGAGCAAATCCTGGATGCTCCACCAAGACAATGCGCCAGCCCATTCCGCCTTGTCTGTGAAGGCGTTCTTTGCGAAATCCGGCATCACCGTGTTGGACCACCCACTATACTCGCCCGACCTGTCACTTCTTTTTATTTCCTAATGTAAAATCGGAGCTTAAGGGGACAAGATTTGACAGTGTGGGAGCGGTGAAAGCGAAAGCGACGGAGGTTCTCAACAAACTGGCAGAAACGGACTTCTAGCACTGCTTTCGACAGTGGAAAATTCGTATGGAGCGTTGTAGGGATCGGCAAGGAAAGTACATTGAAGGGGATAAACTTTGTAATGTAATTGGTGATCGATAAAACGTTTAGTAGCACCAGTCCGGTTATTTAATTGCCACACCTCGTATAACTCCAAGCAGAAGTAAATGTATTATTCTGTTGCACTAGGGACCCCTAATTCGAAAAAATCAGAATTATATATAAATCACAAAGAGCTAAAATGTATTGAAATATCTTTCTAAGGGTTTTTACTCTAAATTTTGTTAAAATTTATAATTTAACTCTAATAAATGATTTTTGTTAGGTTCGGGGGTATCCCTAGATATCCGTGCGGCAATTTTGAATGAATTTGTAACTTAGTGAAATCAAATTCACGAATTTTAAGATTTTAAAAGTTAACTAACCTTTAAACTTTCGAACGACGCCAATGTATATAAACACTCTGTTTAAATACACTCCACAGGAACTGCCTGTTCTGGATATTTAAACCCTATTTACTTCTCTGATAATGACTTTGAATACACAACGAACACTTATCTTTGGATTAGATTCACGACAAACTTTGATTTAACCAAGGCCGAATAAAGATTGATGATGATTTAGGGCGTCGTTTCTCTTTCATTTATTTTAAATCGCGAAAGACCGGCGATTGTTTTCTTTCACAGCCAATTTTGATAATTTACCCAAATAGAAACTAACTTTTCGATGATCAAATGATATTAGTATACGAGAACGAATGCAGTGACTTAACCAGGAGGTTGTTTGTTGATGATTCTGTGATACAAATTGTCACCAACAAGCTTTAAAATAGAAAATCCACTGCTAATTTATAGAAACCTTTCAGATAAAGATTTAATTGATGAAATATTATCTGTTGTGCTTTGAAATTTACGTTGTTGCTTATTCCAGACGATTTTTACATTAATTTGGAAGAAATAATTGAATAGAAAAATTGATAAATGAGTAGAATTGTCCATGATACCCCACACTCGTCGTTATCTGGACTTATAATTAAATTCTACCGTCCTCGCCTCAAGGACGGTTGGCTAAGGGGAGAATGGTAACGCAAAAATTACCAATTATCCCCGCAAGAGGGGTATTTGGTTGCCAACGAGTGGCTAGCCTGACATTTGGTCAGTACCGATATGACAACCGAGAGAAGTTGTTGTCGTCGTAAATACAACGTTGAACATAACATAACAATATATATGTAAAGCATACGTTTTGGGAAAAATTGAACATTTGCAAAAGAAAATTTAACTTACTGTTCTGATATAAATCTTTAGATTGTTCAGTACCTATCACACGTTGACATCTTTCGTTGATTAAATTTGTAAAGTGGTAATTGTTTGTTGGCAGACTACATTTTGGCAGAGAAAAAAAATGTTATCATGTAACGTTTTCTTAAAATTAACAGAATTTTTTGAGTTACTTCCAACCGGATATAGTAACCGTAAGAATTTAGTTAAGTATGGAATATATGTAAGTACAGCGTAAAACAAGAAAGTGACTAGGTAAGATACGAATTAAAAGTGTCAAATATATTTACTTATTTCAATCAAAAAGTGGTAGCGAGCAGTTTTGTAATTTAGTAAGTTATTTACAACCGTAGTTTCACATTTGATGCACAATATTTTGTAGAAAATAGAGTAGGTACTTAGCAATAGCGTGCTTTAAGTGTACTTTTATTGCCATGTGGTTATCACAAGGGGAAACACTTTTTTTGGTTATAGCTTTATAAAAAAATATCTATTCTTTCTAAAAGTTTTTGCTTGTTCTACAATGCATAAATAACACTAAATTTTTCTAATAAATTTATTAGTACTGCGAAGACGACTACTGTTTTCGTCATTTTTATAATAATAATGACACGAAACCCACATACAACACACATTATTTGGAATCCAGATATTGAAATCCGCAATGTCATCTACAGTATTGAAATTCAATATTGTAACGCCAAACTTAAAAGTATCATGTCGTTGGATTGGCAATGCCGGGACAACGAGTAAACAAGGGGTTACAAAAATAATTTTTCTGACAGAAGACATATCTTTTTGACCAATGATTTGGAAAATTTATTTAAAACTCAAATATATTTGAGCTTAAAAGCATTAAAAAACTGTAAAAACTAAACAGAAACAGTTTAAAGAAAATAATCAAGAGATTTAATCCAAGAAGCCAAGAAGACTGTTACTGTTACTTTGATAAATGTGTTAGTATGCATAATAACCGGGTATTATACATAACAACCAATAAAGGTGGTTAATGTAATAATATGTATGCAATTTATTATTTTAACCGGTTCTTTTACATACAACCCAAACCCTCTTGACTGAAGTGATAAATTACAATATTTAGGAAGTACGGAATTTTCATCAGTGCTTGTGAAATAAAAAGACAATGTTTTTTCAATGAAAAAATGTTTTATTCTTACCATTTGTAAACAAACAACCTTCTACTTGTTAGAACATGGCAAACTGCCATGGCATTTCGAATTACAGAGAAACCTATGCTTCTTGCAGCTACATTTTCCTGAAAGACATTTTCCCTTGCAGTTACTTCTCTTGAAACCTTGACCACCTGTGATTGAAGATTTCCTGGCACACTCTCGAAGAGTCACAATTACATCTGGAACCTCTTGTGAAATGAAATTCTCTTTACAAATGGCGAACTGGTTCCTAGAATACTTTTGAGCCAATCGTCCTTCCTTAGTGCCAATCTCATACATCTTGCCATCAGCATCCATTTGCAGAATTACCCCGAGAATGTTCCTGGAGTCACTTTTACCCCTGTCGGCATCAGGAACCCGTATTTTTACAGTATTTCCAATCTTGTATATTAAAAACTTCGATTTAGACATTAGCCTCATCTTTTTTGCCTGGCACTGCAATGCACTTATGGCATTTTCCCTCTTCTTTTTAATAATGTTGATTCTGTCTGAAATCATATTTTCCCCCGAAATGTCCTCTACAGCACTATCTCCGTCCCCTGTTTGAGCATCTTCCTTTTCACCATTCCCTATTACTTCCCCACCTTCTTCGTCACCATTCTCTGTTACTTCCCCATCTTCCTCGCCACCATTCTCTGTTTGTCCATCTTCATCTCGTACAAAAGCACCTGAAGAAGAGCCGATTAAGGTTTCCAGATCTTCTTCAGATTCCAGGTTTCTGATGACATCAGTAGAAAGTGATGATGTCGTAAGACCGACTTTTACTGGAACCCCAAACATGGCCTCATATGGGCTGCAGTTTATACTTTTATGATGGGCGCCATTCTTCATGAATTGAACAAACCTCAGACCCTCAGACTAAGGCTAAATCAGCCTGACATCTTGAGTTCATCTTCTTAAAAATCATGGGACGCACTTACAAGTCCTTCTTTTGCCACTTTTTATTTCTTTTCACAGGTTTCACATAACGTCAAGTACATTTTTACCTGTTCTTGAGTGATGTTTTTGTATTTGTTCTGCAGCTGCTTCAAAATTGTTGTTCTTCCTCCAAGTCCAATCGCCAAGTGTATCGCGTGAATTATGTTGAAGATCTGCTCTGTATGCACATAATAGCGGACTGATGACTCGTCACTCACTGGGTATATTAATTTTTCACTATCACCCAACTTCATAATGTCGTACCGCTTCGTTGATCGTTGATAATCTTCAGGTTTTTTTCTCACTGGTTTTAGATTCCTTCTTATTCTTAAAAGCATTCAATAAACTTTCATTGAAACGAACCTCCATTGTCTTAAAACGACCGGTATCCATACCAAGATAACGCACTCAATGAACACTCAACCTCGGCTCTCAAGCCGCAAGCAATCAGATGCCACGTGCAACTAAGACAGGTTCAAACCTGCATAAGTGTGCCATTTATCATACGTACTAACCAGAGGGTGCTGGATATCATTCATAATAACACGTTAATGTGATTAATCTTTAAAATATGAAATATTTATCACATTAATCAGAAACGCTCGGTGTTATGTATAATACCCGGTTATTATGCATACTACCCTCATTTATCAAAGTAACGGAGGCTCAGTGTTATTTGTGAATTTTCAAACAAGCACTGACTTTTACAAAGTATATATTTTTTTATAAATTCACGATAAAATGGTTTTTCTTCTTGTGACAGTTGTTGGCCAACACACTATATGTTGTATAAGGCAAATGAGCACCGAAAGAGCTGGGAATCGGAGTGTGTAGAATAAAGCATTACTAAAATGTCTGTGTTAGAAATTTGGAAACCCGGACACTTAGGATACCAGGGCCTTGAGAAAGAAGAACAAGAAACTCTGGAAAGAATTTGGTAATAACTTCTTATATTCCGTGACATATGTATGTGGTTAACTCAGTTTCGGTATATTTAAGCAAAATCTTAGCTGAATGTATTATTATATAGTCAGTAAACTGCTACTACTGCTTATACGAGATCCTAAACATAAAATAATGTTATTTGAAGTAATGCGATTCTTTACGAAGGTAAGTAAAATACTAATTCTAACCAACTAATTGGAATATATGTAATTCGTTTTCCAAAATGTTATTAACTTTAAAATAATTAGAGATCTCCGTACCTATAAACGAACCTGCCGTTTACTTGATCCAAGTAGGCTTTGCTCGTTACAAGAAACTACATATTTGTATGTGTGAATGTTCACTTAGCATGACAGATGATTGCATTCTTTTAAAATGCAGCGCAGTTCGGGCTTATAAGATTTTACACGCGCTTGATTTATTGTTTATAACAATAGCGGATCTTAAACAACTTAAGTCCGACTAACAATAGTAACGAAACAAAAGAAATGCTATTCGCAACCACATATCACAGTTGTAGCGGTCTAAATGGTTATGTAACGTGCAGATAACAAAGCTCGATGATGTAGGTCAATAGTTAGATATCCTGTCACAACAAAGCCAACCTCATAACTAAAGCGATTATAATGAGGTAAGACAGATATATCATTCATCTGAATAGTGTGTATGTGCCGTTTCGACATTGATATTCTGCTGTTAATACAGTATTAAAATTGTACAATTGTATAAATGCGCTCCGATCTTACGTACAGCCTATGACTTGCATTTACGTATGTAAAAGAACATACATACATATTCATACGTCCAAAATAAATTATGTTATTATTGTTTACGGATATATTTTATGACTGGAAAATAGTTACAAGGATAAGCATTTACGTTCGAGTTGAATGTTACTTTAATTACAGTTGCTGTACTTGAATTGCATTTATAACAATTTCATTCAAACGCTAGGGAAAAGTTACGTAAGCTTCCTACATATTATACATACCTATGTACGTATATCGTTGGATATTAAAGTACGTCTGTTTAATATCCGCGCTTCAAAGGTTGTCTGCATGTGAATATGAGTTTCAATTCTTGTTTAAAGTGTCCTTCGTTGTGTAGTAAGTAATATTTGTATGTTACGCAGGTAATTCACAATATTTCATAAACCATCATAATCTTTAAATCCTAATGTCGAGCGTTTTTGTATACTAATTAAGTAAATTCATGAATAAATTATAACTTAAAGAACTTTGACGCAGTGGCCCAACATTATTTTCTTAGTTATATATTTACATCGCGCTTAAAACTTGATTTCAGAATTTGCTATGTAGCGATATTTTTAATTTTCCTATATGCCAGTATGATAATCTTTCAAAGACCTTTAAAAAAACAAAAGATGAACATCGTCGCATTTGAAACTTGAACTGCGAAAATTGGGAAAATTTATTGAACAATAGGGGGTGACACCTATTAGGATCTTAAAAGGCCCTTTAAGCAAGCCCTCGTTCGTTTAATTTAGGTAAAAATTGCAGAAGCTGCTTTGATTTGACATACACATAATATGACAAAATGTTTTCAGCCAAAGTAGTGCATAATGCTAAGCTCGGTCAAAGATACAAATTGTTATGAAGATCAGTTTGGTACGAGGTTTTTAGAACTGTATTAATTTTACGTCGCCGATATTTTACGTCCGTAAGTCTAAAAAATCTTCAACGTTTTATTGGAAAAGGAGGGATACATTGACGCCTGCGTGTATTTCATTTGTAGTATAAGAGAGAAGCGAATTAAATAAAGTGACTGATATGTACATGCGTTCTGGTACGCAAGCTCCCCGGTCGTCAATAATACTAAATTCTTGGTTTCCGGGTTGCAACCGCGTCGTCTCAATAATTTAAATCGAGAAGATGGCTACCTCTTATATCACACGTGGAAATCCCAACTGATTAAGCCTCCTAGCAACCGCCATGCTTCATTGATCCATAACTTTTCCGCCTCATTAACCCGAAACAAACCCTATATAGACCCCATCGGAATGAATAGTTCCCAGTCAGTGTTCGGTAACAGCCCTGACGATGTCCCATGAGACTGCGGATGAAACGTCGGCAAAAGCTACGACAACGACGCGGCTCCAATCCGGAAACCAAGAGTATAATGCTTCTCCTTGTTTCAATAAGGTTAGAGGCAAATTGCGGTGTGAAGTAGAGAAGCACTCGGAGCAACGCTGATGACGCCGGGTAGGCAGAAACATGTTGGCTAGTATTTTCTCTTCTCACATTGCTTTTGTGAGTGATTCCATCAATCATGAAGAGGTATTTTAGCATTATTTTGATTAGTAGTATAATTAATTACAAGTAGCAAATAAATGAAATGCTCTTGTATAGGCTACATTTACCCACTATTCTAGGCCGTTATATCTGAGGATCAGCTTGACTTTGTAGGTAAACGTTCCACTGTCTCCAATCTTACACAAATTATTCAGTTCATATCAGATTGCATAAATGACAACAAACAAGTCGACGTTATCTATACTGACTTTGCAAAGGCATTTGACCGTATTAATCATCAAGTGTTGCTATATCATCAATGGATTTTCACCACGTCTTGTTTAATTTTGTTCAACCTATTTGCTAAACAGGACACAATATGTAACTTATCTTGGACATGAATCTGACAGTTTCTCTCCTTCGTCCGGAATTGCACAAGGAAGCAATTTGGATCCTCTTATGTCCTTGATTTTTGTTAATGACATTTGTTCTCAGTTAAATTGCAATGAATTAATGTTCGCTGTTGAGTTAAAACTCTTTTCGAAGCTAGAGGCACCAACTGATTGTCTTTCTCTGCAAGCTAATATTGACAAACTCCATACTTGGTTTTTAGATAACAACTTATCTATGAATGCAGCTAAATGTAATGTCATAACCTACTCACGTAAAAAATCCTCAGTTATATACGATTACCTATACAATGATGTCAGTATACAGCGATGTTCATGTGTAAAAGATTAGGGTGTCTCATTTTATTCAAAATTATCATTTAATGACCACGTCACTAATGTGATATCATCTTCTTTAAAGCTTAGGGCTTTGTTATTAGAACAAGGCAATTTTCTTCGCTGGCGTCAATTATCTCTCTTTATTACGCACTGGTACGATCTAAACTTGAATATGCCTCTACAGTTTGGTCACCAATCTACGCAACACACACATCGTCACTTGGAAATATACAAAGAAAATTCCTTAAGTACATTTACCTTAAACAAAATGGCGTATACCCAGGTCAAGGATTTAACCATAATGTTCTACTGGCCGCATTTCATGTACAATCCTTACAGCAACGACGCAAACAGGCTGACATTAGATTTTTACATAATATGTTGCACAACAAAATCGATGCTCCTCATCTTCTGGAAAAACTTTGTTTTGCGGTTCCCTCCTATCCTACTCGATTATCAACAACTTTTTACTGTCCCTTTCCCAAAACCAACGTTATGTTAAGATCGCCTATTTATAAAATGTGCTCCTACTTTAATAATATTTCTAATATTAGTGTCGATATTAATTGTTCTGATCTTTGTACCGTTTTAAATAATGTTTAGTAGTTATTTGCATGTATAGTATAGTAACTTAATTTAATTTAATTTCCTCTTTTGTTGTAGCTTATTGCTACATATTATTTTAGCTTATCATAATTATCACACTGTGATGGTTATCTTTGTGTATATATTCTTTGTCCTGTTATTAAACTCGTCTGTTGGACAATAAATGAATTATTATTATTATTATTAAATGAACAAAATTCAAAGAACATTTTCCAGAACATTACTGCCAGCTGCAATACATTTTCTACATCATTTATTATAAACCGCTTCAGCGATACATTGAGCTAAACGCTAGCTATTTCTTGTAATAGGTACAACTCACTTTATTCTCTATTCTTTAAATTATCATTTCTTGCTTGTAATAAATATGTTGGTACTATTAAAAAGTTAGTTTTTGTATAAATCCCAATATTAATCTTCTAACTTTCATTAAGAAGCTCATGATAGGTAGCTGCTTACTTGCAACGAGAAGACAATTGGTTGAGCTCATGTGTGTGTTATGGTTTGATTTTAATAAATGAAAGTCCAATCAAAGTAATACAATATCGCGTCCTCTATTTGTATTTAGACACTTACGACGAAATTAAATGAGATGAAATTTATATTTCTACGTGTTTTATTTTTACATAGCGACATTATTCATAAAACCTAATTGTCGTGCGGCTGACCGTTACCGCCGGTATAACAAGGCCTAACTGCTCTGACGTCAGCAGGCTATGACGTATATTGGCTTAGGTGAACGATCAGACATATTTATCTTCTTGACGTTTACACCTTCAGACCGTCTCTTGGGTTTTGAATTGGTTAATTCAAATAATATTGGTTTTGTTTAAAAAAAATACTGTGTAGTAATATTTCCGTACTTTGTTGGTGATACCTGCGATGTTTTTCTAGTGTTGTATAAGCGATAAAGCGTTTTCTGAAACGATAAAAGCGTGACTCGGGCGGACTAATTATAGTACTATGGCGTCAGCTGTTTTCCAATAATGTACTAGGATTTGTGAGTTACACTTTGTAAAAGAAGATATTTATTTTTCAACAGCTACAGATTCAAGGATCGGTGAAACTATAACCGTATGTTTAAAAAATCCTAGGCTTAAAAAAGATGCTATTCCAACTCAATTCCCTAACTGTCTATTGTATTTAACAAAAAACGCGAATGAACATGAATCCTCGAGCAAGATGAGAGGAAAAATTGGAGAAAATTGAGCGCGAAAATCTTACAAAAGCTATCTCGGCTAGTATGAATCAGTTTGAAGAGCATCATTATTTATTTATAAAGACTTTCAGGAATTCGTAGGTCCTTTGAACTCTTTAGATTTGCCCAAAAACTGCTTTAAAATTACAGACAGCGATGGTAACCAAAGAGTCACCTTATTCAAAATTGAATATTCTGCAGGACTTATTATTATTAATTCCTTTGTAACTAGTTCTAATTTAAAAATAGAAACTTATCTGCATGAGCGAGAAATACAAATTCCTCAAAACAATACGAGCAAAGATACTACAACGTTTATTTCGAATAACTTAAATGAAATATAAGATTTACTATTTGAAATAGATAAAAGTGAGTGTGAAAACTTTTCTAACGATCGCAACACAAAGAGATGTTTTTAAATGTATATAATGAACGTTCCGTTTTAGTACAATGTATTTTAAATTATATAACCGAACATAGCCATTTTTTATACTGATATATGTAAATGTCATATTCATAACAGTGAACGTATTGCAACAATTATAATTTGTTCTACAAATACCCCACTTAAAAATTATTGTGAGAAAAATAATGATAGATTAGGCAAAATACCACATAATAGAAAATTAAAGACCCTGGTTAGCATGTGTATACATTTTCTCCTGAAATTTAACAAAATTTCGAATAAAATTGCGATTACTGTATCATTTCAACCTTAGTTTCGTCCAAATATATGTACAATTACAAATAACAATAATTAGTCTATTAAATATAAACCACAGATACATCTTTCACGAAAACGGTGGTCGGTTACGTGTTCGGTTTTTGCTTTGAAACTTCGTTTTTCCAAAACAAAATCGAACGGGATGCGAAGAAGGGCTCAGTTGACGACTGGCATCCTCTTTAAACTGGAAGCCCTTCAAAATAAAAAGAAATGCAAAAAAACGATTCCTTTACCGCTTAGGCTAATATTGTGCATGGCGGTATATCACCTAACCAGCGTGACGTCATCGAACATCGACTCCCTTCCATTCTAACTAACGTCAAACGCAACGTGATATTGCGCAGCTGCATGCGCAACGTGATATTGCGCAGCTGCATGCGCAATCTTAGCCACAAGTGCTACATTTGAACATCTTCCTTGTTACTTTGATTTTTAACTAAATTACGAAATAGATTGTTAAAACATCTTCTTGGGGAATTATACATAAAAATATCATCTGAAACCAATTGCTATTTTATCTAGAATCTTCGATTTATAAATTTTTGAAATATCGGTATTAAATACGATTTATTGTATACTAAATTTAGATATGTCGGAAAATGAGTGTTAAGTTGAAAAATGTTCCCAATAGCTAATAAAAAAACCATGGTATTTACAGTAACACATAAATTTTTGTACCGTAGTATACAATTATTGAAGAGCTATATTGTAATACCCGCTGCGACGTAAGCTTAAATTATGTATAGACTAATTTTCTCCAAAACATCAACAGACGTTTTAGAAAATTTTCCCGTAACAACACCTTGTTAATTGTTATTTTAATGAGCGTTATGCTGGACGAAACATAAAAACCAGTTCGTTTTATCGAAGAGGTCGTTATATCTGTTGCCCATTATAAACGATTCTGACTGTAAGAGCGGTTCCGTCTTTGAGTTTCACCGCCTACGTAAAAGAAAGGCAATACTTATAGGATGGCTAGTTAGCGACACACACTGCTCCATTAATGCAGCATATATTGACAATAACGAAGTATATGTATAAAATTGTCGAAGCTCGACGCGAGCTATTTTCTAAATTTATGTTAACATTATTTTCTTTGGACCCAAAAATGTTAGCTTTGTCGAAGTGAGACATTGAAATATCGATGAAATAAATTTCCCAATGTAAATTATCGTGAACATACACTAACCCATTCAACAATATGTATGTATGTGTACCTATCTAAGATAAAATATAATGCTGAAAGAGAAAAACAAAGTATATAATTAGGGAAGTTCCACCCATTACATTTTTCTTAACGCATTACTTCAATCGGAAATAGATGTGTATAGAAGGTTTTCTACTTTGTTTGGCGTAGATATATTATTTTCTTAAACCATTATGCATGTAACAGTACGTAATTTTGTTATTGGTACAATTATTATTAAATGTCAACAATAACACTGTGCTAGATGCAAACTGCAACAAGCTGGGCACCCGGGGGGTAAACTTAACTCGAGTATGCTGAATCCAATGGTGCCAACCGTTTTTAAAAGTTAGCTCGCGTTTTCGAGCAATTTCCATTTAAAAATATCAGGCCAAAAGAACCTTCTGGAACATTCTGGAATTTTCTGGAAAATCTGATCAATGGTCGAAGAGCTTTCTGAAATCTTCGAGAATCTTCCATGGACCTTTGTGAACCTTCTAGAAACTTCCATCCCCGTTACTGCCTCTTGGCCAAATGGGTATATAAGCGGCGCTGTTAATTACTGAAAGCTCAGCCTGTTTTAAATTTAATTAAAGCAAATAACCAAACCGAAGTGAATAGTGAAAAGTTCGAGATTGTTCATTGTATTGGCTTGTAAAATTAATTAATTTGAAATATCAAAAGTGGATGAATGTTCTAAATTGAATACCTTTTGTTACGTGTGTGGAAAATCTGTACTGAAGACCACTCGGCGTAAAATAAGTGTTGAAACCGCTGACTAGTATCAACAATATTTCTTACTAAAATGTTTTACTGATGTGTATTGGACGCCGTCTATTGTTTGTACAACATGCGTTTTGAATTTGAATAAATGGGCAAAAACCGGAGTCGCTATGCCATTTGGTGTTTCGATGATTTGGATAGATTCAAGAGAACATGATCTAGCTGAATGTTATGCATGCGCGAATTATACTGACGGTATGAACAGAAGAAAAAGTGGTTCTTTGAAATACATTGCAACAACATATACTCAATTGACACTGCGCCATGCAGTCACATTGACGCAATCTCGTTTGAAAAATATGATAAGAAGCCTGAAACCATCACAGCGACAATCCATTCTTTTGGCAAAAGACTTGAAACAAACGAACATTTTGGCAGCAGATGTTCGGATATACGGAATAATCAATCATCATCGTTTAAAAATCAAGAAAAAATATTTTTTGCAAAAAAATCTACTGAATCGATTCATTTTCTTTCAAATAGTTTCTATTCGATGTCTATTCGTCGATATGTTGTCTATTCGATCGATTTCCATCGATTTAAATTCAATAAATGGTCAAAAAATTATAAAAATTACGCTTTTTGGGGGTCTTCGAGCCTAAAATTTTTAAATTGAAATTGCTGGGAAACGCGAGCTAACTTTTAAAGACGGTTAGCGCCGTTGGATTCAGTATACTCGAATTAGGTTCACCCCGAATATCGTTCAGTGATTAAGTACCTTCACTTGAAAGGGAAAAACAATGCAGAAATCAAAGCCGAACTGGATGCTGTTTATGGCGAGTTTACACCGTCGGAAGATGGATCGGCAGAAATGGTCCCGTGTCTTGGAGACCAAGGTCCCCGGACCTTACCTCTTTAGATTTTTGCCTGTGGGGATGGTTGAAAGGCGAAATCTACAAAGAAAAAGTAAACACAAGAGACGAATTGATCAAGATAACCCCAGAAAAGCTACACGTAGGAGGTGGAATTTTTGAAAATAAGCTTTAAATTAATCATTTGCCTTTGCTTAATACCTCTTGTTTTTGCCTTTCGCTTTTTTCTGTAAGTGTAGTAATTTGGGTTACATTCAAACTGCTGTATCTCAGTAACCAATAAAAATTGGACACATGTTCTATGGAATTTTTTATTCGTTATGTTCTAGTTTACTAGATCCTTCATTTCTTTCACAAACGTTTATATCCTCTGTAATGTGTTTTGCTTCATAAGGCTGTGAATCACTTGCTCCACTACGATGCAAATATGGTTTAAGAGCACATGACAACAACATGACTAATGCTATCTGAAAATAAGCCCAAATCAGATTTGATAACCCGCTATTTGCTTGGAAGTAGATGGCGTTTTTAAAAAACGCAAAAATTGAAATCTTCCTCGAAAAGTATGAGGAATTTTGAGAAAAATATAAAAAAAAGAAATTCATTAAAATTTTGCAGAAAGGGTTACATTTTTTAATGTCTTCAGTTTTTTCAGTTCTGTAATTAAATTTGGAATTTGAGATTTTAACTGTCTTTAAAGGTATCACTATCGTTATGATAAATTTTGTTGAGGACCGCGTGTACGTGCCATACCTTGAACAATGATTTATTTTAAATGTTCAAGCAATAAGTGCCTTTAATTTGAGAATTGTTTGCCTCTTACGTACATGGAATTTTAAAAAATAAAATGGAAATCCAATTTAACTTCGGAAATGAAATTTTGACTAAATTTAAGAAAGTCGTTGTCATGGACACTTAACATTTTATTTTTATTTTGTAAATTCAACGTTTTGCTTTTGCCTTATATTATCAATTCAACATTTTATGTGCCTTATTTGTAAATCTAACATTTCGTTTGCTTTAGTTTATTATAAATTCAATATTTCATTTGCATAAATATATTTATATTCATTGAAATTTCAACGTGTAGGTATTCAATGTAAACATATGTTTAATTTTTTATAATATACACAAATATCGTAAAATTTACAACGCACAAATTAAGGAACTACTTCAATAATAATTTCAATTGTACGATGAAGTTACCACTAGTGCATGTATTGGGAATTTGAAATTTAGATGCGGACGAGCGTCAGATAATGAGTTACCGGCGAGGGAGAAAACATACTACCACGATTGCCATTCGTCATTCCTTCGCTTATACGTAATACAACGTTTAGACATCACACAATTTTTGATTTCCATCTTTCTTACTTCTATAAAGGACAGTAGCAGAAGTCATAAATAGTAGAGGTGGTGTATCAAATAAATACATGGAACAACGAGAGCGTCTGGGTAGCTGTGAGTTGTATGGAATATGCTGTGGTGATCGGCTATTTTTGCTACTGTCGTTCGACTAGACGCTCAGGTTCCGGTGGTGGCCCTAGTATTACCTTCGAGTTCTTAAAAAAGTGTCTAATTATTCTGGCTGTTCACAAATGTAGATTGTCTGCGCTGTAGAGGGTATTTCTTCCCTTTTTTATAGATGTTTTTGAAAATTTGATGTTGCAGGTTCTATTAGTATTTGCTATTGTTTGCAATATAGTTTATATTCTTTTTTTAGCTAAGCTAGCTCTATAGTTTGGATTGAAAACATCAAATTAAGCATGAATGCGAAATTGTAGAAAGTAGAGCAAAAGTAACATATGGCAGTGCTTGTAAATGACGTGCATGTTGTGCAAATCAGAAAACTCGAGCATTCTGTCATCTAAGAACGTAAATTTGCCATACCTATATTATATGTCTAATTACATTCGCCTATACCGTAGAACATTGTTTGTATCCATTTGGTATGCCTATTATTGAAACGTCAGTGGATAATTACTTTACTAAACAGCTATCAATCGCGGTTTCTAGTGAGATTACTTTCCTTGCATGTAATTTAGATAAGGCGTTCCCACGAAAGAAAAAGAAAAACCAAGTAAATTATTGAAAGCGAACAAAATACCAGAAATAATTACGCGGTCATTATCAAGTAGTTTAGTGGTTCGTAGCATGAAATAAATGAACAATGGCCGTTAAATATTTACAAGGCGACGATGTTTTAGTTTGTTTTAAATACCCGTTTCCTCCGAGATCAACCTACGCACCGCTTCTTTTAGATTCTTTGTCTACCGTCATCCACCTTTTGTTTGTTGGAGTGATCAGAAGAGATACGTGACCGTTTAACGCTGTTACGAGAGTGTAAAATGTGAAAACGATCCATCATTTCAGGTGCTTATGGTCGAATAGGTGTTAGATATTTTAACATTTGCTACTACCCAAGTGTTTAAATTATTGTTTACTGCAACTTATGAAAGACAATCGAGGTTGTTAAAACAGAAACGGCGTATAACACACTGAAATCATGGGGGTGCTTTATGTTAGTTAACCGGATTATGGAAGAAATTGGAAATTCAAATCCGAAGTTTACTTGGTATGCCGTAAAATTTCATAAAAATAGTTTTTTCTCAGAAATAGTAAGAGATAATTAGAAGGAAAGTGAAACAGATGCAACCTCAAATAATATAATTTATTAATATATTTTGGCTCCCTTCGGAAAATTATGAAAATTCGTAATTTCCTTGGTATTTCAGACATAGTTAAATATCTGAAAATATCTCGTTCTGGTAAGAAATTGAGCCTGACATCTCCAGTTTGGCGGACGTGCATGCTAACCACGCGTTGAGTGCCGCCTTTGCTCACTGAGGACTCGGGACCAAAAACGCATTTGAATGAACATCTTCAAAGCCCTGTTGAAGCAGTTTAAGCGACATAAGTCGGAGTTTTGGCGGCGATTAGTAACTGTAGATGAAACTTGGATACACCAGCACACTCCTGAAGCCAAGGCACGGTCGAAACAGAAGACCGTGAAGGGCGAATCGATTCCGAAAAAGACTCCCAACGGCCGGCCAAGTTATGGCGATTTTTTGTTGGGGTAGTCGTGAAATTGTGTTAATCGGCTCTCTTGTAAAAGGAAAAACAATAACGAGGGCATATTACGCATCACTACTTGATAAGCTGAAGACAGAAATTGTGGAAAAACGGCCGGATTTGACCTCACCGTTGTGTGTGATACGGTGTGAAGGCGTAGTGTATGAATTGCTTAGCATCATAAAATGCACAACTATTTTCAAACTAATCAACAACATGCTGTCTAACCGAACTTTCCAGGTTGTCTCAGAGAATGAGATAAGCAAAGCAAGAATCGTGAACAACGGACTGCCTCAAGGCTCAGTTCTTGCCCCACTTCTCTTCAATGCCTATATGTCAGACACACCTGAGACGGACTTAATAGCAGATTGCGTAACACTGAGTGTATATTTCAAAAAATGGCGCCTCGTATCCAGCACCAACAAAACGGAAACCAGCGTTTTCCACCTCAACAATCGAGCAGCAAATCTCTCACTTAGGGTCCTTCTTGATGGCAATCCCCTTCGTCACAACTCGCTCCCAAAGTATCTCGGCATAACATTAAACCGCACTTTATCTTTCAACAAACATCTTACTAATCTAGCAGTAAAACTAAGAACCTACTAAAATTAACTGGAACCCCATGGGGAGCTTCAGCCGCTACTCTTCGCATCACAGCACTTCGCCTTGTTTGCTCTGCAGTTGAATACTGTTCATCAACTTGGATGAACAGCGCTCATGTTAGAAAGGTTGACAGTATTAAATAACACTATGCGCATTACCAGTGGGTGCATCAAGCCTACCCCACTTTATTGGCTGTCTGTCTTCCGGCAATAAGGTGAAGTAACAGCCTGATCGCCCAATACAAAAAGATCTGTCAAAACTCGAACCTTCCGAACCACGACGATATAGCCACACGGTTTCAAAGACTTAAATTAAGAAGCCCATGGATAAAAACGGCACAACAGCTTATAGCCAACAACTTTAATGGAACAGAAAAGTGGAGAGCAGAATGGATCGCTTTAGCTCCCCTTGAGTGGCATTCTTTGTTTGATAACCTACAGTCCCCAAAAGGGTTTGATCTTCCCCGGAACATTTGGACAGCCCTCAACAAAATTAGAACTAGCCATAGCAGGTCTACTTCATTTCTACATAGATGGGGAATGAGAAAGAGCTATGGTTACTTCTAAAGCCTGATTGACACGGAGGAAGTACAAACTACTTCCTTCGTGTCAATCATTCTCTAAGTGCTCAGTTATTTGAATATGTAAAATTGTTTCGAAAATGTTACTTAATACAGGCAGCAGGCTGGTAGGTCGAAGATCATTGACACTAGCTGAGCTACTTTTTTTAGGTATAGGTATAACCACAGATTGTTTCCAAACTTCTGGAAATATACCCTCCTCAATAGCACAGTTGATAATGTGGATTACATAGGGAAGAGTACTAGCCATACCAGGTCTACTTCATCTCTACATAAATGGGCAATGAGAGAGACACCTAACTGCGACTGTGGCGAAGAACAACAAACCGTGCAACACATAACCTTTGACTATCCGCTCCGAAAATACAGGGGACCACTGGAAGACTTCATAGATATTTCACCCGATGCAATACAATGGCTGCAAAATGTCGATGTTGAATTTTACTATGTTTTTGATTGTAGTGTTAGGTACTGTCTATCTTAAGTACGTTGTATACCAAACAACACAAAGTATTGGCACTCTCCTCACCACGCAAAATATTAATTAATTCATCGGGAACAGCCGTTTCGAGGGCTCCTGAGCAACCTCATTATCAACCGAAAGATCGAATAAATCTGAGCGAGAAACACAAAATAACTCTATTACAAATCTAATTCTATCATGCTTGTTTATCCCAACTCTTAAAAGATATATGAATTTATAAGTACCTGCTACTTTGCCGCTTAACACTAAAAACATGCGAAGTATATACGGGACGAAAAACGTTTGATCACGTATCCGTTTCACCCTCATAAAATAGAGCAAGATACCGATACGTTCCTTCTCGTCAAATGTGTCTTTTTTCTGTCTATACATTCTTAAATCTAAACCATGCAAGATATACAGGACGCGACGAAAGAGTCTTTTATCAATGTAACACGTTGTTTAAAGCATATGGTCGTTTTACCCCAATAAATCAAAAAGACAAGGGTAATGAAGAGGTGATCTCTGTTCAACAGGTTTCGTTCCTTTTTTATATAGATAGTTTCAAATGCGTCTAGCTCACGAGGCGAGGTCACGTTCTTAATTAATTTCAGGTTTTCTAATTTAATATTATGTCCGGTTTCGTTTATGTGCCGTACTACACTTGACGCTTCTGTTTTGCCGTACTTTCTTATATAATGCCTATGCTGGATTTTCTTAAGAATACAGTCGACATATAGATGTCGACTGTATAGCTACATTTTTTATGAATTTAAGCTCTTTATTGTGCCTACTTTTATTCAAAGGGAATTTCACCAGTCTATTAACTAAGAAACTAATCGCGGCCTTTTTATATTGTTCACAGGGAATAGAATCGGACGTAATATATCTGTTAGTGTTTATTTCCTTCTTATAAACGTCTATTTTCAGTTTTTTGTTGTTGCTCACAATAATCCAATAACTGTGAATTCTTACAATATCCATTCTACACGAACTCCACATATAAGGAAAATTCCTTTACAAACCTCACCGAAAACTTTCTTAGAAACTGTCCGTTGTTTCTCAAGCAAACCTTGTTTCAAAACTAGTTTAAACCTTTTTATTGTATGGATGGCATTACTTTTGTTCTATTCAAATTACATTCTATATTATTCGTCAAGGGTAGTTACATATGCTACGTGGGTTATTTCTTAAAATTTTTTTATCGCGACTGCCTTAGTACATTTCTTCGCAGCTTTAGTAAAAAGTTGGTAACATTTTACACTACAAAATAGTATCACGATGGAAAGAAATTATTTTGCTGTATGGGGAAATTCGCCCAGGCAAAATTTGCTAACAATTTCAGTGCTAATTGTTATTTCTGCAAATCTACATTAAAACCCGCGCCAAAATACTGAAGATCTAATATTTATTCTTCCCAGATTTTGAGTTATTTTCACACTTTTGTGTACTGTAATTTTTCTGCTGTATAGTATGCATATATTCATAAAATACATTTTATCGTTGGTATTCATATCATGCTACTAATACAAATAGTGAGGAAGTACTTAGTCAACCTAATGCTAATAAATCACTAACGCAAGAGGAAGCAAATTAAGAAATACGTGTTCTCATTTTAATAAATAAATTTAATCAAAAAATTATGGCGTTAGGTGTTAAAATACGAAAAAATTCACTGCCACAGAGGAGTATTATAAATAATGCATGAATTTTCGTGCAAAGATAAATATTATCGGATTTAATTTAACGGAGCAAGTAAATTGTATATACGTAGGTTACCCATATACCTTTAGCATAAAAATTCCCTACCGTGCATTAGTTTCTCCAGCACAATAGATTCTCGTCCGTTAACTGAACTTGTGCAAGAAGGACAGCTTCGACTGCGTGCAGTAAGCGGAGAATACCGTTGACACATTTCATTATTTACCTCATTTACATGGCAAACACCATTCATAATTCTACCATTTCAGTTACAGCCTCTTAGCAACGCGTCTAACATATTAATCTCTTTATAGGTTCAACAACACGAAGCCTATTAACACTTTATTAAGATGTTAAACGGTGGTACTGCTCGCAATAAGCCACCAAGTTTCCATTTTCAATTATACACACCTCGTAAATCGCGCGAGGGCTAACCAGAACTCCGGTATCACGTTAATTATTAATTAAATTTTTATAATAATAGGTGTTTATTTCTGCAGTGATACATAAAAAATAAGGTAATATATAAATACACATAAATAAACGAAATGATATGATCACATGCCAAAACCATAGGGAGTGATTCGGATGAGCGGAAAAAATTTCCGCTCCCTGCTCTTCCAGCAAATCCCCAAAATTAAGCTAAATAGTTAACTACATATAACTGCCTAACCTAACTTAATCTAATATTCCACTATTATACATCTTAATTAACAAGGGAAAGCGATAGAAAAAAAAGCGATTATTAGTTACTACAAACAACTGCTATTACTTATCATAAAGAAGCTCATAGACAGCACGCCTGAATGGACCTGGTTCAAGAATCTTAATATGTATAGGTAGAGGATAATTCTGTCAAATTTACGGATTCCAAATATGACACACAAACAACTATTTTATACTTTTTGAATGCGTGTTCTTCCAGCAACATCCAAACAGGGTCCATACACTACTGCATTATAATTAAACAAAGATAGCACAAAACTTTCACATAGCATTGCTTTAGTTCGCGAGTCAAAAACAAACCTGTGAGGGTAAAGTGCCTTAAGATTTGCGTATACTAAACCAACTACTTTAGAAATATGGTCTCTGTACCTAAAAGAATTATCAATAGTAATGCCTAGATTTTTGGCAAAACGAGTCAAAGGTACATTTACACTGTCCACAAAGATTTTAATACTCCCACTATGCAACTCCACGTCCTTGAGTTTGCCTAACAAAATAGTTACGGACTTTTCAGGGTTAATCTTAAGCGCGTGATTCTTAGAAAAATTGCTAATACTTTCGAGACCACAGTTAATTTTTTGTAAAGCTACATCGATATCCGTGGTATCAAAACTAATATAGATCTGCGTACCGTCGGCATACATTTGTGTAAAAGAATAAGTAACATATTTCGGTAACTGACTGGTATAAATGCTAAATAACAACGATCCGAGCACGGGTCCTTGAGGAACTCCACTATTGACAGGTAAAGAAATCGATTTTACTCCTCGAAAACTCACGTACTGAGACCTATTCATCAAGTAAGATTTAAAAAGCGACAAGGCTCGATAATCAAATCCGTAATGCTGCAAAATTGCTAGGAGAATTTCAACATTTACTGTATCAAAAGCTTTACTGTAATCCAGTAACACCAGCAAAGTTAAGTTGTTAGCATCTCTGGCTGTAATAATATCATCAGATATTTTTAACAGAGTAGTAGTACAGCTATGGTTACTTCTAAAGCCTGATTGACACGGAGGAAGTACAAACTACTTCCTTCGTGTCAATCATTCTCTAAGTGCTCAGTTATTTGAATATGTAAAATTGTTTCGAGAACTTTACTTAATACAGGCAGCAGGCTGGTAGGTCGAAGATCATTAACACTAGCTGAGCTACTTTTTTTAGGTATAGGTATAACCACAGACTGTTTCCAAACTTCTGGAAATATACCCTCTTCAATAGCACAGTTGATAATGTGGATTACATAGGGAAGAGTACAAGGAAGGAGCAAGCATCAAAAGCCACCGGTGGTATAATAAGATCAACCTTAGGAAAAAAGTATTGGCACAAATTTTAAGAATAACGTTTAACCACGGAAGATTTCCATCTCATCTCCATAAAATTAAGATATTGGAAAACGATTTATGTAACATCTGCAGGATTCGCGCGGTGACATTAATCATATTATTTTAGGATGTAGTAAAGGTAAAACAGAGATTGATAAGCTAATTCGAAACCTAATCAAGATGAATGTAGAACTTCCAGTCAATGTCATTTTTTTAATAGCCCAGGAGAGACCAGATATTAACTACAGGATATATGAATATATGTGCACCATGGAAATTACTTTTTAGTTGAGCTCCTCTGTGTTTATCCTGTGTGGGTATTCCCTTTTTCCGATGGCCTGCCCTTTGTGTGTGTACAAATAGTTAGTCACTTGATTGGCCCCGAGTGCGAAGAGTGTCATATGTTTACCTTGGCGTCCATAAGGTGGCTAGGAATTCAAAAGTATATGACTAATGGTGAAAATCCGAGGCCAATAATAATAATAATAATAATAATAATAATAATAATAATAATAATAATAATAATAATAATAATAATAATAATAATAATAATAATAATAATAATAATAATAATAATAATAATAATAATAATAATAATAATAATAATAATAATAATAATAATAATAATAATAATAATAATAATAATAATAATAATAATAATAATAATAATAATAATAATAATAATAATAATAATAATAATAATAATAATAATAATAATAATAATAATAATAATAATAATAATAATAATAATAATAATAATAATAATAATAATAATAATAATAATAATAATAATAATAATAATAATAATAATAATAATAATAATAATAATAATAATAATAATAATAATAATAATAATAATAATAATAATAATAATAATAATAATAATAATAATAATAATAATAATAATAATAATAATAATAATATAATAATAATAATAATAATAATATATAATAATAATAATAATAATAATAATAATAATAATAATAATAATAATAATAATAATAATAATAATAATAATAATAATAATAATAATAATAATAATAATAATAATAATAATAATAATAATAATAATAATAATAATAATAATAATAATAATAATAATAATAATAATAATAATAATAATAATAATAATAATAATAATAATAATAATAATAATAATAATAATAATAATAATAATAATAATAATAATAATAATAATAATAATAATAATAATAATAATAAAAATAATAATAATAATAATAATAATAATAATAATAATAATAATAATAATAATAATAATAATAATAATAATAATAATAATAATAATAATAATAATATAATAATAATAATAATAATAATAATAATAATAATAATAATAATAATAATAATAATAATAATAATAATAATAATAATAATAATAATAATAATAATAATAATAAATAATAATAATAATAATAATAATAATAATAATAATAATAATAATAATAATAATAATAATAATAATAATAATAATAATAATAATAATAATAATAATAATAATAATAATAATAATAATAATAATAATAATAATAATAATAATAATAATAATAATAATAATAATAATAATAATAATAATAATAATAATAATAATAATAATAATAATAATAATAATAATAATAATAATAATAATAATAATAATAATAATAATAATAATAATAATAATAATAATAATAATAATAATAATAATAATATAATAATAATAATAATAATAATAATAATAATAATAATAATAATAATAATAATAATAATAATAATAATAATAATAATAATATAATAATAATAATAATAATAATAATAATAATAATAATAATAATAATAATAATAATAATAATAATAATAATAATAATAATAATAATAAAATAATAATAATAATAAAATAATAATAATAATAATAATAATAATAATAATAATAATAATAATAATAATAATAATAATAATAATAATAATAATAATAATAATAATAAATAATAATAATAATAATAATAATAATAATAATAATAATATAATAATAATAATAATAATAATAATAATAATAATAATAATAATAATAATAATAATAATAATAATAATAATAATAATAATAATAATAATAATAATAATATAATAATAATAATAATAATAATAATAATAATAATAATAATAATAATAATAATAATAATAATAATAAATAATAATAATAATAATAATAATAATAAAATAATAATAATAATAATATAATAATAATAATAATAATAATAATAATAATAATAATAATAATAATAATAATAATAATAATAATAATAATAATAATAATAATAATAATAATAATAATAATAATAATATAATAATAATAATAATAATAATAATAATAATAATAATAATAATAATAATAATAATAATAATAATAATATAATAATAATAATAATAATAATAATAATAATAATAAATAATAATAATAATAATAATAATAATAATAATAATAATAATAATAATAATAATATAATAATAATATATAAATAATAATAATAATAATTAATAATAATAATAATAATAATAATAATAATAATAATAATAATAATAATAATAATAATAATAATAATAATAATAATAATAATAATAATAATAATAATAATAATAATAATAATCACTAGTGGATTTGCTTTTAATCCTATGAACAATGTTATACACTGTAATTTCATCAACGGTATGAAATGAAAAGCTATTACGCAAGTCATCGGAAAGTGTACTCAAGTAATAATTAATGGTTCTGTTGAAATCTCCGGAAACAGTCGGGATATTGCTGAGAAATGCGCTGCCAATTGCCTCGGCATCAACAATAGCGGGCGAAATCTCAAATTTTTGTTAATTATATTTTCATTTTGGTTATCAGTGTGGATCTAATAATATGAATGTAAAGATGTTTTTTATTAAGGAAAATCAGTAAATGTTTTATAGTCAAAAATTACATCGAACTATTCCAGTAATGCCATAAACAATGACTGTCCATCTGCTCCTTACGACTGAAATCAATTATATCTCAAGAAGACAAGTAAGCTGCTATTATGGAAAATTAAATAGAAAATTATGCACTTGTTTTCCTATTGATCCCATCTATTGTGTTATTAATAAATAATTAATTATTAATAATCTTGGTTAGTAACATTTGTCGGATGCAATAACCTCTACGTTTTTGAATACTTTTTATTTTTGTTAACTTTGGAATTATCGCCGTTAAGTTTATAGCTGCATACGTTTCTGATTCCACTTCTGTCAGTAATATCTTTGCTTGTAATTCTCTTTTTAATAAATAGCATTAAATTCTTTATGCAAACTTCAAGAAAGAAAACTTTAAATGAGTAACCTAGATGACAAAAGGTAGCCCAGGTGATAGGACACAAAAGCGTTGTAAAAACTAGAATACAGGACGTTTAGCGCTGTTTACTTCTATTAGTTACTCCATAAGGTCTATGTTGTAGTAAAACAACAAGTAATAATGTTTCTTGTTAAGTAACCCAGGTGACATCAAGTTCAAACAGCGCCCTATTACATACAACGATTTCAGAAAGGTTGATTTAATGGAACAGAATTAAAAAAAGGGAAATAGGGAAAATACAAGTCAGTGGATAATGCCAACCAAACACAATACACTTGTAGATGAATTGGAATAGCGCAGTTTCTTTACACTTGGGGAACACATAGTTTAGAAGTTAGATATTTACGCATAGGATTATTTGATAGACATAGTTAGAGGTTAGACATGATATTTTTTCTAACAAATACAAATTGCGAAATATGTACTGTAATAGTGAGAATCTTCCGCTTGTTAGGATTTTGTCTCAATAAAATTGGTTAGCAGTAAATTTAATAAATGCACACTTTTGGAGATGCCCGATGCATTTTGCTTATAAGAGGAAAACGTTAGAGCAGCGAATAACGTAATAATATGACATATTCATGTAGTTATTTCAATTTAACCTGGGTTAGGACAACATTAAATCATTTTTTTTTTGCTTCCACTATTAGTGAAATAGTGATGTCAGGAAAAATGATTTCATAAAGAGCAATGACGAAAGAGACAAAAGAAATGTTGGCGATAAGACGTAAGTCACGAATGCGGAGAACGCTTTCAACGAGAGATGTGCACCATCTCAAATATGCTGGCTGGCCAGTATTGGACTTTTACAAAGTATATATCTAAAACTGAATGCAGTGGAGAGTAGAGAAGTTATTCCCGATGGAAAACAAAAGTAAACAGATTTGAAACCTGCAGAAAACGTACTACGTATGAGAATGAGCTTTTCATTCCCACTCAATAAAGGAAAAGTTGAGCTTGTCGTCCAGTGAAAATAATTTACATTGTTTGATACCCTATCGTGTTTCCTTTCCTTATTCTTTACTTTGGAACTTTTTTTTTTGCCTCTATTCAAATCAAAATATATAATACTTCATTAAATATACAAAATATTCTGGATCTAGTAGAAGATGCAACGACCAGCTCACCAAGAATTGGTACTCAATTGGGCATTCCACACGCTACCACACGAAGCAAAAAATGTTTAGAGGTCAATGGCGGTATTTTTGAACATTTATTAAAAGAACGACATGATTAAAAAATTTTAATATGTAAAATTTTGTTTATTTGTAATTACGATATAACTTGAAAACAAGTGAAAATCGGATAAGAACATATGAGTTCCTTCACAATATTTCCACGTGTACAATACGCTGCTGGAGTTTGATCCATTCCAACCGGTATGTGAAATATCCGACTGGATGATATTTGAGTTTGAGAGGATTTGCTCTAAGATTAATTAAAATGTAGTTGTTGATTCTATGTACGTATATAAGTCACTTCCGCAATTGTAATGCTATATACAAAATATGTGTTCTGCGGAATAGTGAATACGAGAGAAAAGTTGACATTCTTGATGTAATTCGGCATCGTTTCGGTGGAGCAATATGAATTTCTTAGAAAGCAAGCAAGACATAAATATATATGCATACATCTGAAACAAAACGGTGAATGCATAGTCTGTAAATTAAACTCAAATGCATAAAACTGCATATATATGTATGTATACTTGCATCCTTCGGCATTCTAAAAAAGAAGTTTAATTTTTCTCATGTTTGCGTTTTGTTTTCCGCAGATACAGAGCATTTCTCAAAGCACATTATGTCTGTCATGCCTTACGGCTAAGTGAAGAATGTATGAGACCACCCGGAAGGCTGGTTGTTAAGGACACCCGATTGCCAAGAGCGTTACTAACAACAATAGAAGACGCGGATGATAAAACAGGAACGTAAATACGAAAAGAATGGATTTAAGTTACTAGCAAAAAATTAAACAACGTAGATTTGGACGTTTGGAGTTCCGTTATGAAAACATATACGTACGGCTCAATGTCAATAACTGCCTAATTCAAGATTACATAAAATACGTATATCAGATTCTCCAGCGTGGTTAAAAGCTATTATTATGAATTGATATTTTTTGTTAAGTTGCTATCGCCACTATACTACACTCCCCTAATTATTGTTCCCTTTACTTTAGTTGTTTACTTCAAATACAGACAATTGAATCGTTACTTTTTGAATATGAGGTAGGCGCCATAAATTCTTGGCCTGACAGACACTTATACTTATACAGGGTATTAAAAAAAGAACGTTTAAATATTTAAGGGGCATATATTACGACCAAAAACAAGTAAAAAAGCCCTAATGAACATGGCTCTGCAAATCAACCATTTTCGTGATAAGTGCATTTGTCTTTTTTGAAAATCAACGAAAGCCATAATTTTCATTATCAGTTTAGTGTTTTTTTTTTCTGTTGGTTGCTTTAGTCATAGAAACCAGGACTTTCTCTAAAGTAAAATAATTGTTTTCGTAAATTCTATTATCAGTTCGCAGTGCTATGCATACGCTGTTTTCCAAATAAATGCGATTTAATTAAAAAAACAACAACTTTAAGTAAAACATTTTGTTTTCATATGACATTTGCGTTATCAATCAGTTCGCTGTCAATTCATAAGCTGTTTTCTGGCAGTGAATTTATTTTCGACGCAAGGGAAATTAGTTTCCGATTTGCAATGCCTTATTCAAATGCTGAAATGGCCGACGTGGTTTTCATGTATGATCGTGCCGATGGGAATGCTTTGGAAGCACATTGCCTTTATTGCGAGACTCTTCCCAATCGTCAATGGCCTTCGCATGTAATGTTTGCAAACGTTTACTAGTGCTTGAGGGATAGTGGTTCCTTCAAAAAACGCGCTTAGGAAAGCGGACGTCCAACATCAGTGTGCAGGGCAATAGTAGATGAAAACCCCGAAACTAGTGTGAGAAAAATTTTGGCTGAAGTAGGTGTAAGTAGTCCTCTTGCTTGGAGAACTCTCCACCAACAACTTTTATATCCGTACCATATCCAACGGGTACAAGCCCCTACTCGAACTGACTATCGAGCGAGAAAAATATTCGGTCAGTGGTTTTTAAGGAAATCTGCTGAACACCAGAATTTTTCTTCCAACATCCTTTTCACTGATGAAGCCGGTTTCACTAAAGATGGGATTTTCAACTGGCACAATAATCACGTTTTGGTCGTACGAAAATCCGCATGCTGTTCTTGAATCCAGACATCAACAGTGTTTCAGTCTAAATATCTGGCTAGGCATTTTAGGTGATCAGTTATTAGGGCCGGTTGTTTTGCCGCAACGTTTAACAGGTCCTGCATACCTTAACTCTCTGGTAAAAACTTTGCCCGAACTTTTGGAAGATGTCCCTCTAAATCGGAGATTGAATGTTTGGTTTATGCAAAATGGGGCACCGCCGCATTTTACGCTTGTTGTTAGGGAGCACCTGAACGAAACATTTCATAGGAGATGGATAGGTCGAGGGGGTCCCATTTCATGGCCTGCTAGGTCTCCCGACCTAAATCCCTTCTATTTTTGTATTTGGGGTTACTTGAAAAGTTTAGTGTACGAAACACCAGTAAATAATCTTGCCGAGTTGCAACAGCGAGTTGAACAATGTTGTCAAACAATTCAAGCAAAACTGGGCTTTTTTGGAAAAGGTGCGGAGTTCCTTTTTAAGAAGATGTACATCCTGTGTTGACATGGAAGGAGAACATCTCGGACATCGTGTTCTGTAGTGCAAACGCTAAAAAATGTAAAAAAAAGAACCATTGGACTTATCTCGAAAACGATTGTTTTGCGGACCCATTTAATTAGGGCTTTTTTACTTGTTTTTGATTGTAATGTATGCTCCTTAAATATTTAAACGTTTTTTTTAACACCCTGTATATTACGGCTGGAATGCATGAAAATGTCTGGGGTAATGAAAATTGAGTGCCGCGACGTCATTAAGTTTTTAAAAAAAGAAGGGCGTACCCCTAATCACATTAAACAACATTTAGACATTGATGGTTATTTATCTTCTTCATATTCCACTGTAAAAAGTGGGCAAAATGTTTCCGTTTGGGGCAAGAATCCCTTGAAGACGAAGAGCGCCCCGGTCGGCCAAGTGAACTGATAACGCCCCAAAACATTTCAATTATTGAAGGAATTGTATTAGCAGATCGCCGTTTGAAAGTGAAGGAATGAGCAGTGATGCCTAGCATTTCTGAAACAAGTATTCGCCGAATTCTCCATAACCATTTGAGTATGAATAAGATTAGTGCAGAATGGTAACTGCATATACTTTCTGCTCTCCAACGTGAACGTCGGGTCGAATGTGCGCGCTCGTTTTTGAACATGAGCTACTGGAACATTAATACATTGTTGTAACCCTTGAGTAAAGTATATAAGTAAGACAAAGATCTTAGTTAGCACTTTTAAATAATATAAAAGGGGTACGCGCTCGTAAAGGTGTTACTCTGCCCGTTTAACTACCGAATTATAATTTAATTATATATTAATTCAATTTTTATTCTGTTAGAATAATTACACTATATTGTACTTAAAGAGAGTTACGGAATACACCAATAATGGCTGCCCTGGTGTCAGAACTGCCTTTTTTTAAAATCAACCTATGTGTTGAAAGGAATACAACATACTTTTTACTCATACGAATCGAGCGTTATTTTGGGAGTTAAATCTATTACCTGTTTTCAAATTACTTGGTGCCATAAGCAGCACCATGCCAAAGCACAGTAAATCATATTTTTTACAAAAATGAGCTCTGTTCACACATGTACACGATGTTTTGCAATGTATCTTTCAATCTAGCAATATCCAATTTCTTCTGGTTTCGAAAGTACGAGGTAGGCGCCATAAATCCTCAACCCGACAGGCTAAAACAAGTTCGAGCGTGTTCAAATTCCGTTGCGGCATAGTTGCACTTGTGGGAGGGCTACACTATAAATATTACGGCTCGAAGAATAGTAGTTTTTAGTGGTCAGCCAGACAACGTGACTAGTGCATGAAAATGTCTCAGGTAACGAAAATTGAGTAACGCGCGGTCATTAAATTTTTAACAAAAGAAGGGCGTACGCCTAATCACATTAAGCAACGTTCACACGGCGTTTACGATCTCCTTCATATTCTACTGTAAAGAAGTGAAGGATCCGTTGATAACGATGATAGGCGCTCCGCCCCGGTCGGCCAATTGAACTGATAACGCCTCAAAACATTTCAATTATTGAAGAAATTGTATTAGCTGATTGTCCTTTGAAAGTGAAGGAATTAGCAGTGATGTCTAACATTTCTGAAACAAGTATTCGCCCTGCTCTCCAACGTGAACATCGGGCCGAATGTGCGCGCTCGTTTTTAAACACTTGTGGAGCGCGACCCGAAACCGATTTTGGAGTCCACTACCACAGGAGATGAAACAATGGTTCCGTATTATGATTCTCTATCCAAAAAGGAATCTTTTATTCTAGATTATTTTTACAAGGGTATACAATTATTAATTTATCGTTGTAATAAATGTATTGAAGTTAGAGGAGATTATATTGAAATATAAAAATTTTTATATTTCACCAAGTTTATTTTTTTCTATATCAGACCGAGAATTTATGGCGCACGTTCAAAACACAGTATCTGCACAATTTTGAAACTGTTTATATTTTAAAACACAATATATATTTTATTCAGTGTCAAAACGTAGTAGCTGCCATATACTGTATTTTAGAAGTTGAAAATGTGAATAAATTTGTATTAGAGCACCTGCTTTCGCCATATACTGAGTTTCGTGTTATTCTAACCTGAAAACGACGAAGTTTGAGAAGCAGTTTGTGTTTTTGTGAAAAATAAAGTGCAAAAAATTCTGTGACTACTCATGCGTCTCGTTAAAGATCAGATGGCCCTGCGCCTAGGAAGAATGTAAGTGGTATCTATTTCGTAGAGTGCATTATTTTTATATTGAATATGCAACCCTATTTTTTAGAAGCTAGGTGTTTCTTTATCTGTTAATTAAAATGCGTCTAAATTTTAATTGCCTCTTAATTTATTTATATTTTTTATCGTTTTTAGAAAGTCAGAGGTGAGAACAGGAAGGAAGTAGACTATGAACAACCAGAAATAGATTAAATTGTTTAAACTACTTCTTGGCAAGCGAATCAGATACTGGTTTAAAGAAAACTTTGATATTGAGCATATAGAGGAAACTAATTAGTATTCCTCTTTATCATTTTATAATCATAGTTCGGATCTAAATATGTATCTTCTCTGTGATTTGGGCGGAAATATGAGAGTATTAAGTCTAGATACAAAGTCGATGACACATTCATCTGCAATTTCATCCGGATTAAAAGATGGTGTATGCTAAATTAAAGAGATGGGGACAAAATGAATAGTTATTCAAAAGTAGTCTAATGCTTCATGTAAAGAAGTATTTCAATACAAAGAAAAAGCATATATGGTATATACGATTGTATTCAAATGCTTTCTTGACTTCCTGTCCTTTTAGATTTTGATCAAATTTCTCGTACTGATCTTGAAAAACAGTATTAATTAAATTGTAACAGATTGTACCTCCATGACAGAAGACATGCCATACAATCTTCCATACACACTTAATATAAATTTCATGGTTGCTAAGTGTTATAATTAGATTCACTATCGTGCATAAAGACTTTCTTGTCTTATAGGGTACACGACTAATTATACATCCTCGCTTAGAGGAAGATCTAATAAACCAGACACGTAGTACTCCATTTCATCAATGACAATGGCTTATTCTGACGATCACCAAGGATAAACGGATCGCTATAATAATTTGCATGCCATACATACATATGTACAACGTGCTCAATCATATGAGTTCGCCGATGCGTTTAGATATGTGTGTACGATTTCTCGATGTGTACGCCAGCATATGCGTGGTCCTGCCACACGGCCAGGCAAGCAGGCGAATCGGCTATTTTGTATTCACAAACGTATGAGCATAATTATCGATAAACTTATTTATATTAATGCACCCGACCCGTAGATGTAGCGGGTCGATACATTTCGCAGGAAATTTGCATATAAAAATATCTCATAGAATTGTAAATTGCACATTGTTCTTCGAGAGATCGCCTTTATTCAGACAGGTATCGGACTGATTAGCTATTGTCTTTATTTTAGTACGTAATTATAACCCGCTAGTAGAGTTTTGTATTTTATTTCGCAAATAAGATATGTTGAACGAATACGTTTCTAAGTATCTATCGTTTCAATATTTATGATATTCGTCGAACTTGTAAAACAAACTTATTATAAATTTTATTATCCATTTGAATTACAAATGAAAAGCATAAAATTTATATGAGCGGACAAATTGAGATTTACTCCTGACAAGAAGATCGCAAAGAAGGCATCAGATGCTGTATAAAAGTAAATAAAGTGCACAAACGCTTCACACGATGATTAAGCCGAAACAATAGACTATTAAATGTTGGTATTATTTCCTTTTGCAGTTCGATACTTCGCACATGAAATTAAGAGAATTGTGACTCTTCATAGAATTTATATGAGTATACGGAGAAAAATATATGCTTAAAATAACAATATAATGAGATGTTTTCTAAATGAAATATTAAATTAATAGATAATCACACGTCTTGTTTTTATTTTCAATGCTCCACTTACAAAGTAATTTTGAATTACTTATAGAAAGTGTTTGGTGTTTCAGGGTTTCCTTTGAAATGCATCTTTTAAATCCTGTGTTCTTCCTTTTTTAATTAATACCCCAAGTCCATTTGTTGTAAATTCCTTCCAATTGCTTTTTTAGCTCTTTGAGCTTATTTTCCTTATTTCCTTCGAAATGCTTCATCTAAAACAGTTCACCTAAAAACAATTCACCTACGTAACAATTCACCTACCATTCACCTACGTAACAATTCAGTTCTGTTCAAACAAGTGTATGGGACTGTTACACTAGAGTTGATGATAACTTGCCGAAAACCAATAATTCCGTAGAAGGATGGCATCGCGCCTTTGAACAACAACTATGTGCTGACCATCCAAGCATTTGGAAATTTGTGAATACATTAAAGAGAGAGAGCAGTCAATGAATGACCTTAACATATCGCAATGCTTAAGTGGTCAAGACCCGCCTGCCAAAAAGGGAAAATATAAAGACTCCGCACAGAGAATAAAAACAGTAGTGCATTCATACGATCCACAAAGCACGGTATCGTACTTAAGAGGAATTGCTCACAATTTAAGGTACTAAAAAATTAACAAGATGTAATATTAAAATAAAAAAAATTATAAAAAATCAAAAAAAAAATAGAAAAAAAAATATTACAAAAAGAAGTAAGTCTATGGAAGACTACAAGGCCAACCTCCTCGTAGTGTCTTCGGGGTGACGCTAACAGGCTTTATTATGTAATTAATAAATTTTCGGTGAATTACATCTGCGGTGAATTGTTACGTACATAGGTGAACTGTTTTAGGTGAATTGTTTTAGGTGAATTTTCCTAAAATCATCATTTCCTATGCTATAGATAACATTGTGAATTTTGACTACTGGATTCCATATATTTTTTTCCAAAAATATTCTCCAGATGTAAATTATAGAAAACAACTTGCGACTTTGATTATCCTCAATAAAGTAATAATAATGGAGTCTTTTTTTAACAAAAAATTAATAATATAAATTATCAAAATGCCAGAATTCGAATAACTAAGAACAATTCGAATTCTGCAAATGTTAAATGAAATTTTAATAATTAATGAATATTGAAATTAAAAATTAATAAATCAAAGTGTAAGTGCATGCCCTTAACCTCTGTGTTCCACTATAATATATAATAAAACACATGACAGCAACACTTTATGTTAAATCCAACTATTTTTTTTGTTATTCTCATTGTCAGTATAAATTCTTGTTATTTTAAAGATACAAGAGTTTGCTGTCCCAATTTTTTCTCCGTGCAACATATAACATACAAGACGTCCAAAGTTATCTTCTAGCTTTGATATTATTGGAGCTGAAGAACTATATTTGTAGATTTTCTCATTGGGTTAAAACGAAGTTCAAACAAATGTAATGAAAATATTTTATTCCGGAGATATGCAGAAGTAGTCTTTTGTAAAGCCGAATGTTGAACTTTCCAACATACTGCAAATAATTTAAGGTACAAATAAATGGACAACAAGCAAACAGCTTTATAGAATAGAAGCATATGATTCAGGTTGCCATAAAATTCAGACAAGCCAACGGGTTTAAAACTTGTCCCACTTCGACCTTTTCAGATCCATTCCGGTTCTTTAATTACTGGATCGTATACTATTCTGTTTTCCATTAGATCTAAGAGCCTTGTAAGCGATCCGTCTGCGTAGCCTTCGGCCTTTAAATATTCCGAGTCCCTTCTTGTGAGCCACATTCCTGCTGGCAGTAGCACAGTATGTAAATGACGCGGCGGTCACTTCTTGCGCTTGACAAAATCTACATATTGTTCTCTCTGTTAAGGCCAAGTTACTCATATGCCTGTTAAACATGCAGTGCTCTATTAGCAGGCCTTGCATTGTTTTGACGCACTTCCTCTATCACTGGCTAGTGGGCTGACCGTAAGTTTGTGTCTTCATTCATTTAGAAATGGCTTGAGACTTCTTTCCTTTCTATTATTTCGTGGCTGCTTTAACTACCCTGTATGCCATGTCTGTAGAGGCCCTTTGGCTTTCTAGCCAGTCTGTTTAAAGCGTTCATGGAATTCTACAATACTTTTCGCTTTGTTTGTGCTGCTTGGCTATCTCTATAGATAGCAACATGTCGATAACACTTTACATAATATCAGATAGTTGAGCAAGAAACACTTGTTATCATATATTCATAGCCAACCCTTTTCTACCATAGGGTGGAGAAATAAAGTTTTTCCATTTCTTTCAATTTTTCTTGAAGACTTCAGCTTACCTCCAGCTCAAATCCCTCTTACTTAAAATCGTGGCTAGCTCCCCATCTCATTTTTGTCTGTCTTCCTCTCCTTCTTTTTGTATTCGCTTCCATATTGCCTTTAGTAGTCTCTATTAGTTCATACGTATTAGTTGCGCCAACAAAAAACCTTCAAAAGGTTGTTGGTTTTATCACATCTGTTGATCTTCTTAAAACTCTCGCTTCGGTCGATTGGACCCTACTTTCAACTCTATCATCCAACGCCCAGATTTTAGAGCGGCAAGTTAAAGTAGTAGGAGCACGGGCGTTATTTCTTTTTTCTAAAGAAAATTATACAAAGAGCAATATAACTTGCTTCTTGCTCTTATTATACCACCCATTTCCAAGTATACGCGAATTAATATACATACAAATAAGCGTTGCGATACTGAAGACACATTTAAGATAACAAAATGCCTCGCACTCGTATCAGGTGCGTTTAAAATTATACATACAAATACACGTTGCGAATTTAAGAAAGACATACAAACGTCGCGATTTAATATACCAATTAGGAAAATGCGAAATTAACCATATCGCCACCCCCTCCTCGCTCTCAAGCGGGCAATAGATGGCTCAAGGTTACCGATGTAGTTAGTTACGAGGTAGACTGCCTTATGTGCGGACGATCTTAGTAAGAATTTCCAGAGTATTTATTTTTATTTTCTTTCATTTCATCAGAATCTGTTTTTATTTTCGTTTTTAGAAGTTCCTATTAATTTCGTCTAAATTTCGTAGCAACAAAAAAATAAATATGCGAAACTCTCATTTCCAGACGACCTTGTCTTCAAATTATTACGTGCGCTTTTCACACAGTAGGTCTACATCCCAACATTGTTCCAAGTGGACTAGCATCTCCCGCATCGAATTGCTGGGATATCACTCAGTCCCCTCCACGACATAGCTAATTTCTCATTTTCCCAATCTGTATACGGAGGCATATTTATACAAATGTACATAGAAATACGCCCACAAAATATGTACACAAACAAGTAAGGAAACCGTATTATAATATATATATATATATATATATATATATATATATATATATATATACAATATTAAGGTACATATATGCATTTTTTTTATATATTTTACAAGAGGGAAACCTCACATTTTTTTATATAATAATAAGGTGAACTTTGCAAGAAAGATACACCGATGCAGACGACTAGCGGCATTGTTCTTCAAACCAGGAGAACGTAACATAGATGACAAATCAATATGCGAAATTAATTCATCATTCTAGGAACTTGAGTTTGTTTTTCTATTTTTTTTTTTTTGTATATGTTGAAAAGCCAATTTTTTGATACGTGATGCAACAAAAAAATTTAAATTTATTGGGAATATATCAGTAAACTTCGAACTTCAAACCTCTCTGTGTTCAGTAAATGGTAGCAAACACCAGCCAAACAGTCCAATTAGCAATTGTTTTAGTAAATTGAGCCCTATTACACGGCAACACCTCTTTCACGAAACGTTTCTAATTTACCTTCTAATTTAAAAGACGAATATTTTTAACGCCACAAAGTGTTACTACGGATATTATATTCACCGAATTGCTAATTACAAAACTAAATAAAGTAGGTACCCAAGGAAAGGTACTTTGCCTAAATTCATCCATACTTTATTTTTCTACACTATTGTGGCATAATAGGAATGGATGTGGATATCCCTATACCCACCCATACATAATATCTTATTAATTTCTGCATAATTTTGAGGTGTTTTAATGTTCGCAGGTATATTTAGAATTATATAGAACCCCAGACTGTCACAGTTGGATACAAAATACTATCGTCTACGTTCAAACAATGAACTGTCCGACAACTTGACAAACCTACCTACATGGTACGGTTCAGAAAAAAATATAGATAGGGTACGACCATCGGCAAAGGAGTAGGATGATAAATGTAGCAGACATGATTCTCTCATTCGTTCGAATTTGCTTTTACAGCATCTACTTCGTCGAATGCCTATTTGATGATATGCTAAATTTCTTTTATATACAGAGTACAGCAGTTTATCTAATACGGCATGACCCTCCTTGCGTTTTTTCTTTGCGGATATATTGCGTAGCTGCATTAAGTCGTAACAATAGAAGTATAAGGCCGGAGGTTATAGGCTAAGTTGATTTATGATTTATTTTCTCTATTTTTCGATTTGGTTGTTGGTTGGAATAATAAATCGTAGTGCGCGGTGTGGTAGTTAGATTTTGAATATAGATACAGAAAGAACGCGAGACCCAAAAGGAACTTTCTGATAATAATAGATGTGCGTTTCCTACAGGAAGTAATATATTTCTTTGAGTAATTAAAAAACCTTTTTTATTAACAGATTTCAGCGCTATTCGTATCATTTTTCCTAAAGCTACTAAGTCGCAGATGTATTGGGAAACTTTTGATTAAATAAATGAATGGCATATATGCGTGAGACTTGTGCAATACCATAGCATTTAACCAGATAGCTACGTTTTGGAAGTTAAATTTTAAGTATTTGACACAGCCTAAAATTAATTTAATGACAGTACTTTATTTTAATATGATAAATTGTGAAATAGCCAATAGTACTTATTTACTTATTTATTTTAAAGTGTTGTTTAATTCAAAAACAAAAGTGTCAGCTAAAATAATATTGAATTTACAACTAAGTGTATGTCTGTAGTCAAATCTAAATTATGTTTTTGGACGTTTCGAGGAAAGCAGAATTTTTTATAAAGAATGACTTTTTTATGTGAAATACATATTAAAAAGGTTTCTCCTCTTAGTAACCCCATCCATGGAGAGACTGTATATTGGTGTAGCCTTAGTAAGTCCTAATATATTAGCAGCTGTAATGTTAGTAACGTTTCTGCAGTAATCAGCTAATGAATTCAGAACAGATTGTTTATTATGACATTCCACGAAAAGATCAAATCATTACTAGAAGCCTAAAAAACAAAAATTGTTTTTATTTAAAATCCGACAAAGGTAACACTATAGTCATCTTAGACAAAAAGGACTATTTTAATCGAGTCAACACCACTTTGTCACAAAGTTCTTATTTAAAATTATCAAAAAATCCTTTGTTTAAAATTATTACAGAAACCAAAAAGACCATGTTAGAATGTAGGGCTGTCATCAGCGATAATTTAAGATTTAGACTAACGGTACCAAACCCATTACTACCTAGGATGTATTGTTACTTACTTCCCAAGTGGTTATCTGACAAATTGAACCAGTTACCTGTACAATTTCCTGATTTGGCTATTAAAAATTCTTGCGCGTTCATTGAAAAAACTAAGGACATTGAGCTTACTGACAAAGAAATGTTAGTATCGTTTGACGTAAGTTCACTCTTCCCTAGTGTTCCGGTTGATTTAATTTTGGAATATTTAGAAACACTTTTGTTAGATAACCAAATGGATAGAGAGGAAGTTACTAGCTTAATTTCTTTGACAAGACTTTGCATGAAACAAAACTTTTTTCCAAATTAACAACACTTTTTATCAACAAACGGAAGGAACAGCAATGGGTAACAGCTTATCTTCGTTTATGGCTAACCTCTTTATGGGTAAATTTGAATCCGATCTAAAGAATACATTGGCCTATTTGCCGCGGCTTTGGGTCAGATATTTCGATGACATATCTGCATTTTTGACACCAGCAAATGTTCAATAACAGATTTCATGCAACAACTTAACTCAAAATTTCGCTCTATCAAATTTACCCACGAAGGAGAGAAAGACAACAGGATTCCTTTCCTCGACATGTTAGTACGAGGGATGATCGTAAAATAAGGTTCCCAAAGCCCTACAGCAGCAATAAGTGGTGTTAGGCGAAATCCGACAACATTGCCGTACGCAGTAGCTCTCCCACGTCCACTCCCGTCTCGCTACGCCGCTCAGTGTTGGCTAAGCAGCCGTCCGAGATGGAATTCCCGATCGCCGCTACCGCCAGCTACGCGAATGGGGTTTCACCTATAGACATTCATCGTCAATTAAAGTTCATGGAGAAAAGTGTATTTCTGTTCAACACGACCGCAAATGGTGTAGGGAATTCACTGGAGGTCGGACGGAAATTCACGATGAAGAGCAGAGCGGAAGACCATCAGTTTCAGAGGAAATCGTTGAAAAGGCCGAGAGCATACTGCTTGAAGATCGGAGGGTCACCATTCATCAACTCGCTCTTCGAATTCCTGAGATTTCCAACACCACAATTGAAAAGAATTTTACGACATGGGGATACAGAAGTTGGAGCACCGTCTGCAAAAATGCTTGGATAGAAATCGCGATTATGTCGAAAAATAGCTTAAGTTTTCACCTTTAAAACGATGTGTAATATTAAGGAACTAAAGAATGCTGTCTATTTTTAAAAAATATGGGAACCTTATTTTACGATCACCCCTCGTAATAAAAATAAGTTAGAAATAGACGTATATAGAAAACCCACTAGTAATAATAAATTTATCTTACAGGATTCTAATTACTCATATGAACACAAACTTTCGGCTGTTAACTTTTTAGTGCACCGGTTACTCAATTTTCCTTTAACTAAAGATATCAAAATGAATTAAAAGAAATCATCAATATTGCTAACTTTAATGGATTCTTTGAAGATGTCGTCTATAATACTATTGGGAAACATAAGAATAGATTAAGAATTAGAAACATAAGCACACTAGAACGCATTGACGGCCGTAATAATAAGAAATATGTTAAATTACCCTTTTATTCAAGTTACACGAAAGGTCTTCAAAAAATCTTTTCTAAAGTTGACCGCAAGATTGTTTTTTCTTCAAGTAATAACCTTAAAAATCTTTTAGGAAGTTCCAAAGACCCAGTAGATAACATGGATAAATCAGGAATTTTCAAAATTTCATGTCAAGATTGTGATCAAGTGTATATTGGGCAGACAAAAAGATCAATCAAAATTAGGTACAAAGAACATTTGGCTCATCTCAAATTCAGAAGGTTTGATAAATCTAGCGTTGCCCTACATGTGCTGGAAAATAATCATAATGTTGATAATATAAAATTAAAACGTAAAGAATATTGTTCAATTAAATTGTTATGAAGGCATGGAAATTTACAAAAACAAAAATCACTACATGAATTCAGATCCAGGACTTCTAAATTCCAGCCTTTATCCTTTGTTACATCATGTTTAGTCAATTGCAGCTGTAATTACAACTAGTCTGGGCAAACAGCGGTAACAATCAGTGTAGTAGGTATGTGGTGCGGAGTCGGCGATTACTTATTTCACGCGTTCACAGTGCCAGTACTAAATCGATGCTGTATGCGAGTAGTTCTGTGTATATGTAGGCTGTCGTAACTTATTTCGTAATTGTACGCTTATGTTTGCTTTAAAAATGTCGCAGTTAGGTATGTCGCAAAAACGACCAATGGCAGACACAGTTAAAAACTTTATAGTGGACATGCCGGACTTAATTTTTGATGGCGCTAAAATTCAATATCTAGTTTGTAAAATCCCTTTAATATGTTGGTCCAGAAGCCATACGAGACCAAGAATAATTTAGATTTGATTTATATGTTACTCTTATTTTATGTAATCTATCCTTTCATTCACTAGACAAAGAAGCATTTGCCTCCTTGGAATAAATATGCGGACTGTAAATTACCTAGTCGGACATCGATACGAAATGTAGTGCCATTTGCTCGTGAACATATAGAAAAAAGAATGAAAACGGAATTGAAAGATAAAAAACTGTGGTTGTGTGTGGACCAAGCAACAGATCGTCAAAAACATTCTGTGGTTAATGTAATAGTACGTACAAGGGAACCACATCGACCGTCATCCTCCTTCTTACTTGCTTTCAAAAGAGTTATAAATTGTACTGCCAATGAGATTTTAAAGGTGGTGTTGAACTCATTGAACAAATTTGAAGTTTCAACTAAGCAACTTTTAGTGTTTATGAGTGATGGTGCCGCAAACATGCGTTCTTTGGGCCGATCTCTTAAAGAACACAGTGGTAACTTACATGTAACGTGTAAAATCCATACTCTAAATCTTGCGGCACAAACGATTCCTACACGTTTTCCACTAGTAAATGAATTGATTGCTAGTACAAAGGCAGTGTTTCTAAAGTCCCCGAAACGTACCCGACTATTTCACAAACTGTGTCCTGATTTACCTGAACCACCACAGCCGATTGTTACACGTTGGGGAACATGGTTGCAGGCTGTGTTTTACTACAACAAATATTTTGATCAAGTAAAGAAGGTAGTTTTAAAATTCAATCCGACAGAGGCTGCAGCAAACAAGAAAAGCCAGGAAATATTTCAAGATAGTCAGGTTAAAAGAGATTTACAAACTATTCACAATAATTACTTCGGACCAGCGGAGGGAATAGAAAAACTACAAAATGTTTCGATGTCGCTAGAGGATTTTGTTCAAATTGTGAATGATGTTCACGCACAGTTATGCGCTGTAGAAGGCAAAACAAATTGGTGTGTAATACGAAAATTTGAAAGTGTTTTAGAGAAAGACTCCGATTTTCTTATATTAAGACATTTGTGAAGATGCATTAAGTTGTTTCAAAGATTATTTTAAATATGCAAATATAACATCGTTAGATGTCGAACGGTCGTTTCCGGCATTAAAAAACATTTATTCCTCACGTCGTACTCACTTGACTGAGACAGCTGTGGAAACATATCTAATGATTCAAATATTTAACAGATGTTACCGAGTTTGTGATTTCACAGAAGACTTTTAAAACGGTAAGTGCTTCAGCACGTTTTATAATTTATTTCTTACCTTCTATTTTATGTGTAAACTTTTATGCGCTCGCCACGCCTCTGGCTGTTACCACATATTTGCCCAGGTTAATGATAACCATGTGCAATGAACCGCTTCGTTGAAAAACAAGGATTTTAATAATTCAGGTCATCCTGACCATTTACATTTGAATTTAGTGATTATTTATCTTTAGATTTGCATTTTAGGCTTAATTAGTCCTGTACAATGAAGCGGCTCATCAAGAAACACTTAAAATAGAAGGGTACATATATAATTAAGATATAATTAAGGATTACTATGCTTATTTTTAATTTACATATTGCATAATTTGTTTGCTATATAAGGTTAGTTTTTCATTTAGTTTGTTAATTCACACATTACTGCAGATGATGATAGCTTGGCTATCGAAACGTGCGTCCAGTACGAGTAAAGTATTGTGGCAATGGTTTTAGTGAACTGCTTCAGATTGTTTGTTGTATTTCTAAAAGTAAAATATGTAAATGTTCCACTAATGTCATATTGACCCACAGGTACGTATATATTTTTTTTCAGTTTATATTAACAAAGGCGACAGATCTACGCGATAGTACACTAAACATCCCGATAATAATGCAACCTATTACATCGGCTTAAAACACGTTGGAAAAAATTTCATCACCATTCCTCCCACACGTACAACACATCGACGAGTGTACCGTGTTTATTATATGTAGCACAGACTACTTAAAATGCATTTAGTTTCGTTACGTGTGGATAGATACAACAATAGGCAATCTATATATCTTAGCACGGACCGGCTTCATAATGGCATGGGTTGGATCAGATCAATATTTGATGTTCATGAATAGTAATATCCCTACTTACATCGCATTTAAATGTATTAAAGCGTTAACTTCGCCGTGTGTCAGACTTGCTCATAACTTAACATTAAGCGTGTAATTTCGAACTTTGAACGGTATGGTGGTGAAACGGAGAAAAGACGACCTCCGAAAATAGTTTACTACCGCCTAAGTGGATGTTAACATAGGGCTTAATTCTTTCCAGAACTCCAGCGTGAAGCTGTTTTATTTCTACTTCAGGCGTCATTATATATCGCATCGCCAGAAGTTTTCAGGAGAACATTAGAAGTTATAAAAACTCGAAGTAGGTGTTGAGTCGGAGATCATAAACAGCCGAATGTAGCGCTTGTTATAGTTAGTCCACCCACCATAAAATCTACAGCAATCTCGAATGATTAAGTCTGTTTGGGAACAGAGGGAGTACTTCTTTAGAGTTTGCATTAAAAATAATTACTACGGAGTAGAAGAGATAGCAAGTGTGAGAATAACCGTCGGTCCATCTTTGAAAATCTCTTTCTTTCAAATAATAATTTTAAACTGGTTCTGAAAACGTAGGTTTGTAATTAAAATAATAACATGGGCTTCGAAAAGCCTGACCTTTTTCTTTTCTGAACCAAGTCGAATCCATTAAGTAAATGATTTATGGTGAAAAAGGCCACAGTCATAACTGTTTGGGTAACCGTAGTTCATTTAATACTATTCGTTAATTAGTTTCTACGATAAATAAGATTCTGTAACTACGTAAAAAGATGGTAGTTCTTTCCTAGTATTTGTTTCGAATTATACCTGGTCATACACGTAATGAAAAAACGTGTTCAAACTTCAGTCTTCTATAATAGCATAACTACAATTTCTCGGAGCACAATAACATGTTTGGTATTTATCAGATATTAAATAGAAATTAGAAAAATCTAATATTAAAAGGCTATGGGATATTTGAGTCTTGAAGAATATGCGGCTATTTGCAACATAATTGTTGGAGTTAATATATGATTAATGAATATTGTTCACACAGAGAAATGGTTTCCAGCACCAAGAAAATAGGTTTTCTCTATTCAAGAAAATATTTTTATTTCAGGCCTATAAAAATGTATAATATAGGAAAATAATTTTCTTGAAATTTTATTTGGTCTAAATAAATATTTTCTTAGAGTTAGAAAATCAAGACAATCCAATACAGAAAAATGTTTCGTCCGAGTAAATCATTTAATTTTAAGTTAAGAAAATATTCATATTAAAGGTACGAATGGAAAAATGGTCCAGATTTCACAAAGTTCTATTGAGAAATTAGGCGACCAGTTTCGTGTTGAAAAAACACATCATCAGGATACAAGGATATCCAATAAAAGGAAAGAGACAATAATGGAAAAAAAACCTAAAGTTAATAATTAAAATTAGGAGCAAGTGAATGAGCTAATGAGAAAGATTTTTTTTATAGGTTACAGCATAATTAAATTAAATTAAATGAGTTAATATTTAAGTTTATTTATCCCTTATTATTATTATATATATTATATATTAAAAAAAACTATAGTTAAATTAGTACACGTGGTAAATAGTAATGAAAAGAAAAAAATATTACATTAACCGGTATCTTTTGAAAATGTTTATGAAACGTTGTACGTTAAAAGCTATATCAGTGTATGGGTAAGTATGATATCTGTATTCTGGTTCCGCAGTTACTGTCTAGGACGGCATAACTATAACTACTGGAACTAGGTGGCGCAAGGAACTATTTCAGTTGCTGTTTTTGAAGATTAGTGGCATAAACTGAAAGATATAAGAGCAATGCGGCCAAGAGCAAGAAGCTTTAATGCTTTTCTCTTCCCATATTGTTTTTGCCGGTAGTGATTCCATCAATATGAGGAGCTATTTATTAACATATTATCTTGGTTCACTTTTTTTTTTAGCCTTTTTAAAATCACAAGCAATGTGAATAATTTACTGCAATATGTACGGATATGTCGTACTGTTTTAAACAAGATAAGCCCAATTAATAATTAAAACAAAGTAAGCGCAATTAATAATGCGCATTTCAAGAATTCTACATAAAAGATGCTTTATTTTAAGAAAATGAAACTATTGATTTATGAACAATACCTAATCGCTTTCTGGAATTAAGAAAACTATTTACGATCCTTAAGAAAATATTGTTTTGTGTTATAATCGCCATTTACTTATACTAAGAATCGCTTTCTTCATATTTTCTACAAGATTTTCTTGAATCAAATTAACAAATGTGTTAAACAAAGGAATCCAATTATTTAATTACAAGTATATACTTCCCTTAAAACAGTTATTGTATTGCCGATAATTTAAACAGTAATTGCCTTGTTTCTCTGCGTGTTGACGGCTTTCATTAATTAAAGATACTACTTTTCAATCGCAATAGAAATTTTTCATTCAATTGAGTTGTTAAGAAAACTTCTATTATAGCTTAAAACTAGACAAAAATACATTGTCCTATTTATTTTTAGTAGGAATAATTGGAACATAGAGTCGACCTTGACCCTTTCTGGAGTGCGTAGACAAATACCAATTTTTTAATATCATTTAATTATAAAGATTAGTTTCCCAGAATAAGTAAAAAACTATAGTAATTGGAAACAATCTAATATTTTCTCTTCAATCACATATAGTGCAACACCACTAATCCAAAATTATCTTTCGCTAATTTTGTCTGTATAATTAGCCGATAGTCTATAAAGAAGTGTTCATGAAAATTATCTTTCGTCTTTTAAGAGAGCCTGTTAATCCTTTGACATGTATTCTAAAAAAAACCAAGTATGTATGCTAATGATAAAAATGAATCTAATATAATCGCTGTGATTAGTGCTGTTCAGCCACGCGCATTGAGGTGCTTTCAGCGATATTCAGAAAACGGCGACACTCTACTGGCGCCTAATATGTCATTTCATCGGTTGCCCCTCTCCATTACGGACGTTTCATTCAATAGGTGTATCTCTACCCAACAATGATATATTTTCCCGGTCCTTAATTTTCCAACTTTATATAATCTAACATTCTAAGCGCTCTTAAAATAAGTCTGTTTGGCATAAGCCAATATTTTGAATACAGGTACTTAACGGGTGACATTTCAAGGTTGCAAATACGCGCCAATCGTTGTAAGTTAAGAGGGAGCTATATTTAAAGTAATTTAAGTTGTGAATTTAGCGTAAATAATATTTCAAAGTTTTAGGAGGTATCTGGCGATAACTGCATGTCAAGCATTCGAGTTTCGGAATGGCACAAACGACTTTTTGAGGGCGTGGAGAAGGTTGAAGATGAAACGTTCTGGTCGACCTGATGCATTATGTCCTACGTTTGAGTATTCGGAGGATAGCAAACATGAGGAACATTGACAGAGGCAATGTGAAAAATTTTGCATGAGGATTTGCAAATGATGGAAGTCTATGCAGAAATGGTACCAAAAAACCCTAGACGTGAGTAGAAAGAAAACAAGAAAAATATCGGACATCATGGACTGATCCGCAGGAAATCCTAAACTGATAAAAAAAGTCATCGCATGTGTCGAAAGGCAGATTTCCCAGTACGACCTTGAAGCGAAACGTTAATCCATGCACTGGAAAACCCTTACATCAAAGATCTGTGAAACAACAACTCATGGATTCTGCACCACCGCACAGTGCGATACAGTTCTTAGAGGACAAGCACATTACTATGCTCGGCCATCCGCCGTGTTCATCAGATCTCGTTCCATGCGATTTCCACTTGTTCCCAAAAGTGAAAAGTCCATTAAAGGGGAACACGTTTTCAGTCTCTAGCAGAAGTACAAGGAAATACGGTAGCTTTGCTGAAGAAGTTGACACTTGACCTGTAGCTCTGCTTTGGGCAAAGGAAAACACGTATGCATCGGTGTATAGATAGGGAAGGAAGCAGGTTGAAGGGGATTAACAGCTATTTGTGATCAGTTTTCAATAAAGCATATTTTTCAAACCAGCCCCGTTAATTGTCACACCTCGTACATACAGTGCATTTGAATATTCATACGACCTCTTGGTGTGAAATTTGTTACTCAAGAAGATGTTAATTTGATATCAAAAAGTTCAAATGAGTGGACTTGGAGGATAACTTTCTAATCAAGCATTAAAGCACTTAAAACTGGAAACCAATAACACTATTGAACCGGAAGATGGTGTAGAAAATATATAAAGAAGGAAGGAAAAAGTTGGATACTTGATTTTTTCAGAATTTGTGTTTTCTTAAAGTTAGATAACTATACAGGAATAGAGACACACATGAAGGAGTTATTATACAATCGGAGATAGGTAGAATTTAAAACCATTTGCTTTGAATTATGACGTGTCTATACATGTTTTGACTGTATAAGGATTTCGGTATTATAATAAAACCTTTAAAGTCTTCGTTAATTTATCTCCAAAGTTTACATTTCGCTTAATTTATAGGACCTAAATGAAGAAAGGAGAGAAGAAACCACTACTACCTAAAATTCCTCCCTGAAATAATTGCACCTCGGAGTTGATAAAGCAGACATTAATTTCACAGATAGCGGACCTAATTTTTGTTTATCTCGATCTGCTGGCTACCTGTCTACATTTAAAAAGTTCTGGTACTTTATTAGGTAGCAACATAAAAAAAAGCATCAGCACTTTAATCGTTCGCGAGAATTGTATGTATATAGTAGTAAAGGGCCTTACGACACATTAATACCATATATTCGCATAAATGTGGCATGAGATGGTTGTAAGTGTTGTAAAAATCGCCAGATTTTATACACTTCCAGATAATATTTTCTGAGAACTACTTCCCAACTGTCCGCAGCGTATAATTTAAAATTATCGCTGTAACAATTCTCGAACCGCAAATCTCAAAAAAGTGGGACATAAAACTTCGAAAAAAAGAGGCACCCACTTATCTGCTTTCTGGGAGAATAGATACAAAAGTCGTTAGAGGAAGGTTCTAATTGTTACTTTTCAGCTTGCTCCATCCATCTTTATGAAGCTAACAACTATGCCAACCCCCGTGAAACCATTTTAAAACTACCTGCCTTGCACCCTTAAAGTTATCACATTATCTTACCCTCGAAAGTTCTACCCCTGTTAGATATTAAGGGCGTTCTTGTGTTTCCTTTTTTATGCGTTGCGATACGAATGAAAGAAAAAATATATAGGTAATATATTATGAAGATGCGGGAATATCTTTACTTTTATGTTTGCAGTTGATTTACTTAACAGTAGAAGATATCAAAGGATATGAAATAAATGACTACAAAATAATATCATTAATGTACTGTTATGTATATGCAGTAATAGAAATATTATATTCAGTTTATTTCTTGTATTCGTTATTTGTGCTCCCCCTACTATGCGTATCAGTACTTTTCCAGTATGATTTTGGCATTGCCGTAGTGGAGTTGCATTATGTACTATTCCGTGGATGTTCGTTAAATAATAAAGTAATTTGTTAAATTTAACTGGACTTTTATTAATCAAACATCACAATAGCGACGAGTAGTTGAATGTGTTGAAATTCGTTACATACTGTTTGCTTTATTGTTACGCGAAAAGAAACCACGTGCAAAATGGCTGCCGGAACTGGTTTTGTAGGGCATTTAAGAGAATTTAATCCACGAGAATGTGAATGGACAGTGTATTTAGCACAATTACAATAGTTTTTCCTGATCAATGGCATTGAAGTAGCTGAAAAAAAGAGCACTTTTATTAAATTGTTGTAATGAAGAATGTTACCGAACTTTGTGTAATTTGTGCATTCCGGACGATCCGGCAAGCAAACCGGCATACTTTGCTGAACGATATAAATTTTGTAATGCTAAATAAAAGTGAAACCATACCCGAATGGGCAGCGAGAGTCCAAAATTTAGCATCGAAATGTTGTTTCGGAAATGAATTAAAAGTAGTCATTAGAGATCGTTTCATTATGGGTTTGGAAAAAGGACGAATACTTGATCGACTGTTTGAAGAAGATGTTAGCAAGTTAGAATTTGATAAAGCGGTAGAAATTGTTATTAAAGAAGCAACCCGTCATAATTTTGATCTATCTCCGAAGGTAAAGCAAGAGACAGTAGAACATGTGTACCGTCTCAGCACTCCATCGACAAACAGGACCGGAAGTACCTCCACTCCATCAATGGGAAGAGGAAGAGTAACTGGAGTGACGACGACGCAATTTGGTGGTGTACAAGCGAAAAGAGTGAAGTGTAGTGTATGCGGTAAGAGTGGGCACCATCAAAACATATGTAAATACAAAAACTCTACTTGCAATTCATGTGGTAGTAAGGGTCATCTTATGGTTGTCTGTAGACGCAAAAATAAAAAGTCGAATCATAATTATCTGAATGAGGATGATGTTGACACTGAGCAGAGTGAATCTCAAAGTATGTTTAATTTAAAAATGAGCGATAATAATAACCCCATTTGGTTAACTTGCAAAGTAAATAATCGGAAAATAAACTTTGAGATTGACACTGGAGCAACAGTATCTGTTATTCCTGAAATGTTTAAGAAATAGATATTTAAAAACTTGCCTGTTCATAAAAATGATAAATGTTTAATCAGTTATACAGGAAATAAAATTGTACCGAAAGGATATATTATTGTTAAGATGGAATATAACATGCTTATCGACGATCTTAAACTTTAGGTTTGTTCGTTTGCCTTGCTCGCGTTAGTTCTAGAGTGTGATAGGGTTATGATCACGTGATCGCTTTGATTGCTCAGAACTACTCTAAATGGATACAAACGAACAGTACAAATTGGTATTTGTATAGTATACATAACCTAAAAGATTGAGAATGGTGGCAATTGACAATCGCAATAGCATTAAAAAGTCCTTATTATTTACTAATTGTTGTATTTCACTTTCAATGATTACAACGGATGTCATTTTGTATGAATATGAACTAAAATTGGGTTAGGCAAGTAATGTAATGACAGCTCCACTGAACTGCACAAAATTACTCCACCTCCTGAGGAGGTGTAAGTTCATGCAGTTCAACACTGTCGGAAGCTGTCCAATATATACAAACGGACATCGGACTGCCAGTTTTTTTTACAAACGAACGCGCAATTTAGAAATTCGAGCTACTCCGTATTGCACTAATTGACAAACGAACAAACGTTTTATATCGTAACTGATGGGGGACCTCCATTGTTGGGGCGCGATATTTTTGAGAAATTTCATTTAACTATTAGTATTTTAAATAACAAATTTTCACTAGAACAATTATATGCGGAATTTTCGGATGTATTTTCGTCGCGTTTAGGAAAATTTAATAAAGATACATTGCATTTAAAAATTAGTTCAAATGTTACGCCAAAATTCTTTAAACCGCGGCCTATACCATTTGCAATGCGTGACAAAGTTGAAAATGAAATTAAGTGATTAGCTGAACTAAATATTTTATCTCCAATTAATTATAGTAAATGGGGAACTCCGATAGAAGCAATTGTAAAAAATGATGGAAATATTCGCATATGTGGAGACTATAAGGTGACAATCAATCCATTTTTGAAAGTTGATCAACATCCTATACCTCGTACAGAAGAGTTATTTTCCAAATTGTATGGTGGGGTTCAATTTACTAAACTAGACTTGTCTAGAACATATCAACAAGTTTGTTTGGATGAAGAGTCTAAAAAATATACAACGATAAGTAGATATTTGGGTTTTTTTAAGTATAATAGATTACCATTTGGGGTAGCATGCAAGAACTTCCTGGTGTTGTATCGTTTCTAGATGACATCTTAATTACTAGACGCGATGAGTCAGAATATTTTACCCGAGTTAACAAAGTTTTATCTAGATTACAAGATTGTGGAATTATTACCCAAAAAGATAAATTTAATTTTTTTATGGATTCCATAGAATATTTGGTATATAAAATAGATAGAAACGGTTTACAGACGTGCAATGATAAGATAGATGCAATTGTTAAAGCGTGTATTTCAAAAAATGTTACGGAATTAAAATCTTTTTTAGGCATGGTAAATTATTACCACAAGTTCATTCCTAATAGTTCCATTATTTTAAAACCGCTTTATAATTTATTACAAAGTAATTCACAATTCCAGTGGTTAAAAAATTGTCAAGATGCATTTACTAAGATTAAAAAGCTATTAACTTCCACGCAAGTTCTTGCACATTTTGATCCGACATTACCTATTAAGCTAGTTACCGATGCATCTTCGTACGATGTTGGAGCTGTTATATCCCACGTGTATACCAATGGTGAAGAACGTCCGATTGCTTATGCTGATTGATTTGATTGATTGATTGATTTTCTACCAGAGCAGGGCTGGTCTTTACATCCCTAACACTGAAGCTTAGTAGCTTATTGTATTATTCCTGCTTCGGTTTTGTTTTACTTAAACAGGTTAGTTCCCGCAATCAGGTTTAACAGCCTATGTAGTAAATCTTTCTCCATTGGTAGTTCAATTGTGCTTCGCATAGCGAATTTGCGTTGAGCTAACGCTGCACATTCGAAAATAATGTGAGAGGCTGTTTCCTCCTCCTCATTGCAAAGTCTACATAAGGGCTCATCTTTGTAGATCCCCATCTTATGCAAGTGGCCTCTCAAACAGCCATGTCCTGTTAATAGACATGTTGCTGCTCTAAGCTGTATCTTGTTTAATTCAAGCAGGTCAGCAGTCAGATGTTGCGACGGTCTTCCCATCATCCGTTTGCTGTGCTTTTGTCCAGCTGCATGTTTCCAATTTAATTGGTGTTGTGTTATAATCCACTCATTAATTGCACCACGCACTGCACTCTTGGTAATACCTAGACCCGGTTCAGGGCCTATATAATTCATTTTTGAACCTTCCCTCGCTAGCTGGTCTGCAATTTCATTGCCCGCTATGCCCCTGTGCCCTGGCACCCACACCAGTTGCTTATGCTAGTAGAACATTAACAAAAACCCAAACATCGTATTCTCATATAGAGAAGGAGGCATTCGCTATCATATTCGGTGTTACACGTTTCAGTCAATATTTATATGGAAAAAAAAATTATTTTAGTTACGGAATCTAGACCATTAGTCACAATTTTTGGTCCGAAAAAGGGTATTCCGATTTTGTTGGCAAATCGTTTACAACAAATAAAAATAATGCTGACTGTTTATCACGTTTACCGATAGGGCAGGAATTAGAAGTTCCGGAATTGCAGAATACTTACCTAAATTACGTTGATTATAGTATACCCATTAATTTCAATGATATAGTAGCTGAAACCTTAAAAGATCCGATCGTTGGCCCAGAAAAGTAAGTAAAATGTACCGACAGTATGCCATTAATAAAATGTACTTTACCGTTGAGCAAAAATGCATATTATTCGGTCAAAGAATAATTGTACCTACTTCTTTACGTTCTGTCATCTTAAAGGAATTACATAATTCACATATGGGTATTTTTAAGACCAAAAGTTTAGCTCGTTCTTATGTGTGGTGGTCTGGATTAAATACAGATTTAGAAAGAATGATCAATTCTTGCAGTAACAGTTTACGAACCAAATCAAGCCCAAATTTAGCTGAACTAATTCCATGGGAGTATCTGAAAAATGTGTGGGAACGACTACATATAGATTATTTAGGTCCGATCTATGGAAAATATATTCTAGTAGTGGTAGATGCATTCTCGAAATGGGTTGAGGCATTCATAACAAATAGTACCAATTCTAAAACGACTATACAAATTTTGAGAAGTGTGTTCGCGCGTTTTGGATTTCCTAAAATAGTAGTGTCCAATAATGCTACCGTTTTCGTTTCCGATGAATTTAAACGTTTTCTATTACTGCACATACATAACACTAGAAAAATTAGTAGCAGCTATTACTTACCTTTGAAATAACAATTGAATTTACATTGCATCGTAAAATAGTAGACAAAGCCGCTGCTCACACAGTAGAGTGCTAACGCCAGGCTGGAGAATGCTTAACTTTTGAATTAAATACTTAAGGAATTGAAACAAAACTAACAGCAACCAGTGATTTGTAAGATATCCTTTCAACGTCACTGATAATTACATATTAGAATTGTTCGTTAATAGTATGATGCATAGTAATACGCAAGGTGTTTGTAAATTTCCTAATAAATAAGAAACACTAGATAATACAAACCGAAATGAAAATCCAATTTTGTTTGCAATATCCACCTGTTACAACAACCGGTAAGGTAGTATTAACCTATTACTTCACCAACATGTGCATTTTGAATATGTTAGCATGTTGGTACTTTATGTACATACCTATTTAAATTCGTGCAGATAAGTTTAAAATCATATTGTACGGCAAAAATGGGTAGAATATTAAATGGGCATATAGCTTTACATCAAAATGTAACTGTTTCATATCCGATTTATAGGAATTTATTTTTTATAATAATAATCTTTAGTTCGTTACTGTCATAACTTGAAAGCAACATCGGTTTCAAAATATTTGGAAGAGAATACAGTGATCACATAAAATATAATTTCAAAATTAAAGGAAATTCTAAAACAAAATAAGATTCGTGCTAATATAGGTTTGCTACATCGACGAATTCATCTGCGTTTCATACAAGAAACCTGATTTATAATATATTCTTAGAGAAGAAAGAGAGCTATAAGGAGTGAAATTGTGAATATAGCTTCATCTACCAATGAATTACAGATTGCAAAATATTCAAAGCCAAATAACAACAAATTATTGTTTTTAGCAACGGCTCGGTGGTCCAGTGATAAGAGAGCCTGCGCTTGACTGGGCAGAGTTAGGCGCTGTGTGTTCGAGTCCCGTTAGGATCAAATTTTTTAAGCAGGTCCGATACATTCCCGAGTCATCATTCGCAGTTGGGGTACAATTAACTGCGCCTCACCCTTTACGCCGAATGGGTGATAGTAACAAAGCCACGGAACACTTTACACACACAATTTACACTCTCAAGGCTCCCGAGGTTATGACAAGCTTTAAAAAAACTTATACACCCCGTTAGGCAGTCGTCACTAAAAAGAGAACGAGAACCTATTTTTAATTTTTCAAAACAATTCTGCTAGAAATGCCCCTCGTACATTTGAAGAAACAGGTAATGAATATATTGTTATGGTTTCTTGATGGTGAAAAGTAGTTTTTCTTCTCTGTGGTCTAGTGTTGTAAGCCGTATAATAACTAAATTGTTTGGTTATCAAAAAATGCTAGGCTTACTATCTGCCACGTTGTGCTTTTCACCACAGTCGACGTTACGTGTAGACCAGGGCCTTGCATAAATTAGAAAAAAGCTGGTTTATGAATTCTTGATGAAGGTTGAAAAGGTTGAAAGTACCAAGGTAATTCTGCAAACTTTATTTAGCTTATCTCAGCATATAACACTTTTCAGTTCAAATTATTTTTAATTGACAAGAAAGTTCTTTTGTCGAATTTTGGGGTTTAAAAAGGTTAAATGATTGGGACGAGCACAATTAAACCAATATTATATGGTGAAAAACAAATGGTGTATGTTTAAGTAAAAGTGTTTGGAAACGTTTCCATATATATATATATATCTACCAATAGACTTCCCTGAGTCTCCGCGTGTGTCCACTCTACTAGCAAGCACTGTATTTCAGTGATATCATAGCTATCCTTCTTTTTTAACTACATGTCATGATTAGTGGTCCAATATGTAGTACCATATCCTCGTGTGCATCCTATAGTTTGATTCCACAATAATTCAGATTTAAACGTTCTATGGTGACTTTGTGTGAGTTTTTCATAATAAGGGAAGAAATCAAAGGGATCTTCGCTCACAAAATTCTATATTGGTTTACACAATGCTACCGGTTTCGTGCATTAAGCACATCCTCAGGCAAGAATTTTTTTAAATTTGACAATATGAGTTTTTACTGTTTTAGAAATTTGCCTGCATTCGCACAGCTGATCGTTACACGTAGTTCAAGAAGAAGGTATCTCGGATGCCTTCGAAACGTCAAGACGGTGCTTGTCAGGGCATGGACACACGCCGAGAATTCTAGGACCTACGTGCACTATACCCACGAGGCTCTTAGAAAGACAGCAGTGGCGAGATGTAATGATGGTCTATCAAGTGTTATGAGGCTCATGCAAAATTTAGGCATGAAAATTGGGACGAATTGTTACAATTTCTATGTCGGACGAGCGCCGCATCAAGTATTCGGAGCGATCACTGACTGATGCTGCAAAAGAGGCCCGATTGCTGTTAAAATCATTTAGGAGGGAAAAAGAAGAGACGAGCATCAATCTGGATGGCCAAATGTATGGTGTAGGCATCACCAATTAAAGGTAAACAAAAATTTCAAGCATTTAAGTGCTCGTAAAACTTTAAGCGCGTTTTTCTCGAAACCACTTTTTTCAAACTTAGCAAACATATTACTTCAACCCGGTTGCATGGATCAGTTTGAAATTGTGGCAGTAGCTTCACAATTACCTCCTTTACAGAACTATGTAGAGGTTTTCCCATGCAATGTAAACTTTTTAATTTATAAACAATTTACTGCTTATTTTTTTAGCAAAAAATCGAATCTTTTTGTCAAAAGTACATCATTTTTACAAAATTTGATTAAATAAAAAATCTCTACATATGTATTTCTATAGCCAGATAGATTTTAATTTTTTGTTGGTTTTTTACTCCAGATCTTATATTTTACGAAAAATTTGTCCGCTACTGGAGGTGTTTTTTTTAAAAAGATCATTTCGAAGATTGGGTCTCTCACCGCCATTTAGTACAAAAAAAATAATAATAAAAAAATGTCTATACTTAAATATATGCTGAATAATCCCTCTAAAAAAAATTCCCATTCCTTTTATTATACTCCCAAAAAAAAATCGTTGATCATTTGTTAGGAATCGAAAAACAGAAGATGGTGAAGTACAGTATTAAAATAATGGCTTGGTAGACTATTTCGTGGACCGCATTGTGTTTTAGTAACAATAACAAATATTGAAATTTTATGCTATTTGTAGTAGTGAGCATGTATTTGAAAACAATAGTCTTGGTTAATTCTTTACTAAGACAAAGGAGAACCTTTTAAAAAACTACACGTAATTACACGAAAGAATCGTACATTGCGCCTGTTTATTTTAAAGCGCCGAGTTCAACGACACACGAGCCCATACACGAAGATATGATAATGCACCATATATGTACGTATGCGTACATACTATACGGATACATATGTATAAATAAGTAAGTTGTAATTTATTAACTCTCTTAAGATAAGTAATGCAACAATGCAATCTTAAAACTTTCTAAAATGAGTTGTGACCTGTCTCCAAAGGAGACTAACACGATCCGTCCGAATGGCGTTCTTTTTTACGCTTTTCTTCTTCCATCCATTCATTGTTTTGTAACAAATGAAAAGGTCGAACAAACGAAAAAGTATTTATTTCCTATGCCAGTCGAGCAGTTTCTATTCACACGTCCAATGATAAATTTTGCGGTGCGAAAATGATATATAATTTTTTATACCCTTTTTAGTTAGAGCGCTCGAGGCTATTGTTGTCTCCTTTTATGTTTTGGTGGCGCATCGTTCCGGGTATTCATAACTGTCATCGCTCCGTGGTCCATATTTTAGCATCGGATCGTCCGATCTGCGTTCGGCACGGTGTTTTATAGCGAACGGCAATTTGTAATCTTCGGAAATAGATTAATGGTCGATCTTCGACGTAAATTCTTTTATTGGATTGTGGTCGGTTTAGTTTTTGTGCATTTAAAGAAAGTAATATACGATGGCGAAGCAAGGATGATATATGTATTTGTATTTAGGCGTTGTCCGTAATAATATACCAAGACGTTGTGTAAGGCATGGCAGACACAAGTTTATAAAATCCTATAGGATCACACTAGTGCTATATTCTACATTGACCAACACTAAAAAGAATTAGGACTTTTTTATATGGGGAGATTAGATTGTACATAAAAATTGCATTCTGGATCTTACTAACGCATTATGTAGGAGACTGATTAATTTTAAATTAGTAAATTTAGGCGTTACATGCACGTTTAGAGAATCGAAATGATGAAGTTATGACAACCCGGGTAATCCAGGAAAGATGGTAAAGTTTTCCTCGTAAAGCTAACAACCGCACACTTAACATTCTGGAAAAGTGTGTTGGGTTGACATTATTTAAACATGTATACAAATCACTTTGCCGTTGAGAGCAATCAAATGACGTTATAATTCTTCCATAAATTTTGAGATCAACCGCTTCAAATAATCTTTTGGAGCATTCCTGAACATCTACAATAACATTAAAGACAGATAAGAATAAGAGACGCCCCAGATTACTTCCTATCCTCCAGATACAGACAGAAGGGACCTAAAGTAAACGCTTTTCACAGAACACTTGCTTATGATTGAACGACGCGACGTTGAGACAAGAATGGAACTGAAAGTCTCAGCCTGTTACTTATTTAACTTACTTTTGGAACATACTTCACCAGCTGCTTTCCTATTTTAATTCATAACGATTTAGAATGTGACCGGTGCGATGTTAGCAATAAATTTCAGCAATAGATATTTTTTTCGCTAAAATCGACTTCGAATGTAATACAATCACGTTATATAACAGTTCTGAGAGCATTCCAACAAAGTCTAGAATTGACAATATTCTTATAAACAGTCGAAGTTCCTAACCTTTCCTGGTGCTTCTTACTAGTTAAGCGCGCTGCCGTTGACTTTATTTATTTTGAGAACGTTAGTCACCTTTTAATCCAAATTTCTTTCCACAGTTGCGTTGAGGTATGTTCGGTGATCGTTTTTACAAAATATAAAGATTACAATATTTTTATAACAATTTATACAATTCTCTTGTCATTTCTATATTTTGTTAAAACGATCTTCGAACATTCCTCAACACTACTGTGGAAAGAAATTCGGATTAAAAGGTGACTAACGTTGTCAAAATAAATAAAGTTTACGACAGCGTGCTTAATTAGTAGGTACGATCAGGAAAGGTTAGGAGCTTCGACTGTTTGCATGTCAGTTCTAGACTCTGTTGGAATGCTTTCCAAATGTGATTATTAAAAGTTTGTTAACTAAGCTTTGCACATCTATCTTTATGTGTAAAGTAATACTCATTAAATTTGATATGCTTCACTAATCAGGAAACAATTTTTAACCGTATCGATAACGACCTCACTACTGCATTCAATGTAGCAGTACTCTGTAATTAATTTAATTTTTCAACTTCTAACACGCGTACGAGGGGATATCCAAAAGTAACTGAAATCGCCTTACGGTGGGCATCTGTAGTATGCGCTTCTGCCGCTAGGGAAGCGTAAAGCCATGCCTTCTGAGGCAACGCGCCAAGCGGCATTGCTTGGAAAGTTTGTGTTTGGCATCTATGAATTTTTTCGTGGAAGCTGTTTCGCCTGCACCTCGTTTTTAGCCGTGGCAGACTTGCGTGAATAGCAAGGAATTCGTTCCTCAAGGTCATATTATTAATCAAGCTTACTACTTGGAAATTCTGAAAAGATTGCGCAACACTGTGCGGCAGAAAACGCACTATTTGTGGGAGACGCGCAATTGCTTTTTTTATCAATTGGCCCAATTTTTAACAAGAAACGGTATGGCTACTTTACCTGTCCGGTCTATTCACCTGACTTAACTCTGTGTTACTATTTTTTATGCACACGAATGAAGAGTGACATGAAAAGAAAGTATTTTGCCGACGTGGGTGAGGTGAAAACAAAAACGAAGGAGGCTCTGTCTGACATCATAACAGATGAACTTGAAAAAAGTTTTGAACAGTATAAGAAAAGACTGAACAAGTGAATTAGCTCTAGTGGGGAGTACTTTCAAGGGAATTAAAGAATTTTTGTAAAAAAAAATAAATAAACAAATTGTAAAAAGGAAATTCCGGTTATTTTTGGGTATCTCTCTCGTATTTGTACAGAAGACAGAACAACATCTAGGTAGGCACTTTTTCATTTTTAACCAAGGAACAAGATCCTTCAATGTCACGTTTGTAAGAAACTCGCGTCGATCTATTAATCATAATCAATTCTCGAAATCGATAGGACGATAATAAAAAAAGATGTCTAACGTCAATTCCTATTGTACGGAAGAAGAAAGAAATGAAAGCGAAATATACCAGAATACGTTGAATAAAGAAACTAAGAGTATCCTTTCATTCTTATATTTGTCAAAAGAATTGACTGGAAGGAAATATAATCAGTCTGCAGCCTACTGAAGTTACTACTCAACATATTCACTGCTTATCAAAATAAATAGATGCAAAAGTTCGCCTAGATATTCTGTAGTGCTGTAAGCAGTACTGAAGATGTAATAGAGTAAAATGCCATGCATATTCGTTTCGAAAGAGATCTATGCAAATACTGGACACAAACTTGATTTTATTTTGCCATAAAATAGATATACAAGGCATCGGTCAAGCAATAATAATTATTGGTTGAACGATGTCTTGGACGAAAGAATGAATTAGTTATAGATGCTTCCCTCGAGTACAAATATAACTCGAAGGAGGTATCTATAACTAATTCTCCCTTTCGCTAAACCAGATAATGGTCGTAAATACGATATATCGTATTTAATATGCAGATATGTATACAGATTTATTAACCACAAAAAAGCATATTTGACACAAAAATGTGAAATTCTCAATTACAATATAAAAATCATCGCCTTTATACAGGCTAAAATAAAGACTGAACCGAATGTATTTTGGCAATATGTTCAATCCAAAAATGAGACTTCTCGAACTTTTGGTAAAGTCTATCTAGACAATATTAGCTTTGGTAGCCCAGTAGAAATCGTCAATGTATTTGCAAGCATGTCTCCCTCCGTATGTTTACCTTCCAGTAACATTTCAACATTGCCAGATGTTGTTTCCAATCACTCTCCATTTTACATACCAGTAATTTCTTCTGATGAGATTTCTACCGCTTGTAGAAGGCTAGGAAATAAACTTACAGCAGGTGATAACGGCATACCAATTTTCCTGGTGAGGGATTTTACAAACATCTTAACAGACCGCTGAAGTACATCTTCAATTTATCGCTAAAATCTGCAATATTTCTTTCATATTTCAAGATGGAAAACTGCAAGGATCTGTCCTGTTTTTAAGGAAGGCGATACTGCTGATGTTAGAAACTATCGACCTATTGCTAACGTATCTAACTTCTCGAAGATCTTTGAACAAGTACTGCAACGTTTTATTATGGCTCATTGCAAACAATACATCTCATCGTAACAACACGGATTTATGCCTGGACGTTCTACGATAATTAATCTTGCTGCGGTTACTTATGCGATCGCCTTAGAATTAAACAACGGTCGCAAGATGCATGTGATATGCATAGACTTCTAGAGGGCGTTTGATGCCATAGATCATCGTACTATTACACTACTAGGAGAGATGGGTACCTTTGAATTTTCATCCGAATTCTTGGCTTTTTTCTGGAGTTGCCTACAGGAAAAAGTAAATTACTTTTTTTACAATGGCTACCGTTCTACCACTTACACTGCCACTTCAAGATTACCACAAAGATCCAATTTGAGCCCGGCTCTTTTTAACATCTTTCTAAACGACCTAATTGTGGAGCTTCAATCAAAATTCTGGCATATGCGGATCACCTCAAGATCTTCCGAGCGATCCAGAACGAGAATTACTGTATCTGTCTGCAAGAGAGCTCCAATAAACTCAAGCTGAATGTAGACCATTGTAGTGTTGTATCCTACGCTAGCAATCACCGTATGATCAGTACTAACTATTATATCGGTGTCACTAGTTTTGCTCGGAAACAATTAGTGGACGATCTGGGAGCAACCTTCGATAATCAGCTTCGCGCGCATATGTATACTTGACATGTGTTCTAAAGCTCCGAAGTCTTTGAGATTTATCGTGCATATATCTAGAATTGTCTAACCCTATGCTCATTGTTTAATGCCTTCGTCCGTAATAAGCGTGTGTTGTATGGTATCCGTACTATGAAGTTTAGAAACAAATTATCGCGCGTATCCAGCGAAAGTTCTTGAAGACCCTTTTATACCGAATCGATGGCATATACCCAGTGAGAAACATCGAATATCTACTCCTCTTATAGCGACATTCATTCGCTCTTTTGCGGAGAGAATCAATAAGTGCGTTATTCCTAAAGAGATTGGTTTGGAAGAAGATAGACTGTCCACAACTGTTGTCTTAGACAATGTTTTGCGTTCCGCGATTAATCGGCTAGACAAGTTAACACTTTTTGGATTCCTACATCTCGGACCAATATAATGCTAAATGCCCTGTTAGTTCATACTGCTACTAACGCAAACGCGAACTTTACGGACATTTTCTTCGATTGTTAATTGATGTACTTGATGTTGCTTTTGTTTCCATGCTACGTTGCTTTTTCTGTACTATGTGAGGTTTCACTCATATTTAAGATAATCATTATTACTATTATTATTATTAAAAAGAAGTTTAGAAATATTATTTGCCAATCTTTGATTAAATATCGGAAGTGAGAACAATAGAATAAAGCACTGTATAAAAAATATTGTAGGTGTCGAAGTTAACCTGCTTCAGGGAACATTTTTGGTGTCCTACTAATGAAAACTTTTTCACAAGCATCCATTACAACGCCACATGCGTTTAAACATGGAAGTTATGTTTCTGTCCAATTCTGTACAATGATATTGATTTGATCAATATTGAGATTCCTGTTCATTGTATGTGTATGGAGAACCCGAACTGCCTTGCACTCCTACAAACTTCTCTCTCTGTATAAAGGTGCACAATTTTTAATCACAATTGTTATGTGTAGGTTGCCAAAAATTTGCGTTACCAAAACAGCAGAAGTGAAGTAAGAAATAGAGAAGGCACTCTGTACATGTCAACAGAGAGAATTCGAAAAATGAGTTGTGGCTGAATAAATTAGTACGTTTTGTTGAAGACTTTGACATATGTACGTAAAATAACACAGTACAGGGATTGTAAGCGCAAAAAATAATTTGACTCAAACTTACATCCAATTTTGTAGTATTATCTTAAATGTTATACGCAAAAATTGCATCTGCTTATTGGTTCAATTAGAGAGATAACGGTTTTTCTATAATTCATTTTTGTCAGATTAGTTGTACGCATATTCCCACAACTCAAAGGGAAAAGGAATACAAAGAGTATTCGCCTAAGCAACCAATAACACCCAATCAATAAAGTAAATGCGGTAATACCTTCCACAAACAACCAATTTATATTAATAAGCGTATTGATTGAATTATCAATTTGATATCGCACGCGACGACGACGACTACATTTCCATTCACAGCTCTTCCTATACGTGCTTTATAGGCGGCAATTCTATTTATAGTTTCGCTTCACACCGCGTTATCATATACAGGATTCTTAAATGAATCGGAACTCTTTGATAGCTTTTTGGATAGTAGAAATTAAGAAAATAAAATTGTATAACTTTTTTTACAATAAGTAGATATTTCACAACACACATACAAAGAGTGAACTTTAAGTTGAGATACATTTTTTATTTTTTGCATATACCGTATTAAGTTTCGTTTAAATTTCGATGGGCAGGTACCATTAATTTCTGGTTATGCTACTTGCAAGAAATAAATAATGTCTTTTTATATATTTATTGGAACCTCACTAATATTGCTTGATGTTCAACTGTCTGAGAACTTACATATATGGATGATACTTTTTTTTTTCATAAGTATCTCGGAATGTAAGACGGATATTACTTTTCTTACGAGGGTGGGTCAATATGTCCGTGACTTTCTGAATTTCCCGCGTTGCAATTGAAAAGCAGTTTGCCCACAATTGATCACAAACGCGATCAAGTGACAACTTCGAAGGAGTGTTTGACGTTATTTATCCGTAACCCGGACGAGTCTTTGCGCTGTTTGATAACCGTTGACAAAACATGGATACACCACTACACATTGGAGACCAAACAGAAGTCGAAACAGTGGATTTCTCCAGGCGAATCGGCGCCGAAGGAGGCCAAGGTTTTTTAACATGCACGCGGTATAATTCATATCGATTACCTTCAGAAGGGAAAAGCAATCAACGGCGAGTATTATGGCAACTTGTTGGATGGGTTCAGTGATGATCAAAAAATTGGAGCAACGTTGGATGAAATGTATTGAGCTGAAAGGAGACTATGTTGAGAAGTAAAACATTTTTTTGCCGAAAAAACTATCTCTCATTCAAAAAGTCAGTACTATTACATGGTATTACATTTGAGACGGGCCTTTTCACAGGTGCCTTTAGTCACTGCGACCTAAATGGATCTACTGTGTTCTGCCGTTTCCAGGTCTTCTTGGCAGAGACGATAAATTTGAGCTTCAGCGCTTCCTAGTTTATATAAGCAGTATCTTGGGGCTGCATTACTTGCAAAAAATCCAATAATCTAAGGTTCCCTTTGCTGAACGATATCACCATTTTTGCTGTCTTTGGCGAGCCTGATATGAATGCCTTCGCCTGATTTTATCCTGGTATGATTTGCCAGTGGAGCACCTTTTGATTTCCCCCAATTTCCTAGTGTCCTACTTTAGGTGGGTCTATTGTAGACCACAGTAGGGATTTAGACCAATAGAAGGTATATTGTCTGACCAGTTTTACACATTCTCATTTCCCTCTACCCCTTGGTGGCTTCAGACTTTTGCGTCCCAATTGCCTTAAATTCTGAAAAAAAACCTCTGCTTAAAACATATTACTGTGGCATAGGCACTAGTGTTTATACTTGTTCCGACCCTTCCTATTCGTCTGTATACCGTACCCTGTTTAAATTGAGGTTCGTCGGCTTCCCACTCAGTACGGTTTTCAATAACTATAAGCCCGATCAAAATTATATTGCATAGGTATCATACAACTGGCCCATACCGTAACAGAAGTTTGAATAGTGGCAAACACTTCGCACGAAGTTTCGAAAAAATCTGCATTTTCGGTGATGCCTTATTGTTGTGTTATTACGTAATCAAACCATTACTTCCTCCCGAGCTTATTTGGAACGCATTTTATAAATATATCTACACAAATGTTTACAAACGTGTAGTACCAATGTTTACTGGTACACAACAAATCGTTGACCAATGCATTTTAGATTCATTGTGAGATTGACTTCGCCGTGTGTGCTTTATGACTTCTTTTTACAAAATGATTATTTTGTGAAGAGAATTAGTTACTGAGGCCTTATGCTCTTTGTTTCTCAAAGCAGTTTCTTGAGTTGGTGTTTAGTAGTGTAGACTTTGGTAAAGTTTGCTATTGCTGCCACAATTCATTACTCATGGTTTTAACACAATGTAAACTTAGTAAAATGTAACTTTTGTAATTTTAATGATATGTGAAGTTGTGTAGAATGGAATAACATGTTCCATTATATTTTCTTGAGAATTCAGACAGTGTGTTAGATTGGTATAGCTTTCCACATTACGATAAACCTTATAATATTGTTAAGTTGAAAAAACCGAATTTCTGTTAAATTTTCCTAAACCTATTGAGTACTAATATGCGTCTCGTCGTACATTACAAGTGGTTCATCAGGAATCCAAGAAGGCAGTTTCGGACTGACGGAATCAAATAAGGCGACTTTATTCAAACGTAAGTTCCCAGTTTGAAATGGCCGCAAATTTTTAGATTCTACAAAAATGAGAATACCAAATTGTTCATGAAGAAATGAGGTTTTATGTTTAAAAGGCGAAACAAAACAAAACTAAATAAAAATAAAAGAGGAAGACCGAGAAACAGATAGCAGAGCGAAGTAAGAAAAGCAGTAGCCGAAGAAACATAGAGAGGGCAATGGTCCACAACTTGGCCCAAGATAGAAAGAGTTGGACTCCACAGCCCTACACTTAGCAGTAAATGGAAAAAGGACTAAGTGAGTAAGTATGTAAATAAGGCGAAGCAAGAAAAACTTACGCAGATGAACGACATCAGCAAGAGCATCAGTTCCTCACGTATAGCAGGTCTACAAAAAAATACCCCTTCTCTGAATTAACTCCAGTAGTCAGCCGGATTCACTGCTAGTAGCTTTGCAACATTCGAAAATTTCGCTGCCCATTTATCGTCACGTTTCCGTTTGTCAATGTTCCATTTCTTCATAGAAGTAGGGTTCTATTACAAATTTGACGTAAAGCCTCATCAATCAGTAGCCTCGACATGATATAATCCTTGTTGAACAATCATATTTGAATTATTTTCTACATATATCCTGCAGTTGTGTGTATTAACACCGCCTTTTAATTTAAAATGTGCCTTGTCTAGCCATTCAACGATATTCTGTATTTTCGCTAACAAAGCAAAAATGATTCGAATTTGTTTGTCTCGTTCAAAACGTATTTCATTTTATAGGGAAGCTGCCTCCGTAGAATTCACCACATTGCTAAATAACTCATTTCCAATCGTTTTACAACTTTATTAGTACTAAAAATATCATATGCAGCATTTTTAGGAACGTTTTTGTAGAAACTTGTTGTAAAACTAGAGCTGTGTTGACAACGTTTTCTACTAACTTTGGTCTTCTCGATTGCTTTTTCTAGCTCACTGTACCAGACATCCTGTATAAACTTTACTGTTTATTACAATCTGTTTATTCTATGTTTCTATTATAGAAGTCACACAAGCTTTCTTCAGAATTATCTTTATTATAGCAATATAAAAACTATTGAATATTTTCGCATGTTGGAATTACCTTATGCACTACAGAATTGAACAAATTACAATGCGCTCGTGACCAGATTGTTACCAGCATAAAAGGAGCGTGGACTTTATATTGGCGCGTATTTAACAAGTGCGGACTTGCATTAATTTGTGGCGGTCATGTAGCAAGCTGTGTATTTTTGGCAACACCTAAATTTATTCCGCGATGATATTTGTCCGTGTTATTTATATATCTGTTGTGAGGTACAATTACGATTATACCTTGTTTTTGCAGGGTCTTCGTAATTTATGTGCTAATTAGTATTATCTTTTTCTGTTATTTTTTTGTGTTAAAGGTATTAATTTAAATCTTTACGCCTATTGAAAATATTCAGACGGCGAATGAGATAAGCAGTCGTTTTAGTAAATTTAGAATTTTTCTCCTAAGAATTAGCAAAACCATACCAGTGGTCAGGTATCTTCACAAGTTTACATAACTGTTTTGCCTATGAGCGCTGGTTGGTTATGTTTATTTCTAGGCTATATGTGTAGTGAAGTGCTGGAGATAATAAAATTAAGAGTTGCAATATTGTACTATTTAAAATTGAAATAAGGAACTCGTCACGCAGTGCGTAGCGCTAGGCTATCAGTCTCGAGGAAGCGAGTTCGAACCTCTGGCTCGCGACTCTCATAGTAAGGTTATCCCTAGTTTTCCTTACCCCAAATTTGGCGAATGCCAAGAGTACACATCCTAAGACGCTCTACACAGGCGTAATAATAACTCATGACCTACCGATGACCCTATAATTGGCGAAAGCTGTTGGGGGACGTAAATTCTGTAACTTAATGTTAGATATTGAAATGTTTTAAAACAGGGAAATTGAATTTTTGTAAATTAGTTAAATAATTTGATGAACTGGGGTAATCGGGTACTCTAAACCTGTGGCACTGGAACACTGAAACAGTTCACTAAAACCCTTACCACAATACTTAACTCGTACTGGACGCAGGTTTCGATAGCCAAGCTATCACCATTCAGTTTTACTGCTGCTACCATTACATTAACCACAGAATGTTTTTTTGCGATCTTTTGTTTCGTCCACGCATAACCACAGTTTTTTATCTTTCAACTCCGATTTAATTCTTTTTTCAACATGTTCACAAGCAGATGGCACAATCCTTTGTAACGATGTCCGACTTGGTAATTTGCAGTCCGAATATTTATTCCGAAAGAAGACATTTGCTTCCTTGTCTAGTAAATTTAACGGTAGATTACATGCAGTAAAGGTAACACATAAATTATATTTAAATTTGTCATAGTGTCGTGTGCAATTGTTTTTTGAAGGATGCTGTTTACTATTTACGTGACGTAGGCAATCCCTTTTGGACCAACACATTAAAGGGACATTACAAACTACACATTGAATTTTAACGCCATCATAATTTAGGTCAGGCATTTCTGCTATAAATTCTGTAACTTTGTCCAACATTGGTCATTTGTATTTACGGCAGCGTACATGTATACACAACAGATCTAGTTGAGACTCGCAGTTATACTGAGGGTTGTATCGAACCTCCGCCACTGTCCGTTGGCGCTAGTGAGCAACTCGACTTATGATGTACTACTAATATTGTAATGATAAATTATTTTCAAGAAGACAACTACATAGTAACATACGCCACTTTAAAATCATCTCCCTTTAAATTTTTATAATAAAAACATTGCTTGAGACATTAGTCGAGAACATAAATTAATTAATTAGTAATAATGCAACATATTTTATAAGTAAATTGAAGTGGGAAAACACTAGACCAGAGAAACAAATCAAAACTGCCAATGAAATGGTGGGTATTTCATTAAAGAATAAACTTACTGAAAAATTAATTCAATAAGAGCTTTGAGTAATGTGATACGAATTTGTGTAAGAGAACACCAAACAGCATTTTATTTGTCAATTATTCTCCTATGATACTATACTATACTAAATTTTATGGTCGCCTCTACTGGTATTAGGCACACTGACGCTAATGCTATATATAGCAATATCTGCAGCACAGTATTAGGAATGGTATTAAGCACTGCAGTACAGTTCCGTGTAAGTAAAATTATTGTACAGGTCTTTTACTCTCACCTTATTTATATATATCATCAACGCAGCCAGCCACCCGAACATATTATATTTCTTAGAATTGTTTAATATTATGAAGAGAAATCAGTAGTTTTTCTATTAGTGGGCAATAGTTATCTTACCATAAAATAGTAATAACATATTTCTGATAAAATACTATAAGGGAATTTATAAATTGACTTTCATAAAGGTGAGCTGTTCAATAACTAAAGACATATTTTCATTATACTCCTGTTATCTTATGGCAAGTGTCTATTACACAAAGTTATGGTAGCGTTTAGTTTTATAACCTAACACACAAGGTACATTTTAAAATAAATAATATAAATTTTATTGCTGAGTCTACAAGTTTTATTTTACAGCATACGTCGTTTTAGTTTATTGCGCGTTTTACCTTTCATGTAATTCGCTCTCCGATGCTTAACAGTAATCGTGATATTCAATGGTTGTAATAATAAATTTGTAAAATTAGTATGCCATAAACGCATGTAATGACTTACATTATCAACGGAATCATCTACCTGGACCGTTAATTCAATCTACTTCGCTCATACAAGGCGCGTAGCAAACTGCTCGATAAGTTTTGAATAAACGACGACGAAAGTAAGATGTGTCCAAGGAGACAATTACCTATTTGATTGTATTCGAGCACTAAATGTTATTGCACGTGCGTAGGGGTTTTGGTGAAGGCAGTAATTTATAAATTAAGTATTCTTTAATTCAATAATATAGTGAACAAGGTACTCCGATCTTTTATTATATTACAGCTTTGAGCTGTAGTACCCGTTAACCTGAATACATTCACAAGGTACTACCAAATATTCCCGGAATTTACTTACGAGGTAGGCACCATAGATTCCCGGCCTGATATAGGAAAAATAAACTTTTTAATATATAACAATTTTTATTTTTCAATACAATCTCCCCTAACTTCAGTACATTTATTACAACGATCAATTAATAATTCTATGTCTTAGTAAAAATAATCTACAGGTTTCCCCCCAAATGTTGTATTACAGCTGTTTGCAACTCACTATCGTCCTTAAAACGACGCCCATCGATTCCTTTTTGGATAGAGGTTCATAATATAGAACCATTGTTTCACCTATGACAATGAACTCCAAAATCGGTTCCGGGTCGTCTCCACACAAGTATAAAAACGAACGCGCACATTGGACCAGAGGTGCACGTTAGAGAGCAGAAAGAAGACGCGTTACCCATCTTGCACTAATCTTATTCATACCCAAATGGTTATGGAGACTTCGGCGAATATTTGTTTCAGAAATGTTAGACATCACGGCGATCTGCTAATACAATTTCTTTAATAATTGAAATGTTTTGAGGCGTTATCAGTTCAATTGGCCAACCGGGGGCGCTCACCATCTTCAAGGGATTCTTGCCCCAAACAGACACATTTTGCACACTTTTTTAGTGAGTGGAATATGAAGGAGATAAATCACCATAAACGTCGTCTAAATGCTGTTTAATGCGATTAGGCGTATGCTCTTCTTTTGTTAATGTAAATGATGGTTGCCCAATGCGACTCTGGTCTCCTTCAAAGTACTTTCCGTTTGTGCAAATATACTTGCTCTAACGGCCTTGCCATTGCAAGAAACACTGTTGAAACATTTACTGCGAATTTCTGTCTTGATAGCAGGAAGTAGCCAAAAATTGGCAGGTACTGGACCGTGTGATTAAGGTAATTACGACAGCACTGGGATTCGTTTAATTGCCAGAATCTCTTGAACTGTTAGCGCTGTATGATTGGGCGGTTGCCACGTTTCAGTTCAGTTCAGGCGCGATTTCCGGAATTTTTTAATATCACGAGGTAGGCGCCATAAATTCTCGGCCTGACTAACTTATACACTTTCGAGAGTGTTCAACCTCCGTTGCCTCATAGTTGCACATGTGCGATGTGTTACGGCTCGAAGGGGAGTAGTTTTTAGTAGTCAGTCAGACAACGTGACTAGTGCTTGAAAATATTTCAGGTAACCAAAATTGAGTACCGCGCGGTCATTACATTTTTAACGAAAGAAGAGCATACGTCTAATCGCATTAAACAACGTTTAGACGACGTTTATGGTGACCTATCTCCTTCACATTCCACTTACTAAAAAAGTAGTCAAAATGTGTCCGTTTGGGGCAAGAATCGCTTGGAGATGATGAGCGCCCCGGTTGGCCAATTGAACTGATAACGCCTCATAACCATTTGGGTATGAACAAGATTAGTGCAAGATCGGTACCGCATCGAACCGAAACCTATATTAGAGTCCATTGTCACAGGAGATGAAACAATGGTTCTATATTATGATCCTCTATCCAAAAAGGAATCGATGGAGTGGCGGAGACCCGATGAACCTCGTCCCAGAATGGCGAAAGTCGTTCAATCAACAAAAAAGGTGATGGCCACAATATTCTGGGATTATGAGAGTATTTTACTTATTGACTTTAAAGAGCGAAATACATACTGCCGCCATTTCGCAAGCTGCCATCCGCGAATGCAGCTTTCAAGATTTGAAACATCCACCGTATAGTCTGAACATTTCTCCAAGTAATTATTGCTTATTTTGTCATTGAAAGAAAGGCCTTAGGGGACGTCGTTTGAAGGACGATAGTGAGTTGAAAGCAGCTGTAACACAACATTTTGGGGGAAAAACTTTAGATTATTTTTACACGGGTATAGAATTATTAATTGATCGTTGTAATGAATATACTGAAGTCAGGGGAGATTGTATTGAAAAATAAAAATTGTTATATTTTACCAAATTAATTTTGTCTGTCAGCCTAAGAATTTATGGTGCATATCTCAACTCGTATATAAAGATCCTAGTTATTTTAATGCATTTCCAAATTCTGCTGAGAATACAGCTTCGTTTCATACAAAATAAGAGGCATTTTCAATCTTAAACAAGTTACTTAACAATCTTTCTGATACGGCAATCTCAACACCTGCGAAAATACACATTTCAAAAGAGTACTCCAACGTCTAAACTATCAATGGAAGCAATTAAGTGAATGTTACGTAAAACACCATTTGTTACTCCTCACTCTGAACTCTTGAATCCACTTAGTTTTGTACTTCGCTGCGTTCAAGAATTAAGTAAATATTTACTCGCATGCATCTTCTTACATAATGATTTTATTATTAGATATTAACAAGGCGTTATTGGTCTTTGAAGAGCTTTTCTCTGGCGGTGTTTTCTTTCAAACTAACTTGTTTATATTCATAGCAAATTTGGCATATATTGCAACACCGTTTTATTTAAGAATGTCTAAGTGTAAGCATTTTACCTTATTAATGTCACGACAATTCGATTTCGAGTATCGTAGAAATAAAAAAAAATAGCGTAAGTAGGTCACCCTTATTCTGTAATGTACTGCTTCTGACGGGCCTTGAAAGTTATTACCTACATATTCAGCCAATAAAGTGCTCATCAATATTATGGGAATACGTGCCCTTGACATAGACATAGTTATAGAACTACTACTACTAGTACTAAATTAGGTATAATGTTAAATTTTAATAACATTTTCAGTATCCATATTCCTTTCTTGATATCAGTAAAGGATGGAAACACAGCTAAGATCCTAAAATTAAAGGCTTTATTCTTTTAAATGCTATACTGTTTTATTGCTTGTTGTGCACCATAATATTTTAAACTAACCACAATTTTTTATAATTTTAGCAATTTCTCAATCTTTCTATCCGCAATAACGAAAGGAGGGAGACTAATACGATAGGATCTAGTCAGCTAAAATTAGGTACGAGGGAAATATAACACGCTATAATCTTTCCATTTTTTCACCAATTATTTGTTTATTTGTCTGCTTTTCTTCCTTTGTATGATTGCTTGTGTAGTGGTAGTATGAAGAACACAAGCTTTCACAAAAAGAAAAAAGTAAACATTTATGTATACCTATGTATAAGCTGTAGTATTTAATGCTTTCTAAACACATGTAACCTTGTACGATCATAATTCCTAGGGTTTAACAATAGTAAACCTAAAGAGTTAAACAATAAGTCATGTTGACGTTGTCGGAGCAACAATACTTTAACGAACACGTCAATGATCAAACCAAACAGAAAGAGATGTAATCGCATTCGCTTCGCGGAGAATGCAACTCCTCCTTTATTTTAATTTTATTTATTCCCCATTATGTTACGGCCGCGGCGATAACAATAACTCTCCGCCCAAAATCCATTACATTTTCTCTCGAATGAAACTTCTATTGTAGAACCCTCCGTACATTACATATCGTTATATTGCATTTTATGGCGTGGCAACCAACATATTATGGTATATACTTTGAACGAATAAACAGATCAGCGGGGATGCGTTCTTTTTTAGAATTACATTCTCAGATTTAAAATGGTGTGATGATATGGTGCGATGAAACTATTTATTTGCGATTGAGGATATCTTACAGCTGCTTACAGAAAACGAAATAAAATGTAGTGTTCAGTCATAATACTTTGTCTCATATCTCATTACTTGTTTATAATCTTAGAAACATTTCCTTTTTTGCTCAGCACTTCCATTAACACTACCGCAGGTTATTTTCTATTCATAGCAAACATTGAAAGTAAAACGTTTGCTTTCTGCTGGGACCTAATTCTCAGAGTAGAAAATAATTTCTATATTCAGCTCTTACGTCGAAACATAGAACTTGCTTTTGTTATGCAAAATCAGAAAATAAGAACTTTCGGAAGGGTTGGTATCGTTTTGGCGTAAAAACATCAGCACCTCCACCAAAAATGAAACTGTTTAAAATGCAATTTCTCTCTTAGACTGAGTTAAAATATAGCTGCTTGTAGTCTCCTCCGAAGAAAAACTTCTCTTAGAACTGAATAGAAAACGATTGCTACATCTGAAAGTCCATTGTGTCTACTCCCAGAATGTTTGCATATACTTTTGCCAATGGTTTTTCTCCGTTCATGCCAGCCCTATAATAAAAATTTGAGTTAGATGAGTTTGAGCAATTCTGAATCTCTTCACATTATAGCCGTTGCCATAAGAAGTTTTCGAGAGTACATGGCTCCGAAGCTTATCACCGCCAGATGTATTTCAGTGTCGAACATTGACGTCTTGAAAGCTGTTGAAGGTAATCCCCTTGTATCTGAAGGATACCAAATAATTACAGAGATGAATAGTTAGCCAAAATATGAAGAGACGACCTGAACATTACTCAAACAATTTTCTAATGAATTTAATTGGTGTAAACCTCCTTCAAACCTATTTGAATGTGTCTGTGACAATATTCGTTAAAGCAGATAACATTTTTGTCATAGGTGACTAGTAACAATAGGAAGCGCGGTTCCAGAGAGAACGCAAAGTCTTTTAGTGTGCAAATGATATATGTAAAGTATTTCATAGCTTTCCTACTATCACCTCCCGCCGTAAGCGGCGAAGCGCAGTTAATTGTTCCCCAACATGTGAGATTTTACCGGACCCACCAGAAAAAATTGCCACTTGACCCTGGCAGGAGTCAAACACACAGCGTCTAATCCTGCCATAGTCAGGAGCAGGTCCTCTTATAAGTGGGCCACCGAACCGTTTATAATATCAACACAAATAATGTAGTGTTTTCGATAAATCTATACCTCTCTCAGTACTTCCACATATTCTTCAAGTAGTAGCAAGAGTTAAGAATTTCTGGAGGTTATACATATGTAATATAAGGTATAATCAGTTGGAATCCAAAAATGTTTCCGTTTTATATAACACTTGGTCGTTTCTAGCATCGCGTGCATAACGGAAATATATTACTGTATAAAACGGATCTTTTTCTCTTACACACTTTTTATTTTATTTTTCTTGCATAAGAGTGGTTTACGTAACGCTATACTTCCCTTCTTCCTTGTCTTAGTAACTCTTTGTGTCTTTCCTAGATTATTATTTTCTACTTCAATTGGAAGTGTTTACATCTAGTAAGGGTTATGTGTCGATCAGCTGGTTTGGTTAGATTTTACGAGATTGTCAAGTTTAGCTGCGTTCCGTAAGTTCGTCGAGTGGCGTGTTCCTTCAGACGCCGTACATAGTTGTTTTTTTTTTTTAGTCATTTAACTGCTCCCAACTCTTTTGTTATGTTCGATTTTTCTTTAAATGATGATTTATTCAACCTTATTTATTTAACCTTATTGCTCCATTTTAAATTTTCAGTTTAGCATCTTCCGTTATCATATCTTAGCGTTTGATCCACGTAGTTCTACGACGTATTTCCGAATGGGGTAGAATTATATTTTCCACTGTATTTCCGACCTTTTGTCGTGAAGTATTATCACTTGTGGCCTATTTGTTGAGACGTTAGTATACGGTAGAGCTTTCTATTTTGTAATATTTAGAATTAATCACGTTGAGTGGATGTTTTGGAAACCTACCTGTATTTTCCGTTGCCGTCATTTGGTCTCGATTATTGGATTGGAAATATTTCAGAGGATGGCTACGGATTGCTGCTAGACAGCACTTGAATACAACGTTTCTAACATCCATCTTTGATTTGCCATGTGGGGTTAAGATTTTTATTCGTCCCCATCTTATTAATCGTTTTCCCCGTTTTAATAGTAAGCTTTTAATTTGTTTATATTTCACATTGTGATTTTGGGGTTTCGTTTATTTCTTTTTAGGGGTTCTATTCTCGGGTACACTGTATTAGTGCCTCGTTTTGGAGATTCATGTTTTTGAATATACCTGATTTGGCCTAACGTTTTTGGATTATTACCATTTTTTTGGAACCATCCACCTCGGTTCTACGTGTGGTCCTACCTTTTTGACTTTGCCTTTCTAGAATTATTAATTCCTTCGAGCTGAAGTGAATTTAGGAGCAAGTACCGCTACCCTTACTCAGTCAGCACCTCTCCTGGAACAGCTAAGTGTTACTTGCTAAGCTTTTCCCCCTTTTTTATTATTTGCATTAGTGAACCATAATTTACTAAATTATTTAATTCCAGTTTGTTAATACCGTTCTCACGTTTCATAATTTAGTAACCTATTCATTTCAAGTTCTCTTTAACGTATTCAGTTTTCAATTCTAAACAGATCATTTGAGTTAAATCTTTTGTCATACATATTAACTTGAACTCTAAGTAGAACAAATGTATATTGATCTTTTGTCATTTAAGAATTTCCCTTTGCTCCGTAATTTTGTGTAAATCTGACTTAGGGCAATAATTTTATAGCCATTTGTGCTCATTAATTTCACCCTGGTCTTTTGAACCAGTTTTGTTTCGTAACTATGCAACGTTTGCTTTTAATTTACCTGCATAATTATTACTTATTACGATTTTACTACTGTCACGATCACTGTAAATCGAAGCATTGGCCATTCGGTAACACCTTACCACTTTAACTTGTTAAAAATTATTAAAATTGTTTTTTTGTTTGGCTAAGTTGTTTTTTTGTTTGGCGAGTTTTGAATACCTACCGATATATACAACTTTTGCAACCCCTTTTTTGTTATCATTAAATGAATTTTCTTAATTTGTGACATTTTTTATGATTCTCATCATCCTGCCACATCTTCTCTCCCCCGCCCCTCCCCCAATAATTTATTTCATTTTTATTACCATCGTGGTGGGTTCCTGCTTACCCCAATCACCTAACAGGATTAATTCAAACAGGTGGCGCCTTGAAAAATGTTTATTACTTCTGCTGGTGGGTAGTACCTATCCACTCCTTCGCCGACGAGCAGGCTGGCACCCTGGATGAAGGTGTCGCTTTTGAAAGCAATTCGGGGAATAGTGATTTGCGCGGAGCTTGGCTATTTTTTGCCCTTTTTTCCCTTCTTCAAGGCGTTAAGATGTAACACACCAAATAACAATAAATAAATAATTTTCTAAAATCTTAAATTATATTTATGTTGAACTTCATAAGTATACAATGAACTGTAAGTTTTAAGGTTTGAACTATTTTGAACAAAGTAACAGCAAGAGTATAACATACTAACTTGTTGAAAGTGTCCAGTTACATTGATTAACTCCGCTGCAGTTAGGAGTAAGCCCTCTTACCGCTGGGGAACCGAGCACTAATTGCAAATGAGCTTTACTAATACGTTCTCAAAGACACACATCTTCTATACATCAGTCACTCCGTATAATTAGTGGATTATATTGAAAAGTAATGCCATCACCTATCCACCATCTATGGACGCGCGTTTCGATGTTATACATCTCGTCGGCATAGCTTTGTGGAAAGTAATGGCATTTCGATATTTTAAATCGTATATATACGAAGTAGATGTTTACATGTACGTATGAGGAAATCTAATTAGATATCCCCATTTGTACGTTTTTGTTGAGTAAATTACTGCAAACGCCTCTACAGAACTGAACAAATCGTATTGCTACAAATTCTGACGCGGCAGTAGTCCCAACTACTGGCTTAAACCGCCATAAGTTAATTAATTGAAAAGTAATGCCATCACCTATCAACCATCTATGGACGCGCGTTTCGATGTTATACATCTCGTCGGCATAGCTTTGTGGAAGGTAATGGCATTTCGATATTTTAAATCGTATATATACGAAGTAGATGTTTACATGTACGTATGAGGAAATCTAATTAGATATCCTCATTTGTACGTTTTTGTTGAGTAAATTACTGCAAACGCCTCTACAGAACTGAACAAATCGTATTACTACAAATTCTGACGCGGCAGTAGTCCCAACTACTGGCGTAAACCGCCATAAGTTAATTAATTGAAAAGTAATGCCATCACCTATCCACCATCTATGGACGCGCGTTTCGATGTTATACATCTCGTCGGCATAGCTTTGTGGAAGGTAATGGCATTTCGATATTTTAAATCGTATATATACGAAGTAGATGTTTACATGTACGTATGAGGGGTGGGACTACTGCCGCGTCAGAATTTGTAGCAATACGATTTGTTCAGTTCTGTAGAGGCGTTTGGAGTAATTTACTCAACAAAAACGTACAAATGAGGATATCTAATTAGATTTCCTCATACGTACATGTAAACATCTAGTGGATTATATCTCTAGACAAAAATACGAGAAAAATGTTTTCTAGGGTAGAACACTGCTTAAAATTTCAGTAAAATACTAGAGGGCAGCTTCTGTTTTACTAAAATCATATATAAGCGTCGGTGCAGAATGCTCAATATTACAAAACTATGATAACTATTTACAAAAGATGGAATTCAACTTACGTATTTTTATATATGTGGTGACAAACTTCCTTTTAGATATTTGGTATATTCCAAGAACTATCAAGTGATACACGTAAACACGTAAAGAAAAATACTTTGTTTGTATGCGACAGAAAGACACGTACTTACGCTGGAAAATTCATATCGCGATGGTTGAAACAAAACGCTGAAAGAAGAAAATAATGTTATCGATTCGGCAAGGGCGAGCATTTAAACTGTAATGTTTATGCGCGATCCGTCACATAAAACGCTACGTGCGTATTTGAAAATCACTTTCCTTAAATTGAAAATTCCGTCGCATCTCCAGCAACAAGTAGATACGTATTATCATTCAATTCAACATCTCCGGACTATTTATTTATGCCTTAACACACCGGGGAAATATCTACACGTAATAAAAAGAATTATAGAATTCGTGTCCGTGAATTTTCATGATTGTTGTGGATTCCGCGACGGCAATGCGCCAGTTCTCATTTCATCGTCGCCAACTCAATGTAAATACGCGCTGGTGACTATTTTTTAGTTCGCGCTGTGAAACTTTGCACAGAGATGAAAAGATTTCGTTTAAATGCCAATTTAATCCGTGAAATTTTAGTGGACCTCAGTACGTGAAGTAGTACCAGTATTCTGTGACACAATCATTTTAATGTATTACCTTTTCCATGGAATATGGAACAAGTGTTTTATTGATTCCTCAGTTATCGCTGTATTTACGTTTGTTAAAAGTGTCGTCTGCAACGTGAAGGCGAAGATTAATGTAAAAGTTCCTTACAAACGGCGGAACGGGTATTTACTAAATTGAAGCATTTATTTCTTTATTTGCTGTATGTTTTTCAGTTAATCTAAACTGAACTACAAAGAATTTGTATACAATTATGTATGGCAATTTGGAATGGGAGAGTGCATGATAAAGGAAACTAGGTAGCTAAAGTGAAGCAGTTACTTCTGCCAATCGTAATACCCCAGCGATTAACCTTTTTGTAAATATGGTGACGGTCCAACGGAGTGTATGCCTATATTGCTTGGCATAACCATAGAAGCCTTTATTGTGTAAATGGTGTGAGTAATCTATGGCTTGCTAACTATCACCCCTTGACCGTAATAGGTAAAGTGCAGTTAATTAAACCCCAACATGCAAATAGTGACTCAGATTGTATCGGACCTATCAGAAATATCTACCACCGACACTGATAAGAGCTCCTAACTCGCAGTCAGGCCCTGTTACTAAAAAGTTACCCAGATAAAGAAAAATTAGTAATTTCTTAATAGTATAACAGTTCTAGTTATATAATAATAATTCTTGTATTATATTCACGATTGTTGACTTTCTGAAGTGTTAAGTTCGAAACTTTTGTAAAGTAACATTATAAAGCATGTCCACATACGGCATCTTTTTTTCAAGTTTTGTTACTAAAAAGATGCAGGTAATATTTTTCTAAATAAATTTAGTTTTACGTGTAAGCCAACACCTTAAACTATTTTCTATATATACGAAGTAGGCGCCACAAATTCTCGGCCTGACAGAAGCCTGTCAGACTAGAACCTGTATGCTCCATTGCGTCGTAGTTGCACATGTGGGAGGCCTACACTATGAAATATTTTATCTCAGGGAAATTGTTCAAAAATTAGAATTTTTGTTAGTTAATGAAATTTGGATTCGAGAATATTCTTACACACTCTTTCGGCAATTTTAAACGAATTCTGATATCAATAAATGGAAATTAACGAAAGTTAAAATTGAAAATTTTAACCTAGCCTTGATTTTATGAAATACAATCCCTATGTTTCTTATGACATTCACGGGAAACCTGCCTATTCTAACCTCCAACGTTCCCCTCTAGCTTGAATTTATTTTATTAAGTGATGAATTTATTGGCGTCCCTTTTCTTCTTTATTTTAATCGCGACAGCGATTATTTCTATCCACGGCAAATTTTGATGATTTCTATCCAAACGTAATATTGCGATAAATTTCGATGAATAAAGTTATTTTTAGACGTAGCATGAAGGAATGAATGTAGGTATGCTATTAGATGACTCAAACTAGAAGACTCTGTGATAGAAAACCCCCACGATAATCCTAAAACATTAAATTTTCCTGTCATAAATGACGGTACCTTAACGAAATACATTTAATATACGAATTAAAGTTAGAAATACCTCAGAATTTACCCTGTTGTTTGTTTTAGGAAAATTTTACATTGATTTTCCAGATTTACGAAATGAGGAGAATAAAACGAAGAGTAGTTTCGTCTTCGATTCACCAAGATCACCATTGGCTGGAGCTAAATAAATTATTTAGTACCCCCACTCCCAAGATCGGAGGCTCGGGGAGAAAAGGAGGTTTCAGAAAAATAACTAATATCCGCCAGAGGGAATTTCATACCTATCGAGTGGCCATATTGAATATCCTATGCGTTTTAGAGTGACAGCTAAGCTTGAATATGTAAATATTTAACATAACAATATATATTACGACTCGAAGAGTAGTAGTTTTTAATAGCCAACCACATAACGTGACTAGTGCATGTAAATGTCTCCGGTAAGGAAAATTACGTACCGCGCGGTCTTTAAATTTTTAACAAAAGAAGGGCATACCCCTAATCACATTAAACAACGTTTATGGTGCAAAAATGTGGGCAATGTTTCCGTTTGGGCCAAGAATCCCTTAAGGATGATGTCGGCCAATTGAACTGATAACGCCTCAAACATTTCAATTATTGAAGGATTATTTTTATAAGGGTATAGAATTATTAATTGGTTGATGTAATAAATGCATCGAAGTTAAGGGAAATTATATTAAAAAATAGGAATTGTTATATTTTACCAAGTTTATTTTTGTTACATCAGGCCGAGAATTTATGGCGCCCACCTCGTATTTTACATCTACTTTAAGACAATTATTGTATCCTGAAAATTAATTTGAGAAGTTCAGTACGTCGTATATATCACAATTAATTTATGGATATGAATTTGGGAATGATCATTGCGTAGGAAGTGATTTAGTTTCTAAAGCATGGATGTGGTTTTCGTGAAGAAATCACGAAATATTGCGGCAGGTGTAGGTAATTGCAATCACCTATGAAACTCGAAGAGCAGGTATTTTTCCTGAAAGTTAGGGTAAGAAAAGATACCTATACATTTATTATTGGGGCATTAAAACAAAATACATTTATTTCGCGTAGGGAAATAGCATCTGCGATTTTCTGGTACGTTCGGATAATTCTAATATTCGTCGAAAAGGAGCTAACTATACTTCTTCAAGAGAAATCATTTAGTATTATAATAATATCTTGTAGATTGTAGGCTTGGGAATTTAAAAACAAGGTACCTATAATGGCATTAAAATAAACATTACACTAATTCTGTTTAACTTAAGATATTGTGTAATGAGTACAGATTATCGTCTTCAGTAAATTATTTAAAAATACATAACTGCCCACTCCCTAATTAATCAGTGTTATATTTTTTATTTCTCTAAATAGTTTTATGGCGTGACGATAAGATTAAAAAATAATTTGTATTAGTTTTTCTAAATAAACATTTTATGCGTTGCTTTATACTTCCTCGTTATCATTGTTTCACCGTATTTATAAATACCGAGTCACTTAACGTGCAGTAGTTGTTGTTGACTCTTAACCTACAATATCTTTTCCGTCCTTACAATATTCATGTTTATTCTTCTATAATAAATCTGTGTCATTTGCTGTTTATGTATATAAGAACAGCTGTAAATAGTTTAAGAAAAATGTCGTATATATAACACTACACAATGTTTCACGATATTTGCCAAGAATTCTATACAAAGGCGTATCAACATCAATACGTTAACTTCAATAAAATCTATTTTGTATGTACATACGTAGCTGGCTGACTAGAAGGAATAAACCAGCCTTTATTGTATTATAAATTCTCCTCACACTACAAGTGGCAATAAAATGAATCACAAGTGTGAAAATTATAGATTTTGTCTTTCTCAGGATAGACTTAACATCAAAATGTCTTACTTACGATGGAACTGCACATAGAATATAAATTTCATATGAGAAACCAAACTATAAGGAAAGGTGTTTTTATAGCGTTCCTCAAGGCGCCTACACTTTAGACTCTAGTTGATAAAATGCTGAATGGACTTAATTAAATTGAATCGATAATTACGTCTTTAATTGTTATTGCTGCTTGGTGCTACTTTGAATATAAACCGCTTATAAATGTGTGCCGGAAATTTGACGTTAAAATGGTATGGCGCTTGGCTCTAAATGAATTGAATAGTTTCTTAATTTGATAAAAGAGTTAGGAACAATGAATAGCGGAAGGAAGCAAGAATGGAGACAATTGCTACTAGACATACTTATAAGTATGCGTGAAATAGAAATTTTATACAGTCTACATAGATATTAATGATATTTGTCACTTCCAACGTTGGTGCGGTTTAGAAAATTTTAATTTTCATATTTACATCTTATTGTTACACTAAAAAATCATTAGAAAAGGCGTCTTGTAGCGCAACAAAAGTAAAATAGAGAGAAGGGGAAAAACAACTACAGTCAAAGAAATTGCAGACCTACATAAACGTAGTTTTCCTGCTGTGCCCGCTAGCATAAACAGGGGTGAGCTCACGCCTAACTAAAAAAATATGCGCCACCCGTATGAATTAGGGAGAACTACTAAAACGGGAACAGGAGGTAGAGAAGGGGTACGAAAAGAATAGCTACTACTAAAACTTTTTTAATGTAAATAAAAGAGAATAGTACTCGAAACTGTTAATAAACAAAATTTAACTAAGGAATCGACGTTAGTGACCACTACGTTCCATCATACATATGCAGAAACGCAATTTGTTAAAATTATTCACATAAAATATATACAAATAAAAAAAGAAAATGATATCCGTTAGAATAACTCGCGGTAAAATGTTCGTTAACAACGAAAAATATTAAAATATGAATTGGAAAATATTCGAAAAACGTAAATTACCAAAAATTAGTAAATTTCTAATTAGTATTATAGTAGTAATAAAAGATTTCTGCATTATATCCATACGTTAATGAGAATTACTTAAATAAAATAATAATCAAGTTGGAATTTAGACAAAATTTTAGAAGGAAACAAATGGTTACGAACCGAAACAAAAAAAAACTAGGTGGATACACTGTATATTTCGTTACATCGACGAAAGAGACAAAAAACCATTCCAACTCCCGGATATGATTGATCATGTATTTGCCACTAACGTAAGCTACCAATATACAATTTTTAAGTACTAGAAAATGTTACATGGTTGATTACTTGTATGAGATTAGCAATATTTTTATCGATCGTACAGTAATACAGTAGGATAATACAAGACTCCCAACCGTTATTCTAGTAAACGCATTAGCAAGATAATTTACGGAATGCCTAGATTACCAGTCATTCAGTAGTGTTCACAGGAATAAGCTTGTAATGTTTATTTTCAAAATGGATGCCTACACAGCGCGATTCACGTACAACAAAACTTTTATAATAAACCATATATCTACGCCACACAAACAGGAACAATACATTCTTTATTTCGACGATAAATATCAAATGCAGCGAAACAAGTTCTCGATTAGAATCGCTGGAGTTCTTCGAGCGTCTACATTTTATTATTATAGTTCGGACCACCCTCTTACATTCGGACAACTGTAATGATATAATCAGCGAGTGTACTTTCTTAGTATACAACGCTCTTTCGATAATATCGTAACGTATCTATTAGACTAAATTTATATAGCGACCGTTCTCGGTTGGTATTTCTTGTAGATGTATTGACAATGCTGAAGCATGTGTAATTATGTGGCTAAGAACTTTATATACATTGTATATTGAAATGTTTCAAATGAAATACAAAATTACAAAATAATCACGTCTTTTTTCATTTTTAATAGTCTACTTACAATTAATTTTGAACTACTTGCAACTGTAAGAATGGTCTGTGTGTGTGTTTAACATTCTCCTTTGAAATCCTATGTTCTTCTTTTCTAGGTGATGTCCTTCTGATGTAAAATTCTTCCCTCAATTCCTGCTTCTAATTCCCTAGGTTCATTTTTACTTCTTATTTCCATATATGTGGTTTTAGATTGCTTTTAACTGTTTTAATAATCCAAATATTTGCAATATTAAGTTTGAATTAAATTTCTCCGAAACATGTCTGACGTCAAATTTCTTATGTCTGTTCTCTTATTTACATTGTTGTCACAGAAATAGCATTCCTGTGACAACGACTTTAATATTTTTATGACTGGCCTATCGATGATCGTTTGCTATGTTACAGATGACATTGTGAATTTTGACTACTAGATTCCATGTAAGTAGTGTGTATGAATTTTGTGCTTTTTTTAGAAAAAAATATTATTAAGAGGTCAATTGTGGCTTTGATTATTGCTTATAAATGAATATTAATGAAGTCTTTTTTTTAAGTAACAAAGAATTAATAATATAAATTTAGCAAAATGCTAGAATTGGAATAATAGTTAAAAATAATTCAAATACTGTAAATATCAGGGATATCCATAATAATTGATAGTTATTACTTTCTGACGCTACGTTGTGTTTAGCTTTTTTCAACAGTGGAGGTATTGAAACGCTTTTTGTTGGTTTCTTACCTAACCTGGACTGTAATCATAATATTGGGCAATTAAAAAACATTTTTATTGCTGTGGTATAAAATGGCGGATTTTCAACCATTCGAAGAGCATATTCGTCATTCTATGACATGCCGGATTGAATGCAACAGTTCTAACTAAGAATATTTGGTGATGTTTTAAGAGTAAAGAAATGTCAACGTCGGTTCAGACAATTTGCATCAGGTGATTTTCGTAATGGAAGACCTGTGGAATTTGATAGTGAGGCTTTAAAAGCACTAGTCGAGACTGACCCAAAATTAAGCGTACAAAAATTAGCGGATGCTCTAGGCTCTACATGGTCGACGGTGCAAAGACATCTCCATGAAATTGGTAAGGTCTCCGAATAAGGTAAATGGATTCCACATCGGACGCGAACAAGGATCAACGTCGCGCAATCCGCAGTTCACTGTTAACTAGTTAGCTGGAGATGAAAACTGGATTCTTTATTCCAATTGCCATCGCTCCAGACAGTGGCTCTCTGCAAATTAAGCACCAGTTCCAATCCCTAAACCGACGTTAACCCTGAAAAAGGTCCTACTCTGCATTTGGTGGGATTCCAATGGCGTAATTTTTGATGAACTTTTACAACCAGGAGAAACAATTACTGCTGACATTTATTGTCAACAACTACAAAGATTAAATGTTGAATTGTTGAAAAAGAGGTCTGCTCTGGTTAACAGAAGGAACGTGTTGCTTTAACATGATAATGCAAGACCTTACGCAGCAAGAGTGACTCAAAAAAAAATCACGCAATTGGATTGGGAAGTCTACCCGCCGTATTCACCAGATATCGCTCCATCCGATTATGATTTATTCAGATCTCTAGATCATACACTAAGAAATACAAATTTTTGATCAATCGATGTCACCTAGAACACTGTTTTTCATTCCAATCAGCGCAGTTCAACAAAAGCGGAATTGAAAATTTGCAGGAAAGGTGACAAAGTGTCTTAGATAATAATGGCGATTATATCTTAGATTGATAAATAAACCATCTTTTGAAAACTTAAAGTTTGTATCTTATTGCAAAGTAACTGGTTACTTATGAGTACCCCTGATATTAAGTGAATTTTGATAATTTTTTGAATATTCAAATTATAATAATACAGGGTGATACACAGGAGAAGGACGTTTTTTAATAAAAGAATACTCAGCAAATTCACAAATTAATGTATGTTTATTGACATGTAATTAAAGCTCACTAGTTGCCATTTCTATGCAGGACAGACTTATGTGTGAAAAATAATGTCGTCGAGGTGATGTCCATCATTTCGAATGCACGTCTCAATTCTCTTCTCAAAATCCTGCATCTCACAAGAAATTGCTGTCATCCCCCCAAAGATGTTGAACCATCTCTGGGGGGATGGCAGCAATTTCTTCAATGATTGCATTCTTCAATTCGTCCAAATTTCGCGGTTTGTGGACGTAGACACGGCATTTGAGGTACTCCCACAAAAAAATCACACACTGATAAATCGGGGGATCTGGGAGGCCAAGGGACATCGCCAAAACGTGAGATAGGTTGTCCAGGAAATATACGCCGAAAAACTGTTGGTGAAGCGCGCGCGGTGTGCGCTTTTGCGCCATCCTGCTGGAACCAAACATCTCTTAAAGGGATTCCTCGTCTTCTCAGTTCTGGTTCGAAGAACGTTTGGAGTATATGAATGTATCGAGCCGAATTAACAGTGACAGCGACACCATTGTCTTCGAAAAAATATGGTCCAATAATGCCAAAGGAACCAATAGCGCACTAGATTGTCACTCTTTTAGAGTGTAGAGGACGCTGATGAATAATGTGTGGATGCTCAGAGGTCCAGTAACGCAGATTCTGCTTATTTACAGTCCCGTTTACATGAAAGTGTGCTTCATCACTCATAACAATTCTCACGTTATCAGTCGATCCCAAAATGTATAATTTAATAACATTTACTGCAAGTGCAAGTGCACGCACTTCACTCCAATATCCCACCATAATATAGAACATATAACGTAACTGACTTAATTAACAATGTTCTAATTTGTTTTTACGTTTGAATTTGTTGCTAGAAAGGAAACGATCCTCTTCTCACAAAGACACAGAATATAACAGTAATCTGAGATTACATATACAAAGATTTGTAAGTTGATCAAGAAATGAAATAGCTCCACCGCCCAATCTTTCACCAGCGGACATTTCACTGCTGTACAGTGATATATCGGCAACTACTAAACAGAAAAAACAGAATTTCTTAGGGATACTTTTTTATCTCTGGGACCACTTACGGGATCAATATGCGTAAGTTTGTAATTGCATTATGTCTCACCACGAAGGTTTAGGAACTAAAGTCGCTGGCATTTAGATCCTCAATGGATTATTATGAACATACTTTCCTGGACAGTCACATGGAATGTTACAACAAAGTTACGTAACCATTCAAATTGTTTTCAAATGAGTTACAGAAAAATTATTTGCTTGAGTTAAAGGTGCGAAAATTTCCATATCAGTTGTGCAAGAAATTCTAAAAGGAAAGAAATGCAGTGAAATATGCTTTCCTGTCGGTGTTATCCACATATGCCTAAGAATGCCTTTCTCTCACGGTAAGTCACATGCTGATGCTCTTCAATCATGTTGCGCACAGCATCGATGTAGTTTGGAACAACAACGGATTTTGGTCGATCTTCACGAAATTCATCACTAATAGAAACACGACTACGACGAAATTCTGCAAACCAGTTGTAAACTGGTTGTCTTTCCTGATGATGCTCCATTATTGTTGTGTTAGGCTTTTACTAAAATTACAAAAAATCATCCAAGGAAAACCTTCGCATGAAATTTCCATCTTTTCACAAACTGGTTTTTATACGGACAAATTTTCAGTCACAAACACTGTCAAACACTACGATAATCATGACCTCAACTTATGTTCAACAATAATATTTGACATCGTTTTAGCAACAAAAGGTAAAAGTATGTAAGAAATCAATAGCACTTATTATTGTTATTTTTATTATTACACTTAGTTATTCAATGCAATGCAATGCAATCGGTTCAAAGTAATATGTTTTGCAGTTTAACAACGGGTAAACAGTACATGAATAGCTCCGACAGTGTAAAGGTTAAAGAACATTGATACAAAACAAATGAATGACCAAGCAAATGAAATGTTTTCACTGATAGTACAGCAAAAAATATACATTATTAATTTATAACAATACATTACAAACAACGCAAATATACAGAAGCAATACAAATTATTAGAACACCAAAACAATAATAATTATTCGAATTCAAAAACTGCATGTTTCTTTTGCGAATATAATATAATTAAGTTTGACAATATAAGAGATACCTCTCATGGTTTTACAAAAACAATGAAAGAAAACAGAATTTTTGGTACAAATCGTTTTACTGTTTTTTTAAATATTCGCCATTAAGATTTATACACTTCTGCATGCGAAACTTTCTCGAAACTCTTTTTCTACTTTTTTTCCACTCTGAACGTGGTATCTGCAAAACAGTTTTTGAAAGCTTCAACAGTTTCTTGAGGTGATAAAAATCGCAGTCCACGCATTTTTGACATTCGGGAACAAAAAGAGCATTAAGGCACCAATTCGATGTCTTTCAACTTCAAATAATCAATTGTTTGACGTGTTGTGTAAGAGCTGGCATTTTCATGGTGAAGGATGATGTAACGTTTTCGATTGTTCTTTCTGATTTCATCGATAACTGTTGGCAAACAAATTGTTGTGTACGATTGAGCATTAACTGTTCCTCGATCCTTCAAAGCAATGCTTGCGACATGTACAACGAAGGAAATCATTTTCTTGGAAGTGCTTCATGAACGAACAACTTTTGTTGGATTTGGTTCATCTAGGAACACCGAAACAGTTAATATTGCTTAGTTTCTGGTTCATACGAATATATTCAAGTTTCGTCACCAGTTACGTTAAGTTCCTCTATCGAATTTTTTGAGCATTTCTTTACATCAATTAACACGAGACCTATTTGTGCTTGGGTCAAATTATACGGAATCCATCAGGAACAGGCCCTTTTCACACCTAAAGGTTCGTGCAAAATCGAATGTACTACAGTCTTCGATATGCCTAAGGATGTCTTTATCTCACGGCAAGTCACATACGTCCATTGTATATCCGCATGTTATCCTTCATTATTCACATTTTCATGTTAGTGGGGTCTACACACTAAGAAATCTTGTCGTGTAATCTTCATGTAGTGCATGTGTAAAACATTTAGTGTAGAACAATGCAAAATCAAGTGCAATTCTTGGCGTAATACATAATCTAAGCGGTACACTAGATAAAACTAAATTGGAGTACATTTTTAGTGTAAGAAAAGTACACATTGTAGTGCTACATGACGCCACAGCATATGTAGCCGACCACGATAAAGTTGCTTCCTTTGCTAAATTTAGTGTAGAGTGTACAGTATGTTTTTTATATGAGTGTATCTCGATTTTAGATGTGGAGATAACTGTATGAATTTATCGTAGTTAATTACTATTTTAATTTTAAATATTGTCTTTGTAATGCTACAGTACTCCATGACGTAATAACGGCAGTGCTAGGGTGTCTTGAAGAAGTAGATCAATCCATTTGGATAGTCAAGCAGTGCTGAATGCTGAAGGCACTGGATTCCACACAAGCAAAGACGAAATGGTTTGGGACTACACGAACTCCCTAAGTAGAATGGGTAACCGATAACCAGGTGTCCCTACTAACTACTAACTGTATCGTGTGCAGTGGAAACTGAACACCCTGTATACTAGAATATAATTTTATGTTGTACAGCATTCGCAAGATTTTTTATTTAAAAACCTTTTCATTAAATTGCTCAGGAAGGGAATTATCGTTCGTCTACGCACTAGGCAAACACGCTGTATATATAATAACTTTGCATTTCGATGTAGTATCTCACGCATAACCGATGTTAAGAATAAATTTTACTGACTTGAGAGAATCGCATTTTTCATGTTCTCTTCCAAGCGATTGTATGGAACTAGACAAGGCTGCTGTTTGGAGGGTCACATCGAAAGTGTAAACACAAAGACCAAGAGTTTCCGCTACGTGGGAAAACTCGAGTACTGCATGTACTTCTTATCTTCTATCAAATAGGCGTTCCCACAGGAGCGTCGCGTCGAACACATGGATCTGTACTCTAATTGCATGAAACACACAGTCTAACATTTATCGTATGTAATGCTTCACCCGGATGATGGTAACTATGTAATTGTCTAATTAATTAATGTAATATTTTGTACCGTTTGGGTACATACTAACGTTAACTTTAATTGCGCCTGATAAACAATAATTGTGTATCGTGCCGATGTCGCTGTCATGCAATTAAACTCATCATCAAATTTTAGAATTTCGAATATTAGCTTAATTATCTGATAAATCACGTCACCCTGCCCTTGCGTGATTACCATTTCGTTTTATGTTTGATCATAAAATTTTAATCGTTAATCAAGTTTAGTTAACAGGATTTCCTACCAACTGTATTATATTTAATTCATTTCTTACTTTATGGCATTCCTTATGCAGCATTTTTATATATGGTGTCATATTTTTACGACATCTGCTTGCACTACACAAGCTTGTCACAATGGTAAATACTGTAAATTTATTATTAAAGGAAATTTAATTATAAATGTGATTAGAAAAGCAATATCAAGAAAGTACCTTGAATTTTGTTCTCCACAGACCCAACCATTAATGGGAATTCAAAGCTATGCAGAACTAATTTCATTACAAGGCTGGTGTTTTGTCTCAATTTATGATCTTCACAGGAGTAGACAGCTTTAGATACAAAATGGATTCCTGATGTAAGAAACGTGTGTTTGATGGTGTTAGATAAGTTACACTTAAAAAAAAATAATTAATAGTATCCTGAAATTTGTTACTCCTTAAGAAGTATTACAATGCACACAATGAGACATTGAAGAGGATAGAAGAGCCCAGGTTGAGGTAAATATGTACTAGGTGTCGTTGTCGCTACTATGTTAATTTATTGGTACCAGTAGTACATAATTTGCCGCTAGTCGGCTAGCATCTTATAACCATATGTGGTGTAAACAGTTGCTAGCGATAGTACCTGGGACGGTACTAACTAGTGCTCGGACTTTTACTGGTAACCGTAGTCGACTAGTCGAAATACAAAATAGTCATTAACCGATGTTATTGCTTGATGCTATTCTAGCAATCTTTCTATCATAAGGAAAGTTGAATTCCAGCGGGGTTTCACACAGTGATATAAATTACATTTATATGTAGGGAGGCCCATACCTTTTTGAACCGACTGGAACACGTTTGCTGCAAGTGTTGAATATTTGAAGTGCCCGATGATACTACTACACTTTTGAAGAAGGTGTTTAAGTTCTTCTATTTCCAAACCTTTGTTGACAGCGAGTTGACTAATTGAAATTTGGAAACCGTGACTATTGACTAGTCGATTAACCGATTAACCAAATAACCGAGTCATGCGCCGAGCGCTAGTACTAACGCTACTACTAACGCTAGTTGAGGTGAAGGCATTTATACCTTTTGTACGCCTGTCAAATAATTACAAATGACGCTGGATAAATGGAATGAAACCGACTCCCTTAAATTTGCATACTTGCATTAGAGCTGTTATCCGGATCCGGATAATTTACTATCCGGATTTTGGTATTATCCGAATCCACCCGCAACCTCGGATCCGAATTCATTATCCGAAACATCGGATCCGGATCGGTTATTCGAAACCTCCGGATCTGTTATCCGAAGTTTTTAATTTGGATTTTTTTCTTCCGATCGAAGCCATTATCGGATAACGTGGACCCAGTCCCGTTCTCTGACAACTTTTCCGAACAAACACGTGCAATAGGTCGAGTAATTATTAAACAATATAACTGTAATAATTACTAGATTTACTGGACACAATTCGATGTTTTCTCTATTAAATACCTTCTATATTGCAAAATAATAACGGATCTGGATCCGAGAATCGGATAGTGGATCCGGATCCAAGCATCGGACAGCGGACACGGTTCCTAGAATTGTGATCGAGTGTGATGAGATAGTGGGTCCGGATCCTAGGATCCGGATATCCCGATAGTTTTGGATCCGGGTATCCGGAATATTGTGATTTCCATTACGTAAATTGTAAAAATCGTGATAAACGAAAGAGTGCTATGCTAGCTTTAATAATTAAATAAATTTTTCGGAAGTTAATAATGTATGAATCTGAACATCTAATTTCTTTCAATAAATTTTTGCCTATACTAAACTTTCCACTATGTCTCGTTCATTCTTTAGACCAAAGTTCTCTTGGCCGGCATTCTTTCTTTAGAGATTTTCATGTAGCATTTTAGCTATTACTTTAATTCCCTCAGTAACCTTTGTATTTATTAACAAATATCAATTGCTTTCCTGCCTTTGTTAGTACCGATATGTAAACACACTTCCTTGGGGTAGTTAATTGGCGCTAATTGACTGTTACCACTGGACTAGCATAGTGACAATGTCCCGTCAGGATCAACAATTGGAGAATTTTGCCGAATAAAATTGTTAGTAAAAAAGCCATCAGTTTGCATTATGAGTTGTAAAAGGCAGATTAATTAATTTTAAGGTGTAACATTTTAATTCGATAATACAGGAGTAGCTGCAATATGTTGCAAACGTACAACGTACAACGTAAGAACAATTAACACCTTACAGGCACAAATGCAACACAGCAATAGTGTAGTGTAGTTTATTTTTCTGTAAACATATTTTATAAATACCTATTTCTTATTCAAACTACAAAATAATGGGACATCGATTTGAAGTGTGAATCATGATAATACATTGTTTGATAATCTAAGGCTACGGTGAGGGTGATTCCGTACTCGGTAGTATGCATATTCGGTCGTGTAAGGCCAATCACGGCAAAAAAGCCTTCCTATTTAATTTGAATGGTCATAGTAGCAACGGGGTATTGCCATACGTAGCCGAATTTTACTGACCACCGGCTGAAATCAAATGGGTTTGATTTTTCCGGCCGTGTTTGCCGGTGCTGTGAATGTTTCTTTGTGCATATTTTGTCCTAGTGACATTTTTATTAATAGAATCTCTAATGTTTTAACTACTGCAGACTCCACTAGCTGATTTGGATAAATTGATACCATTAGTTTCTGAGAAAAAACCTTGCACTTACGAAAATTTGACCGTTTTTCTATATCGTCCCCAATTACATTCATTGTGTACCAAAATGTTTCAGACATCATCTTAAACTATTCCAAAAACATGCGAGGCTGTTCTAACAATTAAGGGAAAAGCACAGGAAATTCGCCAGTTTTCTCTCTTTCTGCATAAATTTTGGTTACTCTCATTTATTTTTGGCCCCTTAAAGATTAAGATCTTTAATAGAAGATTGGCATCTAAAAATAAATACTACGCAAATCAATCTCCATTTTCTGGAAATTTGTTTACTACACAAGATATTGGTGAAACCGTTCTTCCTGAAATACTGTCATGGCTGAATGCAATGTGACCATACTTTGCCGCCGTGTGTAGGCGGCCGTATACGGCAGAGCAAAAATACTGCCGGGCATGGAGCCACTCTGACCGTAGCCTAAGCGCCAAATGCGCAGTTATTTAACGACTTGGCTGATTCACAGCTTACATTTCGTGTAGATCGCAGTTTGTTCTCGTTTCCAATCAAATTATCGACCATTAACAAAATCTTCCTTATTATCAACAAAATAACAATATATTGTAATGTTTTAAAACAAGGAAATTTTTCAGGAAAATTGAATTTTTGTAAATTAGTAAAATAATTAGGTGAATTGGGAGTCCAGAAGTGTTCTTACACACTCTTTCGGCAATTTTAACGAATTTTTATATTAGTAAATCGAAATTAATGAAAGCTAAAACTGAAAAACAGAAACTAACCTGGATTTCTAAGACGATGTTATATAAACTTTATGATTATACGGGATTCACGGGGAAGTGCCAATTCTCAAACTCCAACCTCCACCTCATCCTTGAATTTGACTATGATTTGAATATTACACACTTTGATGCTTGGAACACAGTAAAAATACGAGTTATCTCGATGAAATGACCAAAAGTAATCAAATTAGTTGGTGTCCCTTCACTCCATTATTTTAATTGCGATGGCGGTTGTTTTGTCCACAGCAAATTTTAATAATACTTTCCCAGACATAATTTGATGCTAAATTTCCGATAAATAAAACTATTTATTAATCTGGCATAATGTCATGAATGCAATGACGCGACTGGATGACTCAATTCATGCTATTCTGTAATACAGAATAGCATCGACAACCAAACAATACTAAAACTCACTGACGTTCTAAATAGAAACATTACGATAGATATTTAATTTACGAAATTATGCTCGAAATGCCTTTGAATTTACCCTGTTGTTTGTTGTGGGAACGTTTTTCATTGATTCTCAAGATTGACGAAATAGAGAAATTGTACAAAAGAGGAGTTTCGTCCCCTAATGGGGATGAAATGTGGGATAATCCCCACATTTGTCGTTATCTGGGTTCAATTAAATTGTTTAATACCCCCACTCCGTAGATCGGAGGAATTTCACATTGACCGAGTGGCCATACTGAATACACTATACGTGCTCAATTGACAGCTTCGTTTGGCGATGTAAATATACACCACTTCAATATACAGGATCCTTCGCAACTAGCACGGCACATTTGGACAGGTGAAAGCTCACATGAAATTGAAGCTATAATTAGAGGAGAAACAATCTCCTCAAGGCAAAGACAAATTAAAGAATAATCTTTGAAGTTTTGTAGAAAACCGTTTAGGAACTGCTAGTATTCACTATTTAATACAATGGATTGTGTCTACGTTGCAATAAAATCTGCCTGTGTAGTGTGTGTCGTAGGTAAGTTTTAAAGGAACGTATTGTTCTAAGTGTCTCGGCTCGTAAATAAGATGAATTGCGTGCGAAGGTCAATAACACCGCACTGCTAGCGTCATCGCCAGATGTTTGACGAACAAATAGTTGTATCTCTTTTAGTCGCCAGCGCACCCAAAACAAAGGTAAAAAAAAATTAATCAAAAAATTTTTTTCCTTCTTCCATTTTTGGTATTTATTTAGCTAGACTGTTATTTGTAGAACGTACTTTCATATATTAAGCGTTGGCGTGGTAGTTGCGAAGGACCCTGTATAGTATGTTAGAGCAACACTTTATCTTAAATCTAACTAAGATTTTTATTAGAGCAGCTACATATTTTATTAGATTCAATAAACGTGTTGCAACTTTGAGTATAAATTGTTCTTTTCTCTTCTTTCAGAAACCGCCTTCTCAAAATCACCGGTAAATTTCCATAAATGCTCTAATATATGAACCCTACCGTGTAACTTTCTCTGTAGAGGAGCCGAGATTCACTGCAATTTGACTAAATCTTACTATGCATGTTTTAACTTACCATGCAGTCATGTCTTTCTACCCGACAGCATTGTATTACATCATCTTAAAATGTAACAAATGGAAGTGTAGGCAACAAAGGTTTTTAATGTAGTGGTGAATTCGATTTATTGCAAAATAAGTTCGATACGTGCTATCGATTACACAGCGACCTTATGATTTTGAAAATGCAAGTAAAAATATTTTCAATTGAGGGAAAATATAGTTAACACTGATTTTCGACTCTTTAAAACCAAGAGAAGGATATGTACTTGCAATACATATTTAATGATTTTAAACAAGTTAATGTTATTGCTGTATAAGCAACTTACAGATACAATTTAACACAGAAATGATCATGATTAATTATTAATATACCATGTATCACAGGAATAATTTTACATCTCAAGAATTTAGGATTTGTTAACCAAATAAAATCCTTAACAAGTACTTGCTATGTATATTTTCAGAGCAGGATATAAACGAACGTATTTTACCTTAGTGGGGGAGGGGAAATATATTCTACCGTTACATTCAACGCCATTACATTCGACACCATTACATTCATGTCTCAGGTCTCAAAGCAGCAATTAAATTAACGTCATTCGCCCTTAAGGTATAGTTAGTATTATGCTGTGCCTTTCTAGGTGGAATTAATTTAATTCCCATTTAGTTGAAGATACTTAAAGCCGTATTATTATCAGCTTAATTTATATCGTCTTTATGCCGTCTGTCTGAAAATAGCGTGTGCATATTGCAGGTTCTTACCTCCATACATACATAGGCATCAACCCCAAATTATATCATAATTTGGACGGACATAAGATCAAAATGTCATTAGCTAAGTAACTGGGGTAAGGAATTTAGGTTCTCATAAAATTATAAAACGTTAAGAAAAAGTAGGGAAATGTTCACTTTGAATATAATTTCTGAAAATTCACTTAACAATAAGACAAGCTTTCGAAAACGTTTTTAGCAAGTTGGGTCTATAAGGGCTAATCATTTAAAAGAGTACTGAAATTTGAATTCTTTTTTCAATGTTATGTGTTTCGTTAATCAACATCATTACTTTCCTAATTTAACCTTCATCACAGCAAGAGTGACCTGATAACTTGAAATACCCGGTCTGCAATGTTGTATGCAGAGTGTGAAGATAAAGTATGGAACAAAATTCATAATTATTATACAGGATGGGCCAAAGTAACTTCATACCTATCAAGTTAGCGTAAACAATTTATTTTACACACAAAAATTGTTATTTACATAAAATGTTACATATTTACGTATCAACATGATTTCACTTCCTTTTATACTCAAAGTGTTTCCCTTATTTTACATCAATACACAGTTGAAGTCTATCTGGAACACTCTGAAACACACGCTCACACATCTGAGTGTTGTATAGGTTCCCAGATCTTAAACAGTTCGTGCTTTTCTCTAACTACACCCCAAATGGGCCTGAGATCGGGTGAACGTAGCGAGAGTTCAATTGCTGTACGCCGGCCTTCCAATCATGATCACGCAAAATCCTTTGAATTGAGTGACGTGAAATGTCGGGATACTCTACACTAATCATTAAAGCTGGCCACGAGCGGTACCGCGCAGTAGCGTAGAGTCGACCAGGCCTCGCGTTCCACCAGAGTTATTCTGCTAATAGAGATGTTTGCTGCCGCAAATAATTTCGCTCATCTTTTAAATAAAAATTAAATAACACGTGCTCAAACACTTACCATTTTAAGAGTCCTCCGTGAAATCACAAAGTGAATAATGTCTGTTAAATATCTGCAACATTAGATATGTTTCAACTGTTGTTTCGGCAAAACTAGTACGGCATGAGGAAAAAATGCGTTTGTATGCAGAGAACGAACGTTCTACATCTAGTGACGTAATATTTGCGTAAGTAAAATAATCTTTCAAATAACTTAACGATTCTGTTGACGCACCTTTACAAATGTGTGTTAATGTGCCAAAATCAGAATTTTTCTCAAAAACACTTTCAAATTTTTCTAGAACAGAAACATTTTTTGCGTCTTCAATCGCGCATAGGTGTGCGTGAACATGTTGCACTATTTGTAGAAATTCTTCTAACGGCACCGCAGGATTTTGTAATTTTTCTATTGCATCTGCTAGCCCGAAGTAATTGTCGTGAATGGTTTTTAAATCCATTTTAACCTGACTATCTTGAAAGTTCGACTGGCTTTTCTGGATAGCGGCAGCTTCCTTTGTATCGAATTGTAAAACCACGTTCTTAATATTGTCAAAATATTTATGATAATAAAACGCGTCCTGCAACCATGTTCCCCAACGAGTTAGAATAGGTTCTGGTGGCTCTGGTATACGGGGGCACAGTCTGTGAAATTCGCGAATACGTTTCGGTGATTTGACAAATACTGCTTTGGTATACGCTATTAAAGCGTCTACCTCAGGATAACATTTTCTGATACTATCCGCCACAAGATTGAGAGCATGAATTTTACACGTAATGTGTAACAAATTAGTAGAATGCTTTTTAAGAGACCGGCCTACAGAAAGCATGTTTACAGCACCATCACTCACTAACATCAAGAGTTGGTTTGTTGAAAGTTCAAACTTGTCCAATGTTTTTAACACTAACTTAGAAATTACTTCGGCAGTACACTGTTGTATTCGTTTGGAGACTAATAGAATTGAAGGTGCCGATTAATGAGGTTCCAATTTGCGTGCCAGTACATTAAGAACAGAATGTTTCTTCCGATCTGTTGTTTCGTCGACACATAATCACAATTTTTGGTCTTTCAACTCCGATTTTATTTTTTGTTCAATATGTTCGCGCGCAGATGGCACAATTCTTCGTAACGATGATCGACTTCTTAATTTGTACTCCGAATAGTTATTCCAAAAGGAGATAAATGGTTCCTTGTCTAGTAAATTAAACGGTATATTACATGCGATAAACGTAACGCATAAATTAAATATAAATTTTTCATTGTCTCGTGCGCAATTTCTTTTTGAGACATGCTTTTCACTATTTACGTGTCGTAGACAATGTTGTCTGGGCCAATACATTAACGGGATTTTACAGATTACACATTTAATTTTAGCACCTTCATATATTAAGTCTGGAATTTCTGCAATAAATTTTCGAAGTTTGTCCGACCGCGGTCGTTTTGCTGACGAAATCATAATTTTTCTAGGACAGATAAACAATTGCGCAAATGACCGGCAGCGAAAATGTCCGTACTGCTCCGCAGACGAAGTAATACCACCGTTCCTCTCGGTCCGAACTGATTCTACGCCGATGCGCGGTACCGCTCGTGGCCAGCGTTACTAATCATCTTGTGAACTTCTTTGGGCTCTGCGTGACAGCCACAAAGACACAAAGACAGTTTATGTTCTTCGATCTGAGCTGTGCTAGGTCGCCCACTATACGGTGCATTTAAAACATTATCTTCAGTTTCAAATTTATGGAATAAGTCATAAACAGCCTCATGCGATGGTGGATTAAACTCAAAATGTTTCCCCTATTCATTCAATACAGCACTTTTTTTTCACAGCGAAAATTATTTCTTGTTTCGTTAACATATTACGAAGCAAATTACATGAAACGTGAGAATACATACTTACTCTTGACAATTACTAAGCAACAGCGCGAGTGCTACCAAAAGCAAGCATAATATACACATTAAACACTTACAACCAACGTTACATAGTTCTTTAATTTATTTTTCCAAGTGTGAAGTTACTTTTGCACTACCCGTTATACTTTTTAAGAAACCTATTTGGGTACGTCAATCTTTAATTTTAAAGCGCCACCTTCTGATATAAAATAGTCCTGAGGTCGTCGCTACTGTCCAGTGACTTTCTTATATCTTAATCTTGGAATAAATAGCATTGGTGCCTTGCATATCAATTTTGTCAAGAGAACTACACACTTAGAAAATTATAATCCAATTCTATGCCACTTTTTGCCCAACCAGGTTAGTTCATCCTCATAACTGCAGATTTTGATCACGTGAAAATTCATACTTGACTTAAGAAGCTCACAGCCAACCTTAAGACTAGCTAAATAAAATGCAAAAACTGAAAACCAAAAATATAATATGAAATTTTGCTTTATCATGACAAATGAACTAGGCTTTGATACCCCGGCTTATATTTTTTGCAAAGTGGAAGGTTCTGTAAAACTGAAGTACACCGCTCTCCGAAAGTCAAGCTTTAGTAGGCGAATTTGCTGCTAATATGTTATTGAAATATTAATATTAATACATTGGTAGAAAGGTCATTTGATGAGCTTTCATTAGTTGTTCTCATTTTTTAAATAGTTTGTACAATTAGGATGGAAATAAGCAGCGAGTAAAAGTATGTTTAGTGAGCCAGTTCTAAAACTTTAGTTAGGGTTTTAACTATTAGCAGGACTTTTTAAAGTAAATGCTTTCTTCACATGCAATGAGCAGTAACCTCTTCTATTAGTGAAAAAATCTTGCACATATTTGCGCCATTCTTCAAAAAATATTCATTTTAAGCACTGCGCGCCATCGAAATATACATTTTGGTGACTTGCGAAGATTTATCGTACTTAACAGTTCGCAACTTGGCTGTATAAGTAACAGTACCTAGTTTAGGCGAATATTATACTTATCACAATTAATATATGTAATAAAAATTGTGTTAACTACATTTGTTTGAAGACCACCTATTTTGCCTTTTTACAACATATCGGTTATATCTTTTACCAGGGTAGGTTTAGGGGCATCATTTGGATACAGTGGTCTCGGTATCGCTGTGCACAATTTGGAAAGGTCCATAGTGAATTCTATTTACAGTAGCTAGTGAATGTATTTATGGTAATACCGCCAGACACATCTGTAAATTAAGAAAGAATTGATACGTAGGCTCTATATTACTTAGCAAACTTTGACACACGGTAAAAATATTGTTCTAGAAAAATTTGGTAATTCAGTAAAGCTGAGGAGCACTATATAACTAAATATAATTAGTATTACATGTCTTTAACTGTACACAAGGTACTATTCATGGCGATAGTTTTATATGTTTGCATTGCAATTTTGCCAATTGCGCAACTTTTCATGTGTGCCCAAGGAGCTCGAAAAAACTATCGGCAACCTATATTGCAACGTGACAAAAAGTGTTCAGGATCTGCGACAAATAAAGATGTTTCCCATATTTTACACTTCAGACGCGTATCAAGTTTAAGCATTCCTTCAGAAAGGAAGGTGAAGGAACTTGATGAGGAAGCCAAGCAACAACGAACCCTAAGAAACTCTATCCTTTTGTATTTATTTTAAAGCTTTGCGCATTAAGAAGTATAAGGTATAGGCAACAATTTATCTAATAAGTAAGTATTTCATTTCATAGTTTTATTATGTAATTTTATGCGAAGAAGCTTCTTATACCGCACTGCAAAGAATTATACAAATAAGCAAGAAAGTTATAGACTTTTGAGATAGTATTGGCCAATGGGTCCTATGGTGCTGCTAGTATTATGTCGTACTTCTTAATTTACTTACTTACTTAGTCCTGCGTCCTTCTATCTCTCGGTGTCGGACTGGGAGTTGAGTTAGTTTCTGACTTCCATTCATTCCTATCTTGTGCCATATTTTTAATTTCTTCCCACCTAATGTTCCTCGCTTTTCCTGCATTCCTTGCTTCTTCCCTTCATCACTTTCTAGGTCTGCCCTTCTTGTTTCCGCCCATTGGTTTCGCTTCGTATATCCTCCTCGTTAGCCTTTCCTCTGACATTCTGTACACATGTCCTAACCATCCCAGCTGTCTTCTTGGATCTTTTGCTCTACTGGTCTTATTTTCGGCTGCTCTTTATATATGTTGCTCCTTATCTTATCTCTTCTCGTCTTTCCCTCTATTTTCCTGAGAAACCTCGTCTCTGCAGTGTTTATTCGGCTCTTGTTTCCTGCATTCAGTACTCAGAACTCGCTTCCATACATGAGAGTCGGTGTCAGTATCTATTTCACGACTTCTGTTTTGATCGTTGCTGGTATTTCCTTTTTTCCGAAGAATGTGGTTTTTAGTCCATTGAATATTTTTCCCACCTTCGCCGTTCTTTCGTTTATTTCTTCGTCTATTTCATCCATGCTTGGGAATATACATAGATGTTCCCAAGTATTTAAATTTCTTAACTTATTCTACTCTTTGTACCTGCATAGTTATGCTGTGTATGTTGTGTACTGATGCGACCTGCATGCTTTTTGTTTTAGCTACGTTTATCTTCATGTTCTTTTTACCAATTCCTCCTGTAGTACGCTACTACTACCATGTCGCCCGCAAACAATAGTTCTGTCCAATTTATCTGTTCCATTTTCCAGTTGCCCACTATGAGCGGCTCCATCTTTTGTCTTTCTGCTTTTATAACATAATCCAGTACTACCGAGAATACGGTGGGGCTGAGAACGCACCCCCGTTTTAGCCCTCTTTTCGTTTCGAATTCCTATGATTCCTTAATTTTGAGTTCTAACTACGTTCACCGTCTTTTTGTATCTACTGTTGTCTATTCCCTTTGTTCTTAAACTGTTCCATATATGTATATGTTCTTTCCTTCCTGTCAAAGGCTTTTTCGAGGTCTATGCTGTGCTTCTTTATTTTTCTCTAAAAATTTCTCAATTTTCTGCCTGATTGTGAAAATTGGATCTTGGACTCCTCTACCTCGTCTAAACCCATACTGTGAGTCTTCCAGTTTGTTGTCGATAGTATTCTTCCTAAGATTTTCTCTACGATACTTGAAAGCGTTATTCCCCTTTAATTTGAACAATCTCTACGGTCTCCTTTTTTTATATAGCGGGAGAATTATGCCTATGCTCCAGTCCCATGGTACTTGCTCGGTCATAACGATTTCATTTAATAGGGTCCTCAATCTTTCTTTCGCTCTTTCTCCCATGCACTTTATCATTTCAGCTGTTATGTCGTCTTTCCCGGCAGCTTTGCCTAGTTTTAATTTGAATATGGCTTTCTCTACTTCTTCTTTAGTAATTTCTACTGATCCCTCTAGTTCTTCTTCCTCAGTCTCTGTCATTTTATTTCTCTTGCTTCTTCCTTGTCTTTCTTCCGTTTCTATTAGCTGTGTGAAGTACTCATTGCATCTTTCCATTATCCTCTGTTCTTCTGTGATTATCTCTCCATTCTTGTTGTTTATGTTTTTCATTTCATATTGTTTTTTTATTTCTCAGCTTTTTTTATTTCTCAGCTGTTTTAATGTGTTATAGAATATTTGTTGATTTTCCTTGAAATTGTTCTTCATATTATTTTCAAATCTTATCCATGATTTTTCCTTTGCCATTGTTACTGCAATCTTTGTTTCTTTCCCTTTTTGCTTATATTGTTCGTAATCTTGTGGTCTCTTTGTTGTTAAATATCTTTTCCATGTTTCCTTTTTCTCTTTTACTATCGCTTGTATTTCTGTACTCCACCAGTCTGTTCGTTTCCTATATACGTAACCTAGTTTTGTTGTTCCACACGTCTCTTTTGCTGGGTTCAATATGTTTTCCTGCAGGTCCTTCCATTTAAAGTATCAAACTTCTCTTCTTTGAGCTTGTAGCTTTCTTTTTTCTTTTATTGTTCTCTTCTGTTTATCTTGCGTGTTCTCTTTTTGTATTCTTATGTCTATTCCTAATAGATGGTGATCACTCCCTGTTTCCGCTTGCCTTTATACTCTCACATTCGTTATATGTTTCCACCCATTTTGTTTATTTTGATTCTTTTTTTTTTTCTTGATTTACGGCTAGATTATAAATCTCACATACATCTTCAATTGTTTAGCATCCTTCCATTTTTCTCAGTGAGTTCAAAGCTATGCGGTATGTTGGTAATTTTATTGGTTGGCTTCTTAAGTAAAAGACATAAGAAGTATTATGAAGAAGCAGAAGAGAACGTGAAAACCTATGCAATTTTATCTTGCAAGAACGTAGTTCCTGCCTTCAGAAGGTATATGTAGATGCAAATACAAATTACATAATAAATATACAATTCGTAATGTCATACATGAATTACATGATTCTGATACAAACCAGTTTTTCCAATGTCACGACTGCGAAATGAGCTTTCGGAACAGAACGGTTTACCAGCTTTTATTGCCTTATTAAATTTACAAAAGCTACAGCAAGCTTTGTATTATCAACAGCAGTTAGCTAGAGTTTCAACTTATCGGCTTGCGAAACGAAGGATTAAATAGTTTTCAGCAAGCTTCACTCAAGAACCTATCTAACAAATCTAGAATCCTAGAACACAATTTCCGGCAAGCTACTGCGCCACACACTTCGGTAAAAGTTACCGATTTCATCGACTGTTTCGTATATGCGTATTACAATACCCAATATTGTTCAAGTTATCGTCTATACAGTTCGATGGACGTAATGTTTACGTTTCGAGTTTTGAATTATTAGATACGGCGCGGAACATAATAGAACCGCTAACAGCAAGCGGCACTAGGTAAATCTATGGACGTATGATGTAAAATGTAATCCAGGGCACAGACAGCTTCATATAAATTGAGGTGGAGCACGCAAGAGATCCTATCGCGTCGGACTATTATTTCAACACGAGTACGCGTGTTGTGGCGGATGCGAAGGCATTACATTAAACACCACTGACTTTTAATTGGTTTATATATCACTGCCTCCTCAACACGCCACTATTAAATTCATGTTTTACTCGAGTGTTACATAAAAACATGTTTTAGCGAGGCATTTGTTAAATGTATGTAGAATGTATACGCGTATTATGAAGCTGACGGGGTGGAGTGTGTTGAGTGTATTGCGTGTCAAGTACATACGGTACTCGGCCTCGCATTCTCAGTTTTTGTTTAGTTAAGCATTTTAGAGCAACAGATTTTAAGCAAAGGCTAGTGTGTAGTTGCAAAAAGTGTACTCCTATGTAATAAACTCTTCTTGTACCTATCTGCATTCTGCTGATAAATGTAGTAAGTAAATGCCAATTATTATTACCAAAATAATAACTTTGCATACTGAAAACTATAATTTTCATCAGAGAAATTATGAATTCCCGAAACACAAATCGAGCAGTAATATCGGTGTTATAATAATTAATGTTTTAAGCGTTTTTCGTTTGTTTTCAACAAAGATTCATATCAACATTATTTCATTCAGTCTATAGAAGTAAAAACATTTTATATTTCCCTTTGAATCAGCACTGTATTTCCTGCTCTTGCGGACATTTTCATATTCGATATTTGTATGTTACGGTATCCCACTAGGCTTTGCCTTAGGACTTTCACCGTTCCTTCTTTTTGCAAGTCACCTTAATTTGCTCTAAAACCTATTGATAATGAATCATTCCATAAAGAATTTTGAAGTTTCGAAAGGTCATGTTGCCAATGTTTGTATATGTTTACCCTTATGATTAATTTACATTTTTAAATGATAACAAAATATTATTAAATGTTACAATAAACGTCGAAATGAAAATATATTAATGGATGGAATTTTTATTTCACATAAAGAACGTTGTGTCTATGATCTATGGTGAAAGTTTCATTATGGAGACTTGAAAGGTTTAGCAGATATTAATTTTTGAAAACAGAGGTTTCGTTTGAGGAATATAATTGCTTGAATTGCATAAACATCGTGACGTCACGTTCGGTCGAATGTGGCAGTTTAGACTAGAGGATGATGTAAGTTTAGTTCCCCATTGTTAGTTTCGTGTAATAATTCAAATTCAAACGAAATTGAACATCATTATGCCTCAAGTAAAGGAAATGTTCACTTTATTATAGTACTGTAATCCTTTAGAACTCGAAAGCCACGTACAAATTGGTAAAAAAAAATGGGATTGCCGACAAGCGTAAAAAGATTCCACATTTAGTGGAAGGAGATGTGATTTGTCATAGCTATCGCCTTAAAATTTCAAAACTACCTTCTAATGCTCCTAATGAAGATAATAGACATGAATGTGATCCAGGAAAATCTGCAAGTGAAGAAAAGGACGTAAATACTAAGACAGCAAGATGGACAAGTGAGGGAGATATGAAAGAAGCTATTATCAGTTACTTAAATAGACTCTTAGTACCACTAGGTGAAACACCTGTTTCTAGACCTAAGCTGCTTGTGAAGTCATACGCAGAAAAGAAAGCCAATGCTGTTAGCGAAGTTATTAAAGAAATGTATTTAACGTTTCACCCAATGAAATAAACAACGAACAGGAAATGATTAATCAACTTAAAGAAAAACAGCAAAAGAAAAATATATGATAGTAATACGCCTTCTTAAAAATTGGAGTTAGCATAAGATTATTTCAAAAATTGGCGTTTCTCCTTATGTTGCAAATCAGGCAATTGAAAAAGGGCACCATGTCGATTCCAGATAGAAAGTACAAACAAAACGTTCCTGACAATATTGTGAAATGTGGGACAGGCTTTTATCAAGAAAACGACATCAGCAAGGCGTTAAATCTATTAAAGTTGGAGGGCGATTTGAAACATATTTGCTTTTCCCTTATTTTGAAATATTTAATTCACGACACCAATGGATTTTACCTTTTTAAAAAAAATTCATATCATACTTACAGAAACATATCCAAATATGCAGAAGATTTATTATTTTAGTGATGGAGCTGCATGACAGTATAAAAGCCGCAAAAATGTCGCCAACTTTTGTTCATCATAGCCAGGATTTCCAAGTGTCTGCCGAATGGCATTTTTTCGCAACAATTAATATCAAAGGCCCATGTCCCGGTGTTGGGAGGTATACTGAAACGACTAGCAGCCCGTGTTAGTTTACAAGCAACTGTAATAACATTTCCCACAGAACCCTATGAGTGGTCAAAATTGAACGTGCAAGAAATCATTCACCTCTAATGGAGAGCATGAGAATGAAGGTCATTAAATTCTATTAGATCTGTCGGTTTGAAAACAGTTCCTGGAATACGAGATGTTCACTACGTTGTGTTTGTTAATGGAAAGATTGCCATTAAATCGTACTCTAGTTCATTAGAAGTTTTTAGAGAAGTGGAGATTCGGAAAGCGGCGCGCACCTAATTCCTCCTCGGTGTGGTCTGGCTTCCAACAGATACCGTTCTTCTTCATAACTACTTTCATATTCAGTTTTCCATCATGAAACTTGGGCTGGTCGAAGTTAACGCTCTATATAATCATATTTTTTAAGAATTATTTAAATTAAAGGGGTGCTTTTTGAATTATTAAAGTTTAAACTGTGTTTATCTGTTTTTTTCTAATAAAAAAAGTTTGAGTTGTAACCAACTTTAGTGGGTTTGTAACTTTCTTGACTATTATTTGTAAAAACAGCTTAGAAATGTAGCCAAGTTCATTGGTGTAATCGGGAGAAAAAGCAGGTACGCGAAAACTCATACTTTATCACCCTATAAAAAATAGTTGCTTAGAAAAACATAATTTTTCATATAGTTTATACTAAACATATGTATTCTGAGTCAAATATATGAAAACAAGCACATTCTGAGCTATTGAGATTTTTGGACCCACTGTTTCGCTTGGAATGACTCTAATGCGACTTCATGTAGGAGGACATCAGCGTAACTGTTCCTTCGAAGGCTTATGAATTTTTCTCTATAGTAAATACCGATATGTCTTGCACAAATTAGCGAAAGAGGTTAGACGGATTAGTTGAGAATGCGGAAAAGGCACTATTACAAGATTCATTTCAACTTAAGAAATCTTGTAACATGTATGCTCTGTGGCCCTTTCAGAAGGTTTTCAAAATAAACAAGACATTCTTGTAATTTTTATGATATGCTTGCATATCCTTGATGTTTTGTGTTGTCTATATGGCTCAAGATTGGTTTAGCACATTAACAAATTATCACACAGCATTTATGAACCCAAACTTTGTAACACTTTAGCTCTGTTTCTCCTTTAAATTGTATTGTTCTATTAAAATAGTACAGCAGATTGAGTACTGCAAAGAATAGTGTAACTTTTAGAAAGGTTTACTTATTTTACGGCGGTTTACTTAGTACTTGTTGCAACAAAATTTTTAAGACCATTTGCATATATCAATAGAGTGATAGGTTTAGTGCATCTGTCTTGATTCTCGTTGTATTCTAGGGCGTAAAGCAGATACTTTGTTTACTTTAACGGCCTTGGGAAGCGGTGCTATTAATTCCATTATCCAAAGAGCCATTTCCATATCTGAACCCAATTCGCTTCCTCAAGAACTGAACCACACCACTGAAACTTTGATCCGCAATAACTATTAACCGCTACACCAACCCTCCTGCACAGCAACTCCCCTCATCTAACCCTAATTTCCGAAAGCAAGGGTATCTACCCTACATTCATGGTGTCACCGATCGCATTAGCAAGATTCTCTTCAGCAACAACATAAAAACCATATTCGAACCCAATTTCAAGCTTTCAGACTACTTTCCCATCAAAGACAGCAATCATCTGGAAACCCCTGGTGTCTACCAGATTCCATGTTCGTGCGGTAGTGTGTACATCGGTGAAACAAAGCGATCAGTCAGCACTCGTGTTACTGAGCACGAGCATTGTACACGGTTGTTGCGTATAGACGAGTCCGCACTGACTGAGCATAGACTGGAAACTGGCCACCAAATCCAATTTAACTCTACCCGCACCTTATCTCGCAACCCTCACTATTATATTAGAAAAATCCGTGAATCAATAGAGATTTTCAAATATCCCAGCAATTTAAATCGCGAAGATGACTACCGCTTACATCACACGTGGAAATCCCAACTGATTAAACCTCCTAGCAACCGCCACGCTTCATCGATGCGTAACATTTCCGCTTCATCGACGCGTAACATTTCCGCTTAATCGACGCATAACAATTCCACTTCATCGACGAACATTTCCGCTTCAGCGTAACATTTTTTCTCCATTGACCCAAAACAAGCACCATATAAACCCCTTCGGAATGAATAAATCCCCAGTCAGTGTGCAGTAACCGCCCTGAAGATGTCCCATAAGAGTGTGGACGAAACGTCGAAAGCTACGACAACGACGCGGTTCCAACCCGGAAACCAAGAGTATGGCTTTGGAAAGTTTTCCTAATTTAGTAATTTAAAACACCAAGGATTATGGCGGTCGTTAGAAACTAACATGTGATTTAACGATGTACATCGTAGGAACTATGACTGATGATATTCATCAGTTATCAAATCTCCAACTTCACAAGTTTGACTATCTACTTTAACTCACTCATGACTCTGATGAACCTGTATAATAAAAGTGAAATAGTGATGAAATTTAAAAGAGTTACATTTTTCTGAAGCTTTGGTCGTCATCCCGACAGTTTTAACCGCGTGTTAACAACTCTTGAAAACAAACCTCCGATTATCCTGCTCACAACTATAATTTTAGCTACAATTTAGAACAAAAGAAGAAAGTTATTATATTCTACGTAGTTTTTGTAGTAACAAGAGTTGTAATCAAGTGGAGCATAGCTTCCAGCAAAATATAACTGTGTCCCCTTTAAATTGGCTCAATTTTGCTTATGTAGTAATAGTTCTCAAAGTTTTGGACTCGAAGAGATATTTAGCATTACTTCGCTTGAGGTACCGCGGCGCAGAGTTTGGAAAGCGCTGACGCTCCTATAATTGCTATGCGCAAATTCTCAATATTGCCAGCAACTTTTCTAATAAACTCCGCTTGTTAAAACTATTTTGTACTATCAATTATTTACAACGCCAAACTAACGCGTTGGTCGTATGAAATAATGTTTATTTTATTGTACATCTGACTGTTTAGAAGATATGAAAGTTGAATTGCGCAATATGTAATACTGATAATTTGTTTTAGGCTAGCGTTGCTGTATAGGAAAACAATTAAAATTTTTTTTTGTAGATACAATGGTGCAACACAGTGAGGCGTAAACAGGGACTTAATATTATTTGCGAAACAGTAAAAGTGCATTTTGAAACAATGCATTTCATAGTATCATTAAACGAAAAAGGTTTCCAGGTGACTTCATGTTTTCATGAGAAAAATGTGGAAATACCAAAATATCTCTAATAATATAGTAAGTATTGCTATGAAATTCAGTACTTGTAAAATGGAAGAGGAGACAAATGCTGCACAATACAATGTTATATTCAAGTACACAGGCTGTTCAGTTTTCACTGCGCACCATACAAGTTTGATTTTTAAATGGACATTATTACAATTTTAGATATCTCTCCTCAATTCATAGCAACTTTCATCAATTTTTCCTATACCTATCTATCTTATTTTTTGAGATAATTGACATAATTTGAGATTTTTGTGAAATTTCGCTATTCCTTTAATGGCCGATATCTTAAACGCCTTACACGCTACGATAGTGATTCAAATTTTATTCGATTGGGTATTTCTTGGAATTTTTGGCAAGGCATCGACAATTTTTTTATATCAACCAGGTTCTACAATAATGACCATCGATTTCGTTGCCAAGTTTGATTCATGTTGTTTCAATTCCCTTAAATTATATTTTTACAAAATATAATAAAATATAATTTCTCTATACCTAAAATGCGTCTTTCTTTAGTAAATTAAATATAAAACAGTGCCTGTAAGCAATATTGTTTAAAAACGTAGGGTGCCATGACGAAATACCATAACCTTTTGTTTCGCAAAAGATATTTATTAAAGCAAATGCGTAAACCTTGTCCTTTTTTGGTACAATTTCATCACCTACTCGAAGTGACTATCATTTTCCTACATACATTGTCTGGTACGTTAACCAGCATATATAAATAATAAATAGGGAAAACAGATAGGCAAATGTTAATTAATGTCCAATATAAAAGGAATAGACTTATTTAGCACCGCACACTAAGTTTTTTCAGCAGTAAGAAATATAAGGACATACTGAAAGTCGTTTAAAAGATTTCGCAATTTAGCTAAATAGAAATATTTATAAAAAAATTCCTGGACGAATTTCTTGAGGTAATACATAACATGGAAATTACGCAAAATAGTACTCCCAAGATGTTAGTAAATGTTCAATAAAATACAGAGAATCGCATTATAGTCTGTTCGAAGCAAAATTGTGTCCACTTCGAATAGATGTGAAATTGTATGCATAATTTAAATGTTTTATTTTTAATGAATACCTTTACAAAAACAAAAGTTTATATATTTCATCACAGCACTATGAATTTTAGCAAAAAGCTTATTCGAATAACTTCATATTAATTTATGAAGGACACATTTTAGATATAAAGAAGTGTTTATAAAAAAATCTGTTACAGTTTCTTTACCAGATCGCGGAATATATGTAGGGTGTTCCATTAAAAAAAATGGAATGGCATGCTGACGATTTCGATAGCCATCTTGTAGTCATTTGATATAAAAAAAAATTCCGATATATTGCCTGAAACACCAAGAAATACTTAATTCAGTGATTCCCAAAGTGGTCCAGGGATCCACGGGAGACTCGATGGGGGTCTACATTGGCGTGAAAGAAAATGGGGGTGCACAAGTTGTAAGTGGGGGTCCACGAATATTTATCTGGTTTCGATAGTAAAGAACAAAAATGTTGGCTTAGCTTTACCTATCAATGTAGGCAGATAATACACTACTCAAAAAAAAGGGAACAAAAAAAAATTCCAAATTTTTCGGTAATTTTTGACAGGCTGTATTTTGGTGAAAAATGGTCGTATTAAGACTTTAAAAAAGCATTTTGAAGCTTTAAGATTCTAATTTTCAGATTTTTTAGCTAAAAATTTTTAGGATCTACGGTTCTCATGCAATCCTAACTGATAGCGCGAAAAAATAATTTTGCAATTTTGTTTTTTTTTTTTTTTGTCCACGGGCTTGAAATTTTTTTTTTCAGTTAGGCCGGCCTATGGATCAGATAGCCTGTTTATTTAGCTTTAATTTCCTTTTTTTAAAACCTCCCTTAATTTTTTTGAGTAGTGTATTTTCAGGTCAGCTTTTTAAGGAAAAATCGATTCCATTTACAAACATTATTTCGGTGGCAGCAGATGGAGCTCCTGCCATATTCGGGCGATATCGTGGGTTTATAAGCCATCTTAAAAGAATTATACCAGGAGTAACTGCAATTCACTGTGTCATCCACCGACAACACCTGGTAGCGAAAAATTTGAGTGATAGATTGCACCAATCGCGTCAATTTGTGATTAAAGCAATTAACAAAATAAGAAGCAATGCGTTAAATACCCGTTTATTTGCACAATTGTGCGACGAGAATGATGAAGGCTTCCAACGAATGCTCTTACATACTGAAGTACGCTGGTTGTCGAAAGGTGCATGTTTAACAAGATTTTACTCACTTTTTGAATCAGTTTTAGAGTTTCTGGAAAGTAAAAATCCAGATTTAAAGGAAAACCTGATCAAATTGAAAACAGACATCGCGTATTTGACAGATTTGTTCAAAAAATGTAATGAGATTAACTTGCAGTTACAAGGGGACAACCTAAATTTAATAAAAACAAAAGGTGTAATTTCGGTTTTTCTTGGAAAATTGAAATTTATGATTTATGATATTAGTCGGCGCAAATTCTCCCAGTTTCCAAATTTGTCACAGGCAGAATGTCTTGATGAGGATATTCAGACATACGTTCAACATTTAAATGCCGTGCATGATGACTTTAAAAATAGATTTGAAGATATTCTGACAATGGAAATACCACCATGGATCATAAATCCATTTGATAAAATGGAAGTGGCGAATGTGGTATTACAAGAGGAGCTACTCGAGCTTAGCACCAATGAGGAGCTGAAGGTGAAATTTAAAAAAGGCTATCAAACATTTTGGCTGCAGGCAGAAATACCCGAAAAATATCCTGGGCTGTGGGAAATTGCGAGAAAACTTTTGATAGCGTTTCCCTCGTCATACCTTGTCGAAAAAAGTTTTAGTGCCGTTACAAAAAAACAACAAAAAAGAGGAGCAGATTGAACGTCACAGAACGGGGAGATTTGCGGTTATTCCTCACAAAACTGAAGCCTTATATTGATAATTTGCTGTCAATCCATCAAGTACATCCCTCCCATTAAAATTATTTTTTTTAAATTGTTGATTTGCATTGTTGAAGTAACGTTACGTTATTCATGTTTAATTTTAATTCAATTAAGTCTGTAATCATATTATTTTAATAAATAGAACACAAGAAAATATACTATTTTTCTTTTTATTTTTACCACTCCGAATTTAGGGTTGGAGCTCAGCCGCGACGCAAATTTCCATCGTTAGATCTAATTTTCACATTTTTTGACGAGTTTTGGGAATATGGTAGAAATGTAGCAGCAGGGGGTCCACCGAAACCAGTAAAATTTTGAAAGTGGTCTACGAGAAAAAAAAAGTTTGGGAACCTCTGACTTAATCGAATAAAATTTCAATCATCATCCTAGCGTTTAAAGCATTTAAGATATTGGCCGGTAAAGAAACAGCGACATTTCGCAAAAATCTCAAGTTATGTCAATTATCTCAAGAAGTAAGATAGATAGGCACACGGAAGATTGATGAAAGTTGACATGAATTGAAGAGAGGCATCTAAAATCGTAATAATATACAGGATGTTCCATTTAAAAAACTGAATATTTTCTATTTGAAGATGTTTTCTCTAAATTGCTCGGGAAGAGAGTTATCGTCCTTTCACGCACTAGGTGGACAACTGTATACATTTGTTGTGTTGATTTATTCGTATTTCTTATTCTTTTAATGCAGAAGTAAAAAGAATAGAAAATCGATATGACATTAGGAAGGCTTGGTCCTATGAAATATTATTAATGGGAAGTATGTTTTCAGAAAATAATCATATATAGTTCCCATGATTACAAAAAAGGTTATTTGTAAATTTTTGTTTTAACAATCCACATTGGTTTGTCGTACCGGTTGTTCACACGAATAACCATACCAGCGCAATTGCATATAAATTGCCAAAAACATCAAGCTAGAAGTGCTTAAAGGTAAATCCACCGGACAAGGCCAGATATTTAAGCTAGTATTAAATAAAAGAGAGGAAATAATAAGGAAGCATAATCATTGTAATATACATACATGGCAACAATTTAAATAAAAAAAACGTTGATGAACTGCAGATAAGTGGAATGTCCTTGCTGTAATCTCAAAATGCAGTACATTGATAACTAGAGTTTGTCAAAAAGGTGGTACCAGCAGTGACGCACCGCATAAAAGTAGGTACGTAATATACAATACTAGTGAAAAATAATATTGTTATGTCCACTGCGGCAATTGGCAACCCCCCTGGTAAGCAGCGTATAATTGCAACATCAGCAACGCTTCCATTGTCGATTCATTCAGCCGTCGACAGTGTTGTGAATACGTTGTCGTATACTTCGCAAATGATCGTTCGTGTAAAGTAAGATTTGCAAATGTCAGATACCCCTTTTCCTCATCTGGGCACCCTTGATTTTCAGTTATAGACCGAACCTTTTGTAAATCGGGATTTTTCGTTAAAATTGCACCAAATTTTTGAGCAACATCGACTCCTATGGTATTCGTCAAGTTTTCTAGAGCGGCTTGTAAATTGTTTATGCAATTTAATGCGTCTCGTGCAGATAAGTGACTGTTTTCTAATTGCTTAATAGCTTGTGCAACTTCAGAATAGCTCATGGAAATTTCATCTCTTTGTTGTTGAACGTCCGAATTGGAAAAAAGTTGCTGACTATCTTGAACTGCTGCAAAATCATTTGAATCTAGTTTCAAGATGACATTTTTCACTTGTGAAAAATATTTCTGATAGTAAGATACTGCCTAGAGCCACGAAGCTGGTGGACCATCACGTTTTAAAGGACGCGCTACAACATGAATGACGCTGTGTTTCTGAGCATCAGTTGTTTCATTCACACACGGGCAGATTTTCGTATTTCTCAACTCGTCTTTTATACATTCCTTTACTATATCTTGCACACGTGGCAAATTGTATCGTAATTGCATAGATGTTGGCAGCTTCCATGAGGGAACGTACTACCAAAAAAGACGAAAGTGTTCACTAGATACTAGATGTTGTGGGATAACATAAGAATAAAATCATATAAAAATTGCCAGTATGGAATACTATTTCTTAAATTCATTACATGACGTTTACTTTTACAATGTTTTCTACATTCAAACCTATCGCGACTTAGCAATCCGCTATTGTATATTGTGCAATAAATATGCGGACTTCTATATTCTAATCCAGGGAAATGCCTGAGATATTTATTCACATTCGAAGGGAACGTTACACCCTTTGAGTGTCCCATCTCCGCGTACTTATTTGGCGAGCAGCGTGCAACGTACTGTCGCTTTGAACTCTCTCGCGGTACTGTCGAGATCGACTACTAGTTGAAAATTACCCCTACCCACGCCGCCACCGCTACGCTACTGCCATCCGGTACCACTCTTTTAACAAACTCTATTGATAACGTACCAAAAATGGGGAGAAACCGTCATGACCAGCTGTAACATCAGATTTCAATTTCTTAGTAGTATGGAGAACATCGGGTAAAAGATTGAATGAAAGTGTCCAATTAGAAGAGTTACTATCCAAGTCCCTCTTGATTTGATTAACTAATTGTAAGGATAGTAGACCAGATTCGAATACTACCGAAAAATAATTAGCCAATATTTGAAAAATGTCGGAGAAGTTGTCAATAATTGAGTCATTTGATGTTAAAAAAATATTGGTAGGATAAATAACAGTAGCTTTGACTTTCCATCACGTTTATAATATCTTTTGCTAACGTAACTAGTACCCAAAAATATATTTTCATTGTTCTTTTCATTAATATAAAACAGGATGGATATATCTTACTCATATTGGTAATGTACTCGAAACATTTCCATCAAGGCTAAAAGCGGTTTTCCTAATATATACCCCTCCCTGCTCTTTTCCCCTCTTCATGTAGTTGTAGTTGTGATGGCGTCGGCGGTATGTTGGAAACGAGGGGTGAAACTTTTCAGATAACGGATGAGTTAATTTGTAACTTTGGCAAGCCATAAAAGAGCGTGCGGTCTGGTTTCTTTCATGACAATGTCGGCTTCATCGAACATTTTTCTCGGCAAACATCTTTGAAATCATTTTCGTCATCGCGCTTGATTGATACCCTAGACGTTAAAAACGGGTACGGAAGAAATTATGCTGTGTTCAAAGAATACACGTTCTTTCTCAGCTGAAATCTTACAATAGATTTTTAATCTTTGTCTTTAACTTAAAAAGTTTTCGCGGACTTTGCTTCTGCTCCTGGTGAGATGAAAGGAAGTAATTATTCCAAGTCTCTTGCTAAAATTACGTCAAATATTTAAATGTTATGGTTTCTACGCGAGTATTAAGTATTAAATACAGTACAGAGCATAATGGAGAAATAAGAAAGCAAAAAATTATTACTTTATAATAGTGTACAATTTCATTATAATAAGTTTGCTTCTACGCGGAGAGAACATTTTAAGAAATAAATATTCCCCAGCCGAATCAATCTTACTTCGTTTTCATTCCAGATTTGTTCCAGACCACAAAAACAAAGCACAGAAAAGTTTCTTTATTTCAGCGCTTGATGGATTCCAAATTGTAAGGAACTGTATCTTGTTACTCTGCTACTTTACCTTGTTTGTTAAGACAAAACAACCTACACACTTGCGGCATTATTAGAAAAGTTGGTACTTTGTAGAATGCCCTTAAATGTCTTCGGTATTTAGTAATTAAAGTGAACTTTATTTCGTTCTCTAACTTGAAATATGCGAATGTTTACTTTATATTTCCAATACAACTTTACACATTTGTACGGAACTATTTTGCACATCCAGGTTATCAAATGAAATACCATGGTCATGTGTCATGTGGTATTAATAACAATGTAATTCTTATGCATTATGCAGTTTATAACATTCCACAACTTACGCTTTACTGTAATATTTCAAGGTCAATACATTTTTTATTATTGAGTTAACAGATCCGTATTCAGGATGTGTCACAAAAGTAGTAACGGTTGTGTGCGAAATTTTCACAGTGTTCAGAAAACCCTATTGCAATGTATTTTTGCTTGCAATATTCATTATACTCAATAAAATAAGTGCTTTAAAAAAGCCATTTACAAAATAGACGAGACACGCGTCTTGCTTGTTTGTAAAGCTTTCCTACCTACTAAACCACTAATTCTACCAAATTATAATTAGAGCCCCTGCGATACATAAGCATTGCACCGAAGTCCGCTTGTTTATTTTCCGTTCAGTTTAGGAAACGAGAGCATATGTTGTGTTTTGTGTTACGTGTTATTCGTTATAAATATACAGAGCTTCCCTAAAGTAATGCATAAATTCTATAAAACCGTTGACAAATATATTTCAGAAAAATGCTCGAACACGTCGATTTTTATTTTTAAATTGCCATTCAAGCATGTAATTTTCAACCCCCCACCCCTTCACCCCTAAGGGATAGCAATCCCAACTTCAAAAATTCAAATGGCAAAGTACCCCTTGCAATACCTCGATTAACAGATTTTTTTATACTGAATATAACAAAAAAAAATATATAAAAATCCCCTGTAATTTGTCACTTCGTTTACTTGAAAACGAACCGTTTCAAAACTTTTGGCATAAGTACAACCCCGAGTTGAAGTTGCCAACTACTAAAACGTAAGCATGTTTGATTTGTATCCGAAGACGTGGGAAAGAAAATCAAATCTACATTAAAAAATCAGTTGCTTTGGTTATGCGTTGACGAGACAACAGATTGTAAAAGAAATTCATTTTAAATGTTATAGTACGTGTACTGACTCTCATACATCGACATTTCCACTGTTACTAGCTAGCAAAAGACTAGAAAAGTGTACTGGTGCAGCAATTGTGAGGGTGACCTTAGTGCGTTAGAAAACTTTCAAGTCTCACCACGTTAAGTGTTGATATTTATGAGCGATAGTGCTGCGACAATGCGTTCGGTAGGCCGTTCTCTTTTTGAACACGATAGCAAGTATTTCGAAAGATAGCAAGATAAACCGAGAGGCAAATAGCGGTGTGAAGAAGAGAAACACTCGGAGCAACGCTGATGACGCCGAGTAGACAGAAACACGTCCGTTGGTTATTCATTTTTCTCCTCACGTTGCTTTTGCCGTGAGAGATTCCATTAATACCGTGAGGAGTTATATCAGCCCCACAAACTCTTATAATTTCTGACTACTACAGTAATACCATCCGCAGACCCTATTATTTGTACAGATGCCTACATTATTTTTCATTGAAGTTTACAACTTTTATCAGTCTCTCCAGCGCTATGCTGAAAAAGGCCACTGAAGGTTCGCCTCCTTGTCTTATTCATTTTTCTAATTCTCTTTCAAACGTCACTTTAATGAGCCTCCAAATGAAAGCATGGTTATTATTCGTAATCAAAAATCAACTGCTTGGGGTGGGAATCGAATCGTCATTGCAATCGAGCTGCTCTTCGTTTTAGTTCAGATTACTGTTTCTTAGTTTGTCTAATTTTGGCGAAATACTTTGGTAAGTACCTTTTATGTTTTATTATTTATGTTGTTCTTAAATAACTTCTGGTGTGTCACAGCGAATTATATCGAAAGACATACGCTTACGAACGACACCATATTTAAATGTAGTGCCGTTTTGCTGATGTCACATTGTAAAAGACACATTCTTTAGGATTTTACCTTAATCAGAGATATTACTACCAAACACCTTCTCTCCAATAATTTGCACTGGGGGTGGCAACTTATTGTGAGTTACGAAGGTACACAATTAAATTTCAGATACCATTATAAAAAAGCTTTGTATATACACAAGTATAGCCGTACAATTAGGGGGTAGAGCATACATTTTTGAAAAAATTTTAACAATGATCTACCTACATTAATGGATATGTTGGCTTCCATTGGCGAATACTGAAAAATCGGTTTTTCTTAATTTAATGAAATAACATTTCAAGACACCGCGGTGTCTTATGCACCGGTAGGATTCGAACCTATGAGACTCGTTTGCCGGACGGGCGCGTTACCAATTACATCACAGAGTCTCGGTAGGAACGAATCCTTTTAATACTTGGATCATTTTTCAGTATTCGCTGGCGGAAGGAAGCCAATGTGTATACTTGGCACATGAGGATATGTTTCTCCAGATATTACAATATATTTGCAGGCATCGAAGATCTAGGTGTTGAAAAGGATTCGTTCCCTCAGAGACTCTGTGGGGTGGTAGATTGCGCGCCCGTCCGGAAAACGGGAATCGTAGTTTCGAATTCTATCGGTGTTGAAATTTTATTTCATTAATTCAAATTTAAGCCAGTTAAGCAAAACCCCAGTAGAAACAATTATCGAAGAAAGACAACTGAGCTAGTTAGGCCACATATACAGGATGGGAGACGGGAGGATAACAAAGAGAATCTTTGAGGCAAGAGTGCAGGGGAAAAATAAAGTAGGGCGTCCAAAAAAGAGATGGGAGGAACATCTCCGTAACGCAGCAGATAAAAGGGGAATAAGTTGGACCGAAGTTAAAAGAACCGCACAAGATAGAAATCTGTGGAAAAGAAGAATAAAGGAAGTACCAAGAAGGCACACCATAGGGAGTGTACCTAGACCCTAACATACGGTAATAATATATAGAACAAATGGTAAACAAATGTAATTATAATGCGTTGTATTGTAAATATATGTAGTCCGACACCTAACGGTACAAAGGATATAAGACTAAATAATAAAAAAAAAAATTATTCAAATTTAATTGAATTCGGTAAAATCAAGAAATAACCGACTTTTCGATCTAACTACATATTGTAAAGTTCGCTGTACTCTCTAAATTCATTTGGAGGCACAGTCCGTTTCATTTTATTTTCATTTGACTAATGGGCAGGTAAATACGTTATATATAAATATATATATAAATTATTTACTATTTAGTCAGATTAAAATAAAATGAAACGGACTATACCTTCATAGATATCGAAGAATGTTAATACCAATGCCCACAACCGTAATTGCAAATTTATATTGCATATTATGCAAATATCTTAGCATTCGTATATCAGCCGAATTTAACATGCGTTAAGATTCATACGCCCATATCTGCATATGCATGTGTACTTGTTTGACGTAGGCAATCGCAGCAAAAGCGCAGACATCAGATAGCGCTTGATATACATACATACACGCCTGTATACCTGATATACACATATGTCGAGTGAACGGGAATAATTGAGAGAATGTACGAAATAGAGATTCGGTTAATTCAGTTAATCAATTAAATTAGTTTATGTAGTAGAGTGGGAGGGAGACGTTCTACTCCGTAATAGCAACTGTCGGGGATTTGGTATGGCGTCTACCCATAAACTTCATTTCCTAAGTAACATAATAGACATAGACTATATTCTTTATACACTGCCGTTAAAATGTTTTAGAACAGATGCGAGATTATGAAGGAATATATGAGAACCGTTCACAAAAAAATTGGCAATTGCCATTTTGGGTTAATCAAAACTAAATATAGATTGCTGAATTTTACCAACTTAAATGTGCAGCTTTAAACATAATAAATTTTCTCTATTTTCGGGAATTCGTGGACTTGCAAAGCTTAGGTTCGGAATTCATTAAATATTCTTTGTGGTGCGCAGTATGTCGATATCTTTTCGAGTTGCATTTGTTGAATTTTGTGTAGATGATTTTGAAATGTTTTTGTTTCATTTTCCTTGTATATATCAGAATCACCCTAGTAACCTTCGTTGTTTTAGTGCTGAGCAGCAATTATTACAGTTGAACGGATCTAGCAGGTAGGAAGCGATAGCTTATGAATAAGCCGGGCACAGAGAGCTTCACGCCAGGTTAAAAGTGAGATTGCCACGCCTACGACGCAACGTATGTATGCAGATGAAACAGCACGGGCTACCTCAGCGAAAGAAGTTATTGATTTATTACAACAGTTTCTCAATCCTTCGCAGCGGTAGTCGTAATTATAAAGATAAATATATGTATGTAAGTATGTCTAACGTACGCAAGGAAAATAAACGAACGTTGGATAATAAAGTCGCTAAATTTATCAGGGAATTTCCGAATTTGAACTACTTGTAATGGAACTAAGGTATTGTGTAGAGTTTGCAAACTACCTTTAATGTGCTGGAACAAAGGCGACTGTAAAATACATATAAATAGTGTACAGCACAAAAATGAGAAAAATGGCATGTGCCACCTCAAACCCAATTTAAGTTGGATTTACTTTTGATGTTTATTTGGCGTACATATAATCCCGAGTGGAACTTACCATCATGGACAGCGTTACAGAAAGAGCTACCAAATATACGTAAAGATATCGAAAATAGGATCAAAGCGGGATTAAAAGATAAACAACTGTGGCTATATCTTGATGAGACGACAAATTGTAAAAAAAAATTCTATTTTGAATATTATAGTACGGGTACTAGATTAAAAAAGTGTACTGGCGAAGCAATTACGGGCGTAATGCTTGATACGTTACAACAATTTCAAGTGTCAACTAGTCAACTGTTGCTCCGTATGAGCGATAGAGCAGCGACAATGTGTAGTGTAGGCCATTCTCTTAAAGGAAAGTGTGAGGGACTTTTACATGTTACGTGTAAAGTTCATGCTTATTCTTGTGGCACAAACTATTCGAAAATGTTACCCGAAGGTGGATGCATTAATAGCAAATACAAAAAGAGTGTTTCTCAACTCTCCCAAACGGATTCGAGCATTTCACAGGCATTGTCCCGGTATTCGCGAACCACCACAGCCGCTTCTTACGCGTTCGGGAACATGGTTGCAAACGGCTATTTATTATTCTGAATATTTCCAGGAAGTAAAATCTGTGATTTTACAATTTGAACCTGACGAATCTACAGCTATTAAGGAGAGCCAGAAAAGATTTCTAGATACTTCTGTTGAAATAGATTTAAAAAGTATTAGCAGCGATCATAAACAATTATTAGACTCAATAGAAAAATTGCAAAATACTGGGTTGTCGTTAGTAGAATCAGTGGAAATCGTGGACGAAGTTAATACAATGCTACAAATAAACAACGCAACAAACGGTCGCTATGGTGCTATAGGTATACAGTGTTTAAGGAAAGAATCCGATTATATGAGAAGACAAATGTGTGGTGGTGTATCTGCAGATTAATTAACTAACTCCCAGGATTATTTTAATGTGCTTGTGTTACTTCCGTAGCTGTTGAACGGTCTTTCTCGAAATATAAGAACATTTTTTCATCACAGCGAACAACCTTCACCAAGACAAATATGCAAACATACCTGATGGTGCAAGTTTTTTAACAACAATCCACACTGTTAAGAAGTTACGTTTGTTGCAGTATTAAATACAACAGATTTTTGTTTACTTTTTGCGGTTATTACATTGCATATACAACAAATGCTGTTTTCAACAACAAAAAAAAAGAACAACTAATAATGGCAATAAAAATACTTCAACGTGTGCATATATTCGTTTTATTTACCAAACATTATTTTGCGTCAGCTTTTATTTTTTACACAGGTGTATTGATTTCAAAATATTATTTCTGTAGGCTGTGAGTCACACATACACGATTTATTATCCGCGGCCCATGCGAGTGATCCGATTCTGTTGTGAGGACCGATTGTGCCCTGCTTACTTATGAATGTATTATATCTAGAAATTCGTCCATTTAACAAGATCTAACACGATATTGAAAAAATTCATGTTTTCGCTAAATAGACGATTTTTCGGTAACTTAAGATTCTATTAACTGGTAACTTCTTACTGCTAACTACCCTTATATAATAAGGAGCAGCAAAAGCTTTTTCGTTTTTTGAATTGATAGAGCTCCGACGCCTGAGAAGGCACAAGAAGAAGAGAAGAAGGAGAAGAATTGATAGAGCTTGGATTTATAAAATTGTCAACAATACAATTAAAATAGTTGTCACTATTAATGCTGTATTAAACGTCATTGTTGTAAGTGTGTGTGTAACTAACATTGTGCAGTTTACGTTGGACCCAGAAGCGTTGTTGATGCCTCTTGTATACTCCGTGAAGTTGAAGGCCGAGATGTTATCTCAGATCGGACTGCGTAAATCTGGTGTAAAAAATTCAGGAATGCTCAAACAGATTTTCGAGAGAAACGACGTTCCAGAAGGCAACTATGTAGACCAGAAAGTTCCCTGCCAAAGAATTGAGATCGCTCCAGCTTCCAGTATGCAAGAGTTGTGACAGGAGTGTGGTGCACAATGGGTCGCCATCTTCACAAACTGGGGAAGGTAAACAGACGACGCAAAGAGGTGGCTCATGAATTGGCTGTAGAACAGGTACAGTGGCGAGTGCAAATCTGCAATCAACTAACGAGTCTGAGTTCCTGCCTCTATTCTGAAAGACTGTGCTAATGTACTTGCTCGTCCTTTATGCCATCTTTTTAATCTACCTCTCAGTACATCAACGTTTCCGGACATCTGGAAGACTGCAAGAGTGACACCAGTTTTTAAAAAAGGTGATAAACAGTCTATGGTGAACTACAGGCCAATTGCGATTATCAATAACGCAGCTGAAGTGTTTGAATCATGCTTATATTATTCCATCTATCCTCATGTTAAATCCTTAATACCTTATGATCAACACGGTTTTATGGGCAAACGTTCGACTGTCACTAATTTAACTATTATAGCTCAATATCTATCTCATAATCTCGACAATAATACATAGGTGGACCTTATATACACTGACATGTCCAAGGCATTCGATCGAATTAATCATGATATCCTTTTGCGTAAGCTTGATGCAATAGGCTTCTCTGCCCCGTTGGTTTCTTTTTTTAGTACCTACTTACCTTTCCAGCAAAGGACACTATGTAATGTATAAACGTATAGACGTTCCGGAAGGCAACTAGACCACGAGGTTCCTCGTCAAAGAATTCAAGCCACTCCAGCTTCCAGTACAGGGCAGTTGTGGCAGCAGCTAAGTGAACAATAGGTCGCCATCTTCACGAACTGGTAAAGTTAAACAGACAACGCAAAGAAGTGACTTATTAATTGACTGCAGAACAGTGCCAAGAGCAAATCTGCAATCAACTTCTTACCAATCCACAGGATCGCCATTACTATCGACGAATTGTAACGTGCGACGAAAAGTGAATCCACCTTCGTAATTCAAACAAACCAAATCAATGGTTAACCTGTGGCTAATCTGCAGAACTTGTAGTTAAGGGCAAATGCTTTGAAGGAAAGGTGTTGCTGTGGGTTTGGTGGAAATACGATGATATTATCCACTTTGAATTGGTACCAAGAGGTAGAGTGCCAAACTCCAAACTATACTATACGAATAATCGAGTGCTATTCCATTAAGATAATGTTAGACCACATCCAGCTTACAACCCGGATTTACCACCATCTGATTACCACATTTTTATGTTAAGGGCACACTTTTCGTTGTACGTGTTTTTGCTAATATCGTGGAGGTAGAAGAAGGATGCCGTGAGTTCTAAAATGAATTGAAACGACAAAAGTTTATAATCTTACTTCAATGTATTTTATTAAAATCTTCCTTGTCTTATTCTTTTCGACGATAGTGTAGACAGAACGCTACTTGAACTTAAATTGTTTTATTTGCTTCGTGCCATTTAATGACCAGAGATCTTCGTTATTAGGTTTTATCTGTTTATAACTGCACGGGATTGTAAAGCATTAGGCCCTAATTTTAGCTAGAAGGCAACTTAAATTCTGATCCGTTGATGATTAGGAGTGTTTTGTTGTAATTATCGGCAATAAAGGCACAATTAAAAACGTAATGTTTAATATCCCGTATATCATCTTGATGATTGCAACGAAATGGGTTTTTGTCATTAAAGTCCAATTAATTTAGAGCAATTTTATGATGGCTTTAAAATGTTAAACAGTAAATGAAAGTATGTACGTCGGTAAAGTAGAAAACAACATATATGGGTATAGAAATACATTGTATTGCCATCTTATTTACAGTACAATGTGGTGTGGTATGGATTAACACTAACTTGATACTTCAGGAAAGACAAAGACAAGTATAATACGAAGATAGAAATGCGGGAAAATTGGTAACTGCATATGTAGGTAAGCCAAAGAAAAGAATTTTTCGACAACTGTCACATATGTGCAAAAATAACACTGAACAACAAATTTGAGGTCGTTGAAATTCTTTTTTACAGAACCTAGTGCACCATATGCACCTTTTCATGCAAAATGTTAATCTGCATTTAGATTTTTTCCAGCATCTACAGATTAAAAAAGAAAGGCAGATCATGATTTCTAGAATGTTTAATAAATTTGGATATAAAAACAATAGAAAATACAATATAACTTAAACTTATTAAAATCTTTTTCGTTTAACGTGTCTTTTATGTTCATTGGAGGTGTCGCTAAACAAAACCCAACAATAGTCCCATACCTTTGTATGTTGTTAGTGAGCCGAAATACCTTTTTTTAAAGATTTCCATTAGTTTGCAAATCTTAACTTATATTTTTGCAAAACAGAAATGAAGTAAAGATCAATAAAGTATTTAAAAACCATCATGAATTCAAGCAAGACCTGTAATAAAGGGCTTTGTTCCCACACAAAACCTTATGGTTTACATTACTGTTCAATACCATATGTCTAAAATATGAAGGATTTGAACATCCAAACTGCAATAAAATGCATTGCACTTTTAAACGTTGTATTGCAATATACAATAAATTCATATTGAGACATTATATTACAAGAGAAATTGTTAGAGAAAATAAAATCACATTAAATTTCTTTTCTTAATTGTGGGTGCCAGAAAGAATCTAAATGTAGATTTATATTTTGCATGGAAAAGTGCATGGAGTGCACTAGGTTTTATAAAAAAAAAAATATGGATTTGAAATTTGTTAGTCAGTGTAATTCTTTTAGAGATTATAAATATATTAATAACAATATTTCTACAAGAAAAGTAATCAAATTATATAATAAAGCAACCCTAAGCTTTGTTTTACGATATCTTTTTAGCGGTGTACCAATTTTGAATTTTCTGCCCTTTTTTCGCTAGTTATGTGGTGTCGATTCCACAGAGGATAACCATTCCTTTTTGAAAATTTACTAAGGGAGTGTTCAAATATATTCATGTTTGGGTGAATTTTAATAAATAAAGCACAGTTTTTGTATAAAATACTTCACTGGTAACAACTTGTTTCATATTTACATCCATCAACCTTCGTTATTCGAAAAAGTCTACTGTACTATTAGCTTCAATTAACCCTTCAGCGCTTAAAATATTCGGGGTGTGGCAATTAAATAGCCGGACTGGTGCTACTATCGGCAAACAGCGAGCACGCCACTGCAGGTTTGAACATGTTTGTGCTTATAGATGCTTCCCACACACTGAGCTCGATGGGTACGGTTCTACGTCGCTCAGTCTCGCTGTAGCAATTGCCCGTTCAAGTCCTTACGCTAGCGTCGCGTCGGAAAAATGCAGAGTGTTCAAATCGACCAACGAGTTAACCTCAAACTTCTTGTGAAACACGAGGTTCTAACTACCCTTCGTGAACGAGTGAGAAGACGAAGACCCGGTTTGTGGAAGAGCAAATCCTGGATGCTCCACCAAGATAATGCGCCAGCTCATTCCGCCTTGTCTGTGAAAGCGTACTTTGCGAAATCCGGCATGACCGTGTTGGATCACCCATCGTACTCGCCCGACTTGGCCCCCTGTGACTTTTTTTTATTTCCTAAGGTAAAATCGGAGCCTAAGCTAGATTTGACAGCGTGGAAGCAGTGAAAGTGAAAGCGACGGAGGTTCTCAACAAGCTGACAGAAACGGACTTCCAGCACTGCTTTCGAGAGTGGAAAATTCATATGGAGCGTTGTAGGGATCGGCAAGGAGAGTACATTGAAGGGGATAAACTTTGTAATGTAATTGATGATCAATAACATGTTTTGTAACACCAGTCCGGTTATTTAATTGCCACACCTCGTATACATACTTACATGTTTTTCTTGTTTTACTTTTTAGTACCGGGCATTGTGACACAATGTTACAAACTGAACGGAGACCTAAGTTCGGAGAAAAAAAACTGCAGAGACTAGTCATGGGGTGCTCCATGACCTTGAACTTCTAATTATACATTTTAAATGGCACCGTGAAGAAAGAGCATTATGCTTTCAAACGTGATATCACATAGAGGGCCATGAGGACCACAAATTAAATACGGGAAAGATGCGTCATCAATTGGCTTCCGGACAAGGACGCGCGAGAAAAAGAATTCAAGGAAAAACAGAATGAATACTGTAATGTTAAAGATGACACACTTAAAATCGCTGTCATTAGCGCCACAAGCAATATCATTCAGTCACTGGGGCTCCGACATTTTTCCAACGCCCTTTCCGACTATATGGCCAAGACCCAGTCTTGTAGTTTCCCTCTCGCTATCTTCGGAGTTTTCTTTAAGTGCCACGGATCTTTACTGCTTCCCAATTGACAATTGCCTAGTGGTGCAATAGCGGTTGTCTCATTACGTGTCTAAAAATGCAAAGGAGCGCGTTTTCTGTTTATATGCGGTATATTTCTTTCAGTTTAGTGTTATTCTGACATCGCCTTGAGCATAAGTAGTGATATCGATGTGTTGAAATTATATAAAAATATTATTTGGTTTGCTCAAGACTAAATGGTAACTATACGCATTGAGGAAAATCGAGCCTGCTGCTGTTGTCGGCTTCACAGCCTGGAGCGCTGGGACTTTCTGACACAGAGCAGAAGAAGCGTAATCGTGGCGCTTGGCATTCAAACGGTTTATTTTCATATTCAAAGTAACTTATTCTTATAAACACGTAAAAAATAGTTATTTTTTTAATTTCTCAAATAACGTATCACTTTTTATCGAGTACTGTAGTGAGTATTACAGTCTGTAATATAGAATTATTTAGAGATTAATTAAGAGAAATATAATTTTGCGGTAAACATATGAAATACTGTTAAAATGAAACGCGAGTTATAGTTAGCCGTGGTTGTGAATTAACAAAAGTTTTGTGTTATATTTTCAAAGTAATCTCCGGTGTTCATAGTGTTATAAAAATTTCAAATTCAAGTTGATCTTTTCGGTCATTTGCCTTCATATACAGGGCGCATGGTTTTAAGATTACCTTTAGTTTTTGCCATTAATTCAAAAGAGTATCTAGTTAATACTTCCGAATCTACGAGGAAGGTATTTAGTGACAGATGGCGCTGTGTATCAAAATCTGCATTACCGACGGTGTCTTCAGTCGACATCTGTCAAAAATTCATCGAGTAGTGTCGAGAAGTGAGTAAGTTTATGTATTTGTAAAATCATGGAAAAAGAACAATACCGGTGAGTGATTCAATTTCTTTTTTTGGTTTAATTGAGTGCCAATTTTTTCTAGTTAAATTGAATATTTGAATAAAACTTTTTGTTAGTAAGTCCTTGACAACCCAGATGGATTTTCCCTCACGGCCGCATGATTTCCGGATGCACGCGGCATCATGCTAAGAATCCGGACGTCTGGTAACCCTACTAATGTCCCAAGTGAGGAAATAATGGCAATACTGTATTTAGAGATCAGCCAACTATCTAAATTATGAAGTTATGGGAAACTTGTTTCCGAATGCTTTAAATACTTTGGTCCTGACAAAAATAAAGTCTGTGCAATGAAAAATTAACCACATTATACCTACTGATTACTAACAAAGTTCTATGTATAAAATACACAATAAGTAAATGTAAATCTAAGGTGAACATGACCAGAATTAAAGTAATCTAGGCTACAATAGAATCAATAACGTTTGCAATACATATGTACATACTCAACGCTTTTCCGAACAAACTGCATACTTTCGAAATACCGTTACCTTTTCTCATAACATATACGAAATATTACAGATGGATAGGAACATTTTAGATCAAGATATTGGAAAACGAACGTACATATGTACGTTCGTATCTTATTCTACTCACTTAACCTTAGAGATATTTATTGGGCAAATTGATTTTCGTATTCCGCTTTAACCCCGGAACTAGGTGGCCATAAAAGTAAAGCTGCTCACAAGGGGAACGTAAGAAGCTTTGAGAGCGCGAACAAAATGGTACAGGTAAGAAGAAGAAACGCTTATTGACCGACATATATTATAGAAACAGAAAGGAAAACCGTCGACCGAAGGAAGCGATTTTATACGCTAGATTGAAAGCTGCAAAATATCCGAATTTATTGAATGTTGAAAAGGGTTTGCTGTTCCCATTTCTGCTGTATTTGCCGCGTAAAACATAGTTTTGCGAAACGTATATATATTTTAATACATCTGTAAGTACGAAGTAACGCATAGGCATTACGCTATTTTAAGGAAAATTATGTAGCCATATATACATATACACATTGGTGAGAATGGCAAGAGAGAATATGGAGTCTCATTGATAGATCGCATCCAATTACAGTATATCATAAGGCGAACAGCGGTACGCACGCACGTCCGCTCAGTCACGTAATATTATAATTCAACGGCTTCTGACAAAATGTGTTAATACAGGATTACTGCCTAATTTTTCTGTACTGTCAGATTATGTTAGAAAGTACAGTTTCTTATATTCATTTTGTTGCTGTTATACGATGTAGGAGAACGAAAAAGTAATTCTAAGTAGGAAAATAAACAACGATTCTTATATATAAATTAAACTAAAGAAAAATAAATTCGATAATTATACAAAATACATTGAAATTCTAACAATGTTACTTTATTAAGGGGAAAAATCTTCTGGCAATTTTGAACTTTGTAACTTTTGTATTTGTTGCGTTTCAAAATACGTTTCACAGTACTTCTACTAACACCGATTTCGTTTGCAATTTGCCGGTAAATTTTTACGAGATTAAATTGCATATTTGGCTCTATCTAAGTATGGTATTAAAGCGCCCGCAATATACAGAGCGTACAGTATTGAACACCAAACTTTGCCAGATTGGAGCACCAGTAACGTCATAGCACCATATATAATAATAATAATAATAATAAATGCCATTATTGTGTGAATATTTTAAATTTACAGAAAAAAAATGCCAACAAAAGAAAAAATAAATTTCACAACCTCAGGGTGGGGCCCAGTTACATCAAATTGATGTACACTACGTTAACCCAACCCCGAATTAAAAAATAAAAATAAGAAACAAAGTTTATGCTCTCATATTAATCCTAATTCTAGAGAAAAAAGAGAAAAAAAAGAACAAATAACTACGCGTGTGCCAAATCAAATACACCAAGAGAGTAAACATTACAATTATATAAGGAAAGTGCAGCTACCTAAGTAAATACGGGGATTTTCCAAGTACACAATAAACAAATAAGCAAACTAAATAGCAAAAGAAAGATATACTTAAACAGTAAACTTGTGAGCTTGCGGGCGCACGCTAATTATCCTATGAGTCACTCCAACTGCGGCACCTATGTTTGAAAACATGTACAGAACTTGATTTCAGGTTTTCTGGAATATTATTGTATTTTCTATAAATGCAAAAGGAAAACGATCTTTCAAATAAAGCTGTTCTATGGCGAGAAGGCGAAATCAAACCGCGAAATCTCGTAGAATGTCTGTACTAAAGCGAACTCTATTGTAAAGACATGAGGGAGTATGTATCTTAAGAGTTAGAGTCTGAACTTCTCTTCTATTGCACATATTGGGCCATTTCGTGTCAGTTAACTTCTGTGAAATATATTGATATTTCCTAATAATTTCTTAATACCATATATGTAACTAAGAAAACTGTTTTACACCCTCTGAATACGATACGTCATATAATCCAAACGAGGATGATAAGCTTCACTGAATTCCACCGTATAGGAAATTTATACCTCTGACGTTTTTGGATAATGAAGCATATGTTTAACACTAACAGTGCAGGTGAAAGAAATATTTACAGCCAAGCGCGAGTGCAGCTTTTGGATGTTGTATCCAAGTCGTTTCTGGTGTTGGTGTGGCTTGGTTGCTATGACAACGTAAACAAAAGGCACTGACGTTGACGTCTTTAAACTACTAGTTCCAAATTTTGTGCCCAAGCAGTTACTTGCAATCAAAGGCGAGTTCTGCATTTGCAAATTATATCCGAATGGCTTCTGGTGTTAATATGGTTTGGTTACCAGGACAACAGCAAACAAAACGTACTGACATTAACGATCTTACACTGTTGATTTTAAATTTCGAACCTAAATGAAGAAGCGTTAGGTAATAGGTGTAATTTACATATTAGGAGAAACTAAAACATTTGTTAAAGCTAAGATTTGATGCTACTGGAAACATTCTTCTAGAAAAAAAAAGAAATTATAATGCTAATACATCATAAGAACAGTAGCATGTAACACAATTGAAATAGACTATGAACAAACTCAATAACATTTATTGTCATTGTTATTGCAGTAATTAATAACGATCTATTTATTTAGCAATCTGCAGTAAACGCTCGAAATTCCTTCCTTCCAACTCGATACATTTGCGCAATTATTTGTAAAATATTCCGCATTTTGCTTAGCATACGAACTATTTCACTCAGGAACACCTGAGTTATCCTTAACTTCATACATACATAAATCATATGTATTAATACTTTTTTATGTAATTCACTTTGAAGGTAGCTAATTAGGCTTAAAATTTCGAATCAAGAGGTAAGAACAGCACTGTCAGTATGTTTTATCTACTGTTGTCATGGTAACCAAACAGGAGTCGTGTTTAGGTGTAAATAGCTTTTTCACTTTCAATATTAGACATATGTAGCATTACACAAAAATTTTAGAGATATACATTTCCTATACCGTGGATTCAGAAAAAATATATGGTCGTATTTAAAGAAATAAATTTTATGGTGAATACTAGTATGGATGAGAGTATCTAATTAAAGACTCTAATCACTGAAAATGTCGAAATTAATAGCTATATCGACCTCAGGTAGTTGGTTTCATTATTATTTAATTACCTCTGGCAGATTAAGCCATCAGTCGAACTGCTACCCTCATAGAAAAGTGGAGCATTACGAGTTGCTCACTTCTGTAGAGGTCGATATAGCTATTAATTTCGACATTTTTAGTAGCTTTAATTAGATACTCTCGTCCATACTAGTATTCACTGTCTTCGTATATATACGACAATTTCAAGTACATCTACCAACTTCCGCAGAGGTACGCTGATGAGCCGTAAACCGGCGAAACGCTCGTCCGTACTTGGTTTTATTATTAATCGTGATGGTGTTTGAATTTAGCAAAATTTGGTGTTCAATACTGTACACCCTATATATTTCGAAGGAGTTTTAATACCATGTTTATATAGAGCCAAGTGCTCAATTTAATCTCGTAAAAATTACCGTTAAAATATATTTGCATTCCGGGATCCTTGAAGGAAATGAATACATCGAGATTTATGTGATTCAAATAGAAATTACAAATTCTTCGAAGCTAGAAATATCCATATGACACCCATATTGCGTTCGTTTATGTTTAGATGAAGCTACATATCAATCACACTGTATGTTCAAGAATATTTTTTAAATATAGCTACTACATTATTTGAAAATTTTGACAACCTACAATTCACAAAGTAGATATAATTCCATAATCGCAAGATTGGAACACCTTGTATTTCTTAGGTAGTGCAGATGTTTGCTATTTCTACTACAGATGACAAACTTAATATTGAAACTAAATATGTTAAATAACAATAAAATTAATATACTTAAATTCGCGCAATAAGTTTATTTATGGATCTAGTATATTGTTTCCGTCTCATATATGGCCATAAATAATACCAAATTTCAAAATACATGTACCAGTTTTTACTATAAATTTCCTTCCATGTAAGTAGTAGTACACAAAGAACAATTTTGAAACGGCAACCCTTGTATTTTTAACATAAGAACAATTTATACTAAGAATTAAAACACTTTTATATAATCTAACAAAATATGTAGTTACCTTAACAAAAATTATAGTTGGATTTAAGATAAAGTGTTGCTGTCAGATATTTTACTATATGTTGTTATGTTAAATACTTTGAGCGGAAAGCCCAGCTGTCGCTCTAAAACGGATTCAGTATAGATAGAAATTAAATTCCCTCTAGCAGGTAAAAGCTATTTTCCGTAGCCATAATCTCCCCCTAGGCCGACTGGCCTTGAAGTGGGGGTACTATAAATTTAACTTAACTCCAGCCAATGACGATCTTGGCGAATCGGAGATGAAACTACTCTTCTTTTTATTCTCCTCATTTCGTAAATATCCAAAATTAATGTAAAATTCCTACAACAAACAACAGGGTAAATTCATAGGTATTTCTAACGTTATTTCGTATATTAAATATGTTTCGTAAGGTTATAGGAGTAAAATTTCATATTTTAGTGATGTTGTGGGGATTTTCTATTACAGAGTCGTCTAGTTTGAGTCGTCTAGTAGCGTCACTACATTTACTGTCTCATGCTACTTCTAAAAATAACTTTATTCATCGAAATTCATCACAATATTACGTTTAGATAGAAATCATCAAAATTTGCTGTGGATAGAAACAATCGCCATCGCGATTAAAATAGGACGCCAATAAATTCATTAATTCTGGTTAAGTTTTCTTCGAGTTAACTAGTATTTTGACTGCGCTCCAAGTCCAAAGTGTCCGATATTGAAATTAGAGAATAAATTCAAGGTAGAAGAGAAGGTTGGAGGTTAAAATAGGCAGATATCCCGTGAATGTCATAGGAAACTTAGAGTTTATATGACATCGTAGGATCAAGGTTAGTTTGCACGTTTCAATTTTAAGATTCGTTAATTGATTGATATCAAAATTCATTAAAAATTGCCGAAAGAGTATTAAAGAATACTCCCGAATCCTGCAAAAAGAGTTAAAAATTTAATCAATGTACAAAATTCCATTTTTTAACAATTTCCTTGATATAAAACATTTCAATATATTGTTATTTTAAATACATATTTTTATTTATGTATAGTAAATTGCTAGCATATCTTCATGATGAAGAAAATTAGTATAATAAACTCTATATATTACAAACGTGGCTGTCAATGCTTCCTGTAGACATTTACCATGACAAATTAGAAGTAACGAAATACTCATTAAAAGAATGCATCAAATATTAAAGCGATTCCAAACTAATTTATTTCGTGTATAATTTATAACGTACTAATTAATAAGATATTTAAACCTGAGCGAATACGCCATAACGCCAATGCATTTTCAACATTTACCTAATAATTAATTACAATATATTGTATATACCCAACATTTTTCATGTCAGCAGCGTTAGAGGAATTAATTATTTATTACTAGAAGAAAAAAGTTGATTTTGCTGCCACGAATCTCGCCGAAGCGAAGGCCCGCAATATTGCGAGCGTTATTAATCATTTTGTTTACATTATTATGTTCGTTCCATCTTTCGGTACACACACACGCGCACACGGAGTCGACAAAGGTCTTTTCACGACCAAAATACCAACAAAATTCCCGTTAATTACGAAAAAAGTCTATTGTCAGCCGATTTCAATTGATGGCGCGTTTCCTCTCTTAGAATCCTTTACAGGACGTCCCGACCAATAGAAGGAGCGTATATCCTTGTCAGGCACCCTAGGATGCGAAACAATGCAAGGAGCCTTAATTTATCACCCAGTGGGACTATTTCCTTCCTCACAATCGAAGTCGCCTTAGATTGAACTCTCAGATACTTGTCATCGCTCTTCTTTTCTCATATATCACGAAAAGGCTCCTATACACGTTAATAGAATCTACCGTTACATGTAGTTCTTCAGGTAGTTCACTACCGAACCATGCTATTGTCTTTCCGTCATCAATTCTTACATGCGGTGACACGTATACGTACTTTCGTTACAAAATAACCTTATTTTTCTTGTTTACGTTTCGAAAATAGATTTTATTCCTTAAATATTATGATCGGTTGCTTTCGCAAATAATAATAACGACAATCATGAAGAAGCTTATGTCACTGTTGTATATATGTACTGTATTTTATTTTTCCAATTAGTAAAGCAAAATATTGATTGATAGTAATCTATCTATTACTTTGCATTGCTTTGCAAATATTTTCTAATTATATTGTTGTAGAATACGAGGGTGTAGGAAATTTTATGATCAAAGTAAATCGAATATCCAAAGTAATATGAATTTTCGAAAGTTTATTATAAATAGAGAGTCCAGTATTAGTATAGGTCCGTTTTAAACCGTTAATTGAATTGTGAGCTGTATTGCCTTGTTAATCAGAAAAGAATGCTAAAGAATTATTTTACAACAAAATATCTGATCTCATACATATAGATTAGATTAGATTAGATTAGTACTCGAGGTTGTTCTTGACTTATTCCACTGCGGCCTTTCCAGATATACGTACATCTTGTGGTTCCTCTATCAATTACGTTACCTTTACTTTTTTCACCAGATTTAGCAGCCTTGTGAGTGATCCCTCTACGTAGGTTTCGGCGTTTGGATATTCCGAGCCCATTTCTGCCAGTGCTGTACAATCACCCAGCACATGGACAGCAGTCTCTTCTTCCGCCTTGCAGGATCTACATGCTGTTTCCTCTGTCAGGCCTAGGTTGCTTATGTGTTTCTTGAGCAGGCCCACTATTGTTCTAACAGATTTTCTGCCCCTGCTTAGTAGGTCTGCTGTAATTTAAGCCTGTGTCCAACAGAAATTGTTTGGCCTACCTCTGACTTGGAATACTCTTCCACCAGTCTTGAGATTTTTTAACTTTCCATTGTTTAGTAGTTGCTACCGTATATGCTATGCCTACATAGTGCTCTGGGTTTTTTCAGCAGTTGATGAGCCTACTTGCGCTAATTCACATGCCTTGACATTACCAAGATGGCTTTCGTGCCCTGGTACTCAGACCAGAGTCATCTTAGTTCGGCTACCTAGCCTCTTGAGCGCATTCATGCAGTCCCACGCCGGTTTCGACTTCGCCCATGCGGAGTCCAGTGCCTTTATCATTGTTTGACTGTCTGAATAGATAGCAATAAATCGAGAATTAACTTCTTGCTTGTCTAATTTTTCAATACACCCCAGCATTGCTGCTATTTCGGCCTGAAATATTGTGGCGCTTTGAATTAGGCTTAGTGATTTAAACAATTTTAGAAGGCTTACATGGAACTCTCGCATCAATAAAACTACCAACAAATCTATTATTGCCTTAGGCAGGCGTAGAAAGTTGTGTGGAGAAACGTGAGGATTAAACCCAAAGATGGTGCTGTGGTTATATAGGGTCATCAGACCAATGATAACATTTGGCTCGGTGGTATGGTGGACAAAGACATTGCAGATGGAGGCAATAAGGTGGCTAAGTGGTATACAAAGACTAGCATGTCTATGTGCCACGTTAACCTCCATGTGCGTTGAAATTGATACACAAAGAAATCTTCTAGCTAAACTGCGCGTTAAGACCTTAAAACTGTTCGAAGAAATTGTGTATCTCGTTCGTAGTTGCTATGCTTTCACATGTATACTCAAGTTCCTTTGGGCTGTAGTGACCAATAGCTTTTATAGTTCAATAACCTATGGCAGCAACATCGAAAAAGCACGTTGCAGAGTACCATATGTCATTTTGTTTGTTTCACTTACAACTGAAAGGTTTATTCTGGAAAACAAATTAAAGCTACAAATCAACTAGTAGCACGCTAAGTATAGTGCTTGAGTGATGCTATCTATTCTAATCACCGACAGAATATTAGTTACAGACAATGATTACAGGAGTATTAATCTGGCTCATCAACTTATTGGCAATAGTACCCATTTGATTGGGACTATAAAAAATAGAAAATACAATCCAAAACCAGAGTTTAATACAAAATTACTATGAGAGATGATAGCTTTACAAAATAATACTAAAGTTACTGCTGGTAAGTGGATGTACAAAAGAGAAGTCGCGTTTTTGACAATAAGATCTTCTAAACTTATTGAGGTCCGACAACGGCGGGGTTTAAGGAAAAGCACCACCATAACTCTGTTCAATCTTACGGAGATGTTTACGACCAGATATCGGCATACAGAAATCCAGTTCGGCGATCTATGCAACGGTATCGTAATGTAGGAATAGAGCTACTATCTAATACTACAGTGCAAAATGTACTGATTTCTTACAATTTAACTCCGAACAAGCAACTGAACGTAATAACCTTCAGAGAACACTTTGTGGCTGAACTACGCAAAAATATTGAGAAGTGTGCACCACTTGGAGAATAAGAGAAAAGAGGTTGCAGTGCTGTATGCTACAGCTATCTATCACAAAAATATGACAGGAGTTTATACATCAGAACGTAGCAAACAATACAATAGTAGCCGTGTTAACAAAATTGTATGCTTAAAATTTTTAATTTTAATGCACCATAAAGAGTAGAGTAGAAGTATTCAACAGCTAAATCCACATTGGCGAATGATTCCTGGATTCCATTATAAAGTCAAATAACGATCTGGGTGGTAGTAAATCAACCAGAAGTAACGAAACATTTCCTTGTTTATTAATTCGAATTCAGCGAAAATTAACTGAGATTTGTTGGCTTTGCAGCAAAACTATTGCAGAACATTTCCAGAATTTTCCCTTAGTTCAATGTCTATGTAGAATGAAATTCTTTCCATTTTTTACCGTAATGATACTTTGGTAATTTTATAATGGCAACCAACTTTTCCATCTTTTAAGACAATGTACTGTAATGAGGCCCTTTTAAAAAATATAAACCTACTTCCTTGGGGATTACTTAAATGAAAAGTGAATTAAGTACGATCTAATTAAAATTTTGAAATTTTCTGTAAAGATTTAAGTCACAAAAGGAAAATGCCGTAGCACTAGTTTCACTAATTTCTGATTAGTTGAAATGGAATTGTCAACAATTTTTAATTATTTAATATCTGTATTGAGTCTGGATCGTACTAAAACAATTTGTTAGCCCGCTTTTGTATTGCACCTACACGTCTGGAATTATTAATACCGTTAAATCATCAAATTTACTAATGTATACAGATCTATTATTCTTTTGAGCCGGCAGATTGGCAACAAGCTGGCTCCAGTATAAGTGCATTCTCAAAAATTCTGTAATATGAGTCTTATTATAATTTTATTGCAGCCCATAAATCAAAGGCTGTGAGAGCTATCGCTTTCCTTGTCTATACTGATCCCTTCTAGTAGATTTTGACGATTTTCTTAACATACCTGCGAGAAGGGAGCACGTGCGTAGGACTATAGCTCTCTTGGCACTATTTTCGCGCCCTCTCCTACACGCGCGTAAGTATGTATACTCTCACTTGCTCGCTCTGATACCCACGTTTTTCACTGTACGCATTCGTTTTACGGTTTGTTGCAGTAGCCTCTTTACAGGGTACAACCTCGGGAATCTTCGGGATATCTCCCTTTAACGGGGCTACGCCATTTCTTTTTGGGCCGATTTTACAATATTGTTGTCACACATAGTAAGGGATATACTTTATGTTCTTATATAGTTTTAGAAAATTGAAAAAAATCGCAAGTAGGAACTGGATCCTAGTTACTACAATAAAGGGATTTTAGTGTATCTATGTAAAAGTTTCGTCATGACAACTACTGTTACAAGTGTCAAAACAAAGCGATTGCAATTTACTGATTAATTCTCAAAATAAAACTGGTCTTCACTTAAATTCAAACGAGTTGAACTTAAAAAAAATTGATCTGCAAACAAGAATAAGTTTAGTACAGTGTTATTATGAACGTGGTGCTGGTTTATGAAGATTTCTTACGAGAATGGGTTTGAGAGCAGGTTCCTGTAAAACGAAAGCGTACCGTAATTCGATCAGCAAATTAGAGGGTATGCAATTGACCTCCAGACCTTAGGAAGGCCAAGGATTAGTGATGTCCAAGTTACAGAAGTTATCCAAGAAAATCAAAACATAGCCAGTACTAATTCGCTAGAAATCAACAGTGTTAATGCAATATCAAAACGACTGCAAATGCCAAATACCACGGTTTAGAACATTTTTTGTAAATTGCCACCGCAATTTGATTTAAAGGAGGCAGCTTTGGCAATCAGGTACGATGCAAATAATGGCTCAGATTGAAATCGAACCCAAACGGCTATTCCGTAATTTATGGACAGATGAGGTCCATTTTTCTCTTAATAGTGGGGACAATATTCAAAACTGTCGAAAATGGTCAACAGAATATTTACAGGCAATCATTAAGGAAGATTTTCATGACAAGGAAGTCACTGTTTGGTGCGGTTTAACAGCTAATTTAATCATTGGTCCGTATATTCTCGAGAAAATACAGAATGACGAGGTCGTAGCTGTAACTGTCACTGTTGAACGATACTCGTTATGAGATTATGTAAGTCCATAGTTGCAAAACGAGGACACAATCGAGTTATTATGCAGGCTGGAGCACTTCCTCTCATTTACCGACTAGCAAAAGACTTTTTATCTTCTGTTTTTCAAGATCGCGTTATAAGCCGGCATTTTGAAGATTTATAACCGCCAAGATCGCCTAATCTGAACCCAGCGGATTTTTGCCTCTGGGGTTATTTAAAAAATTTGGTGTTTAAATACGACCAAAAACGTTGGAAGAATTAAAAGACAGCATTAAGGAGCAACAAGCTACAAGTAGTCAATAAATGATATACTGGAAAAGAACAAACTGAGGTGGTTTGGCCATATCTGTCGAATGAATAACATCAGACAGGTAAAGCGTATATGGGAAGCAAGGGTACAGAACAGGAGAGGACGAGGCAGACCAAAGAGGACCTGGAACGACGAAGTGGCGGAAATACTCAGGAAGAAACAAACAATGTGAACAAGATCAAGGCTACGAATAAAAGAAAATGGACTGAATTTGTGCACAGCATCGTACTACAATAATAAATTATATGAATATCGAAATATTAGAATATAGGAATTGAAGATCTAGCAATCTGTAAGAGGCTTAGATTACACTCTACACCACCTGGTAGAAGGGTTAGATTATATATATATTAAGGAGCGAATTGCTGCAATTCAACCTGTAATGTTGTGTAATGCAGTGTATAACTTGGACGAGAGATTGGTGCTCTTATACTACCAAAATGGAGGTCATATTGAACACTTGCGGTAAACAGTATTAGACATGAGACATCCTATTATTCAAGAGATTCAGTTTCAATTGACTTTTGTTGGATTAATTTGTTGAAATTGTATAATGAGTTGAAATGTATCCCTTACTTTATGATAACCCCGTACATTAAACTAATTAGTTTCTTGTCAATATCTGCTCATTCTCTTTATTACCACCAAATTGCATTTGCACTACTATCTACAGTCATAAGGATACAATCACAAACAGATTGAAATTAAAATTTAGGGATGACATCCTATGTTATTATTTTTTCTATTTCGTACATCTACAAAGAAAGTGTCAAATGTGTTTAAAAAAACTAGGTTTCGCATTGTCTGCATGCGCAATTTAATTAAAATTTCAATATCCTTCTTCTTGTGTACCCACTATTATCCTTATTTATGTTTAATTTCTTAAGTTCATTCAGTCGGTTCGTGACGTTATCTTACGGCTCTAGCAAAAGAGACGAGGAATTAGAAATTTAATTTCAAAAGATCTGAGTTTTGTTTTCATAAGCTCAAGCAAACAAAAGTACGGAGGTTTTTTAGTTTCTTTATATGGGATTTAATCTTAATGAATACAAAGGAAGTTGAATGCAAGGAAGATATTTTCGTTAATTGAAGTTTGCGATGATAAGCGAAGTTCATTAATATTCTGGTTATAAGTCACACCGTAGCTATACTTATAAATTTATTTGGCGTGGTACCTATTGCTATGATTAGGGAATTTTGTCACAGACTTGTTGGTGTCTTGTATTTCTACGTAGTAATATAATACTTCTTAAAAAAAATTAGCAATATGCTGTAAGCCAGCTATCCTATTTATCTTATTTGGCGTGTTTTAGATCAAAAGCTGTTATGGCAATTTTATGTTAGTACATTAACGCTGTACCATTACATTTCAAACTTATATACGAGTTCCTACACAATCTGCTAGCTTTCGAACTACAGAAGGTAGTGTTGATAGAAGAAGAGAAACACGGTGTTTTTAATTTTCTGTGTACTGTAACTTTTGGTGAGATTAATATTTCAGTTGCATTTATGTCATCGTTCAAAAACCCAACTGCATTATCTTGCAGAAAGATGATGGAGAAACAATATATAGCAACACAGGTTCTGGAAATCTATACTCGTTTCTATCCGAAGTTTGTCAGAAGAAAAACTTCAAGTTCTATGCAATGGGCACTAGAGATCGGTAGAGATCGTAATTATGACAACAGGATTAATTTATTTACAACATATACTTCATATTTTCGTTTTTCGTTCTTTTTATTTTGCCTTATTTCCTGCTGTTTTGTTGATAGTTATTGTTTGTTTCTTTTATTCAATTTTACTGATATAAGCAGTTATTAGGGAGAACTGTTTCTTCTAGATCTGTCACGTAATATACATAGATGATGAGAGGCTATATTTCATTCCGTATGTACCTACATAGAAAAGAAAATGTTAGAATAACCTCCACAGTTGCAGCAAATGCCACTGCAGATAGTTATAGAATCCGTTTGTGAATTTTCGCTAGTTTTAAAGGATATTTTACTACAATGAAGTTGCTCCAATATTTTATTGAAAATTGCTCTTTAGCGATGGCGCAACTTTCTTCTATTATGTGAATTTTCAATACAAAATCATTCCTACAACATTACTGCAATTATCTTCACGGGATCTTTTTCTGTGTAAATAAGTTCAGATCACCCAAAAGATTTTCTGGTACCTACAAATTAGTGGTACACATACACAGTATGTGTATAGTATAATTTTTCGGCAATTTGGGCAACCTTTTTACAAAACTTACATCGTTTCTCAGGCTTAGCTAATTCTTGCAGTACCTTAACTACACAAAAGACACATTGTCAGCTACGATTTCACTATAAATTCCCCAACAATTTGAATTTAACTACCTTCTAGCAAACCAGGTCACTTTGGAGATTTTAGGATATCTATGTTACCAGTCGTCGTTAATTTAGGGCAGTAATTTCTATCAGATTCACCGAATATTAAAATTTCACAGGCCTGCATGTTTACACCCTGAATGCGCCTTGAATGTAAAGTTTTGTTTTGAACAGAACTTGGGTAATTTGGTGTCCCTGATTTCAAATCTGTATTTAGTTTTGTTGTATCACGTAAGGTTTTGTGTTTACAACAATATTAATAAAAAGAATACAAAAAACATAGCAAAAGAGACATGAACTACTCGTTACTCTACTTAGAAAGTCTTTTCCCTAGTCCAACATAAGTTGGTATCCCATCGATCTTCACTGACACCACCAAGGTAACAGAAAGATAGTCCAAACGTGTGTGTAAAAGGTGAACTTTAATGCTCATGCAACCTAATGCTTTAAATTTGTCTGGCATGTTCTCCTCAATGTCCACATAATTTGGGTCTTCATTATCTCCCAGAAATTTCTTCACAACTTCTTTAAAAGCTTCCCACGCATTAAACTATGATAGAGAGACGATTGGTTTGGATATTAGAACGTCAAAGCAAATTTAGAAAATCACAATTTGTCTAATTACGCGGACCTGTTATTCAGAGCTTTATCTTGCATGACTTCTGTACAAGTTATGGTAAAAGCAACAATATTAACAATATAAAAACCTGAAAAATAGATACTTATCTATTAAAAACTGTAACAAATTTAAGTAACTGCAACTGTAACGAATTTAAAGTAAATGAGTATGCTGTCATCTCAGATATATTTTAGGTTATTTCGAGTTACTCCAATTATCTCTGCTAATATCCTAGCCTTTGTAATAGAAACTATTGCAAAAATCGGACCACACCCTATCAATTAACGAAAGCATATTATGCAACTTTTTTAGAATATCGTCGTCTGTCTCTTGTAGTACGTGACGATAATAATGAAAGAAAGAGAGACCCTCCCAACATCACGTTTCTGACAATGTGGGCGGAGCTGTTGACAGAAAAAGAGTGACATTACACAAAAAGGTACATTTGCGAGAGAGTTCGTACCTGTATTATTATGCCGCCGAAAGTTTTTAAGGTGCAGCGTTGTCGTCTGGTATTTCTGAGTGCAGCGATTCTTGAGTGTGACATCGAAGCCTCTCATGCAACGTATAATTTGATAATTGTATGCTATTTATCTCAAATTTATGTAAATTGCGCTGATGAAATTTCACGATGATCAAGCTCAGACATGTTAAAAAACCAAAAGTGAGAACATGAACGTAATGTGAGAAATTACCTGCAAATGGTGTGGATCTATAGGGATTCTAGAAAGAGATAAGTAATTCAACGTGTTTATTGTAAAATAAAAACCTTTTATCTATATGGAGTTTACGTTGTACAGCGTTGATCTCCAGAATGTTCAATTGTCGCTTGTATTCTTAATGAATTAATCTAAGTGTTTAGTGGTGGACGTTGGAAATACATGGCGCAATGTACTTGCAGCGGATCTACAAGCAACTATATATTCAAAATGGTCAGCGCTTGTGTATTTATTTAAGTCTCTTTAGTGTACTAAATAATTCACACATTCTGCAAACAATTTGGATTACCACATACACAGATATATTTCATGCACATTCGGGGGTAATTGAAAACAACATGTAGTGCCAAGCTTATGTATGTATGTACATCGTTAATATACCTTAGTCCGTAAAAACCAATATATGCACCAGCGCTAGAAATGCGGTATTGTAATATCATTAAATATTTCGATATATTCCTATAATTTCAGGAAACATTTTGAACAAATAACTAGGCATTCTTATTTTCGACATTAACCGGGCTGCGCTGTGAACTCCCGAGGTAAGAAAGACGACCTCTAGACTCGTATCCAGAAATTATATTAATATTCTGGATAGAATTTACAAGATCATCTGAACACCAGGACACACTAGCATTGATGGCAACAAGATGGCCGACGTTCTTGCACAGAGAAGAAGAGTTCTTGATTGAAACAAATATTCATTCAGTCAACCAAATCGTAATTGTAAATGGCGACAAAGATATATTTTTTTAATTTAAAGAAATAATCTTTTTGACATCATTATTTGCTTCAAATATATGATCTCTTGAAACAAATAACCTCAAGTTTGATTTGAACATATATCCATTTGATTTAATATACTTAATATGTTTGATTCAAAAATACAATTATTTCTTTTAAACAACTTCGTCAATTTGAAACAAATACATTTTTCGTTACCATTTATTTGACTTCACCTTTTAATGGCGAACGTTCCCAAAATGATAAAACAAAAAAAAATTTAATTTTCGTTGAATTAATCGTATTATTTGTGTTACGTTCTACTGGTTTGAAGAACAGTGCCGCTAGTCGTCTGCTGCGGTGTATCTTCCTTGTGAAGAGGGAGGGCCAATTGCTTATGCTAGGATGTAAATAATGCTTATACGAGGGTAAGTCAAAAACTACTATCTTTCGATATAGTCTCCACCTTTAGCAATGCACTTGGTCCAGTGAGCCACAAGCTTCCGTATGCCTTTCTGGTAGAAGGTTTTCGGTTGGTCGTGAAGCCACTTTTGCACCGCATCCCGAACGTCTGTGTCTGAGGCAAATCGACGACCTCTCAAAGCTTCCTTGAGCGGTCCAAAGAGATGAAAGTCTGAGGGAGCGAGATCAGGGCTGTAGGGAGGGTGTTCCAGGGTCTCAAAGCCCAACCTGCTGATAGTTTCTATGGTGTTATGGGCCGTGTGCGGACGGACATTGTCTTGCAACAACAGAACTTCCTTTCAGAGCAGACCACGGCGTTTGTTTCGAATTGCTGGTTTCAGCTTATTCGCCAACAAATCACTGTACCTCGCACTATTTATGGTAGTCCCCCTATCCAAGTAGTCGTCCAGTATAGGGCCTTTTTCGTCCCAAAATACGGTTAGCATCACCTTCCCAGCCGATGGCGAGGCCTTGAATTTTTTCGTGCTAGAGGATCCTAGGTGTTTCCATTCCATACTCTGGCGTTTCGATTCGGGCTCGTAGTGATGAACCCACGTATTGTGACAATATTTCAGCACCTTTCACACCCTCTGACCACAAAAATCGGATCACTGCTCGTTGTTCCTCTTTGGTACAAACTAATAGCGGAGCTGACATGCTTATGCTGTGTAGCTAGCAGACCAATGACGCGATCGTGATTAAATTCCGCACACATGACCACAGAGGCGCCAACTCAATGCATGCGCAAGTGGCAGCCACTACGATAACTTTCAAACCTTGTTATGGCGAAAGTGTAGATAATATTTGACTTATCCTCGTATATTTGTTCGCTTACTCGGTTGCTCTCTAAATTAAATAGTACGTAGGTATAAAACATAAATTTATTAGATAAACAGTCCCTTTGTAGCATGAACATATAGAAACCTGCTATTTCTCAGGTACAAAAATGCAAATACATAAGTATTGCGTAATACATTAATTCCGTGTGCGCATTTATATGTATCGCAACGTTTCTGAATGCTTGGGCCACCACCACAACCCTTCGGAGCCCGAGCGTCTGGTCGGGCGACAGCAGCAAAGAAAAAACCGATCACTACCGCAAAAAGATGCTGTACAACTAACGGTTTCCAGACGCTCGTGTTATTTCATGTATTTGTAAGATACACCACCTCTGTATCTATTGCTCCTGCTGCTGTTCCCATACATAAGTGAAAAAGTGAGAAACCAAAGATTGTATGATGAATAGACGCTAAGTTATGCATGAGCAAAGAAGCGACGATTAACAATAGTGGTATTATGAATTCCTCCTCGGCGGCAAATACATGTCGAGTGCTCGTTTCTAATACATAAGCTAGCGGTAGCTCCATCGTGGAAATATGTAAATGACTATTAGGCAATTTTTAATTTCTGCGTTGACGATTTTGATATTTACGTATATTATAAGACATTAAATATATTTTTACATTAAATGTGTACACGTTAAAGTTTTAATTAATATAAACATGTGATATATGAATTTATACAAAACAAAACAAGTGAAATATTGAACATACAAGAAAATAAAACAAACGATTCACAAATAAGGCACATAAAATATCGAGTTTATAAAATAGAACAAATAAAATTACAAATTTACAGAAAATAAATAAAATGTCAAGTGTTCTTAACAATTTGCATAAAATTTTTATTATTTTAAAATATACATAGATGTAAGCCTTTCTGATTGTCAATATGATTATATTATACCTTTCCAGTTAATGGCTTTCAATTTAACTCGCTTCCTTGCTAAATCTTCCTGATAAATAATGGTAAAAAATCACGTCTCATTTAGTATGAACTAGACTTAAGGCCAGATTGAATTCCTGATACCTTCCAACCTAGTAATATTTCAAATAAACCCTCCAATTGAAACATTATGAAACTAACCCGTTCTGACCAGCAGTCTTACCTTGCTAAAATAATAACAAAATTGAATCTTCATATGAAAACAAAAAGAACGTAGGAAACGGAAGCATTATATACCCAGTAGAGTAAAGCAAATTAGTCCTAAGTAAACAAGTACCTCGTTATAGTCTAATAATAATTTTCGTAATTAAGTTTTAGACTCGTGGATAAGTTCTCTCGAATCCTCTTCATATGTGTATCGTGCTGATGTCTTTTGATTTCATGAGCACCTACAGAAAATTTTTGTTGTTTTTTTTTGAGATGTATTGAAAGATCAATTACTTACGTTAATATCTAATCGATACCCTGGTATATTTACCTAAATTAATTTCAACGGATGAAGTCCTGGACGACGACAAATCGTCTTCCGATTCCATTTGCATAACTGCGACGCTAACGGTTCCCATATAACGTTGAACGTGCAGTAAAACGTGTAGTTTGATATAATAAACTTCCAGGTAATGTTCAAAACGCTATCTGATGTTATTGGTGTTACGAGCGGAAGTTTGTCGTCATAAAGTAATTAAATACGTATCTGCCATAACGCTGCACTTTACTAAACATTTCCTGTTACGGAATTTATGACTTCTTAAAACACGGAATGTTCCCCTTTGTGTGTATGTACACGTTCATCGTTTTCTTTACTGTTTAAACAGATATTTGGGGCTGCAATATGTTCGACGTGGTTATAGTTGGAAGAATTGACAACAGGTACTGTGGTACATGCACATAGAGGTATTCTTAATTTATCTACAATATACCGTGGTCTAGGGTACATTAATATTTTATGTAAACTAAAGTTGCTTTATGAATTGATATTACTTTATTTTAAAAAAAGTTGTCAATGCAAAAAGAAAAGAATTAGGAAAACCTAGTAGGTTCATTAACATTCTTGATAATCGAAAATGATACTGGTTCGTGACTTATCTTGTACAAAAAATTCCTTTCTTTAAGTTTTAACATGCTGGAACCAAAAACTAAACAATGGTAGTTAATTCTACTTAACTAACTTGACAAAAAACCTTTCTGATGTCTACTGCCCAAATACTAAAATTGTTTATTATAAAAGGTATCCTTCTTGAAACATCATGTAAAAAATAAGTGCATTCAGAAGAAGTCAGCAATACTTGCTTTCATGTTATTGTGGTATGAATAGGTGAAAACGAAAATTATGTTCAAGTCTTTAGCATTATACATTGAACAAAAGCAAGTATAGCGAAATACATATATGACTAGAGACATTTCAGCTTATTGAATTCGTATATTATTGAATCGATGTGCGAAGTTATGTATTTTGATAATGGTCTTTAATGGCATAGTTTTTATAGTTTGCTAATGGTTTGGTAAATGGATCGGTGTGCCGCCGGTTGTAGTTGCACAATATTGTAACGTAAGGAACGTAAACAACTTTTACGCGTATTATTTTTATTATTTTCTTACGCTACCACATTCTGTCACAATTAGATTAGATCAGATACTTTGTAGAATATATTGATCATAGTGCCAGATTTTCAAAAGGCTCTCCCAAAAACTATTCCTGAAAACAATTAACTTTAATCTTTGAAATCTATACATACCGGGTGATTCTCAAAAAAACTCGGAGCATACCATTATTATCTTTGATAAACTAAGAAGCAAACAAAACGATGTTGTGAAGGCTATACACAGAGCTCAGCTTTCTCTATTTTATAACATTTTTGATAAAGAATTTTGTCTTAATTCAATGATACTTAGTAGGTTCTGTTAAGTGAAATTGTTTGAAAAAATAGAAAGTTGGCTTAAAAAATTTATACTTTTCTACACTATTTTCAACTCTGTAAGCAACAATTGCAGAGCTCTGAATATAAAATGTCGTCCTCTGGAAATATTTCCAGAGACCGACAACATGGTTATATACAACGAGTTATGGACCTTTTATAAAATTGTAGTAATTCAGAAAGTTTGAGCACCTTTTAAAACCAACTTGATACTCATTAATCGCAGTTTATTTTCATACACTATATGTATAATATATACTACATATATTTTAAATTGAAAGAGGTTCAAAAGTAAAGTACCATTATTTTTCAAAATAGAGGAAAATATTATTAAGAAAAGTTGTTTAGAATTAACAGTTATACTCAAATATAGCACCGCCTCCTATCTCAAAAACAAAAAATTTGCCTTTTTTTCTGGATCAACCTTTATGCTTAAAGTATTCGTAATTGATATAACTAATAAAAAATTGGAATTAGTGGCACTCCTTAGGTGTGTTGAGTAAGAATTATTGAAAGTTACGTGCATGTTTTTGGTGCATTTTATTCATCTGCTAGGTGACATGAATGGAAACTATGAATTACACTTTAAAATAAATAATATTTCAAAGTAACGAAATTTAATGTATTTCTGAGTTACAGTTCAATATTTTTATAAGTTTTGTTTACTTTTTCTTGTCAATGTTGAAAAATAAACCATTTTCTTCACAAAACTACCACTTCCTTCATAAGTTTGAATACTATCTGAAACTGAAACCTTTAACGAAAAAAGGTTATAATTTGAAATATTACATAAGTTAAAGTGTAATTTCTAGAATAGCTTCCATTCATGTCCTAAAGGAGATGAAACAAACTGCACGTGCATTTTTCACATACATTTCTATAATTCTTGATAACAACCCAAAACACTCAAGGAGTGCCATTAATTCCCGTTTTTATTAGTTGTATCAATTACGAATGCACAAAGGGTGGTCTATAAAGAAAGCATTTTTTTTTATTTTAGAGATAGGAGACGATGATTTCAGATTTGAGTATAACTGTTTTCTCTCTTTCAATTTTAAATGCCCATCCTGTATAGGGTAGAAGATAAATTGCGTTTTTGCATTATTACAATTTTATAAAAGTCCATACCAAAAAAAATCCCATATGAAGCGTACTTTTGACACACGTTGAATATAACCATATGCCGGACTTACACTCTAAATACAATAAAAATTGCGGTGTTTCTGTTAGATATCATTGAATTTAGAAAGCTCTAGTAAAAATTTTATTAAAGTGTGCATTGCTATTTAAGAAAAAGTTGACGCACAGTGATTCCAACATAGCAATTGAGTAGAGATTTGCATCAAAGTGAAAATTTCGGTGTAGAAAATTTTTTTGCAGGTAGAGTTTCGAATACTTATTAATTTTTGCTAGTGTGAATTTTCGGGGTATTTAAATAACCTCCCATATATTCAATTTGGACAATTCTGGTAGCTTCTAATGAACACACTGACGTGGAACTCCCACATCTCCAACTTACAGAAAAAAGCTATTACGGCATCACTAGTATGTCGAAGGTTGCTTGGTAAGAACTGGGGTCTTAAGCCTCATATGACCTTCTGGTCCTATACAGCAATAACCAGACCCATGCTCACTTATGCCTCTCTGGTCTGGTGGCCAAAAACAACTCAGAAGACTGTGCAACAGCAGCTTCAACATATTCAGAGACTTGCATGTCTCAACATCAGGAGTGATGCGTAGCTGTCCCACAGTAGCTCTGGAAGTCCTGCTGGGAATAACGCCGGTTCACATCCATATTCAGAAACAAGCTATATCGAGTGTCCTCACTCTTAGTAGAACGAAGGGATTACAGCCTGGGGATCTTGGAGGGCATCTCAATATCTTTGAAGGTCCAAACATAAATTATCTGATGTATATTACAAAGGACACGATCCCTATGCAATACAATTTCGATCAACCTTATAAAGTGATCATCGAAAGCCATACTGAGTGGGCATCCGGTGAGCCTCAATGCAAAAGGGGTACCCTGGAATGGTACACGGACGGTTCGAGAGTAGAAGGGGTCGGAACAGGTATTGGCATTAGTGGTCCCAACTTCCACCTAAAAATACCTACAGGATTACATACCAACATATTTCAAGCAGAGATTTCTGCTTTAAACCTGTGCGCCGTAAAGAACCTCGAAAAAGGGACACGAGGCGCAACTGTTAATGTTTTCAGCGACAGTCAGGCAGTTCTAAAGGCTATTAAGCCTACTCATACGAATCTGCTCTGATACATGAATGTTTACATAATCTACGGCAATTGGGCCGCAATAACCACATTACTTTATGGTGGGTCCCAAGCCACCAAGGGATCAAAGGAAACGAAAAGACAGATAAGCTGGCCAACGAAGCAGCGAACATGCCTTTCATTGGTCCTAACCCCTTCTGTGGTTTCCAAAAGAGACACATAAAACAAGCTATTAAGACATGGGAGAACAATCAAAGGGCCTCGTATTGGGATAATGTTCCAGGACAAAAACAGGCGAAGGCACTCATATCAGGCTCGCCAAAGACAGCAAAAATAGCGCTATCGTTCAGCAAGGGGGATCTCAGATTACTGGCAGGATTTCTGACAAGCTGAAGATCAAATCTGCCGTCTATGCCAAGAAGATCTGGGGACAGAACACATCCTACGTGAATATGTTGCCATTAGTCGCATACGACACCAACACTTCAGTAAACCATTCCTGGCACTTACTGAACTGAAGGAAACAGATCCTAGGGTAGTACTAAGGTTTATTAAAAGTCTCCAACTATTCTAACACACATAAAGGCATTTTGTTACAATAGAACTATTAAGGTCGCAGTGATTAAAGACATCTGTGCCACAGCCCGACCGTATTAATAATAATAATAAATTCTTAGAAGTTGACGCTCTGAACTCTATAAATAGGGGATATAAGGGAATTAAAGCGATTTACCTAATAATGTTATAATTTAAGTAATTAATTAATTAATACAAATATAAGTTATCTACTTTACATAAATATATGGTTAAGATGTATGGAATGCCGGCTTCATATGTCTTACAATTTCGATTTCCAGAGATGGAGTGCCCGTGATGACAAACATCATAAACAGCTCAGAAAAGCCTAGAAGGAATTGACACAGAATGAGTTTCGGCAACAAATTCGACTATTAGCATAATTTGACGTTGAAGAAAGTTAATAATAGGCCCAGTTTGTAGTCCTTTTAACATTGTTCCCCTCGCTTTTTAGTTTATCAAAATCGGATGATAAATTGCCTTATAGCTTACGGCGCAGCGTGGTATTTAAATAACCTCCCATATATTCAATTTGGACAATTCTGGTAACTTCTAATGAACACCTTCACAGGTTAATTGCTGAAATAGTGTAATGCAACGGCATATGTGGTCCGAAGTTAGTAAATATTGTTGAAGATAAATTGGTAAATTTGATATATTAGTACTTCATTCAAGTGAACTGTGTATATAAGGAAGCAAAATAGATATTTCCATAGTCATAAAGAGTTCATGACTTTTACAAAGACTATACATATATCTACAAATACAATTTCCTGTTGTTACAAGGGAAACATTCGTGTACATCGTACTAATTAAATTAAAAGCAATTTAGTATCATAGCAAACCAATAGCTGTAATCGTGATCCTTAACTGCTCACACGCGATATCTCTAAAATAAAACTATATTTTATGGACATGGGAAAGCCTAACATACCTTATACCTACGCGGACGGTTATCCCGTAAAATATAACACACGAAACTGTGCTAAAACATTTTATACCTACAACGGTTAACGGTTTGGTAAATAGCAGCGTATTTATATGTACTACGAGGCTCTTCCAGGAGAGATTAAGCTATAGTTTTTATACCCAGTTTATAGCCATGTTCCGATGAGCACACACTTATTACATTGAGGCTCATGTTCGCACTGGTTCATAGATAACTCGTCTACGTATGTGCGTCTTCGAAATTAATGATCCTCTAATACATGCTGGTAAGTTCCGCCACAAAAATCTATTATAAAAGCAATTACCGGCGAGATAATTAAATGTCGTAAAAATAATGAAAGTAGTGCCGTTAATTTGGTGGAGAATTGAATAGAAAATTGTGTTTACATATATTTTTATTAAATTTAGGCGCAGACAACTAATATAATAGAATGACGTACAAAGGCAGTTATGAGTTTGTTATGGACGAAAATGAAAAAATAGGCCTCGCTTTGGATACGGTTTTTCGGTTAAGCTTCTCCTCCTTATACTTTTTCCAAGAAAGCTTATACGTAATAATAATATATCTGCGTAATATTCCAGAAAGTAATACTGCAAATCTATTAATTTGTAAAAATAATTCGTTAGTTGATAAATTGGCGGCCACAACTCAGAGGACGTCCTTTATTCGGTTCATTCACAACTCTCACGCCATAACAGCTTGTTGCATTTTCCTTGTGGTGACGGTCCAACGGGGTAAATGTTATTAAGGTTCTCTTAATTATAATAGCCTCTAGTGTGTTCAGTGTCTAAATGTTGAAGAAAACTATTACTTAGCCTGGAAGGATCCGAACACGCAGTTTCTAGCCTTGCTACAGAAAAGGGCCCCTCATTTCGTCAAATTTAGTTTCTCCTATAACTCGAACATCAACTTTTCCCAGTTGGACATGTATCTTTGTTGACTTAATTCTGCCCGCTAAGAAATAACGGGTTCGGTCATCGTCACCTGCAGTCCATATATTCGCACTTGAAGATTCCCACACTGTGCAGATTAAGCAGCCCTATCCCATTAGGTTGCACACACACAATAGTGTGCCTTTGTTGTGTTTACTCAGGGTTGCCAGATTCTGCAAGCGCTCCTGCACGGAAAAAATATTATAAAGGATCAAACAATTGTAGAACAATTTGTTTGAGAATATATGACTGGCAAGAATCTGCGTAAATCTCTACCACTCGATTGTTATTAGCGGATTGTATTTCTATTAAATACATTATTGTTGCAAAAATTTAGTCAATGATCTGTTACAGAGGATAGCAGAGAAACAAGTTAGAGACGAAATTAAAGACAGTAAGAACGAAATGTGGAGACGAAAATCATTGATATAGAGAGCACGTTAGACGGTACGCAATCATCGGAAGCTTGGAGATGTTTGAAAACGATAAAAACTTCAACACGATTCGAATATCAGAATGGAAACAACACTACGAGACCCTATTTACTGAAAACAGAAAGGAATTTATAACAGAGGAGAAACAAGACCTATATACAGTGGAGGAGGACTTCGAAATTACAGAAGAAGATTTCGCTGAAGCACTGAAATCAATGAAAAATGGTAGAGCTCCAGGCCCTGGAGGAGTAATGACTGAAATGCTGAAATATGGCGGAAGAACACTCATGCAACGCTTGACCAAATTTATGAACAATTATGTAGAAAATTAGCTCTATTCCTGAAGAATGGAAAACTTCTAACATCTCTTCAATCTACAAAAAAGGCAAACGCAATGATCCTTTAAACTGTAGAGAACTTAGTGTCAACTGTACCCTCAGTAGATTATTTTGTAGAATCATAACGAATAAATTAGAAATGGAAACATGAGGAAAAATAAGTGAAGATCAAAGTGGGTTTACTGCGGGACGTTGATGCGTGGACAATCTATTCGTTATTCAGCAACTCATAGAGAAAAGGACTAGCCAGATTGAAGGGGCCCACGTAGCTTTCGTGGACTTAGAGACTTAGAGAATACGACTCTGTTCCCAGAATTAAGTTATGGCATGCTCTATCCGAAATGAACATAAACCCATCAATTATAAATATTATTAAGATGTTGTCTGATGGCAATGATAGTTGATTGTTTACTTTTCCGGGTACGTAAAGGTAAACAATCAACTATCGGACGCAATTCAAATTAGTAAGGGCCTAAAGCAGGGATGCACCCTGTCGCTGTTGTTATTTAATATTTACTTGGAAGTTGCACTGAGGAAATGGAAGAGAAGCTGTGGACGTATGGGTATTACTATCGGAAATGAATGCCTGTTTAATATTCATTTTGCCGATGATCAGGCAATACTCGCACAAGACTCATATGCCATGGAATTTATGTTAACCCGTTTATATGCCGCATACAAGAAATGGGGATTAACCGTCAACTTTGATAAAACAGAATACCTCGTCATAAATTCAGAAGCTATCTTCGTAATTCTAATTAAAGACAACACAACAATAAAACTGGTAGATGAATTTAAATACCTGGGGGCCGTTATAACCAGAGAAGGATTCGGTAAGACAGAAATTCGAAGGCGGATAGAACAAAGTAGGAAGGTAATAGGCTGCTTGAACTCCGTATGGTGGGACGAGAATGTTTCAAGAACAACAAAGATGCGAATAGCAAAAACCTTTTGTAGAGTCAGTTTCGATGTATGGGAGTGGCGTCTGGACATTAACAGCAGAACCCAGACGACGAATTAACGCAGTAGAAACGGATTATCTACGCAGAAACGCTGGAATCTCGAGACTAGATAGAGTACCCAACGATGAAATAAGAAGAAGAGTGCAAGCCCAAGACGGTGGATATATTGGAAAGAAGAAGTCTAAAATGGTTCGGTCACGTACTCTGGATGGACGATCAGCGATGGCCGAAGAAACTCTTTAAGTGGAAACCTCCGGGTAAAAAGAAAAGGGGAAGACCAAAACTATCCTGGAACGAAAACATAAGAAAGGCTATGGAACATCGACAATTAGAGGAAGAAGACGCGCACAATAGGACTAGATGGCGGTTAGGTGTGAGGCTACGGCATCTAGCGATGTGAAACCCTGTTCTGTTACAAAGGTGGTTACAACAGTGTACAAATTTTAGTTACACACGTTGTAAAAAAATGCAACAATATTGCTCTGAAGATTGTATTGTATTATGTATGCAATATTCTTATAATTATAATGGTTGAAAGAACAAGTAAAATGCAATAACAATAACTATTTTTATCTTCTCGTATCTTCCCAATTTACAGATAGCATTGGTCAGCCACGAGAATGTTACCAACACCTGTACTGTTTCACAAGTATGTGATACCTGTGTTGTTTCGCAGATATGTGATACCATCCCTCCAAATATTTAACCAATTTGAAGTAAAAAAATTAACTACGGTAGACTTTATTCCGAAAGAATTGTGAATCCGATGAAGATGATGACTATATGAAACCAGATGATTTATTAGGAAAGAATTAAGTTTTCGTTGCGACATCTATTCGTGAATAATCAGTACTATCTAGGTCTAATCCTAAGGCAGGGAACATTTGATTCATGCATTAGGTAGGCTTCGGATAATAGAATTGCCTGTACAGATAAGTGATGATTTATTTATTCATTTTCTATTATTTACTTTGAAAAAATTAGGAAGTTTTATATCAAAAATTGCCATAATCTTGTCCTGTCTCGCCACAAAGATTGTCGGAAGAAGTGATACATTGATGTGAAACAATACAATAGAAACTTGACCATATCTTTGAGGTATTACGTATCTATAACAACATGTAATAATTAACAAAAATCTGCGGTCGGGTTACATAGTTGTGTTAATCACTGCTACAATATTTTTCCTAAAATATTGTAGTACATTCTGTCAAGTGATTTTTTCCGTGTGTAGATTGAAAAATATATAATAAACTATTAGTGCACTAAGGAAAGCTAGTCAACTTCCAATTTTAACATGCCGTCTTCTAATCGAAAAATAATATGACCTTTTTAAATAACAACCCCGATATCTTCTTGGGAGACCTCTTTACAGCATAAATAATGTATTGATGCCTAACACAACATTTTTTCAAGAAAACTACGCATTTACTTTTAAAACACAAAAACCAATTTAAGCTACTTTATGCCTAGACGAGTCAACGGTACATCGGCCACAACTGCACGTTTTGACCACGGGAACATCCTCAGTGAATTCAAGAGATTTACGGCTAACTCTGATGCAAGCTAAATTCTTGGTCGGATCAATAAGATGGCGCCTTTAGAACCTACCTTCCTGCAGAAACTCTACCTGCTGCTTATTACTTAGATTTTCTAAAACTTCAGATGCTACCAGCTCCTACTTATACGGCTACTCCTTCTTTAATAGTGAAAATGCCGTATTTCAGCAGAATGCACCGGCTTTTTACATTGCCATAGAGGTTCGTGAGTATCTTGATCCACGATTTTCAGAACGATGAATTGGATTACTAGCACTGAATGATTTGCGCGTTCTACATACTTAAATTCAATGATTTTTATTTGTTGAGCTACTCAACAACTATTTTATATGTTAAAAGACTTACAGCAGAGAATGCGTACTGGAATAGAATAGATTATTTCAGATAATATTGGATACAGCGTACAAAACCTTTATACACGTGGACGCCAATGGCAGTTAGTTGAGGAGAAAAAGTCAAGACATTTATTTTAAAAGTCTAAAGTTATTTGTGAGTTTTAGAACAAGCCGTAAATCTACAATCTACAAAAGTTTTCTCTTTGTGGCACTTACTCGACAACACCAGAAAAATGCGAAAGGCAATATATACACGGATGATTGCTTTTGTGAATGGCAACAGCGCATTCGAGTCTCACTGAGAGATCCTATCCAGTCGCAGTATATCGTAAAGCGAGCAGCGGTACGCACGCATATTACAAACACGCATGTCCACTCAATCACGTAATATTATAATTCAACGCTTTCTGACAAAATGTGTTAATACAGATTTACTGCGTAATTTTTCTGTACTGTCAGATTATGTTAGAAAGTACAGTTTCTTATATTCATTTAGTTGCTACTATGCGATGAGAGAGAACGAAAAAGTAATTCTAAGTAGGAAAATAAACAACGATACTTATAAAATTGAACTAAAGAAAAATAAATTCGATAATTATACGAAATGAATTGAAATTCTAACCAAGTTACTTTATTAAAGGGAAAAATACCCTAACAATTTTGAACTTTGCAACTTTTGTATTAGTTGCGTTTCACAGTACTTCTACTAACACCGATTCGCCCATTTCAACCAACGAACAAACACTCACTTCTCTCTCCTCCCGCTCGGGAGGCATTAGAGGGATTTGAGGCTGTTCGTCTATTTGTTGGCATTTATGGCAATTCCCGACTACGCAGCCAGATTTCCTAAACGCTTTGATGATCCTTTCAATCGAATGCGAATGCGAAGGAATAGGACGATCCACGTACTCTACGGCAAATAGATCAGCCGTGCTTTTATAGGAATTTCTAGCAAGATACCATGATGATAATGATTTACTCCTTCTCTGCGGTTGTATAAACAAACTAACATGGTGTATCCGAAGTCCACGATTACTTGTTAGAACCTTGCGAGCGCATAGATAGACGAAGAGTGTGTAAGATAAGCCTCTCAGAGCTACGGTAGTTGCGCGCGGCGAAGCTGGCCGGCGGGGATAAATGTAAGTATGCCAGATCGCGCTACGTACAATATATCTCGCACACCGGTGAGACCTAGGTCAACGTGTATGACTTGGAACCAAAGCTTCCTGTTTCTTTTACAATTTTACTAATTGGTGGCAATCTACTATAATAAGGAAATCGAATTTAAATTCTTTTTCGATTTTACTCTTCCGTAAATAAGATAAGCAATTGATATCGTACATTTCTTTGTTTTCCTATAAACTCAAATCGTTTTGAGAGCAAATTTCACAATAACGAACACAAAGAATACAAATTATAAAAGGAAAGAGAAGAGAACCCACGCACCGCTGATACATTCTTTATTGTCTATTTATACGGCCGAATGTAGAGAAACACTATCACTCGTCATATTTTACATTCGTTTTATCTGTAGTGGTGTATTAAACTTTACGGTGGAACTACTAAGGTCGGTGGATTTCTAACCGTTTAATTTACTTTATCGAAACCTCGCACGTGCTCTTCTCGTTTACTTCATTTCACTACACATTGTCTGAATTATATCTTGAAGGTTGCCGTAAAAGAACAACCTCAAATGTCTATTTAATTAACTCTTCGAAGGTATCGTATCGCAGTACCGCAAACTACGGTCGGTACACTTTCAAATCGCGAACGTACGCCGCCACTAACTTCAATTTTAATCAAGCGAATGGATACGTAAAGTTTGTTTGCAGTACGCTAATATCCATACGTGCAACGGTACATCGAGCTAGAGGAATGGACGGCGGGCATTCGGCCAAAGTTTAATCTCTCGCGAAGCGCATTATTTTCCTTTGAAATTTTTATACGGGCGTGTGTTACCGCAAGTCTGAAGAATCTCTTGATTTATTGGAGGAGGCCCTTCTAACTCAATTGTGGGAAGGCGGTCAATCTTTTGTAGGGTTTTATGAAAGGTCCTGGGACGGCCCCAGGGCATATGGTTATCGGAACTTGAAAGGATCTCATGCCTCCCTGACCGACGCATAATTGGCAATAAAGTATAAAACATATGAAACATCTCCCATTCTATAAATAATTCATGCTATTTGTTTTTAAAATAAACATTTGTCAGGCGTACATATACTATGTTTCAATTGAATATTAGTGCGCTACGTTAATATGTATACTGAAAGCTAATAAAATAGTTCTACAAGTGGGATATAAGGAACAATTTCACTGTGACTATAAGTAACGACAACTATTTAAAGCAAAAACATTCGATAGTCGCCACGTCATTGTAACACATTATAAAAGGTGCGCAACCAGTGCAACACCAAGCGAAATGGCATGGCAAGCAGTTTCACAACTAGATCTAGTACTTTTTTTAATGAAATATGTTGTCATCGTTCGAACTTGTGAACGACAGAAGCCAGCGATTTTATAAAAAATTGGTTGATTTCTATTTTTTGTGAGCTAACTTTTGCCGTTATCGGCAGTTCAATTTCACTTAAACTTTCTTATTCTAAATAACACCCTATATATTTCAGCGTTTTTGGAAAGGCAATCGAAAGGCAAATCCAACGATACCACATATGTTATACTTTAGTTTAAGAAATATGACGATATGCAGCAATAAAGATTTTGGTAATCTGTTCTTGTTGTTACACGAAGTTGGCTAGGAAAGAGCGCCAGACTGTTTCTTATAACGCCAGACTGATCTAGATCAAGAGCTCGTTACTAAGCAAAGTAATCATAACAATTGCCAAACTGTTAAATCTCAATTCCAAAAGCGTAAATTATTTTGATTGTTTTTTATTATATCCTGCATTTTTCATACGTTCCTTCTTTGTTCTCGTTATTATTTTTTCTCATTTTAACTTGTTTTGTTTATTGGTGTTATTTCTTTACTTTGCCGAACTTTATTGCAATTAATTAATTATATTAAGTTTGATTAAGTGTATTAATTTTTCATAGACAATATGTCCGTTCTTTAGGTTTTTGTGTGGTTACTTTTATGATGGCTTCGGCACGAACCATGCAAAATTGCTGGATTACTTTTAATCTGTCAATAATTGTCAGCTTTGGGACTTTGGGACCTCACTGTATAAAACTACAAAACTACATACTTATTACATTAAACCATAGAACACGTAGAATAATATAATACTCTAAGCTCGGGCTCAAGAAATTCTTCTACTGAATACGAGAATGTCTATCAATACACATATTTTGTTTTATTTCGAATTGATTCATATGATCGGTTGTTTTTATATAAACTGACAATTTATTACATTACTTTTGTTGTTTACTTGATATGTTGGACTTTATTTTCTGAATTTTATTCTATGAATCGGAATACTTTTGTTCACTACCATATATGTCAGAGTTCTTAACAACCAAATATTGTTTATTTTTTAGCAACTTAGTACGTAGGTGGAAGATAATTTCTTCCCCTGAGCAATTTAGAAAAAAACTTTTCAAATAAAAATTATTCGAAGACAAGCCTTGCAAAATTATAATGAGCTCACGATACGAATTCGATCTTTTGAACGGAACATCCTGTATATTGCTGCATTTTTGGATGCCTCTCTTCAGTTCATGTCAACTTTTTTCAACATTCTCTTACTCACACTTATAGCATCTAGCATAGTTTTAGAGACAATTGAGGTAATTTAATAATTTTTGCGAAATGCCAATATTTCCTTAACGTGCGATATCTTAAGCGCCTTACGTGAAAGGGTGGTGATTCAAATGTTATTCGACATTCCATTTCTTGCAGTATCCATATGCCGAAATTTTTTTTATATTAACCAGATTCTACAACACGACCGTCAAAATGAAAGTTTGATTCGTGTAATTTAATTTTTTCAAAACCGATCATCCTATATGTTTTTTTAGAACCTGATAGAGAAGCTTTTAGACACCTCTCTATACCTAAAATGCGTGCTTCTAACAAATTTTATATGAAACTTCTCAAACGAGTTTTCTGTTTAGATACATAAAGTACTCCCACTAAATACTATAAACTTTTGGCTTCTTTAATGTTATTCATAAAAAAAAATAATTTGTGCAATTTCCAGCGTCTAAAGTACAATACCATACTTAAGCCAAGTTTCTATATGGACAAAGTAATATAATCTGAGTGATTCGGCAATAACATTATCCGTTAAACACTGAACACCGAAAAATGTAATAGCAAGCCTACTCTCCGACATAGTGCAGATCTTAATTCTTTGTCGAGAATCAAACACAAAATCATGAGACTGTCACTGTCAAGTATTAATTTAATGTTAGGGGGTACATACATCTCCTATCACCAATGAAAATTTTACCAGCACTGTTTTATTGTGTTGATACAAAAGCTCATTTTGCAGAACAAGGGTGGCTACCATTTGGTCAGATAAAAATACCTTTTGCAGTTGATTTTTAATATCTTGAAAGAAACAAAGCTTTATAGTATTTCATCGCAGCATTTTCTGTGCGAATAAGTTTTGAAGCGAAAAACTTATCTGTGTAATTTAATATTAATTTATCACAGAATGACACACTGCAGCGAAATCTTTACGTGAAAAGTTTTATTAAATTCAATTGGATTGGAAAAATGCAGTAGGTTGAATAAGATTTCAGAACGCTCTCATTTGTATCATAAAATAAGCTCGAACGAGAATGCTGAAAAGAATTGAAATGAATCGTAGATGGTTATCTAAAAACGTATCATTGGCAGTGGAAGCTGAATATTCTATATACTTGAGTACAACATTATCTTGGGCAGGACCTGCCTGAATGTTTATCTAAAAGCTTTTTCTCCAAATCGTTTAGGAATACAATTAGCGTCCATTGTAACTAATTGTCAATTCAAAAGTTTAAATCAGAGATTTCCAAACTTTTTTGTCTCTCCTAGACCACTTGTGGAATTTTTTTCGGTAGGCTCCCTGCCTGCAGATTATTGAGTTTTCCTAAATTTATTAACGTCAAATGTGTTTCTTACAGCTACCCACTTTAATAGAGTTTATGAAGAGTGGACAATTGTAAAAAAAATTATTCAGATCTTTATTAAAATTACACAAAATGCAAGGCGAATATTTGGATTTTTGAGGAAACAAATCAGAACCTAGTATAATTCTTACATAAGATTAAGCAAGTTCAAAATATGCCTAGGTAATACGCAAATAGTGCTGTTAATGGGAGAGATAAATTTGATGCTTTGATAGAAACTGTTCAGTATTTAGATTCAGTTTAGTGAGGCAATGGTGAGTCAATGGTGGCCAGTGATTTGCAACCGATTTCTTTTTTCGTGAGAAGATTGGTTACGACGAAATATGAAGATAGAAAAGCTATGAAAAACTCTGTTGCAATAATCCATAACGCAGGGCAAGCTGCAGGAATATCTTTCTCAACCCAAAGGTGCTGAATATCCCAAACTACACCTTACGTTCTTCGTTAGTGCCTTTTCTTCTTGTTATATGATTTCCGATTCTTCAATGTCATCGTATCGTAATTTCCATTTCTATTATGAGTATTATGTACACACAATCTGCCTTAGGCGTCATACCCCCATTTAAATCTCGTGGACTACCAAATTCTTTTTCGACAACATGGATCCCAGGGCGACAGAATTGAACCCTGGGGTTCCATATGGAACACTTTGGGAAACATAGGTTTAAATTATATTGGAGCGTAATATATTTGACTTCTTTAAAAGGATATTAAGTAATTTATAATTAAAAAATCATTTCAAATTCATCTTATACACTTCTAGGAATTTACGAACATTTCAAACGAGTATTGCCACGCCACCTTATGTAGATTACGTTTGTGCAAGCATTTCTTTCCTTTATTGAATTACTTCTCCAAGTAGAACAGGACAACGTTCTAAAGTTTATCGTATTCCCATAAAGCGCGAAATATTCAATTTATACTGCAATATAGAGCCATTGCACCAAGTTACGACGATTCAAACAAATCACCTTAACCTAGTGCGATATAGATTCCAGCCATATCAAATCCTACGTCAAGGTATCATATTACCTCATCAGATGTTAACTTTGCGGGTAAATCTCAAAATCTGCTTGGCACGGTTCTAGTAGATGCCGCACCTGATATAGAAGCATTGCCAGCTTGCAAGCGAGAATTGGTATTCTAAGAGCGAACATTTCTATGCGAAATTGCTTCTCAAGTATTATACAGACATTCGCTGCGAAATATTCACTATAGCTTTATACGAAGGTGAGCAATAGAAGCGACCGAATATAGCACATCTCTGCTTCCATGCAGCGAACTTCGCTTTTGTCCGTCGTATTTGACGGTATTTTCTTTCCTGGTGCGTGATAGAAAAATAATGAATTTCTTAGAAGATTTACGATCCAATAACTATAACGTTGTTAATAATCTCGATCCATTTTTTCTTGTTGTATAAGCACAACGAACCAAAGAAGAGAAAAAAAACATCAAACAAGGTAGAGTATCGATTAGCGCAATTCTCTGAATTAGGACAGGTAAACCATGCCCTTATATTTTGACGTTAATTTGTCCCATAAATAAAAAAGAGCGCGGTAAAAGGTACACGTAATGCAATAACGACGGGAACTTAAACAGAGTGGGGTTGTTAAAATTCACTTTAACCTTACCTTTTATAAAAGAGTTGTAGGAAGTTTAAGAGCGCCATAATTTAATTTGAAATATAATCTACTAAATTTAGTTTCACAAGGAGCATTTATGTCTTTATAGTAACAGAAATTATTGTTTCAAGCTTGCACAACAACAACAACACTGAATTTGTTTCGAAGCTACAGAACAATATAAAAACTGCCTGTTGCGTTACAAACTCGTGTAAGATAAAAATTTATGTGTATTTTATTGTTTGTGCGTACAAATGGGTATAGGTATGTTTGGGTATAGAATAGATTTCACTATAATTTATATAATACAAATAAATTTAAATTTGTAAGTATATCAGCAGGAAGTCAATAGAAAGTTTATACCACATTCTGTTTATAACCTCTTAACCGTATTACGCATGATTAGACCGTCCCACGCGATTCCAAAAGATTCAAAAGATGAATGTGTATGAAATATGAAAAGCATTCTTATTCGGTGTAGAAGATGTTTGTTTAAGGGATAGTTACGCCTTTGTTGGCTAAAACGGAAATCATTGAAAATAAGTGCTAGTTCCGTATAAACACAGAAAATAGTTAATAATTAATACATTGGACATGTGATTTTGAAATAACACAAATTAAAGTTGGATATATCCGAGGTGTCTTCTGAAATGATGGAACTGGGCCTATTCTGCAACTGATAAGAGGTTAAAATTTTCTCATTGTACACGATAAAATATCATTCAAAAATAATTCCGTGTCATAATGTCTAACATTGAAAGTAAAAGAGATGTTTAGAGTCAAAGGCAAGTTTTACATTTGGATGTTGCGTCTGACTGGTTTCTGGTATTAGTATTCTTGGTTACCATGAACATATTAAACAAAACGTACTGAAGTTGCCGTTCTTAAATTTTTAATTCAAAATTTCAAACGTAAGTAGCTACTTGCAAAATAAATTTTATAAGAAGGTACAGGCAACGCCGGGCTCCGGATATACTTCGTCTATCTTGAAGGACAAATACTTCAGAAACTTCCCATGAATGCTCTCAATGAATCGACAATGCACCTCGTAATACGGGTACCAAATCACACCACCACACTCCAGTTTGCTTCTCACAAATGGATTGAATAATAACACTGTGCTCGAGTTGGAGACTTTTTTTTGCAACAAGCTGGGCACCCAAGGGGTGAACGTAATTCGAGTAATAATGTCAATGACGATTTACTTACTACTTATTTAATCCGAAGAGGTAACATGGATATACTAACGAACAGGTTTTTCCTTCGTTATACCACTCTTTTAGTTTTACAAATTACATTTTTTCGTATGAAGTTATTGATAATGAATTTATGGTGCTTTTCAAGGCAGTGTTTTTATTACAAAATTTGAAAACATTACAATATTATTCCGTGGACTTTACGACTGATATCAGTACTGATACAATCATCTTCTGTAGCAAATATTACTAGCGAACATGTCGACTTAAAATATAGTAAAACAGAGAAATTACCTAATCTGATGCTGCTTTAACTGTGACATATTTCTAAACATATGAATCAATCTTCTTATTTTTTTTATATTTTTCGGTATCAAATTATCAATGTTCTTAGCTTACAAACAATTAAATTTCCAAGTATGTAAATACTAAGATATTTATACTTATTACGTCTTCTCAAAACCAAATGCGAATGGGCTTGACTTGCAGAGCGCGCTTGACAGACCGAACAGGCTCAACCGGCGGGATGGGCTTGACCGGCCAAACGGGTCGCTCATCACATTAGAAAAAACCGGCCAGGCCCATATCTCAAATATTTCAGCCCATCCTGGCCCAATCGCGGCTCGTATAACCAAAATAATTTTGAGGCAGCAAACCAAAACTTAAAGTATAGACAAAGAAAAACAACATAATGACAATGGAAACCTTGTAGTATCATCCTCAAGCCATCAATTGCAGGAGAATGGTCAGTTATTTCTGCTAGAGTCTCATTATATAGCTTTGATCTAAGCGAAAATATGCCCAATACATTAAACATTTACATGTAAAAGTTCCTTTCAGGCGGTGTGCTTTAGCCATTAGCGTAATGAAGCTGCAAAGTTAAAAGTAAACAAGAATTCACCAGTCAAAAGGAATATTTTTAGAACGTCGAACTTTCACTTTCAGTTCTTTCCTTCTAAGTTATTTAGTTTCAAGCTGAGCGAGCATGAATGAAATTCAACTCTTTCCTCAGCGTCCGATGATTAACCGCGTCAAAATAACTTCGAACTTCAATTGGTATTGAACACTCCAAGCCGTCTGAATGCTGTGTAAGTGTATAGAGTATATCAAGCGGCATGGAAGAGAATTGTTTAGAAAAGATGTTGATTTTCTAGATTAGTTTTATTGTTCAGCGAAATACTCTTGTGACAGATAAAAGAGTATGAGATCGATCGTTGTTACGAACAATAACTCATTACAAACGCTATTCATTTCTTCTCGAGTTAATTAATAATTAACACTTTATTTAAAAGCATGAGTCGTAACTTTGTTACAGCTCATTTACTTACCGATGCGCTAAAATATCTAAATCGGAGATCTGGGCACGGTCAATGAATGCGCGATACATTCATACAAGGAAATCAAAAGAATAAACAAGTCGATTGCTGGGTAGCATTGCTAAATTATAGAACATTGTAATAAACGTAATTAGCTATATTCCATAAAAAAAAAATATATGAAATAGAACGAATTCGTGAATGCATGGAACGCAGATCAAATTAGTAACTTTCTTCCAGCTAGATTATCTATGAAACGAAAAACATGAAACATTCAAATGAAAAATTTACAATACAACAATACTAACATACGGAATCTACACTCATTGGATATGCCGTTTATTTATGTAAATAAAGAAAGAAAACAGAGATAAGTCTGCGAAAAATTGTAAAATGGATATCATCGGGACAATATTTTTGTTTATAAATAAATACTAGATAAAAAACAACAAACAACCATTCCCAGAAACAGTCCAGGTTTCAAGAGGCGAGCTAGGAAGATTTCAACGAGGAAGAGGTGTGTTCTGAGAAGGTGGCTACAGAAAGTATTACATTTCGCTAGAGAGGCTAGACCATAAATATAAGGAATTTGTAAGGTACATATTTGAAAAGGAAAATTTTACTAGTATAATAATAATAATAATAATAATAATAATTTATATTTGTTCAACGATTAATCACTTACAGGACAATACATAAACAAATTTGAAGTTATATAGAAATACATCAAGACAATACATCACTGCACGACTGCACCTTGAATGCAACATATATGTATATACAATATCAATAAGGAAACATTTTAAACTTCTACATTACATTTGACATGAGCGAATATAACATTAAAACAGTTATATAGAATCAGAATAAACGTTATTAGCAATCTATTAGTACATTTTATTAAGTTGTTAACCATATGGAACACAGGTGATTTGGCTAAGACGTTCGTGTTGTGTTTATACGTTACGAGAAAATCAACAGATCGTGTGTAACGTAGTGGTGCACGGAAATCCACATAAGCCAACAGTGACGGAGAGTATATTTTATTAGATAATAGGGTAAATAGAAATTTCGCGCTATTATGTTGTTGCAGCAGTGTCACATGATCTGAACCACGATCAAGCTAAATACTGGTGACCCTATAGCTAAGATATTTGAGGAATCTTTTTTGAACATGTTCTATAGACATCACCTGATACATACAGTAAGGATACCAAATTAAGCTGGCATACTCCAATTTGGTTTGAACAAGGGTATAGTATAAAGTTCTTATCGCCGAAATGTCACGGAAAGCACGGCAAGTTCTTATTAAAAAGCATCAAAATGCCAGAATTCGAATAATAACCCAAAATAATCCGAATTCTGCAAATGCTATGTTAAATTCTAATACTTTACGAATATTGATACGAAATTGATTGAAATGAATGTATTGAAGTGTCAACGGACGTACTTCAGGTGGGATATCCCACTACAATATATATATATTAAAACATGTGACAGCAACACCTTACCTTAAGTCCAACTATAATTTTTGTTAGAACTACATATTTTGTTTGATTAAATAAATGTGTTGTAACTCTTAGCATAAATTGTTCTTATTTTTAAAATGCAAGGGTTTGTGTCCCAAAATTTTTCTCTGTGCAAGAACTAAAAGGACCCTAAATTGATACCTCGCTTTGAATGAAAAATTTTCGTAAATAATTTTCACAATCAAAAGAATTTCCCTTTACAAGGTGGGTGCTGAAAGATTTACAGTGCAACTGCACCTTCTACAAATATTTGTGTAGACATTTTATTGTAATATCCATGATTAAATTTCTAGGAAATCGTTTAATTGATTATGCAGAAGTCTTCGCTCGCTGTTCGTTGAGAAATTTCAAACTATTAGTATTTCTAATTGTAAATAAATATGTTCTCCTTGACAATTACACTTCCTCGAATAAATACGCAATGATTGTATATTGCTTGCAATTTAAATGACTAAACATCATTATCGCGTCGTATTCTTTAACCCACATATAGGACAATGGACGTTATTCTCTTGCGAGGTTACGTATCTATGTGTATGTGTGCAGCCGACAAGTGCACAATAATTTCCTACAAAATTTACGCTGTCGTAAAAATATTTATGATATGTTTGATATAAGTTGACGCCAGTATTGTACTGCGGTGGAAGATATGTTTTATGAGTATGTAATACAAACAGTCCGACGAGCTATCTGGTAGTATGCGCAATAGGGTACATTGTAACAAAGCACGCAGCTATTAATTGTCGTCATTAAACTATTTTCGTGAAAGCTTTATGATGTGATAATTATGTTTTAATAACGGCCGGTAAAATAGTAAGAGTCGTAACCAACAAGTTTTACGTTACGTAAATTGAAACCTATTCAAATTTTCGTGGCAATAAACAAATAATTTACTTGCGGTGTTACATGTATCGTGATTGTGGAAATATACGTTTTAATAAACCATCTACACTCAGCTTACATTCTTTTGGTTTGATACTGACAAAGGACATGTGAGACTCTTCTCGAAATCCAGTGAAAAAACAATTGAAATGCATATGTCGTACTTAAGCGCACTTGTATCATTTCTCAATTTTAAAATACACTAGTGGCCATAATTATTTGCCCACCTACATTTCTGCTTCAATTTTAGAAAATTATTCATTTATTGTTATCTAGGGGGTAGAATTATTTACCTATAAGTAAGAGGAAGATATCACATTAAATAATTTCGCAAGAGACTCCTCTGATACTTAGTTATCGATTCAATCCCCTTATTCCGATGATTAGGGGTCCAGATAGGGCCATAAAAAGACCCGAAGTGTCCTTCGCTAATAAATATTTAACGTAGTGTAGGTAAAGATAACAATTCCCTATTTACCCTAGTTAGAATTATGAATTTACATTTAATGGTTATTGTTCTTTTAAACAATAAAACAACTCTAATAAAATTATCTGAAATTAATATTAGTATGCCGAAAACAAGAGAGTTGCCTTTAGAAATCCGCAAAATGACTGTTGCTTTACATAATCTTGGTCGAAGTAAGATAGATACCAGAAGAAAATTGAAATTAAGTCGCCGAACTGTTGACTATAACATTAAAAAGTATCAAGAGGCTGGCACATTATTAAATAGAAAACGAACAGGACGACGGAAAGTGACAACATCAGCGGAAGATCGCCGAACAATTATGACGCGTAAATAGAATAAACCAAAAACTGCAACTAAAATAACGGCTGAAGTAAATATTGAGCATGAAGGACGAGTTAGTTTAACAACCGTGAAAAGGAAGTTAAAGGATGGTGGTTTATTTGGCCGAATAGCGTTGCGTAAACCACTCTCACGCAAGCGAAATAAAAGAAAACGGCTGCAGTGGGCTTGGGAGCATCAACATTGAACAGTTGATGAGTGAAAAAATATTTTGTAGACCGATGAGTCCAAATTTATTAAATGTAAAACTGCAATTTCTTTTTTAGTTAGCACTTCCCTTACTTATGCGTATTTCTTTGGGCGGGCGGCGGGCGGTGTTTGTTTGATTGTAAAGGATGAAGTATGTTTTTGCAAATATAATAAAAAATTTTGTGGAATCTGCCTTAACATCGGAAGTGTATACGACACTGCTTTTATATCAACAAACTGTAGAATAATAAAATAAATAAATAAAAAAAATAAATAGAAAGAAAATAATAGTAATAACTATTTACGAAGGGTAGCAGTCTTTTTAAACTGCCAATGAAATGTAGCAATAGCAGGTTATAGCTGCTAACGCAAACGAACTGTTTTACACATGATCTCATTTTCCTAAATACTTTGAAAAGTATCCATTTCAGATGCGGAATGAATATGATACTTCTTTTAGGAGCAATTTAATGAGAAAGAGAAAAATAGGTAGTTGTATTTAAAGATATCAATTTTCAAATACCTTCACAGTTATAAAAGTTCAAATGCAGTCGTATATCTGTCAAACATTTTCAAAAAATACCAATATTTCAAATATGGTTAGAAATGCCAACATAGTTCCTTTATCAAATAGAATTGAACTAGAAATTCAAAAATGTAATAATATATAGAATGTTCCATTTAAAATAACAAAGTTAGCTGCCACTTCCGGTATCACCGGAAGTGTTAGATTATTGGAAAATTTTCAATAGTGCATGTCGACATTAGTATACTGCCGAATTTTCAGAATTTTCCAATGCATACTCTTTCATTTACCGACCGATGCAGTTCCTCGTGAGATAGCCTGTATATTATGGATTTTGAATAGCTCTCTTAAATGTAAGTCAAATCATATCATAAATTATTATGGGACTAGGATGTGCCAAGTTGAAGAAATTAATTTTATTCTGAAAATGTTGATAGGCAAACTTTAATTTAAATATCAATATCTCTCCCGTGGCACTAGCTAGATGGACAAGTTTTGAAGTTTTCACGAATTACATAAACAACTACTTGCAGCTGTAAATAAAAAGTGTTGAAAAATATTATATAGACTGTTCCGAAAGTCTAGTCCAATCATGACATATTCAACTAGGAAATATTTGATAATTTCTACACATTTTAACTCTAAAACAAAAGTAAAGCGTGCTTTACTTCCTGTGTTTAAGTTCACTGGTTTCCGAATTCTTTTCCATTATTTTCCAATAAAAGGCAACTGAATTAACGAAGTAAGCTTTGGTTTTTATAGGAAAAATCTAGTTATAGAAGAAAGTTACCTAATTTCGGATGGTTGCCTAATTTCGGATACTACCATATCTGTGGCACCATCTATGTAAGGCATTCACAATTTCCTTGCTATTCTAAATCAAAGTTAAATACACATACCCACCAATTTATTTACGGATTAAACACGGTTAGACGGCGATTCGAGTTTTTCAAATGATCCAGTTTGGTTTGTGATTGCAACGCTATTTTTAAAGCAATTTTTTTTAAGTTAAACGTACAGGTAAGACAGATATTCCACTTTTTGTTGGCTTTAATAGAATTTAGCTTTATTTTAAAATCAGTTTTTTTAACCTAACCCATATTGTGAGTTGCCTAATTTCGGATATATGGTGTGTGCTCAAAATCAGATATCCGAAATTAGGAAACCTACTGGAATAAAAAATTTATGGTCTGTTTGTGTTTCAGAAATGAGAGGAAGGAGTAAAAAACATGCAAGTTGATCTACTACAGTCATACTGGAGGCTGTAGAGGTAGTAAGAAAAAAAGAAATGGGCTATTTAAATGCATCCCGCGCGTTTAATGTTCCGAAGTTTACGTTAGAGGACTATGTCAAAAAAGGAACTTCACCAGCTCCTCCAGGCCTAAAACTGGTGATTCCAATTAATTTAGAAGAAAATTTAGTTTCCTATTGCTTGGAAATGCATCGACGGTACTATGCTCTAACTACAGCAGATATAAGAAGATTAGATTATCAACTCGCCCTGCATAATGGTATTTCTCATCCATTTTAGCAACAGCTGGAAAAAAATTGCTGAAAGGATTTTTAAAGCGCCATCCAAACTTGAGTTTATGAAAGAAAATGTGATCTTTGACTTACTTGAACCGGCCTTTGAGAAAATTAAATTTAATCTTTTTAGACTGTACAACGTAGATTAGACTGTACAACGTAGACGAAACCAGAATAGCAACAGTGCAGCCAATCAATCCTAAAAACGAGAATATACAACAATCGTACACTGAGAAAAATGTTCTTGTTAAAATTACAATATAGATGTTGTAATATTGTTGGTGTACATGTTACACCAATTGATGTGGTAACTACCGCAGCATGATTGTACTTCCCGCTTATTAAACAGTTAAAATTACAAAAAAAAATGGTGCTATTTAATTGTGGTAATTTTTACAACACCGATTGTATAAATCCCATTACTGTGTTGTACATTAAAGATCACGTGTTATATCATTTGCATTTTCTAATGGAGGATGTACATCTAACATGCATAACAAGTAACTTTTAACTGAAGATAGTATTCGAACAACAACAGTTTTAGTGCTTGTGGCCGTTTGAACCAATAGGATATTTTCCCTCTAAATTTATAGATCTTTCTTTGTTTTTTTTTTACTATGCTCAGTTTTCATCGTGCAGTTGATATGCAATGGACGCATTTGTAGAAGATTTATTAAAGGAGCGGAGTTTGGAGGTGTTGATTCCTGCATTCCGAGGTATGTATGCATATATAACAATAAGAATCTCGTGGTAAATTAATTATACTGTAGTGGTTGGAGTAGTACCTATTTAAAATGTTACCGATAACGATCGGTTTTGTGCAATTAACCTATAGTGTTTCATTGTAAGTAATATAAAAGAACATTTCCGTTATTGCCTGCTTTTGATTAATTTTAAACCTGGCATCATGTACTTAATTACATATGATTATTATTCCAAAGTTGAATTTTTTGTAATTTTTTAAGTTAAGTTAATAGCTATAGGGAGATACATAACCTACAATATCGGAATTTCTATTATAATTTTTAACTTGTTAGTATGTTACTGTATTGTTTTGGTTATCTTCCATAAATTTGTATTATAATTTTATACATTTTTATTAATTTGTATTATAATTTTATAACATATGATGTCATCGATATTTTTTACAAAAAGCAGGCGATTGATAAATTGAGGAGAATTAAAGTCGATTAGGTGCTTACAATTATATAGTTAAGATGAAAATATCAGATGTAAGTTTTCCCGTGGATTTTTCAAATTTTAATATAAATTCAAACATCAATATTATATCATTCATGTTCTACTTAAAAAGAAATTTCGATGACGTCAATGGTCGAAGGATAAGTGGTGATAGGCAATATCGAATGAACTGAAATCAAATGGAAAATCAGTCACCATTATGGATAAAATTGTAAACCTTAAAAATTGTATTTTGATTTGATGTTTAAATTTGTTTGATCGTAGATAACGCCATCGACGAAGGCAGTTTTCAAGAATTAACAGAAGCACTTCTTAAAGAACTAATACCGCAGATTGGATATCGGATAAAATTTCTGAAAAAATTCCAATTATTTAAAGAAATAAGCGGGGTATATTTAATGATGATAATTTTTCCACTAGCAGCAAGATTACTTTGTCTGTAACCAGCGGGAGTGATCTGACTTCTCCAACGGGATCTTCCGATCACAACAATATTACTACTGAAGGTAGTGCATGTGCGCGATTAGCATATGTATATTTCAGTTGCTTTGATGCCATAACTATTGTGTTTAGCTTACGCTTCTATGTTATATAAAAAGGTGACAATCTCCTAATTTGGACAGAGAATAGTTTTGTACTTGTTTTACAATTAATTTTTTGTGTATTTCTAATATGCAAAATGTATTATAATAAGAACTACCTTTTATATATTTTATCTTATTTTATTTTTTTTATTAAATTGTAACTTAAGATTAAACTTTTTGTAAGCATAATAACTACTCATTTACAGCTAATCACTTCGACTTGTATTTTGATTATTCCACAATTAATTATGTCGTAATAATCACAATAAATCAATTATAATTCCAATTTGATGTGTTAGGAAACAGTGCCCAAAATCGAAGGAACATTTGTGGACCATTCTCCGGGAGGTATGGACAAGCTTGCCCAATGAAACATTAGCAAAATTAGTGAATCGGATGCCGAGAATAGTGGCAGCAGTCCTAAAGGCAAAAGGTGGATTTTTCGATGAAAATCGGATTTAAATTATTTGTATTACATTAACTTTTTTTTTTTAATAAATTTGTGTTTGAAAATATGTAAAATCATATATGTAAGTATTAAATACATTGCCATTTAATATTTCGCTTATTTTCTTTGACTTCGGTACATTTCTTTGCTTGCCCGAACTTCCATGAACGGTAGTGTACCTACTTTTGCCTTTGACGTTGCACTCGTTTGTCGAACCTTAGTAATTATAATTGTTTCAAAGAATATTTTAATTACGCAAATATAACGTCACTAGATGTAGAACGTTCGTTCTCTGCATATAAACACATTTTTTCCTCGCGCCGCACTCGGTCTGTCGAAACAACTGTTGAAGCATATCTAATGTTGCAGATATTTAACAGACATTATTCACTTTGAGATTTCACGGAGGACTCTTAAAATGGTAAGTGTTTGAGCACGCATTATGTTATTTTTATTTAACAACTACGCGAAAGTATTTACGACAGCAAACATCTACACACAATAGCTCTAGTGGAACCCGAAGCCTAATCGAAACAACGCCGCTGCCCGTTGGCGCGCGTGGCCAACTCTACTCATTATTTTAAAATTTAAGAAAACATACAATATATCAGTTATCTTTTAATATAAATATGTAATACTGTATGTATAATGAAAACTAGTAAAATAACCTTTTTAATGAAACCATAGCCCACTATTGTTTCCGTTTAAAAAACACAAGTTTGCGTTATACCTTGTAAGTGTTTATGGTTAGACAAACGTCAACGGAAAAATAAATAGGGTCAGGTTATCTATAGAAAATGTTAATAACACTTTTTTCTAATTTAAGAAATAAATAAGATTAACAGAAATTGATGAGAAATTGATTTTCGCTCATAACTCGAGAACCGTTCGAAATATCAAAAATCTGTTTTGATCAATTAATTTGTCTTGAAAAACGGGCCTGTGACTATGTACTTCGTTTTTGTCTAACTATGCTCCTTTACAGGTATACCCATGAACTACCACCAATTTGGTCCAGCCTGTACATGTATGTACCCTTACTACTTGTTTCACAAAAGTCATCAGATCTAGATTACAAATCAGATGGAAATGGCAAAATTATTGTTATTTTTACTATGAAGAGTGTAGTAAATCTTACTAAAAGCCGCAGAGATGTTATCCACACCATCTCAATTTAAATTTATTATTTCGAAGATGTTATCAGTTGCTTTTCTTTTAGCAAATTTCTGGCTACTGATCGCACAATACAATACAGACATAATCGGAATGTTATCTTAAGTCTACACATTCAAGATAATTAATTCGTGAACCGAACGGCATATTGTACAAGAAGAAACTGTCGTCGTACGTTCTTTGCTGTTCTCTTTGTGCGGCAAGTGCTCGCAAGTACGTAAGGCTCGTGTAATATAGGCGACTTTTTGCACGATTCCATTTTATCGACTGATGGTGTCTATTAAGAATACAAAAAAGGAGTGCAAAACAGTACCGGGAAATGGAAAACGCGCAAAAAGAGATCGACATGAGCGCGCCTTCGTTTAGCCGACATAATAACATTTAAACACTAAAATTAAACAGCGCTTCTTAGTTTTTGCCAGCACGGCATCGCCGAACGCGACACGCAAATCCTTTTAAGTGAAAACAATGTCCCAAGTTTGAACATTCCCGATTGTTCTCCTTCTCTCTTGTAAAAATAGTCGGAGCGACATTGAATAAATGGACACGCAGCGGGGATAAATGTTTATGTAAAACGTTTCTTTCGCTACGAAACTCTTTTCGAATAAGCGCTTGTGTACACGTCAATGAATGCGTTGATTTCATATGAAAAAACGATGTTATGTCTCGTCTCCTACTTGCGTGTAAATAGAAAACTGTTTATCTTTTATTTATTAAATTCTTCGAGGAAACTTTGACAGGTAATAAACCTCCAAACAATTTTCTGTTTGTGTTTGCATGTCACTGTAACATAGATAACATTGTAGATATGTACATTAAGTCAGCTGTATAAGAGAAAGGTAAAGAATCTTCAGGAAAGTTTATTTCGTATTAATGTCAAGCTCATATGTAAAATAGCTGTGGGTGTATGTGAAATTCTCAACAACTTTAATAAACCTTGTAGGGAATCAAGAAGAAAATTGCAGGCCGGCATGAAAGACCCGAATAAAACTCATAACTGCAAGGAGGGGATCTAGGTCTGCATATATTCGGCTCATACCGTGGTGCGCGCTATTATAATTCTGAAAGTTTTACAAAACGAACACATGTACGTATGTATATTTTTACGAAACGTATACGTTTACTCTCGGCAGAATACCGCCTATTACTTCTGACATGCATCATTCTACATCGCAAGGCAACTTCGTTAAAATCGCTAACGATGCAAATCAAGTTGATGGGTGTCGGCTCTCCTGAACGTATAAAGGATATCGGCGTCTCATGCTGCAAACTAGCTAAATTTAAATACGTCTGCGCATGTGTTGGATATCAAAAAAAAGGGTGATGAAAATATATTAGCAGAGAAATGTAAAATGGAGGAAGCTTTCGAACTTAGGAATTTTTGTATTCAAATTATCACAGGTGCAAGCTCACAAAAATTAGAGGACCCATAAAAAGAAGATAGAATTGGATATGAAATTCTACATGATGAAGAGGGAAATAGAAGGCGAATATTCATTTGAGCTGAGTGGAATGGATAGATATACGGCCTTGGCCAATAAAACGGATCACTTTAAAGTTTGCGAAATTTAAAACTTTATTGAAATATATTTACAATAGTGACTACATTATAAAATTGTACAGGTAAATTAATATCTTGTATGACCTGCTCGGTTTTTAATAACTGCTTGTATACGTTTACACATTGTACTCTTCTTTACACAAGATGGAAACTATTTCCGTGTATCCACTCTTTAGTTCTTGGCGCTGTGTGACAGGTAGCATTATCTTGTTGGAGAAAAATGTTTTCAAAAGCTCCGGAAAATGTTTAGTATATTATAGCCGTAATGTCGCATTTAGAACTTCTATGTAGGCTTAGATATTCATGTGGTCGCGACATGTGAACATTTGTCCAGCGCCTTGCGATGACATGCACCTCTGTATCATAATACCGTACCTAAGGGAAGAAACTACCGCCACCGTACTTAAGAAAAGAAACTATGGATGCACTCTATTTATTAAAAGCAATGTTATACAGTAATGTATGTATATATTGTGATAGTATTTAGTTTGAAAGCAATTTCAATAATTAACTCTATATTCGTTTCGCCGGACAACAGTTTCCAATGTTGGTGCCTTTTTGCCCATTCTAAACGGTTTTTCTCTTGATCTTGGATAATAGCAGCTTTTTTCTTGCCTTAATCCTGCAGTAGTGTCTTCTAACCATTCTGGTTTGAAATTTTAATATCCCGGAGAGAAAGTCCCACTAATAGACGGTCCTCTCTGGCTGTTATTTTGGGACGTCCGCTTCCTGGCTTATTATTATAAGATCCAGTAGTTTCATATATATTTATGGCTAACTGAAGAGCGTAGAGAAACACTTACTCTTTTCTTTAGTACCTGATTTAACAGCTCATACACAACGGAATAACAAGTATTACTTAACATTGAATCAATACGTTTGTGTAATGGATTTTAATTCTTAGAATTTTTTCTCATTTTAGAGTAGTTCCTACAATAACATCTCATTATTTTTTCGCTTATGTTAAAACAACTATTTGCGAAAATCTACAGGTGACCGGTTTTATTGGGCAAGGCTGTATAAATTTTGGATACAACCAATATGGAAGAATTTCTGGTGGTAGCAGAATGTACTTTTCTCTTCTTTTTTAAAAGATTTTACCAAGATAGTAAGCCTTGAAATCATATTTTGTAATATATCTCTATTGACAACAGCTTCATCGCTGATTTCCCATTGTAACAGGATGGGATATAGAATTGTAGTTATGCTGGTTGTAACATTACAATAATTATTTTTTCTTTCAACTAGTTCTAACTAAAAAAAGAATAAATATATAATGCATTACCGTAACCGCCACTAATTTGAGTGAATGGCTCAATTTCTAAATTCGCACAAAATGAGCTACATATACGTGAACATTACGATTTAGTACGTGAAATGTAGGTTGTAGCTTTGTGTTATAAAAGCATAAGAAGAAAGGTTGAGGCCTTTAACAAAATTTGACTGCACTATTAAGCAGTACAGTCCTGTTCTATTGAAATTACTTACAGAACAAAAGAAACTAAGAGTTCTTTTTCATTAAATTCGTACTAAAGTAGGTTTTGTAATTATTTGAACAAACTATGTCAACTTTGTATCAAGTTAAAACAGCTTCTTTAGCGTATTTTAAAAATGCAATTTACAATAAAACAAAAAAGAATTGTTAAAAAGTTGTGCGAGCGTATCGAAAATTGGCAAATTGGTAAAAAATTAAAAAGCAAGTAACCTTTTATTTTGACATTTCCTATAAAATTGAAACTTAACCATATCTTATAATTTTCTAAAAAAAATGTCCAATTATTATATATTAATCACGTGATTGTTCGTGGGCATATCATTTGATATTATTTTTTAAGCACAAACAAATGGCGAAGCCAAAATTTACTTGTATTGATTAATACAAAATTTTCCTATGTGATGCAGACTTTACGTGTGGCACAGTATATAAATATTTAAAGATTAGTTATACCAAGGCAAGAAAATAATTTTTTAAAAATAAAACCATGGTTTTTTCACTTAAAAGCTTTAGGTGACACAAATTCAAGAGAATATTGTGCAGTATTATGATAAATATAAAAAAAAAAGATAATTAGTGATAGTAACACATCTGTATTTATCTGACAAGTTATCCAAATGACAAGACAGAATAGAATGCACGAAGAGAAAGCCATCATGGTTAATGAAGGTTCAATCACCACCAATGATAGTTTTCACTTGAAGTTAAGAAAACATTAGCACTAGCAAATTGAAACTTCGGCATTTACTGTAGGTTGTTCTGACATACCTCATCCATATACCGATTGGGAAAATGTGAAATTAGCGATATCACTATATGTACGCGGGAGTGCGAGGAGGAGGAGATTGAGTGGAATCCGATCAATTCGACACGAATCGCGCTAGTACGCTTCCAGCAATGCTGGGGTGTAGACCTACTGTTTGCAAGACCGCGCGTAATAATTTGAAGTCATGGTCGTGTGGAAATGAGAGTTTCGCATATTTATTTTGTTGTTGCTACGAAGCTTATACGAAATTGTAACGACGAAAATAAAAACAGATTCTGATGAAATAAAAGAAAAGAAAAATAAATACTCTACAAATTCTCTCTAAGATCGTCCGCACATACTGCAGTCTACCTCGTAACTAACCACATCGGTAACCGACGGTCGTGAGCTGCCGCTAACCCCTCCGCTTGAGGTAAATCACCCATTATCGCTTACAGTTGTCGCATCCACTCTTCGTATAGCTAGACATTTTCTTTCCTTACGAGTAGTCTGGGCAAACAGCGGTAACAATCAGTGTAGTAGATATGTGGTGTGGGCGTTCACAGCGTCAGTACTAAATCGATGCTGTATACGAGTAGTTCTGTGTATATGTAAGCTGTCGTAACTTATTTCGTAATTGTACGCTTATGTTTGCTTTAAAAATATCGCAGTTAGATACGTCGCGAAAACGATCAATGGCAGACACAGTTAAAAACTTTATAGTGGACATGCCGGACTTAATTTTTGATGGCGCAAAAATTCAATATCTAGTTTGTAAAATCTCTTTAATGTGTTGGTCCAGAAGCCATTGACAACGTCACATCGAAAGCAAACAGCATTCTTCTGCAAAAAGTGACATACGAGACGTTTGATCAATATAGCTATATTGAATAAACGGGAAGGCATAATATTAAATTAGAAAACCTCAAATTAATTAAGGATGTAACTTCAACGTTTACGAAACTATTTATATGAAAAGAAATATAATGTGTTAAACCGAAAGCCAACTCTCGTGTTGATGGATTTATTGGGGTAAAGCGAACATGTTACTATGCTTGTAAATATCTTTTAGAGAAGTGATAAAACAAGGCATGTAGAATTAGAAATCTTTTCTCACACCATTCGGTCGTACGCTTGACAATGGGAATCCACGAATTCTCAAGACAATTACTCCGAATTTAATGGAATTATTGGTGTTCACATTTATTGATTTAGCATCTTTCATCTATAATATCGAAATTATCATCGTAATAGTGTAGAAGTTAGAAAAGATTGCACACCAAACCACTCCAGCAGGGGAACTTCACCCCAGGTTATAGTAATGATGTTGGAAAATAATGTAAAAAGGTAACAAAAAGGCAAATTCTTACACTACCTACCGTATATTTTGAGAAATACATAAATAGCCTTATTCAAGATTTGGTAAACACAAGGTACATATTTCGCAAATCATCACAGATTTCTTCGGAGGTGTAGTAAGTTCCTAAATGAAACGATTTACATATGTTGCGGTTTCTTTCGCGATAGTATGTGACACTTTTGAGTATAAAAATATCCTCTATAATTTTAGTAATAGTATTCCACGCTAAATATTCCTGTCAAATAAAATATTCATGGGAGAAATGAAAAATAAACGACATAGTAGACTAAATATCCAATTAAAAATTTAACGAAATGAAAGAATTAATTAACCAATTGAAATGTAATTACTTCATTCTGGGCAGACGTTCTATTGAACGTTAATAGGATAATTCAATAATAGAAGAAACAATTAGGTTGCGTGGGGGAGGCCGAAATTGCAAAGTGCGTTGACATTTTTTCCGCCCTCATTTAAATACAAGCGTACCGCCGTCATAGTAATCACGAGATGATTATCTAAGCCGTAGCTCAGCCGACGACATCATTCACTTGCTCACCTACACGAAGAAACGTCTGATTAAAATTTATTAAAACTTTATTATTAGAATGTCCACAGAAACTGGCCGCGGATATTGTACTAGATAAACTGAAAAGCCGGATCCTTCCCCAGTCAGAAATTAAACTTCAGGAAACCTCATTCATGAGGGTGTCAATTTATTAAAAGATAGTGGAAACTTTTTCCTCGACGGAAGCCGTTGAAAGGAAACCACTCACAGCCCTATGAAAGATTAAAATTTTTAATTACAAGTCGAATGAAAATTTTAGTGGAAAGACAAAGAAGAGCCGGGAAGTGGTTCTCGTGGAATGTTGGAGATTCTTAACGAGACGGATAGTAACTTTACACAGAAAATACGCCGTTTAAGGTGTTTAACAAGGTTTTTTTAAAAAATTAAAAACATTGTTATAAGTTTTAATTAACGGAAGCTCATACTTTTTATGAAAACCTGCAATAAGTATGGTTGTACGTACTAGTAGTATGACAGAAAAGGCACATTCAATAATGAAAAACTTCTGCAACCGAAATTCATTAATAATAAATTTTGACATGTACATTTAAACGTACAGTTGTCCTTCAGAATCGTTATTTTAATCAGTTTGCGATGTTTTATCGGCTTCATTACTTTTCTATATTAGAAAGAATCCAAAATCGCGTCTAAGTTCTCAATTCCTACAATATTGTAATGCAAACAAGAATTTCAATTAGAACTATAATATTTAAAAGCACCTAATCTGTTGATTTCTTCCGTATACTAACATAAATGCTAATATATTTGAGTTGGCTAGTTCAGCTTGATTCCAGTTCATAATAAAGCTCAGGTACTTACGTCTATGACCCAGCCGACTGCAGACAGGGGGCGAGAAGGGGTGTATATTGTTCTTGATTTGTTACCTGTCACTGTATATGATAGACCTACGCCATGTCGTATATTATGTGGGCGTAATAACATTAATCGTGTCCGTTTTCCATTTACGCATATTGCTTTTGGCAATAATTATTCACATCTATGCATATATTATAAATTGAGATTTTTAGAAGGCACTAGCTGCAATTTAGTAAGTATATATAATATATACTTCAATTATACAGAGTTAGTGCAAAGTATGAACCACACAGGTATCTTTGTAGTGGTCCATTGATTTGAAATAACACCGGGCATCCCCATCCTATGCAATCTTGGGATTCAGAAAATGATTCCACATTCAATAGCTTGATTTTTGTCTTGTAAAATTCTAGATACGACAGACTCCCATATTGATATTATTGTAGGACGGTAGATACTTTCACTACCAATTTAGTCTTATGGATTATGTTAGCCATCGAAAAATCGTTAAAGAATAACAACAACCTAACTGCTAAAGGAAGTGATCGTTTCAGTTTTCTAATACGTCTATCGCTGTAACTTTATTTTCTCTTGTTTATTTTTATTTTCTGTTCATTATGGTTTCTGAGTAAATCAAAACACATTCAATATATTAATCTTGCCGGGCTACTGAGATAAGCAGCATTCTTTGGTTTATTCCAAGAACTCGACCAAGATATTCAAATTACTAGTTCTGCAGTTGCAAAAATTGTGGGTCGTTATCTGGAAACTAATCACGTTAAATGTGAAGCCAAATTAGGAAGACCAAGATCTACCACAAATTATGGCAAAGAGTTAAATCTACTACTATCGATTGACGAAAATCTGAAAACGTCAACAGAAAAACCCACTTAGTTAAGTCAATTAAATTATAGTTGATCTAACTCAAATCTACGTTTGAATACGGGCAAACAAATATCATGTTGGTTGAAACAAAATATTGTGAGATTAACAAAATAAATAGTTGTGACAAGCAAATTTCGTCTAAGAAAATAAATTTAGTTTAGACTCAAATATATCACTTTTTCGGTGTACGACGCTAGCTCTTGACCATGGCATATGCCAGAGATCAGTTACCTATAAACAATTTGAAGTCTGAAAAACTGAAGCCTTACAAAATTCATTTTTGCCATTAGTTAAGGGGAAATAATCCAGACTGCTCGATAGAATCCTGTAAAAGCATGCAAAAAATAGCTCCTGCCGAGGACGTATGCTTTTAGCGTGACGATGCAGAAGCAGACTTGCAAATTTTAATGAACTAAAAATGCATATAAGAAATATATCATTTCAAATGTCGGGCGAATTTTTACAACATTCTTTCCGAGAATTCGAGTATCGTTTAGGGCACTGTCAGTTCGCAGAAGGACAACATTTTGAACATTTACCTTTATCTGTAATTTCTTATTTTATCCGTTCCATAAAATTGTTAAGGTGTTGAGAGTTTATTGTAGTTATTCTTGTAACATTGAAGTTTCTTTTCGGGGCATTTGTTTATGTTCACAATTGTACGGCGAAGAAGATGAAGAAGTATACAGAGTATACTCTTTAAAAAATGAAAGTAGCGTTCCAATTATATCGGAAATGAAAAACTAAGAATAATATAATTTTTCGAATCGAACTATGTTTAATAATATAATTCATATAAATACGAAAACTTATTGCAGAAAAATACCGAAAATGTTACCAAAACATTTATTATTAAGATACAGTATAGTAAATAAGTCAGGTGCGGAAGATGTTTATAGAATATGTAGGCCGTTTGAGAAGTCTTTTAAAGCTTCAGGGTAGCAGTGCTTTCTGAACAGCTGGGGGTTGCTTACAGTTTACTACTTAGAAAAACAGCAATCAGATACGCGAAATAAATATGCTTTTGATCAAATGTCATTATGTTGAGATCTACTTTCTTGTATCTTTCTAACTTTTACCAGTGCCTCTAACTGGTTTCTGGTATTAGTATTATTTGGTTACCATGAACATTGTAAACAAAACATACTGAAGTTGCCGGTCTTAAGTTATTAATTCAAAATTTCAAACGTAAGTAGCTACTTACAAAATAAATTTTATAAAAAGGTACAGTCAACGCCGCGCTCCGGATATACTTCGTCAATCTTGAAGAACAAATACTTGAAAAGGTTCCCCTGAATGCTCTCAACGAGTCGACAATGTACCTCGTAATATGGATACCAAATCACACCACCACACTCTAGTTTGCTTCTGACAAATGCATTGAGTAATAATTTTAGCGCTAACGGATCCGTAAATTTCTTTGGATATGCGTATGAGAAAACCAAGTGACTTGGAAGCAGATGTACGTACATACATTGCAAAGGTGTTAGGCAAAACTAAGTTGATGGTTGAAGACCACGCCTAAACCCTTGATGACAAAATTACGGGGTATGGGAACTTCATCAAGGGAATAAACGGAATAAATTGATTTAAATTTCTTAGTAAAAAAAATAATGCTGCACTTTCCGATATTCAAAGTAAGTCGATTATTATTACACCAATCTACTATTGTGTTCAAACCCTGTTGCGCTGCACACATTCGGAGACTTTATTCACTGTGCAATAGATTTTCACGTCATCGGCGTATGCTAAAAAGCAGCATGGAAGAGAAACTGGCAGTAATGTTTACATCACTTATTGTTAGTGTATAACAACTTTCATTGAAATATTGTTTTCCTTGTTCTTTTTCACTAAAAAGGTGCATTAATACTACAAAATCTTTTATCTTTCTATACCGGCAGATTGAATACTTCTAGTAGTCAGCTCTGGACATCGTCGGTTAGGTTGGCTCTAACATCTAGTTAATACAAATCATAAAAAACCGAAAAACATTTTGTTCGCAAAAAATTACTTACAAAAGCCAAGAGGCAGATTCCGTTCTTAAGTTTAGAAAGGATAGAAAACCACGTCTATCTGAAGCTTTAGTGGGTATTTTGAAACATTCACCTATATACTGCTAAACTAGTCAGTTTCATCTGCTGTTAACTTGCAAAAAAAAATCATTTAGAGCAACATGCTACTGCTCCTGGACATCAGGCAAATCTTAGGAAACCGTTGAGGAACCAAATGTTAATAGACACCAAAAATTCAAGAGAAATCGACGTTTTTAATCGAGATTTATGCGACGCTTTTATGTCTGCAAATATTCCTCTGGACAGATTAAACTATTCAAAACTGCGAAATTTTCTCACTAAATACTGCAACAAGAATGTGGCAAGCGTGAAAACCTTAAGAACAACATATATAACAAAATGTTACAATGATGTAATTAATATAATAAATAATAATTTAAAAATGTATTTTCATACTTGAGTGTCATTAAGATTTTGTTTACACCTATAATATTTTTATTAATTTTTTAAGACTATTAATACTATTCGCGAAGAAGTTGGTAGCAACGATATTTGGATATCTATAGATGAAACGACTGACTCTAAAGGTCGTATTATGGCAAATATGATTGTGGGTAAGCTTTGTTCTGAAACGCCAGGAAAACCGTATTTACTGGCTACAAAGCAACTTGAAAGAACAAATTGCAATACAATGGCAAGATTCGTGAACCAAGCTTTAGGTAAGATATATTATGCAAAAACCTTACTTTAATAATATTGTAAATTTAATGCTAGATATTTAAGTTAAAGGCAACTCTCGTATTTTAGGTATTTTGTGGCCAACAGATGGAATTAAGTACGAAAAAGTCAAGCTTTTAGTCACGAATGGTGCTTCTTATATGCTCAAATGTGGTACAAATTTGAAGATTTTTTATAAAAATCTTAATCATTTAACATGTTTTGCACATGGACTCAATTTGGTGTGTGAATGTCTAAGAAATCAATATGCTAATGTTAATGGTTTAATTGCAAATACCAAGAGAGTCTTTTTAAAAACTCCACAGCGTGTGGCAGTGTATAAAGAAAATCTGCCAGATCTCCCTTTGCCTCCCGAACCTGTCTTAACACGTTGGGGAACTTGGTTAGAGGCGGTAGTTTTTTATACTAATAATTTCGAAGCAATAAAATCAGTAAGTACTTTTTTAGCAAAATTTTTAAATAAGATTGTTTTTATTTAACGCTTTATGTTTTAGGTTGTAATATCGTTTGACAAAGATTCAGCTAACTGTATTGAGCAAGCGCAAGAATACTTTTCCAATCAAAATGTCAAAAACGATCTTTTATGCATCAAGTCGCATTATAAATTTCTCATTGATAACATCAAAAGATTAGAAACATTCGGCCTTCCTCTTACAGATTCTGTTGCAGTAATTAATAATGCCGAAGCAGCTCTCAAGAATGCCCCAGGAAAAGTTGGCAAAATAATTTTGTCAAAGTTTAACCAAGTGATTTCGAAAAATCCAGGTTTCAAAACGGTTAAAGAGTTTGCTGAGTTTGCTGAGCTTGCTGAGCTGCTCAGTGGCGAAGCAGTTGAAGCTACCGCTCATACCACAGCTGACTGGTCCATATTTAAGTTTTGTCCTACAACCTCGTGTGACGTAGAACGTTCATTTTCTTCGTACAGACTGCTGTTTTCCGACCGAAGAACAAATGTTACTAACGACAACTTGGAAAAATATCTTGTGTGCTACGCAAACGCGAAATTTGAGGACATGTTACACGGCGATTAATTAATTCATTTATTATTTTAAACCAAATGAATCTACATATTTTAGTTATTAGTTAAAATTTGTATGTTTTATTTCTTTTAATGGCTGAAATGTACCAAAAATTACATTAAATATCGTCTTATTCATGTTTTTTTAAAATAAAATGATTTTTGTGTTTACCGTTTTTTTTTAAGTATTTGCCTAACATGCCTGAATCACAGTTTTTCGTCCTAAATACATAGTTTTTAAGGCCTAAAAAAGGGCCTTTTTAGCTGTTTTTTACGTCCTAAAATCCCGTCTCTACTGATAACAAGTTGCTGCGTAAAGTAAAGAAAGACAGATTAAGGCAAAATTAAATTGTATTTACTGGTATTTTGACGGTTTATGATTTAGGTATTCTTTTCAAGTACATATTTATTCTTTTCATTTGGGAGCAATGGAAAAGATAAGGATGCTTCTCTCAACTAAAAGAAAGCGAAACTTCCGAATTAGCTAAAATTCACCTTAAATGTATGCAAATAATCCTTTACTATCTTATTTCCATTTGAAAATTAGATTCATGGTAGCATATTCTAACTTCTGCTTGACTTTTACCAAAAGTGAATTATATGCATTAGTTGACATGGGAATTATATACATGTATAATTTAGAGCAAAGATATGTAAGTTTGATAACTACTCAGGTAGCGCATAAAATTTTTAAAATTGAAATAACATAATGATATCAGTCTGTGGTTTTATCAGTGACAAATTTGTTTTTGTTGACAAATGCTATTTCTCTTTGGGTGTTTCTAAGGTTGCACGATTTACAAGCATTTAACATGTTGTCCAATTTAAGAAAATGTTTGCAGATGTACATTCAGTACGCATTTTATTAATACAGCAATTGGTACTCATGGCTTTAGCAAATGGTATTGTAAGACTTCGTCTATTCTTAGCTCATGCTCAGGAAGCTATTATATTTTTCATGCAAACGTGTCTAGGTCACAGAAAATACTTGGAAATCGCAAGGAAGGAATATGAATAGTAGACCTTAATGGGTTATCGACATCTATCTTTAAGCTACGAGCGTCACGTGTAAATACCCTCCACGTTTCTCTGCTTTGACATAAGAATAATAACCTTTTTTAGAGACTAAGTTACCTTTAAAACGCCAAAAATCCGAAAGGAGCAGTAGTAGAAGAGCGCTGCACTTGAATCGTATTTACGTCTTGTATGTAATAATTAATGTTAATGCAAAGATTCACTTTTTTATAAAGCGAGATATAGAGCACAAATAATCTTTCATCTACTTGAATATTATAATTCGAAATGCATGTAATATTGTCCACGGCATACGCCGTCAAAACCGCTATGAATCGCAAAGTTCTTCTAACGCCGGCAAGTCGCTAATGGATCTCGCGAACACGTTTCCTCCGCTTCTTCGCAATCGCTGTTACGCTTCTGTTCTGCGCGGCAGTAAAGAGCAAACTGTTGGATTTCGCTAGATACGCGACGATCGACATCCCCGCGATCGGCATCGCTCAAACGCATGTCCAAGTTTCTGTCGACCAAAAACTACCCTTAAAGTTGGACCTTCCGTCGTATATGTACACACACATTCGCGTTTATTGTTTCATGTTCTATCGTAAAAATATAAGTCGCGCAACACTCTATGAAATTTACGACCTCTACTGCCTCGGTGGTATTTTTGACTGTTTTGCCTCGCAAAACAGCTTCAGATAAGTAAGTGGCCGTAAATTTGATGTGTACTAAGATTTATTCAGATAGGGTCAGCAAATCTTTGCAACTGTTTGCCATGTAAATCTTAGTATTTTGAAAATAAACACAGCTACTTGCAAGCTTCTCAAGTTCCTCTAGACTCTGTAAGTTGAAAGGATGTTAAACAAGGTCCGCCATTTGTGACGAACCGTAGTCCGTCCCTGTGAATTTAAAGACTTTTACGGCAAAGAAAAATATTAGAATTACTCTTTGAATAATTTTGTATCAATTCTTTAAATAATGTTTACACTTTTGTTAAATTTATATTTTGTCACATATTTTTCATCACTGTATATAACTTTTGGACCAATAACCCGCCGATCAATCGCTGTAGAGCTTGTGTAACATTTTATTTTTAGACTGTTTTTATTCGTATGTCATGCATATGCATATTACTTTCAGCATTCCTGAAATCTCAGCCGAGGAAGTTTTGTCCGCAATGAAGGAAATAAGAGCCGATACCACTGTCGGACATGATGGACTTCCTAATTTTTTTATTCGAGACTGCGCAACTGTCTTGTTTACACCATTAACTTTCATATTTAACTTGAGTTGTAAAACCTCTACCTTTCCTGAGTTCTGGAAATTAAGTAAGATAACCCCGGTTTTCAAACATGGTGATAAAAGTGATGTATCCAATTATCGTCCCATTAGTCTTCTTTCCACCTGCTCCAAAGTGTTTGAACATTTGCTGTATTTAAAGCTATACAACGTTGTAAAATCTTATATATCTCCATATCAGCACGGGTTTATTTCTGGCAGGTCAACTGTGACAAATCTGGTGTGTTTCAAACAAACAAATAAATAAATATAAGAAACAAATACGTCATCCAGATATTTCACATATAAAGCCGATCAGAATGGCACTCAAGAGGAGTTCTTTCCTGCCCGACTCTTCGCTGACGGTTTACCTTTTGTCTAAAGGGCTTTGGCTTGCCGAATGGAGTTATTACTAACTGAATTTTGGGAACTGGTGGACGGCTTGTGCTGTCCATGTTTTCTTAATTCACTGGATGATAATTATTAGCTATTGCTCCTGACTTGGGAGTTCATTTCCGAAAATACCGTTTATATTTTCGAGCAAACTTATCTCACCGTATAGAGTTGTAGCCAACTGAATTTTGATAACTGGCGGACGGACTTGTACTGTTTATCTTCTCTTAATTCTCCGATGATAGTTTTATTGGTTGATCTTGCTGATTATAGTAATTTTATTGTTTAATATTGCCGACTCTAGAACTTATTCCCTTGTCGCCGTTTGATTCTCATCGTAAATAAGTTTTAGTCTTCCGTGATTAATACGTTTGATGTTACTGATAATTACTTGTATATGGTTTTAGCCGAAATTTTGGATTTTAAATTTTAATTTAAACTACGATTTTAAGATAAGAATTTCATTTCGTTTTATTTTACTGTGATCCAAATACCGTTTTGTTTCTTTGATGTACCTTGTGCATTTGTAAATAAGTCAAAGTATAAAAAATTCGCCTGTTTTAATCCAAACCTAGACGAACCCGAGCTACTTCAGGTAGATCATCGATAAACCCCCGTGCTTCAGGCCAACGTAGAACCACTTTTCACCGAGTTCACATATTTAGAAGAGTACCGTTCGCTCATGCACTTACGTCATGGGGAAAAGACTGAAGAAACTGCTTCCGCATTATACGTAAAGCATATAGGAACTGAAGGGTCCATAAGAACACAGGAAAACATCGACAGAGTTTGAGTTACCTTTACGCATTTTCCAATTAAACATGTAACCGCATTAAACATTACGGACACATTGCTATGAATTCTGCATAGAGACTTATTTTTCCACCACTACAAAATTCAAATTGTTCAAGAGTAGAAAAATGGCGATTCGCTGACTTGCAGGATATTCAGTGAAGAAATATTGCAGCGTGTGAAAGATTATGAGAACTTTATTCACCATATGCTTATATCAGATGAAGCATATTTTCATCTATACGTGTCAGCAGACAAAATACTCGCTACTGGAATGATGAGAACTGTAAGTCGCAACAGAAGCCAACAGAAGCTACGGTTTGGTGTGCAATTTAATCATCTGGCATTATTCGGGCATATTTTTATAGAAATCACGCCACAGCAGTTAATGCAGACAGCTACACACACATGATCAGAACATTTTTGACGTAATAGGTGCCTCACCTTCCGGAAGCTAATTGGTTCCAGCGGAATGGGGCCACAAATACAACATGGCTGCTTTAAGAGGGTGCTTGACGGACCGGGTAATATCCAAACATAGTGACATCTCTTGGTCAGCCGAATCCCCAAATTTCTCTGAGAAGTAAGGTGTATTTGGTCGACCGCAAACTATACCGAAATTAGAAATAAAAATCAGACAAGAAGTTGTAGGGATTACATTAGACCTGTTAGTCAAGTGATTTTCGGTCAAAATTAGAAGAATGCGCCATTTTATTAAAAAATAAAATGGCGTATCTTACTCAAATAGCACCTCTTTTATAGTTATTATGCCTCTGGACACATAATAGTTGAGGTAAAAGATTAAGAAGGAAAGCTAGTTTTCTGAATATTTGTTTTTAATTATTCAATAATAATTTAGCATCCACAACGTAGAATAAATGCAAATTTCTCTTAATGGAATCTTTCAAACAAATTACCTACTCACAAAGGAAATCCAGCGATTCTTTAAAGGCGCGTACCTGAAAACTTTGGAATTATTCTAAGGTACGGTTTACATTATGTGGCTTCGTAGATATCTTTCTTGTGATTTACAATGGGGAACTATACTAAGATTTACACAAAATTAAGTTTTGAATCCTTGTAACTCCCATCGATACGCCAATGACTCTCAAAATTATTTTGTATTTGAAAAATCACAGCTACTTTAAGCTCGGCAACAAATTATTGGAAATCTCACTCGGATGTATGAGTTTCCAGGCACTAGTCAACTGGAAATAAACCCTATCAGGTCACATAGTTAATACTGTTGGGACTACAAGAGGCTTCGAATTCTTGAGGAGCTCAAATTGTAGATATCTGTTCGGGAGCAGCGATTAGTACCACAAAAATCGGTTAAGTGCAAATAGGTAACCGCTTATAACACTTCACACTCAATTAGAAAAGCAATTCCATCTTTAAAGACGGTCTACATTAATCGAAATTTGTTTGATTTTACTACCAAGCTCTTACGATAATCTCCGCGACTTTCGCATTTAGGTTATTGAAACGTGCCATATGGTAAGTGCATTCAAAGAAGATTCAAGTCGGATTGAAATAGTTCAAAATTCGTGTTTGCGTTTAATACATGGTACGCTAGGAGCGTGGAGTATTAGCTGTGTTACGTCAGAATCAAATAATAAGTTAATCCTATATGTGATTCAGAATAATTTATTGTCTATACCGGTAACACGAAAATTATTACATTTTAAAACGCAAAAGATGTAAACAGACTCATTTCATTTATAAAATTATTTATTTTAGAATCGCAGAGTATGTCAAAGGAACTTCCTCTGCCGCACAATTAGACACATTTTTAACATGAATGTCAAATTTTACTTAGTAGAAGTTACTCCATTAAAATCAATTGTAAACAAATTAACGACCCTCAAGATACCAGAATAAAGTTTTTTAAGAACAACAAGCAAAAAAAAATAAGGCATATAAGTGCAACTATTTATATGTTTATTGGGAGGCCTAGAGACGCTTATGTGAACGAGACAGAAAATAGCGAAAATTACAAGTATGACGGTTTTCTAGTTCTCTTTTCTGTAATTATGTCCGTCAGACTTACAAATGGAAGCAAATGTTTACCTATCACCTCGTTCAGACTTATAAATGGAAGTACATAAATGTTTAGCTATCACCTCGGGGAAGTCCATATTTTTCAAAGCTCGTTGGACCATCCGGTAGTATTACACAGCGCGTTATTTTTCCTCGCTCTCTTTTGATAAAAGGAAGAACGTTTGCAACAAAATTGCATTTCGATATGGTATGGTAATGAACTTCAGAACTGGCAAATAAACTTTTACATTTGCTATATGGTAATTGTTAAAATACGTTTCTGAATCACAAAAACATCCTGAGTGTCAGTCTTCTCTAGAAGCAGATGCCATACTGCAATCTTCTCTCTGCCAAAGCACAGCAAATTGTAACTAATTGATCTTTTGTTAGGGCATATTCAAATTTTGAAAAAGGGATGATAAAATATTTTTATCGTCCCTTTTTTTTAATGACTCTTCCAGTTTGATCTACATTTAGGTCTAACATTTTTAAATATTATGCTTTCCTTTAGAAGATTAAGTTATTTTGTTTTCGGGATTATGTATATTTTTTTGTTGACATGTCTTATTTCTTTTTGGATCTATGAGATAAAGTGTATTATTATTATTATTATTATTATTATTATTATTATTATTATTATTAATTATCATCAACATCTATAGTAGAATTAGAATATACATATGTTGTAATATACTTGTCCTATAATTGTATTCTATCTGTGGGTAATATACTATTATTATTATTGCTATTGCTATCGCTGTTACTATTATTATTATTGCTATTGCTATCGCTATTACTATTATTATTATTACTATTAGTATTATTATTAGTATTACCATTACCATTACCATTTCTATTATTATTATTATTATTATTATTATTATTATTATTATTATTATTATTATTATCATTATATAAATTGTTAAACATGTTGTTATCGGATATAGTATCTTCAATGTTATTAATACGAAGGTGGATCAAATATACGACTTTTCTTTCCTGTAACTAGCAAAGGTCTGTAAGTATGGTAAAATTTTCAGTGATGGTAGAATAAGGCATTACGCCTACCGCCAAGGCGCCATCACAAACGCAGCTTCACGCAGTTCATTTTTTTCACGCTGAGTAAAGAGGAAGTACCATGTTCGGTTGCACAATGCACTGTTATTAAGCTTCTCGTAAACAAAAATACTCATCTCAATGAAATCTCAATTTAATCATGAAGAACCAATATTATCAAAGACGCAACTAAAACTTTAGTCCAAAAAATTTCAAAAGATGAAACTACAACGCACAGTCAGAGCTACCAACGGCATCCCGGGACATGCTTTAGACTGTTCTCCAACACTGTTTGTACAATCTGGATCTGTCATCGTGTACCTCACACATTCTGTCCACATAAAAATGTCGCAGGAGAAGCTAGTGTTGCGTCAATAGTAAGCGGTGGAGCAGCTCCTGTGCAATTAGTCAGGGACACGTCCACATTCTTTTGATGAAAAGGAAATTAAGACACTCCTCGAAAAGTGCATAGAAAAAGGACGAAACTGTGTAAAAAGTAAAATACTTTCTAATATATTTTGGCTTCCGTTGGTGAAATATGAAGATCTGTAATTTCCTTGGAATTTCCGATGTAATTAAATGCTTGGAAAAATCGCGTCCTGGTAAGGAATCGAACCTGACATCTCCCGCTTGGTGGGCGGGTGTGCTAACTACTACACCACGGGGATCTAGATTAAATATAAACTATTTAGTTTAAGCCATTAGCAAAGCTATGGTATAACCAAAGAAATCTGTAAGGTGTCACAATTAATCCCAATTATATATATAATATATCCCAATTAATCATTCCCGTTTCACTACGTACTTGAGTATACTATGCTTTCCTGGATATATTAATTATATTCCTCCTCGTGAAACCAGTAGCACTTTTATTATCATCCCTGGAGTACTGCAAGTAGTGAGATTAGTTACCGAGTCCCAATTATATATATAATATATCCCAATTAATCATTCCCGTTTCACTACGTACTTGAGTATACTATGCTTTCCTGGATATATTAATTATATTCCTCCTCGTGAAACCAGTAGCACTTTTATTATCATCCCTGGAGTACTGCAAGTAGTGAGATTAGTTACCGAGGTACATTCATTTTGCTTTTGAGACGAATAAGCATGGATAAGAGGATTATCACGTAAATAATCATGAAACGCAATTACAGTGATCACCTGCAACTTTTTGCATAAAAGTGTCGTGGGGTTTGAGTAACAACGCCTTTAAATCGGTCGTCTAGCGGAATACAGGAAACACATTTCTGTACGGTATAACAAGGCGATTTCCTCGTGCGTGAGCAACCGAACGCTAGTTTACTATGCATTCAAGCGGTGCCTGGATATCTCCTGGATTTTAGAATCCACGGACTATTAATTAAACACAATTTACGACTGCAACTGTAACAAGCCCCGCTTGTAAATACTTAATATTGGCGAACGTTATTCAATTGAAGTAAGTAGATACATACTTAGCGGAGCAGTGCACGCTAGCTATTCCTACATGGCGACGTCGGACGAACAAGCAGTTGAACGGAATTCAGTCCATTCAAACACCATGATTATTTGACTACAATCCATTTAATGGTAGAATCGGTCGAAATCGAAATGAGGAGTGCTAATGCAATTAGAAAAGCAAATACTAAATGCGATGTAATTGTTTAAAAGTGCAGAATTAACTTTTTTAATCATAAAATGACAATGGAAGCGAGTAACATTCATTCCATATATACAAATTAATTTGGAAATTATATATGCCAACCGATCGTGCGAGTAGTAAGTAAGGTTCGACAAACGAGTGCAACATCAGAGGCGTATCGCGCAAAAGTAGGTACGTGAGATACAGTATTATTCAAAAATAATATATTCTTACCTTTTATTGACGCCTTGGGACAGTAGTATTTTGTCACAGTGACCATCAAGACGTCAATAAAAGGTAAGAATATATTATTTTTTAATAATACTGTATCTTACGTACGTACTTTTGCGCGATACGCCTCTGACGCTGCACTCGTTTGTCGAACCTTAGTAATAAGGTTTGCCAGTCGGCCCAATGTCTTGGTCCGGTGAGCAGCGGGACTATGTGATTGAAGCGTTTTTAAAAGCGGGGAATCAGTGACAACGACACAAAGACCGTTTCGTACGCGCTTCCATATGAATCCAAATGCAGCTGTTTCAGATTGGAAAACAATATTGAAATGGGTCGCAAATTTAAGGGCAACTGGTTCTGCATTAAAAAAGAAAGCATCTGGCCATCCTAGGAGCGCCTGAACACCTGAGAACATTGCTGCCACTAGAGCATCTGTAGAGCAGTCTACAAACCGTTCTGTTCGAGAACATGCGCCTGCAGTCGGGATTTCTGATCGATCTCTAAGGCGTATTTTGCACGGTGAGCTACATTTTCACCCGTATAAAATGATAATAGTCCAGGAATTGAGTGTGCAAGGCTTGGAAAGGCGTAGACATTTTTGTCAAAAAATCCTTACAAATGTGCGTCCCGAAGCTATTGTGTGGAGCAGCGATGAAGCTCATTTCTATATTTGCACAGTGAATAAGCAGAAATTCCGGTGCTGGGCTTCCAAACATCCTCAAGAGTTTTACATAAGACCTCTTCCTAACCCAAAAGTCACCATATGCTGCGCGATTTCTAGATTGGGCATTGTTCGGCCTTATTTTTTGAAGAGGATGGCGTTACCGTAATTGTGAATTCTCTCCGGTACCGTGACATGGAAAACTTTCACCGGCCCCAATTGGCACAATTCGAAGAGCACGATGCAAACACCTTCTGGTTCCAGCAAGATGATGCCACATCTCATACCATTCGCTGTTCCCTTATCATATTGCAGGAAATGTCTCCTGGATATTTGATTTCATTACGAGGCGATACTGACTTTCCAGCTCGATTCTCTGATCTGAGCCCCTATGACTTTTATTTGTGGGGCTACCTCAAAGGTAAGATCTACAGATATCGGCCTCAAACTCTTAACCAACTCGAGGACACAATACGACAGGAAATCGTCGCTATTTCTTGACTTCTTAGAGCGACTTCATTGCCCGTAAGGGCCGCCATTTGGACAATGTTATTTTCAAAACGTAGGTAGATAAAACCTTATAATATGTAATATTGAAAAATATAAAATTCTTTTCTTTAACGTTTACCGTTTGTTATTGACCTATAAAATGTGGGAGTCCATTCCGCCGCACCCTGTATATATGTGCCATGAGAGGCTAAATAGGTTATTTCACGTTATTAATCCAGTTTTGGAAAAATTATCGTATCGCGATAACAGGTGCTAAGTAATGTTCTTATTTTTATCAAAGTTTTCCAAAAATCTTTTTTTTTAATCCACTTAGGCGCATATACAGTATCAATTCAACAAGATGGGGAACCGTTCCCCTGCATGGGTAACATTTGTACAAAAACTTTTACAATAAAAATTAAAAACGAAACTGGAATCCATTTAATAACTTAAAACTTTCCTCTTTACAAGCTGCACATTAAAAGCATATGCCGCAGTAGTCCAATTTACATATAAAATATTTAACCGTACGTGATATGAATAAACAGAGACAGGTTAAATATTGCACTACTAATTGAAACACAACATTTACTCCGTGCAGCGTAAATCATGTAACATAGATTTAAATGTAAATTTAATAAATTATTATCTTGCGAAAATAATGTAAATATTTAGCCAGGATTAGTTGATAATTAACCATTCCGCATGAAATCTCATTCAGCGGAGACCGTTTTTAGAACGAAAGAGGAAGAACCTAATTAATATTTCCTGGAAAGCTGTCAATATATTATACAAACAGCATACAAGAAGTGTTTGTGTACATTACAGTACTAATGATTCAATTTATTTAGTTTAGATGCCGACAGCACGGTGTCGATTTTACTAGCGATGCTCATCCCATTAACACAGTGTGCTAACTTTTACTAATTGTTTACACAAAACAGATGAATGTGCATATGCGGCAGTGGCAACATATTTACTGGTGTTCCTTCCTATTCTATTTACGTGAGAAAACGTTTACCAAATTTGGGTCATTTGACAAATCGTTGTTTCTTACACTTACAAAGAGATTTTCACAATCTCTTAAAGTAAAATATTTTTGTAAATTCTTCTCTTATTCAGTTTTTGGATTCACCATGCAATCTTGGCAACTTGAATCAAATCTATCGGCCATCGTTTGCTTCGGTATTTTTTGAAAGAAAATGCATGAGATACCAGAGGGAATGAAACTACATAACCGATGCTACGAGGGTAGCATCGGTAGGGTTGCTCTGCAAAATAAAGGTTTACGAATGTGATGGCCTCCTCTGATGAAAATCTCTGTCCTTCAAGCGACATTTTGAGCCTAGGAAACAGAAAAAAATCGCTTATGGCAAAATCTGGTAAATAAGATGAGTGGTCTATCAATCTGAACCCCAATTCGCGAATTTTCGTCATGGCGACCACTGAAGTGTGAGATGGTGCGTTGTCTTTGTGGAATAAAACTGCCTTTTTCTTCAAATGCGGCTGTTTTTCCGCAATTTCTGCCTTCAGCTTGACTCCATGACTAATCCAAAAAATAGTCGCCACCACCCTCCCGACTGCTGGAACAGTCTACATCCTTTTCGGAGCGGATTCACCCTTCGCAGTTTACCGTTTTGATTGTACCTTGGCTTCAGGAGTGTACTGGTGTACGCAAGTGTCATCTACAGTTATTAGTCGAGGACAAAACCGGGATTTATTTCGCTTAAACTGTTTCAACAAGGCGTTGGAAATGTTCTTTCGAATGCATTTTTGGTCCTGAGTGAGCAAGCGCAGCACACAATGCGCGGTTAGCTTTTTCATGCTCAAATCTTCAGTGAATGCTTGACACGTTCTATCGAGATACCCACAGCCCCTGCTATCTCTCTAATCTCAATTTGACGGTCGGCTAATACCATTTAGTGATATTTTCGAATGTTATCGTTAGTGATTGCACATTTGAATTCAGCTGCCCAAAATTTTACTGTGGCAAATGATGGTGCACAGTCCCCGTAAACAGCGTTCATCTCGGCTTTAATTTGCGTAGGCGTATTGCCTTTGAAATGCAGGAATATAATGGCAGCCCAATATTCGATGTTCTTCCACTTTTACTGAAACACTAACACGGACTGACACAAACGACTATTAAAGAACAATTGAGCATCTAACATGGGTGAAATTCTCAAAAGTATTTTTCAACTCATGCGCAATTATATTACTAGAATATATTTGACGAGTAACGCCATATTCTTGTTGAGGTTTGCGACTTTTCAAACTACTCTCGCATAATTGGCAAAAAATTTTTGTGTAAGGTATAAATACTATATTAAAACCTCTGATCAAAATAAAGGATTCATACTCGGGAAGCAGTAAAATACGTTGTTGTTGAATACATATCTCTGGAAATTCGATACCTTTTGTGACCGCAGATTTAAATCCTACTGACTGCGCCATGTGGTAATTAGCAATTTTAGTATAAAAAATAACACATGCGCTTTCCCTATTTACGCTCTAGTCCATGTACTAGTAAAGCAGGTATACATGCATAAACTCAGTATAAATCTTCCTTTACTCAATTCACTTCTCTTGTACTACTGTGCATAATTTCATGGTTTCATGTAGCATCAAGTTCTACAATAGTTTGTGTTACTCGTTCCTATATCTATCTTTGCTAATTGTTTTGTTACTAACGAAATTTTTTGTTTAAATCTATTATTATATGTATGTATTAATTAGTTATCTTAACAAGCCTTTAGTAGGCTATGAAGGTGAAACCAGATGTATGTACAATGGCACAAAAGTAAACCTGGACAATATATACGAAAGTGAGCCTTATCTATATTGCCAATACTAACACGTCGCTCGCCAGTCGTCCAAGTTTACTTTTGCCCCATCGTACGTAACATAAGTAACTTAACAAAAGTTGGTTGCAAACTTATACACCCCATTGGGTCGTCACCGTACGTAAGAAAACCTCTCACTGTGAATTGCAGGCAACTGTAGATATCTGGGATTAAATGCATTACATGTTCTGCTGAGAATCCCTACGCATTCATCATGTGTACAACTGGCATTCTGGGTGGCGCGACGGGATCCGATCCATTGTTGTGTGTAGATATACAGATCGTTGTTGTTATATTAGACGAGGCGTCGGGTTACGGAATACACCTCGCAATTCTAAGCATCGATTACTGTGATCATTAGCCGACCCCACTAGAATTTTGCTAAATTCAGAGGTGTTCCAACCTTCGGTAGGGATTTTTAACGTGCTAAATATCGTATTGACATGGGGCCTATGGTTTCACTTCCTTATCCGAGAAGAAGGCATACATTGATTTTTATCCGTAATTAAAAAACAACCGGGCCACTATTGCTAACTTTATTATTATTGTAGCTACGATATTAGTTAAATTAGCAAAAATTTAGTGATTTTTCCACTGACCACAATAGTGCTGAGAAAAAAAAAATTACACATCGAATTTCAGCGCTAACTTGAATTGTTTATATTTTTTAAGTTAAACACCCTGTATATTTTTCAACTATTCAATAGGAAATGAAATTCTGCGTAAAATATCCTTATAGTACTATAGCCGTAAAATGCAAAACGAAAGAGATACGATGAAATTTACATTAGACAATTGAAACTGTTATAACTTCACTAGAGCAGCTATTGAGATAGTCGACATACGAAAAATATGTAATTTATTTCGCCCAACAAAATGGTATAATCAACAAAAGTTGCGCATCGTATTTCAACGTTTGGTTAAATTTGTATTAAACACTCTGTATATGTTTTCACAAATCGATTGATAGTGATATTTGAAATAAATTACTCTTATAACGCTAAGGCCCCAAAATGAGAGGCAAAAGAGATTTGATAGATTTTAAGATGAAAAATTTAAATTATAAATCAAAGCAAGCAAGCGTTGCTTCTCTTAACCCTTCAAAAATCCTGTTCGGCATTGCAATCAATTAGAGACTTTATTAGTGAGAACAATCGCTTTTTGCCTCCCGTTTTTTTTATACTTTTGTGTTGATTATGTGTGTATGCTATAACAATAATAACAATTACAAAACACATAATCAATACAAAAGTAAAAAAAAAATAAAAGAACTGGAGGCAAAAAGCAATTATTCTAATTTCTCGAAAAGGAATAAATTATTCTCTATTTCGATGATTATAAATGGGACACGTACACATGTTAAAAGACTAAACTACTATCTTTTAACTTGTTGTGTACGTGTCTCATTTACAATTTTATCTATACAATTTGTCCCTCAATTTAAATGAACTTTACAGAATTAAAACATCATTGTTACTTGGATGTAGTTTGCAGAGTTATAAATTTTAATTCTAATATTCCACACTATCTTCAACTGCTTACATATAATTCTGGCCTGATGATGTGTTGGCACAACGCGAAACCGGTCGTCTAATACCATGAATAGAATTTTGTGAGACTTGGACCATTGTTTTCACTACTACCTTTGCAATTGAAAAATATAGAGGGTGTTCAATTTAAAAATATATAAACAATTCAAGTTAGCGCCGAAATGCGATGTGCAATTGTTTTTTTCTCAACACCATTGTGATCAGCGGAAAGATTACTAGGTCTTTGCTAATTTAACCAATATCGTAGCTGCAGTAATAACTAAGTAGCAGTAGAGGCCTTACAACTTTGAACAACCAGTATATACACTTGTTGTACATATGTATCGATCAGCGGTCAATGTTAATATTCGCTTCGCACTGTCGGCTCGCTGTTTGTGGCAAAAGTGCCAACTCTAATCATGTGTAAAAAATGAATTTAAAATATCTTCTGTATAATTCGCGGTACGACAGACTCAACACATATAGATACAATGTGTGCTAGTGCGAGAAGGTCACACCGTATATAGTACATAACTTGAATGAACGTCTTGTTTTGGACAGTAAAGTCTGGATTACAACAATGCCATTGGTAAACTTCATTATGAAACTAATTCAGTTTCAGCTCTATGAACTCAGCTTCTCAATTTCTTACAGTTTTGGAAATGGAATGGTCGATACAGTAGTGACGCATTGAACCGGATGGAAAGTTAACGTTGTCTAACGTTTTAATTGACGCCACCTTGACTAGTTGAAATTAATTAAAGTGTTCGCAATAAGATTTAACTGTATAGCGAAGTATGTGACGAACTCGAACTGTTGTCTTGTACATATTTGGAAATAATTCAGAACAGATTAATTATTTGAAAGGTTTATACATTTTCTATTATAATATATTACTAAAGATAATTTTGAATTCCAACTGTGTCAGATCGTAAAATTTCATCTTCTTCATTTGTGTAATAGCTACATATAGATTTTTTTTTAATTAAGTAAATGTACGACAAAAGCGATATTACAAGCGTGCCAGTGCTGAGGTAACATTTAAATATTCGCAGCGTAGCATTAATAACTCCTGGTTGCGTTTAAAATTCTTCAAGCACGCTATTATTCTTATTCTTTTACTTTCCGCAATTTATTCTAACACAATCGATAACAGGTTGAATACTGAAATTGTTAAACGCTATCCCGGAGGATGTACCATTAATATTTATGTGTGTATTGGACAAGTATTTACGCAAATATTATTCTTCACTTGGAGAATAATCTGAATACAATAGAAGATTATTATTGGTAGACGCTTATTTGTCCATCTAATCGCCAAATAAATCAATACTGTAGTTAACGAGAAACATCAGTTAATATCAAGTTAAAACTGTTGATGAGTAGTAAATTAACAGGAAGCAGATAATTAAGATAGTCACTTAATCTTTAACAGTTGAGGTTTTTATTTTTAGCTTCAATAGAAATCAAATGTACATAGATACGTGTAGCGGGAGCAAAATAAAGGTTGTCCAATAAGTAGAGGAACAAATTTCAATCTTATATTTTTTAAATTTGCAAAAACTTGATCTACTTGAACTATACATTTTTTGAAAAGTGTGATAAAAGAACTATTTTAAAACATCTAACATTGTTTGCTTAATCCCCTTTCGTCCAATTTGTTTGAGCATCTTCATACCATGATTCATTAGCGATTGCCCATAGTCTCTAGACACTTCCGTTGCAATTTTCTTCCATATTCTCTTAAATCCTGCAAAATTTTTGGGCGTTCTATTGTAATTCGCATATCGCCCTTTGCATAAGGACCAATATTGTTCAATTGGTCTCGCTTGGGGGAGGTTAGGTGGATTTTGATCTTTCGGTATAAATTGAATGTTATATTCATTCAAGTACTCGGTAACATTTCTGGCGTAATGTATGGTTGCCAAGTCTGGCCAGAATAAAATTTGATCTTCATTATGGTACTCGCGAATGAACGGAACCAGGCGTTTGATAATACACTCCTTCAACTATGTTGTCGCATTCATAGTCCCTTCGCAAACATAAGGTTCGGATACATTGCCAAATTGATCAAGGGCCTGCCATACTAAATATTTCTTGAAGAATTTCATTTTTGTACGAAATTAATGTTCATATTCTAGTTCTGCGGGGTTAGAACTATGGTAAAACTTCCGACCTGGTACTTCAGCAGGGTCTGCAGGAACATAAGTTTCATCATCAATAATTAGTATTTTCTGACCGTATATTCTCGCAATATAACTGGCACCAGTTTTTGCACGTTGCTCTCGATTGGTAATGTGTTTGGGAACTGTTTTCTTTATCCTAGCCTTAATCTTCAGATTCTTAACTTTAATATAGCTCAGAGTAGATCTTGCTATATTAAGCTTGTGAGCCAATTTTCGTACAGAAACTGAGGGTGACTTCTTAAATGCCTTCGCAATCACTCGTTGGGTATTAATGGTACCTACTGTTGTAGGCCGGCCAGGTATCGTCTTGTAATTGGATGATATTCCTTCACAGAAATGACGCACGGTGCTTCTTTTATCGCGATTAACAACATTTACGTAATAGTGCACGACCCGTTTTGCAATAATTTCATTTGCGCGTCTTGTCATTTTTGACGCATCGGTTATTTTGTCAGAAATATTACAATTTATCAAAGCCAACTGTTGGCGCTTTCATCCGTCCAAATATTATTAATTCATTTAATACGCACACTACTAAAAAAAATTACCAATTTTTTGTTCCTCTATTTATTAGACATGCTTTAGGAAGAAAAACCCTACGTTAATAAAGTATATTTTATATCTTCAGTAATAAGTACTTCAGTGGCTACTCTGAAATAAACTATAAGAAATTATACACAAATTGGTACGTGGCAATTTTTAATAATAATAATAATAAAGGGTTTATTTATTACAATGACAATTGTAATACATATAAACGCATGCATAAATAAAAGATATGACATGGACATTGTATACTACATGAAGAACAAACAGTTATACTAGTCAAATAACGTGCAGTTAAGAAATTGGTCTATTGTATAAAAGGCATGATTTAATAGATGTTTCTTAAATTTATCGACAAATTTTATTGTTATTATATTGGAGACTTTTTAGACCTTCGGGCAGGTGATTAAATATCTTGACTTCCCAGAAGTTGGTATACATCTGTGTCGCTTGCACCATATGGTATGGTATTTTCATTTTATCTTTGCAGCGCGTGTCGTAGCTGTGAGTGTCACTATTTTTATTGAATTGAGTTTGAGTAAGTATTTTTTCTTGAGAGAAAGCGTTTTTACAAATTTCAACTTTTTTCAGATTACATAACGCTCTTACTGCCTCACTTCTGAAGATTGAAGATACTCCCGGCCTCCGTTGACATGCCTCCATAAACCGCAACACTGTGGAAGTTCGCGAAATATGCAGTTCTAGCAACTTGGTGAGTAGATACGCTTCCTATCCTTCGTCACACTATAAACTGCAGCATTTAGTTTTTTGGCCAACTCCTCTATGTAGGCGGACCAGGTTAGCCTATACTGTTTTTTTTTAAATTGCTTGACATTTTCGTTTTGTTTAGAGAGAAGAGGTGTTGCGTTTTTGTCAAATTGAGCTTTAGTTTATTTGAACTAAACCATTCTTCTGCTTCTTCTAAGACTTTTTGTGTTCTATCTGGAGCATACCAACTGGAGCTGTAAATCAAGCCAATTTTATACGAAAATTTGGAAATATAATAAAAAAATGTCCTTTTGGGCACGTCGTCAACGTAGATTCTCAAAACATCTCAGCTGATCCACATTCAAAGATGTCAGATGTTGGGCCCTAACTCTTCATAGCCAAAAAGATTTTATTCTGAATATAGATGATAGAAGCAAAGTAGAGGCAAAAAAGCAATACACTTCGTTGTTGATGTTATTGTTGTATTAATGGGCGAAGGGTTTGGTTACGGAATACGCTTCAAATGTTCTTGTTGCTTCATTTCTTTCTTTTACATACCCCGGAAATTATTTTTTTCGGTACTTGACGCAATGTATTAAACGTGCACAGTTATCGGATTGTAACCGCAGTGCTACGTCTCTTCCGTCGCCATATTCGTCATTTTATAAGTTTAATTATGACCGGCATACAAGCCAGTCGCGGCCAGAGATAAAACTAGGGAGATAGGAAGGTTAATGTTAAAAAGTTCTTGCCAGTGATATTCAAATATGGCGCCTTGTAGGGCACATTATACTTCCACGGAGCGCCACTAGTACCTCTTACCGAAAATGGCACGCATTTTGAATTAATGATAATGTGTTCTCATTTCAATTTGACAAGTATCAAATTTGCAGCAATTAAAAAAAATAAAACGGAACAAGAATACAGTACTGTCTATATCGCCACGATTTTCGTCAATATTAACGGTATTTATATTCTTACAGTTTCTGTTTTATGCCCCTCCACACTTTTCAGTGATGGTGACTCCGTCTGGGTGCACTATGTAATGCGGGTTGCAGCAATTTGGCAACAAATTTCGTATGTAATCTTCCACCTCATGGTCTCGGCCCTTGCTGACCTACGGCGCAATGGCCTGGTCATCAGCGGCCCTGACATACCTCAAGGGCCTGAAAGATCGTCAAAACAGGACCCTGCGCATCATCGCCGACGCCTCGTGGTTCGTCAGGAGTGAACAGATTCTTCGAGATCTGGGCAATCCTACAATTCACGATCACCTAGGGAAGACACTCCACTCGACGTGGGCAAGGGCCCGCGAAAACGAAAACCCATGCGCCCAGATGGTCGTCGACCCCCAGAACACGCCCCCTCCTCTAGTGAGAGTGCGTCCCTCAGAGCACTTCTTCAACTCTGGCTGCGCAACGGCTCCAGACGACCACACATGACCCCGGGATATGCCCTAATTTCCCTACCAAAGTAAAGAGATGACCCGATATGTGTACACCCCTCTTTTCATCCCAATCAATTCCAAGCTGCGCGAAATGAGCCAGCTTTAGCATAAGAGGACAAAAGGGTTTAAGGTTCTTTAGGCCGACCCTAGTTTCGATTGCAGTTCCCAGGCACCCCATGGTTGCGTCTAATTAGTGGTACCGAATGTATCGCTATGCATTATTCCAGTTCGAGATCTAAGAAAATATTTGTTCTTATTTATTCTTATATATATATAACAGCGACAATTTGAGTTTAATTAATAAAGGAATTAACTTAAAACATTTACGACCTATAAGCTAAAATCAATGTATTACAGAATCATAAAATAAAAAATTGTATTCTGCTAAAGAACCCTACTGCCTAAAATAAAAACCTTAAATATTTGAAGTAAAAGCGTGGAGCGAAAAAGTAAACAACCGTCTGTTACTACTTAAATTTTACTATCTAAAATAGGAAACTAAACACATCAAATAAAAACTGGATTCTAAAACAAAAAAGTTAAATTTAAGTCGAACTGCACCATTCACCCAATAAAAACAATAGCTGGAACTATTATTATGAACAACCAATAAATAACAAAGAACAATTTTCTTCATACGCAAAACTAGAACTTCTGAGGAATGATTTACATTAATAAATTAAATCAAATACTCAAAAATTCCCCCGCCTTTCGTTGACATTGCGTTAGGCACTGAAAAAATTTGGTTTCCTAGGCGGTATACACATATGTATATAACCCTTAACCTTAAAGGATGTAACCTTGTGAAATTAATATGATCACTGAAACAGTTCACTAAAACCCTTGCCACAATACTTAACTCGTACTGGACGCACGTTTCGATAGCCAAGCTATCATCGGCAGTAAAACTGAATTAACCATCAATTCCCATTAATTCAGTTTTATTGCAGATGATGATGGCTTGGCTATTGAAACGTGAGTCCAGTACGAGCAGTAGTATTGTGGCAAGGGTTTTAGTGAACTGTTTCAAATGAATATTAAGTAGTCACAAAATTTAAATTTATGTTTCAATATAAACTTTATGTTTGTATGTTACATACAGTAACCCCCGCGTATTCGGAAACCACCAAATTTGACTTTTGTTTTGTATCGAAAGATGGTTTCAGCACTAAACACTTGTTAAAGAACACTTAGCCAAACATGTGATGATACAACGGTAGTTTGAACTCAATTGAGAAAATTGTAGGCGTCCCCGGACTCCTTTGTTCACGATAGCGATTGTTTCTTCATGGCCAATTAGGATATCTTTCGAATTACAATTTTACATTAAAATTGAATTCAATTTTCTTATTCTAAAAATAGCATGATGCATGCTATGCAAGGATGCACCTGAAAGACTGATTCTATGATATTCTATGCCTTTTAATACTCCAGACTTCCAAACGTTGACTTTCCCTAAGGTATACGACAACTTCAGATATGCAACTGGATATATATGTACTATGAATTGCTGTAGGAAAATATTCCATTAAAATTGAAGATGTAGGATATGAAGAAATCCAAAAATTCTGGTCTAAAAGAGATCCTTATTGACTTCCTGGTACTATTCACTTTGCCTTTCCACAAACATTTTTTTTTATTTTAGTCAACTGTTTTGTACCACCAACAAAGCAATACATTCCACACTAGATCCTTCCTGATTCACATTATTCACATAGGCAGCTACATATATTCCTTTATGTCAAAGAAACATTCCAGTCCAAGTTTCTTCACCTCCGCTTTATAACAAAGTTTATCTAATAATATCGTTATCTGATATTAAAATGATCTTGTAAGCATTTCATCTCGATAAAACTGTGCACTTGGGGTGATCTGACCATTGGGCAACATTATTGAAATCGCTTCTGATCAATTTCGTACAAATTCGTGATCCTCCAAGATTAAGATTCTCCTGGCAAATTTCTGAACGAAAATGTTCAAGAAATTCAACTTTTACAATTTTTAAAATTACTGAAACTAATTAATACTTAATACTCTACTTGTGATGTCCTTTTTCAACCATGTAGTGCATAAACAATAGCCAACACAATTGCGCACCAGCAACGTATATATGCGTACACCGAAGCTTAAAATTGATTGTTAAATTCTTACTTAACATTACCAATTAATTACGCACAGCAAATTTGCTTTAACGCACATGTACCATTGTTTCAATGGAAATCAATGCGTGCTAACCATAAACACAATTGCCGCCACATTTCTCGAAAATATCTTGTTGAATTATTATTCCTGGGATGTATTTTCCTCGGCATTTCGCTGCGAAGTTATAAATATGCGGAATCCGCAGGAATCTAATGTTCAAATAAATAACACTGCGCGTTTCTTTAAAACTGTCTTTTCTAAATACATGCATTTCAGAAAAAAATCTTTGCTTCCTTTATTGCATAAAAATAGTAATGGAGGGAGCTTACATCAAGTTATATTAACTTTCAACTTGTAGAAAAGAGACGTAAATATTATTCCATTATATTATGAATAATTACTCCGACATTAATTGCTATCGGAGAGTCTCTCTTTACATTGGTTAAAAGTGAAACCATAACGCAATAAAGAAAAAAAACAAATAGATGTACTTTAGAGCGGAAGAAATTATCCAGGTTTTAGAATTGTACAAGTCGCTTATTTTCTCTCTCGAAGACCATATAATATTTAGATTTTGGCTGTTTTTCTTTAAATTTGTACCAACATTTTTTGAAACGATTAAAACTGCAGTTTTATTTGTGTATAATTCGTTGCTGTTTTCAGATTTTTGTTGTATACTATGAGATTGAGTCATTATGTCCGTGACTTTTTGAATGAGAGATAATTTTTTCGGCAAAGAAACGTTTTATTTATCAACATAGTCTCCTCTTAGCTCAATACATTTCGTCCAACGGTTCTCCAATTTTTTAATCGATGATTTCATCGTTGCAGCCAAATCTCTTTCCAGCCAGCCATTTCTTCAAACTTGGAAACAAGAAATAGTCACTGGAGCTAAATCCGGAGGATATGGGTGGGGGAGCAATTGGTACCCCAATTCATGAAATTTCGCCATGGCCACTACGCACGTATGTACCCGTACATTGTCATGATGGAGGAGCACATTCTTCTTGGCCAAATGCGGTCGTTTTTTCTTCAAATCGTCATTGAACTTTTCCAATAAGTTGCCGTAATATTCACCGTTGATTGCTTTTCTCTTCTGAAGGTAATCGATGTGGATTATGCAGCGTGCATCTCAAAAAACTGTCGCCATGACCTTGTTAGCCAACAGACCTACAGTGGCCTTCTTTGGCGCTGATTCGCTTGGAAAAATCCACTGTTTTGACTGCTGTTTGGTCTCCGGTGTTTTGTGGTGAATCTACTATATATTTCGTCAACGAACGGCGTCCGGATTACGAGCGGATAGCTTTCTCATGCGCAAGTGATCATTCAAAATCAAAACCACTGAGCCATGTGATATGCCTATGGCTTCTACAATCTTGCGCAGTTTCAATCTTCGTTCGGCCATGTCGTGGAATTTTTCGATTGTTTCGCGTGTAGTAACCTCAATTGGGTCCACAACAAAATTCAGTAAATCTTTGTCATTGATTCTAATGGTGAAGAATCCCCATAGTATTTATCAAGCTTAGCCTTGGTTTGAGTGATGGTTTTCATCCCCAAAAAAGAATGCCTTATGAACACACGAAATTCATTTTTCTCCATTTTCGCCAAAATGCACAACATTGTCTGCTTTCAATGGCTGTCAAACTTTAACCAAACGACGCGGCTTTCTCAAACTTTGACAGTAGTATATTCACAGATGGTGGTTGACGGGAGCACTCTTGCTTTTTAATTTGCAATGCGAGAAATTCAAAAAGTTACGTATAATAATGAAGTTAAGATACAAAATTTCCTTCCTCTTTTTGCTATTGCAATTTTCTACACACTTTTACCACAAATAAAGTAAAAAAAGATATTGGCCCACATTAGCCTGCATGTGATTTTTGCGGTAATTAGTATCTAAACCCATACACCTTAGTGATATAGAATAATTTACAGCACGAAATAGATTACGAAGCAACGGTAACACACAGTTCGGATTTTAGAGCCTGCCGAGATGATTGATAAGCAGACACAAAATTAACCACAGTAAAAGTATTCCCACAAAAGTCACAATGATTCTACTCTGCATCTTGATGTGCATGGTATGTCTATACTTCCCTACAACTAACTTATGCATCTGATAGTAGTAAAGCAGCAACATTAGTTGGATGAAGTACTTTTTCTTGTATGAACACTCTGCGAATCTAATTTAAATAATTAAAAATTATCTTCCTTGTGTTTGCTTGCGAAAGAGCGTCTGAAGTATCGATGTAGAAAAAGATTATGCCAGTGTTCAAAATGTGGTTCACGAGCTTGTAGATACCACTGAATCTTTCAAATCAAGACTATTCCAATCAATCAGGCAAGCAACGCCTAAGCAAATTTATAGCAAATTGACCATGATCGAATTCCATCCATAATAAAGTGAATCGGAAAAATTGGTATCGGGGAAATGCGCAGACGACTAGTAGACATTCCTATTATTCATCCTCCTTTGAAAGTAGTCGATTTCTTTCGGTGTCTTTAAATAATTCGTACCTCCTGGGTCTGCATTGCTTCCCACTGGTGTGGCTTTCCTTTGCTAACTTGCTTACGCTATCATTAGATTGAAACTCACTGTCCTTTGTATTCTGTCAATTTTAAATGAAGCATTCCTACTATCACTTCACCAAGTATGTTTATTAATATAAAACTCGCTTCAAGAATGTTTTCGATGGTGGCAAGATTTTAAAATTCTAGGATAATCAGTACAACGCCCCAAAAATTGATACGATTGACGCACCCATTGAAATTGTTTCTGTTCTAAGTACATTAGTGGCTGGTTATAATTTAAATAATGCGTCGACTCCAAGTTTTTATGCATAATATGTACTCCCACATCCGCGCGTAGTCCTAGAACTATCTATAAAGATAACTCAAAAGTTGATTCAAGCCAATCATCATGATCTTTTGATTGTCCTCCTAATTTATGATTGGAATCCAACATCTGCTACTTGATTATAAATCCCTGAATCGAAATTTGCTATGATGATAAATAGAGATTAATCTCTGATATTAAATCTAATAGCTATTTTAGTTTCTTCAGCATAGTATAACAAATTTGTTCTAACACAGGTAATTTTCTGATTCCTAAGTGCAACCATTCAATTATTGTTTCGCCTTTTTTTTCATTTACAGCGTTTGTGTAATTACTGAAAAACTCATACTGAGCTCCATTTCAACCGTACTATCGGCGATACCACATTCGTACAAATACGGATACGTACCGTATTGTGAAAAATGCCATAGTCCGATTACATTAAGCCGCTTTCAGGTCGAGACCGTGTAGCATGAATGGTGTGTTTTCAATTTATGAATTAGTAATGTAGGAACTCGCAGCTGATAGCTCTCTCTGTACAACGTTCTCCATCATTTCCTATATTAAACATGTACACCTAAATGCTATCTGCAGTCTTTGCTGCCGTGTGCCGACGTTATACACGAACCGATAAAAAAATTGGAAATGAAAAAGTGACAAATAAATGATAAACCGAATATTTGAGAGAGGAAATAAAGTAAGCCAGATACAGGACGGAAAATATAAAAAAAATGTTTTATTTGAAGTTAAATTACCTAGCAGTGAAGGTAGCAATCATATTGCATGTCGTCCTATTTACTTTTTCGACGCTATACGAAAGTCTAACGCTGCATTCACATAGGGCAATGCAAAATTTGCCTAAGAATTAGTGCAATATTTCGCACTAATTTGACAACTACTACCAACGATTTGCTTTGTTGTATCGTTACCCAAATTTATCAGTTGATACAAGTAATTTCTCGAGCACGGAATGGCAGAGAAACCTTTAAGGTATTTGAGGAAGGATGGAAGGAGACTTGATGTTACATGGTATGTTTATTAGCAGTTTCTGCAGTAATCATAACATACAAATCCAGAAACAGTAGTAGTGTCAAAGTTTGACGTGTGTATAGTTTCACACTACCCTAATTCTTAATTCTGCATTCATTTACATTATGCAAACTTTCGCATAGCACTTAAATTCTTGTACTAATTGTGCACTAACGTATGCAAACGCCACTTAAGTGAAATTTCAGTTAATTACTACTAGACTACAAGAAAGACCACGTTGGCTTTGAGCACGGGAAGGGATGGCATCTGTGAGAAATTTCTACAGAAAGTGCGACAAGATGACATCGATTGCTCCTTTTTACTTGAACGGATGAACTTTGTGCCACGCTTAAACTCAAGGTATGATAGTAGCTTCATTCTTTCATTCACGAGAAGAAACATTAAGAGACGAGCTCCGACATAAGGCGGCTAACAGGCGACGTGATTTATTTAAGTAAAAAGAAAAAAACTTTTTTCATTTTGTCTATGATATATTTGTTCTCCTTTTGTTGCTTAGTGTGCATACTCACTTACTACTGTATTATTCTGTTATTAGATATAAGCCTATTGAATAATATTATTATTAAAAACTAATTGCTTTAAGCCCCACCATTATATACATGCTCTTATGTTCAAAGTACAACATATCTTCGTATAAAGGAGCTAACTTTTTCGTTTTGTTATGTTTTCTGTCTGCAGCTCATAAATCTTGGGCAACTGAAGAATTAGCGATATTGAACTTGGTTTATTTATCTTTTCCTTTACATTGTTTCTTTAAATAATTGCTTTGGATTTTTAGCAACCGTTCCTGTGTTGTGAGAATTAAAGAAAAAAATTTCTAATTGATCACAACTAGTATTCCAAGGCCTGCTAGGATTTTCACCTATATGAAAGGAACGAAGGGTCTATGTAGTAGGGACCTAATTGATAATTGTCTCGATATGGGAAACGTAATGAAGCCAATCGGTGTGGTTCTCCTGGACAAAGATTCGAAGACTGTTCGAATGCTACGTTCACTGAGATGTGCTTGTGGAACACGAATAGGGGTATACACAACGTGAATGTTCTTACGATTGAAAAACTTAACCAAACTATTATTACAATCGTAGGTAGCATTGTCTAAGATGGTGGTTTTCGGAACACCAATTTGTCGGAGATTTAAACATCTGCTGCCGTTGTCTTTTGCGGTGGGGTATAATTTAACATCTGTGTAATGCATCTAAGAACGCATTAAAATCTTGCGCACTATTAAGTTACTTATTAAAGAATGAAAGTACTTACCTGGAGAACGAGCTTGGTTACCTAGTTTGGTATTGCTCAGTAGTGAATCGAATCATGTTATTGGATGAGTCAAGATTCACATAGTAGGTATAAAGTAGAATTCACGTAGGGTATCGAAATTAGTACATAAGTAAAGATGTAGTACGAAAGTTTGCATAATGTGAAGTAATGCGACCGTTGACATATGGAGCAGTGTAGTGCAGAATTGAGAATTAGTGTAGTGTGCGAAACTATACACGTCAAACTCTCGCACTAGCATGGCGCTGAATCAATATTTTCTACATTTCTACATACATGGTTAAATCTTTAAGTTCATAGTTTTGGTCTATCTATTGTAATGTTTTAAAATGGTAAATTGTTGAAAAATCAACATTTTCGCAAATTAATTGATTAACTACATGAACTGAGAGCTCGGAAGTGTTTTTAAACACTCTTTCGGCAACTTAAACGAATTTTAAGGTCAACAAATGAGATTCAAAAGAAAGTGAAAACTAAAAATTAAAACTAACCTGAATTTTACGACGATGTCAATATAAACTCTATGTTTATATTACATTTACTGGAAAACCATCCTATCCTTAATCATCGGTCTTCATTTCTATCTTGAATTTATTTCACAATTCAAAATATTAACGTGTGTAACTGGAAGCGCAGTCAAAAGACGAGTTAACTCGATGAAAGTTTGACCAAAAGTGAGAAAATCAATTGCCGTCCCTCTTCTCTTTTATTTTAATCGCGATGGTTTTATCCACAGCAAATTTTGATGATTCCTTTCCAAATATGATTTAACAATGAGCTTTTGATGAACAGAATTATTTTTAAGTGTAAGATAATCGAATGGATGTAGTGACGCGACTGGATGACTAAAGTATGTTATTCTATGTCCTAAAACTTCAATGACAAATGTCCAATAACAAACTTCACTGACGCAAACGTTAACTACTTGACGACAGATATTTAATTTACGAAATTATGCTCGAAATACCTTTGAATTTACATTGTTGTCTGTTGTAGGAACGTTTTTCATTAAACTTCACGATTTACGAAATGAAAAGATTTAAAAGAAGAGGAATTTTTTCTGCGATTCACCAAAATCGTCGTTCGCTGGAGTTAAAAAAAATATTTAATACCCCTACTCCGAAAATCGGAGGCTCGGGAAGAAATAGGAACTTCCGAAAGAGAACTAGTATCCGCCAGAGGGAATTTCACGTTGATTGAGTGGCCATACTGGATACACTATACGTACTCGAATGACAGCTGCGCTCGACGATGTAAATAAACATCACTTCAATAATCGTTGGGCGCCAACATTTGTAATGTTTTAAAAATGGTAAATTGTTGAAAATTTTTAATTTTCGCAAATTAATTGATAAATTACACGAACTGAGAGTTCGGAAGTGTTCTTAAACACTACTTTATCTCATTTATGAATCTGATGAAGCTTTAAAATAAAAGCGAAATATTGGTGAAATTACAATTTTCTGAAACCTTTTTCGCCATCCCGATAGTTTTAAACAACGTGTTAGTTCCTAACGGCCGCCATACTCCTTGTGGATGGTACTCCTGGTGTTTCCGTGTAATTCCGTACATTGTAAAATAAGTTATTAATATCTACAATATTTACGTAAATTTCGAAATTTTGATTCGCGCAGTATCACTGTTAACAATAAAAACATAACGCTTCCTAAAATACACATTAAGTGAATTCTATCAGTACTTACCATATATTTATTACAGAAAATGGTTTTAATGCTTCCACAAACATGGTAAAGCAAAATTATATAAATCTATAACATATCAATATTTCATAATTTGTATGTAATACAGTGCCACTACGTAGAGAAATATTAAAATACGAGATAAATGCATTTAAAGTAGTACTTACGCCGAATCTGGAGCTTATATTACATAGTAAATAGTTTCGGAATATCTCTACGACGTCGGCGCCTTAATGGCATTAAAAGCTTTCCTTTAAAATGCAGTTATTAAAGCCAAACCTACGTAAACATGTATTCTTTTACAAGATACACAATCTTAACTATAATTGGATAGCTTTTAGTTAAAGCTGCGCGATCTGAAGTACTTATATAACGAATTTAATCCGATTTTATACACATAAATGGTGTTGAAATTGGAGTTTTACGGCCATTCCTTAAATTCTTAGGTTTCTTGTCTGTATTTTATGATGCATTAAGTGTTGCATCGCATTACGAAAATATGATCTATCGCAGAAGAGATTTTCGAATTCAGAAATTATAGAAAGAACAGTTTTCAAATTGCAGTCTCTGGATGACGAATATGAGTTAGAGTGTTTATTCAGCAAACAGCTGTTGCCACAAATAGCTTAAAACAGTAAGCTTCCTCCAGTTGCAATGTCGTTTGATTTTGCATTATAGACTATACTATATGACAGTGGTACCCAAAGTGTGGGTCGCGACCCTTCGGGGGGTCGCGTTGAAGAACTGAGGGGCTCGCGAGAGGATTTCCGAAATAAAAGAAAGCGCCTTACTAAGACATTTATTTCTATCTTTCGAAACGTAAATGAAAACATAAAAAAATAATGCTTCAACACTTAACCAACCTAAGTTTTATCGTATATTCAGGAATATAAACTTGACTACTCGTGCACATTGTGGAACATAAACGAAAACATTAACATTTTTATACATAAAAAAATTACAAAGTAAAAGGATGATATTATTTTCAAGTTTTAGACGATTTCTCACTTTTGTTTTGATGACAGTCATAGACGAGAAACTCAACTCGCATAAATATGATGTTGCAAATGGAACCAAACACTTTACAGCTTCGTTTGCAAGCTGGGGGAATTCTTACATTCTTTTGGTCCAAAACTGATCTGGGTTCTACGAAAAAAAATTCTAGTTTTAACATTCCAGCACTTGATATTTCAATAAGTTGTTCCTTCATGTTTGTTGCAATTCCAGCGTGCTGAAAAGAATTGTCTAAAAAACGGATTCAGTATCCATCTGTAATTATCGTAACTGTTTTGAATTTCTTTGGGGAAATAGTCGCAAGCTGTTGTTTCAAGTTGTGCAAACTGATTTGCATATCTGCAAAAACATGCTCAGAATTTATCGCACTATACTTAATTAAATCTTCCATGAGTTCTTGAATGCACTGGAATGAATTAAAAAACTTCTTTTTCCCAAAAGTCGACCATAAATCAAAATTTTTTATAAATCCGTTAATTATACCCTTGGCTGTTATTATATTACCATCGCAGCCTTGCAAGCTATTATCCAAAATATTTAAGTGTTCGAAAATATCAACAAGGAAAGCCAGTCTAAGAAGTCAAAGAGGACTGGAAAATAGGTTCTCATATTCCGATGTTTCATCATGCAAGTACATCAAAAGTTCTGATTTAAACTAGGAAATTCATTTCAAGACGTTACCCCTCGAAAGCCATTATACTTCTGTATGATAAAGAAGATTTACATATGAGGAACCCATGTCTTCACAAATTTTTCTAAAAATACGTGTCTGTAACGCTTTTCCTTTGATGGAATTCACAACTTTAACAACACTTTTCATAACACAATTCATTTCAGGAGGTAAAGATTTTGACGCAAGAACTTCTCGATGTAAAAAACAGTGTACCCATGTAGCATTTGACATTATTTCTTGTAATTTCACAATAAGACCAGATCGATGTACTTATCAGTACTTTGCATAAAAGTGTCAAATAAACATTTCCGGTCGTATTGGCGTCTAATGGCGTACAAAATAAAATATCTTCTGTAATACCATTTTTCGTATCGTATCTTACGAATCCTACAAACTGGGCACAGTTAGAAATATCTGTAGATTTGTTCATCTGTAGGAAAAAGTACGTGCACTTCTTAATATTTTCAACAATTTGTGTTCGAATATCTTCTGCCATGTCACTTATTCTTCCTTGGATAGTACTGTTGGACAACGGTATGGTTTTTAACTTTGCAGCCTCTTTTTCACCAACCATTATTTGCACCATTTCAACAGCTGCTGGTAAGATCAGATCTTCAGCAATTGTATGCGGCTTACTGGATTTTGCAATGCGAAATGCAACTCGATAACTTGCTAGTAATGCTTTTTCGTTATGAGTGGTTGTTGATGCAAAAGTGGCTTGCTCCTTGTGCAGAGAGTCCAGCTTTCTTTCAAAAAATTCCACGGGCTTCTCTTTTTTGTCTGGATCAAATGTCGAAGTAGCTTTGATGGCTTCATACTTTCTTTTGACAAGACTTCTCCATATTTAAGATATTCATCGTTGTACAATCTATTTTTCTTTTTATATTTGTCACTTCCAGACGTAGATGGTTAATAATCCTTTTAAAAATTTATCCATATTTAACAAACTAATAAATTTCAAAATAACCGATATTGTACTCAGTAACTAACAACACAGCACACCAGTTGGAAATGATGCCTCATCGCGCTTCGCTGCTTATATAAAGCCAATCTGAAACTTCCAGAAAGCTCCAGTGCCATCTAGCATTCTTTCGAATATGGTGGAAACGTCCGTAAAACGCGAAGAACAACGAAAGAATTGTGCTACTTTGTGATAGATGACGCAGGTGGTAAACAGTCGCTACAAATATTGGTAAACATAAAGTTTAAATCTTTCTTTTTTTTACATTGGTTGATCTTTTTAACATTGATTTTCAAAAATAATTATATATTCAAATATATGTCAAAACATAAAAACAGAAAGATTTATATATTTTTAAACTTGGTGCTTTACGACTAGGAGAAAAATGCCAGTAACAGTGGCGTAACTCCCAACAGTCGCCGTTTTATTATGAGGGGGTCTCGAACAAAATTCCTGCCTTAAGGGAGGCCCTTTGAAAAAAAGTTTGAGAACCACTGACTATATGATAGAAAAAGTTATTCAAATAGCAAAAAAGGCTTAAAATGCACCGGCTGCCTCGTTTAAAAAAAGTCAGCCTTGTGTCATAGTTGAGGGAGAACAAAGAACTAACAGCGTTAGTGCGGTCTACGGGGTGTCACGCAGAGCCCAGTCGAACAAAATAGTTGACCCGTTTCTTACTGATTGTTGCTTTACCAATTTTAATACATTGATATCTACTAGAGAAGTAAATCCTAAATTTACTTGCCCAGTTGCACCGTAGTTTTCAAACTTTTGAATTAAAATATTTGTTACTTCTTTCCCTTTTGTTAAAACCAGCTTAAACTATTGGTGTAACGATTGACATTATCCATCGCCCAGGAACTTCTTGTCTTCCCGAGATTTATTGATATAGTTAAAAACGTGTACCAGAGCTGTCATTCGGATCCGGATAATTTTGTATCCGGTCATCCGGATCTTGGTAGCAAAGTAACTTTGAATTGTGCCCATGGAAATTCAATACTATTTTGAATGCACGGATTTTAAAAACATTGTACTTTTTCTCCATATTACATAAATTCGAAGTTTTCTTTATTAAACACTTTCTATATTGCAAAATAATACCTAACGGATTCGAATCCCAAAATCCGGATAGTGAATCCGAATCCTCCGAGATTCGCTTAGTGGATCCGGATTCAAGAATCAGATAGTGGATCCGAATATTCAGTTATCTGGTTCTCAATTTTATCGCATACCAACAGAACTACTATCCATACGGCACTGCTTCTTTATGCTTCTTACAATCCTCATTCCACTGTCTCCTTTAATGAGCTTGAATTATTCCATTGCCACTATACCTTCTTTAATGTTTGGTTCACTTAAACCAGTGCAGCAAAAAAGTTTCACTAATTGGCTATGCGATTTTCATTTTTATAAGCAGTTTCTAATAATGAAAATTTCTTGATTGATTTTTGATATACATATAATAGCAATGTGTGTTAGTTAAAGCATTATCTGTTTTTTCTTTAGTTTGACAGAAGGAGCTTGGACTAGTACCTATTACTGCTACAAGCATAGGAAAAGAGGAGTTTTGAATTATTGTTAGGTGTCAAGGTAACTAATTCTAATATGAGCTACGTACATCTTCAGAAATAATAAATATCAACAATAGGACACTATTCTACCTATACTAATTTCCACAATTTTGAAATTATAATAATGTTAGCTTATACGCAATCATAAACCATAAACACACATTACCAAGAAATCCTGGAAATCCGAGTTATTACTCAATTAACTTAATAAGCATTGGGAATACATATACAGGCAATAATTACTTTGGGGAAGCCAATAACGTTAACGTGTATTCATCATGGTAAGCGTAGGATTTCTTAAATCGACCCCGCCGTTTCCGGGAAAATCACACCGCATAGGTACAAGACAACGCCATATAATACACGTGAATACCTACAAATTTAAAGTCTCGGTGTCTACTGTTCCTGAAAGCCGTCCGATATGGATCGTTTTGCGTTATTGTCTCCTACCCTGCATATAAGCTGACGTTCTGTCGTCACGTCAGTTGAATATGTTATTAGAAGTACTTTCTGAACGATATTGTATGTGCATACATTTGTACTATTATGGCATACATGATTTGCGTTTAAACATTTATTTGATTGAAAGGGTTATTTGCTCGTATTGAAATAAAGGTACACTCCAGTAAATGCTTGCTAAAAAGAAAGTCATGCAGTAAGTAGGTATGTTATTTGTCTTTTCAAGCTTTCACAGTAGCAATCTTGCATATTGTATACCGCCTGTGTTATAATCTTCTGGGGATACGAATTAATTGTGGCAACAGCGTCGATCCCCACTTCATTGTATACTAGCATCGTCATTGTCACAATATTCAAAAGACGTCAAAATGATTTGAGTTGTGCGGTCGATCAGTCGCGTACACTGTCCGACTTGTGTTGATCAATCTATGCTTGACGCGTTCCATAAAGAAAATATTTGAAAGAAGAAAATCAAAATACTGGAGCAGCGTTTCAAAATACTGGAGCAGCGAATGTAAGAGCTGTATTAAGGGGTAACACCACTCTAGGATTTTGAAAAAACCGTTCTTTTTTATTACTTAAAAAATGCTTTAACATCATAAAAACAATACGCACTAGAATTTATGGTAAAAACAAATTTAAAAGGCTCTGTACGAAAAATGCCCGCCTGGAGAAAATTCGTGGTGCTCGTGGCAAAAGGCACAGACCATTGGTAGTGCAGACTACAATCATAAACCAGCTCTCTCGGCTATAGTTTTTGAAGCAATTTTACCAATTTACGAAGAATTAAGCAGCGACGATCTGCTTGTGCATGTGCAGTGCAAGCATGCCCAGTGGCAAGCATGTGCTTGATACTGCCATATATATAGCTGTAGGCATATATAATGATGGTCTATCAAATGTCATAAGGTTCATGCAAAATTTTGGCATGAAAATTGGGACGAATTGTTACAATTTCTGTGTCGAAACTGACGAGCGCCGCATCAAGTATTCAGAGCGATCACTGACTGATGCTGCAAAAGAGGCCCGATTGCTGTTAAAATCATTCAGAAGGGAAGAAGAAGAGGCGAGCATCAATCTGAATGTCCAAATGTATGGTGTAGGCATCGCCGATTAAAGATAAACAAACATTTTAAGCATTTAAGTGCTCGTATAACTTTAAACGCGTTTTTCTCGAAACCACTTTTCTCAAACTTAGCGAACATATTACTTCAACCCGGTTGCATGAATCAGTTTGAAATTTTGACAGTAGCTTCACAATTACCTCCTTTATAGAAATACGTAGGGGTTTTTCGATGCAATGTAAACTTTTTATTCCATAAAGAATTAACTGCTTATTTTTTTAGCAAAAAGTCGATTTTTTTTGTCAGAAGTACACCATTTTTACAAAATTTGATTAAATAAAAAATCCCTATGTACTTCTATAGGCAATAGAATACAGATTTTAATTTGTTTTGGTTTTTTGTTCTAGATCTTATATTTTACGAGAAATTTGTCCGCGACTGGAGGTGTTTTTTTAAAAAGATCATTTCGAAGATTGTCTCTTTCGCCACCACTTTGTACTAAAATAATAATAATAATAAAAATTTCTATACTTAAATATATGCTGAATAATCCCTCTAAAAGGAATTCCCATTCCTTTTATTATACTCCCAAGAAAAATCGTCAAGGTTTGGTCTTCTTTTCAGCCGCTAAAGTGCTGTTACACCTTAAGCCGTGTGTATTGCGTAAGGCGAAAATAAAAGTCTAGTTCTAATGAAACCAAAAAATAAACTCCTAACAAATTAAATAAATAGTATATTCTTTCAAGAAAATTAATAGAATTCTATACAAGAAGCTCAGAAATCCCTCTTTCCACAAGAAGATATTGTCCAAGTCTGTTATAAAAAGTCTTGCACATTTCGAAGCATGTCGATTGTCACGGCTCTCAAAAACCAGCTCAAAAGATTACATTTTCAGGCCTTCCAATCATATCTGGCACATCTTGCTAGAAATATTGTAATGTGATAGCATTACAGTAGTATTAATCAGGTTTATAAATGAATGAATTTCTGTTCATATTCTTTTAGATACTTTCCCTAAGGTACAAGTATGCAAGTATAAACGTTTCATGTAAAGTATTGTGGAATGCATTTATTGTAAGTCCTGTTTCTCTAAAATCACCTTTTTCATGTCATAATTTCCGTGCATCGAATCGTTGGTGAATAAACATACCACATAACGCACACAACCATACACACAACGCACTTTTTTGACAATTCAAATTCAAATTATTACGTGACATGTAAACTATTAATTTCATTGGTTTATTTATTATCCAACGGCAACGAACTGGAGTGATATACGTGTGTGATCGTGTGATCAAGCGGCCAACGCGCTGCTGCCAGATATGTACCGCACATGCATACGCTCTACTATATTCTATACCCAGATATTTTTGATACAATCGGTATATGTAAGGGTAACTTATATGACACCTGCTTCTCTTTGTAATGATAGCTTTACGTTTAAACTATCGAGAAAACCATTTTCGTACACAATTACGAAATAAAATTCATCAATTAATTATACATACTGTTTTCACATTTTCCTTAAAGTTACGTGAAACTTAAAACAGTCGCTATTGATTTAATACATAATATGTTCGTTTCTATCCACTACACGAATAATTCATTGCTACAATAAATAATACATTATGGATATTGATGCTATCGCTTCTTAACGCTAATGGTAACAAAACTATAGTCCATTCACGTTAAGATTGCAGTAGATAGCGCTACGAACGGCGTCCATATTACACCGGAGGAATTTACCCAATGGGAAAATAACGGCGATTCAAATCATAAATTGACAGTGTCGTGAGCGTAAAAGAGTGGTTGTCAACATTTTGTAGTAATAGCAAAGTACAATATCGAATATAATTATAGTTTTTCGCAATATGTTATGGTTATATTATGTCACGATAACATAATACAGCCATAATAAAGTAAAAGTGAATAGATTTCTTCCAGTTACTTATTTGATTTGTTGACAACAGTTGGAACTTGTTTAATTGCATTAGCAAATGAATTGTATTGTATCTGGGGTTAACCGAAGAGAACATGAGGGTCATGCGATGAACTTTAAAATGGCAACATTGCAAGTGCTGAACTCGAAAATTGTACCCTAGTATTCAGAACATATATTAACATGCGACTAAATAAAGACAGGAAGATATCTATATATTCTATAGAATCTCGGCTATTGTCATTGATATAGTTAGATCAGCTATAGAGTGAAGAAGAAAACTATGTTTCCATTTTGAATGTACTTATCTGTATTTTAATATCTGCATTTTCAACAGTACAGTCAATAAATAATTGAGGCATATTGATGATTACAATAAAATATAAAGTATGCTAATTAAACATTATCACAATCTTTTAACTGTGCATATTACAAGTTTATGCAGTTTTCTCACCTTAACATTTGGATTAAAACTAATAAAAAATTTTGTTTATATGAATGCTTATTAGATGTACAGCTAGGGTTTTATAAGTCAAATGATAGTACGAGAAAGGTGTACAAATAATTTCGATTTATTATGCAAATGTCATTAAGTTAATACATGTTTGAATGATTATTTAGAGTCAGATTCTGATGACAGGGTTAATGACGATGATGTATTTGTTGGTGTGATAAGTTCTTTAATCATGTCTTGGGCGGAATTGAGTTTTACTATTGATGATGATAGCTTGGGTATCGAAACGTGCGTCCAGTACGAATTAAGTATTGTGGTAAGGATTTTAGTGAAATGTTTCAGTGTTCCAGTGCCACAGTTTTAGAGTACTCGATTATTGTAACTACATGTCGGTCCTTATATTGAAATTATTTATGTGTAAGATATTTCATATTTACATTGTATACTTACTTGTAGCGCCATCTGCGTTATTCTACGATAACTAATAAGCAAATATACATAATATAGACTTATTCCAGCAGAGATACCTTAGTTCAAGAGTCTTATCAGTTGTACATGTAACTTATAAATAATAAAATAAGTAGCTCCATCATCCAGTCGCTATTATATACCCTACTACTCAAGTCGCTACGTAAATATATGAAACGGAGGGTACGGGTGGGGGCATGTCTGACATACACCGCGCTTATTTCTTCTTTTTCAATATTTACGTAGAGACGTAAGCACTACGATATAAGTGTCAACGTCAAGCTGGATATGGAGCAGTGACGTTCACATCTTCTTCGTAGTATTTGGTACAGAGAACGACAAAAGATGACATAATGTTAATTTAGATCTTTTCAGAATCAGTTCTGTCATACCCCTCTTTTAAAACAGAAAGCAGGAAGTTATCCTGCTATTTGTACCTAAGTTTATGCACACGAACTACATATTATTTATGTTATTAGTTCAAAGCAACATACTTTCTGTCTACATAAACATATGTAAAGCTACGAGTAACCCAATGCAATAATGTCTGCGATAGCAATCTGCTAAGAATTTATTATGCAAATGTAGAAATGTTATCGTCTTGCAAAAAGCGAAGGCATTTAATTTTCGCTAATATAGAATCTCGCTAAATGCACCTTTTGCGGTAACGAGCTTTGAAAGAACAAGTTTGATGTAAATATGCTCTTAGGCCCATAGTAAACGTTTGTCCTCGAATATGTTTACTGCATGTAGCGGATACGTGTTGAAATCCAGCGACGTCTTTATAACAGTAAATGAACAATTTATTGTTTATCGGGTATAACTAATCGTAATCGGATACGCAGCAATTAAAATTTAATGACTTTATCTTAGATGCTGTGGATTTATATTTTAATTCTTTACACGTCGTAAATTTGCGTTCGGTTCATATTTTCTGTGTGGTTGCACGTAGTAATAAAACGTTAATATTTTATGTTTTTATTCCGACGTAAATATATAAATGTAATATCTAAGTTACATCTTCTAAACTTATCCAATTAAACAGTTGATATTATGATCGATTTATAGATTTTAAAGCAAAAAGGAACGCTTAATAAACTAATACATCGGATCAAAGTGACCACAGCATCAGAACCTCTAGCAACAATTAATAAATAAAATTAATCTGATATACCTATTACCAGCTGATTAAATTTTAGTAACACAATAATTTCATTTTATTCATAAAACAAACAAAACGAAAACTTCGGAATTCTTCGAATGAGCTAAAGTTACAAAGAGTTTCAGAGAGTTTTGAACTTTTCTTTCTAATTTTGCTCAGCTATCATCAGCTTTTTCAACTAACTTTATTTAGAACTTAAAACTACATTTATTGGAAATTCATATATGGAACTGCTGGCACGTTTACAAGCGTTGCCTTAGATTTTCCATTATGCTTGCATAAGTTCTGGGGCGTTATTATAAACTCGACCCTTAAAATAGCCCCATAAAAAATCGATTGGAGCAAAGTCCGGGCTGATGTGAGATCCATGATGATGATTTATTTAGTTTTCTTGTTCGAGACTGCGCCCCAATTTTGTGTGAAACATTATGTATGATTTTTAATGTGGCTATCCCAACGTCTACCCTTCCTACTTCCTGGAAAATTAACAGGATCACGACCGTATTCAAAACAGGTGACCGAGGTAATATCTACAACTATAGGCCAATTAGTATCCTCTTTAACTGTGCTAAGGTTTTCGAACAACTCCTTTAAGAAAGACTTTACAACTGCATTAAACCTTACCTATATATTCACCAACATGGATTTATCAGTGGATGATCAACTACTACCAAATTAGTTGAGCTTACTCAATACATTAGCCAGAATCTTGACAAACGAATTCAGACAGACACTATTTATACAGATTTCAGCAAAGCCTTCGACACTATTGATCATAACGTGTTGATATCCAAATTTTCTTCAATTGGATTCTGTCCTGGTGTCGGTGCTCTAGTGCATGTCATATCCTCATGATCGTTCATGTTACGTTCACTACAATGGATTTTTATCTCGCCCATTCGTTGCATCCAGTGGAGTGCCTCAAGGTTCAAATTTAGGTCCACTTCTATTTAACATATACGTAAATGATCTTTTGCTCTCTTTGGATTGTAGCTTCCTTGCTTATGTATTTATAGCAAAATTACTTCAGCGTGCGATTGCCTAAATCTACAAAGAAACCTCACAACAATTGATAATTGGTGCTCTCTGAATAATATTCAATTGAATGTTAATAAATGTGCAACGCTTACCTTCACCCGCTTCCTTCAGCCAAAGATATTTGATTACACAGTCTCTAATGCTACAGTCCGTAGAGTTAGCAAATTCAAGGATCTTGTTGTGCTATTTGATGCGCAGTTGTCGTTCTCCCCACGTATAGAAACTATTAGTTCCTTAGCTTCTAAATCACAAGGAAAACTTTTCCGACGGTGCTGCGTTAAAAGCTGTGTACTATTCGCTTGTTCGTTCCAAGATGGAGTATGCCTCTACTCTATGGTATCCTCACTACCATCATCATCATCGACTGCAACTTGAAAGAGTTCAAAAAAGATTTCTGAAGTACTTCTCATATAAATCAGATGGTGTGTATTCCCCTCGTGGTATTGATTATGGCAGCTTACAGCAGAGGCACAATCTTGAATCGTTGTCTCACCGTAGGGATGTAGCTAGCGGGAAGTTTCTTTTTAAGTTGATCAATCATGATGTCGATTCACCGTCTTTGCTTTCCCAAGTGCATTTCGTGGTGCCTCAATGTAATCGTAGATCTGCTGATACATTTTATGTTTCACAATCTACACACTTAATCATATGAGTAGGAATACCAATTGTGCGTATCCAGACCCCTTTCATTATTATTTTCTTTTCTCTTTCTTTCTCTTTTTAATATTATGTTATTGTAGCGATTAGATCCTCACTTGTAATTTTTTCAATTGTGTTTACTTATACGTTAAGTTTTGACTTACTATACTGCATTCTATAGTAAATTTTTTTCTTAAATGTATATTGGCCTGTTATTTTATTTTATTTGTAATCTGTTTGGTAATAAAATAATAATTATTATTATTATCATCACTATTTTGTACTATAAAATATCAGGCAACATATATTCATAACTGAATATCTCACTGACTTCCAGAATAATTAAGTTTATGTCTTGAGGAGATATAATCAGTACAATTTAAGCAAGTAACATACTTGTTATTGTAAACTGGTGCCTTACAAATAATAAAAATCGAAACCTAAATACCATAGGAAGTAACTAAAACGTCGGCGTGTTTAGGACCTTCGTCATTAATTATACAAACACTTATTCCTAAACAAACTTTTCGTAAGACGCAGTAACTCTTTGTTAGAGAGTAATTTATAGAAACAATAAAATGCCGTTGATATACATACACGTTCATCTAGAGTAAAAGCGAAGCCGGCCGGAAAGGAAAGAAAAAGGAAAACGAGATTTATAAACACATAAAAGATTTACAGGAATGTATAATTTCTTCATTATCATCACATCCGAATTATACGACATGCACGAGAAATAAATATTCCCCGCTAAGGCTCTATTCGTTCACACTTAAGAGTATTTAAAGACTGCTTAAATCTTTACACTTAAAACCGTGTCAACGAGAACGAAAAGAATTTATGTAACAGCTTCTAAAGAAGCAAGAAACAAGACTGCAAACAAAAATAGGAAGCCGCTTTCGTATGTGTAGTATCATTCTCTCTATTCTGTGCCGCATATATGTATGTATGTAGATACATATATGTATTTACGTAGGTATATAAGTCCGTAAGTACTTCGTGCGAGACGAAAATAATACGAAAGGTACAAGCGTCTATACGAGAGATAGTTTGTAAACTTCGATAACACTGTTTATAAATATACGGAAAATTCGGTATTTTACGATTTCGAACTGAAAAAGGGAAGGAAAACAAAGAAAGGGGAACGAGAACGGTGCCATCGTCAATACGAAGAACCTACTCCAACGTGTTTTGATGGGTAGAAAAACAAATCGGAGAGGAAGTCATTGTGAATACGCGCGCTAGTATCGAGAAAGAGAGAGTCGCACATGTTTCTAGTTGAAAGGCAGCAGGAGCACTTGACTTAAAATATCTCTAAAAGTGTTTAGGTTACTCGGGAAAAAAATGCTTTTAGAAGGCCGGCTCTAGCCAAGATAAAATTTTGAAGTGCAGTTCTGTGTCGTGTCATAACCGAATCATTGCGTACGCCGCCGCGCAAGAACCGACGTCATATCGCCCGTTTCTAAATCGTATTAGCTCGTTACACACAGCGTCTCCTATTTAACACCAGATTGAAATGACCTCTCTAATCCTGCTAGAGCACACCAAAAAAACTAAATGGGAAAATAGTTTGTTTCTGACAGATAAGCTGGACGTTTATTAGATTCAGCGTCTCTTATTCCAAACTACATTATAAAGCGTATATTATGAAGTAAAACGTAAACACCCTGGAGGTAGAAATGAATAAACTGCATTTTTTGCTTTAGTGCGCTCAAAACTCGAGTATGCATCCCATATTTGGAATCCGTACTACGTGACATATAAAAATATGATTGAAAAAGTTCAAAGACGATTTTTGAAATACTTTTGGTATAAAAAATACAACACTTATCCATGTAGAGGATTCCCCTATGAGACCCTGCTTGTCGAGTTTTCTGTGACAAGTACGTTGAGAGAGAATCGGCCTAACGTTTCCTTTTAAATTATGAAATAATCAAACAAACGCCGGTGATCTAATTGCAAAACTTAATATTCACGTGCCCCGTCAATTTTCTCGCTCATTTACTACTTTTCATTTGGATTCAGCTAAGTCTAATTTGCTACTACGCTCACCTGTTTATTTTATGTGCTCTACGTACAATAGCATTTGCCATAAGTGCGATATTTTTAATTGTTTCCTTGCGCAACTTCTCGATTCGCATTCCGGATAAGACAGAATGTCTCAGTTCTATATTATACAGATCAGTCTGCTCAACTAGATACACCCCCGTGTTGCGAAATCATCCGACTGCATCCGACGAAAATCGACAAATTCCGAGTAGTTTCGAATTTGACAGTTTGTAATAATGACGTTAAAACTTTAACGATACCAAACGATACGTATGTAATTGTTCAATTTCGGGTCAAATTCAACGCCATGAACGTGTTTCAGTAGAAAAAAAATAAAAAACCCAACTACACGAATTCTTTACCAATACTAAGTGCGAGTATGAATTATTAAATGGTTTTATGAATATCACAGAAATTCAAAATGTTTTTCATAATGCGTATAACTGGCATTAGAATAAATTTTGAAACACACAGTTGTTTATCCCCACGTAACTATAAGAAAGAGCCACAGTTGGTTAATAATGAAAAACAAGAATTACGAGAAATGGGAGTATATATGTGCTATTGCAGAACAACATTTTACTCAATCTAGTTATTCTATTGCCAAACTTTTTAAAATAACGCCGAGACGTAATAGTTTATTAGTGCGCCAATATTTATTTAATACATTCGGAAACCGTTTAATAAGTAGCCCTGGACATATTCGTTGGCCAGAAAGGTCGCTGGATTTGTCCCAAAATGATTTTTGCTCTGGAGTTAACACTTTTTTTTTTAATATTTCCTGTTCTATCTTTTATTTTTAATAAACAATGCCTTTTTTTTAATCCTCATTCCTTCTATAATGTTTTTAAAATTCCCTTTTCGTTTGTGAGCGATATGAGTCTGCACTTATGTTTAATAAGAGAGAAATATTATTTCAGTTTGTTTGCCATTTAATTCTCATCATTTACCAACCTAAAGAATATGCCAGTACCAGTCTTTAGTTTGGTCTTAAGTCCTGCAAAAATATTTTATACGGAATACTATCGAAACATCCGATATACATATTTAAATAATAACTCATATTATTGTTGGAAAAATTGTTTTGTAGGCGTACTGCAACACAAAATTTATGATTAAATGCATTGTAGGCTGTAGAAGAGAACGTCTTGTTGTCTTGTCAGCCTGACTAGATGCAAACATGACAATTAAATCGGCCTTTACTTGCCTTGCCAGCCAATATCGATACGGCGCAGCGTGTAAAATATTCGTTAGCATTGAAATAGAAAACACTTATTCTTCACAACAAGCTGTAATGACTCTAATTTAAACAAAACATTACAATTAAACAATTACATACACATCCTTAAAGTTAACGTCATTATTACAAACTGTCAAATTGAAAACTACTCGGGCACCTACTCGGAATTCGTCGGATGATTTCGCAACACGGGGGTGTATCAAGTTGAGCGGACTGATTTGTATGTAGTATGTAGCTAGTACTTGCGTATGTTTATCTGCTGACCATTGGGTTCTATAGATTGTGTAGACATAGATTTTTTTTCTCTTAGTTGTTTGCCTGTTAACTGTTTTTTTTTTGTTTGTAACTGCAAGGCAGTAAAGGCTATTATTATTATTATTATTATTAGTAGTAGTTTCTATTTGCTGTAGTGGTTCTATTTATCTAAATTTAGTTACGGGTTTACAATTGGTTTAGTGATTATTTAATTTAGCATGTTTTCATTTTCTTGCTGTGCAATTTTCAACATACGTCGGTGTATACGTATATGTGTATATTTTTCTATTAACACGATAAATCAAAAACGTTATTAACACAGATATTCATATACGATATATCGCAGGTAATCGGATTAACCGGAAGTGTTTACTTTACTTCGCTGATTTCTAAATTTTTTTTAATATTTTAGAAAATAGCTCCAACAATTTCCTTTAAAGTTGATCATATTGTACCTTATACAGGGTTATTACAGAAGAATCATCGGGTTTTAAAAATATATATTTCAGAAAGTATGACAGATATAATAGTAAATGACATGTCAATAGAAAGAGATAATATTCAAGTTTGTAAGCATATCATTACAAATGTTCGATGTGGGCTCCGCGCGTCGCACGACATACGTCCAAACGATAGTCCAGTTCAGTCCATACACGCTGCAATGTGTCTCGATCGATACTGTTTACAGCAGTAGTAATACATGCTTGGAGTTCATCCAGTGTTGGCAGTGGTGGTACGTAAACCCTATCTTTAATGCATCCCCAAAGAAAAAAATCGCACGGTGTAAGATCGGGAGACCTGGGAGGCCACGTGAACAATGCAAAATCTTGTTCAGCACATCGGCCAGTCCAACAGTGAGGGAGTTCCTCGTTTAGATACCGACGCACCTCATGATGCCAGTGAAGCGGAGCTCTACCTTGTTGGAATACAATGTTGTTAGAATCTTGTGTCAGTTGCGGAAATAACCACAACTGCAACAGATCTAGGTAGGATGTACCGGTCACAGTGTTTCCACGAAAGAAAAAAGGTCCGTACACATTTGTTTTGGATACTGCACAGAACACATTCAATTTTGGAGAATCCCTTTCATGTTGCACAGTGACATAAGGATTTTCCGTGCCCCATATCCGAATGCTGTGACGGTTCGCCTTTCCACTTAAATAAAATGTCGCTTCGTCGCTGAATACTAGCCGGTTAGCAAATTCGTCGTCCTCCATTGCTTCCTGAATGGTAGTACAAAAATTAGTTCGCTTTACGTGTAGACGGTACGGTGTGAATGGCAGACGTTTCCGCAATATTTTCCATACAGTTGGCTGCGGAATACCAAGTTCACGGCCTACTCTAGTAGTGGACTGTTGTGCAAGACGCACGTAACTTTGTCGAACTGCGTCCAACATTTTGTCGGAACTCGTGGTCTTCCGGTGCTTTTACGTTTTGTAATGGAACCTGTATTCTAGAATTGTCGATACCATCGTAGAATACTCTGATGACCTGGAGAATCAGTTTCGTATTGCCATCGGAACGCACGTTGCACCATAACAACCGATAAACAACGCGCGTACTCTAACACACAAAACGCTTTCTGCTGCATAGTCACCATTTTGTATACTGAGGTCGTGGCGCTACCTGGACGTGTAAAGCGACGTTCGCAGGTGCTCGTTTTAAACTTGGAAATTTTCCCTTTCTAGCGACATATCACTTGATATTGTATCTGTAATACTTTCTGAAATATATATTTTTAAACTACGATGATTCTTTTGTAATAACCCTGTATGTGCACCATATAAAAAATAGTAATTATCGTATCTCAAATTTGTCCAACACTCAGAAACGTTAGAGCAAAGCACTTATTCCATCTTTAGCGTACTACATAGCAGACGTTTTCATTAACCTATAAATTCGAGGCAATTAGGTATGTTGGTGGGCGGTCGATAAAAATCGATAAAAGCAATTTAAAAACGCACGAAACATCATCCGACGGCTAAATTAAAACAAAATATTTGCGCGCTTTTTACGCTAAGTAAAGAAGCTATTCAAAAAAAAGCAGACCGTCTAAAATAAAGAAGAGTACAAAATAAGGAAAAACATCAAACATCCTGCTATAATTTCAGCATCGGAACGACTTTTGTTTAACATCGTCGAGTTACTGTACATGGAGCGTGTCAAAGCTCGGTCCGCTTCTTTCCGGCGGCGTGTATCTTTATTTTCTATGACCACCGCGGTGTAGAAGTAGAATTTGTATGCATACGCGCAAAAATAGGAAACTGCACAGGCGGAATAAATTCCTTTGTTGAAATAGTTTATAAATTTCTGTAACATTTTAAAGTAGCGCGTCTCCATCTCTACATTTTGCAACTAATATTTACAGCTACACTTTTTATACCAATTGGAATCGCAGTAATATCTCTGTCTAACAAAAGAGTTACTCTAGTGTTTGAATTGAGCGAGGTAAAATCTTGGCTGCTTACCGTAGCTTGCAGTTGGATTTGTTAGATGCTTTCGCAGAATTCATCTCCTTTTCAATACAGGATTTTTGTAATAGATACTAAAATTCTAGCCGCCCCCACGAAATTTCTCCAAAATGGGATAAGTTCATAACAGATAGGTTCATAACAAATTTGAAACCGGATTATACAGGGTTAGTTGTAACCTCCTAAGAAAAAGATAAGTATGTGCGAAGTAATAAGAAAGATACCGTGGTACCGAAATAAATAAAGTTTTATAAATTTTAGTTATTCCTCAAAGTGGACCCAGTTTCTGGAATCCGCTGGCCGTACGAGTAACTACTGCAACTACTTTTCAAGGTTATCAGCTTCTTCCTGAATACAGAAGGTCCTCTTCTGTGTAAGTTGCAATACTCCCTAAAGATGTATGTCTTCCGCTAATAGAACTAGTACGGCAAACGCAGGTACACGTAGACGGAATGATAGGCACCAATCAAAGTGGGGGTTAACAGAACAATGGAACAATGGAACATTCGTAGTTCGACGGCCAGGAATGAGTAACACCTTCTCTTGCTGGGCATTCTCAGTGTCTTATTATTCAATTTTTGTAAGCAGATCCGCGCTTAGTCAACCCTTCTGTATGAATTTGTACGTATATCATACCATGTGAGAATAGAATGTCTTTGCCTATTTTATGTCTTGGTAATAAAATTGAATTAAGAAGGCCCATCAAGAATACATTTCACATACAGTGAAGTTCTAAAGTGCCCCCCCATGCTAACTTTTGAACGACAGAAGCTAGCGTTCTTAAAAAATAGGTTGACTTGCCGTTAACTAACTTTTGCCATTATCGGCATTTCAAATATATTTCCAATTTCACCGGAAGTGACGTCAAATTCCATATTTTAAATAGAATATCCTACATATTTTTACACTTTTGCAAAGAAAACCAAAAGGCGAATCCAACGATACTACATGTGTTATACTTTAACTTAAGAAATATGACGATATGCAGCAATAGAGGTTTTGGTAATCTGTTCTTGTTGTTGCGCAAAGTTGGCTAAGAAGGAGCGCCAAATTGTTTCTTGTGACGCCATACTGACGATTGATCTAACGAGCTCAAGTTAGTTCACAAAAAATATAGATCGACCTATTTTTTCTAAAAGAGCTAGCTTCTGTTGTTCAAAGGTTAGCATGAGGGGGAGACACTTTAGGACCACATTGTGCTCGCGAACCATTTGCCTCGGCCTTTGTCGAATGAATAGCGAGACAGGGTAAACCAGTTGAGCGCAAGGCAAGGTAAGCTAATTTATCGCGAGGCACGTGGTCCAAACTACGCAAACCAAACACCCTGAGGTACCTTTGATGCGCGAGCGAAAACCGACTAGCGTTGATCCCTCGAGACAGCTTCGCTGGCGGAGTAAAGGTCATCGCGAGGCAAGTCCACACTTTGCGAGGCAGCCTCGCGAAGTGTGAACGCAGCTTAACATTTGTACAGTCCGTACATATATCAGCCTTATCGCCAAAACAACCTTTAAATTTATTGCCAAAATTGTTCTAGAACAAGCCATTCTACCTAATACAAACATTTTTTTCTACATGAATTGTATCTGTTCATAGGTTATTCAAAATGGAAAGCTCAGTAAGAAAGTTGAGTTAGAAGTCTAGTTACAATCTAAATGAATAGTTCCGTCGTTAGTTGTAAATACACATGCGTCCATAACATCAAGCTAATGCGCTTCTATTTATTAAATAGGCAAGATTACGTAACTTACAATGGTTTCTCATCCAACCGTTTTATAATACAATCAGGCAACCCACATGGCCCAAATCTTGCTCCTTTACTCTTTAATATATATATTAACGACTTGCTATCTAGTTTAAACTGAGAATTCCTGGCATATGCGGATAATTTAATAATTTTTAACGTCGTTAACATTTATGCAGACTGTGTTCATCTGCATGATAATCTATCCATAATTGAAAACTGGTGTACGAATAACTTAATATCCTTAAATACCAACAAATGCCAGTTTCCTATTCCAGATGTGCATTCAATTACAACTAAATTACCAATGATTTAGGAGTTGATTTGATACTCCTTTATCTTTTAATGAGTTCTTCATTCGTTTTTCGGCATCTAGAATGCTCGGATTTGTTATTAGATCATCCCGCAACTTCAACAACGTGCATATTATAAAAATCTTCTATTGTACACGTGTTCGCAGTAAGTTGAAATATGCATCGTTGCTATGGTTTCCATTTCATTTATATCAACAGCTTTTACCTTAAAAATTCCAAAAGCAATTCTTGAAATATTTAACATTTAAGACATCTGGAGCGTATCCTCAACGCGGTTCTGATTATACCACCTTATCAAAACGTAGCATGCTATCTGATAGGCGGAATGTTCACAGTGCGAAATTTTGACTTAATTTATTGGAGAACAGGATTGAATGTCCTGATCTCCTGGGTTTAATTAATTACAATGTATCATCTACAAACATTTTACATTATCGCATACATTTTACATCATCCCAGAGCTGCCGCCAATCCATTCTTAAGGTCTCAGATCAGCCACATGATCATGAGTTTTAATGGCTTCTAACAATCAGGTATTTTAGTTAGTATTAGATTAATTTATTTAATATGTTTTTTGCTTTTTATTTTCGCTTATATTTTGTTTTATTTTCTCTGGTATTGTCTTTTTGTCCTGATGGCAATGCTGTTGGGCAAATAAATTATTATTATTATTGACAGTTTTCCATCGATATTATTTCAGTTTCCATCATTACTGACAAGTCGCATTATAATTATATGTGGTACACTGTGGTTTGATCATTAAAACAGTAAATCTAAAAGTAATTTCGGCCTCGTATTCTATATCATTTTTTGTTTAATACATTTAAAAGGTAAGTACGATATAGACAGAGCCGAACATTATCACTTGAAATAAAAATAATTTTACTAATTCAAAGTTGCATATGGTGCATACCGGAACTCTAATAGTTGGTGTGCATCAGGTTATGCACCATCGCCGTAATACACCATTTAGTATTGTGCTCTAATCTTAGATAACTAGGATAACCTGAAAGGAAAAGATGTAGAAAACAGTTAGATTTGACATGAAGACTACAAAAAGGGAATGAAAATTGCGGTAAAGGAAATTTTGTTAGGAAAAATGTCTCTAAGAACTTGTATTCAAAATTATTTGTTGAAAAAATTATTTTTGCACAGAATGATACCAAAATACAAAAGTTCCGATGAAGAAACTAAGGATAACTTGGATTTGAAACTATTTTTACAGAACAAGAGGAAGCTCGTCTAGCTAATTACTTAAGGAAGGAGTCAATTTTGTTATGAACATGGGGATTTGTTTATTAATATGCAAATAGAAACATTTCGCGAAACTAGCATAAAAACAAAGGCTGCTGAATACAATTTGTAATAATGGTAGCAAGGACTGTAGGGTAGTATCGCAAACAACACCAAGTATCGGCACACTCCGCATCACACAAATGGCTCTTAGGCTCTCATCCTCAACGAAATAACCGAAATAGTTAAGCATTTGTATGGTGCGGAGTTTTCCAATACTTAATGTTATTTTACAATTTGTAATGTTAAAATTCTTCAAACAATGGACATTTATGGTGTTTGTTCTTCAAAAATTGGGTTGTATTTTCCTTTTGCATGTTACGTAATTGTCGATGTAATAAATAAATGTAGGGATCTTCCTGAAATCCGTTTTTTTTTTGTTCCATGATATACCACAGTCTGGTTTACAGCGGGGCACGACTTTCATTTTTATGTAAGTTGGGAATTTAATTTGAAGGTTCATCCCTAAATTCTTATCTTCGATTGTTTGATTAAATTTTTATGATAAAGTTGACAAAATCGTCCCATTACACATGCAAAGCCTAGACTAGAAGTCTGCTTATACAATTTATTTATCTGTATTCTTTATTTGAACAAATTGTTCGTACTTAATATTCATATATGCATATTGTGTCTCGCACTTTTCGAACAATTTTCGTTCTCAAAACTTGATCATTTAATTTGCATTTTCACTGAACATTATAGAGTACCACGGGAAAACTTTCAACGAGACCTTGTTATTACGACTTAAAAACTAGCAAACGTACAAAGTGGTGCTGTAAACGTTCGAATTTCCGAAATTTCCAAACGTTAAACGCGAATTAATTATAGTAAGAAAGGAGAAGTCTTCTTCGTCGTGGAAGTGATATAATTTACGAAGTTGATATTCGACAACCGCCTTCCTCTTCGTGAGGCGAGACGAGAAGAGCGAGAGATACCCGCTTAACTCCCATTCAAATTAATTTTAGCGTCTTTCGAGCGTTCTATTTCCATCACAATGTGAACCTGTGACTCCGTAACACCCAACTACTCAAATATAACTCATAATTTTCATTGCCACAAATTCGCCGTGACCGTACTTCCTTTACTTTGGCATCGCGCGCCAGTTTAAATTGAAACAGTCATTTTTCATATTAATTCAAAACAGTTTCAGTTAGTTGGTTAGTCGTCGGACGTAGCTGTTCCGTTTGTTCGTTCTATCCGCTCCCCCATCATTTCAACACATGTCCGTTGCGTGATTTGAAAATTGTGGGGGGATATTAGAATTTCAAGCGTGTATATGTACAACACCCACTTGTATTTTTATTACTATTGTGTATATTTTAACTGCTTGTACTTTGCTTTTAGCACGATACTGTTTATTGCGCTTATCACGGATTATTGTTGTGTTATTTTTGTTATCAGATTTCGGCGCACTACCTCCGTTCTTTCATGAAGTTTGTATAGGTTTTATCATTAAGTACACTTAAAAATTCATTTGCTAATTGAAATTATCATTTGGACATAGAAGCGAATAAATTATAATATAACTAAAGGTGAAACATTTCGAAGTTCTGCGAAAGTAAAAAGTCTCCCTTGTGTACTTGAAGCAAGAACCTTTGCATAACAAGTATTATAAATAATAACCACAATGCCATTTTCAAAAAATATCCTTCTAGAGCGCTATGCAATTGATGTTGTTTTTCTAATGTTCTCTGTCGTAGAGATGTTTAATAATAACACCCTTTTCCCTTTAAAACCAGTCGATTTTTTTTATACCTTATCTATCACTGTTCTATGAACCTTAAAATAGGGAAGAAGTACAACTATTTGAGTAGTATCGCAGAGGCAGTACCATTACTTTTTTTTGAAAGCTTGTAATTAGGAGAAATTTGTGAAGCTTCTAAGAATTATTCTTCCATCTTGACTGGTTTATGCAAATGACTTCCAAATTGTAACTATAGCATATTATTAATTTTTCAAGTTACAATGTGTTTAAATATCTATTCTGAAACCAATAGAACAAAATGATACAGCGCCCAAGGTTGTACACTCTTATTTTACTCGGACAGGACTCAATATGATGATGGCCATTTAATAATAATAGTAATAATAATAATAATAATATGATGATGGATATTACAGTCAATTGAATGGTTCCCCACCGGTGGTCCGTAATCATCTTCCAAGTGGTCCGCGAGACTAGGTACAAAAATGGCCCGGACTAATATGGATACAACCCCTCATATCCCTTCATATTCAAAAAAAAATGTCGCCATCTCTGGTTTTATCTGGGAGGCGAAATATGTAAAGTTGACTTTGGACGAGAAAAAAATGACTGGCATGTTAAAACAGATTAGCGACCCACGATTCGAAATAAGTCTGGCATATGTTGCAGACATTTTTGCACATTTGGATAAGTTGAATTTGGATCTACAAGATTCGGGAAATATCAACTTAGAGGGCTTATTGATAAAACTAACTTGTGGATTGAGAAGGCCCAAACAAAAAATTATTCGGCCTTCCCCACGCTAAAGAAACTTATTGACCATCTAGATCAAGGTAGTGTGAATATAACATCGGAAGTCTATCAAAATGTTGCCTATCACTTAAAAACTTTTAAAGAGAAATTTTCTCGCTACTTTCCTGAATTCAGAGTTATTACAAATTCATTCAACGTGAAAACTAGGAACCTACCTGATAATATGCAGGAAGATGTCAACCAATTGCAGAATGCACTTGCAAAGACACTTTTAGTTGAAGCGTAAACTTCGAGGAGTTTTGATGCAGGAAATCTCTTTCGTATTTAAAGCTGTGTGAAAGTGTTTGAAGATATCTGGATTCTCGGCATTATTTTTAATAAAAAATAAAAACGGCTGGATGCAGGCGACAATTTGCATGTAGCATTAAGCACCATCAACCCCATAACTTCTCTGCTAGTGAAGTAAATGAAGGCTCAAAAATCTCATTAGAAAACGTTTTTAGAACCTAATAATAGTTTTAGTTATATTTTTAGGAAAATTTGTGCTTTGTTTCACAATAAAAGCTTTATATGAAAATGTGTTTCTATAATCATACAGAAGTGATCTCTGAAGAGTCCAAATTTTACTTTAGTGGTCCGCCATCTCTCAAAAGTTGGAAACCACTGGACTAGAGAAATGAACCAAGAAAACAGATTCCTTTTAGAGGACTCTAAAGCTCCAAATTCTAAACACTCGAATTCTAATTCGTCATCCAAGGAGAGTAGTTTGAAAGGAAATAAGTCTCAAAGATAGTGAGCAGTAAATTTGCAAACTGTAGTGGTTTTTTTGTTGCTAGTTGGTAAAAGAAAGACTGAATAACGCATGTCCACAGAAACCCAACATTTGCTGTATTCTTAAATGGAACAACTTGTACATTTCTATAAATTTTAAGAGATAGTTCAATGTTTGATGTAAAAGCTCTATAGATTACTGTTCTAAAATGAATAAACAAGTTCCAGTGGCCTTTAGTTTCAATTAGAGATACACATTAATGGTCTAATATTTGCCCTTGTAACTCTATGTGAAACCAAATAGTTTATCCTTAAAGTGATGAAAAGTAAACAGTATGATGAGCAATTCGGAATGAAATATAGAATTGAAAATAATCACAAGTTCTTTTATTTTCAGTGATCTGCCTACAATAAATTTAGAAAACTATTCATAGTTGTAGGCCCCTGTGTGTGTGTTTTTGTAAAATTCTGGGTTGAAATCCTCTTATTTTTCTTTATATCTAGATCCTTTTCAATGAATCCTCTGATATAAAATCCTCTTTAACTTTGATTATAACATCCATTTTTGTAGCTGGCAGGCAAGTGATTGTAGATCTTCATCGACTGAATTCCTACTCCTCTATGGATACTAGCCAACGTGGACTGCGGAATCTTCAGGAAAAGTCTGTCGTTGTTACGTGTACCATACTCATGTGGAGTCTCCGATGATAGGAAGAGGTTAAAGTTCTTTGTCACAAAACAAGCACACTCAAATATGAAAATGTCATGGTATGGTAAGTATCCCTTTAGTTTGAAAGACATTCGTATATGTGTCCATTCTGTGCAGACCGTATATGCTTCTTATGCAAGACTTTTGCAGTATGACTGGTATAAGCGATGGCTCCTTCGCGTGACCTGTCGGTGCGTTTCCTAAGTGTATTTCTATTGTATAGTAAATTATACTTCACTTACTCCATAAGTCGCACATTCATATGTATGTTTTTTTTTCTTTATTTTGTTTTATTGTCTATTAGTGGACACAGCTTTGAACCTTTTATCTGTTTGTGTTCCAAATTTGCATAAATAAATAAATATCAGAAATTGACCTACCTTCCAAAATTTTGAAGGAATGTACAATGTATTCCATTTAGGAAATAGTAAATCTATTTTTGTAAAGCAATGTGCTGTTCAGTTCTTCTCCATATTAACCAGCACAACAAACACAAGAGTAGAAGGTGCAAATATGAAATATGTTGGTAATATGGAATACCAAAGTTTCTCAATAATGTAAGTAGCAACATCTATCAAACGAGTCGTGAACTTTTAGCCTAGATCTACTATTAAGGTTACAGTGACCCATGAAGAAATTTAACATTTTCACCGTTTGACAGAAGTGACATTCTGTCTGCGTGCTTTTTTAAACTGCGTGCTTTCAAAACTTTAACAGATAAGTTCATATGAGTAGTTATTTGTTTTGTAGCTTGTTATTATGTGTATCTAAAATGTGGGTTGTTGGTTTGCTTTTTCTGTCAGAATGCCAAGAGGAAGTCAACGTCCAGTTTGCAAAAATAAAAGAAAACAGTACAGCGAAGAAAAATGAGTGGAAATTACAGCAGTCAGAGAAAAAGGATGTGACTGATGCAGATAATTATGTTATTGTTGCAATCATAATATCTGTAGGTTTTATAAATAAATAAATGTTATGTAGCAAATTTTCCCTGTATTCCTGTATTCCATATTTACATCCGAGTTCCTCAAATAATAACTTTGGCATTTTTTTCAAGAATTTTTTTTAGAACTACAAAAAATCTAAATAAAGATCTTGGTCCGTAACTATGTTGAGTATATTCTTGTGAAATTGAACTTTAAATAACTCGATTTACAACGAAGATGCGCTTATAAAACAAAATGGTATTCCATATTTGCTCCTTCTACTCTACTGGTTTGCCAGTTTAGCCAATTTATAGGACAAATAGCAGGTAATAATAATAAAAGGGTGTAGCAATAATAGTCCATTAATTTGTATCACTCTGTACGTAAGTTCTATGAAGCACAAGAAAAAGAAGGGAAGAGGAAGAAGGATAGCAGTAGAATGGAGGACGGAAGCAAAGAGGTACGCAGTATGGAAAGCCAAGGGTCTCGGTGCTACTATTCACATACAGGGTAGGCCAAATTACTCGTATTTCATGGGTATTACATGGGTTACATATTTATATGAAAAATTACAGATATATTGTATGTTATTGCAAATTATAAAATGATAAGTGTGTCATGCATGAAATTACCATGGCAACATGCACGTCAAGTTGTTTCTACCTTTAATATTTTTTTATAAACTACAGTTTCAAGAAATGCCACAGAAAATATCTAGTGAGTATCTAAAATACTTTTTTACATAATAATTTTACTAATTCCATAAATACAAAAGGAGAATTCATCAACATAATGCAGAAAGAATATATTTCTAATACACCTACATATAATGTTAATTTATCTCTGTAAAATATTTTAATTACATCAATTAATCAATCTTAAATGATATCAATAAAAATTTTAAAATACGTTTATTAATAAATTTTACAAATGCTCAAATTGCTGTCCACCATTTACTAAGCATTTCTAACATCGCTTATAAAGAGAATTAACAGCATTTATTATATTCTTTCATTTAATGTTTGTGCAGTATCACTTTCTGTTTTATAAATTAGACTCTTTAAGAAACCCCATAGAAAAAAAGTCCAGTGGATTAAAGTCTGGCGATCTAGCTGGCCATTAAACTGGTTCAAAAGTTCCGATCCATTTGTTTTGAAAATGGTGGTTTAGAAATTGCCTCGTAATCAAAGCATTATGGACAGGAGCACCATCTAATTGAAATCGTGTGTCAATACGATTTTGAATTGGAATGCTTTCAATGAATTCAAATAAAAAATTTGTTAAAAGTGACGTGTAATAATGTGCTGTTAAGTTATTTTCATATGTAAAATAGTATAACTTGTGTGCTTTAATAAAACAGCAGATGTTGAAACCAAATCTTCCTTGTCGACAAATAGTTCTCGTGGCATGTGGATTTTCAATACTCCAAAAATGGCTGTTGTGTCTATTGCAGATACCATCACTAGTCACACGAGCCTCATCACTAACGCTGGCCACGAGCGGTACCGCGCATCGGCGTAGAATCAGTTCGGACCAAGAGGAACGGTAGTATTACTTCGTCTGCGGAGCAGTACGGACATTTTCGCTGCCGGTCATTTGCGCAATTGTTTATCTGTCCTAGAAAAATTATGATTTCGTCAGCAAAACGACCGCGGTCGGACAAACTTCGAAAATTTATTGCAGAAATTCCAGACTTAATATATGAAGGGGCTAAAATTAAATGTGTAATCTGTAAAATCCCGTTAATGTGTTGGTCCAGACAACATTATCTACGACACGTAAATAGTGAAAAGCATGTCTCAAAAAGAAATTGCGCACGAGACAATGAAAAATTTATATTTAATTTATGCGTTACGTTTATCGTATGTAATATACCGTTTAATTTACTAGATAAAGAACCATTTAACCGCTTTTGGAATAACTATTCGGAGTGCAAATTACCAAGTCGAACATCGTTACGAAGAATTGTGCCATCTGCGCGCGAACATATTAAACAAAAAATAAAATCGGAGTTGAAAGATCAAAAATTGTGGTTATGTGTCGACGAAACAACAGATCGGAAGAAACATTCTGTTCTTAATGTAATGGCACGCAAATTGGAACCTCATCAATCGGCACCTTCAATTCTATTAGTCTCCAAAACGAATACAACAGTGTACTGCCGAAGTAATTTCAAAGTTAGTGTTAAATATATTGGACAAGTTTGAACTTTCAACAAACCAAGTCTTGATGTTAGTGAGTGATGGTGCTGCAAACATGCTTTCTGTAGGCCGGTCTCTTAAAAAGCATTCTGCTAATTTGTTACACATTACGTGTAAAATTCATGCTCTCAATCTTGTGGCGGATAGTATCAGAAAATGTTATCCTGAGGTAGACGCTTTAATAGCGCATACCAAAGCAGTATTTGTCAAATCACCGAAACGTATTCGCGAATTTCACAGACTGTGCCCCCGTATACCAGAGCCACCAGAGCCTATTCTAACTCGTTGGGGAACATGGTTGCAGGCCGCGTTTTATTATCATAAATATTTTGACAATATTAAGAATGTGGTTTTACAATTCGATACAAAGGAAGCTGCCGCTATCCAGAAAAGCCAGTCGAAATTTCAAGATAGTCAGGTTAAAATTGATTTAAAAATCATTCACGACAATTACTTCGGGCTAACAGATGCAATAGAAAAATTACAAAATCCTGCGGTGCTGTTAGAAGAATCTCTACAAATAGTGCAACATGTTCACGCACAGCTATGCTCGATTGAAGACGCAAAAAATATTTCTGTTCTAGAAAAATTTGAAAGTGTTTTTGAGAAAAATTCTGATTTTGGCACATTAAGACACATTTGTGAAGGTGCGTCAACAGAATCGTTAAGTTATTTGAAAGATTATTTTACTTACGCAAATATTACGTCACTAGATGTAGAACGTTCGTTCTCTGCATATAAACGCATTTTTTCCTTATGCCGTACTAGTTTTGCCGAAACAACAGTTGAAACATATCTAATGTTGCAGATATTTAACAGACATTATTCACTTTGTGATTTCACGGAGGACTCTTAAAATGGTAAGTGTTTGAGCACGTGTTATTTAATTTTTATTTAAAAGATGAGCGAAATTATTTGCGGCAGCAAACATCTCTATTAGCAGAATAACTCTAGTGGAATGCGAGGCCTGGTCGACTCTACGCTACTGCGCGGTACCGCTCGTGGCCAGCTTTACTCATCACTTCAAGTTACATTTTCTTTAAAAAGAGGATTTCCGTTGCACATCCGTAAATACCATCTGAAAAATTGTATTCGTCACTCATAATCTTTAGGATGAAGAAAATGATTTATCCGTATTTTATATGGACGATATTTATATTTCTTTAAGATCCGTAGCGCTGTTCTTCGTGAAGTGCCGACATTTTCATCAATTTCTCTTGAAGATGCATTACTGTTTATCTCAACATATCCTAAAACAGTAGCAGCACTAGCTTCTTCATCAGGTTTATTATAATGCTTTGGCCTAGGCTTTTCAAATGACTCATACTCTCTGAGATTATTCCTGAGTTTTTTAAATACGTAAAGTGATATTTGGCTGTCTGCGTTCTAGATATCTTTGAAAATACAATTCTGATGAATGTCATTCATGCATGGCACACTTACTAATTTAAAATTTAAGAGAACATAAAATATATCCGCTATTTTTCAACATAAATATGTAAAACTATATATATGTAATGAAAGCTGATAAAATAACCTTTTTGATGAAACCATCGCCTACTATTGCTTTCATTAAAAAAAACAAATGTATGTTTTTATATCTCGTACCTGTTTAAGGTTATAAAACAAACGTCAACGGAAAATTAAATAGGGCCACATTACCTGTAATAACATTTTTTCCTCATTTCAAAAATAAAGGAGAACGATTAACAGAAACGTATAAAAATTCGATTTCTGCTCATAACTTAAGAACCGCTTGAAATATCAAAAAATCTGTTTAGATCAATTAATTTATCTCGAAAAACGGACCCGAGACTCTGTACTTCGTTTTGGTCTAGCTGTGCTTCTCCACAGGTATACCTATGAAATACAACCAATTCGGCCCACCCTGTACACTCTACCCAAAACAATCATACCGTATTCATTTCAAAAGAATCATATCAAATTTTTCATGAAATAAAACGAAATTGAGTGGCTGTTTCAACTGAACTTTATTTACATGGCCACCACTGCACATTACACATATTTGAAAAAATAAAAAAGATAACTAAAAGCAAAGAAGGTGGAACTTTATTTTTTGCTAATTTACATATACTGAATTACAATAATCTTATGGTTAGCGAAACGTTAAAAATAACCTCAGATGTGCTCTTTACGAGTTCTATAAATAGTTACGTCAGCCGAGTCTTAATGTGACAGAATATTTTGTACCCCTAAACCTATCACCGTATTACACGGAAAGTACTTCTGTCTAGCGTGTTAGTTCTCCTTTTTTTTTTCATCTGCTCTAGTCATGAGCGCGCATGGAGAAGTTATCTCTATTTATTTTAAGAATTATTATATCACTTCAGCACTTCGCTTTTTAACACTTAACAAACAAACAAATTAAACGGGAAATATAAAACTTTTTATTAATCGCTCGAATTATGTTCTCACTTGGTGACAGGATGTAACGTGAAAGAAAAACGTTTAGTTTCATTCGATAAGCACAGCATTTCTCGTGAAGAATGAAACGCTCCGTCAAATGAATTTTTTCTTGTTGATTTACGACAGAATCGCGTTTGATATATTGTTTGTGAGATGATTAAATGACGTGCCGCCTGAATTAAATCCATGTGGCTGTACTTCAATGCTGTCTTTAGTTTGGTACCAAAAATTTAATGATTAAAAGGGTAGTTTCTCCAATGATATAAAAAACTATACATTTTGTTAATTAAGGAGTAATTGAAATTCCAAATATGTGCTTGTTATTAGTGGAAAAATGTAATCACCTAGTAATTTTTCTCCCAGTTCTTTTTATGTTTGAATCATGAATGACTCCTCAGTTAAAGGTTTTTTTATTCTTATTAATATTACAACTAGTCACGAATGACTAACCAGCAATTTACATCTAACCTAAACTTTTACGATAATACAACCTAAGGATCATGCAACAACAATCTCCTAGAACTTAATAGTCTAATAATACACTCGTTGTTGTGTATTAAATCACGCACTATGCTCTGTTTTGGTATGCCACAATAACGCACTATCACAATTTAACTTTTCTCTATGGTGGTGTCCTCTTTAGTCTTCTTATGACGTTACTGTTGTCGAGGAGTTGAAGGGGGTTGATGTTGGGAAGGGCATGCAGACGCTTCTCATGCTCGAAGTCCTATTTCCTGGTCGACGGTCATCATCTATAGATCGCGATGGATGACACTGCCTTTTACGAATTTTGGAGCTTCAACGATGCCCCTCAAAATCTTATTTTGGAAGCGTTGAATTAATTCTACACTACTCTTTGCGGCACATCACCACAGTTGTATGCCATATACCCATATTGGCTTGAGCAGCTGTTTGTATAGCAGCAGCTTATTATGGACCGACAGTTTAGATTTTCTGTTCATCAACCAGTTCATTTTCCTATATTTTATTTTCAGTTCTTGTTTCTTCCTGACATGCTCTTTCCACGTTAATTCTGTATCTGGTGTCATGCCTAAGTACTTTGCTATATTAGCATGCAGGATCGGATTGTTGCTGATCACCACGGGCAAATAGTTATCCTTAGTTTTGTTCGTAAAGTTTATATGGGTTGACTTACTCTCGTTCATTTTGATATATCACTTTTCATCTAGTTATTCACTGAGTCAATGGATCTTTGTAATTTCATCGGAGCTTCTTCTATGCTATCATCAGTAAAGGTTGCAGTTGTTATGTCTTCTTGCTGCCGCATGTCACAGGTATAGAGCAGGTATAAGGTGGGGGCCAATACACTGCCTTGTGGCACTTCAGCTTTAAGGAAGTTGAGGCCTGTAAATGGATCTTCAAACTTGACTCTAAATTATCTATCAGTGATATACGATTTTAGAAGTTCGGCATATTGTTGTGGTAGCAAGCACTGTAATTTATTCACAAAATATGTTATTTTGTGATACACTTTCTTATTTATTTAAATTTGGAATGTTAATAAAAAGTGACCGTTATTTCCTAATAAATTTGTTTGTTTCTTCGGAAATTGTCTTTTTTTAAGATGTATTGTGCCACTAACCAATAAACAAACAGCATAAAGTTAGAAACCATATGCATTAAAATTCGTATTTCGTTATAACTGCAGAGACCAGTAATATTTACCGGAGGTAATGCTTCTTACAGTTCTCAATAAAGGCGCAGCATCACAAAGATGATCCTACATTTTGTCACAGACTTCATTAGTCTCTTTTGCTTTTATTTTCGGTCAATTATTAAAATAATGGGAAAGAAGAAGCATATATCCACGTAGAAAAAGCACGAATTTCTGTTCTTCTAGAGACGCGTACGTTCTCTCAACGTGGAGTTGCACAAAAAGAGGGTGTATCACATCAAACTGTTCTAAGAATTGTGAAATTAACTAAGGAGAATGTTCTGTGCCGGCAAACGCAAAACAACTCTAGAAGATGATCGTCGTATAGTAAAAGTAACAGAACATCGTTTTTTATTCACGAAAGGTGTTCATAAAATTCTTAGTGGAGAAGGTATACAATGATCAACACGAACAGTTCGTAGACGTCTTCATGAAGCAGATTTGAAATGCAGCAGTCTGACAAAGAAGCCAAGACTAACATTTAAAATGAAAGTGACACGATTTCAATTGACTAAAGAATATAAAAAATATACAGTTGAAGATTGGGGAAAGGTAAGTTTCATTTATCATCTGTATTTTTGGTCAAATTCATCCTCAGTTCGCTTAATGGTTCTCTACATTTTTTGCTTTTTCCTAGATTATATATAGGGATGGGCTAGAAGTGCTAACGGGGAGAAGCCAATTTGTTCGTCGACGTCCTTCAGAGCGTTACAAAGAAACATGTACGATTAAATCTATTAAACACCCCCCATCTCTAATGGTTTGGTCGTGTATTACGACAGGAAGACCGGGACCACTATATTTCGTTAACGGAACAATGGAACAAAAACAATATAAAAAAGTTTTACAAAGCCATTTAAACATTGGTTCATTGGATCCGACTCAAGGATCACATACTTTCATGCACCGTGTCATAAGGCAAAAAGTGTAATGCGATACCTTGAGTCTAAAAATCTGCGTGTACTACCTTGGCCAGGCAGTTCACCAAACATAAACCCAATTGAAAATGTGTAGAATGTTTTGGAAAACATCGTAAGTACACGAAACTCAACTATAAAGGAAGAATTACAACAACATATTGAAGATATATGGCATAATAGCGACGAAATTAAAAAGCAATAAAAAGTTGCATTACCAGTATGCCAAAATGGATTGAGGAAATGATAAAACACAGAGGAGGAACAAGCAAGTATTAGTAAATATATGTTCAAATGTTTCAAAGTAGTAAAAATATGTTCAAACTTTCATGTTATATGTATTTAAATAATAATATTGCCAAGATTACCAACTGTTTTTTTTAATTTCCCCCAAAATCAAAATATTTCTAAGTGGTTCTAATTCGATGGCCAGGGACTGTATGTTGTTTTCGTGCTAAAATTATGTAAATGTAAATTGGTGTTTATGGTTTTGATTGTTGAATTGTAGAATTATACTGCAAGAAAAATACTACAGGAAAATGTTGCGGATTGCTGTGATTCTTGATTGCGATGAGGACAACTTTGCATGTGAAACTACGTGTAGGAACAACCTTTGTAAATATTTGTTGCTGTTAATTCTGGCTTTAATCGGAGCTTCTCAATAAGTATAAAACTGGATGCCCTGGATCTCAGTAATGTTGTTAGTTAAAACTGCTTTTTATCATTAATGGTGACAATCTGATTATCACTCATTGAAAGGAGTGCTGCTCACCCTGTATAATAGTTTGCAAATTAAGTTTTGCTGACAAAGTCCTTTTCAGTCAGTTTTAAATTTTTTCTAACTTAGGAGTATATTACTTGTCTCTTGTGGATATACCAGGCATTTGGATTTTTGAATGCTAAATTTATACATCAGTATAAATCCGTTTGTTTGTTAACGTTTCTATTAATGCGTTATGAATTAATATACAACAAATTTACTTATCTCTTTGAATTTACTTTTCTCTTTTATGAAATACGACGTAAAGCTTAAGAAATCTTATTACATGAGTGGCCGAAATATACCAACGTCGTTTAACCAATATTCACATACCGTATAGCACAAATTAGTCCAGGTATTGATTTATTGCCTCCGGCAAACCGGAGCGTAACTTTGGTAATTATTGGCTACACACATGTTTACACTTTCCTGGTAGACATCAGGGACTAAAGTAATAAATTCAGTAATTAAGAACATTTTCAAAAATAGTTCCTTCAAATTAGGAGACTATAGCGTCGTCCCTAAAAGTATTGATTAAGATTGATCGCTCGATGGGTCCTGTCTTTTTTCTGCTTTGAATTTTCGAATATTAAAAACCTTCAATTATCTATACCTAATTGTATAATTATGCGACGATAACAATCTGCCCTTATAATTGTGGATAGTGTTTCTCTTCCAGTTAGGCCGCCAGGGTTTATTATAGTAATAGAGTCTGGGACGAATTAAAAAATAATGCGGTTGGCATTTTTTGATTGATGCTGTAAAATTTTAATCGAATAATCAATAGCGGAAAGAAGCTCATGAATGGTCGAGAGTAGACATTATTGATTTTGCAATTCCAATTATCCTAAATAGACAGGGAACGGTGTGATGAGGGAAAATACCTTTTGTATAAATTATCACATCCCGGCGTATTTAGATATCCGATAAGTGGTTTTGCAAGTGTCAGTTTTCGAGACGGCGAACGTACAAAGGCTTAGGTCGGGCGAAAACCTTACTTATTAAATATAAACAAAGGGGGAATCGTTGAAATGTTGTTTTTGCCCCGATATTTCGTGAAACGTCACAGATTCGTTGGTGTCTGCCGCGTAGTTTATCAGATTTAAACTTGGGATCGGTAAATAATAAGCACATATGCTTTACCGCTGCGTTTGATATGAGGTTTACATTTCGAAGAGCTACTAGTTTTATTCAATGTAAATATTTATAACGTATCATATTAGAAGGGTAAGGTTACATATTATCTCGAATTTAGCTTAGATAAACAGTAGAACTACATGAAATTTTATAATCTTCCCTTAAGAATGAACCGTATACTCTATACACCTTTCCTATTGCGCAGTGTAGCTTTTAATTTGATGATATACTTTAAAATATATACCGATGAAATTGAAATGTAAGATAAACAATTAATGACAATAAATGTATTGGATTTACAGAAACAAATGAAGCTTTGTTTCAAACGCATTTTGACCAAAGCAACCGTCAGTAATTAATAAATTTCAAGATATGTTTAAATGTTATAAAAATATGCAACTGCGAAAGGAGTTGCCCTCCTATGAAAACAGTACTCTAATATTCATAATTGATTGTAAAAGTTAATGAACCACTCGCTCTACAAATTATTCTGCAGGAACTATTAAAATGTAAGTCAAATAAAAGCATTAGATTTTTTCAGAGATTTGTCTACAAGCCGCAATGCTACTATGCAATAACGTTAATCAAATACCCGGCAAAATATCATTAAAAATTTAAGCCACTAAACTTTTTTGAAGTTTTGGTGTGGCGCAAACTAGTTCATAATTAGGTGTAGTTCCTAAAAACATACCCGTTTCGGTTATTACACGCAGAGAAACTTCCATCACAAAATCGATCCTTTTGCAAAAATCAGTCTCTATTCAAACAAATATTTTTATATCAAAACTATAAAAATATATAATATAAGAAAATAAGTTTTATTTGTATTACATAAATATTCTTTTAGGGTTAGAAAATCAAGAAAATCCAAGACAGAAAAATGTTTCTTCTAAGTAAATCAGTTAGTTTTAAGCTAAGAAAATATTCATACTAAAGGTAGGAATAAAAAAATGGTTTAGATTTCGCAGTTCTCTCAAGCTCTATTGAGAAATTAGGCGACCGGTTTCATGTTCAAAAAACACATCAGGCCAGTTACAAGGATATCCAATAAAATAAAAATTATAATAATGGAAAAAAAAAACTAAAGTTAATAATTAAAATTAGGAGCAAGTGAATGAACTAATGAACAAGTTTTTTTTATATGTTACAGTATAAATAAATTATTTCTTTAAAAATGTAATTAAACACAGACTATTTTTGTGTAGTTTAATAATTAATGAGTTAATATTTAAGTTTATTTGTCCCTTTATTATTAATATTTATTATATATTAAAAAAAACTATCGTTAAATTAGTGCACATGATGAATAGTAATAAAAAGAAAAAAATATTACATGGTATCTTTTGAAAATGTTTTTAAAGCATTGTACGTTAAAGGTTATATCATTGTATGGGTAAATATGGCATCTGTATTCCGGTTTCTACTATCTAAGACGCCATGACTACATCTCTCGGCAGCAGGTGGCGCCAGGAAATATTTCAGCGCTGTTTTGAAGGTTAGTGGCATAAACTGAGAGATAAACAACAGTGTGAGCGGGAGCAAAAAGCGTTAGTGCTTTTCTCTTCTCACATTGCTTTTGCCGGGAGTGATTCTATCAATACCATGAGCTATTTTATTAGCATTATCTTGGTTATTGTTTCTAGGCACTTTTCTCATTTTCTACATTAAGTTTACTTTTGTTTGAACATATAGATCTACAGATGTACAGACTAATGTAGATAACCTCTACACTAGGTGTTTTAAAATTACAGGCAATGAGAATAATTTACTGCATTATGTACGGATATGTCGTACTGTTTTAAACAAGGTAAGTGCAATTAATAATGTGGATATAAATAACATACATTTCAAGAATACTAGATAAATAAATGCTTTAGTTTAAGAAAATTAAATTATTGATTTATGAACAATACCTTTCCAGCTTTCTGGAATTAAGAAAACTATTTACTATCCTTAAGAAAATATTGTTTTGTGTTATAACAGCCATTTAAGAATTGCTTTCTTCAAATTTTCTCCGAGATTTTCTTGAATCGAGTTAAGAAATGTCTTAAACAAAGAAATATAATTATTTCATTATAAGCATATGCTTCTCTTAAGCGGAGAAGAAAACGCTAAAAAAATATTCCTTTTGATTTAAAGCTGTTATTGTATTGTGGATAATTGAAACAGTAATTGTCTTAAATTGGGACGTACAAGTTAACGTTTCTCTGCATGTAGGAAAACGGTACTGGAGGAGTGCGTAAATACAGAAAATATGTAAGACTCTGCTTACCTTGTTCCAAAGGCGTAGAGATACTTTGGTAGAAATTTAGATGATGCACAGTTATTTTAGTAATCCAGGTGGACAAAGTTCACAAAACTTAACTGCCCAGATGTGCTTAGTTAAGTTTTTTTTATGTTGGTTACAATTATACCTGACAGTTAAATCCATGATTGAAACTTCGAATTACGTTTGACATTTATTGACAAGTTTGACAATTCAAATTACATATGTGAAGAAAGATATATTTCTTAAATAGTGTTAATTAATTTCTATTGCTCAACAGTTTATTTCCTGGCAAAATTTGCGAAGAAATTGGTATCTATCCTGGGCTGATAGATTTGTAAAAATCTGTCCTCTTAAAAACCATACTTGTTCTCCTTGAACGTTTTCCTTATAACCTGTCAGTTTAAAGTGTATACAGATTGAGAGTTGGTCCTATGGTCGTACCTATCTTGATCGGGTATATTCGGAGTGGGAGAGGGGATATTCGTTCATTACTGAAATATGTATCATGTCACGGCTCTTAACTGTCAGTTGCTTAAAGTTGACGTTTTGGTTTTGATGTATTACCTTTTTTAAAATTATACCGATTGTACGTTACATAATGGATAGCTTTTCGTTGCAACAAAAGAAATTTATGACAAAATCCTATCATCTAGACCGCTCTGTTAGAGAAATTATCCGTTTATTTGGAACTAAATTTGAAACAGTACGCCATATAACTAGAAATTTTGAAAATTCTGGTTGTTTATATCCGTACAAACACAACGAGGTGCAGAATTACAAAATGAAGAACAGGATCTTTTAGTTTGCAGTAGAAGAAGCTTTTATAATCGATCGAAAAATTTATTAAATTAGTCTAATTTTACATATTCTATTTACGAACAAACCAGTTTTAAAACCATTCTTGTTAGGTTTCTTTCCTTTATTTTGTATACATAATTTTTTAATTAAACCCCACAAAGTTTTCATTCGAGATTCTTATTTCTATAAAAAACCACACTATTATGGTATGCGCCCACTGGTGACTTTTGTCACGCAACAGTTTTTGTAGCTGTCGCCCTCCAAAATTCGCGTGCGCCTAGGTGACTGTCACGGTGACTTTTTACAAATTTTCAAAATGGACTTCAACGAGACTGCAATTGTGTGCGCTGTTTTAATTAAATATCGAAAAAAACATAAGAAAAAATATTACCGGGTTCATTTAATTTGGAGTGATCGATTAATATCGGGTAAATTTTACACAGAAATTGAAGAATTATCTTAAGAAGTTTTTTGGATACTATGGAATGAGCATAAAAAGCTTTGACAAATTGTTGCAGCTTTTGACACTTGCGATATCTTTTCAAAATATGGACCTTTTTCTAAGAATCAAACAAAATACAAATAGATCCATATTTAAAATATGTATATTATGAACATATAATACATAAAACATGTAATAAGAATAATTATGTTAACAAAATGTGAAAAGAATAATACAAAAAGTACAACATGGTCTTTCTCCAAGTAACTGTTATCCGTGTGCGCATATGACAGTGACAGTTTCGTCAGGGGAAACTTGCCAAGTAATAAAAAAATCACTGTCACGGCGCCTAGTGTGCGCATCTCCATGCCCTTCAATGGCTCATACTGAAGGGTGACAGATTGTCGCATGACAAAAGTCACCAGTGGGCGCATACCCTTATACTTTACTGTCATGTTTCTTAACCGTTTTTGAAAACACGCTTGCCATTGGCAAATTGTATTGAAAAACGCATGGAAAAGAAGTGTAATGTATGACAAGTTGTAAAAATAAAGGCAAATAGTATTCGTACTACAGTTACATAAGCATTTAGCCCGCCAGATCCGGCACAACAGTGCAACGTTTAACAGTGTCCGGTTTATTGATAACTCCGTAACCCGTATAACATTGGGTACCTGTAATAATACAGTCGCGAATGGCTCAGATTAATGAACGATGGTTAGTGGAAATAACAAAATACGCTGTTTCACTTGTCTTTCTTTTACTTTGTGACTTGAAAATTACTTTGTTACACTCATTACATGTCCGTTACTTCTTATATTTTATACTTTTTGTTACCAACCTATATAAAACTAAACTTTGTATTACAGGGACCACTAAATTTAATATTTGCCATTGTACACGACACAGATGAAATGATTTTATAAAAGTTTTTTTTTTTGTTGCAAGGAAAATATATTCATTGTGTAATAAATACAGAATCGGCATAATAGAAAAAGGGTAATACGTCAATACGTACTACATCAAAACTCAAATGTTACTTGAGATGTTATAATTATCACTATTTACTACACGTTCGTTGCCTGAAGTACGGTCGTTTATGTTTTGAATATTAAATTTAACATAGTTGTTGATTAAATTTAGTTACACGTCGAATTTGACAAGCCAATTATCACCTTCTTCGAAAGCGTATCAACGGAAAGTTTTAAATTTTCCTAGCTTGGTGAAGTATTGTCAGTGGTCTTCGACACACTCACGACTTCTTCTTTAGTACGAGTTCCCTTTCTTGCACTGACCATGGGGAATAACTGAAACAAAGAAGAATATTAGTAAAATTGAATAACAAAATTTTAATGCCCTACGTTGGGCGCCAAAAATTATAAGATTCTTTAAACGATTTTCTTTCTCAGGGATTACGTAAATTAAAAATTAAATAAGTGGGATCTAAATTAATTTTGGAATTTTATAATGAATTTTAAGTCAAATTAAACATTTCTTCTATGCCAAAAAGAGTACACGATTTTATTAAATAGAAAATAATCATATTCGTTTTGCAAATATAGATATTTATACAATCGCCGAAGTCAAACCTAACGACAGCTTAATTTAAATTTGTTTTGTTAAATGCTTTCCAAAATTTAGGTTTGCTGGTCAAACTAATAAATTCTTACTACTCACGTTATTCAAGTTAAAATAATCCCTTCCGAAGCCCTGTTCTGTCGATATTTCCAAATCAGCTCGGTAATAGCTGTACTTCCTTAAATCTTCTTTGTGGTTTCTACTTGAAATGAATAGGTTCCAAAGAATTCCAATATATTTACATATTGGTGCTTGTTTTAAATTTTTTTAGTAACTCGATTAATTCCGATAGATCTCGTTCAGTCGAAATTTTAAAATCCCTTCTGTAATTGTTTTAGATTTCAAAACCAATACCCATTTCATAAATAAAATAAGGCGACTACCTTTATGCTCGTAATTTGCAAGAAGTATTTCGTTTTCTCAGCAATGCATGTCAAATGTTAAAAGTTCGATATGGTTTCGTTGTTTAATTTACAATTTCGATTTTTCCGAGTTTACGATAATGAATTTTTATGTACATATTAAAAGTTGTCGACTGGGCTTTTTTTCCTAAGAACAGAATTGGTCTTAGTATAATATGTAAGACAAAGACATAAAAATAAACTAGGGAAAGTCGAGTAAAGAGACCACCAACACTGCTTCGCCTCGCAAACTTGCAACCATAAGCAACTAAATATGAAAATACGCTTTGACCTGTATATAACACATTAATATATAAATATACATATAAATTAACACTTGAATTACATATATACTGAAATATCTTTCTCAGGGGTTTTTCTCAAATTTTGTTAAATTTTCTAATTTAATTCGAATAAACGATTCTTGTAGGTTCGGGGGTATCCCTAGATACCCTTACGGCAATTTTTGAATGAATTTCCAACTCAGTAGAATGAAATTAACGAATTTTAAGATTTGAAAACTAACTAATCTTGAAACTTTCGAACGATGCCAATGTATATAAACCCTCTGTTTATATACCCACCACAGGAACTGCCTGCTCTGGATATTCAACCCTTTTCTCTTTTCTAATAAAGACTTTGAGTACACCAGCGAACACTTATATTTGGATTGGATTTAAGACAAACTTTGATTCAACCAAGGCCGAATAAAGATTGATGAAAATGTATGACGTCGTTCATCTTTCTTTTATTTTAAATCGCGAAAGACCGGCGATTGTTTTATTTTACAGCCAATTTTGATAATTTAACCCAAATAGAAACTTTTCGATCAAATGATATTAGCATACGAGAACAAAAGCAGTGACTTAACCTGGAAGTTGTATGTTGAAGATTCTGTGGTCTGAACTGTCACCAACAAGCTCTAAACGAGAAAATCCACTGCTAATTTACAGAAACCTTTCAGATAAAGATTTAATTGATGAAATATTATCTGTTGTACTTTTAAATTTATGCTGTTGCTTATTCCAGACGATTTCTACATTAATTTGTAGAGTAGATTTGTCCATGCTACCCCACACTCGTCAGTATCTGGACTTATATTTAAATTATAATGTCTTCGCTCCAAAGACTGTTGGCTGAGGGGGGGATGGTAACGAAGAAATTTCCAATTACTCCCGCAAGAGGGATATTTGGTTGCCAACGGGTGGCCATACTGACATTTGGTCAGTACCGAAGTGACAACTGAGAGACGTTGTTGTCGTAGATACAACGTAGAACATAACAATACAGATTTTTTATAACTTTAGTGAACTAACACGGGTTAGCTTATGGTCCATTTTATCGTATTTTTCGTTCCAATATTACTTAACTGTATTCCACTATTTAAAAGGTGTATTTGAAACTTGTAAGTTACCATTCATTCCAACGAAAAAGGCATTATTTTCCGAGTTGCAATGTAAAAAAAATTGTTTTTCGCCTTTTTATGTCTACTTTCTAAATTATGTGATAATAAATATGACGATGTGGTACAAAAAGCAATGAGAATTACTGTTTCTTGCTGTAATAGTTTTGTCCCGCTAAATCATTAAAATATCATACTATGCGGTGATCTAAAAAAAATCAATTGTTGTTCCCTTCAAACCAATATTTCGCTTTATTTCAAAAGCTTCATCGGGGTCTTCATAAACGAATTAGAAAAGGTAGCCTTTTTCTACTGAAGTTACAATAAATATACGTTCTGATAAGAGAAACAAGTGAGGATGACTTTCTTTTGGCAACATCTCAGGAAAAAGTAAATTCTATTGAGTAAACTGGCTAGCTGGATCTTCATTTTTGTCCAGGCTAGATGTTAAATTTTAACCACTGTTTAAGTAATGAAAGTGGTTTTGTTCCGTAATAATTCCGTATGTCAAGATAGAATCCCGCCTGGAAGAATAAAGGAAACTGATCGTTGTGGTGTTACCTTCGCAAGAATTCTATCAGTGGTCTAAAAATCCACTCTCCTTTATTTAAAACCAATATTTCGCTTTATCAAGCTTTTCATAAATGAGTTAGTGAAGATTCCCGTTCCCAAAAGTTTATCTTGGCTATAACAATGGTACACACATATAAAAATGCCTTAACTTCGGGTATAGAATTACGGAAGGCGGTTAGTAAACAATAAAAGATCAGTGATGTGCCAATAATATTTGGATTTGAACAAAACTAGTGTCAGTATTTGTTCATTTGCGGGTATTGAATAAGCTACTTACGTTTACCACGAATTTTAGTGGAAACGGCTATTAAAAACATAAAATTTAACGCTTAAATATCTTGCAAACTTAATAATAATATCCCTAAACATTATTTCCAAATGTATGTCACTAGCTTAAAAATAAATTACATTTTTGAATAGCACTTGATATGCCCCATCTTCAACTTTTGCTGTAAAACCCTATCATTGCGTCTCGCATTTGATTATAAATGCATTTACGGGAAATAGTAACCAAGCGAATATCCGTAGCGATTCGTTGGCATTTCTCGGATTACGACAAAAATAGAAGACCGCATCTCGGAAAAGCGTAATTTCTAATGTAACAACAGGGAAATCACTGGCAAAGTTTTTATTCGAATATTAAGAAGTTTGTTCACTCGCTATGCTAAAATGATTTAAATTTTATTTTTACGTTGAAGCTGATGGCGTCGCCTTGCCGCCAACGTAAAATAAACGACCCCATAAAACCACCGCAAAAACTTCGTTACGTAAGTGAAAAAGATTAGAGCTACCGGAGTCTGTTACAATATGAAAGTGATAAATACGCATTATCTTAATCTTTTCCTAATGAAAGTTAATACAAGTTTCCGATGTAAGAAGAAGTAAACTACCTTTTATTAGCTCTCACTTTTTGAGGTTGTGATATGAATGGGTAATCGTTACGGAAAGAACTAAGTTTTACCCGACATTTTAGCTTGTAAATTTTATGGTAGTTTATTGCGCTACGTTCAAGTGCAGTAAAAGTTCTCTGGTGAACAAATTTGAGAGCAAGGAATATTAAATCAATTGAATTACTTATCAAAAATGGAATATTTTTCAACGTTATTTTATGTAATAATAACACGAGGGAATGAGCACAAATTGAGAAGATATTACCAGCTTTTCTGCTATTACAAATTTATGTTAATCTGGTAACAAAGTGGAGAGCACGCTTCTTTTATGCTGGACTGATTTTCTGCATAAAATTACCTTCAATATTTTAACGTACGTACATACATATAATCGGAATAATTGTTTCTACCAGTTATTTTCCTTTTTTTTCCGTTGTGAGCAGTTTGTCAACTATCTAAGGTATTTTACGAACTGAGAAATAGAAATTGTATTTTTACGTGAAATAATAATGATTTTCGCGTGATATTGAAGAGCACCATTGCAGCATTGAAGACGTGACAATTGTTTTGTCTGCAGTATAATACTTTGATTTAAATTTTTAAAACATCAAGAGGAAACCAGTAACAAATAAGTAAAGATGTGAAAGAGATCAACCCTAATCAATTGCTTGAAGGTTAGAACCACGAGAAAACGGATCATTTTAGAACCTTATATGCTTGTAATCTATTTATTCAACTAAGAAGAAAAGAGGTATATCAAGATGGCAGTAAACGATTGGCTTACAACTTGTTTGGGTAATACTTGTTCCAGCGCAAACAATTCAGCGAAGTAAAGAACCTATACATGGGCTGTTGCACTTTTATTAAAAATGTTATTTGTACTTACGCATAGGCAACCAAAAGCGCACACTGATTTATATCCACATTTAAGCATGCGCCATCGGACGAAAACCAAATATATAATCTACTCAATTATATCGTTCACTTAGCATACTGTTAGTGATTGTTATTGGTAAATGAAGATCGCCATCTACGATAAACGACAGCGCAAAGTGGCGTCCTACCCACCTAATTGAAGTGGCGCGTGGAAATAGTATTATGGAACGCATTAATTGAAAATCCTTTTTCTGTAAAATCACTTTTTTCTGTCATAATTTCCGTGTATCGAATCGTTGGTGAATAAACATACCACATAACACACACAATCATGCTTTTTCGCAGTTTTTGACAATTCAAACTATAGTATATTACGTAACGTGTAGGGTAAGCAGCCTATTACGCACGAGCGAAAAAATTGTAAGCACGAGGCATCAGGCGAGTGCGATAATTCGCGAGTGCACGTAAGTCGCCTTGCCCTCGAGTTGCGTACTATACTTTTTCTACGATTGCAGCGGAAAATCATAAAATAAACCTCAACAAAATGTTTTTATTCACTCTTAGAGCTATAATAATTCTTGATGTTTATACTAACATTTTTACAGTTTGTAAGAGCAAATGGTGCCGCACACTTTGAAGTTGATGGTCCCATTTCTATATTACGATTAAACTGAGAATATGCCACACTTGGTGTATCACTGTTATTGTCAATGTCAATGCTGTTGAACAGAATATTTGACGTATTTCTCTTAGCTGCCATCGAATTGTCCACATAATCTTCAGCCACGGCCTGGCTTTTCCATCCGCCATGGAGCTTTAATGCCCTTAAGTCGCCTCCTCCATCAACCAAAATTGTCGCCGAAGAACGCCTGAAGCAATGACCTGTGTATTGTCTGGATGTTCTAAATTTAAAAACTTTGCAATGATTTTTGGCTGGTCACCTAACTTGTTAATGGCAATTACTTGACGAGTGCACTTTCCATTTTGATAGTTTAAAAAATACTGAGAACTGTCAGCATTTGTGGGTCGGAGGCTCATATGCTTCTTACAAATATCATAGAAATGTCCAGAAACAATAAAAGATCTTTCTGTTTTATTTTTACTGTCAGGGATTTTGATGTAGTTCGTTTTCCATGTCTTTCACGTGATGTATTTGCATATCTTTTAATTCCTTTTTGTTACATGCACCGGAAACAGCAATAGTCAGTGCAACCTACAAACAGATAATGATAATGGTATATCGCGTTTATGTGGACCTTTGAGAACAAATACTTTTCGTCTGGAGCTTCCTCAATAAAACGTTTAATTTGTTCAGAAGTAAACGTTGACGATATTTTTGCTTTATATCCATCTGAGGTGCATTTCAGGTATGCACGTAATTTCATATATTGGGTAATGTCAATATTTTCCTTGATATAGAGTACTTCTTAACATAGAATGTGTCGCCCATAATGACGATGGTTTCAATATTTTACTTAGTTTCAAAATAGGCAAGTATAACGTTATCTTTTTCTTTCTTCCCCAACTCATTAATTTCTCCTTCATACTTTTGCTTCGACTTTGACGGCAGCAAATTACTAACTGCCATATTGGCTTGAGCCGTGATCTCAGGAGGTGTAGCCGTAAATTCTTCTTCTGTGTCAGACATTGTATTAAACTGCGCCATAAACCGCGCAACACGAGCAACAGTTGACACTAAATTGTTACAATTAGATCTAATATCAGCCCACAAACTAAACAAACAAACTCATTAAAAATCGGATTTTTATATCAAAATTGGAAAGAATTTAAAACAAATTTTTTAGTTTAATGAACTAACCAAATTTAATTACCACCTAAAATTTTGGATACGTGGTCGATTTAAATTTTCGATTTCCTTCGGCCGCCATTAATTTAGAATACACGTGTAGTCTAAATAGATTATTCCATATCTGCTGCCAAATACATACTGAACAATTTAGAATAGAAGAAGTAGAAAAGCTATTATTTTATTGATTTATTGTTCAACGGCAACGAACTGAAATGATATATATGTGTGATCGTGTGATCAAGCGGCCAAAGCGTTGCTGCCAGATATGTACCGCACGTGCATACGTTCTGCTGTATCCTATACCCAGATATTTTTGACACAACCGGTATATTGTGTAGTTATATTAGTTATATTAGACTTTATGTATTGCAATATCCGAAGAACTATACACTAAAAGACCCTACTAAAATCTGGTCGTCTAAATACAAAAAAACAAATGTAATGTTTCAAATAAATATCGCGTTAATTCAAACAAAATATAGTTTAACTAAAGAAATAAATAGTTGATTCAAGCAATTTTCCTTTAACAAAATCAATTTGGTTGACTCAAATGCAGCAGTTTTTTAGTGTACAGACGAACGAAGATTAGATGCGGTACAACTGTGATGAACTTACTGCTAATAGAATGAGCAAAACATTTTATTATGCCACACACGTAAGCTCAAGTTTGCGCACGTAATGTGTAACAGATGATTTTAAAATTAATCTCATACGAGTGATTTTATAATTGCGGTTGTAAATAACCAAAGGGTTACGTGCAGCACCTGTTGATATATCGTACGCGTAAACCTGTGGTGGAATTTTATGTAAACAGGCTATTCAAGTAATGCACATGTACAGATGTTGCTTTTCATAATTCGCAATTAGCAAATTGTAAATACTTACCTGGGTACCATTAAATTAGGTTGTAACGATGATGTAATGGTACACATAATGTGCAATACCTATTTAGCAGCAAAGGGAAAAATAGATAACAAACTGCAACGAGAAATATTTAGTGTGACAAGAAACGTGTAAATGTCAGATATTCTCATCCACACATGTTACCATCTAATTTGTATGTGTACCGCAAATATATGTTGAATAAATTAATAAGTTCCACTACTTCCCACATACACACACTGATGAGTAGTAGACGGCGAAACACGTCTGTGTATGGTGGATAGGTAGTAGCTTACATTTTCGCAAATTAAAGCCGAGATGGACGCTGTTTACTGCATCATCATTTGTCACAGTGAAAGTTTGGTCAGCTGAATTTAAAAGTGATCGTACCAGCTTGGTTGACGATGAGCGTTCTGGACGGCCAAAAACTGTGACCACTAACGATGGTTGCCGTCGTTGTATGGCACGTGCGCCATCCTGTTGAAACCACATCTCGTCCTCTATATTTTCAAACAAAAACTCATTAATCATAGTGCGGTAACGATCTCAATTGACGCTAATGTGAGTTCCGGCCTCGTCTTTTAAGAAATAAGGACCAACAATGCCACCGGCGTGCAAACCACACCAAACCATACACCTTTCTGGATGTAATGGAGTTTGTAGGGTCTCTTGTGGGTTGGTCGCACTCCATTTGCGGCAATTGTGTTTATTCACAAACACGTTAAGCCAAAAAGGAGCCTCACCGCTGAACACAATTTCACGAAAAACAACGGGTTAGTTTCGAACTGCTCTTGAGCCCAATCGACGAAAGAACGATGCAGATAATAGTCTTGTGGCTTTAATTCCTGTACCAGTTGGGTCTTATACGGATGTAGATTGATGTAGAAGATTTTTACGCAAAATTTTCCTTCGGATTGAGCCCCTCCTTTCACACTTTCATTTACAGCAACGATGTTCTCTTCAGTGCGCACATTCCTTCGACGTATTGGTGTTACTGCATCATGTAGAGAGTATGCGGTACGAAATCCATCCGCAGTTCGACGGATGGCTTGCTCAAAAGGACGATAGTGTGGGTCATAAAAATCACGAAGTTGTCTGTAAAGTTGTGCGAATCAATGACTGACTTTCAAAATAAATTTGAATAATCTGATAGTGTTGTTCAAGCGTGAGTCTATTCATGCTGACTTGCCAGAAAATACTGATCATAAATATCAAAAAGTGAACGCAGTATGACAGCTCGTTTGACAGTTAACTTTCCCATAAGTTCTATCTAAACAAAAAAAAAAACACCAAGGATTTGCTCTGCCAATATTGTTCTCCGTGTAAATCTACTCTCGAAGTACTTCTCCTTTCTCCTGAAACACACTGCACATGCAGTATTGTTTCAATAATTTCTTTTTCTTGTTGGAAAATGTTCGAAAATGGAATTTGAAGTCCATTTTTTGGAAATACCCCAATTTGAAAAACGGTTTCTCCAAAATTTGATTTTTGAATAGAACCTGTTCAGAACATAGTCTATTAGTTTTAATTACCTTTCCTTTAATCTATCAATATTTTCAATATTTTGTTGGTTGCGCAAGCTCCAACTAGATTATTACCTGTCGATTGAAAAGCTACCATGTATTTAACATAACCACTTTGCTACCACTGCAAATAGTATAAAAGCATACCTGCAATCATCTAATAATATCTATGTGCACTCCCTCCACATATGAACGATAAATTATTGAAAGCGCACGGAATTGTTGCTTCTGCATTAAATAACACAACAGAGATATAAAATACACCTATGTGGATGCTATAGGATTAAGTCTATATACATATAAGTAGATACACTCGCAGTATAGCGGCAGGCTGCAGCTTCTTTATTTGTTTTTACTTAATTATGATGTACGCAAACTGTATGCACGGCCATTAAAATATCTCGCAAAAAATCCGAAACAGTCGATAATCATACAGCGTGCGGTTGAAAACGGGTGATTTTATAACTCCGCACCGTCAGAAATGACCATAAATTTCTTGCCGCCTTTATTGGATGTTCTCATTTTCCCATTTGCTATATGGCCTCTTTAAAACACCGATCGTGATTTCAGTTATTACGCATGTTAAAATTCTTTATTGGTTTCACTCTGTAAATATGTAATTTGCATAGAAAGTTTTCCGGAACGCCTGCCACTACACTTTTTAATAAAACGTATGGCCATAAATTGTATGTAAATAACGTTTTCAAAAAAGTATCGTTAAATTGTTAAATTTTATTAGACTGTTAATGAGAACATTATAAGATGGTTGAACTTTTACAGTACTCGTATTATAAGCGTAATAATAGTAATAACGTTTCAAATTTTTAAAACAAATGTGCAAGGCTTACACTATATATATTACGGCTCGAAGAGTAGTAGTTTTTAGTAGCCAGCTAGGCAACGTGACTAGTGCATGCAAATGACTCAGATAACAAAGATTGTGTACCGCGGTCATTAAATTTTTGACAAAAGAACGGCCTAATCACATTAAACAACGTTCAGACGGCGTGTATGGTGATTTATATCCTTTTTGTTCTACTGTAAAATGTGGGCAAAATGTTTCCGTTTGGGGCAAGAATCCCTTAAAGATGTTTGTCAGCCTATTTGAACTGATAACGCCTCAAAATATTTCAATTGTTGAAGAAATGGTATTAGCAGATCGCCGTTTGGAAGTGAAGGAATTAACAGTGATGCCTAACTTTTCTGAAACAAGTATTCGCCGAATTCTCCATAACCGTTGGGTATGAATAAGATTAGTGCAAGATGGGTACCGCATCTTCTTTCTGTTCTTCAACGTGAACGTCGGGTCGAATGTGCACGCTGGTTTCTAAACATGTGTGGAGAGGACCCGAAACCGATTTTGGATTGTCACAGGAGATGAAACAATGGTTCTTATTTATTTTCTCGTTTAAAGAAAGACCTTAGGGAACATCATTTTAAGGACGATAGTGAGTTGGAAGCAGCTATGATACAACATTTTGAGGGAAAAACTTTAGATTATTTCTACAGGGGTATAGAATTATTAATTCATCGTTGTTTATTTTTTCTATATCAGGCCCAGAATTTATGGGGCTCAACTCGTACATAATAGGGTGCAGTTTTCCATCTAGTTCCTGGTAAATAGGAACCATACGAGGCGTGCAGCAACTGCCGATGCGACATTCATTAGAAGTAATAAGTTCGATAGCCTAATCCTTTAAGATGGTCAGTGTCAAGTTTGAACAAGTTGTGACTTGTCAGTCGGCTTCCAGAACCGGAAGAGTGAGGTCGTGTTTACCATGTTTGTCGCGCATCATGGATTTCAAAAAACGCGTTAACATTAAATTTTGTTTTAAGTTGCAAAAAAGTGCCAAAGAAGCTCATGAAATGTTAAAATCACTGTACGGCGATAATGTGGTGACTCTGAAGACTGTTTACAAGTGGCATGAGTGATTTAAAAGTGGAAATGAGTTGGTTGAAGGCGAGCAACGGTCGGGACGTCCTTCGACCTCAAAAACAGACGAAAATGTGCAAAAACCGGACATCTCGTACAGGTCCGTGCTAAGCATTCTAACCGATAATCTCCAAATGAGGCGCGTGCGTGCAAAATTTGTTCCCAGGCTTTTGACTGGCAGACAGAAGGAAAATCGTGTGTCAGTTTGCTCGGAATTGAAGGATCGTATTGAAGCAGATCCGGAATTCATGGCCAATATTATAACTGGAGATAAAAGTTGTGTGTGTGGATATAACCCTGAGATGAAAATTCAGAGTTCCCAATGGAAAACGAGTGGTTCTCTTCGCCCTAAGAAGGCACGTCAGTCAAAGTCGGACGTCAAGGTGATGCTCATTATTTTTTTTTGATAGTGAAGGCATAGTGCCACCAAAGTTCGTTCCAAGCAGAACAACTGTAAACTCCGAATACTACAAGGATGTACTGCAACGTTTGCGAAACGATGTACGAAGAAAGAAACCAGAAAAATGAGCCAATGGCTTCCTCCTTCATCACGACAACGCACCGCGCCACACCTCGCTTTTGATCCGCGAGTTTTTGGCCGAAAAAGGTTCCAGTCTGTTCACATCCGCCTTATTTTCCGGATTTAGCACCATGCGACTTCCGGCTCTTCCCAGGAGTAAAAATCGTGCTAAAAGGAAGACGTTTTAACATCATTCCCGACATTAAGAGGGCCACAACGGAGCAACTGAGCAATTGAGTATGAAGGATGCTCCATCAGCTTGAACCCCGCATTGTAAATTGCGTTTAAGGACATGAGGTTTTTGTGCAGTGGAGCATTCTACTGATGAAAGAGTATGCCACGCGACAACTTTCCTCTTCTTTTTTCTTTAATACATTTATGAAGTTGATTCATTAATGCGGCGTAATATTAACCTGTGATTGTCTGGCTAAGTTGCAAGTAATCAATCAACAAAATTTTTTCGGCATCCCAGAAAATGGTAGCTACAATCTTGAAATATCAAATTCGTTTCTGAAGTGGTGATTCACGTGCGCTTTTGCTCGGACGTCAACATTCGGAGTACCTTTCTTGCAGATACCTTCTGAAGTCCCAAATAATTATTGATTATTATTGTTCCAATTGTACCGTTTGAAATGTCTGTTATCTCTGTTAAACATCTACTAATTAACCCTCGCCGTCTTAAAACCAGGTCATTAGCAACCCGAGAACATGTTTTTCTACTGGCATTTCTTTTCTATGCAATTTCCTCTTGTGAATTTATTATTGACAAATAATTTGCCATGTATTGCGTGACAAATAACCAATCTACAGCAATGCAATTTGCAATTATTGAAACGGGTCATCTGCGACACGCTTTATGTGTTCCTGTTATCAGTGCTTTCTTGCGAGGCACGTAGCTGTATAGATTGCGCAGTTTCGAGGTGGCCTCCGTCAAGAACACATGGGACATGATAACACCTCTCGGGGAACGAGAGTTTTTTGAAGCCCTTATGAATGATTCAGATGATGAAAGCTAACGTGAGTTACCTCTAGATGAAGCTTCTAGTGACGTGTTGAAAATTGAGGACGGTACAGAAGTGTGTTCCGAAGAAACAAGAAATCGATGAAAAATTTGCCTCACAAAGCACCAGTGAATCTAGTGACAATGAGGAGACAAAAATGAGAGTGGGCGAGTTTGTTCGTAAAAAGAATGTCTTACCGAAGAAAGCAAGATTGTTTTAGACTATTTATATAGATGCCTACAATAAAGAACAACAAAAACACAGAAAATTAGATACAGTGAACATTCGCTAAATAGTCAAATACAATTTGAATCTACGCCAACCTTCCAAATATTGTTTGAAACATAGTCAATTATCATTTAAAAGAAACAATCCCTCATTCATGTGTTCTGCAACGAAGTTCCCTATTTTTCTATATTGTCGGTGTTTCTGGGTTGTGGACTTGGTATTTGCTTTACCTTGGGTTGGTCTTTTGTCTCGTAGATGTTTCTTTGATTTGTTTTTTGAAGAATTATTTAAATGTTCTATTTACCACTTTGTAACAAAAAACCCATCTACTTTTTAGTTGTTCAGTACTGACATAGACTTACATTTTAATGTGTTTGTGATCGTCAAAAAAAAATTAAAAAATTTTAATTCGTTGTAATTTTATTTGCCTATAATTTTACAAACTAGTACATTTTGTCGTTTTATGGTATATTCACTTAGACATGATATCTGCATAATTACAGTACATTTTGGTTTTTAACAATAGGACTTAATTCTGTTAACTAATATTAATTGTAAGTATTTACGAATAATTTCTATTAAAAAATTCATAAAAAACAGTACCTTTACCAGTATAATTAATTGATTTGCTTCATTATTTCACTGTGCCTTGGTTGCCCATAGTGCTGTTTGGTCTTAGAACTAGCTTTAGATCTTAGTTTAGTACTTTGATTAACAACATTGTTAAGTCGAATGATTTTTTAACACCTGTATGTTTTTTCATGTAAATCTCCTAGCTGGCCTGAGGATGTGTCGGATGCGACACGAAACCGGTCGCCCTTTTTGTATTGAAGAGTTTTGTGAGAAGCTTGAACCATTATTCAGTTCCTTGATTAAAATACAGAAAATCCTAACAGGAAAGCATGGGCTGAAGTCGATGCGACGGAAATCTTTGGATTTACAGCTATTCTTGTTCTTACAGGTCGTTTCAGAGAATCTAGAAAGAACAGAAGAATAGCTTATGGTCAATTACAAACACATCATTGAGCAGACTTATCAGGTCATGAATAAAAACAGGTTTTTGTCCGTACTGAGACACATTCGGTTCGTCGGCCTTAGTAGCGGATTTGAGAGAAAAATGATAAATCGGCACCGATTTATGAATTTGCTGGTATTTTGGCTCAGAATTGTAAAGACTTTTACTGTCCTTCATCCTGAGGGACCATAGATGGACAGTTTGATTTTTTCGAATTTTGAGTTGCTCCCTCTTTTACTATATTTGACTGACTTTACACCTGGCACTTTTACAAAATGGTCACTAATTTTTTGCCTTTTACTTTTAGAAGATAGAAACTAACTTAAATGACGTTTACAGAATTGATATTGATAAAAAAGTAATGCAAGAACAGCAAAAGCTAAATCAGTTCTCACCACATTTACTCTCAATATACAGAGTACAACAACAAATTTGGTAACAACCAAAATTTTCTGCATTCTGAAGTAAATTAGTTCAGAAACAATTGCATATTATGTGTCTCAACTACTAAAACGCACTATTGATGAATGAAAGTAGTACACACATAAATGGGTTGTAAATGCTATTCCTTTTTCTTTTTCATTCTTCGTAAATTAGAGGCTTTCAAAGTTACGTCCTATCCATGGTAACGTTTAACTTATGCAAAATACTACAAAGAAATTCTAATTTAACATACATCAATTTATAAAACCGAAATAAGAATTCCTCAACATACAACCTACTAAAGCAACAAGGGATTAAAAATAAACTTCGAAACGTAGGCACATACTTTCTATTCAGACCTACAGCTCGGCACCGGCAATGTTTTCTCCATCTCCTCCTTCCCCCTTTGTAGAAGTATTTGCAATTAGCATAATTCTACCATTTCTTTACAGTAAACTCCCCTGGTATCAGGAAGTCATTATTAATATTTTCCCATGAGTACGACAGCATAAAGGCTCGAACCTATTGTATTCGCGCAAAGGGTTTATTATAAAGGTTATACGAGAGTATAAGGTTACATGACCCCTCTTCGCAAACGATTATGTGTCTTAAGATCTACGCAATACCTTTTTTTTTAGTAATTTGGGGCCTTTTCTTTATAGAACAACTAAAACTACTCATATTACAACGTACCTCATATGTGGGCGGAGTTCGATTACCGCGAAAACGGAACTGCAATGATTATAGATACCCTCATATTGGCTGCTTAAAAAACTCTTAGAAAAGGGAGAATAATACCAGTCACCAAGGTTTTTCTATAGAATTCTATAGAATAATTTAATCATAAAAATCATTAAAAAACTTTTGAAAGAATTTTGCAAAATTTGAGTGGACTTGTATGCAAACCTTAATCGTAATATATTGTGATTCTATAAAATTGAAATTATGTAACCAAATTTTTTTTTTCGTGTTAGATTTGGGGGTACCATATAGATACTCTTTTGGCAGTTTAAACATGGTTGGAGATATATTTACTTAAGAAAATCCTGAGACGAGAGCCAAGAGCTGTATAAGCTGCTGCAGAATCGAAAAAGAATCAGGAAGCCGTCACTCTGACAGTTGTTCCCATAGCGTAATTGGCTGAACGTCATTCCCCGTGGTGCTAATGACAGCGATTCTACGTGCAGCAATATTAACACAGCAGCATTTGTAAAATATTAGAATTTAATGTAGCATTTGCAGAATTCGGATTATTTTGGGTTATTATTCGAATTCTGGCATTTTACTGATTTATTATTATTATTATTAATCTTCTTCTTAAAAAAAGACTCCCTTAATGTTATTTTATAGGGAAATATCAAAGTTCCGGATTATTTTTAGTGATTTACATTTTTGAGATATTATTTGTAAAAATGAGATAAAACACACATACAACACATAGGTACTATTCGGAATCCAAACGTCAAAATCCACAACGTCATCTGCAGTATTGAAAATGAACATAGTAACGCCAAATTTAAAAGTATCAAGTTGTTGAATTGGCAATGTCGGGACAACACATAAACAAGAGAGATACAAATAATAACTTTCTGACAGAAGACATTTTTCGACCAATCATCTAGAAATTTTTAATTGAAACTAAAACGTATTTGATATAGTAAAGTAGACGATATTAAAACACCGTCAAGATAAAATAGAAACAGTACAAAGAAAATAATCAAGTAAATCTAACTGAAGAAACCAAAGAAAAGGATTAGAGGGGTTTAGTACAAAAAGATTTCAAGATTCAACCGAAAAAGGAGGAATCCGGATTCCGAAAAGGAAATTTAAACACATACACTACACACACATTAAAGTAACGGAATCATTCAAAATGAATCTGTAAGTAGGTAGTTTAATCTCAAAGGAAAATGATTGAATTGACTAGAAACTTCATTATTAATAGATGGTACTGATTGAGTATGCATTGATGAGTTAGAATGTGTGATTTTTCCTCTACCAGTTTAATTAGTTTCTCTAATTTCGGTTGATTTGATTCAAGTATTTCCAATTTTGTAGATATTTGATTCAACATACCTTTTATGTCATCCACGCAATCTCCAGAATCATTACGAGCTTTTGGCATTTTGATAATCTATATTACTAGTCTTAAAAATGTAAAAATTAGTAAAAAGGTTGCTTTAAGGCCTAATAATCAATCTAAATATTCTTGGAACTAACTTTGAATTTTGAAAAATATCGAATTGAAATATCCTGGCAGGATCGCCAAGTTTGAGATGTTTATAAAAGTATGAAATATTAAATTAAATGACAATCAAGTTCCGTTTATTATTTCCAACCATCTGCTTACAGATTAATTTTAAATGATTCACTGAGAAAAATATTCTTGTTAAAATTGTAATATTGTAGGTGTACATATCACACCAATTGATGTGGTAACTACTGCAGCATGATTGTACCTCCTCTTTATTAAACAGTTACAACAGTTAAAATTACAAAAACAATGGTGCTACTTAATTATGGTAATTTTTGTAACACTGGTCGTATAAATCCCATTACTATGATGTACATTCTATTATGATTTTTAACTTTTTGGTAGATTACTGTATTATTTTTGTTATCTTTCATAAATTTCTATTGTAATTTTATAACGTATGATGTTAAAGAATTTACCAAATATTCCTTACAGAAAGCAGGCAATTGATAAATTGAGGAGAATTAAAGTCGATTAGGTGCTTTCCAAATTACTTAAGATAAGAAATACACCATAAAAGAAATGCAATTTCAACATTAATATTTTGTGGTGTTAACAGCAACTTTATTGCGGATTTAACAAATATTTAATGTAAATGCCATACTTACGCTTGTATTTCTTACAATAGAGTGATGTACTTTCCACTAAGATAATCGTTCTATACATCCATCAGAGATGTATGTGTCATAATGAAGAGTTGTAAAAATTGCTATAACAGTTAAAAATAAAAATAATTATACAATGTATTATTTTTATTTTTAACTGTACTTATAGCAGCACAAAATATTAATGTTGAAATTGCATTTCTTTTATGGTGTATTTGTTAACACTACGTTGTGTTAACTATGTATTACCATAAGGAGCTTGCAACAAAAGAAGAAATTAAATCTAAGGCACACAGTGGTTGTCACAATAATTAACGCGCAATTGTGTTAGGGCAAACACAATTGCGTTAAATTCAACAAGAATTTTTTCTCAGTGTTCACTTACATCAATGTGTATGCAGTGAACGTGTTTAAATTTCCTCTTCGGAATCCGGATTCCTCCTTTTTCAGTTGAAACTTGAAATCCCTTTTGTGGTATACCCCTTCAATCCTTTCCTTTGGCTTCTTCGGTTAGATTTACTGGATCATTTTCTTTATACTGTTTCTGTTTTATCTTGACAGTGTTTTAGTACTTTCTAGTTTACTATTTCAAATACGTTTTAGTTTTAATTTTAAATTTTTAGATGATCAGTCGAAAAATGTCTTCTGTCAAAAAGTTATTATTTGTATCTCTCTTGTTTATGCGTTGTTCCGGCATTACCAATCCAACAACTTGACACTTTTAAATTTGTCCTTACGATGTTCATTTTCAAATTTTAACGTTTGGATTCCGTATAGTACCTATGTGTTCTACGTGTTTTATGTCATTTTTGCAAATAATATCTTAATAATATAAATTACTGAAAATAACATTAAAGCAGCTTTTTTTTTAAGAAGTAGAAGATTAATAATATAAATCATTAAAATGCTAGAATTCGAATAATAACTCAAAATAATCCGAATTCTGCGAATGCTACATTAAATTCTAATATTTTACGAATATTGACATGAGATTAATTCAAATTAATGTATTGAAGTGTGAACGCACGCACCTCAGGTGGGATGTCCCACTACAATATATAGAAAATATAGGTTGTTGTTTTTTCAAGAATTTTGGTGAAATGACTCCATGTTCCGGCAAAATTTTGTAAACACTCTGCATCATTATACAGGCAGAAATACCTAGTTACGGTCATAACTAGGTATTTCTATCCTCAATAAAATATTCGCTCATTGGAAAATAATCATCTACGAGGGTAAGTCAAAAATTACTTACACTTTTACTTTAATTTTGGCCATCATACTCACAAATCTAATTTATTTTTCAATAATTTATATCAAATCTAAAAATTATTCATTCGTTAAGGAAGAGCAGACAAATTGGAAATAGAAAATCGTAAGTTTCATTCTTGCAAGATCGATCTTTCTGCTTATATTTTAAACTTGACTGCTACAAGAATTATTAATACCTCGAACTCTCGAATACATTTGTAACTGTACATATTAGAGCACGCAGAATACATCTCGGAAACAATGTAATTTATTATGTGAAGGCAGCGCTGACATATCAAAACATTTAGTTTACGCCCTTACCGTTACAAGTTCGTTGTAATATTGCTAGATTGATATAGCAGGCATTTCACTAAACTGCTTGGAAATATTTTCGGTTTACATTATAAGTTTGGCTTGTCATATTTGGTAAGATCTCTAGAAGTGAAGAGTTTAAGTTAGAAACTACGTTTATTATTAATATTACCAGTATAGCTATCACTTGTGGATTAAATACATCAGCCTGGTACTGTATTAGATTGATTTTCGTAGAATATATGTGAGAAGTTCGTGACTGCGGAAGAAAATATCCTTTTTTTTACTGCACTCTTGGTTTCCAGGTTGGAATCGCGTCGTTGTCATAGCTTTGGCCGGCGTTTCGTCCACACTCTTATGGGACAACTTCAGGGCTGTAACTGCACACTGACTGTTCCAACCCAGAAATCAAGAGTATGGTATTTTTTGCTCCAGACACTATTTCTTATTTTTGTAGTTTTTAATCACCCTCTACATTTAATCAATATTCTGGTTATCATAACAACAATTTTTTATAAAGAATAATCTTTTCTGTAAAAACGAAAAATATAATGTTACTAACAGGGAAACGTCCCCAACCCGAAAATTCAGAAAAATGTGAAACTTTGTGAACAAGTAGTCCACGCCCAAGGATGTTCGAAAGTATTTTCCTTATCGGCCCAATTTCGTTTTAAGAAGGTGAAACTACCCCTGAAGGTTTAGTAGATTTTCGGTTTTCAACAGTTACTGAAATTCAACAAATACATCACAACTATATATGATCGTCTCATCGAGCTCTATCAAATATATATATATATATATATACTTGTAAACAGTACGTTAATGAGCCCGATATATTGTCGGGTCGCTGATGATCCCGGCCTTAAACGATGAGATAGAAGAGTATACCTCAGCTCCCTCTTTAATTCTATTTGATATAAGCCAGCGCACCAAGAGAGAGGTAAAAAATTCCTATAAATTAAAAAGTTAGGTATGAACATGTCCTTATGGAACCCAGATATAACAACGGTATTATTTGGAACCCGACTGTATATTTGTTTATATCTTAGGTACGTTATGGAGCCCCGCAACGTTGCCAAACCTCCAATCTGCGTTTCTTTTTTTCTTTTAAGCAACGATCTATCTTATGCAGCGTCCGCAAGTGGAATGCGCAACTGACTTGCGCTGTAAATGTAATTTACTTGCAATGCGTTTATTATTGAATATTTATATGTATCATTGTTGTTATGTGATATAGAAAGGTGAAATAAGGAAAACCAGAAAGAAATACATATTGGCCTTGCTTCTATATGGAATGAACTAAGATAGTGAATTACTGTTACAGTTTGTTACCTAAAAAAGAGGAAAAACAGGGAGTACTTTAAAAATTTCAATTCGAAATCATCTGAAGAAAGGACATGGGAAATGTATGGGTTGAAACAAAGCCAGATTTGATAGTTGTAATTTATGAAGTCGATTTTTCCCAAATTTCCCGCCGTACATTTTTACATAATGCCTTTGAATAATTTTGCGCCAGCTAATGTGATACAGTAGCTATTAACAGACTACCTTGCTTTTTGGAAAATGTCTAATAGCTGTTATTTTTCTTGGCTGCTGTTTTTCCTTGGATTTATCATGCGTTAAACAATTTTGCACAGTGCAAAACGAATGATAAGTCCCCTCAGCACACATTGTTTCCTATCGCTATCTCGTGTCGCACATTTAGTCTCCGTCACTGTTACTCCTCGATTCTGAATAGTCTTGTAATAGTTGTAACATCCTCCCATGTTTTTCTGGATTTTCCTGTTTTTGTTTTCATTGGCCTCCCATATTTTTTTTCTGTTCGTCTATTTGTAAGAGATGATCCCACCAATCTATAATTAATGATTACAGAATATATTGCATTCATCGCTAACCACTTTGATATTCCATTCTTACACAAACAAGTCAATACGAGCAATTGACTAATGTTACGTTTGTAGTCCATATTTTTTAGGGAAAAGACACAGAAAATAAATAATAAAAATTAAAAAACTGCATTCATTAAAAAGCTGAAATTTTTTTCACGCCTTTCTCCAGAGGAAGACGTTACATAACCTATACAAAAAGAGCAAGCGACACATTTCTTTTTTATCACCTCAATATATGGTATATGTTTGATGTATGGTATGGTATTAAAGTTATACGTCATAACAATTTAGCTTAATGTTAAATTTATATGTAGTCCTTCTACATCCGTATTTCGTTTTGTCTTTTCTTGTAATTTCTAAGAGTTGTTTCCAAAGATTCTAGTTTACTCTTCATGGTTTTTATTGGTATCCCTGTGGCTACTATAAGTTAGTATTGCCCTACAAATAGTATCAAACAGTATCATTTTAGTTGTCGCGGAATTTTTATTTGCTTATCAACGTTCTATTCCATCGCATGATAAGTTTTCACAGTATTCCCAACTATTTTTTGAATTTTCCTTTTTCAGTGGTTAACGTTACCTTTATTTTTCGGGTATTAACTCTCATTTCATGTGGTACCTTATCATATGTATTAAAATGTTGACTTCCTGTCATAATCATGATATCATCTGAACAGGCACATTCACACAACTTGACACAAAGTGATAAAGGCAAAATATGCTCAGTAAGGTCTTTTGCATTTCCCTAAGTTCAAATGTGTCGTCAAATATTCTAACCCTTTTTAGGACCGCTCGACTCTCGTCTAACCCTTGGCAATTGGCTCCCTTTCCATGTTAATTTAGATGCTGCAAATAACTTTCTGCTGTCACTCTATTATAGCTTGATATTTTCCCATTTTTGCTAAGTTCACCGCCTTCTTTACTTCCCCCTCTTTCATGTTGTTATCCTTACTTCCTGACAACCTTCCATACTCTGGTCTGGTTTTTTGCAGTGTAGTTATTTTTGTTGGTATTGTTTTCCGCTCTGCATTGTTTCATCATGCGTTTGCGCATCATTCGTAATAATTTATCTTATCCTAATCTTCGTATACATATTCCGGCTTGTTTCCGCTTTCCAGTGTTTTTAGGTCATTTTCTACTATCCTTTCTTTACTTTCGTTTCAACTTATTTCCTTGATTTTTCTAACCATATTTTTCAATTTTGTTTTTTATTCCTTCTATATTTCCACTCATATTTTCATATTATTCTTTCACTCAAGTATTGCTTCCATCTTTGTTTATTTTTGTTTGTTTGTTAACTTCTTTAACTATAATGTTTGTTGCTTTATAGAATTTGTTTTTAGGGTCTCACATGTTTCTCTGGCAGCTTTCAGAAGATGCTCTATACTTATATTTTCCTTTTCTAGCATTTCTACGTTAGTTTCCGGTACTTCTATGAATCTATATACCCTTTTCTCCTTCCTCAATCTATATGTTCTTATCGTTTCAGAACTAATGTCACTTTCACTCGCTCTTTTAGATTCCTCTTTATCTTTACGCTTTTTAATTTTTGCCATGAGCATGTAGTGATCGGGGAATGTCTCTGGCCCTCTCCTAACTTCACGTCACATACTTGCCTTTTTTTTTTATTAAACTGCAACTTACTATGCTTCTTCTGTAATTGATGTTTGTCAAGTAATAGTATAGATTTATTTATGATGGAAATAGGTGTTTATCACTAGGTTGTTCAGAAGGTAATATTCCATTAATTTTATACCTTATACCTTATATCTTTTCCTCCTCCTGTTAACCAATCATTCATCTGCCTTTTCATTTCTCACCTTACAATTCAAATCACCACAAACTTGAATATTGATTCTCTCAGATATCAAACTCCATCCTCTTTCACATTACATACTCATTTGGTACCGTCAATAATAATTTTGTTCTAACAAATCGTCACTCGTTTAAAAAAATTATTCATTCCTTCCGCATGTAATTCTTTAGTTATCATGTTGTTTTATTTATTTTCTACCGTTCCCACTTATATTCGATATAAAGGGATGACATGTATAAAACTAAGAACTTATGGAAAAAAATATGTTGATGTGTAGGTTATCTAAATTGAAATAACACAAGAATTATGCAAATCTTATAGACCTTGCAGAAAAAGGTATAACTTTGATATAACACACAACTATTCAAATATAAATCACTGAGGAAGTTAAATTGTTGAAATTTGTACGGTCAAAGAAACTGACAAAATAAACAGTTTACAGTATCTGATTCCACTTACCAGGGTAATAGAAATCAATTATTTCGGCCTAACAAGTATTTTAATTTATGATTACAGCGTCTACATGAAACAATCATTTGCTGAATTTACCAGAAAACTGTGTTATAATTTTATTAGGAGGTAAGCTAACGATTAGTTATATTAATACAGATAGTAAAATATCGAGAACAATAACATTCAGGTTAATGATACTTATAGAGTAGAAAGTCCACCGCGATATATAAATCCGCTACCAACATACAGTTATATATCAATGGTATGTTATGGAACCCAACGCAGTTGTTGCCAAATTTCGGGCTCAACAACGTCATGTTGATCTATTTGTATATACCGTATATACAATTTGATCAGGGCGCCCCCTACATGGTTCTTCCCGGAACTATTTTGTCTATTTAATTATAGGGATAGTACGCTATGGAGCCCCCCGCGAAATTTGAAGTTTTAGGGTGTACTGACTATTTCAAGCCATTTAAAGCTGAGATACGCCTCGATACGTTGTTGAGCCCGACCCCGGGCTCAACAACGTAATTTTGGGCTCCACAGCGACCGAATTATACATTCAACGGGCTCATCAATGACTGTTTATATGTCTATATATATATATATATATATATATATATATATGAAAGTAGCACCTAAGTTCCATTAAAAAAATTTATTGTGCCTTCCCTCACCCTTTCGACAAGGAACGTATTCAAATCCCATGTCTGTGATATGGAGCCCTTCGAACAGTATAAAAATTATATTGTATTTTATATAATATACATAGGTATAAAAAAAGAAATAGGGAGAATTATGTTTTATACGTTAATATATAAGACTGAATGACATATAAAATACATGTTACATGGCATACTTCCTAAAATATAACTTATGTATACATGTAAGTGCGTATATACAAATAATTATTTAATCTGTATGGTAATGTCCCTCTTCATAAAAATACTTAAAATATAAAAAACGGTTGCACCAGGAACACCATATGATATCACGGAAACCACGTATGGCACATCGCGATGGAACTTGAAAACCTTCTGTGAAGGCAAAATGTACAGGATTATCGAAATGGTCTGGGTTCTTTGGGTTCTCAACATAACCGCTTTTGTACTAGGCATAAGCAAATAAGTCATGATATTTTGTAGAAGATAATATGCACTAAAGATTGTAATCTAATCATGTTGTTACGTGAATGCAAATTAATATCGTAATTGTGTAAGAGGACCATACCGGAAAATTTCCTATCAAAATTTTTCCAAACACGAAAACCATAGACGTCCAATGGTTGTATCATGCTAGTAGTTTTCTTTAGTATTGTAAGAATGTTCGTGTCCTTGTCGGCCGATATATGCTTTCTTAAGGTAGATGGGCAATGACCAGCTATATTCTAAAGAAACAATACCTTTTCCCTCAGGTACACATTCTTCTTCTTCTTCAAATTGTAGAACTTGTAATATTTCTTCCCGTGAAGGTGGATATCTGTCATTGAAAAATTCTGCAGAATGTGGTCTAAATTCTTGCAAGAATTCTAGTGTTACGTCATTATCTACCACAAATGTTGTGTCGTCTCGAGATCTAATTAATATATCCCTTAATAGGTCGTGAATTTCACTTTCTTTATTATTGGAACCCATAGGGCGATTATCATTTACAGCACTAAATGTTACCATAAGTAAACGAACCACATTTATTGGATTTATGTCGTGCTAATATTCTAAAGCTCACATGTAGTACTAACGAATTACAAAAGTGACTTTTCATTATATACATTTTCTTATCTAAATAAATTAATGAATTGAAACTATTACACCTAAATTATTACTCACATTAGAGATTATTATGTCATCCTTCGTCATTGTTATCGTATATAACTTTCAATACACTTACTAATTTATATATCAAATTGTAACGAAATGTGAACCTCATTAGATAAATTATACCTTTATCACATTGCGTCAGAAAATCGAACATATTACTTGTTCAATATCTGCGAATGATGTCACCCTAAAGCATGTACCGTCGTTATTCTTATAACTGTTACTGCTAAGGTAGTACATGTGAATAATTGAAATTGAATAATTGAAATAAAAAAGGTCTATGTTATTTAAGGCGAAGAATTGCAGGGCAAGTTTTATCTTTTACTAATAACTATATTACATAAAACATAATATAATTTTTATACTGTTCGAAGAGTTCCGTAACGTACATAACATGGTATTTGAATTCGCTCCTTATCGATGGGGTGAGGGAGTGCACCATAGTTTTTTAAATGGAACTAGGGTACCATTTTCATATGTGTGATAGAACCCGATGAGACGATTATTTTGATATATACATAGCTGTGATGTATTTGTTCCAGCCATTGCGGAGTTATTTTAATAAAACCGAAAATCTACTAAACTTTCAGGAGTAGTTTCACCCTCTTAAAACGAGATTGGGCCGATAAGGTATATACTTTCGAACATCCTTGAGTGTGGACTACTTGTTCACAAAGTTTCAATTTTTTTTTTAATTTTCGGATTCAGGATGTTCCCTTATAAGTATAGTTAAGTCTACCAGTGGATGCACTACATACCACATTTATTTCCTTTGGAGTTTAGTAGAAATGTATTGTATGAGTTTTCCCGATGTACTTAGGACGCATGGTCATTCGTTTTCCGATCCCCGTGACGCGGCTTCGATCTCAGCTCCAAACGGTTAGTTTTCTATTAAAGAATAAAGTATGCTTTCTTCTTGAAGAGAAAGCAAAACCGCATATACCATATCAATATGATATTTATTGCGTCGAAATATGTACTGTTGATTGAATCGAGCACCACATTATGTGTCAGTGAATTCATCGGAAGTGCTAGAAGGCAATTCAGGAAAAAGGATTATTACTGTTAAATGTAGACACTTTAAAAGCATTCACATTTTATTTTGAAGGTGTAAAATTCAATCAAAAATAATTTAATGGAAATTTAATTACATTATTTCGAATAACTTAATAAGATTGCAATTGCCTTTAATTATAAATTTTTCGAGGAAGCACTTACAAGCATTCCCAAAAAACGTTTTCTGTATATTTTATTTAAATAGTTTTTTCGAAAAGCATTTATTTTATTGTATATTCCTACTCCTACCTTGAATAATGTTATAGTTCAATACATTAGGACGTTGCGCAAAGTGCAGTAAATACAGCAAGCAAATAATACAACGTATCGTGCTTCCGTTAGCATTATGAATATTATTAACTTATTAACTGTGTAAGAATTTGTTCTTTAGATATCACATGTACCTACACTTAATGCAATATTACAGTGCGTTACATGACGCTTGTTTAGTTTGTTCTTGACAATCTGGATACATTTTTTATTAAGTAAGTTAAAAGGTTATTATGAAATATTAAAAAAATTCACCGGTTTGCTGATATTTTGTTAGGATCCATTAGAAAATATGCACATATGCGCAAACTTTGATCAAGCTTAAATAATTTCGCTCTTTTAATGTTCGCATTATACAGAAATGCTAAGGATGCTCAAGTACGATACTCATCATTCAAACGAATCGCTCAACGACGGCATTCAAACTCCTCTGCATCTCGAAAGTAGAATCGGCTTAGCATCAATTGTGCAGTTAATACCGGAATGGAAAATATCTAAAAATGTCCGCATGCCCCCGGTTCGTTCCGGCGTTTTGTCAAAAGCTCGCATTCACGCGATCTATCATGTTACTTTCAGTCTAATGTCTGGCTTTACGAGGCTCGTATATACTGTTGTGTCGATCTGAGCGTGACGTTAGGACTACTAAAGATGCACCCACAGAGGAATTACTTGTCGGATTTGAATCCACTTTACGGATTAAACGGGAACCGTTTTAAATACGCTCTGCCAAACATGGTCTTCCTGTCGAACACATTTTTCTGTTTATTCCCGGATTTTCTCGACAATTCTTGCGCATTGTGATGAAGTTTTCATGTAGGAAGAAATGTTCTCCTTTTCATTATTGTTTGTATTTAGCTTTCTACATAAAAAGCACTTCCTTCGATTTTTTTATTTGTTTAATTATGAATTACGCTATAAGTAAATTATCTTGTTATTCCATTTTAAGGGTAATACAGAATAATTATAAATTTGTAAATTTTAATCAGATTGCTTTTGTGTTATATAATATTTGTGTCAAGTTGTCGTAGTAGTAGTTGCTTTTATTTCTTTGTTCAAGCTAGTGACACATGCACAAAAAACACGTGAACAGTGCAAATGCATACAAAAATATACAATTACATTATGAAACGAAATTAATAAAATCTTGAATTGAGTCATTTACGTTTGGTGCAGTCTTTCAGTTAGTTAGGCAAAACGTTGAACAATTTCGTGCCTCTGTGTGAAGGTGGCAACAAATAGCTTTCTTTCAATTTCTAGTGCTATAGGCATGTGGAAAACTCATGTCAAAAGATTGACGACATTTAAAAAACAAAGTTCCGAGATGTACACATCATAAAAAGTTAATAAATCATTATTTCTAAAAAGTTATTTCCAAGAATACTTCTGTTTTAATCTAAACAATGCTCTGATGGCTCCTTTTTTGTAGAATAAAAATACGATCTGCATCAGTACAAGAGTCCCAGAATATAATTCCGTAACACATTCTGGACTAATTACACGATCAAATGGAAAAGTACATAACATGACCTTGCTGATTTAAGACAAGCTGCTGTATATGAGTGGACCATTTTAGTAGTGTTGACTACTACTAAATGCAGAACCATCTTCCACAATTCTATTTAGTGGTGCATATTAACTATATTTATGAATAACTAGAATTCTGTTTGACCAATAATTACACTAATGCTATTCCTTTTCTGCTCAGCTACTTATAACCCGACCTGATAAGTAAGATATTGTCGAGGTAATATAAGACAAATGAGTGATAACAGTCATGGTCTAAGTACTGAAGATTAAAGCATAAAAGCATATATATAAGCATCTCAGACCTGTACAATGATATAAGCTCCGTAAATTTTATGTCCGATCCTACTATTGACTAGATTTTATACGAGACAATAAATACGTAAATAAATAGCAAAACAGTTCACACTGGAATACTGGTCAATGCAGCTAAGAAACATAATTATGCGATGCAAGTAACATGGCAATACTTGAACTCGACAGAGAACATGGAACGTGGAAGTTTATTCGATGAACACTTAAAAGAGATACATATGAGGATTGGGAGCGATAAAGCTAAAGTCGTAGTAATAGGTAATGAAAATAAAGGCGACAAAAGAGAAAATTTTGTAAGAAGAGAAAAAGACCCAGGTCAACATCGAACCAAGAAGTACGGAGTATTGTAGTAATAATAATAATAATAATTTATTTGCCCAACACTCTCATTAACAGGACAAAACAAAATAATAATACCAAAAACCAAATAAAATACAGGTGAAAATAAAAGCAATAAACATAATAAATAAATCTAGTACTAATTAAAAGAGTATAATTCAACATATGAATAAAATTAAAAAAAAATTCACAAAATTAACATACCTGATTGTTAAAAAACCATTAAAGTCCTTTATCCTGTACCTGATTGGAAATCTTAAGAATAGATTGGTGGCAGCCGTTGGGGGATATAGAAATATACGTGAACGAGTGTTTGGAGATGGTACCTTGTAATTAATTAAACCAAGGAGATCAGGGCAGCCAATCCTGCTCCCCTATAAATGAAGTAATTTCGCCCTGTAAACATTTCGCTTATCAGATGGCGATTGCATGTTGTGTTCTGATAACAATGGGAGATAATCAGAACCGCGCTGGGGATACGTTCCAGATACATTAAATATTAAATATTCCAAGAATCGCTTTTATATCTTTTCAGGTAACAGTTGTTAATATAAATAATTTCCAAGACATACAATAGACAATATGTATAAGGAAATGTAATCGAAATATCCCTACACTATAAGAGCCAAATTCAGGAATTTTTAAGATATCAGCGACTTCTTTGACAGAATATTTTTTCATAAAATTTCAGTAAAAATCAAAAGTGAATTTTCAATTTAAGATCATGTTACAGAATTTTTTCAAAGGAGCTGTTTCTAAATAGAATCGCACTCATGGAATCAATTTCCACAATTCCCATCGTTCTATTGCCTTTAATTTAGTATGACATATAATAATGATCCACATGCTAATCTTAAAATGTTCTGGAAATTTGTTTTCTTTAAAATTCCTAAGTTTTCCTTTTGTATTCCAGTACATTAAAACAATTGAATTAGTAGGAAGAATCTATCTTTCGAAATAACCGAAGAATGCTTGCAATTAAATATATGAAAGTTCATATCAAGATATTTTATTTTAAAACATAAAATAACGATTAAAAATTTAGGATTGTAGTTCGCATTTTGAAATTCAATTAACATTACGTCTTATGAACGTACCTGTATATAAATGTAAGGATTAACTGCAGCCCATACGCGATATACTATAAATCGGCGGTGAATATATTCACTACGAAAGGGATTACAGAAGTATGCGGTTAAACGATATTTCGCCAAGCACATTTTACCTACATTTACGCGTTCGTTGAAAATAAGGTTTTATTAATGGAGTGTTTATTAAAAGTCAGATGGAAATCCAATATAACTCCTAAATCATTCATCGTGGATTACCTGTGACCTGGTTGAGAACTAGTAGTGTAGTTGTAATTAAATATACTGTTATGTTACAAATAACGATTAAAAGATTTGAATAGGGAGATAATTAGTTTTATGTTTATTTTAAGCTTTTCACTTACAAAAAAGAAAATGAAATTTATCTATTTAAATTACTTACAGTTATGTAGTAACGGGTGTTTGATATGTGTAAAATCTTATTTTTGAGCCCTGTGATCGTCTTCTCGAATGAAATTTCTTCGAATCTTTAAATTTTTCAACGGATGTAATATTCTTGACAATCGTTGGTGATGATTTATGGTTCACTTAAAACGCTTTTCAATACATTTGCACTGATAACTTTGACGATATTTTAACTTTTTTAATGCAATTTCTAAATATCAATCGAAAGATGTTTGTTTTCTGTCAAAATTGTTTTCGTTGCTAACTTCTGTTTTTTCTTGTCGTTGCTAGCATTGCCAATCTAACGACTTGATATTTAATTTTGATGTTTTGAAGATCGAACTCGGTGACGGTTGACGGTTATTTCCAAATACAGTGTGTTTTTTGTGTGTGCACGTGTCATTTTTACAAATAATGTTTTCAAAATGTAAATAACTTAAAATAACCTGGAATTTTGATTCTCCCCTGTAATATATCATTAACTGAGTCTTTTTTTTAGGAAGTAAAAGATTAATAATATAAATAATCAAAATGTCGGAACTTGAATATTAATCGAAAACAATTCAAGTTCCGCATAAAACTCTATTAAAATCTAATATCAGCGAATTTTGATATAATATTAATTAGAATGAATTTAGCAACATATTAACATATGCTTTTCACGTTAGAACATCCCATTACAATACTGTTACATCTGGAATAGAAAACTAGCAAGCTTTTATTGATATTTAAGGATATTGAGTTGTTCATACACCAAAATAGTCTATTCAATCATGAACAGATTATTTTGTGGATGAACACAGTCAGCGTAGGTATTAATGACTGAAGATTTTTAAATCCAAGTGAATTGTAGAGAAAAGAAGCACCAATTGGAAGAACGGCTGAAAGAAGGAATTAAGGGAAACAAGTATACTAGAATCTAGAAACATAAACTCAACTCTACATAATCTTACACCGAAATGTTTAAGTAAATTGGAACTTACCTCCAGAAAGGCTGATGTAATCGGTGTATCAATAGCACAATTGCATTGGAATTAATTATTACCTTGCTTTTACGTTGTCTCCCGTTTTATAGGTCAACCAAGTACATACCACAAAGAGAAAAAAGTAACCAAAAAATTGTAATTTGAATGGAATTTTGTGGTGTTTTGTATAGATGCAAATATATAAACCTATCGATGAAGTTTTAGATGAATTATCGTTTTAGCTGTGTTTTAGCCATTGTAGGTCGAACCCAAATATTATTAAGAACTCCAAAGTTTCTAATCAGAAAACCACGGTGTTGTTCTCATTTTGATAAAAACAATTTGATTTAAAAATTCCTTGCGTGCTTTTGGAAATAAAACCATATGACTGCTTGTTGTATTATTCATTGTCTAGTGGGACAGTTGTTAGCATATATTTAACATTTAGTCGAATTTAATTTCAGTTGTACAATTACGTTAGTTGTAAATTTCATAAAATATTGCACTCGCCTATATCGCGGTAAGTACCTACCGATAGTTTCCATTCAATCAATGGATGTTTAGGTACTTAAATGCAAATTTATTACCATTTTTACCAAAGCAACAATATTTGAAATGGGATTCACAATAAGAAAAGTTTTTCGTGTACTACATTTTTAGGGTTGCTTGTAGAATTTCATTGGTAGATCAAAAATTAAATTCTTAATCCAGCACGCATATCACTGCTTAAGGAAAAGGGTTTTCTTTCGATATTTTTCCTTCCTCTTTTTTAAGAAATTACGCTTTGATCTAGAAGTAATTTCGCGAAAATAAACCCATCCAAATTAAAAGCTAATTAAAAATTCGCCGAAAGACTTGTATAAAAGTCACAATTAATTCTGGTTATGACGGAAATTATTAATACTCTGTGCAAACACTTAATTATCTTTGGTTTCCGTAAATATTTAATCGGCTAAGGATGAAAAACTGCGTTTACAAGCAAATTAGGCGGTATAACGGAATTCTGCTGAAAAAAATCGCTTAATTTTTCAGTATTCGTCAAATTTTAAATTCTGACAGGAAAAGTGTGGGAAATATGAAAAGAAAGTTCTAAAGCACTCATTTATACAGGTCAAATTTGTACACTTTTATTAAAACGTTAATAAAAATATGGTTAGGTATCATTTAAATGTTGATTTAATAGAAAAATTATCAGTAATTAAACTGTTTCAAAACAATAATGCACGATACACCTGTCTCCTTGATCCAAAGTAATTACGTTTCCTTGGTAAGAGTTCTTCAAACTTTATTTTTGTCTGAGATATATTTTTCTCTAAAATAAAGAATTGAAATTTTAAACCTGATATACGTTTTCGCATCGCATACCGGTGATTCAATTAAATAATACTCAATAGAGTGGCTCTTTCCGTCAATTTTTATTTAGTTGTTGAAATTGTGATGCAGATTTTGTTATCTACATGATTCTTAGCCCAGTATTGGCATTTGAGAACAGACTATGACGGAAAAAATCAAACATACGTATACGAATCAGGAATATCAGGATATCCTTAAATACAGTGCTATTCTACTGGCGATCTGGTGGAGGGCATATTTTTCAAGGTATTAACTTAGAGATATTATGTCTAATACTTTCTCCATGCTCTACTCAGGACGACAACTTAGTTACCCAAGTATCTGGATTATTAATACTGTTAGTACGGTATCCAATTTGGATCCCGAGTCGGACACTAACCACCACCTAAAAGAAATAAATGTCGTTATACACGATGTTCGACATTTAAGGTCGATTTAGTCTCTCTGAAACTATGAATGGTTAAGGTCAAGTGGACGGTACATACGGCGATTTTCAAAAAGTTTTAATCAGATTAATCATTCTGGCCAATCATCTCCTGGCCAAACTTGAGCAAACAGGAGTTTCACGAGATTTATGCGATCTTTTTGGAACCTACCTTATCGATAGACTACACTATATGGAATATCATGGCACTACTTCCAATACGTATGCTTCAACTTCGGGTGTTATCCAGGGATCCGGTTTGGGACCCGTTTTGTTCCTGATCTATATGAATCACATTGTTGATACTTTACAGTGCGAACACCTTGTATTTGCTGATGGCTTAAAGATCTTTCACAAAATAAACAACAGAAGCGACTGTCCTATACTTCCGAGTAATCTTGACTGTATAAAAACTTGATGCCAAGGAAATCGCCTACATTTCGATGTCAACAAGTGTAAAGTTGTAACGTACACAAAAAAACTAAGACCAGTACACTATAACTACGTTTTAGAGGGTGAAATACTTAGGAGATGTGGTGAAGTGAAGTGTTTTATTTTGACAGTTTAATAGCATTTAGTTCCATCTTATTACGAGGCGAAGCAGTGTTAATGACTTCTTCCCTTCAATTTCCCTCAAATCGATTTTTCTTCATTGTCTTACACATGTAGACAAGAAGAATTTTTGTTAAAAAAGCAGTCCATAATCAACTATTAATGTTAGAAACGAAATTTACTAACGGAAATTTTCATTATATTTCCTCATATCAACATTATGATATTGTACCGTATTTGGACAAACATACTGCTATTCATGTGGAATTCTAAAATTAACATCGTTTTCATGGCAACCATCCCAATTTACTGTACCTGACATTGCCGTACCTGAAAATTTGGTCATCGTCACCATGCAAGCGAAAGGTATTTTCGATGGATATCAATGTCATCAAGAATGTTGTTTTACATAATTCCAATAGTAAACTGGGATTCTGAATTAAAAAACAAATGGAGATGTGATAAACAAATTTCGACAACAAGAATTATTTTCAAAATTCCTCGATAAAATATTAAAGTTTCAAGTTAATATGAAACTATTTCGACGACAAACTCAAGAATTCCACTAAATAAATCCATTTTGACCTTTTAACGTCAAAATTATTATCCACGGAAGAAGATTTGAAGAAAGAAATATTTGACTGTGAATCGGATGCTGCTTCAAGCCCAAAATATTAAGAACGGACACCGAAGTATTTGGATCCTGTAAAGAATGTCAGTGTGCAGGTACGCAGATTTAATATTTGGCCAACTGAAAAAGACAAAATTCAATTTAATTAATTATTTTTGAAAATCTAAAACTCAAATAAATACATTAAAATTTTAATACACCTGTCAGTTAGGGATCGCGTTAAGTCTTTGTATAAAAATTCAATTCTTTGTCAAAAGAAATATAATTCACTTAAATTCAAAATAAAATACTATATACCTCTTGAACACTAAAAATTGTTTAATTTTCTATTCGTTTCGTACTTTTTTTTTCAATCAATCTTGAGTTATTAATCATTTTAGTTAGAATATTTATATCAATATATAGAAATTGTCATGATTTTAAAAATGTGCATCGTCTGATTCCATTATATAATGCATTTATTCGTTCCAGATTAGAATATGGAGCATTAGAATGCTGTCTGAATTATTTTCGCTAAAAATATTTCTATACGATAAAGGAGAAAATGACTACAAATTGAAAATCTGTCGTAACTTTTAATTCCAAAAAACCCCTCCTAGTGCCACTTTTTCGAAATAGTAAAAATAATGGTAGTTTACTCTTATGACATTTTCGTATTTTTTTAGTTTCCGGACACTTAGTATGTGGAACGTTAACGTTCTCCACGGCAATCTCATTTTAAATACAAGCAAAACTTTTTACCAAGTATGCTCCTTTTCCCTAAAATGTAAAATAAAAAAGTTTTTCCTCTTATTCACTCTAACCGTGGACATACTGTATAGTTTGCAACACGTTCACTCCCATTCGAAAGACGCCAGTTTATGTAACAGGTTGTCCTTCGCAAATTTCAAGACACCTTGGCGAAATATAAATATTTTACGGAAGCTTCGGAGATGAGAAAAGTCAAAGGAACACGAAATAAATCGAGTAATCGTAACGGCTTCCTCATCAAATAATAGATTCCCTATGAATCTTTTCAGATTGGGTCTTATCCCAATCCTAGTTGTTTACTATACAGACGAACTTAGTTGTTCTCACTGTAGAATCGAAGTTAGTTCGTTCATCGGTAGAACACCAAACGTCGCTGCGATCGGTTAAACAGCTGTAGTATTCCTTGTAAGCCGGGAAAATTACATTCAAAATATATAATATTTTTGTCAATTATTAAACTTTAAGAAAATTCCAATGTTGATTACAGTGAGTTCGGAACAGTGTCTCGAGGAGCAGTGTTATCTAAACAAATTAATGTTTTATTTCTACCTGATGGTGAGCTCAGTGAATTACATTCAATTCCAGGAGTTCTTGATTATTAATTAAAAGAAGTAAGTCTCTTTACTCTATTTTATTAAGGAAACATTTACATAAAAGAAAATAATTCTTCGGCAAAAGTAATAAAATGAAGGAAGACTTATACGTTCACTTTGTACACAGAAAAATTAGGTTGTAGTTCAATTAACAAGCGTTAGTTATAGTTTGAATCTGCATATGAGAGTTTAAGACGACAGATTTCATTCTTTGTTGAAATTAAAATGTTTGCAAATATCTGAAAATTAATTAGAGCCTATTATGCGGTTTCGGTAACAGTCGGGGCGGTAAATAAGATTATTTCCGTTGAATCTCTCTGAGGTACGACAATTAATAATTTTATCGTCAATCCCTTGTGAAACTCGATCGTAAGTAACCTATCACGGTAAAATGCCTAGCTTGATTTGTAAGTTTTCGGTTCGACAGAGAGCGTGATTCAAAACTAAGACTCGTTATCTTCAAAATTACCACAGTATCATCAACACATGGTCAGATTCTCAACTGTTGCAACTCTTTCGATAACTCGGGGAAATAAAACGGTAAAGCAAGTTGCAATAATTGATGCTGGTGTACTGCTGAGAACATAATCAAGAAAATCCCGATAGTAAGTTCTATCAACATGACCAACACGAGTGTAATCAACTTATAATCGATAGCTTTGTAAATGCTATCATCACCCACAGAAATCATATGACTTAGACAAGACTAAAGCTCGTCTAGCCATCATACAAACTCTATCAGTAATGAAGACATTTATTGAGATAGATACTACTCTCGGACGGCATTCAAGTTCCCGTTTACGAAAGCGAACTCGGCGGTATCGTGTCTGTCGTATCTGTCGTGTCTGTCATGTCTGTCGTATCTGTCGTCTGTCGTATCTGTCGTCTGTCTTGATCGGACATCTATTTACATGGAAAGCGGCTATGACCTTTAAAGTTCTTATATGCAGACGTCAGTCGATAAACCATATTTTGAAAACAGGTGAACGTATTAAATAAAAATATAACGATAAAAAAACAAAGCTGCACATCAAATATTTCGGACGAGAAAATTATACGGAATATACAGGTATGATCAAAAGTAAATGTACATTATTTACAAAAGAATTTAAAAGCAATATAATATTTGAAATTAATAATAATAATTTCACTAATGTCTTCTAAAAATTGTTCTTTTAAGTTCAGGGTCGAACAGCGGTTCCTCACAAGTTAACTTTTAACACACATTTAATTAATCTTTAAGTTATGTAAATCATTTTATTTAATTTAGTTTCCTTTTCGTAGTAAATTGATTATTTTTCAACAGTCCATCCTGATGAAAAGTACAATTACATTCGGTAAACTTTGGTAGACTCCTTCCTTAATTGGTGGAGTTTGTTGACTGGCTTTACAATTATGTGCTTTTTATACTGTAACTATGTAGAAACTCCACATATTGCTTGAACAACTATATATCTTACCAACGAGAAAATAGCATAACATTGTCATTACTTCATATCGCTACAAGATCATGACAGAAAACATTTGGAACTTGTTTAAATACCTCGTCGAATAGCGTTTACGCCTGGCATCTAATAATAAATTATTGTCTAATTATAAGTTTCCCTTTTGAGATATCTCTAGCGCGCAGAAATTTGTCACATTAAAGTCCCGTCAAAATTATTAATAACATTACTTTTATAAATAGTCCGAACTTGTGTGATATTTTCTCGCCTTATATAATTCGCTCTGCTTAGATTTTTATCAGCGAACGGGCGACTGTGTCAAAGCGAACTAAAAACGAACGCCTCGCCGTTATTTGGTAGCTAATGTTTATGCTGCAGTATATCATTTCAATTAAACTGTGACATGTAGTAGAGCATAGCATGAAACATCTACAGACATCGTTTCATTTAATGTAACATGCGTACCACACACTCTGCGCCGCAGCTGAAAACGACTGCCTGAGGAATCTCAGAAAACCATGTGGTTGATATTAATTAAAAATGCGTTAAAAGCATGTTGTTAATTAGAGAACCGAAAAAAGTGAAACAGAACCAAAGGGAGATAATGAGATCTCTGGAGACTTTCCGCTTCGAAATTGACTTAAACGAGAGAAAGAAGAGTAATTTAAATTATCTAGCCGCACGACTTCTAAAAAAGGGAGGAACATAACTTTCCCACTTAACTTCGTTTAGTTTCTTTGTTTTTCCCCGGATCTTCAATGCATGCTATACTTCGTCTGCATTGCATTCGAAGTAATTCTCTTACAAGATGTTCTGTCAAAATATAGGCCCGCCGAAGACCTTTTATTTGTCGCCGTTAAAAATATAACACCCTATTTGTGTCACTTTATTCTCAGGGTTTACTGACCCAGGTGTTTCTGATTAAAAATCTATAAAATCTACATAAATCTTCCCTTCCAGATGCGGTGTGTATTTCTGTTCACTTCCTTCACATAAACAAAAACAAGGAATGTAGATCTTGACTAGGAGAGATTAACGACTGGTTCTGTTATACTTTACAGTGTGTAAAGCATCGAGTCTATCAATACTATGTAAATTTATATCCGAAGGAACTGAAGTACTTATGTACCTACTTTTCTTCTTAGTCAATTATGTTTTCTCCTGTAGTAATCTTGAACTTTCCTTTATGATTTAATGTGTTGACTTGAGAAAATTGCCTCAGCAACTTACTGACAACGTTACAAAATTATTCTCATATATTATGTTAACATTGTGAGTAATAGAAACATTAGCAATGACATTTGTTTCAACGGACGTAATGCCAATTATTTTAAGGGGACATCGTGTATATTTTTATACCTATGGAATAATAATGAAGGGGTGAATCCAACAATACCACACACGAGGTGCCCCAACCTTCCGCAACTGTCAAATTACGCCTGTTATATAAGTAGTACGAAGCTAAAACTTTTTGATAGCATAATAGATCTCATAGATCTTTCAAAATTACTTTCGTATATAGAGGGTGATCGTTCAGTAGTGAACTGAGCAACCACTTCGTTATTTTAAATGGAGCACTCTGTATATTATCAGGTTTTTAGTTTCCCCATCTAGAAACAAACCAACGTAATATGGCTATTATATGTCTATTTCTAATAGATTTCGGGATATTTACAATTTTATCCTCAACCGTCCAAACCTATTTCCTTAAAAAAAAACGAAATGCAAATACATTTCAGTATAAACTACCTAGGCTTAACATTTGGAGTCAACAGTTAAGAACAGCAATATCAGTATATTTTGTTTAATGTTGTCATAGTAACCAAACAATACTAACACCGGAGACTACTTGGACGCAATATCCTAATGTAGGACTCGCGTTTAACTGTAAATATCTGTTTTAGTTTAACTGTGAGACACATGCATCATTATACAAAAACACCCTGTATATTTCGAAGGCGTCCCAATACAATGTCCAAATAGAGCCAAGTATGCAATTTAATTTTGAACATGAAATCCATATTACATTGGTTTAATTCTAGATGGACAAATCAAATACGTATTCCATTAAAAATAACAAAGAAGGTGCCTGGTTCGCGACTTATCGATATCCCAGTATACACGAAAATATTTTTGAAAGATACTCTATGAGGTTTATTATGTTAGTAGAAAATGTTAGCTTCGTACTACTTACACAATCGGCGCAATTTTGCAATTTCAAGATTGGGACAGCTTGCATGTTATACCTTCTTTTAGAAAATGTTATATGCAGCAATAAAAGTGTTGGTAATCTGTTCTTGTTTCTATCCAAAGTTGGCTAAGAAAGTCTCCTTTGACACCAGGTTCATTCAAAGAGCTCGCTACTAAGCAGCGTAATCACAACAATTGTCAATCTGTCAAATCTGCGCCATTCTAAAGGAACAAATTATTCTGATTTGTCTTTATTAAATGTTGTGAGTTTCACATCTTCGTTCTTCGTTCTTGTTATTAATTTCTTCAATTTGTTGCTGTTTTGTTAATTATTGTTATTTCTATACTTTATTGCTTTTTGTCGGAATGACTTCATTATGGTAAGTTCGTTTAGATTTGTCAGTTTGACAATATGTTTGTCTTTCAGGTTTTTTTTTCACAAACTCCAATGTTTGTTGTTCCAAAGGTAGTAGCGGAGGATAAGGATATTTTAAGGCCTCGCTGTATACAATATATTAGAACAATTCTATTTCTTGAAGGGAAATTTGTTGAGAACGTTAAAATATCGGATCATATAAACCTGAGTATACAGGGTGGCGCACCACATTCGCGTGTCGTCGGTCTACATACGAAAAGCGGCAAAATAAGGCAAGAGTAATAAAGCAGTACATTGTCTCTATTCAATTGATTTGTGTTCCTTTTTATGTGAATAGCTTCGTACGCGTCTAATTCCTTGGAACGCCTGTCCCGAATTAATTAATCATTTGTGTGGTGCGAACTGTACCGATACTTAGTGTTGTTTGCCATACTACCCCACAGTCCTTGCTACCATTACTACTAATAAGAGTGTTTACTAAAGGAAAATGACATCTAACTTCTACAACACGAGTTAGTCCATGCGCCAAGCAAGTTGTGTGAATTAAGCTCTAATAAGAGATTTTAAAATTGTAAACTGCCTTCACCATTCTATGGCGCCAGTCTGTCAACAGCAATAGAATTTTTCCTAATAAATAAATATGCAACATACATATGCGAAATTACTACATGCAAATAATTAACAAAATGCATATCTTGTGCAAATATGCAAAATGCATATATTCCGGCCTTTAGTTATAACCATTCGGGAAATGAGAAATTATTTCGAAATTTTGGTATAAAATACAACATTTTGCGCTGTGAAGATAAGAAAATTGATAGGCTTTACAAACTAAAATTTAGCTTCAGTTCTCATAACAACATTCACATTAAGTCGGTCTAATTAATCAGCATACTCCTGTCCCGTGATTATGCTTCCTTTCTCTAGATAATTGATTAAGATTATACCTTGAGAATCCTAAAAAATCGTCGCCAAAACTTTTACGACTGATGGAATCGTCTTCGCATTTTTTGAAGCACGTTCTGGCGTGTGGTAATGTATCCATGTCTCATCTACAGTCACATCATGCCGCAGAAACTCACCCGTATTGCACTTAAACATGTCCAAACATTGCTTTGAAGTTATCACGCGACCCCGCTTTTAATAAGTCGTGAGCAAACTCTGTACTCGTCTCACCGATAGCTTTTTCATACTCAATTTTTCATGAAGGATGTTTTGCACTTGTTCAATTGTGATGAACATATTAACAATCTCTTTCATCTTTACTTGGCGATGTGCTAACACAGTATTATGAACTGATCATACCATTCGTAGTCACCGCAGTGTGACTACCTGGCCATCAAAGACGGATGCTTAAATTTATTAAATCAGTATCTGATGGTAGTCATCGAAGGCGTATGGTTCTTGTAAACTGCATTCAACTTCTCTCTGATTTCTGCACACGTTTTTCCAACAAAAAAAAAAAAGAAATCGGTTCCCTGACCGAAATTGTTCTTTTTCCATAATTCCACAAATACATAAACTTGCTCACTTTCAACAGCTCTCAAATTAACGCTACTCGATGAATTTCTCCGAAATTTTGACAGACGTCGACTAAAGAATAGTACTCACAGTCGATAGTGTAGATTTTGACACAAATCGCCATCTGCCTAAACACGGGTGCTTCTGGTACCATCTTTGTACATTTAAACTTGCTCCAAACACTTCTAATAACAAAATGTAAAAGTAGAAAAGCTTTCTTGACGAAAATAAGTTCTACTTTAACCAATATTTCCTTCAAACCATATCAAATATTGTCCTGGTGCTGAAGCTGTAGTACTTTTTCTAATTCAAAACAAGTTTGTCATAGACACAAGATAACTTTAACATCAATCTTTTAGTTTGAACAGCTTATAGTAGCTGTTGTAATATTTTGTAGTGGTACAGAAAATATTATTGGTATTAATAGTCTAGCCACGTGAACTAGATCACTAGCAAAATAGCGTATTTAAGGTTATTGGTGTCTCCTAGAAAACATTTACATCAGTGAAATAATAAATACATCTATCTTTCGCAGGAAAATATAATTACTGATGTATAGCGTATATATTATGGACATTTATTGCAAAGAAACTTATAATAAAATCACAAACAGGTTATTGTATATATACAAATTATATCTAAAGTAAATTTAAAAACAATCAATTTACTTTTACTACATCAAAATTATTGAAAACTCTAACATTATACGTTGGATCACATAATGTTACGGCCCAGCAATACGTCTTCCAATTTATAGATAAAATATTTTCAATGTGTCAAGCGCAGCGCCGCAGAAATTTATGAGTCTAAAATCTTCTCTGAGCTTCAGGAGTTATAAATTTCCGAACTCCATTTGATTGAAAATAAAAATATGATATAGCATTATTTATGAGTTCCTAAACTGTGAATTCGGCTGGATTGTTTCTTATATATAATCGAAGTTATAAGTGTAAATATCTTTGCCTAAATATCGAATATTTTTTTGCGCCAAACAACTTTCGTTCATAAATAATTTATAGCATCCTCGGTCAAAGTTTTTCTTTGTACTTCGAGAGCCTACAAGTAAATTTGAAATGAAATATTTCCGCGTAAAGGGATGAACGTAAATATATGAGCATTTTTGGCAGAAATATGATGTTTTCTTATATTTATTGCAGCTAAGCCAAAGACGATTGATCTATGTAAGCACCTATACTTACAATTAAATTTTATTTATTTACATATAATTAAGTATTTACATTATTTTGGCACCATTGCTTGACGTGAAGTATTTTGCAAACTAATGACATTTAAGCAAGGAGATAATATTTGTTCTGAAATATTCTAATTGATGTTTATTTGGTCAGCTGTGTGTAACGCAGCATTAGCAGCCCCACATACGGGCAAGTAGGGAGGCATGGTGTTTCTCTTAATCATGTGCAAACGTACAAGAGATGCAAAAATTCAAATGGAACCTCTAATATTGATTTGTGCTGTTATTCACACCAAATCACAACCAAGTAACAAACTTTTAGGGTAACAGAAAATTATTAAATAAAGACCTTTTACTCGCAAGGCTTTTTTCCCAAAACTATTTCGCTTTAATGCTAGGCGGTGCTAAAATGTTTAATTTAAGCGTCTCCAAACCATACTAATTGTAAGTACTACAAATTCACATATGCTTATGAAGTTATTAGTAAACTTGTGGTGAAAGTCTCTAATAGAAAATAGCTTAAATTAAGGCTAAATACTTAACTATATAATACACAATTCGAAGGAATAGAAAAACGTAAATAGACACTGTTTGATAACCCCATTTACAAAATGTCGATTTCACGCATGCGTTATGAAAATAATTGCTTGGAGTTTCCCATCTCTATATTATTTAATCTGTGACATTACACAGAAATGTAATACGAGTCCTAACAACTACATAATGGGACAAAATAAAATAAGTACATATGTAGTTCAGTTATTTGACAGTTTATTTTTTGTTTACATGTACGCATGAGGAAATCTAATTAGATATCCTCATTTGTACGTTTTTGTCGAGTAAATTACTGCAAACGCCTCTACAGAACTGAACAAATCTTATTGCTACTAATTCTGACGCGACAGTAGTCTCAACTACTGGCTTAAACCGCCATAGGTTAATTAATTGAAAAGTAATGCCATCACCTATCCACCATCTATGGACGCGCGTTTCGATGTTATACATCTCGTCGGCATAGCTTTGTGGAAGGTAATGGCATTTCAATATTTCAAATCGTATATATACGAAGTAGATGTTTACATGTACGCATGAGGAAATCTAATTAGATATCCTCATTTGTTTATTTTTTGTTTACTATTTTTTTTATTAATTATAATAATGGTGAATAAGCAATGGTTTAAGTGTCAATTAATCACAAAACATACTTATTATTTCTGAATAACAAACATGTAAAAGTGAGGAAAAACTGTGACAACTAAATATTGGGACAGTATAAAGTAACTGACAAAAATGGAACAAAATAAGACAAGTAAGCCGCGAAAGCAATGCAGAACGAAACGTCAGATTAATCGGCAATTGCTTTCTTATTGTATTGAGTGAATCGCTGCGTTTATTGAACAAAGTGGTGCGTGGTATCTCACAAATTCCAAAATTCGTGAGTTGGTACTTAAAAATTCTTGCCACAATAAAAAGTGGTGGATTCTACGGTGTGGAATTATGGAGAAACTAGAAATATTCTAGATAAAAAGTCCGGGTAGTCCAAAGTTAGTTCCTAATAGCGATGAATGAATATTAGTAGAACTATGCATAAAAGGCCGAAGAAATACTTTAAGGTAAATTACGGCTGAATGGAATAACGAAAACTAAATTCAATATGTGAAGGGAATGCTATTGCCAGTGGATTCATAAATGTGGGCTAAAGTTTTATAAGATTAAATTACAAATAACCATTTAAAAGAGTACTAAAAAAAATTGTTGTCTTATAGGCAAAGTCACTGTTGACGGAAAAACAAAAGAAAGCTAGGCTCACAAGGGAAAAATCTAAACTATCTTGGTCGGTAAAAGATTGGTCCAGAGTAATTTTTAGCGACTAAATTCGACAGATGTGTTGGTGATTACCACAAACGCGTGATTCGCATTAAACATGAGGCTTTCCGTAAGGATTGCCTAAAACGTACTGTAAAATATTCAAAGGAGTAATGATTTGAGGATGCATGAGAGCTTCAGGATTAGGATGCTTTGAAGTTATTGATGGAGACATGAATGCTGCGAAATATCAACAAATACTGCAAAAGAGTCTGCTACCAAGTATCGCGAAGATAAATGGCGAAAATTACATTTTTCAGCAGGATGGGGTAGCATGTCATACGGTGAAAACCTCAAAAAAGTGGTTTGGCGACCAATCCTGACCTTAATATCATTGAAGCAGTATGGTATAAAATGAAACAAACATTGAGAAACAACCCACAATGGAGATTACCAGAACTTAGAGCCAAAAAAGAGAAAATTTGGAATGGATTTGCTCCTGAAAAGTGCAGATCTTTAGTTAACTTAATGCCCAACCGAATTCGAGCGGTCATAAAATATAAGGGCGATATTATTCCATTTAAAAAATAAAAATTCGTGTCATGTCCCAATATTTAGTTACGTTTTTATTGTTAATGAGAGATTATAGAATAAGTATATTTGTTTTTTGTGTTTATGATTGACCCCAGTCGTTGTTAGTAAACTAATTACATAGGGATAAATTAAAAACAAGAATAGAAAAAAGGTAACCTGTCAAATACCTGAATTGTATATGTACTTTATTTTGTCCCAATATATAGTTGTTAGGGCTCGTATTGCTTTCCGTACCAAGTACTCACGTTTAGAAAATATTAATCTAAAAATTGTGAAATTGGTCTTTAGAAGTATTGCCAATTTAATAAAATATAAAATGATCAAAAATTTTATTGATGTCATAGCACTCTTAAATATGACAAAAACAATGAGAATGCTACAAAAATACGGTAATTATAACACTAATCTTTCAGTTTCGATTTATACACAAAAAGGGGACGAAAATCTTTAATAAAGTCGAAAATCCAGTGTTAATTAAATTAAGTTTTAATCAAAAAATGATACTTCAATCCAAATATAAATTTATAAACCAAATTCACAGAATAACACTGTAACTCGGCAGGTAACTATAGACATGTGTAGTTTAATACTTCGCCGTTAATGCTAGTTTAATAGTGCTCCAGTTTCTGCACGTATTGTTCCTTTTTCGATTTTATGCGACAAAAATATATTTCAAACTCGTGTATACACACAGAAAACCATATCGTATTCCACTAAGAGAGCAATCAGATACAATGGAAACTCCACGACCAGAAAAAGGCCCTTAAGATTTGTGCAAAGAAGCTTAGAAACGTGTGCCCCATTTGTCAGCGATTTAGATTCTCTCAAGATGCAACAGATTTGGAAAACATAAATGTCATTATATTTCCTTACGTCAGCAACTTTACCGAATTATGTAGTAGTACCATTCACAGTAATCCCATAAAGGACCCGCTCGAAAATGTCAAGTAAAAGGTGCACCATTCAAGAGGGCTAAGGGCGGCCTATTTTCCCGAGTACTTAAATAGCAACATAATAGAAAACTCATCACATGGAGTTAGGACAAGAAATTAGTTTAAGTTATACCTTGGTCTACACGCTCGATCGTTATCTTTTGTGCATGCTGTACTTTGTCGCGAAGTGAGATGAGTTCTTGAACGATACATTTGTTCCTGTTTATTTGTATTTCGAATGTAGTGTTTAATGTAGTCTAACGAAATGCGCGCCATATCCTTCTACGGAGCCACAGAGGGTTCCTTTGATTTAGTTTGATTTAATATTTACACAACAACACTCCGTGCACCTGTTTGTAGCCCACCCTCTTCCCGTACAGCAGCACCACCTTGATCTGTGGGTTGTTAATAAACACACGCAAATATTGAAAGAGGAAGATAGCAGAGCACGGTGTGAAAGTGTGACCTGGTAAAATTGAAAAGGGATTTATATAATAGCGGAGCTGTTGATTTCGCAGTATTTTGTGTGACTTAATTAATAAGTATTTCATTTTCAAATTAAGCAACATCGTTTCTAACTAATCAGAGGCATTTCGAATTCTTTTTTTTTATTAAAATGCTGCACATACTAAACATTCAAATTTAAACATTATTAATAACCAAAAAAGAACATATTGAAAAACTACAGAAAGAGGCAGTTTGAGTACTTATAAAGTATCATCTTATCGAATGGTTTGTTATAGCATAATAACTTTTATTTTTGACACATTGCATTATGAATTTTCAAATTTTAGCGATAGCGTTGACACAAAAGTTGAAATGAAAGATTATAAAAGTAAAATGGTGAAATTTGTAATGGAGACATTTGTTGAAAAGAGTAATAGATAATAATATAAAAATGGGAGAAGGGTGAATTAAATTTGGAGATTAATCCCATTTTTTATATTGAAGACTATAGAAAAAATACTACACCTAAACATTAAAGAAAGAGCATCTATCGAATCACCTCTACACCCTCTGCAATGGATATATCAAATGGAGAAATCGGTGAATACTTGTTTCGGAAATGTTAGACATCACTGCTAATTCCTTCACTTTCAAACGGCGATCTGCTAATACCATTCCTTCAATAATTGAAACGTTTTGAGGCGTTATCAGTTCAATTGGCCAACCGGGGCGCTCATCACCATCAAGGGATTCTTACCCCAATCGGAAACATTTTGCTCACTTTTTTACAATGGAATATGAAGGAGATAAGTCACCATAAACGCCGTCTAAACGTTGTTTACTGTGATTAGGCGTATACCCTTCTTTTGTTAAAAATTTAATGACCGCGCGGTACTCAATTTTCGTTACCTGAGATATTTTCATACACTAGTCACGTTGTCTGGCTGGCTACTAAAAACTACTACTCTCTGAGCCGTAATATATACATATAGTGTAGGCTTCGCACATGGGCAAGTATGACGCAACGGAGTTTAAACACGCTTGAACCTGTCAAGCCTGTCAGGGCGAGAATTTATGGCGCCTATCTCGTAAAGTGTTGTAAGTAGTCCCTCAATAGACTGGCATCAAACAATAGGTTTTTCTTTGATCTGGGTGCCGGGATTTGAGGATATTAAGGGCAATGTAATAGTCGATGAACTAGCCAAGGAGGGTTCTAAAAGACACTTCATAAGACCAGATGGCGTACGTGGAATCACAAGCGATTCTGCTAGAATGGAGGTCTGGTCTTGGTTGGATAAGGAACACGTAAAGAAATGGCAGTTGATGGATGAACTCCATACTAAAGCACTAATAGGAAGTGAAGATGCTAAGCTTTCTGTTAACCTAATTAGTCGCAGCAAGAAGAAATCCATTACCGGGTTGGTGACTGGACACTGCCTCCTGAAAACGCATCTGTGTTACTTCGGTCGAGTAGGCGAACCTTGGTATAGAAGATGCGAATTACAAGAGGAAATGAGTGTGTATATAATGTGAGGAACTAAAGGCCGTTAGGCAGAAACATTTCGAGGATCTAGTGTAGCTTTGAAAGATACTCAAATATCCCCTGAGCATTACATTGGGGACAGTACAAAGAGCATTAAACTCAAGTGTCTGGATTATTGGAGACCAACCCAAACAGTATGAATGGATGAATGAAAAGCGTATATTAAATGTTAAAGTATGGAATCAAAATCACAGCATGGGTGCACACCACACAGCATTTATTGAAATTATTTTCTTAGTTATCTTATCGTTTGAAGTTACAAGATTTTTCCTCTGTTGAGAAATTTACATTAGTTTAGGAATATTTGTCTCTCTGTTCCTCCTGTTTAGGTGTCATGAAGAATCGCCATGGTTAAGGACTAATAGCTGCCCAAGGAATTCATTTAACAACTTCAAATTAAGAATATACTTCAAAATATGAGTATAAAGATACATAGAGAAAATTTGCCCTTTCTCATTGTTGAAATTTTTATTAAAAGAAAAAGGGATAAAAGAACGCAGATGCACATATTATCTCCAAAGTCTTGCAACAATGTATCTAATGATGCTTTTCATACTCAATATAGGCTTGGTCTAACGCTTATACTATTACCAGCAATCTTACACTGGCTTTTGTAATTTACGAAATAATTGCTATTCAGCAGCAATTAAACGCCAGAGAATTATTGAAGGAGCTCTCAATAATACGTTCTCTAGTAAGAAGCAGCGAACGTAAAAATACCGAACAATAGATGTAAAAACAAGATGGAGCACTCCACTCACGCTATTCTCAAAAACAAACACTTTTACATCAAGAGAGCCCTCTTTATAGACATCTTTGTCATCCTTGATGAGTTGACATCAATGGTTAAAATGGACAACAACAGCAGCAGCAACAAACAAGAGAGTCACGTTGACTACAGTAGGTAGCAACGCTTGTACTACTACGTAGTACGTACACATTCATATATACATAATACTTCCTCCATCATTGGTATTGCAATACTTTGCCAGTAGCTCTTTTCAAGTGCGTTCTTATATCCATTCGCCTTAGCATAATAATACTGCGCGCTTGACAAAGGGATACTGTGAGCAGGTGATGCAACGCATATAATGGAGATTAGTGCGAGCATCCAGCTTGACGCAAAGATGCCACTGTAAAAGCCCTGTTCGGACCCGATGAGACCACTTGTACCTGCGTAATGTGTTGTATAACAATCTCCAAAGTGCATTTTGTATTCGGTGTTGATCATTTGGTTTATTGTTAACTAGACATTAAGAGCTGCATTTCAGTAATTAAACGTGTATTAAACATCAGTTGCTAAACGAATTCTGTGTAAGTGTTTGACACTTCAGAACTAATTTAGTCTTTTCTACAATACGCTGCTTCTTTTGCAATGTGTAGTCACGAAACAGCATTAAAAGCGATCTCATGTGTACTGGGAGGCACATTAACCTTGTTAGAGCTGCTTTTAAAAATAGTATTAAGATTATAAAAATTTATTTTAAATGCAATAATTGTACGATGATTTTTTTTAAGAGAGTAAGATATTTTACACAGAAACATGTTGTTTCCCGAAATAAGTATATCTATAAATATAGTTTGAAATTTACTTCTTTTAACAGTTGGTAATGTTGGCAATATAACTATTTAATGGCAAGTAAGTAAAAATATAACATGCAAGTAAGTATAATTTGAACATATATTTACTATTTGCTTGTTCCTCCTCTGTGCTTTATTATTTCCTCAATCAATATACTGCCAATGCAGATTTTTATTGTTTTTTTTTTAATCTCGTCGCTATTATGCCATACCTCTTCAATATGTTGTTGTAATTCTTCCTTTGTAGTTGAGTTTCGTGTACTTACGATGTTTTTCAAAACGTTCCACACAAGATAATACACGCAGATTTTTAAATTCAAGGTATTGCATTTCACTTTTCACTTTATGACATGGTAATTGTCTTTCATGAAAGTATATGGTCCTTGAGTCAGATCCAATGAACCAATATAAGGTATTAAATAGTTTTGTAAAACCTTTTTATATTGTTTTTGTTCCATTGTTCCGTTAACGAAATATAGCGGCCCCGGTGTTTCTGTCGTAATACACGACCAAACCATTAGACATGGAGGGTGTTTAGTAGATATGATAAATGAAACTTATCTTTCCCCAATCTACAACTGTATGTTTTTTATATTCCTTGGCCCATTGAAATCGTGTCTTGGCTTCTTTGCCGGACGTTTGCATTTCAAGCCTGCTTCATGAAGACGTCTACGGACTGTTCAAGCTGATATTTGTATACCTTTTCCATTAAAAATTAAACTAAACACCGTTGGTGGGTAAAAAACTTGTACTAGGAATATTCCCCTTAATTAATTTCGCGATTCTCAGAACTGTTTGATTGATACACCCTGTTTTTGTGCAGCTTCTTGTTGAGAGAATTCTCCCATCTCTAGAAGAGCAGAAATATTCTTCTTCTTTCCCATTATCATAATAGTTGATCGCGAAAATAGACGCACACAAATAAAATTAAAACTCTTTGAAATACAAGTTCTTTGGAAAATCGGTAAAAATACTGTTTTTATTTACTACGGAACTAATGAACGACACAATCCAAACAAGCATAGTTACTGTACGTTTGCAAGAGACGTGATTCATAGCAGGATAATCGATTTATTGCACCCCTAAGCATTATCTGTGGCCATAATGTATTAGAATATTACTCAAACTACAATTATGCTTTTATTTTCGAAATTAAAATCATATTTAATAAATATTCTTATAAATTTAATATTTCTCAAGTGGTCCTATTTCCATGGACAAGGACTGAACGTATCTATTCCCAGCAAGATTTCCGTTGATAAAGAAAGCACCGATAATATGCCAAGCGCAAATTCGTGCCTATCTGCCAGTTTATCTTTCATGGTTTTTGTATATGGAGCTGGTTCATCTAATGAAGATTTTCCTGGCGCTAGTATCGGCAATTATGTTTATTAACAGTACCATTAAAAGAAAATGATGCTTCATCACAATCCCGTTGATTCCATTTACGTCGTCGCTAAATTTGTCCATCATCAATTCACGAAATTCAACACGTCGGTCAAAATCATCTTCGAATAATTCTTGAGGTACGAGGGCGTATTGATAACTAATGCCTCCATGGCCATAACTTTTATAATGATGGGTCAGACAGTGTCAAAAGTGGTTTGCCATTTACCTTAACTCTTGGTGCATATGTAAGTCTCCCTAGTGGAGATTCTCAGCAACATCGCGTTCGCGCACGACAGTTCTAAAAATGGCAACTGGCATGGACGTGCGGGTAAAGCAAGGAGCTGTCACCAAATTTCTTATTGCTTTTCTCCACAGAATTAAGACCGGCGACGAGTCGTGGGTACATCATTACGATCCTGAAATGAAACGTCAGTCCATGGAGTACAGGGTTCGCCACGACCGAAAAAATTCAAAGCAGTTCCATCTGCCGGGAAAGTCATGATTACCGTTTTCTGGGAATGCGATGGCATCGTTCATATTGAATTTTTGGAACGTGAGTGTACTGTCAACTTCGAAGGATATGTTAACACCCTAACAAATCTGAAGCGACGGCTGCGTAGGGATCGTCCAGACAAAGTGCCAATTCTGCATCATGACAACGCTCGGCCTCACACAAGTCAGAGAACGCGTATAGCAATGGAGAAGCTTGGGTTTCATGACGTTTTACCTCATCTACCTTATAGCCCAGATTTTGCGCCTTGTGACCTTTTCCTCTTTCCGAAGCTTAAGGAACATCTCAAGGGCAAGCGTTTCTCTTCGGATGCAGAAGTGATAACGGAGGTGCGGAAATGGTGCCGTGTGAAGACTTCAGACTTTTTCTGTGACGGATTTGCGCAACTCGTAGTACGTTGGCGTAAATGTATTGCTGTCAATGACGATTATGTCGAAAAGTGATTATATCAATGGGTAGAGGACAGTTTACCCTATCAATTCACGATTACATGTATACAATATATCTATTAGTAATAAAGTTATAGCCATGGAGACATTAGTTTTCAATACGCCCTCGTAGTATGCGTTTGTAAGGGTGAAGCTTGCTTTATATGCGATGTACCGACCGCACACTTACTACGTATACCTCCAAGCATTGTATTATCTATATCAATTAATTAACAGCGCTGCAGTTTCACAACAAAACTAATACAGTGTGATATATCACGTTTTAATGAAAACGTATCGGTCAAAATGTTTGGGAAGGTCTCGTATACGATTTATCATTAGAAAATCATTCCATGCGCTAAATTAAAACATCCAGAACTGAAGTGGCGGGATCGCTTCAGAAACAGAAGGACGACACAATGTGAAAATATAAATTATGATATTTTCGGCGGAATTCAATTAGCACTAAATTAATTAAGGAACTTTCCTTATTCCGACGAACTCAATTACATTGTTAAGAAAGCGGAAACGGATAAACTAATGAAAATACAAGATTCCGAAAGCCTCGTACGCTGACGCTGGCTATTTCCGCTTCGAAATAATTGCTGATTTTCTTAGAATAGAAGAATGATGTTTATGAAAACAAATAGCATTTCGTTCAAGTGAATAGTAAACTTGCTTACAGCCGTGAAATGTTCGAAAATATTTATAGTTGCACTTACTATATCTACCATGTAAATTTTACTATAAATCATGTATATTTATGATTTAAGCTTGTACTGATTGCGTTATTTCAAGCGCGTTGTGCGTAATTTATGTCGTATATACAAATTTTATGTTAATATATCGCGCTGTAAATTTTAAAATTGCATGCACTTCTGAAGTATTGGTTGTATAGTTATTGGAAATAACGCATTGAATGCGAAACCTGAACTGTATGTATATATATGTGGATAATGTTCTCGGTGATGATTTATATTTTAGCATGCCGGTTCCTTTATTCAGTACTCAATAGCATGTGGGTGTATTATTGATTAAGCGTAGCTAAATTCATGGCAGATCGGCTTATCCCATATATGTGAAGCAGATCAGTTCAGAGATAAATTCACGGAACGTAAGATGAACCGCAACGTATACGTTGCATCAGTAGAGAAAGAGCAACAAAACCATTGCAATTAACAAGTTCGGATCAAGCAGTTTTGATTAGTGTGGAAAGACCAGTAAAAGTGTGTTCAGAGCAATTATCTCAACTCCATGTAATATTGCACTTTGTTAATTAATATACTGTAGTGGGATGTTCCAATGTGAAAAGCATATGTTTATATGTTACTAAATTCATTCTAATCAATATTATATCAAAATTCGCTGATATTAGATTTCAATAGAGTTTTAAGCGGAACTTGAATTATTTTCGATTAATATTCGAGTTCTGATATTTGATTATTTATATTATTAATCTTTTATTCTTAAAAAAAGACTCAGTTAATGATATGCTACAGCAAAATTCCAGGTTATTTTAAATTATTTACATTTTGAAAACATTATTTGTAAAAATGATACGTACACACAAAAAACACGCTGTATTTGGAAATAACCGTCAAAATCAATTACGTCACCTGCGGCACCGAGTTTGATCTTCAAAACATCAAAATTAAATATCAAGTCGTTAGATTGGCAATGCCAGGGACGACCAAAAAAACAGAAGTTAGCAACGTAAACATTCTAACAAAAACAAACATCTTTTTGACTGTTGTATTTAAAAATTGTATTACAAAAATCAAATCTTGTCGAAATTATTAATTCAAATGTATTGAAAAGCTGTTAAAGTAAAGTGTAAACAACCACGAACAATTATCAAGAGAATTACATCAATCAGGAAATTTTAAGAAGTAATCCAAAGAAATTTAATTCAAGAAGACGATCAAAAGTGGTCTAAAACAAGAGGATTTCGGATATCAATATTGCTGAAAAGAGGAAAGGAGGAACCATAAGGATTTTATACACACACACACATCAAACACCCATCACAACATTAACTGTAAGTAATTTTAACAGATAAATCTCATTTTTGTAAGTGAAAAACTTAAAATAAACGTAAAACTGATTATCTCCCTATTCAAATCTTCTAATCGTTATTTGTAACATCACAATACACTGTGATCCATTTGAAATGGACGCATCCCTGTAAAACCTATATTTTACATTAAAATGAAACCAATTATTTTTAGTCCATAGTGGATCAAAAAGTCTACTTCCACACAAAATTTTATAAGTTCATCTAAATTTTCAAGGCATACTATGATTATTTTTCGAGGTCGAAAATACCAAAATTTTATTAGCAATTTTTTTATTAAAAATTTACACTACTGAATTCAGACGGTCTTTAAATGGTTCGAACCAAAATTTCATTCAAACATGTTTGTTAATAAAAAAAGTTATGAGAGAATCATTTTTCAAACTTTACCATTTACGATTTTATAAATCCGCTTCCTACAACATCTGTTGGCCAAGGTAGATCAAAATTAAAAAAAAAAATGCAAAATCAACCAACCTTATTATTAAATTCCACAAAATTGTAAATAACCATTTTTTAAAAATCTAACTATAATTACAAAAGTGAATGTAATAATACATCTACCAAATTATATAAGTAATACCTACTAGCTACATTGGTTTTTTAAATAGTCCCGCTTTACTTTTATTTAGTGCATTTTCATATTGCAGTGTCTTAAAAGAATCTTTCCATTGTTTATAGTAATTGTTATTTCATAAAAAAAAAATACATGTAATTTAAGTAAAATGGAAAGTTGGCTATGACGTCCAAATTAATGATTTATAAATGAAGTCAAATGCAGGCTGTGACATTGACAGCTACTGCATAATTTTTTATTAATTTCATTGATAATTGAGTGATTGCAAACTAGGTTTGACAATTGTTGAAGTAAATTTAAATAAGTAATTGCATTTTTTTTACTTTTTAGTTATTTTTTTTTATAAATGTTGATCTACCTTGGTCAGTAGATGTTGTAAGAAGCGGTTTCGTGAAATAATGCACACTAAAGTTTGAAAAATGGTTCTGTGATAACTCTGATAAATATATTTGAATGAAATTTTGGCTAATACAATTTTAGGACCTTCTTAATTCAGTGGTGGAATCAGATTTTTAATAAAAAAGATCGCTAGTAAAATTTTGCTATTTTCGTCCTCGAAAAATAATCATAGGGAAAAATTAGATGAACTTCTGAAATTTAGTGTGGAAATAGATTTTTGGACCCACTATGTATTTAAAAAAATGGTTTCATTTTAGTGTAAAATATAGGTTGTACAGGGGTGCTTCCATTTCAAATAGGTCACACTATATATATAATGAATATAACTAATTTCTTCTTGTCATACCTTACACAAAGGAAACTTTATGTAGCCTTTTTAGGACACGAATTTCAGTACTTCTTCATCATTTTCAAAGTGCCTCAAGGAACGAATCTAGATCCCGTTTTATTTCCAATATACATAAACACCGTATGTAACTTTCTTGGCTGTCACAAGTTACTTTTCGTAGACGATTTGAAACTGTATAGCGTTGCAATTATCGATGATATTGATGGTTGCATTCCAAACTGGAACACGCTTCTGTGGATTGGTTTGGGACTTCAAAGATACACTACAAAGAACGTGGTGTATATCCTATACAAGGGTATACACACACATACCCCTATTTATCTCGTTCGGGGTTGACTCCTTAGATCTGTGTTACAACAGAATTGATATTGAGTTTCTTCTTAACCTTCTTAACAACAATATTGATGCTCCTGAGTTATTGAATTGGATTAACTATCTTGTTCCTCGACTCCCCGGCAGATATCATAATACATTTTAGTCACCAACCTACAACTAATATAATGGTAAAATCTCTTCTACATCCACTTACAAAGCTTTTTTAAAATGATCTACCTAGACGTCACCTCAACAGTTAATGACTAAAGAAATACTAGTTACAATAAAGCAGGGAAAGAGTAAAAGATACGGTTAGTGGCGTATATAATCCGCAGAATATCGCAAGGGGGTGCTAGTTATTAGTTTTCTATTTAATAATGTAATTTACTAAAATATGTATATTTAGGAAGAGTAAAAAGTGGTTGCACTTGAGTTTTGAGTCAACTTTATAGTAAAATTAATTTCGTAATTGTAGTTTTTGAAAGAGCTAATGTCAGAAACGAATATGTTCGATAAGCGTTTCCAAGAAGTACCAACATCAGAATTTCACATTGCTTACATACAGAAAATATTTTACATTGTAAAGATAATTTATAGCTTCTTGTTACATGTAAATACGTCTGCCTGAGAAAGATAAATGCGTTAATGACGTTCGCATTAATACTTGTTTAATAAGTTTTCAGAAACGTAGCTATATTATATATCGTACCTAGACGTGCCTGTAATTAAGATGTTGAGAAAATTATTACCGCGGCGCGTAACAACTGATGGCGGTTCCTTAATTTTAATACCGAAGGAGAACTTATTGAATATAAATTACGAATGACAGATGTAGTTTTAAACAAAAGATATACTAATCCATAAGTTTCGTATTCATTCTCAATTCTTTACGTACCTAATACAGCTTCAACATATACATACAAAAGGTGCAAATATTTAAATTTTGAGGGTCCCCTCAAGGAAATGTAATATTCAATTCAAATGCAAATTGATGTTAGTGTATAACATTTAAAAATCTTATTCGGAATCGAAAATATGTACTAATGTGTATCTGTACGAGAATGGTATGATAAATACCTGTGTTAAGAAAGACAACGCAATTTTCTTGTATTTTGTAAATTTATTTCCCGACATAATCTCCTTCTAGCTGTATATACTTAATCCAGTGATGTTTCAACCTTTTTAAGCCATCCAAATAATACAATTGTTGAACTCCGCAAAATAGGCCTCCGTTTCGGCAATGACCTAACATGAACCTTTTTCCGCCAAGTCGTTTTTCTAAGATTGGAAGAAGAGAGAAGTCACAGGGGTCAAATCTAATGAATATGGTGGATGTGGCACCAATTCGTAGCATAACTGGCCTAGATTTGTTGTCGCAATTGCCTATGAGTGAACCGGGGCGTTGACAGCGATAAACGTGAATTTGAGGAAAACAATTTATCATCGCTATCTTTACCATAATGTAGAATGATAACTTACAATAAAAAATTGTTTTTTATTTTTACAGATTACTAGAAATAAATTTTAGATTTTTAAAACATTACTGGTACTTTCAAATCAAGCAAAAAATATCATGAAGAATAAATTTTTTCAAAAATCAATATTAAAGAAATTTTTCCTCTTGTATACCCCATCGCTTTACACACTCTATATGTACGGCGAGAGAGTTCCCCGAGTGGAATCCGATCGATTCGATGCGGGTCCTTAGTACGCTTGCAACAACCTAGACCTACGGTGTGCAAGAACGCACGTAATAATTTGAAGTCATGGCCGCCTGGAAATGAGAGTTTCGCTTATTTATTTTGTTGTTGCTAGAGAGCTTAGATGAAACCAATAAGAAATTCTAAAGATGAAAGTAAAACAGGTTCTGATGATATAAAAGAAAAGAAAAATAAATACTCTAGAAACTCTTACTAAGATAGTCTGTACATAATGCGTCTACCTCGTAACTAACCACATCAGTAACCGTCAGCCGTCGACTGCCACTAACCTCTCCGCTTGTGGTGAATCTTCCATTCGCGTCCGTTGTTGCATGTACGCTTTTTCGTATAGCTTGACATCTTCCCTCTTTATATGTATAGCTACAGTTATAGCTTAATATTTTTCGAAAATTGCGTTTTCTTTTTCCTTTTTCTTTTCTTTTTTACTGCTACTACCATGAGAACACTACACTCATTTTCATTCATCAAAAAAATCCAAAACATTTTACCTAACCAGTGTATAAAAGTTAGATGCAGTATATCAAAACAATAAGTCAATAATCTTCGCTTCCTTATACTCCATAATCCCTTGCTATAATGAAAAAGCGCCATCGATCCATACTTTCAAAAAGAAAGTGATTTATACTACAACAGACGGTCGCGGTCCCCATTGGCAACATATTTCTAGTCTGCAAAATGTCACAAAGAGAAAACAATGAACAAAAGACGTCGCTTCCGCACTTCTTGTCGCATCCGATGACCACATCTATAGCAATCTCAATATCGGATTCTGCACGTCTAACGACTCAAACGTAATTGTTGTATTCCCCTGCCTGCTATATCACTCAGTGGTGTAGCAACTCTTATGGGGGAATAGTATGAATGTTTGGAATATGTCTACGAAATTAAACTAAATTGTATTTATGCTGTGCACTATAACAAAATGTCAAGAAATTATTGAATTTGTAATGATTTATCTAAACTGTTCAGCAGTTTTTTACATTTCATGCGTATGAATTTACATTCACGCACCTATTTTTGACTGAAATACGACAAAGTAGCTTGTCTTAGATTTGAAAATGTGTATCCGTTGATATTTATGAACGTCAAATTTCCAGTTTTTCCAGTTTTCCTGTATGCGTTATATTAATGTACTTCAAGCTAAGGGCATGTTCAGCGAAACGTCAAGTACGATCATGTCTACACTCAACTGGTAGACAGCTCAACTGAATATTTGCTGAATACCGTACTATTCTAAGCATCTGGTTGAAACCTTTTGGGTGCAACTTACGTATCTGCTCGGAGGTTTGTAAAGCTTTCGCCGCAAATCTTTTTCACTTTTCTAGCACGGTTTAGTTAATCACATAAGAAACAATCTTGTTAAAATGAATACTGCTTAACTTAAATTGCTGAATTTATTCTTGTGTAGAAGGTATAATATTATTAAATTAGCGGTTCACATCAAATTAAATTAAGCAATAATACCTACACTGCACTAATGTTCATCTTCATCAGTGGCATTCCCCTGCATAATTTTCCAAAACATCGAAAAAATTTCTAGAACTACGTGTTTTAACCTTTTCAATATTCACTACTGCTAAATAACAATAGGTTATCAGAAAAGAACCATAGCGTAACAGTAAGAACAATTGGCCAAATTTCGTGCTGCACGTTCTTCTCCACAGAGAGATCTAAGTGCAGGCTATCTTTTGCCAACCACACAAACACAAAACGTCTACCTTCTCATATAAATAGGCATTGCCACCCTGACAGAACAAAGCCATAAAATAGCTTGCCTAATTGAATTTATCGCTGCAGCAACCTAAAATACGAAATCTGAAATACTAAAATGTACTTTCCTTATTTACAATCAAATTATATCCAACGCTTTAATATTTTCTACTTATTCAATTAAATCAATCTCACTTTGCCCACAATCATCATTGCTGTTATCACCATCTTGAAAAGGCGCCTATAAATTAACTGCATATTTAGAGACGACTGAAAACACTCTACAAAAGATCGAATATTCCAACACTTATGTCCTTGCTGTTATATTCTAATTGAATTGTTTGGAAAGTCTCAAAGCTCTACAGTCTATTCTAAAGTAGGCACTCTGTTAGTACATTGCTACTGCCAGGCAATCTTTACACTCTACGTAAATAGCTGTTGTAGTGGTGCACATTTACATTGTTAAACGCAGCTATCATTCGAACACGTACAGTGTATTCAGTATGGCCACTCGGTCAATATGAAATTCCTTCTGGCAGATATTAGTTCTTTTTCGGAAGCTTTCTTTCCTCCTCGAGCCTTCGATTTACGGAATGGGAGTACTAATAGCCAACGACGATTTTGGTGGATCGGAAAAGGAACTCCTCTTCTGTACAATTTCTCCATTTCGTAAATTTTGAAAATCAATGAAAAACGTTCCTACAACAAACAACAGGATAAATTCAGAGGCATTTCGCGTATGATTTCATAAATTAAATAACTTTCGTCAAGTACGTCAGTGAAATTTATTATTGGATAGTTGCCATTGAAATTCTGGATCACAGAGTATCATATTTGAGTCATCCGGCCGCGTCAAATTATGTTTAGAAAGGAATTATCAAAATTTACTATGGATAAAACAATCGCTATTGCGATTAAAATGATGGAGTGAAGAGACGTCCAATATTCAAATCATAGTAAAAATTCAAGGTAGAAGTGAAGGTTGGAGTTTGAAAATTGACAGTTCCCGTGAATCTCATATAAATATAAAGTTTATACAACATCGTCTTGGAAATCCACGTTAGTTTGCATTTTTCAATTTCAATTTTCGTTAATTTCCATTTGCTGATATAAAAATTCGTTTAAAATTGCGGAAGGAGTGTGTAAGAACACTTCCGAGCCCACAGTTCATCTAATTATTTTCTTTTGAACAATTTCCCTGTTTTAAAACAATACACTATCCAAATGCAACTTTGCGACTTTACTATGTCAAAGTTAAAGTTCACTCACAGCAGTGTTTTAAATAGTTTTTGGGTTCGCGACAATAAACGTATTGACAATGTTCCTACCATATTCTGTTTCAAGCTGAACTTTTTCACAATTTTTAAAAGTTTGCTACTTTCTCTTTTTTACACTAGTAACTTTCTAGTTCTCTATGGGAAAATCGTAATAATAGAATTGTTTATTTAGAATTTGAATTAAATTTTTTCTTCAATTTCTTCATCTAATGCTTTAGATGAGGTTCAGTTCCATTTTTGTGTCACGCTGGAATCCGTTGTATAAACCCTTCCCTGATAATGGTTTGCCATTGTTTAGTTTTGATTAAAGGAGGTGTTGCTTTATACTAATATGGCTTCCAAAAAGCTTTATGATTCTAAGCCAGATAAATTTACTAGTCTACTCCAAGGGAACATCAGCAACCAGAAAATTCAGATTTGGACGAAATTCCAGAGACTGAAAGAGTATCTTAGTATAAGAACAACATCATTTCTTAACGGTTGAATCGCCCGATTTTGGAACGCAGCCCCCTCCAAAAATTTTCAGGGTTTTTAAATTTTTGTAAATATCTTGAAAACTACAACAGATATCATCTTTTTAGAAAATTGTTTGAAGTATACATAGTCTCAAGGATGATGCAAATTATTTTTGGAAAATACACATATAACCAGGAACTAGGTACCTGGTACCCCCCCCCCCCCTCCCCCATTTTTATTATTTCCTTTTTTTATTTATCAAAAATAAAGTCGCTTTTACGAAGAAAACCGTGCTGCAGAACAAATTTAGACAGTTAATAATAATAATAATAATAATAATAATAATAATAATAATAATAATAATAATAATAATAATAATAATAATAATAATAATAATAATAATAATAATGATAATAACAATAATAATAATAATAATAATAATATGTCGTAGTTCATAAGAATCACTGTTCCATGAAGAAGTTGTAATAACATGTTTCCAGAGTCAAAAACCAAACACATCTAGATGTTGTACCATTGCTGTTCTTCTTTTATATACATTTAAAATGTTTGCAGTTTTATCTGTTGGCACTAATTTCTGAAGTTCGGCAACACAATGCCTACTCCAAGAATTAATCAAGAAAACACTGTTTGGTCCTATATATGGGAGAATAACATGAAATGTGCACGTTAAAAATCCCTACTAAAGGTTGGAACACTTCTGGATTCGGCAAAATTCTAATGGGGTTGGCTAATGATCATAGTAATCGATGCCTAGAAGTGCGAGGTGTATTTCGTAACCCGACGCTTCGCCCAATACACAACAACAACCACAACAACAACAACAACATGAAATGATTTGCAGCGAGCTTTCCAGATGTCGAAAAGGGAATATATGCATTTACGGGCCTAAACAGTAATTGCGCAACTCGAGGTTCAAGCGTAGTCGTGGATTCCTTTAGTATCAAAAATAATGGCGGTTTTCTGACCTTTTACTGTTAAGGTAGGGCCGGCATGTATTTCCAGATTAAATCTACTCTCATCGACGTTATATACGTTGTTTCTGCCGATGCTGGTGATATGGGGATTGACTTCCTCAATAAAACTACTTGATAACCCTAGGTTTTCCATAGCAGTACGTGTAGAACGAGTAACACACTTTGTTATTTTGGACGACACAATATTATGTACTTTTTTGAAATGCCATATCCACCAGTGTCCTGCTTTAAACGTTTATTGTCCAATTTCTTGTTTAGTTTCCAAAATCCATCGTCGAAGATCATAAATCATTTTTCCATCGTCAATGCTATTTAGAAATTATGCAAGAATTTATTTTGTATGAATTTATCCGTATGGGTGCCATCTTTGTCAATACATCTTTCCCACCTATATAACTGGTGTAGAGGTTTCATTATCTTGAAATTATTTTTACTTTCGATAGAACGTCACTTGGTTTTGCCATTTTTCCAAAATTCTACAGCTTTAATTTTTCAATCTTGGCCAATAACGCTGCATCCCTCTACAGGAACACATGCAATTGTTTTCAAAATTGTCTTCTTCATCTTCTGCTATATTCATCTAAACTCCAATCGTGTTACATATTCAAAGGAGAATACGTTTTCTTGTTGAGCACTTACAATCATATCCTTAAATGCATCATGCAACTCAATTTCTTGCGATATCAAAGGAATTATTGCGGTGATGGCTAATTGAAACGGTTGCAAGTAACACATTCAACACATTAGCTATGTTAATCGCTGCCATTGTGCCAAACTACAAATTTACACTGCAAAAAACGCTTCTGATATATTATTTGAAGCTGCCACCTTATATCTGCATTACGATAACGGTCTAGGTGACAGAACAATGTACGCATTTTTAGTTTTAAGGTTCCCCCTTGTATATTTTTTCCAAATATAATTTGCTTCATTCTTGAGACTATGTAGTATACTAGTATACAAAAATCTTAAAACTATGCTTTTTAAAGAGAGTTTTACCCCAAAATCGGGCGATTCAGACACTGAAAGAATTTATACCAAGCTACTCTTTCAGTCGTTACAGTTTCATCGAAATCTGAATTTTTTGGCTGCCGGTGTTCCCTTGTTAGTCAGGTTCGTAGATCCTGTTACTACGCCACTGGTTTCCCCCAACACTCAATGGACATTCAGTCAGATCCATTCGCCGCAAATCTTCATTCGAACCAGACCGAGAAATTGCCTGAACGATCACTTCTTTTCCGCCATACACACAAGAGGACTGATTGCGGTATTTCAATACGCATTTACCCCGGATTCACAATGCATAATGACAAGATAGCTATCTGATTGCAAGTTCTCTCTATTAGAGAGTCGTGGTAAATATGTGTACAATTATGCATTACTTGTCTATAATTTGTGCAGTCCGGAAGGACAAAGAGCTCGTTATACTTATTTAGATTATTATACGGCAGCTAAAATTCGTTCCCTATCATGTTCGTACTTACGCGTAGCGTACAATTATGAATATTCGCCGAGACTTGTTTTGCGACACGGGGGTAATATATTATTACCATGTGTAGACGTCTATGCGTGTATGCGTATCATTTGTTAAACGAAATCCTCCTCATTTGTTTCATCTCTTGTTCAAACATGAAGCGGATCAAAATCCGGACAAATAACTGAATCAGGGGTCGTTCGATCGAGGAGCAGCTCTGAGTGACATGTAACAAATATACTAAATTAGATGGGGTACTATGCTTTTATATTTGATTGGATGATTGAATTTTAAATTTTGTACGCTTCTCATGTCAAGTTGTCACTCTGGATTGCGTGTATGTTTATTAGAAATACACAATATTACTTCCCAAAATAACCCAACAATATCTGGCACAATAGGAACCACTGCAAAGTTTCCACATTTTCATGTGCATTTCATCGTCAAAAATAGCAAGTTTAGCTTTATTTTAACTACGCCCTAACAACTATACGTTGGGACGTTAATAATATTTTCAAAAATTCGACATATTTTTAGAATACTTTAAAGTATTTCAAAACTAGTTATAAAATCTAAAGAACATCTTTTTAAACATCTATCAACGGTTTACAATTGTCAACTCTTTATTCCTCAATTGCATTTTCAGCTGAAATTCCAAAAATATACGAGTTTCGTAGATAACTAATATTGGGACGGTGGAAAAATATTATCAAGCAATCATGGAAAACAAAATTGAACTCTGACCTGACACCTTTGTTGGTAATTTATTATTAATGTTTAAAAATACTTAATCTATTTAAAGATGGTTAGAGGTGCTTCACAAAAATTGCACTATTGTCGAGAAATGGCAAAATCTTCAGTGGGAGATATCGTTAAGCATTGCGGACAAATTGAATTATAACCGAACGAAGCCAAACGTTTGTAAAGATAATCGTAGCACTGTAAGGCAAATTACGGCCCTTTCGAATCAACGCAATGGTTTTAATGTGCCCCAAGAGTGTTGTCGAAAATATGTCGAAAAACCTGAAATCGGATTTTACGAGATATTTAAAAATATACTTATATACATAAATAAATTATATAAATAACTTATTTAGGCAAAAGACAAACCTCTATTAACTGTTATTCAGAAACAAAACCGCTTGCTTTGGGCAAAATCAAAACTAAATTCTGACTTCTGACGATTGAAATAAAGTTATTTTCAGTGACGAGTCTAAGTTTGGCGTTTGTGTAGGGGATAATCGAAAACGGGTTAGAAATAAATAAAAAGGATGCTTTTTATAAAGACTGTCTCAAAAGGACTGTCAAATTTCCAAAAGGGCAAATAATATGGGGTTGTATGTCTGCCAGTGATTTGCTGTCAAGTTTCAAGAAAATTTGCAGGAGAGTTTGTTGCCCAAAAAAAAGGCCTTGTGTCACACCAACCAATGGTTTGACCAGCAGAATACAAAACTTTTGTCCGGACGCTCAAGTAGCCCGGACTTAAATGTCATCAAAAATGTATGGCACGGATTGAAAAAATACCACAACAATTCTCGAAGGAGAATTGCTGAATCAAGAGCCAAATTAAGACAAATCTGAGATACGTTAACTACTGAACTTTGCAATAAGCTTACAAGCTTTTTGCAAAGTATGCCAAGACGTATTAGAGTACCATTACGTATTAAGTCAAAAGGAGACATCATGAGCTACTGGAGTTATTGGTTATATTAATTTAATTTTGTGTCCCAATCTTAAGTTTTTTTTTTTTAATTTAATTATACCAACCGACATGATTTTTCTAACCTGGGAACCGGTGACACACTAATATCAATTTAGGAAACTTGTGCCCAAATATCCATAAATGAACATTACATCACGTCAAATTTCTAGATTATTAATTGAAGGGGGTTCTGGTTATTAAATAGAGGATCTTAACTGTTTCATGCTTTAAAAACGATTTTTAAAAAACTTTTTAAAAACGATAAATATGTTTTGTTATCATTAAGAACCGGCCACTTTAGGTCAAAGACGTAGAAATAACCCCCACTCATCCACATTTCTTGAGAAACTAAACAAGGCAGAACTGGCTGCGTGGATCAATAATATGATATAATAACACATGAACTACTACAGAACTACAAACACTTACATATAATGCCGAATGTCACTGAAGGTTCACTTTTTACATTCACACCCTAGTTTCTTTTCCTGGAAATGTAGAAATCAGCGATGAACAAGGCGAATGGTTTCATCAGGACAAAAATAGTATGGAAAGACGATACCAAGAGCGATGGGGCCCAGCATTGATGATTGACTTTTATTGGTTTCTCTATAGGGAAAAGGAAGCTCTACTTATGTGGAATAAATAGCATTTCTCCTAGTTAAGAATAGAGTTAAGAAGCAAATTTAGTTTATTTGATCTGTTTGTTTATTTATTATATTATACTTGTTCTTATTTAGCTAATAAAAGTTGTTCTGTATGCAATCCTTTCTAAAATTTACTCCAAGTGTTGAATCCTACTGAATTAAGATTCAAGCATTATGTAGCATAACAGAAAAACTGTGGCTGATATGATGTTTTCGTGTTTATTTTCGAAGACTTCTTACTAGAAACACTCGCAAACAGGTCTCTTTATCCATATTAGAGAAAAAAAAATGTTTTTTTAGTTGTCAAATAAACTCGTAGGCCAGTATAACCAGTGGTCTCGGCAAGAAGTATATGTATTCAATTGGGAGAATTTAGACACAACTTTCTAGGTTAGATAAGTTTAGGAATTTGTCTAGAACTCACTTCTAAATACGTTGTGACGTCCTTACCTAGTAGTTGCGCCAGAGTGCAATACCATCCTACGGTTTGCCCTAAATCCTCGCCAAGAAGTGTCCTCGCTGCGTATCTGCAATCTTGAAATGCACACTAGCCAAATTGGCGACTTGTAATACAGCCATATTTATTTTGGGAAATATTGCCTCATGCCAAATAAAATTATTCTATACGTGTTTTGCAGAGGAAGTTCGAATTTGAAAATTAAGGATCGAAAGAACATAGATCAGAAATGAGTGAGATATAGATAGAAGGGATCAAAATGAGGAGGCTTAACTGTATAAGCCACTGCAACGTCATGTTACGCATGAACTTATCTTAGCAAAGTGAACCACCGATTACATTAGCGTTACTTTTAACACTACTGTATAATCCAAAATTAATTCATTTTTAAAATAGTAATTACTATTAAAGCTAACAACTTAAATTAAGTTCTTATAGTAACATATACTCCTAATTGTACTTTTTTGGTCAAAAGTTGATAATATTTGGATCTAAGCTAAACATGATTTATAATATTTTGAATATTGCTTAAGTGATATGTAAATGAATTGAATAATTTCAATAAAGAAAAAGAAGCCATAGGACTAGTATGTTTTATCAACAACTCAAAAAAGTTACTTACGTCACATGCATTGCTACATTTGTTGCTCCAACCTATACGATATATATTGTAATGTTCAATATTTACAACAACATCGGCTGTCAATCTTAGAACGATTAGGGTGTTCAGGTTAGCCACCCGTTTGTAATGAAATATTCCTCTTGCGGATAAAAATGCAATTTTCCAGGTCACCATTTCCCCCCAGCCAACTGGCCTTGAGGCGTTGATATTAAATAATAAAATTAATTCCAGATAACGACGATCGTAGGGTAACATGGACAAATCCACTCTTCTGTTTATTTTCCTAATCTTGTAAATCGTCAAAATTAATGTAAAAGTCATCTGAAACAAACAACAGGGTAAATTGAAAGGTATTTGAAACATCATTTCATAAATTAAATCTTTGTCCGAATGTTATTATGTAAATCGTTAGTGAATTTCGTCATGGTTATGTTGTCAGTCAGAATTGAAGTCATAGGGTCCTCTAAATTCAACCACCTGGTTGCGTCACTGCATTCACTCTCGTATGCTATTTCCACAAATAACTTCCTTTCATAGAAATGCATCATAAAAATTTATATTTGTTTAATTTCTCAAAATTTGCTGTGGAACGAAACAATCGCCATCTTTCGCGATTACAAATAAAAGAAAGATAAGCGACGCCAAAATTTTCATCAATCTCGATTCAGCTTTCGTCGAATCAATTTGTGTTTACTTGACTACGATACCAATTTAAAGTGTTCGATAGTGAAATTAAAGTATTTATTCAAAGAAGAAAGGGTTGTAGGAGGCAGATTCCTGTAGAAGTTACTACAAACAGAGCATTTATATGACATCGGCTTCATTCGAATTCAAGGTTAGTTATATTTTTAATTCTAACATTCGTCAATTTCGATTTATTAATCTGAAAATTCACTAGAAAATTGCCCAACGAGTACTCAGGAATACTCCCGATCCCACAAAGAATTTAAAAAATTAGACTAATTTAGAAAATTTCAAATTTTCCCCAAAAATCCCCTGAGAAAAATATTTCAAAATATGATGTTTTGAGTGCAGTATCTAGTATATTCCACATCAATTTGTGGCATGCCTACTATAAAATATAGTAATAAATTTTACGATGTTGTAAAGGAACTAAGCTTTTCAAAGTACAGTAGATGCTTTTCTCCATTTCGATCGATGTAAAAAAAAATTTGTAATGATTATGTACATCATAACTTCGTAAATTCGTAGAAAGTACAGTTAGTTTTAGAAATAAAAGGTTAAAAGCTCATTACGGCAATAAGCAATAGCAATAATCACATTTCTGTTAAAAATACCTAGCAATTATTACGTCATAAACTACTACATTAATTTTGCCCAACTAAATGGATGTCTCTTAATTTAGCCGTTTCCAATAACTCCCGGAAGAAGAAGTTAATATGACCATTCCGTGTTTGGCAAACCTTCCCCGCTTATTTACTCGATGAAAATCAATTTCTTTAACGTAAAATATTCTAACAGGCAACTATACTCGCATTAGAAATGTTTATTGTTAACGCTTTTTGGGAAAGAGCAATTTGAATGATTTAAAACTTGTTTATTGGAGGATAATAGGAGATGTCACAAATGTACATACTACCATCTCCTATTATCCTTCAGTAAACAATCAATATTTAGTCATATGTTTCATATGACATATGAAAGATAAATCGATGAAAAAGCTCTAACCTTAAAACTTTGACGTTTACATCCTTGCATTTTTTCAAATGACCGAACTTGAATTAGGTTTGATTTTAATTTAAATTTTACAGCTACTACACTGAAATTACTTTGAAAATGAACCACTTAGCAAAACACGTCTTCCCTCAATGACAACTTAGGCTGAACAGGCTCGGTTGTCTTAATATCTGTTCGCTCATTTGTTACCGACAGTTTTTGTTAAGTACTAATCACGGCCAACTACGATACACATTTCATGTTGACAATAATTTATATCATTACTACATAATGATATAAATTATTATATCATTACAATTTAATTTATAATCAACCAAACTTCTTTTCCTTAACAATACAATATTAAAGCCTATAATATGCTATTCGAGTTCGTGATCTAGCGTCTAACGAATTGCCATTAGTGAGTATCGGCAACCGCAAAATATGAACGTTTTCTACCAAACTTGGCGACCTACAAAGTAATATTTAATTTATGAAAATACTGTAAAGACAGAATAGAATTTATTTTCTATGTTACATTATACGAGGGATGATCGTAAAATAAGGTTCCCAACGCCCTACAGCAGCAATAAGAGGTGTTAGGCGAAATTCGACAACATTGGCGAGTGCAGCAGCTCTCCCACTCTATATACGTACCACTCCCGTCTCGCTACGCCGCTCAGTGTCGGCTAAACAGCCGTCCGAGATCGAACTCCCGATCGCCGCTACCGCCAGGTGCGAAATTCGCGCTGTGATACGTTTTTTAAACGCGAAAGGAATTTCACCTATTGACGTTCATCGTCAATTAACCGAAGTTTATGGAGAAAAGTGTATAGCTGTTCAACACGTCCGCAAATGGTGTAGGGAATTCACTAGAAGTCGGACGGAAATTCACGATGAAGAGCGGAACGGAAGACCACCAGTTTCAGAGAAAATCGTTGAAAAGGTCGAGAGCATACTGCTTGAAGATCGGAGGGTCACCATTCGTCAACTCGCTCTTCGGATTCCTGAGGTTTCCAACACCACAATTGAAAAGATTTTGACTGGCGGCAGAATTTTACGACATGGGGATACAGAAGTTGGGGCACCGTCTGCAAAAATGCTTGGATAGAAATGGCGATTATGTCGAAAAGTAGCTTAAGTTTTTACCTTTAAAACGATGTGTAATATTAAGGAAACAAAGAATGCTGTCTATTTTTAAAAAATATGGGAACCTTATTTTACGATCATCCCTCGTAGATGAGAGACTAGAAGTCATGTTATCATTTCCACGGAATTATCTTTGGCTGAAAACATATTTCCCTAATAAAACTTCAAGACAGAGGAGAGACAGGGACTACATAAGTCGGTGCAAAATCTAAGATGAAGTCAGAAAAGCTTAATTCTGACGCGATATTTCTAATCGTCTAATTGCGTATGAGGACAGGGTAATTGGCGCATTTGTTAGTGGCAGCAATTTAAAATTGATATATAAATGTGTACGTAAAAGAAAAACTATAGATAGCTTAGTTAAGCATATCATTACAGAAATATTTATGTATATCCCGCACACAAGTTTTTGTATTGCAATCTTATTTTTATTTTATAAACTTTTGACGAATCTTATTTACAACTGAAAAATTATCATAATTTAATGCCAATATTATTTTTAAATGCAGTTTTTCAAACGAACCAATGCTTTTCTTGGAGGAAATCGGCTTCTTTTTGAATAAAATGAAAACAACAAAAAGGTCAACATTTAAAGGTTTCTACTTATTATTTATTTTTTTATTAATTATTGTCCTAATTTTATTAGAAGAAAAGACCGACTTAGTTGTTATTTTATCTGCAAATATATCACAATATTTTGACAGGCAATTTTTAATTCTTACATGCCAAGTACAGTAATTAGTTTATACTCTTTGGCTTCCGTATTTACTTACGTGGAAAATTCCGAAGAAATTGCAGATTTTCATAATTCACCGACGGAGTAAATAAATTAATTAGTGTACTTGGTTTGTAAAAATTAAAAATTGTCTGCCGAAATATGATATACACTCACAGACAAAAATATTGCATATGATATTTTCGGCCTTTATTGTTTTTCTCTTTAAAGCTTCTGTGATTTTTGTTGCTAAATCTTGTACACTGGAGTGTTTTATGTTATTGATAATCAAATAAATTTAAATATGGGCGATTTATAACAAATTCGTGGAGGAATTATTAAAACAACTTGTTTTTGGCCAAAAACGTTTAATTGGAAAAAGCAACATTAATTACCCATAAACACAATAACAACGCAACATAATAACACTTTAATACTTAGTATTTCCTCCTCTTGCTCTAACGACATCCTGCATCCTCCTAGGCATGCTGCGCAAAAGATCCTTGATGATTTCTTGAGGAATTCGATTCTATTCTTCCTGTGCAGCAATTCTTAATTCTGCAATTGAGTTAGGATTCTATAGGATTTGCGTCAGGACTATTTGCTGGCCACTCAAGCGCCGCAACCGCGACATCCTCAAGGTACTGACTCACTGTCCTTGCGGCATGGGCTTGGGCATTATCATGTATTAGCATAAAATTATTGTAACCAATAAAGCCGTTATAAGGTAAAACATGTTGTGTATGTACCAGTCAGCATTCATTCTTAAATTTACATCAATGAGTTTCGTGCTCTTCCAACTAATGCCGCCCCATAACATAATAGAACCGCCACCAAAGCTAAGATTTTGTACAAGATTACATTCTGCGAAACGTTCTCCCGACCTTCTGTATATACGACTACGTCCATCAGGGTTGCATAATTGTATTCTTGTTTTGTTTGTAAAAAGAATCTTTTCCCATTGATGTTCATTCCAGTTAGCATGAGCTCTTGCAAATCCTAGGCGTCGAATTTTGCGACGTGGGCCGACCTCCTTAAGTCCTTAAGTCTCCTTATTACTGTGTTGACAGATGCATTGACTTGTCTAGTATTCAATAATCCATTTCTAAGATGCGGTGCTGTAAGTGCGCGATTTCGTAAAGATTGAAGTCTCAAATATTGGTCATCTCTTGGCGTTGTACAACTTTTACGTCCTTGATCACGCCGCCTTTTGTATTCCCCAGTCTCATTGTGTCGTCTTACTATACGAGAGACAGTCGATTGATGGATATTTAATCTCCATGCAATATCTTCTTGTGTGTACCCTTCATTAGCTAAACAAACAATTTTAACACAATTTATGACACTTAAATGAGGCATCTCGCTAACCAAAACTACATACTTGTACACTAAAGCTCTGGAGATGTAATTCTGTCAACATCGAATGGAGATCAATCAGTGTTTTAGTCTCCAAGGCACATTACGCTAATTTATAACATTTTATCGTTATCTCTTATTCACTCATAAAAGCTATATTAAAATATTCTTTTTTCTGTAACAAATTGCATAATATGTAGAACACTCCAGTGTGAGAAAATAACATATGCAATATTTTTGTCTGTGAGTGTATCTACAGGTAAAATAACAACTAGGTATTAAAAAGTGAACGTTTCTGGCAGGAAGGTCCTCGTGGTGTAGTGGTTAGCACGCCCGTCCGGCAAGCAGGGGGTAGGAGGTTCGATTCATTACCGAGGTGAGATTTTTTCCAATACTTAATTATAGAAGTTATACACTAATTCCGCTACCTTCTAGGTTTCCTTTTGAAGGGCAGTTATCATTAAAGAGTCTGTTTTTGTACCATCCAGTAACTAATAATTTCTTTTTGTTGCGTGATATATGTATCCGGATTCTAATGAAACTAAAGTAGTGGCTGTACTACATTTTAGTTTATGTCTTGCTTCCGTGATGTCGTCTACGGAGGGAGAATTTGTACTTTCGTCTGATCCCAGTAATTGTATTGCCTCTTCCGTCTAGTATATAAGACTAAGAAGTGTAACACTTGTATTATTAATTATTATTATTATTATTATCATTATTATTATTATTATTATTATTATTATTATTATTATCGTTATTATCATTATCAAATTAATTTTCGTTAATATCTTTTTTAAATTATCAAACCAGCCAGTTGGCGCGCTAACATTCTCATTTAATGTAGTGGATAATAGTTGCTTTTCACGAGGAACGTTCTTGGGAATAAGTTGCTGGGATGTTAATTTAAATTGTTTTACTGCAGTATACTCATGCTTACATTGAGCTCCCAATTTGCCAACGTAACAAGTACACACATCTATTGATGTATTAACAAAATAAGCAATGTCTGCTGAAGTTACTTTATACATGTTTTTTTTTTATAACGTACTCCAAATTTGCAGATCATTTTACGAAGTTTACCGAATAAAGGACCAATCAGGTATATACAATCTTTCTCCAATACGCAAATGCACTAGGCATAGCATTGCAACACTGATAGCAACACAGAGCGCGATTGGCTGAACATCATTCCTCATGGCGCTTATGACAGCGATTTTACATGCGGTAATTTTAATATAATACTCTGTTTAATCAAATCTCTTCTACCTTTAATGTTTACAATTTATTAATTTTAGCATTTAACGAGATTAGTAATATAACTAGTGTAAGTTTGAACTGCTGACTCTGTAAAGAAAAAAGTGTATAGAAGTACTGCTGTACGTGCCATGAAAGAATTACACATTCTAACTCCAAAATGATCACATTCGAATAAACTAAACGGTACTGTCGTCTTCTTTACTACAAATACCTAAATTACTGGTATTGAATCCAATATAAACTACTACATTGTAAAACCCCTAACATTTCCAGAGAACGAGTAAAAGTTGTACATAAAGTCCATAATCGATTGAAAGTTTTTTCGCAATATTAAATTTATAACGCGAAGGAAGTTATCGGAAAGTTCTACGGAATTTACAGAGTCGAGTTTCTAAAGTGTTAATGAAAGGAACTCTCTGGGGATTGATTGATTTAAATGTTTGATGATGGCATTGATACCAAGCGGAAAGACAGAACTTTGTCCGCTCTCGTTATAAACGGGGTTGAATCCTAATGATTTCCTTGTTTTGTTTAAGCATTCTAGTTGAGTGTAGATAAGTTGTGTGCGATTATCAAATTGACATTTTGAAATGTAAATGCGTATATATGAAATGTTATGGTCAACACTGGCGGAATATTAATTGAATCAATATTGAATTCTGCTTAGACTTTAATTGAAGCTAGCGTAAAGTTAAAGTGCGAGTCAAATAATCTTTTATCGTACCAATTTTATCAAATGCCTTTAAGAGCTTGCAATTTCTGTTTTTTACCGTTAACGAAATATGTAGTTTACCGGAATCTTAGCAACGTAATGATTACATGAAAAATTTGCGTTAAATTTTCACATTAAACCAAAACAGCGCCATCTACATATGTGAACATTAAAAACTCCATTTAAAATCTATTTTTCCACAGTCTGCTGCGTTAATTGAGTGCATGGTAGAGTGTCACATTCAATTAACGTTGATTACATCTAATTTCGCTGAAGAGGCGTTGAGATAAATTGAAGTGCATAATAAAATAATCGCTAACGCATTTTCCGTGTTTGGGTTTATTACTTCGTAGGAAATATTGCTGGTCTATTTCATAAACTATCACTACGACGAAGCGCCATATAAGAGCCCAGCCTTTAGTTTATAAATAAGTCAAATTCCTTTTATTAAAAAAATACTTGTTCTCTCAAACATATCGGCTGTTGTTGCATAAAATTCGTTAGGAAACAATTGCACAAACTTAATTGACATGCACCAGGAAAAAGGCAATGATTTGATGTTCATACGTGCAAATATTTGAAATGCCATTTTCAATTTCCTTAGCAATATGTGAAAAGCATACAATAGTAAATTATGCCGTCACCAAAAATTCAGTAGTCATTAATTATTTAAACCCCTTGTACACTATTGATTTTAAAAGGGCTTGCAATTCACCAATTCATCAAAAGCTTTATTACACATTGGATAAGGTTAGCATATCGCTAACGTCATTCGAATACATAGTATTCTGTAGCAAAGCAGAGCTTAGATAAGCTGTGATTCTATGTAGTCTGATGCCCTTTATCATACAACCCTTGCAATACAAGGCGACTTTCTTTCACTACTTCTTTTTTCAGTGTTCCTGTCATACATCGAACAACTTTGGCAAGAGTGAAAAATCACCAGCAATAAAGCCTTATTTACGTTATTATAAGCAGATGATGTAGTACTTTCGTGAAATAACCCCTGGATAGAAGCCGTAAGTTACAAATTTTGAAACGGTATTGCAATGAAAATGAAATAATTTAAAACAAAAATAAAAGTTATACCATGTAAGCTTTGCCCGGTCCGATCTGACACTTTATTGGCCCAGCCCGACACATTTGATAGTTCGGCCCGGCCAGGCCCGTCACGTTTGCCACCCGGCCCCACAGCTTTGCCGGTTGTCGGCCCATCAGCTCTATTAGGCCCAACAAGCCCCTACTTTCTCAGTATTAAAAAATTATTCATAATTTCAATGACAATATACTTATTACTTATTTAATCTGAAGAAGTAATATGGATATAATAAATACGAAGGATTTTTTTTTCTTCTTTATGAAATTATCAATAATGAATTTATGATGCTTTTCAAAGTAGTGTTTTTGTTACAAAATTTGAAAATATTACAATATTATTCCGTGGGTTTTTACGACTGGTATCAGTACTGATACAATCATCTTCTGAAGCGACTAATACTAGCGAATATGTTGACTTGAACAGAGAAAGTGAGAAATCTGTTATTGCCTTAAAATGAAAAATTTGCCCTTGTAGGTGAGCATATGAATTAGATCTTCTCGAATAAGTTCGAATTTCTAAAAAGATTGTTGAAAATGGGAAAGAGTCTGACGGGCCAAACGGGCTTGTTGGCCCGAACGGCCAAATGGGCTTGGCTGGTTGAACCCGGCCCATTCGCACCTCTATTTCACACTAGAAGAATGATGCTTCACCTAGAAGAAATGTACTATAACGGCAAAGCATTAGAACTTTATCCTGGAATTTCCTTTTCCAAAACAGGAACTGTTAAGGAAATGAGGGAAATCATCGTCTGCTCCAAATCTTCAATACCAAGCTTCAATACCAAAATTAAATTACTTCAACCAATTGCTACCTTAAGTTTATTGTATGATTTTTAGATTATCTTGACAACATTAAAAGGTACATCAGGGATTTTATGAACAACTATTCTACTAGCCAATCAACACACCAACCTGTTTGCTTTGTTTAGGAACAAAGCAAGCGCATTTGAAAATCGAAATATTAAAAAGAGTATAAGTGTGAGAAGGTTTTGGAGATACCAGATAGGAAGCTACCCAAATATTTCTTCAATGCGCTTAGGTGAATGGACGAAACATTACCAAACCCTTGAACTGGACTACTCAAGTTGAACGGCTCTTCTCCGCTATTGCGGATAATGTATTTGCCAAAGGTAACAACGTACTCTTCGGAAAACAAAAAGGATATCCTTGAAGAAATTAAAAATAACAAATTAAAGACAGTGAGCTGCTAATCATCCCCAAATATTCAACATTAAACTATCAAATAATCTAGGAGATAACTAAATCACATCGGAATACACATGCTTTTCCTGGAAACGCAAGGATGTCAAGTAAAAATAGGAGGCGTTGATGTTTTATACAATTCTCTCATAAAATTAACTACGTACCCATCTGTTCTGTGCCTAATTTACAAACAATAAAAACCGTTGCACCTTCCTTCTTCGATGTGTAATTTACAACAGCTTGAGAGATGCATATATTCAAAATAAATCGGTATTTCACCTTAAACTATTCTATTCCATTTCCTTAATTTTTTCTATTATATTTACAGTCAATGAATTACTTTGAATGAATTATTTATTTAAATCATCATTCAAATACGAAAATTGTTCCAGTTTTTGTTTACTTCGCAATGCTGCAATTAAAACATTGCAAATTTTGTATTACTCTCGTTCAATGTACCTGTCTTTTATTGCATCATTAATGTTGGTCTTTTTTCCGAAAATGATTTACACTTTATTACATCATGTATGACAACTTTGTTGAACTCGTTTTGCAAAAGATTTTCAGTCTTAAGCAATAAATAATTACTATTATTATTTAAACCCAGGATTTTAAAATTTTTATGCCCAAAGATTAAATTCGCTGATTTTAGCGGCAAGAAGAAGTATGTTTGTATAAAAAAAAAGGTAGAAATTACTACATTTACTAAATGTATTTAATATCGGAATCATTGCATTATCGAATTCACTATACTGAAAAGTATCTTTCACAAGTTTCCGTGGTGTAGTGGTTATCACATCCGCCTAACACGCGGAAGGTCCCCGGTTCGATCCCGGGCGGAAACATATTTTTTTCTATTTTGTATACGAATATAATCCTTCCGCAAACGCGTGTCGAAATTTATTATTATCATCATGATACACAATATTAACATTCCTAAAGATTAATGGCAATGACACACAAATGATATGACAATTAGGCTATGCAATTTTTTTAATGAATCTTATGAAATCTGAATACACAAACGTATTTAATACAAAATAGTATGTATACCTATACAATAGCACAAAAACATAACTAACTGGGTACATTTATTAAAGTAAGACCGATTATTGGGATTACTGTAATTGTTGTATACAGTTACAGAAATCTGAAACGAGTCCTGTGCATTTATTGCTATTCCAGGCAAATTATGAGTAGAAACAAAGTTCTGTAGTATTAGTGCATTGTGACTGCGAAACACTCGAATGCCTTCTTGATGTATTTGGCAGGGACGAAAGCATTTGTAGTACGATTTTCTTCTTCATTGAGGTATCAATGTAACCCTCGGCAACAGCAGATCATTTCCATCCTTCATGGTGAATTATTGTTATCAAATCGCCACCTGCATTTGCTAAATGCGAAATAATGAAACGTCGAAAACAGTGCCTACTATATAGCTCAGAATTTGATAGTTTCGGAAAAGTTGCAATCTTTTGGTCAATTTGCCAATTGTGTTAATCCCTATGGGAACAGATATGTGACAGCCATGCGACATGTTAGAAAAAAACTTTATGAGTAATATTTTTGATCATAAACTACGCCGATAGAAATGTCTAGTGTAATTATACCACAAGTGTAGTGTATCTTACCAGAATCGACGGTTACTATAGTGACAGCTATCGAAGTAAGTAGAAAATACCCTATTATTGAAGTTCTATGAAGTGGCTGTCTGTACTCCATATTACTCCAAAATTATAGTAAAAAGAACTACAAAATTGTAGATAAATTACCATACACTTCTAGTAAAATTGTCGTTAAAGTAGAAAATTTGTAGAAAGGGATTCTTAGTATAAGTAAATGGCCATTATAACTATTATTTAGTTAGGTGTTCTTGAAATGCATATTATTTATATCCACATTATTAAATGCACTTACCTTGTTTAAAACAGTACGACCTATCTATAAATAATGCAGCAAATTATTCTCATGCTTCTAACAGAATAATATTTAAACAAAAGTTAATTTAATGTAGAAGTACACATAAAAAACGCGCCTAACAATAACCATGATAATACTGATATATAAAAGCTCATGGCATTGATGGAATCACTCCCGGCATAAATAATATGAGAACAGCACTGAAATATTTCCCAACGACACCTAGTGGCAAGAAGTACAGCCATGCCGTCCTAGAGAGTAGCGAATATAAAAACCGGAATGTAGATGCCGTACTTACTTACCCATACGATGATATAACCTTTAACGTACAACGTTTCATAAACATTTTAAAAAGATATCCGTTAAGAGTTTGCGGTAGTCCATTTTTCCTTATAAACATTGCCGTTATGATATATAACGTAAAATGTATACCGTATACCGAATTAAATTACGTTATTTCTAAAAATAACGGACGCAATCAGAATTTAGTTCTTATAATCAGTGCTGTTTTTGGAGATTATGGGCATAAATTGAGACGCGAATAGAAATGAAGGCATGAGGAAAAAGTGTTAGTGTTCTTCTCATATTGTTCATGCCGGGAGTGATTCCATCAATACCATGAGCTTTTATATATCAGCATTATCATGGTTATTGTTAAGTACGTTTTTTATGTGTACTTCTACATTAAGCTAACATTTGTTTAAACATTATTCTGCTACAAGCATGAGAACAATTTGCTACATTATTTATAGGTAGGTCGTACTGTTTTAACCAAGGTAAGTGCATTTAATAATGAGGATATAATTAATATGCATTCCAAGAACACCTAACTAAATAATAGTTATAATGGCCATTTACTTATACTAAGAATCCCTTTCTACAAATTTTCTACTTTAACGACAATTTTACTACAAGTGTATGGTAATTTATTTACAATTTTGTAGTTCTTTCTACTATAATTTTGGAGTAATACGGAGTACAGACAGTCACTTCATAGAACTTCAATAATAGGGTATTTTCTACTTACTTCGATAGCTGTCACTATAGCAACCGTCGATTCTGGTAGGATACGTTACACCTGTGGTATAATTACAATAGACATTTCTATCGGCGTAGTTTATGACCAAAAATATTACTCATAAAGTTTTTTCTAACATGTCGCAATGGCTGTCACATATCTGTTCCCATAGGGATTAACACAATTGGCAAATTGACCAAAAGATTGCAACTTGTCTGAAACTATCAAATTCTGAGCTATATAGTAAGCACTATTTTCGACGTTTCATTATTTCGCATTTAGCAAATGCAGGTGGCGATTTGATCACAATAATTCACCATGAAGGATGGAAATGATCTGCTGTAGCCAAGGGTTACATTGATACCTCAATGAAGAAGAAAATCGTACTACAAATGCTTTCGTCCCTGTCAAATACATCAAGAAGGCATTCGAGTATTTCGCAGTCACAATGCACTAACACTGCTGTTTGTAAATCATTTAAATTTGTTGCTGAGGATGCAACAACTCAACAGAACTTTGTTTCTACTCATAATTTGCCTGGAGTAGCAATAAATGTCCAGGACTCGTTTCAGATTTCTGTAACTGTATACAACAATTACAGTAATCCCAATAATCGGTCTTACTTTAATAAATGTACCCAATTAGTTATGTTTTTGTGCTATTGTATAGGTATACATACTATTTTGTATTAGATACATTTGTGTATTCAGATTTCATGATTCATTAAAAAAATTGCATAGCCTAGTTGTCATATCATTTGTGTGTCATTCCCATTAATCTTTAGGAATGTCAACATTGTGTATCATAATGATAATAATAAATTTCGATATGCGCTTGCAGAAAGATTATATTCGTATACAAAATAGAAAAAAATATGTTTCCGCCCGGGATCGAACCGGGGACCTTCCGCGTGTTAGGCGGATGTGATAACCACTACACCACGGAAACTTGTGAAAGATACTTTTAAGTATTGTGAATTCGATAATGCTATGATTTCGATATTAAATACATTTAGTAAACGTAGTAATTTCTACTTTTTTTCTATACAAACATACTTCTTCTTGCCGCTAAAATCAGCGAATTTAATCTTTGGACATAAAAATTTTAAAATCCTGGGTTTAAATAATAATAGTAATTATTTATTGCTTAAGACTGGAAATCTTTTGCAAAACGAGTTCAACAAAGTTGTCATACATGATGTGGGGATGATTAGCAACTCACTGTCATTCATTTGTTTTTTTTAATTTCTTCAATGATATCCTTTTTGTTTTCCGAAGAGTACGTTGTTACCTTTAGCAAATACATTATCCGCAATGGCGGAGAAGAGCCGTTCAACTTGAGTAGTCCAGTTCAAGGGTTTCGTAATGCTTCGTCCCTTCACGTAAGCGCATTGAAGAAGTATTTGGGTAGCTTCCTATCTGGTATCTCCAAAACCTTCTCACACTTATACTCTTTTTAATATTTCAATTTTCAAATGCGCTAGCTTTGTTCCTAAACGAAGCAAACAGGTTGGTGTGTTGATAGGGTAGTAGAATAGACCGTCGTCGAGGCTTGACCGAATCGACAATGGAAGCATTGCTTATGTTGCAGTACTACGCGGCGTACCATGGCAGTCGTACATTACCGCAGTGGTCATAGATACGTCAATAAAGGGCAACAATCTATTATTTTTTTATTAATACTGTGTCTACTTTTGCGCGGTACGCCCCGGACGGTTCCACTAGTTTCTCGAACATTATAAATAGTACACGCGCACCGATCAACCGATAATAACCGAACGTCCACTCGATTCCTTGTATGTACATAGTAAACACAGCTCCTTTCACGGCGCCTCTGCAGGTGCAACCGTTTGTCACGCTTTATTGATTCGTTCTTCACGCCTACATGTACCAGCGAAACCTATTATTAAGACAACCTAAAATGAACACCATTACGTATAACAACTAAAACTGTATCAAGCTTAAATTAACGAAGTTGATGCTCTGAAGTTCAACGATTAAATAAAAATAGTAAAATTCATGAACAAAAGTTGTTTATTCTACCGTCATGTGTACAACCCATGTCCGGATGAAACTATCATCTTTTTCAAGGTTATTTTCTGGACTACCACCATGATCGTCCAAGTAGGATCATGGTGGTAGTCCAGAAAATAACCTATTCATATATAGTCTGACTATTTTCATAGAAAAACAAAGACTAAATCTTGTACAAAATTGCTATCTGGCAGCTATGATGAGAAATATCTGACTATGAAATAATGAGTTTTGGCGTGGAATTAACAAAAAGTAGTCCAAGAAAGTTTTATTTGTATTATTATCAAAACAAATTAAATTAAAAAATAAAACATAAGGAAAATTTTTTGGCGGGTTTTGCATGCAAAGGAGTTTGGAAACGAATAAAGTATATCAACATTATAGACTACATACTAATACCAGAATTGCCAAAAAATTAATATAGCCGGGATTTTGCACGCAAACCCCACAATTATTTGGAATATCCACTGCCTCAGATATAGTGAAGATTTCGAAAGCCAATTTAAACGAGCGTTAACTGAGATATTACGGGTAATTTAATTCGGATGTAATAAATTGTCAGCGAAATTTAATTACCCTTAGCCTAACCTATATTTTATAAAATATAAGGACCCCTCTCTTAAACACCGAACGATTACACTCGAGCGGCGAAGGGGCGGATTGCGTCAAGTTAAACCATTATCACAAAGAGTTCGGGGTAAAATGAACTGATTCTCTCTTTAATTTCAACCATAATTATTTACATGCCATACTAATTAATGTTCGATTTAGTTTCCGGTGACCTTTTAATTAATTTCGCTCAGAAGTGCTCGTTTTCGATTACCTCTCTCTTTCTATTTTCTGCATTTTAGAAAGAGAAATTTGATGTAAAACGTTTCGAGGACCACTACCAGTATGCGGAGATAACGTTGAAAGAATGGAATACAATCAATTTATTGTGGAAATGTCACGTTATCCTCAAACGTGTTTCGTATATTCACGTCAAGTTCATCGTTTGATTGAAAGAAGTAGTGAGATATGGGTTACGTATGTATGTACATTACAAACGCATGGGACATGTATATGGGGTAGATAATCAGCTTCAAGTGCACGGATGCGTATTTTTTTGTAATATCAAGTGCTAAGGGAACGAAGATGTTAATTAAATGATTTCAATTTTGAACCAACTCGTACTTCATGATGAAGATTTGATCCATTCGACTAACAATATGAGAGTAGTCTGAAAAGTTCCCAGCGTAATACAGAAACAAGTATTTTTTGTCAAATTCAGTTTTATTTCTCAACATAGTCTCCTTGTAAGTCTATACATTTTCCCTGCAATGTTACCATCTCTATAATCCGTCCAAACAATAGGCATCTTTTCTGTAAAATAGGCGTTTGCAATGGCCTTCTCATTCGAAGAAAAATTCTGTCGAACAAAGCTTTAAGCTTAGGAAACCGAAAAAGTCACTGTGGGCCAGATCTGGTGAATAAGGTGGGTGGTCTATCAATTAGAACCCCCAATTCGAGAATTTTTGCCATGGCAACCACCAAAGTATGTGACGTGAGGTGCGTTGTCTTGGTGAAACAAATCTTTCTTTTTCTTCAAATGCGGACGTTTTTTCCCCAATTTCTGCCTTCAGTTTGTCAAGTAATGAGCGTAGTTTGCCTCCATTATTGTTTTTCCTTTTTCAAAACAGTTCATTAACACAACTCGATGACTATCCTAAAAAACCGTCTCCATCACTTTTCCGGCCGATGGAACAGTCTGCACCTTTTTTGGTGCCGACTACCTCTACGCAGTCCACCGCTGCGACTGTGTCTTAGCTTCAGGAGTGTACTGGTGTATCAAAGTTCTACCTACAGTCAATAATCAACGCCAAAAGTTCGACTTATTTCCCTTAAACTGCTTGAGCAGAGCTTTGGAAATGTTCATTCGGATGCATTTTTTAATTCGACAGTCGGCAATGGTTGCAATTTTTGGCGGTCCCGAACCAAGCTGGTACGACTACGTTTAAATTCAGCTGCCCAAAATTTCACTGTGAGAAATGATGGTACAGAGTCCCCGTAAGCAGTGTCCATCTTGACTTTAATTTGCGTAGGTGTATCATCTCTGAAGTACAAGAATTTAATGACGATTTAATATCGATTTTTTCCATTTTTGCAGAAATACTAACATCGACTAGCACAAACGACTGTCAAACAACAACTGAGCTTCTAACATGGCTGAAACTTTCAAAAATATCTTTCAACGCATGCGCAATTATATTACCAAAATATTTCTAACGAGTAACGCCATCTTCATATTGAGTCTTGAAACTCTTCCGACTACCTTCGTATATATTTTATTCTAGGAAGAAATTAAAAACATTTATAAATGGAACATGTTCTGCAGATAGCAACTTGTTCAGATTATTGTATACTAGCAGCTCGCAATTGCTGTGCATTTTAACTACATAGACCATATTCTTAGTTGGAATTGAATAAGTTAACACTGATTGTGGATTGCGGATAATGTAATATCTGGGTAATCAAACTATAAAGTTAAAGCTGCTTTGTTTCCATACTTGCAATGACAAGTATAATAAATAGATATTGTAATGATATAATTTACAACATCGAACGTAGTTGCCATCAGCGGCACGTAGTTTGGTCAGTATGGCCACTCGTTTGATACCAAAATCCCTCTGGCGACTGTTAAATCTTCTTCGGTAGCTCCTACACCTTTTGGAGCGGGGATGTTAGGGAATTATTATGTTATTATTGGGGAAACGGATAAGTTACTCATCTTCTGTTCATTTTCTTCACGTCGTAAATCTTCAAATTCGGAGATATTTCTAGTATAATTTTGAATATTACATATCGTTCGTAATGTAATCGTCTTGTACGTCAGTAAATTTTATTATTATACGGTTGTTAATGATGTTATATATCATAAAGAGCCTTTCAGTTGCGTCACTACATGGATTGCATTATTATTGCATTACTATTCAGAGTTCCAACTTGGAACCCTTGCTGTTTGTAATATTTATAGATGACCTCTTACAAGCACTAACATGCCGCTTTTTAGCGTTTGCAGACGACTTGAAGATATTTCACCGAATTGATTCCCTTTGTGATGCCAGACTTCTAAAAGAGAATCTGATAACTATAAGTAATTCGTGTATTGATAACAAACTGCATTTTAATGTAGAGAAATGCTGCGTAGCTAGGATATACTTGAAAGGTGTCCAAAATCGTTTTTGATTATAATATACACGGTCAGAAGCTACCTTCATCCGACATTGTGAAAGACCTTGGAGTATTGTTTGATGATCGACTTTGCTTTGACCAGCAGGTGATGACAGTGTGCAATAGTGCTTACAGAATACTCGGTTTCGTTCTTCGTAACACACGCACATTTACCGATTATGGTGTTCTTAAAACCCTTTACTACGGGTTGATTCGAAGTATGTTGAAATATGAGGTACCCTTCTTCATTTGATGTGAACCGCTTTCCGCTATGTCATTTTTTTAAGTTTGAAAAAAGACAGAAGTCACAAATCTGGCGAGTATTGTGGATGGGACACCAATTCGTATCGTAACTGGCTTAGTTTTGCTATCGCAACTGCCAGTGAGTGGACCGGGGCGTTATCACGATAGATAACTTTTTCTTCGCTAGGTGGGACCTCTTTCTATTTGGTTCAGCGTCGAATCTGTGCAACAAACTAACATAGTACTGCCCCGTGATTGTCCTTCCCTTCTCCAAATAATCAATAAGGAATATGCCTTACGAATCCAAAAAATCGTAGCCATAAAATTCTCGGCTGATGGAACCGTCTTCGCCTTCTTTGGTGCACGTTTGCCGACTGACCTTTAGTTTCTAGCATGTAATGATGTGTTCGTGTCTTATCTACAGTAACATAATGCCGCAGAAACTCGCTCGTATTGCGCTTAAACATGTCCAAACATTACTTTGAAGTTATTACGAGATTCTGTTTTTGATCAATCATCAGCAAGCGCGACATCTATCTCGCCGATAGCTTTCTTATACTCAATTTTTCAAGAATATGTTCGGCACTCGTTGATTTGAGATGTTTACAATATTAGTAATCTCTATGATCTTCACCCGGCGGTGTACCAACACGGTATCATGAGTTTTATTGATCATGCCATCCGTAATCACCTCAACGCCTGGCCGCTCTATCAAAGACGGATGTTTGGCCACTCTTAAATTCATTAAACCAGTCACTGATGGTAGACGTCGAAGATGTATGATCCTTATAAACTGCATCCAACTTTGTTTTGATTTCTGCACACGTTTTCCTTTTCAAAAAAAAAACCGAATCGTTGACCGGTATTGTTCTTTTTCCATGATTCCACAAATACATAAACTTCCTTGCTCTCAACAGCTCTCAAAGCAATGCTACTAAATGAATCTCTTCAAAATTTGACGTTGACTATATAAAAGTCGGTAATGCAGATATTGGCACAAAGCGCCATCTATCTTAAAACACAGGCATTTCTCATACCATCCTCATTTGTATGGTACTCCTCAAAAGGAGTTTGAAAATAGTATCTAGTTATAATAGAAATGAGTTATTCAGATGTGTTCAAATCTATGATGATGTGAAATTCACTAAACCATTTAAAATAGCATATTCAGGTTGGTTGTAGGGTATTCCGTGTTGAATTTCAATCTGTGTTACAAGCGTAAATAGGCATTCGCCACACATTGAAATGGATAATTATCTTAATAGACACGCAGTTAACAATAACAAACAAATGAATCTTGAACGAATGTCGAATACTTAAGCTAATCGCGCTGTTATACCAAAATATTCCTAATAACGAGTCGAGTTTTTGTCGATAAAGCAGTCATTAGTTCGGAACGACCGGCTTGATCAAGCTTTTAACGTAGAAAATCATGGTGGTCCCGAAATAGAGAGACGAAAAATTTATCTTATCCGCTATTAAGTGCATCGGTACTGTTATACTGTCGAAAAACCGGACACATTTTATAAATCTTCCAGATTCCGTCTCTGTTCGACGGAGCGTTTCGTCTTCCGTCCTCCTCTTCTTCTTCGGGATGTTTTTCGTTGTATGTCAACCCGAGATGCAGGCAGACTCGTTTTTATAATAACACAAAAACAAAAGGAAAGGAAACCGTTTACAGAGCATACATCAAAGAAATCCGTCCGAATTGTTTGGGTGGATGTAACGAATAAATCACGAACACTTGGATTTGTAAACATTCTATTGTTTCAATTATCTCGGATGTAAAAGAGACTATCAGATACTTCACTTCTATATGCACAATAGTGAATATGCATTGCCTGTACGCCTTCTCTTTGTTTGTTCTAGGAGTTGAGGAAATTAACTGGGGTTTTACGAATACTCATGGAATTTGTTAGAAGCAACTACAATGTATTGTGTTTATGTATTAGGAAGTGTATATCTTCTGCTTTGTATTGTAATTCACATATAGTAGTATAAAAGTGATTAAAATGGTTGAGGAATACGTAAAGGTTTCATGTATACGTTACCGTTAAAGCATACAATTCCGGTATTCCGTGAAATAACTAATTATTTCATAAAATACCGATTTACTGTAGTTAAATTATAAGATAATTTTACTATTTGATACTTTAACTAGTTGTTGTATAGAATATCTAGTTGTTGTTGTTGTTGTTGTTGTTGTTGTGTATTGGGCAAAGCGTCGGGTTACGGAATACACCTCGCACTTCTAGGCATCGATTACTATAATCATTAGCCAACCCCACTAGAATTTGGCCGAATCCAGAGGTGTTCCAACCTTTGGTAGGGATTTTCAACGTGCTAAACATCGTATTGACACGGGGCCTACGGTTTCACTTCCTTATCCGAGAAGAAGGCATACCTTGATTTGTATCTAGTTATTTTGTAAAATAACATAAGTGTAAAAAAGTATAAAGCAAACAGATGGAAGGATAAACAAAATAAAATAAAAAATTTTTCAATTCTAGTTTTTATTAATGCAGGTAAATATCTCGAAAATAATTGTTAAAATAGAAAATAGATAATGTCATTAATTTATTATGCATAAATATTTACTATCATATTATATAAATAATTAAACGATATTCTAACACAAACATAAACAGATTTAAATTGTTAATAAAGACGTATTATAATTTTGACATTTGATATTACATAATAAATTTCTCAAGAAATCTTGCAAGTAAATTGTAACGTGTCAAATTCTACTTTGAAAACATAATTGAATTTCTTACTGTCAAAGGTTGTTTTATATTTACAATAGATGTCGCTAGGTTATCTTTTCTAATATGCTTCAAAATTTATAGTTTCTATTAATGACATATTGTAACGTGTCAAATTCTATTTTACCAACGTAATTAACTGTCTTTTTTTCATAATTTAACTTATTTGAACCGGAACTCAACTGAACTAATCGTAAGTGATCTACACCATCGCAAAAAAAAACAAGAGTAGCGGTAGCGAACTGCTTCCAAAACGACTGAAAATATATGATGGCTTATACATACATAACCTGTATACTGATCTATGAACATTGTTTTTAAATACTATTAAAATAGGCGAATTACTAAATGATGACTTGTGAAAAGACAATTAAGTAAAATAGATATGTAGTCATTAACAGTGAATACAATATAACTATTACTATTATTAATCGTCATAACATTTTAATATGCCCCTTACAGATATGTTGGATGATTTAATACAGGAAGATAACGACTCTATTTATGATATATTATTAGAAACAAGCTCTAGTTCATCCGATTCGTTATGTGAATGTGAACGATATGATGCCACATGCATAGAGAATTATGTAGATGTTATTAATCAGTATAATGACAGAGAGTTTACTGGTCACTTAGATTCTTTGACAGTAGGAATATCAGTTTTATTGAAGGGACAGAAGAAATGGTGGAAAGCGTTAGTGACAATAACAGTGATACTGCTGCTATGTTTGAATGATATCGTTTTTATTGTAATAAACAATGTAAAATAAAATGTTTGAATCAAAGATTTATTTTCTTTCAAAACTAAACAAAAGTTTAAAGAAACTAAATATACTTAATGTAACGGCATTAACATAAATTGAATTTGATTTTGCAATTATGTTTATTCCAAGAGCTCTATTTCTCTAGTTTTAATCATTACAAACACGTACAACTATTGCTACTTACAGCAGAGCTTTTGAAGTGAAAATAACTACAAAACTGAATACATATAACAGTAGTTGCCATTTACTTTATAAAGAAGTTGAGGATTCTGAAGTCTTCCAAAATAATCTGCAGGGAGACAATACACATATAGTAGTTCATAGTTCATATACTGACGAATCTACAAAATGGAATTACAATGAAACTTTGGCGTTAGTAGTTCCAATGGGGAACTTTTTAAATGAAATAAATCATCCTAATCCAAGAAAACGAAAAAATGCTTGGAGCAGCATATGTAATGCATTAGAAAATGAAAATATGTAGACTTCAGTGAGTTGTCGCTTAAATTGGAAAACTTTTATTCGGTCATACAGTAATTGTAAAGCTAATAATAAGAAAACAGGTAGAAGGCCAAGTAGATTTCAATTTTATGAGGAGATGGATAATTTAATAGGACAAAAACCTAATTTTAGTAGTTCTCATAAATAAATGTTTGCGCAACAGGGGAATCACTTCACATGTTGCTTCCTGAGTTCCTTGTAAGTTTTGTTGATTCGATTCTTTTTTGTTTTTTCCATTATTTCGGCATGATTTAAAAGGGTTTGCGCAAAATTGATGTCTGCAAAATACAAACTGTTATATTTTCGACGCGAATTTAATAATAATTTGCTACTTACCAGTTTGTGTCATTTAATTGTAAATTCATTTTAACTTTTTCAAATATCTTTTGAGTAAACTACAGAGCATTCTGTAAATACATGCCTGTCAAAAGTGTCAATAAACACAAACGATACAAACATAACCTCGCATCAATACCCTACACCCAAAGTGAACTGAGAAATTATTGGTGCTTAAGGGGAGAGGGGAAAGCAAAATGAGAAAGTTATAGGGCAGCTAAGTTTGTTTCAATAAAATACTTGTTAAGTTGCCGTATCGCTACGGATCTGACCGGAGCTTGCCAAGCTATTGAAAAAAAGGCGCTTATTGTATTTCTTACTGTCAAGGGTTGCTTTATGTTTACAATAGATGTCGCTAGGTTATTTTTTTTCTAATACGCTTGGAATTTATAATTTCTATTAATTCTTATATTTAATGTATGGTTAATTTACTTTTGGTAATTTCATTTATAAAACTTCGTTATTGAACAATTTTCATCACGTTTTTCTTTCTCTTTATTTTTGTTTTGGTTCCTTTATTGTAACTAAATTTTCCTAAGTTCACTGTAATAGAATGCACGATGTTCGTTGATTAGTAATTAACACCGTTCTCTCTAGTGGCGTCCGTCGACCAAGAAGTATTACAGTATTAGTAGTAAATGGTTCTGTATTCAATTTTTGTATATAATCATTATCGACATTGTCGGATGCGGTAATTCTCAGGACGGTACGCCAGCCTTTCATTGAGTAATCATCGGCACGTAAATCCTTCATCCATCCGAGGATTTTTTTGTTGGGTTTTCGTTAAAGCACATTTTGCCGAAATCCACTGAAGGGTAGAGTCTTGCTGTGTGTATATTGTACACATATAAGATTGCGTCGAATTCAACCCGGGGTTCCGATTTACCGCCATTCGACCACGACAGGACAAGATTATTCGAAAACTCCAGTTGAGCATAGCCCAGATAAGTGGACTTATCGTTTTCTTTTGTTTTCTATTTACAGACATTACTTTTTTCTACATTACTTTTTCGAAATTTTAAACTTGTTTTTCTTTTAACTTTATTTTATTTAAGTAATTCTCAAACGTATGGATATACACTAGGAATCTTTTATTATTACTATAATCCTTATTAGAAATTGACTAATTTTTTTTGTAATTTGCGTTTTTCGAATATTTTTCAATACATATTTTTTTGTTATCGAACATTTTACCGCGTTATTCTAACTCATATTATTTTCTTTTTTTTGTTTGTGTATTTTATGTGAGTAATTTTAACAAATTGCGTTTCTATGTATAATGATCGATGTTAAATCGAACGCAGTGGCCACCAACGTCAATCCCTTAGTTAAATTTTGTTCATTAACAGTTTCGTCTCTATTGACTGCTACTCTTTTTATTTACATTAAAGAAGTGGTAGCAATAATATTTTTTCCCTACCCCCAAATTCCCGTTTTTTCACGGGTAGATCTGCCTAATTTAAATGGGTGGCGCATATTTTTTTAGTTAGTCGTGAACTCACCCAATGCTAGCCCTTAAATGCGCAATTTTGTATTTTTTTATGAAAAATATGTTCGAGATGCCTTTTTACCGATAGGCACTCATAAAAATATGGAAAAAAATCTAAATAACATAAATAATGATTTTTAATGTTTTTTTCTTAATGTTGTATATATGCTACAACGCGCATTCAGCGATATCTTTTGACATGAAAAACAAACATTACAACTAACTTATTAGATCTATTTCGGAACGCATAGATGGGAAGTTTACAAAAGATTAATTATGAAAATTACGAAAAAAATGTTTGTTTTTATTAAAACAAAGAGCAGTTGAACAAGTTACATAAGTAAACCCTCCACATTTGGGATATTTGCAACGAAGACGCTTGTCCATCCATGTTGGCCAACTTTTTGTATCTCCTTAGATGGAATAGCACATTGACGGGACCTCATTTTTTCTTGGAGTTGTTTTTCCAATTCAGATTTGCGCCCCTTTGAACTATTTTGATGAATACCCATCATGCAAAGAGTTTGACCTACTTCAATGCGGAAGTCCGCGAGCCCAAGCGTTTTAGTATTTCCATTTTAGAAATTGACTCTTCTATAAAAAAAGCCAAGCGTTTGCCAGTGTTAAGTTTAGAAGATGGTAAAAAAATCGGAAGTACCACTTTCTTGATTTTATTTTAATACGGTAACGGCCAATTAAACTGTCCATTAAATCTACCCCTACCATATGCTTATTGTACTCTTTTCCAATATTAGGGCAATCAACTTCAATATTTTTATTATGGGTTTTATCGTATCTATCTACTTCTGTCTTAGGAAGAGTACCGCTGAAAATCGAAACAAGGGTTACGGGTTTATTATCTTTCCACACAACCATACTAAGTGGTACTCCATCAATTTCTGTAACATACTCCTTGCTACTGCCTCGAGTTTCCTTATTTATTTCTTTTTCACTTGGTAGCGGACAGTTTGGCACCCGATTTCTTCTAAAAGTACGCAAACTTAGCACACCTTGATGAGCTAATTGTATGAAAAGTGGAATAGTAGTATAGTAGTTATCAAAATATACCCGAAAATACAAGTGATTAGAAAGGTTACGTAAAAGTCTTGTGACAATATTAGCACACGCCCCTACATTTTTCGTAGAATTGTTTTCCTGCCCAGTGTAGATCTCAAAGTTGTAAAAGTATCCTGATATGCCAGCAAGTACGTATACTTTGAAACCCCATTTGTGTGGCTTTGCGGGCATATATTGTTTGAAATAACTTTTTACCTTGGTGGGACACGTCTGTTCTTCTACCGAAAGACATGCCTCATATAGCACTGTCTGAAAACTATTTAGAAGATGATCAACCACTGGGCGAATTTTATGTAAGCGATCGTGCTTTTGGTGATCCTTGGGCAATATATTCGTGCTGTCATTGAAATGTAAAGTTTGCTTCATTTTTTCAAATTGTTTTTGAGAGATTGTGTTCCTGAAAATTTTTGAACCTATCTTAGCAATCCAGTAACTTCGTATATTAGGTAAATGTATCACTGACATCAAGATACAAATTCTTAAATATCTCTTTATGTCTGTTTCTTTCAGATTTATTGCGACAGATGCAAACGATTGCACGGAATATAAATTTGATTGCTGTACAATAAGTTTTATTAGCACATCATCAAAGAAGTAATTGAAAAGTTCAAATGGAGTTTGTAGTTCATGAAAAGATTTTGTCAGTTTCTCAGTTCCTTTGATTCTTATTGTTTCTTCAGATATTATTAAATTTCCCTCTCTCCATTTCAGCTTGGCTAGTGGAGCTTTGATTTTCTTTTCTTTCTCTGGTAGTTTAGTTTTCTTTACTTTGTCATTATTTCTCTCACTGTTTTCTTAATTTTTACGTTTTCGATTTTCTCTGGTGAGTTCTTGTATTGATGTCTTATTCTTTACTTGGTCTTTAATATTTTTTTTATTCGCCAACTGTACGTTATCTTCAGTGGGTTCTACTGGAGTAGGACTCCCACTAGCAACATAGTGGACTGGATTGTCATCATTTTCTAGCTGCCGCTCGGAAAGAATTACTAGCGGCGCATTGTCAATGTCGAAGGTATCGACGATTTCCATTGGCGAGATGTTATCGAAATTTGCAGGCATAATTTCTTCCTCGTCATCAGAATACTCCATACCGTCTCCACTTACATCTGACAAATTGTCAACCATACACTGTAGCTCACTTTCTGTTAGAGGTCTTCTTTTATTCATTTGGTTTCTATAAAACCACCGTAATATAAATAAGTGTAGCTTATATGCAACAGTAATATTTGGTACTCTAAAGCGCATTGTATCAAATATGCAACGCACACTTAAAACTCTCACAAAAGATATAATAATATCGTTATCCCATATAAAACTATGGGCAATTTTCCCTATGCATGCAATGGTCGCTAACACCAAGAAAACTTAAAATAAACTACGCAAATATCGTTACATTTATGAATTAGTTGGATTTGTAGAAGTAACTAGTGTTTATAAAATTTGTGGTGCCATCTATCGTTCTTATAAAAAAGCGTCATAAAGTTAATGTACCTATATGCTATATCTGTAACTAGTTATTATTTTCTGTACGAATATAATAAATTTATAATTTCTTGCGAAGCGTAGCATATGTGCTACGTTGAGTATTTAAGGGCTAGCGGGCACAGCAGGAGAACTGGGTTCACGTAGGTCTGCAATTTACATCGCCTAGGAAACCAACATTTTTCAGTTCCTAACGCAATGTCAATAAACGAACGGGGGAATTTTTGAACATTTGATTTTATTTATTGATATGTCATTCCCTAGAAATTCTAATTTTATGTACGATGCAAATTTTTATTTGTTATATATTGGTTGTTTATAATAATATAATAGTTCCAGCTATTGCTTTATTGGCTGAACGATACAGTGCGATTCATTTTTTTTTTATTTTAGAATCAAGTTTTATTTGAAATATTTAGTTTTCTATTTTACGTAGTAAGATTTGAGTAATAACAATCGGTTGTTTACTTTCTGGCTTTGTGTTTTTACTACAAACATTTAAGTTTTTTATTTTGGGTAGTAGGATTCTTTAGCAAAATTGAATTATTTTTTTTAATGGTTCTGCAGTACATTACTTTTAGTTTGTAGATCGTACATATTTTAAAGTTGATTCCTTTATTAATAAAACTCAGATTTTCGCTATTCTGTGAGTTATAGGAATAAGTATTTTCTTGGATCACGAACAGTAAGGCGTAACGATACACTCAATACCGCTGACTAGTCGCGACTGACTTGTATGCCGATCGCAATTGAACTTATGAACTGACGAGAATGGTGACCGAAGACAACTGTATACATTTAATTGCGTTAGGCGCCGAAAAGGTTTGGTTTCCCGGGCGATATATTATGAAGGTCTTTGAAATCTAGTGAAAGTTTGTCATTAAAATCTCTTCTTGTTTAGAAATTATATTGAGGAATCAACTTTGTGGGGTGGATAAGCTACGTGTGGTTACTTTATGAGAGCTAAAATGTTGGGAATGGTTACATTACATAATAAATTCACCCAATGCATCAAAAATCTAATATCGTATTATTTCAAATTTATCCATTGTACAAAATTGATAAAAATTCTATGGCTCTACCTATTGCTGAAATATAGTTTAGCATCACTAGCATTGGTAACCGTTAGTTCGCTTAACTCATTTTCATATACACATCGGTCCAGATACGAACGGGATATTGCTTTTGTGAATGGCAACAGAGCATTCGAGTCTCACTGATAGATGGCATCCAATCGCAGTATATCACGTAATATTATAATTCAACGCCTTCTGACAAAATGTACTAATATAGAATTACTGCATAATTTTTCTGTATTCTCAGATTATGTTAGAAATTACGGTTTCTTCTATTCATTTTGTTGCTGCTATACGATGTAGGAGAACGAAAAAGTAATTCTAAGTAGGAAGGTAAATATTCTTATGAAATTAAACTAAAGAAAAATAAATTCGATAATTACACAAAATAAATTGAAATTCTAACAATGTTACTTTATTAAGGGTAAAAACCTCCTGGCAATATTGAACTTTGTAACTTTTGTATTTGTTTCAAAATACGTTTCACAGTACTTCTATTAATACCGATTTCGTCTGAAATTTGCCGGCTACAGCAAGGTTCGCCCGTTTCAACTAACGAACAAACCCTCACTTCTCTCTCCTCCCGCTCGGGATGCGTTAGAGGGATTTGGGGCTGTTCGTCTATTTGTTAATATTTACAGCAATTCGCAAAATACCATTTAATGATCGGTACCATCTCTGCGGTTGTATAAACTAACATAATGTACTCAAAATACACGATCTCTTGTTAGAACCTTACGAGCGCACAGAAAGACAAAGAGTGCGTCAGATAGGCTACAGCAGTTGCGCGCGGCGAGGCTGGTCGGCGGGGATAAATGCAAATATGCCAGATCGCGCTACGTACAATATCTATCGCACCCAGGTGAAATGTGGACCAACGTGTATAGTTCGCCTTACTTTAGGGAAAGTATTATTATAAAAAACTTATTGAGTTCTAATTAAATTATGTGGCAGATTAATATAAAAGGGATACCTATGTCAGAAAAACCTACATAGATTTTGTTAAATAGACTTACTCACAAACAATAAACCTGAATGTAAATTATTATATTGTCTGAACGTAAGATGCATTGTTGTGAAACAAGATCTTAAATTAACGAAGCTAACACGGTAACTCTGTACAACCAACATTTGCTATTAGTGACAGCGCCGATACATTTACATGGCTTACCTTTATTTGAATTTATGCGAAAATTACAGCCCAATAATTCCAAACAATCGACGTAAATTCGTACGTTCTGGTAATAAATCGCAAGTCGTGTGCGCGCCGAGTAAGATCTCAGCACCCTGCACCGAATCCTTCGAATTTCGTTAACTATCCTATTAAAGATCACGGATCCAAACGTAATGTAACCATTCCTCAGATTCGATTTTCTATGACCCATTAAAATATAACGCATCATTAAGTCTGCGTATTGATTTTGAAAATAGATTCCTCCCTATCTCTGCGGTTAAAAATGTACAGTCGGCTACATTGTACTTAGAAAGTTAATAATAATGCACTACAGCCTCTGCGTATCATAGGTTTTCGACAAACAGTCCATGGCCATCGAATTAGGATCACGTAAAAATATTATGATTTTGGGGTAAAATTTAAAAAACCAGTTAGTAATGTTGGCAACATTAATTACATATAACATGCAAGTAAGTATAATTTGAATATATATTTACTAATATTTGCTTGCTCCTCTTCTGTGTTTTATTATTTCCTCATTCCTTTTTGGCATACTGTCAATGCAGCTTTTTATTGATTTTTTTTTAATTACGTCGCTTATGCCTTACATCTTCAATAGGCTGTTGTAATTTTTCCTTTGTCGTTGAGTTTCGTGTACCAGCTTTCTTAAGACATTCCACACATTTCCAATTGGGTTTATGTCTGGTGAATTGCGTGGCCAAGGTAGTACACGCAGATTTTTAGATTCAAAGTATCGCATTATACTTTTTGCCTTATCACACAGTACATTGTCTTGCATGAAAATGTATGGTCCTTGAGTCGGATTCAATGAACCAACATAAAGTATTATATGGTTTTATCAAAAATGTCTATATTGTTTTTGTTCCATTGTTCCGTTAACGAAATATAGCGGTCCCGGTCCTTCTGTCGTAATACACGACCAAACCATCAGAGATGGCGGATATTTAACAGATTGATCGTGCATGCTTCTTTATAACGCTGTGAAGGACGTCGACGAACAAATTCACTTTTCTCCGTTAGTACTTCTAGCCCTGATTCGTCGCTATAAGTAATCTAGGAAAGAGTAAAAAACGTAGAGAACCATTAAGCGAAGTATGAGGATGAATTTGACCAAAAATACAGATGACAAATGAAACTCACCTTTCCCCAACCTTCAACTGTATATTTTTAATATTCCTTAGCCCATTGAAATCGTGTCACTTTCATTTTAGATGTTGGTCTTGGCTTCTTTGCCGGACGTCTGCATTTCAAGCCTGCTTCATGAAGATGTCTACGGACTGTTCGGGCTGATTGTATACCTTCTCCACTAAGAATTCTGTGAACACCTTTAGTGGGTAAAAAAACGATGTTCTGTAGCCACTTTTACTATACGACGGTCATCTCTTACAGTTGTTTTGCGTTTGCCGGCACAGTATGTTCTGCCACTACTTGTACTAGTAATGTTTTCCCTAATTAATTTCCCGATTCTCAGAAGAGTTTAATGCGATACACCCCCTTTTTGTGTAACTTCACGTTGAGAGAACTTTTCCGTCTCTGGAAGAGCAGAAATTCGTGCTTTTTTCTCTGTGGTTATACCCTTCTTCTTTCCCCGCGAAAATAGACGCACACAAATAAAATTAAAACTCTTTGAAATATAATAGAAAATGTGTGGAATGTCTTAAAAGACATCGTCAGTACACGAAGCTCAACTACAAAGGAAGAATGACAACAACATATTGAAAATGTATGGTACAATAGCGACAAAATTAAAAAAAAAACAAGAAGCTGCATTGGCAGTATACCAACAAGGACTGAGGAAATAATATAAAACAGAGGAGAAACAAGCAAATATTAGTAAATACATGTTCAAATTATACTTACTTGCTTTTGACTGCCGAAGAACAAATAAATAAGACTCTCGAAGATAGTTTATTGAGTTTGGGTTCAGATAATAATGTCAATGACGATGTTAAAGAGAAAATACAGGTATCAAAAGTGGGAGAAGCAATAAAATATCTCAAAAAAGGCAAATTAGCAGGGCATGAGAAAATAACACCAGAAATGCTGAAAAACATAGGACCACAAAGAACTGAAATGCTGACAACTATATTTAATAAAGCGTGGGACCAGAGAGATGTACCAGATGATTGAAAAACTAGCTTTATATTGCCAATATTTAAAAAGGTGACTCTAATCACCTTCATCGAATTATTAAGGAATAATATTGTTAAGCATCGCCTACAAGACATATGATTTCATTTTAGAGAGAAGACTAAGAAAGGCTCAGAAAAGCACGAAGCATTCAAAAACAAATCTTTACAGTAAAGCAACTAATAGAAAAAGTTCCACCAAACGAAATCTGGAAAAGTTTAAAAAGAAGAAACGTTAAGCCGCAATTAATCAGATGAATAAAAAATCTACACAACAACAACAGAAGTTACATTAGGAAGAACAACACACAATCGAGAACATTTAGAATAAATAATGGTTTAAGACAGGGTGGAGTACTAAGTCTAATTTTGTTCATGAAGATGGATTACAGAAGAACTTGAAGATCTGGGAAGACGAACTTAAGAAGAGGAAGATGAAGATTAATGTAAGTAAGACATGACAAATGGTGATCGGGAAAGAATAAAAAATGACAATATAGAACAGGTAAATGCATTTAAATACTTGGGAGTCATCATCGAAAGAGAAGTAAATGAAGCAACGGAAAGAATCAACAGTGCAGCAGAGGTGTACTACACCATTTTAAATCTAAAAGATAATGTAGATATTCTAATATCTGCTGGCAGAGCGCATAAACTTCGACAGCAGTGTAATACGAGACAATTTCAAATCTTGAACCTGTGGAGGGGTATAGAAATATCGCCGTTATGTCTGGTAGTCTTTGAACTATAAATGTCATTATCACAAATATACATATTTTCATTTTGTTTTAGGGACATAGCATAATAAATGTCTAGTTATGCAGTCGTTATGGTTCCCAAGCCCCTAAATGTTGCTCTATAAACACAGCAGATGGCATGAGTAGAGTCTTCCACAAAGTAACGCCACATCAGACCAACAACGTTAAACAAGTTCCTTAAATCAAGGACCATTTGCCCAATAACTTCGTCCCATGATTGCCCCAGTTTAGTCCACTGTCAAACCAACAAAATTCACAGTGGTCACCTCAGCAAATTAATCACTTTTAATTTTCATATAAAAGCTTTCTTGTAACGTTAAACTGTAATAATTGGAAAACATTGCTTCAATATCTCCATTAATTTGTATTAAGGCGCTATGCGTTCGAATCCTACCATGATGAAGTGATAGATTTTTCTGGTTGATCCGAGTTACCATTCGCATGCCAGGGAATAATTAACTGCGCTCCAACGTTTACGGCCATGGAACATTCCACACTCATCATTTACACACTAAAAGGTTCCTGAGTTTGTTACAAGTTTTGAAAACCTGGACACCCCCTAGGGCCATTACCATACATAAAAAATACAATTAGAATAACAATGTCCACATTGACGACCAAAGAATCAGATACAACACAGTATTGCAGAAAATAACAATCTGTCAAAACATGAGGCAAATCATTAACATAAATTAGAAACAGGGTAGGGCCCGGTATAGAACTCCACCACAATTTACTGCTAAAGCTGGAGACAAATAACGGCTCCAGATAATATTATCTGACTGCGATCTGTTACGCAAGATTTGAAAACCTCTAATACTACCCCATTTTTTACAGCTTCCTGGGTGGAAATAATGACCTAATATCAAATAAAACTACTCATCTAGTCTCGTAATTTAAAATTTTAATTCTTCTATCGAATTTGAATGAATTCCACAAGACACATTGTTCGTATTCATTGGTATTGCTAATGAATAACTAAATATACTACATTTTATTGATATTTTGCTAAACCATGTATGTTATTCTCGTGAACTTTCTACTCTCCTTAATTGAATATTACAACAATTCACGTACCGGATAGTTTTCGCTGTCAGTGTATATTACGTAAGATACCTATTTAGGCGACTCTTGTGTTGAACTTGGAAAGCAGTGCGGAGCTTTCAACGCGAAACTAGCAGAGCATAGCCAAGTAGAATATCCAATTCGCCTAATTTAAGAGTATGGATGACTTATAATAGAACTTCTCGACTGAGTAATGCAAGTTTCCGACGCCACGGTCCAGTAGCGTTTTGCTCCGTTGTTAGTAGAGCTGAAGCGACCACTCGCTCGAAAGGAAGTTACATGATGCGAAATTTGCAAAGCGGGCAGAGACGGATGGGTTGGTGTGCCACGGGCGCCCCTATTAATTCGTGTAGATGTAAGCATTTGTATGGAAGCAAATAACGTACAAGATATATATTCGAAACGTTCGTATGAAACGTTCGTGTAACGTGTAATGTTTCGTAATTTAATGCGTAGTTCTACTCCTTTTTTTTTTATCAGGTGCCAGTGAGCTCTTTTAGGAACGCATGAACAATCGTTGTTTGAACGTAACGCTAATTATGGACACAAAAAATCTACAGAGCGTCGCCTCCTTTAACATGTCCTTTGTCTTTGTGAACTGGTCGTACTAATTGCAGGCATCTTTCCCTTTTGATGACGTAACTCTGAATTTTCCTCCTCTACGGTTTCGTTAGTAATTTATTTTCAGGAACTTGAGTACTGACTGTACATTGATACAAATTTCAGTTTAAATTTAAATCACTCATTTTCTTACTGTAGTAGCATTGACGTTGAATATTAACACGAGAGGTGACACTTCACTAAATTATTTATTACTTCCTTTATCAGGTTTATTCTTCATTGTTATTGATTTTACCTTTACCTTATTATTATTATTAAAGACGGGTCATGGCACAGATGCCTTTTATCATCCCAACCTAAATAGATCTATTGTAATGGTGCGCTTTTATGTGTTAGAATAGTTGAAGCCTTTTCATAAACTTGAATACTACTCTAGGATCTCCTTCCTTCAATTCAGTACGTGTGAGAAATTGCCTACTGAAGTGCAGATGTGTGTGGCTAACAGTAACACATTTATATAGAATGTGTTTGCCGTCTCCAGATGTTCTTGACATAGACGACAGATTTAATCTTCAGTTCTTCCTAGTTTGTATAAGTGGTACTTTAGGACTGCATGACCTGTCAAAAATTCTGTCAATAATCTAAGGTCCCCTTTGCTGAATAATAGTACTATCTTTGCTGTCTTTGGCGAGCCTAATATAAGTGCCGTCGTCTGATTTTATTCTGGCTTGTTTTTGCAGTGAGAGGTCTTCTGATTGTCCCCCCATTCCTTGGCTACTTGTTTTAGGTGGGTCCTTTGTAGACCACAATAGGGGTTAGAACCAATAAAAGGCATGTTCGCTACTTCTTCAGTCAGCTTATCTACCTTCTCATTTCCTTCAATCCCTTGGTGTTACGGGCCCCATCGTAGAGTAATGTAGTTATTGCGTCCCAGTTGCCTTAGGTTCTGTACACCTTCGTGTATCAGGTCAGATTTGTATAGGCTTGTATACAGCAAATATATTTATGCTTGTACCTTGTATTCCATTCTCAAAGTTCTGTATGGCGCATAAGTTTAAAGCAGATATGTTTGTTTAAAATATGTTAGTATATGGAGTCCCATAGGCATTTTTAGATGGTAGTTAGCACCACCAATACCTACACTTGTCCCGACTCCTTTTATTCTCGAGCCGTCTGTGTGTCGTGCCAAGATTCCTCTTTTGCGTTGAGGTTCGCCGGATGCCCACTCTGTACGGCTTTCAATTACTACACTATAAGGCTGATAAAGAAAGTAATGCATTTGCAATGTGAATCAGGTTGTTTATATTGGGATCTTCAAGGATTTTAAGATACCTTCTAAGATCTCCAGGCTTTAACCCCTTCAGTTTGCTAAGAGTGAGGACACCTGTTTCTGAATGTGTGGGTGAAGCGGCGTAATTCCTAGCAGGACTTCTAGCGCTGCTGTGGGACAGGTACGCATCACTCCTGTAATGTTAAGACATGCGAGCCTCTGAATTTGTAGAAGCTGTTATTGTACAGTACGTTGTTTTTGCCACCAAACCAGAGGCATAGGTGACTATGAGTCTAATAATTGCTGTATAATGTACAAATGATCTTATGGACATACTGTGTCCGTAAGATCATTTGAAGCTTCAGATCCTTGTTCTTACCGAGCAGCTTTCGGCAAGCTAGAGATGCCGTAATGGCCTTTTTCCATAAATTGGTAACTCTTAAATATTTAGTTTCATCGCTGAAGGTAATAGTTTTTCCTTCTATGGACCTATTTTATATTTTGCTTCAAGGAATTCAACAATAACTTTTCATTATTGCATTACGTACAATATAATTCATAAGTTCCCCTTTCAAAAAGCAAAAGGAAAATACATAATCGGGTTCTTCTTTTCGAAAATGATGAATAAAACAATATGTTCTAATATATTAAAATCAACTTAAATTTTGAAAAGGATCTTAACAAGAGGGATAAATTTTTGTATTTTATCTTTACCAGCGTCATGTTTTTCTTTGTTTATTCAATTCTTTTATACGGGGTGATACCTAAAAGTTCCCATTTGGAAAACGGCCGATCAGTTGATGACGATGAACGTTCCGTGCGACCATCAACTGGTATTATAACAGAATATATCGTTGCTGTTCGGAATGCAGCTGTGAATGAGACCATCCAAGACATCTGTAATGCGCGATTATCTTCTAGCATATGTCAGCGGATTTTGTCGGAAGCAAAATAGTGAAAATCGATATCGGTACAGGTGTCAATCAGAATAATACAAATATTTGATGGATTACTAAAGTTCATTAAGCTGTTTAGTAGATAATCAAGTAAATAACAGAAGAGATACTAGTAGTAACGCTATAAATGCAAAAGCCGTCATGACAATTCAGTATTTAAAAAGGACTGAAACTAAAGAAACAGATTGCGTCTTTTATTAAATTATCTATCTAGGAACCAATTATTATACAACCATTGCACTTCCCACAACACCAGATCTAAAGAAATTAAGTCGCTATAACGTCATCATCAGCATGTACGGTAAGCTGCACATCGGAATGATAAAGAGGGATGTCATTATTGTAAATTGAAAATAAGGGGTGTCTTATTATGGGCCCTCCTAACAGAAGACAGATAAAGTTCTTGAATTTAGTAAACTCTCAACCTTTTTAAATTTTCTGGTTTTTACTTTTCCAAGTGCCAAAGGATATAGTCAAATACCTTACACAGAAATAGACAAGGAAATAAAATGGTAAACCATGAACTTTTTTTGGCACAACATGTGAAATTATGTAATAGTAAGATAGGAAAATAGTCTTTGTAGCATAATGGATCCTTACTAGTGTTCATGAAAGCAATTAAAATAAGCAAAGTTTCTCCTTTAGAGGTATATCACGCCATTGGACAATGTTTTACAATACACAAAACCTTTTAGACGCCAGATAATTAGTTCCATATTACTGGACTGACAAAATGGTAAAGTAGCTGAACGCAAATATTTAAAGAAATGCTCCAATATTAGACTTCTTACTTGATAACAGTAGGCTCCTTTCTGACAGTCGCAGTTGTGTGAAAGATATAAAAATAACAAAAAAGGAAGAAAATATTTTTTTAGGTACACTAATTAAAAATGTCCACTATCTCAACGTAAAATGACTACTAATTCATGATATTATCGAGAGGCGTAGCTTCTAAATACGGTACTACTTGTTAACGACTTTCTAGTTAGTTTGAAGTCGCTTGAACACTCTTTATCGTAACATCGGATAAAATCAAGTTCTATTAGATTTCCAGCGTCTTCCTCACTAATCGTGAAGCAGGAACGTTAGAAAGGCGGAACGCTCCACCGCACAAAACTAGAGAATTTAGAAAATCTATTCTATCCAATATAGGAGCGCTTATCGAAAAGCTCTCGCCGGCAAACTTGTTTAATTTCAGTCCCTTGTTCGTCTGATTTGTTTAAATTCGTTGTGATTAATTCCAGGTGATTGTTCGGTTGAAATGAATTCTTTGACGGTGTAATTTCACTCAAGGCTTTCGTCTATAATGTCATTGTTTTAGTTACGATTCAAAGGCATTCAATTTTCACTATGAGGATATTTTAATTAAAGTTTTATTAGGTCTTTTCGCATTGCTTCGTAAAGTGAACCTCTCAACTCGCGATTTCTGTTTAATTTTCTATTGAATATATAAATACGATAAATACATACATAACGAACTGCGCATTATATATAATTAATTTATACAAGCCCGAACACTTTCTTCTGTATGTTAAACTTATTTCCAGTAAGCAAAATCAATAAATGGCGTCTTAGTGGTGTTTGAGCATCACAGCTAATACTACAAGTTAGAGCACTGCACGGGCCTATTTTTCACGGCCTGGCTTGCCCGTGGCCCGTTACAGCATGGAGTAGGCCCGCCCGTTGCGTTCATTACCTCGGCACAAGGCCCGCCCGGACCGGCCCTTTAGGAAATTTAGGCTCGTTTGGCCCGTCTAAATTATTTTAGCCTGTTTAAGTAATTATATCTGCACCGTCTTTTTCTAAACATTTTTTAATTACTACATTATAATGAGTAGAATGAAACATTTATTTTGTTTGTTTTTGTATACTATGTTGTACGAAACCAAAAAAGAAAACGTAACATAACATTGCGTACATTAAAATTGTTAATGCAAATGATAGCCTAAGAACTCAACAGCATTTACTGCATACGTTAAATCCATTCGATGTATTTAATAAGACATTCTCGGCCCGTCAGGCCGGTACAATTTTAGGCCCGGCCTGTAATGAAAAAAGATGAGGCCCGCCCGAGCCCGCCCGCGGGCCCGAGCGGGCCGGGCGGGCCGGGCTTTTGCTGGCCCGTGCAGTGCTCTACTACACGTACCTATTAACAAATTTAAAGGCATCAATAAAAGAATACGCCTCATTTACATTTTGAACCTTTCAGATTATATTTGAGGTGTTCAAATTGTTGCTTCACATTGTTTTAAATATTTACCTACACGAAATATGCGTGACTAAAGGGTTTGATTGATTTTTCCTAACACAAGCATGGGACAGAAGCCTAAAATGTAACACGCTCGCCGTTTGAAGTTGTAAAAGAATTGTTGTAAAAGCTTTGACGGATTCTAGCAAATTACGTGAACGTAAACCAAGCAATTTAATATACAATACTTTCCTCAGCCTAGGATAACATTCCTTCCATGTAGATCAAAGAATGAGTTATCTTGGGTACAGATACAAACGTGGACAAATTTTTCTGGGCTATTTGAATTTTTGTGTTATTACGTCTCTCATGCAGTAACATGTTTTTATAAATATTTTTCTACGAATTATACTAACAATAAGTAACATACACTACACTTAGGGGCGCTTTATTTACCTTCTGTTAAAGCCCCAAGTTAGTTTACCTGGGAGAATAATCTAGAAATCTGTATATTCACCTCCCGGTAAATTAAATGTGACAAGTAGCTGCACTTACTGGCCAATAAATTTATGTGCAGGTTAGTCCTACATATAACTCATTAATGACAGGTTTATAACCTCACTTTATTGTTTATATCGCAAGGCGAGTGTGGTGTTTGTGAATTAAATTACTTAGGCGTTCTCCATTTACCCTAATAATATATTGAATATTTATTGATTCAAAGTTACCAAATAATCATTTACAAATATTCAATTTCTTCAATTTTGGTGCAATTGCTAAAATACTGGAGAACCTCATAATCATTTATTTTGTTGGTTTGTTACGTTGGGAATACGTAAATTGAAATATATGTTCCTTTGTTCCTTTTTCCAACATCTAATCACTTCATTTAATAATAGATCCAATACGATGCCCTTATAATGCAGCAAATTGATTTTAAAACGAAAATAATTTTGATAAAGGGAATGATCCAGATTTATTTAAAAATCAGACACCCGCGTTTAATGGTTAAGACGGATTAGATTGTCCATACCATCATAGTACCGGTGCTACTACAATTGTTTGGCAAATACCACATAAACGTCTTTTATCTTTGTTTAACAGATTATTATGTAGGTTTTGTATCTCTTTTCCACAAATTATTACCTGCATGAAAACATAGAAACTTCCAAGTAGTAAACTGCAAGATAAAATATGATGAATAGACGCAAATTATTTACTTGTCACATGTAAAGGTACTTGACGAGTAGCTACTTGTCATTTTACTTACACATGAATAAACCCGCCCTTATTATTCTGAAAAAACAAATTGGAGAATAAGGAAAACCAATGAGATATATAAGAAGTGCCCGTTGTTTTAACGAATTAGTGAAAAATAATAATACTGACACATTGAATATGGCTCACTTGAGAGTCTTACATTCGGTATCATTTGCAAAGATCGTGAAACATAAAAGACCCGTATATCTATATAGTAAGGTTAGATTCAGATATCATTCGCATTTCAGGAACACCCGTCATAATAATCTTTTATCAATTCCAAAGCATAGGAATGAGATTTTCAAGCGCAGTTACTCCTACAATGTAGCCAAAGTACTTAATAGCTGCGTACTACCGACTATGAACGTCAATATGTCCATCTCTCGCATTAGACACCAGCTTAAGCAATATTTATTAACCAGGTAATAATTTATACTTACCACATTCGGTAAGCTGTAGACCCGAGTTCGAAATGTTTGCAATTTCAGTGTTTTGTTATTTATTTTTTTTTCTTTTCTTTTCTTTTTATATATATTTCTGTTTTATATATTTTTTAAATATATTTTTTAAATATATTTTTTATATTTTACATTCTCTTTAATTTAATTATATTATAGGCTAAAGGAAGAACGCAATCTGCTTTTATTATTAATGCGATTTAGTCTTTTTGGCACCTGTACCTTTTAATCTACTGTAATGAAGTTGCGTAATCTATTATTTGTTCTAATTGCCAATAAACACTATTATTATTATTATTATGTTATTCTGCGAATTGCTCTAAAATGACATGGTGGCGTTCCTCTGAGAAACTAAATAAAATTGAGACACAAACAATGTTAAGAATCAAAATCAGTTATGCAAGCGCTTTGCTTCAATATTCAGTAGGACTCAAAGAGGAAGTGTTTTCTTACAGATATCTATTAATAAGAGAGCAAAAAGGTGACGGTTAAATGAAAGTAACTGATTTTGAGTTCTACAGGAATCTCGCAAACTAAAATTGTTCAAAAGTTAAAGTTCAGTTACCCATCAATAGGACTACAAGATTTTATAACAATAAACCAGGAGGCGGGAACAACAGCCACAGAGCACCATCTATTAAAGAGACTTTCTTTTCAGGAAAGGGAGAAAGAACGGTTAGAAGACGCTTAAATAGCGTAGGATTAGAAGGTTGTAAGGTAAAAACAATGCAGTTGTTGTCTGAGATTAACAGAGAAAACCGTTTGAAATGGGCAAAAAGACATCAACATTGGATAATAGAAAACCGGGAAAGGGTGTTGTGATTCGACGAAACGAATATGCAGGTAATTATTAAAAAGATACTGCTTTCAAACTGAATGCTATCATCATGACAATACTGATTTTAAAGGATAAACTTAGCTTTTGATAAATAGATCCATAGTTCCTTTTTCAGCTTTCTGATAACCCTGGCACTACCTTGGTGCCTCATAGAGATAACGAGGAATTTCATAAGAATTGCATCGTTCCTACTCTTAAGCACGGAGGTGGTAGTATTGTGATATGTGGATGCATTACAGGGCGTTGAGGAAATGTTCACATGCAACGGCCGCAGAAATAGCCAAACATACACGAAAGTTCTAAATGCGACATTAAGGGCATTGTATGCAAAACTTTTCAGAGGAATTTCTAAGAAACATCGTTTTCCAAAAAGATAACACTCTCTGCCATACATTTCGAAAAACTAAAGATCGGATATACGAAAATGGTTTCATATTCTGGATTGGCCTGCCCGATCCCCAAACCTAAATCTTATTTGTGGCACTTAGTGAAAACTCAACCAAAGAGTCGCAAACACTATTAAAAAATACCACTTGAAGCCAAAATAAAAGAAATATGGGAAAATATTCCCATTAAAGCACATATACAGTATTAATTTACATGTAGAATTTTATAATGTAGTCACCATTGTAAATATATTTCAACAAAGTATGAAGCTTTTCAACATTTAAGGTACCCTGTTTTATTAGCCAAAGCTGTGAATTTTGATATTCCTATAAAATTTTGATAGTTTGGCACACCACTTCCTTGAAGGGCCCCTTTTCAGAGAGTTTTATAAAAACAAAAGTTTATGTCCATTTGCACCCCATGCTACTACCAATAGTGTGACTTACAAAAATGAATTGCCGACGCCTTAGCAGAAACAGAGTAGAAATATTATATGTTGCACTTCGTGTTTGCGAATGTGGCGATTTTTCAAGTAGAAGCATGAAATAGCCAATTTTTTTCATTTTAATATTGTAACTCGGCAACCTATGATGTATGTCGTTAATATTTTCAACATGAATAGGGACCATCGATAGGCATAAAAAACTGCAAAAATATACGGGGTGTTCCGTTAGAAAAAAATGAGTTGACCATCGATTGAAAATAATTTTAGAATGTGCATATTGTCCTCTTAAATACTTACTGAAAATGTTAGCCTCGTATCTTCAATAGCAACTGAGAAACAGAAGACCGACGAATAATTGCAGGATTCTGTATAGACTCATCCGTTTTGCAAAAATGTCGCTAAGAATTCAATTTAAACACATTAGCATCGGAAATTGAAGACAGAAACAAATCATCTCACGCGCCTTACTAGGTGAGATAAATTGAGTCCGCCTTACTAAGGGTTACAAGAAATCACTTTTATTCAAGGATATATTTCCAAATGATGAAATAAAAGGAACCACACCATATTTCTCAATGACTTAATGTGCACCAAATAATACAATAAACCTAGAATGTTGTGTAGTATCCTACGACCCATCGCTTGTATTCGATATGAAGTATTTCTTTGAGGATAGCATCAGGTGTTATAAGCCAGACGTTGAGTGTATTGCACTAAACATAATACAGAAGAAGATTATGATGCCAACTAGAAAGATAAGACACATTTTCTTTGCTTTTAAATTTCTTAAACGCCAATGAATTAAGAGTTCGTATGTTCTTCACATACCACAGTTCGTCAAATTATGACTCTAAATCCATTTCAATATCCCAACTAAAGCAATATTAATTTTGGGGGACTCTCTGATATTCACAGAAATATATGTGCTAAGATTAGCCATATTGCAAGTCGATGTTTAAAAGGAAACACTTCCCTTTTATGCTTTCACCAATAAGCGGCGATGCTTTAAGGTGCAAATATTGACCACCCTGTTCCTTTTTTGACGGATTAAAGCGCAAAATTCAGACCGCTCATTAATTCTACGTTATTAGGACGAGAAATCCTTCAGAATTACTTCTCGTCGGCTCGGAGATTATCTCTTTCGATCGAGGCAGCTGCTCTCCGTTGCCAACAATGAATAATTCACACTAACCGACACTGTGGTACAAAAGAACACTCACGTACAATGTGTCATCGCGGGATGGCAGAAGAAAACCAGTCGTACACGTTTAATAGAAATTTTGTCAAAACAAAGATTCTAAAACCTGATAATGCGAGACGAAAATGGAACTGACGTAGGGAAAGAGAAATAGGCTGGCTGCAGCTGATGCTGAAGTTGCCGTATATTAGCGGAGCTTCGTTCTACTGCCGCTTCTGTCCTATTTTCTGTCTTTCTTTTATATACATAAAGCGATTTATTATCTACGGAGATAAAGAATGGGCAAGCAATTTCCGGATAGACTGATGTTAAGATATATTCGCGTAATTACTGCAGCTCGTTTATTCTTAATTTATTTGAGTGCATGTGGTTGACGTGGGAAAATAAACTAAAATAATTAACTAATTCATAATCAGACGACGTTATCATTAATTAAACCTGAAGACAAGCAATCTTTGCCTTATTATAAATACTCACTTTAGACTGGCTAATACATTTTGGTTACAGTATATCATATATAGCCCCTGTGGCCTTAAAAAACGAATTTGACAGCATATATAGAAAGGAAATATGGTACACACTGCAAAAAAAAACAAGTTGGAAAGGAATTGACAGAAACAATTAAAAGTGTGTACACAAGATATAGAAAAACATTATTGGTATCCTCCTAATGTTTCCCTCTGGCGGGGGACGGTTGTTCTGTTAAATATTTATATCGTCAAATGCAACTGTCAATCGAGCACGTATAGTGTGTTCAGTATGGCCACTCGATACATATGAAATTCCCTCTGGAGGATATTAGTTCTTTTTCGGAAGCCTCCTTTCCTCCCCAAACCTCCGATTTTCGGAGTACTAAATGCGGGGTAACGTGGATAAAAACTCCGCTTCTGCACAATTTCTCCATTTTGTAAATCTTGAAAATCAATGAAAAACGTTCCTACAACAAACAACAGCGTAAATTCAAAGGTATTTCGAGTGTAATTTCATAAATTAAATATCTATCGTAATGTGTCTGTCTAGAACGTCAGTGAAATTTAGTATTATACAGTTGTCGGTGCTATTCTGTATCACAAAATAGCATAATTTCAGTCATCTAGTCGAGTCAATCCATTCATTCCCTGCCCCCATATCATGCTGCATCTAAAAATAACTTTATTTGTCAAAATTCCTCGTTAAATTATAATAATCGAAATTTGTTTTGGATAAAAACAATCACCATGGCGATTAAAATAAAGAGGAAAAGGGACGCTAATTAAATTCATCACTTGTAATCAAGCTTTCATTGTATTTTGGCTGCGCTCCCAGTTTAAGGTGTCTAATATTCAAATCATAGAATAGATTCAAGGTAGAGGAGAAGGTAGGAGGTTAGAATAGGCAGGTTTCCTGTGAATGTCATAGGAACAAAGAGCTTATATGACATCTTCATAAAATCAAGGTTAGTTTCAATTTTTAGTCTTCATTTCCTTTAAAATCTCATTCATTAATATTAAAAATTTGTTTAAATTGCCGAAAAAGTGTGTAAGAACATTTCCGAATCCCACAGTTCATTTAAAAATTTAGTATTACAAAAATTCCCGTTTTTTTGAACAATTTCCCTGAATTAAAACATTTCAGTAGTGAGGAACAGAGGCATACAGTCACAGGAATTTAGCACTCAATAAGGTTTGAGACAAGGTAGTACATAGAGGCCTACATTATTTATACCTACTGCCGATAGACGATATTATAAAGGAACTAGGGCAATGGATTAAAAAATTCGGATACAGAAATTTTAACAGGACAGGGATCACGGAATGTGCTTTTGCGGAAAATTTAAAAAGTCTTGCAAGAAGTGAGAAAGAAAACGTAGGAATATGGAATAAGGCATTAAGAAAGAGGAATATGTGCATCAACACAGATAAGACTAAGGTAATGGTAATGTCGAATCGAAAGAGAATTGCAAAGATATAAATAAACGGACACAACGTTTAGCAAGTCGACGATTTTAAGTATTTAGGAGCTACTATAAACCCAAAAGGTAGGCATGAGATAGAAATGAATGAGAGAATAAAACATCTATGGATCCCTGTGCAGAAAGTTCATTAGTAGAAGAGAAATATCCAGACAAACGAAGGTTAAAGTATTCAAATCAATTTACAGACTTGTTTTATGTCTCATGGGCGACGAAGAAACAAAAAAGTAGTTTCCAAGCAATGGAAATGAAATATCTGATAGTTAAGAAAGTAACAAGAAAGGATAAAATTAGAAACCAAAAAAATGCGAGATTAGTTGGAGGTGGAGCCAACTCTACAAGTAATAGAACGGAATCAGCCAAAAAGGTTTGGTAATTCAAACAGATTGGGGGTAAATAGGCAGGTGAAGGCAGTCTGGGAAGCAAAAACCATACCAATGCGGGAAAGAGATAAGTTAAAGGCTAAATGAGAGGCAGATTAAGCAGCAAGAATTTTAGCTAAGGACGAGAAAGAGTGGCATAAACTTGTTTATAACGTCAAAGTACTATTATATTTTAGCTTTGCACCAATTTTAGATAATATACATATCATATTTAGGTGTATTTTCAACATTGACATGTTAAATTTTAAGTATTTTTTGTAACGCATAATTTTAAATTATAAAATAAAATTTGGAAATTACATGTCAACGTTACTTTCTTCACATGTTGGTCATTTTTTCCTAAATCCTTGTTAATATTCTCTTATGTTAACTTGTAATGCTTTTTTCAGCATTATAGTATCTTTGTAACTACTACATTCGTTAGTGTTTTTTCTTTTAAATATTGGCGATATCAACCCAGCTCTCCACTCATTTACATAGTCTCCTCTTTTCAAACTTCCAGAATCATTTTGTACGAATTTTGCGGCAGCTTATTACCTCCAGTTTTGTTAATTCCAAATAGTATACCACATTCTGCAAATTGTTCATAGCTGTTCTTCTTCAGCGTCTCTGCTATTAGTTATATCTTCTTCTTTCTGTATCGATCCATTTTTTTGTTCTTACTATTCTTACTTTGAAGAATTCTTTCTGTATACTTTGGAATATCAGGGTTTTTATTACTTTGCTTTGTGATTTTGTTATTTTGAGCAGTTTTCTACTATCCCTTCTACTTATTTCTATTTCGTTCGTATACTCTGTGATACATTCCTCTTATAACACTTAATTGCTTCCTTACTGAATCCTAAAACTAAAATGAAGTCACCATAAATTATTTAGGTCTTTCAAATGATTCCCCGAGTGAGCCTCCGGTCTTTCTCGCTACTAACGAATAAGCTAAGCCATATAGAGAATCAAAACTTACAAGCGCAAACATTTCCAAATATCGCGATGGTTAACAGTCCTACCAACCAAATTTTACGTATTGCTGTTATTAAACCAAGAAGTTTCAGTTATAGACTTTATATATTATTAACTTTTTAAGCTCAATTTCCGCAATTAAAGCTTCCCCGCAGGTTGGAGATTATACCCGCTTTATTAAGTTCCAGTGACTTTGTTTCCTGCATTATGAACGGTTTCCTTATCTCTGTTGCTGTCGATGTATTTGCGATGTAAATTTAGCCATACAGTAACCATATTGTAACTTCTGTGTACTATTTATATATTGTTTCAACGACGCCCCGTGCAATCGAGGGATAAAGTTTCCCTAAGAGCGACATATTTGATAATTATTCTAAAACAATTATATTCCCCAGTGTGATGTAGCTAAAGTTTTAGATGGTAATCTGTTAACAACTGAAAACGAAAGATCTTGCACATATTCATGAAGTCGATGAAGTAGTAGAAATGTCTCGATGACACTTGCCAACGTTTCATCTGCTTATTTTTATCGGCAGTGTTTAAGTGCTCAATTTCTTACATTAATAATGTTTATTACGGCATAATTAAACGTTTAGTCAATGCCGATTTCCTTGAACTAGTTCTTCATAAATACCATGACAGCTAGTAGTTTTCACTAGAAATTTTAATGTTGCTGTCTTGAAGTGGTCTATTTAGCCACTTTGTTGCTTTTCAGATTCTTGGACAACCCCAGGTCATCGACTTGTTTAGACGTTTCACTGGAAGAGAACAATGTAAATGACAGAAGCAACTGGTAAATTGTATATTAACGATTTACAATAATTTGCGCAATTGTTTATAAAAGTTGTTCTGCATTTTTCTTTGCACATTAACCGTTGCACACCAGAATGCTTGCGTTATCCCTAAATTCATACAAAATCATATGTATTAATACTTTCTTACGTAATTCATTTTGCAAGTTGCTTCTTAAAGGCTTAAAATTTCTAAACAGCAGTTAGGAATGGCAATATTAGTATGTTTTGTTTACGGTTGTCATGGTAACTAAGTAATACTAACACCAGAAACCACTTGGATGCAATGTTCAAATGCAGGAGTCATGTTTACCTATAAATATCTCTTTTACTTTCAATATTAGTCAGGCATTATACAAAAATGTTAGAGACATAAATTTCCTATACGGTGCATACAGAAAAAGTATATGGTGCCATTAAAAAAATTACGTTTCTAGTGTTTGAACTTGGTAAAGTTTGGTCTTCAATAATGAACACGCCGTATATTTCTAAATCGTTTTAATACCATGTTTAAATAGGGCCAAGTAAAAATTAATGCTAAAATGCATTTACATTCCAGAGTTTTCTAAGCTAATGGATGTATCTATATTTAGATGATTGAAAACGAAATTATAGGTATCTCGGAATCTGCAAGAAATAGATATATGCGACGTATCTCTCCCAAGTAACAGCACTCTAAATGCAACAAAAACCCATTTAGCAACTACATGTAACATTTCTTTCGCGCCAGTATCGGAGGGGAAAGTTTAGAGAATCCTCTGTGAGATGCCGTCAAAATTTTCTAACGGTTTAGACCAGATACCTTCGTTTAGAAAGCATTGGCACTATATGTCACCAAAGTTCTGACATACTTAATAAATTTAATGTTCAGCGAGGGTGTTTTTCGAGGTGCATTGAAAGAAGCAAAGTTAGTTCCAATCCACAAAAAAAGAAACAAAAACAGAAGTATTGAACCATCGGCCAGTGTGTGTCTTATTAAGTTTTGCGAATGTTTTCCAGAAAACAATGTGCATAATAACCAATAGCATATCCTCGTATAGACAATTTGGATTTTTGCCTAAACCTTCTTGTAAAAAAGCACCATTCGGAGCTTTATCTTCAATCTTGAAGGGTGTTGATAGGAGACGCCTGGTCATAGCACGCCTGTAAGTCACACAACTCTATTAAGAAAACTGTTCGAACACGGGGTACGAGGTATCACGCATGATTTGGTAGCTTCCTATGTAGGTGGTCGTCCTTTGCGTATCTCAATTGGACGCAGTGGCGGGAGCGTTTTGCCGGAGAGGTTCGAGGTTCGGAGTGGTATACAACAGGGCTTTATCCTTGGTCCGCTTCTCTTACTAATATATAAATGATCTCGCGACCTATTTTAATTTTTTAAGGTTGTTGACTAATGGAGTTTACAATCCAATGAATGAGTTCATTCAAAGCTATTAGTTTTAACCGTTTTTAACACTTGTGACAATTACACAATAGGGTGGAGTGAAAACGGTTCCAATTTTTTCTGGATTTCTGTGATGGATTCGCCTATGTGGAGAGTACTTTCCTATCGTGCAAAATTTCGCCTTTGTGCGATATCATCTTTGGCTATCCATTTGACATTGAATTTTTCAAAAATAAATATATAAATTCACAAATTTCCATGCAACACTTCATTTATTTGCAATGAGAATGTTGTAGATTGACTTCTTTGAGGAAGCAACCCAGAACTCACCATGTAAAGGTGGTTTCATATCGAGTTCCACAACGATTTTAGCTCTCTTGGAAAACTTGTAGATATTGGCCTTTGGTTCCAAGTTTTGACTAGGTATTTCTAGAGGCGATTCGTGATCTTATGGAGCCATCAGTTGCCTCATAACCGCATACTGCTGCAGTAGTAGTAGTAGTAGCAGTAGCAGTAGCAGTAGCAGTAGTAGTATTTAACAAACTGTGTCCTGATTTACCTGAACCACCACAGCCGATTGTTATACGTTGGGAAACATGGTTGCAGGTTGCATTTTACTACAACAAATATTTTGATCAAGTAAAGAAGGTAGTTTTAAAATTCAATCCGACAGAAGCTGCAGCAATCAAGAAAAGCCAGAAAATATTTCTAGGTAGTCAGGTTAAAAGAGATTTAAAAACTATTCACAACAATTACTTCGGACTAGCGGAGGGAATAGAAAAATTACAAAATGTTTCGATGTCTGTAATGGATTCTGTTCAAATTGAGAATGATGTTCACGCACAGTTATGCGCTGTAGAAGGTGAAACAAATTGGTGTGTAATACGAAAATTTGAAAGTGTTTTAGAGAAAGAGTCCGATTTTTTTATATTAAGACAAATTTGTGAAGGTGCGTGTGAAGATGCATTAAGTTGTTTCAAAGATTATTTTAGATATGATGCAAATATAACATCGCTAGGTGTCGAACGGTCGTTTTCGGCATTAAAAAACATTTATTCCGCCCGTCGTACTCACTTGACTGAAACAGCTTTGGAAACATATCTAATAATTCAAATATTTAACAGATGTTACCCAGTTTGTGATTTCACGGAAGACTTTTAAAACGGTAAGTGTTTCAGCACGTTTTATAATTTATTTCTTACCTTCTATTTTATGTGTAAACCTTTATGCGCTCGCTACGCCTCTGGCTGTTACCGCATATTTGCCCAGGTTACTTATAACACATACATACACAATAGATTACTATTATGTAAGCTATTTCGAATCTTGATATCAATAGTTTTCCTCACGGTATAACCTTTAAAACAATTATACAAACACAATACAATGATATAGTAATTTTTCTCACCAACTCTCCAATTAATTGCATGCAACTTCAATTTGAGTGAACATTCAAAATCAATAAACATCGTATACGACTATAGTTGTGGCGCGGCGAATAATAGCAATTTTAGTGTTCGCGTCGCATAACCAGTTACAATTGTTGGAAAATAATTAAATCAACTAAACGTAACCGACACAAAACCTCGGCGCAATCGCGAGATCTTTCCAATTAAATTTGCGTTTTAGATAAGCGCTCGTTTCCGATATTTACCCCAACAGCAGTCAGTAATGGCAATAGCGACGGCAGCATCCTCCCCACAATATTAAATTCTAGCATGAAAACAGTGTGTAAAATATATATCCGACCGAGTCCAGGTTCTATTTAATTTCCTCCCGTTTGGATTTTCGACAAAGGCTTCCCCAATTTTATTACTGGCAAGGTTTCTCTTTTCGACCGTAAGGATAAGACGTATTTTATACAAGTAAAATGGATGTCCGTGTAAAAGACGCCGCTACTGATATTCCCACATTGTTCTGGTCATTATTCTAGCTGTATTATTACTCATTCGTTACAGTTTATTACTCGTTATGTCTTAAAGAGTTACTTCCTTTCAATGTGGTTCTAAGATCACGGTTTATATCTGGCACAAAAGGTAACAGGGATGCTTTGTTAAGCCTTATTTGTTATAATTATACTTGCTAGGATATTTTTGGTCTTATTCTGAAGCACGAGTGCGAATGTAAACTACCTGTGCACTTACTTAACAACAAAGTAAGCAATAACTCCATGCAGGAAATGTTAGAAGATTAGAAGATTAGGTCCATAAAGAATAGAAACTGGATAAGGTAGCCAAAAATAGAACAATAAACTTAATTGATTAGTTACTAGCTTTTGCAATCTCTTAATTGCTTCAGCAGAGAAACCAAACTGCAAATGTGAGCAATACAATTAATACAAAGTTGTAGAATAATCAAATCACCTACATGTGAGTGTCATAGACATGAACAGCAAGAATACAAGGGCAGTCTGACAAGTTTCAAACCTCCGCATGAAGATGGCGTTACTCGTCAAAAATATTTTGGAAGTATAAATGCGCGTGCATTGAAAGATACTTTTGAAAATTTCAACCATGTTGGATGCTCAGTTATCGTTTACCAGTCGTTTATGTCAGTCGATGTTAGTGTTTCCGTAAAAATGGAAAAAATCGAATATCGAATTGCATTTGAAAGGCAACACGCCTACACAAATTCAAGCCGAGGCGGACGCTGTTTATGAAGACCCTATACCATTATTTGCCAGAGTGAAATTTTGGTCAGCTGAATTTAAACGTGGTCGTACCAGCTTGGTTGACAACGAACGTTTGGAATTGTCAAAAACTATAATAATAATAATTTAGATAGATTTATTGCTGTCGATCATATACGGCAATTAAATAACCGAACTGAAAACATTTTATTGATCACCAATTACATTACAAAGTTTACCCCTTCAATCTACTCTCCTTGCCGATCCATACAACGCTCCATACGAATTTTCCACTGTCGAAAGCAGTGCTGGAAGTCCATTTCTGTCAGCTTGTTGAGAACCTCCGTTGCTTTCGCTTTCACCGCTTCCACACTGTCAAATCTTGTCCCCTTAAGCTCCGATTTTACCTTAGGAAAAAAGAAAGTCACAGGGGGCCAGGTCGGGCGAGTACGGTGGGCGGTCCAACACGGTGATGCCGGATTTCGCAGAGAACGCTTGGTGAAGCATGCAGGATTTGCTCTTCCACAAATCGGGTCTTCGTCTTCTCACTCGTTCACGAAGGGTAGTTGGAACCTCGTGTTTCACAAGAAACTCGTTGCTCGATCTGTACATTCTGCATTTTTCCGACGCGACGCTAGCGTATGGACTTGAACCGACGATTGCTACAGCGAGACTGAGCGACATACAACCGTGCCCATCGAGCTGGGGGGGGGGGAGCATCTACAAGCACAGACATATTCAAACCTGCCGTGGCGTGCTCGCTGTTTGCCGATAGTAGCACCAGTCCGGTTGGATATCCTTGTAGCTGGCCTGATGATGTGTTTTTTTGAACACGAAACCGGTTTCTTAACTTAAAACTAAATAATTTGCTTGGAAGAAACATTTTTCTGTCTTGGATTTTCTTGGTTTTTCTAACCCTAAGAAAATATCTATTTAATCCAAACAAAATTTCAAGAAAATTATTTTCTTATATGATATATTTTTATAGTCTTGAAATAAAAATATTTTCTTGAATAAAGACTAATTTTTGCAAGAAAATCTATTTTCTTGGTGTAAAAAATCATTTCTCTACGTGTAGATGTAAACAGAAAATGAAATAACTAATTTTTACAATGAAACCAAAAGGAGGTCGACGCATGAGGTCGAAAGTGCTTAAATTATTTATTCCAAAGAAGAACTAGACGATGGCCCACGACTATATTTGGGGCAATACTAAATATTTACGTGCAAACAGCTAAATACTTCTGCTATTCACGTCAGAAGAATCGTTTAAAAGAAAAGAGAATTTTTTATTAGTCTAAGAAAGGAATCAACATCATATCAACAATCAATTGTAGAAAACTCACTTGGAACTGAGCCATTAACATAAGCTCAAGAACGGGGACTTACGAGAAACCACAAAAAATGTCATACGTTAACCGAAAAGAAGACCACAAGATAAAAGCTTCTTGTCATCAGTCTGGTCAGATCATCTATAAAGCGCTTTCGGAAACATCTATTACATGTCTTGCATGTTTAGAGAGGTAAAGCATAGTTTGCATTTATATTGCCTCTAAAGCATTTATATTGAAAAATAGCATCTTCAAAAAGTGACGAAAAAACATATCTGTCAGAAGCTTTATGCGTAATGCTAATTAAAAGCGGAGTTTTGGAAATCCGAGAATAGAGGACTACATCGGGGAAATATGATTTTTATATTTGTAGTTTTTTTCGTTTGCGGGCGCCTTTTTAACACTTATGTAATCTTTTTGTCTAGTTTTTAATAAAGTTTAACTTTTTTTTAAATTTACTCAGAGTTTAAGATAAATGATTGCTTTAAAACCTAAAATAACCAGAAATAAAAAAGTTTAATAAGAACAAAAAGAAGAAAGATCAAATTGTGGGTTGTTGAATATCCCACCATAGCGTAAGCGTTGCTTGAATACAAGATTGTACTTGAGGGTTAACGTTGCCCACACACATTACTTCGATTTTCCTTTCTACTATGTAAATAAAAAGTTAACCGAAGCGTGTAAAAGGAGTCTATACGGACTTATCGTTACTGACAGAAGCTCTCAGTGCCACATAAATCAACGACTTCCAAGAACGGCATACATTTCGTTCGGCGAAATTTACGATATTTTAATTTTTATTATGAAGTAAAATATTACGCTCATCTGGTCGTATATTTCGGTGCGCAGTACGCGCAAATGTTAGAATGAAACATTTTAATTGGTTCATCACTAAGAAATGCCGTTATTAACATTGCTGGTTCTCGGCCAAGAGTACACCGTTGAATGACAAATGCATTTAACTTTTCTCTAATTTACTTTCGCCAATTTAATTAAGCCAACAGAAATATGGTGTTTCGTCTCGTTCTAAAAATAACCCCCGTACTCATTCAATGTCACGAATGAACTATTAAAGCGTAGGATAGCACGGTACGGTATGCAATTCTTCATGAGAACATAATAAGAGCCGGTTCCTTTCTTCTGACGATAAAATTTTTATTGCATAGACCGTCACGTCAAGAATAAATTAGTGGTATGCATCTACCTAAGTGTTAGACGCGTTTGCAGAACTACCTACATTATACTCACTCTTCCATATTAGTTTGATAATTTCCATTACTATAATTAGTACTCCATTTACTCCATTTATTAAAAATGACGTATTAACTGAAACATGTGTTATTTTACCTTAAGACGTCTGTTGTTTCAGAACAGAAATCAAAAATCTTCTAACCCTTACTGCATTTGACTGTGTTGATCACAATATCTTATACAAAAACTAGAGATAATGGGCTTTCATTGCAATTAGTTAAATTGTATCTGACTGAGAGAAGGCAGATTGTAGTGCATAACGCATAATGAGAACCGTTCTCAATGAAAAATTCTAGAGAAAAGAGTTCGACAAGGATCTATATTGGATTCTCTTTTATTTCTAACTTACGAGGTGTGGCAATTAAATAACCGGGCTGGTGCTACTATCGGCAAACAGCAAGCACGCCACGGCAGGTTTGTGCTTATAGATGCTCCCCCCACCCTGAGCTGAAATGGGCACGGTTGCGCGTCGCTCAGTCTCGTTATAGCAATCGTCCGTTCAAGTCCTTACACTAGCGTCGCGTCGGAAAAATGCAAAGTATTCAGATCGAGCTACGTCCACTAGATCCCCGAAGGTAAGACAGTCAATCAACCTCGAGGTTCTAACTACCCTTCGTGAACGAGTGAGAAGACAAAGACCCGATTTGTGGAAGAGCAAATCCTGGATGCTCCACCAAGACAATGCGCCAGCCCATTCCGCCTTGTCTGTGAAGGCGTTCTTTGCGAAATCCGGCGTCACCGTGTTGGACCACCCACCGTACTCGCCCGACCTGACCCCCTGTGACTTTATTTTATTTCCTAAGGTAAAATCGGAGCTTAAGGCGACAAGATTTGACAGTGTGGAAGCGGTGAAAGCGAAAGGGACGGAGGTTCTCAACAAGCTGACAAAAACGGACTCCCAGCACTGCTTTCAACAGTGGAAAATTCGTATGGAGCATTGTAGGGATCGGCAAGGAGGGTATATTGAAGGGGATAAACTTTGTAATGTAATTGGTGATCAATAAAATGTTTTGTAGCACCAGTCCGGTTATTTAATTGCCACACCTCGTATGTGAATACAACATAAAACAATTTTATTTGCCAGTGATACATCAACAATTATTAGAACTTCAAAGGGGGTTACATGTTTCCTACACATTTGTGTTTTCCAACATAATAAACTCTTGTCACAAACTGGACACATCACTTTTTTACCATTATATTTTAAGTCTGGAAATTGCCATAAAAGTCTTTTTACACTGTTAGCAAAGAGGCGAGTTCATGCATTTTTAGGAGGCGAGTAGCTACTGGGATTATTACAGAAAACAAAACATCAAATTTTACAGTTAATTTTCTATCTAATCCTGTCTAATTAACGGATCACGGAGAGGCATGCGGCAGTGGTTTATTATGTATTAGTAAAGAAATAGAACAAGTGTTTGAAATGCCCACCTTCACATTTCATACTGTTTGCAAGCTGAGCGTGAAATTCCTGACGGAAAAAAAATTAAATGTTAAGCAGGTTATCTGTGCCCTATTTTATTAAACTTGTTACTTGCGGTTATTAAATATTTAATCAAGGATAGCGAAAATTTTTCTCAGTGTATTACCATGGCACTAAAAACTGTCGAACGCTTGATCGACAGAATCGGTGGAATATTAACGTATTTGTTGGTACTGTCAATGCCTATGTGATTGGTCTCCTTATTTCTTAATTTAAGTGGACAAAAATTGTTGAGGTTCTTAAGATGTGATTTTTGATTACTTTTTGAGAGTGTTACTTTAAATATTCGGGAAAGGTTGTAGCTACAGTTGGACGTGTGGCGTAAGAAATTATCTCGATGGATTTCAGTATATTTGAGTATGAATTAGTAGGAAAGGATAGCGCATCCAATTGGCTTTCTAAATATCCACATTTAACTTCTACGAACTCTTTATTGAGCTATGTGGAAAACTCCACCAAGATCTCCACTCGACATGAAAGTGGAAATCAGAAATGTTCTTGCGGCATCAAATATGTTAAGCAACGTGAAGATGTCATAAAAGGAGAGCCATTAGAACATATATTCTTAGTACTGCTTCTGACAATTAGTTTATATCTTGTTAACATAAAATATAATTTGTTACGTTTTATCATTTTTTTTTGCTTTACATTTTTTTTAACGATATTCTTTTGTTTTTGTTTCTAAGCTAAGGTAAACTGTAAATAAAGGTAAAAGTTAATTACTTTTGAACCATTAGAGATAAGCCTACGGATCGTGTATGTATTGTTCAATCTAAAATAACTAAGTTATACGCGATTGAAATTGGCATTAATGTATTGTTCCCCCTTGTATACTGTAAGATATTTTTAGAATGTAAATCGAAACGGCGTAGATATGTCTACTGGGTTGGTTCTCGAAAAAACTATATGGCTTGCTTATTATAAGCCGAGGCACTACTCGTGGAACAGCCTGTACAAACGTTTTCGTGCCTATTTTGTGGAGAAATTTACACAAGTAAATGATTTAGAGGGGGCGTGCTTTTACAATCTTCACAGGAGCTTTATAGCTTCTTCGCTCAGATTTCGCCTATAAAATTTTATGATCCTACCTCGTCCGTTTTACTGTAAATTATTTAAGCATAATTTTCAAGAATATCTTCGCATGCCATGTATAAGGTTAAAGTATTGAATATGGTACTTTATAAGCCAATACAATCTTGTCAGCGTAATATCCGATCCTAAAGGAACAAAATTACAGGTACATACATACACTTGATGTCACTAAAATGTCAGTCGCTTAGTTGGGAACCACGTTCACAATTTAAAGAAGTTTATATAGATCAAAACGTTTGGGCATTTCTATAGTGGCACCAAATTGTTTTTATACAAAGGATTTGGACAGATTACTGCCAAAAGGAAGAATTGTATCCGAATTCTTTTTACTTTAGATGTATTTGTGATATATAGGCGAAGTATTTTATAAAGAAAAATTACCAACTCGGAACAATTTTCTGTACACGAAAATAGATGGCCGAACGTTAGAAAAGAACGTCTTTCTCTTGTCCTTCTTTCATCTGACAAAAGTGGCTCATCAATATAGCAGAGAACATTTTTATTTTCCGCAATTCTCTTTTCAGCTAGCATCCCTCTGTTCCGACCGAAACGTTTCACCAGCAAACGGACATATCCACCATGGAAAGAGTTCTCATATAAATCTATTAGAAACGTTTGGTGTTATATGGCAATAACTTTTTCGTTTCTAATATTTATTAGAAAGGCGAATTTATTTCACGTCTATTTTGCGACACTGCAGCGTATGAATAGAAGAAAAATTATGTTTTAATAAATAAAGTAACAGTGTTCTATTATCTATTCCGAAACCAAGTCGTAAACCACGCAACTTTCCAACTTCAAATACTAAAATTATTAAACAACAGAAAGTTAAGATTGTTCATGTCAAAGACAAGAATGGAATACGATGATAAATAATTTAATGAATCCAATTCATTCTGTACATGCATTTCATTTGGTTAGAAGAAAGTCCAGAATCATTTTAGCAAGAAGTGTAAACAAAATAGTTCGAGTCCGATCTCTAGTTCCTATTTATAGAAGCTTTTCTACTATCCTGTGTTTCCTTGACTTCTGTGCAGGGCGTACTTCATGAATCAGATGACTACCCACACTATCGTTCTATCCTGTAAGAACATCTATGTAAATTTACAATAAACATGGGTTATATATGGCCACATCGTATTGTGTGAAATTAAAGCAGCTGATGGAGAATTTACATAATTTCCAGTTTGTTCAATTATTATTGCACACAATGGGTTTTTAGGTAATTTTTCACGTATTTTCCTTAACACGTTTTATGTAGTAATTAAATTCAATTTACATTTAATTAAAAATGTTGAAATCTGTTTAGAAATTGACAATATCAGTTTGAAAAAATATACTTACATTCTTAATCTTGATGTCCATCTAAAATCTAGGGGTATTGGACTTCCAATAACTTCCATTTCTTTAAGGTCATTTGCAGCACTTCATACAGTCTTTTCTTTAGCCTCCACTATTTCATTCTGCCAATTTTATCTTGACCTTCCTCTAGTTCTTTTGTTCATTGGTATTGATTCATATATTTAGCGAGTTATTCCTTATTCTCCCTTTCTTCTGACGTGTCCAAAGCATTTCAGCTGGTTCTCTTCTATTAATCATTCTACTGATTTTATTTTGAGATTTCGTCTGTATGTTTCCTTTTTGTATACGATCCATTATTGTTGTACTCTTCATTTTCCTCACGAATTTCTCTATTGCGTACATTCTCAATCTCTGTCTATCTTTTATGGTCCATGATTTAGAGTTGTACGTCAGTATCGAGATAATTGCTTTTTTGAACATCTGAACCCTGGTTTCTTTTGCAAGGTCTTTATTACCTAAGAACGCTACTGAAGACACTTTGTATGGCAGCTATTCTTTCTCTTATTTCACTAGCCGTTTTTCTGTTCCATGATACTATTTAGTTATTTCAATTCGTCAACTGATTGTATTTATATGTTTTTCAGATATATTGAATGTTGTTCATTTCTTCGCCCATTATCATTATGTCTGTCTTTTCTACGCTTATGATGATCTTACACTTTCTAAGGCTTTTGTTATAGATTTTCAAGTTCTGGTTAGAGTTTTCTACTCCCTTTCTAATTTCTACATTTGCCAGAATCCCACATTGTAGGCTTTGGTGTTGTTTTTTGTTTTTTTTTATTGCTTCGTCCAATACTAGGGAAAACAGTGAAGGGCTCAAGGGCTTAGTTTTTTGTGTATTTCAAAGATGTTTAATGTTTCATTCATGTTCTGATATAGTTTTTATTGTTTTTGTACAAACTTCTAGTACCTTATCTTAAATTCTATTATGTTCCTCTGTTTTCCAATATTTTCCATAAGTCCCCTATATTTGCTCCACCGAAAGCCTTCTGTAGATCCATAAAGCAGATATGTATTTTCTTCCCTTCACTTGTAGCTTTTTCTATCATTTGCCGCGTGATGAATATTGCGTTTGTGTTCCTCTATTTAGTCTGAATAAGAACTGTGTGTCTTCTAGGGTGTTTTCTTCTTTACCTTTCAGGCATTTTTCGATGATTGTTGCGTATAGATCAATGTTATTATATTCCCAATTGTTAGCCTTCAGGAGCAACCCCCGTTGTCGTTACTCGATTCATTATATCTTTAAGGCCTTCTGTTGCTTCATCTATTAGTGCTTTCAGTATTTAATTCGTTATTCCATCATGACTTGGTGCTTTTTTTTTGATTTTGCTATTGCCTCTTTTATATCTGCTGCTATTTCTTCTTTTTGGGGTAGTTCTAATATTTCGTTTTCTTATTTAACCGCATTTTCTGGTCTATCATCTCCTTCAAGTAGTTTCTTAAAGTATTTCCTCCATCTCTCCATCGGTAGATTTTCTTCTGTAATTACGTGACCACTTCTATCTTTTTTTTTTCCAAGTCGCTTTTTTCTTTTCTTTCATGTTTCTAATTATTTCAAAGCTTAGTCTGTCCATGCTTTCTTTAATTACTTTTTCAACTTTCCTTCTTGCTCTTTTATAAATTTTATAATGTCCGTCATCTTTTTTCCTAAGATATTCTTTCCCCGTGGGGTTTTTTCTCCTTAACTACCGTTTTTACTTGTTCTGACGACCAGTGTGTGCGTTTTATGTAGATATTGAAATTTTTTGAAATTCCCCTCTTTCTGCTCATAATTAATATATTATATATGGCCTCCATGGACCAATACTAAAAATTGATACTTTTCTTGGTTTTACCAATGTAATTAAAGTTAATTAATGAAATAAAAATCTCATTAGACACTGGTAGGATTTGGACCTACGACTTCCCGCTCTCCGGACCGGTGTGCTAACCACTATACCACGGTGTCTCTTTGCAAATTCAAATCCTTTTGTGGTATACCCAAATCTTATGATGGCTGCTAGTATATACTTTGCATGTAAATATATATTTCTCTGTCGAGATGTTGCGATTTGGACTTGCAAGGAGATTCCGTGGTGTAGTGGTTAGCACACCTGTCCGAAGAGCGGAAAGTCGTAGGTTCAAATCCTACCGCAGTCTAATCAGATTTTTATTTCATCGATTAAATTTAATTACATTAGCAAAACCAAATAAAATAAGTATGATTTTTTTTTCTGTTCCTTCCAAGATAGCGATATTGAAATATTTCCATGTAGTTTCCGTCCTTTTGTTTGTAACTGTTGGTGCACTTAGCTTGTGGCAACAAATCTTTGAAAAGAATAAAGACGTCGAAGCCGTGTTCCTGTCAAGACGATTGAAATCATATAACCACTTCTGGATGCAATTTGTGTTTATTGCGAAATCGCATTTCAAACAAATTTAGCGATAATTAGTTTGCCTGTTGCGTTTACTCTTTTCATTATTATCGCACTTAAATTACCTTTCTCTTCAATTGTAGCTTCTAGATATGAAGGTATTAAGATTTATCTCATGTTGTTTGCCTAATTGTCTTTCTGGTCTTTTCCAACTCCCCTTTCAATACATTCAGGGTGCCCTAGACTTTGTAATTTTTTGTAACTTATTATTGTATTTGTCATATGTAGAAACAACATTAAAATACATTCATTCACATCACCAATAACTAGAGTTGCTCACTAGCGCCAACGAGCAGTGACGGAGGTTCGATACAACCCTCAGTATAACTGCGAGTCTCAACCAGATCTGTTGTGTATACATGTACGCTGCCGTAAATACTATTTCGTAGTTCTACGTTTGTTTTAAAAATGTTGCCTACGTCGCGAAGACGACCAATGTTGGACAAAGTTACAGAATTTATAGCAGAAATGCCTGACCTAAGTTATGATGGCGTTAAAATTAAATGTGTAGTTTGTAATATCCCTTTAATGTCTTGGTCCAAAAGGGATTGTCTACGTCACGTAAATAATAAACAGCATTAAAAAAAAAATTGCACACGACACTATGACAAATTTAAATTTAATTTATGTGTTACCTTTATTGTATGTAATCTACCGTTTAATTTACTAAACAAGGGAGCATGTGTCTTCTTTTGAAATAAATATTCGGACTGAAAATTACCAAGTCGGGCATCGTTACAAAGAATTGTGCCATCTGCTCGTGAACATGTTTAAAAAAGGATTAAATCGGAGTTGAAAGATAAAAAACTGTGGTTAGGTGTGGACGAAACAACAGATCGTAAAAAACATTCTGTGGTTAATGTAATGGTGCGTACAATGGAACCACATCAATCGTCACCTTCAATTCCATTAGCTTCCAGACGAGTACAACAATGTACTGCCGAAGTAATTTCAAAGTTAGTGTTAAATACATTGGAAAAGTTTGAACTTTTGACAAACCAACTGTTAATGTTTATAAGTGATGGTGCCGTAAACATGCTTGCCGGTCTCAAAAAATGTTGTGCTAACTTGTTACATACTACGTGTAAAATTCATGCTTTCAGTCATGTGGCAGATAGTATTAGAAAATGTGATCCTGAGGTAGACGCTTTAATAGCGCATACAAAAGCAGTGTTTGTCAAATCCCCAAAACGTATTCGCAAATTTCACAGACTGTGCCCCCGAATGCCTGTGCCACCAGAACCTATTCTTACACGTTGTGGAACATGGTCACAGGCCGCGTTTTATTATCACAAATATTTTGAGAATATTAAGAACGTGGTTTTACAATTCGATCCAAAGGAAGATAGCCAGGTTAAAACGGATTTAGAAACTATTCAGAACAATTACTTCGGACTAGTGGAGGCAATAGAAAAATTACAAAATCCTTTGGTGTCGTTAGTGGAATCTCTGCAAATGTTCCCGCACAGCTATGCGCGGTAGAAGACGCAGAAAATGTTTGTGTTCTAGAAAGGTTTGAAAGTGTTTTAGAGAAAGATTCTGATTTTGGCAGACTAAGACAAATTTGTGAAGGTGCGTCAATAGAACCGTTAAGTTGTTTCAAAGATTATTTTAATTATGCAAATATTACGTCACTAGATGTAGAACATTCGTTTTCTGCATATAAACATACTTTTTCCTCATGCCGCACTCGGTTTGCCGAAACAACTGTGGAAACATATCTAATGTTGCAGATATTTAACACACATTATTCACTTTGTGATTTCACCCAAGAGTCTTAAGACGGTAAGTGTTTGAGCACGTATTATATTTTATTTCTGACCATTTATTTTGCGTAAACTTTTATGCGCCCGCCACTGGCTGTTGGCGCAAATTAAGCAACTCTACCAATAACATTAGAACTATTTAAGTGCAGAAAGGTATGCTCTCAATTTTTAAAACGTTGCAATAGAAAACAACATTTTTGCTGTATTTCTTATTAATGCAACGAAAGACGTTGGTATTTAACGATACCACCTTCTTTGGTCCTTAGTAAGTACTTAAAATAAATGTAGAAAATACGCTTAAATTATCTATTGACAAATAATTCAGTTATAATACCTAGAATCACTACGGTTTCAATATTTACCGTTTACTTTTGGGTAAATTTTGAATAGCGATTTGATTAGCCGTTAATAATAAATTAAAACTACCGCGCAATGTTTATACTGAAGGAAAAAACAAGCGCGGGTTCGGAAAAACACGATTAATACTCATCAAATTGTAAATATATGCAATTTAATCTTTCCAAGTCTAGGAAAAAACCGAAGTCGTGCTTACGGTACTGAATATTCATGTAATTGTAAATTATTTAAGCTGAATATTTCAGCATCTCCGTTTAATATTCCACAGTTACAACAGGGCATTTACTTAGCGTGTAGTACATCCGCAGAAATGTATTACCCTGTCAGCACGGTTGGCAATCGCAATTTAATATGAATAAATATCTCTTTGTGTATAATGATGTGTTATTACTGCTTGCGAGAGGTTTTATTCTGAAACACTAATTGAACAAGCAATTGAATTATCATACGTGGCCGATGTAAGTCATATACGCCCAACACATCGTTAGTTTTTGCTTCGTAAGGTGTATAAATATTTATTGTTCAAATAATATAAGAACATGTAGGTGTCTAGTGCTTTAGTATTTACATATAAATTTTATTCGTAATAAGTGCTATTTGTCGTGTTCTTGTTGATCAACGCAGCTTTTCCCAAAGGATGTTCACCATTAAATACTTTTATAACTAAGACGTAGGTATATAGCAAGTTTGTAGAACATCCTTTTTAATTCCGTTTTAATTAGAAATGCAGCCAACACATTTTAATTTGCTGTATTCCTTATCCAATAAATTCAAATGACGGTGTAATTAATATTTCCTTCCATTTTCTTTTCAAATTAACTAACTATAGGTTTTGTCAACGTAACACATGCATACTTCGAGAGCATTATTTCTATCTAGAAAGCAAACAATTTGTGATACCAATATAATCCAAGTTTAACTAAATTCAATTGCTCCATTCCACAAATAAACAAAGACCCAAACGTATCTCTGACCAATTAATTTGTACTAATGAAGGAAACGTTGGGGTACACGAGACAATGGAACCACAAGGGCGGATACTACCAGAAAACGTTCTAAAATACAGGAAACGAAATTTTTTTTTTAAGTTTTTTGACACTATATGGAATCACTATCTAAAATGAAATACTGTTATTACCATTCTAAATTTATATACTTAACGGTATCTAATCTCAGACACTATTTAGACATTTGATGTACAGGGTACGTCACCTAACTTTTCAATTAGAAGTTGATACCAACCTTATTACTTTGAAAGCGACATCTTGCATATTTTCCACATATCTACCGATGACTTTATACAAATTTGGTTCAGGTTTTTCTATGCCTATCTTGTACCAATTTCGACGAAAACAACGTACTAGCAGCAAAATGAGAAGTTATTAACTCAGATAGTGCGAAAATTATAATATTTTCTACACCAGTTGTCAACCAAATCTGATTCGGTAGCACATACTCATCAAACAAAGAAAGGACCACTTCATAGGTATCCATCACATGCCAGGCGATACCACTTAATGTCCCGACCACAATATCCTTTCCTCTATTAGGTACATTTATACACTAAATTAGTTTTGATCGACAACTGGTAAACAGTATGTTCAGCGAGGAATGGGACTGCGTGATACCTCAGGAATGAATGAATCACCGCTAGGTGGTTCTATCTAACTAGACAGCACTGGCCAGTTTAACACACTGATGTATTTTGTTTTCATATGTATTGAAATGTTATAAAGGTGGTAAATTGTTGAAAATTTATTGATTAATTATATGAACTCAGGGTTCGGAAGTATTCTAAAACACTTTTTCGGCAATTTAAACGAATTTTAGGATCAACAAACGAGATTTCAACGAAAATTAAAACTGAAAATTGATGACTACCCTGGACTTTATGTCATATAAACTTTAAGTTTATGTGACAATTAAAGGAAACCTGCCTATTCTTAACTACCAACCTACACTTCTATCTTGAAGTTATAGTACGAATCGAACTATAAACACTTGAAAACTTGCAACACAGCCAGATACGTGTTACCCCGATGAAAACTTGACTCAAAGTCAGCAAATTTAATTGGCGTCCTTTTACTCCTTTATTTTAGTCGCGATGGCGATTGTTTTATCCACAGCAAATTTTGATAATTTCTTTCCAGATATAAATTGATTATGAATTTCCGATGAATAAAGTTATTTTTAAAAGTAACACTATGAAATGACGCGACTGAACGCGACTAAATAACTCAAAATGTATTACTCTATGCTAATTCCACTGACAACCCAATAATATAATTATAATATATATAATTATAATAATAAAACTTACTTACGTTCTAGACAAAGGCATGACGAAACATATTTAATTTACGAAATTATGCTAGAAATACCTCTGAGTTTACGCTGTTACTTGTTGTAAGATGATATTCCATTAATTTTGAAGAGTTACGAAAATAAGAAAATGAACTGAAGAGGAATAACTTCACCGTTCCACCACGTTTGTCGTTGGCTGGCGTTAAAATAATTATTTAGTGACCCCGCTCCAGAGTTCGCGGGCCAGGTGAAGAGTACGAGCTTCCTAAAAGAGCTTATTAGCTCTTTTCTGGCCGCTATTGCGGCCAGAAGGAATTTCACATTGAACGAGTGGCCACACTCTATACGCTATACGTGCTGGAATGACAGCTGCATTCGACGATATAAAATTTACAACACTTCAGTATCCTTTAAGATTTGAGCACTTAATGCAATTTTTTCAAGTTTATTTTGTCAATTGTCTTTTAAGCTTGATCTATTAACATTTTTGCTAAATTAATATTTGGATTATTATCTTTACAGACAACATTTTTCATTATTAATTTGATATAAAGTTAATTACCTAATTGATCTTCCCTAGCGGTGACGCATTTAATTTTTTTTTTCAATTACTAGAGAATATGTATCCCGAAGGACCTTTATAATCAAGTTCTCAGAGCTTTAAAACATGTATTCCTTCCTGAAACACTACACTGTCCCATTTCTCGCTAAACACACTCCGAGCGGGTGTTCTTGTTGCAAAAGCGCGCGGTGAGATTGATGACTAATCTGAGTTGGCGCAGTTCTTGTAAGAGCACGTTCAAATCTTGTAGAATACTGACATTTTATGACATATACATATATGAAGTTCTTTGCTTTGTGTATAGGTATCGACATCTATTTCAATCTAATGCCTCACATTCTTATTTTACAAGAAATGAACTTTACTTGCTACCAGCCTGTCATCGTACTGCAGGCTTTCAAAAATATTTAAGTTTCATGGGATGTAGACTATTTAATTCATTGCCCATAAACTACAGGAATATTTCCAATTTTAAGACTTTTCAAGGAAATGTGAAAAAGTTATTGTTAAATATCAATTGTTATTCGTTGAATGATTACTTCAGTTATTTGGCAAGTACTTGTTTGTTTTTTTTGTTAATTTTGTTATAGTTTGTTGAGTTGTTTCCCTCATGTTATACATGTTCTCTGGAAATAAAGATATTATTATTATTATTACTATGTAATGTGCTATCGTTATCAGGGAAAAAGCACAATAGGTCAGTTATCTTAAATACAACACAGAATATTGCTATACTTTCGCATACTATTGCCCATTTCCTATCAAGTTTCTGAACTTTTAAAAGTTTATTGCTGCAAATACTACAAACCACTGAGAGCGTATCCGATTGGTGGATCGAATTCACAAAATGTTTGAAAACTGATTAGATACCATGCAATGATACAATTGATACAAAGCAATTCAATATTACAGGAAATAAAAATACTATCAAAATACAATACAATCTACAACGGTTGTCATTCAATTTTCTCCTCAATTTCACAATTGTAAGTCAGACTTTAAGTAATATACTACAAGAAGAGTAGACTGTTAAAAGGTTCCCATTGTTCTCTTTCCTTTTAATTATTATTTTATTTCGACCAATTTTTTTCAGGAGTACTTACAGAGATAAGTACAAAATTGTTTTAACTATTTCATATTTAGGTTTAATATCAAAATTTAATATTAACATTAACATTTAATTGCATAGACATTGACTTCCATAATACTTTCTAATTTTCTCAGCATTAATGATCACATGCCATAGTAATTCACAAGCTCATCCCATGAATCTTCAATTACTTCCCATAACCAACCACGACGTACCGGTCTAATGTTTCTGTGGTATATCTTTCTGACTGTGAAACCCCTCACGTTCTCAATGGGATTTAAGTCCAGACTTCTTGCCTGATCCAGGCAAAGCAGTGATGTTGTTTACCCAATCTCTCACTACTCGTGCCGCATGAATTGGGGAATTACCCTGTTACAAAAATATAGATATTAGTTTTTAAGTTATTCTAGTATTAACAACCTTTCTCACATGTTGGAAGACAAAATTATCGGGAAAATTTGTCTCCTTGATGCCAATATCGCATTCTTTAAAATACTCGTATAATTTTCGGCCGTTAAACGCCCATCAAATTGCTGGCACACTCCAGAACCATGAACGTTCATCTGCATCCAAACATTGACTGGAAAGCGCCCGTTGATGGTACGAGCCGTGTAATCCTTTCCAAATCTAGAACTCCTCGGACGATAAATGCATAGCCTTGTAATATTTAAAGACTGGAACACTTTCTCATCCGAAATATTGCATACATTTTAGCGATTATTGGTTTGCCTGCTTTGTTTACTCCCTTCACTATTATCGCACTTAAATTCGCTTTTTCTTCAATTGTAGCTTCTTGATAGTAAGGTATTAAGATATTAAGATTTATCTTATGTTGTTTACTTAATTTTCTTTCGGGTCATAACTCCTTTCAATATATTCAGGATGCCGTAGCCTTTGTAATTTCTTGTAGCTTATTATTGTATCAGCTAGCAGTCTTGTTTGATTCACATATTTTTTAAAACACATGTGTGTTTTGTTATCTCTGCTAATGGTTTCATTCATTTGCCATATGTAGAAGTAACATTAAAAATACATTCATTCACATCACTAACAACATTAGAACTATTTAAGTGCAGAAAGGTGTGGTTTTGCTATAAAACTTTCATGATCACTTGCGAGCGGGGGTTCTCAATTGCCCATCAAATTGCCAGCACACTCCAGAACCACGAACGCTTATCTACACCCAAACATTGACTGGAAAACGCCCGTTGATGATACGAGCCGTGTAATCCTTTCCGAATCTTGAATTCCTCGGACGATAAATACATAGCGTTGCAATATTTAAAGACTGGAACACTTTCTTATCCGAAATATTGCATACATTTGCACACTTGACTCTCCTATGTTTACGCTCGTCAGATAGGAACGGTTTATGCGCAGCAGTCCAGTGTTTCAACCCCGATTGATTTAAACGTTTCTGTGGTATTTTAAGGAACCCAGGAAACAATGCTTCTTTTCGAACTTTCACGGTGGTTTCGAAAGCAGTCTCATTAGATATCTTCTCTACACCTTGCCGGACAAGTTTTGTATTCTCTGTTTATCTTGTTAACGTTTTTTAATGTAAAATATACAACTTTTGCTGACGCTTAAATCGGCAGCCACTTTTGCTAATTTTACTATGGCTCTTACTTTCAGCGCTTCAGTCAAGTGTCTTGACATAAATCCCCTACTATTTTACCTTTTCAACCAATAAAAGTTGTTTTAAAGGTGACACATTTGACAGTAAATATACAACTGTGATTTAAAATTGAACTCACACCGTATAATTTTGTGGGAAACGTGTTTCTCTTTGTAACTACCACATAATGATTCAACCACAACCGATATATGAAATCTTGGACCACCCTATGGTTCATTCAGAGGCGATCTCATCCGTTACAGCTTATCGATCAACACAGTACTGACAACACTTTCTTGAAATCCTACAAAACCAGGTAAAACGAAATATAGGTTGAAATTAAATTCAATTCTGAAAATTGAGTAGCGCGAGGTCATTAAATTTTTAACATTTATCTCCTTCATATTCTACTGCAAAAAAGGGGCAAGAATCCCTAGATGATGATGAGAGCCTCGGCCGGCCAATTGAACTGATAACGCCTCAAAACATTGCAATTATTGAAGAATTGGTATTAGTAGATCGCCATTTGAAAGTGAAGGAATTAGCAGTGATGTCTAACATTTCCGAAACAAGTATTCGCCGAATTCTCCATAACCATTTGTATATAAATAACATTAATAATTGAACGCTCTCCAGCACTTTTGCACATCAAGCCAATGTACGCTGTATTGCAATGCATTTGCTTGATGTGCAAAAGCGACAGACACGCATTTAAATTACTAAGTGTCTTTAAATAACGTCAACTGAATCTTCAAGTAACTATTTAAAACTTTAAGAGAAATATAACTCAGTGTTTATTTGACTGCTCCTAATGATCACAAAACGCTTAATTAAAATTAAAATGCATTGATAAAATTGACTAAAACTTCCAGTTCGTTGAATACATTTTACACTGACAGTGTAACCGTTAAATAAAGTTGCGGCGAATTTCTACATTATTTTCATCGACTTTATACCCGCGGCACTTTATTTATATCGCAAATGCGGATTTTCAACATTCGAAATTGACGCTGTTTTAAAATATATGACCTTAGCAATAAATCGCAACTCATGAATTTTCATGGCGAAGAAAAGTAAATCGATCAACTTGGCATAAATATTAACGCCCGATCAGCATTTTATATGTTTGAAAACATTTTCCTGCGGGGAGTTGAACATTCATTGCTTCATTATATTTCTGAGAGACACGGGTCGATAATTCCCGTGCCTCAAATCCGTAAGGCCTGCCATATAATCTCCCTTCGTCGCAGCGTCTAACTTTTTTGAAATAGTCATCAGAACGCTCTAACGATGCAAAGTTGCGTCATCACATTCTGTCAATATGCGCATCGTCCCTATTTGCATTACAAACACCGAAATGGAAACTAGAATGCTGAACGTCTTTTTAGGATATAGAATATAGAAATAACATGTTTCTTAAATAGATTTCGGATAAGAAAAAATATATTTCGCCAAAATGTGAGAAAACAAGATACATATGTTGAGATACCGATTGATAGTAACTAGTAAATAGGCAACCACAAACAACAAGACTAAACATGTCTGCAATATCGCGCCAATCGACTTATTTCGACAGTGATCGTGCTATGGTTTTCGTCATATTTGTTCTGTATGTATCATGAGCCCGAAGAGTTACTACATCCGTCATAACAACAGAAGCCTGTTGATGTGTAGATTGCATGTGTAAGATGCTCAATAGCTTTGTTACTGTCACCCCCTCGCCCAAAAGGATGAAGCGCAGTTTATTATTCTTTCGCTTGCAAATGGTGATTCGTAATTGTACCTCTCCCACTAAAACAGCTGCTACCGCTCCTGGTAGGATACGAATGCACTTTCTAGCCTGCCTCTATCAGAAACAATACATATCCAATAGGTCACAATTTGTCCCGCGGGGATCTCATCTAGGACCATTACTTTTCAATCAACATACCAATGATATATCCACTTGTTGCACAAATTCTCCTTTTCTTAAATATGCTGAACATTTAAAGAAATTTAAATCTATTAAGATCGATTATGTTGAACTATAGCAGGACCTATAGCCAGCTTACATATGTACTGCCTTAAAAAAACCTACCACAATTAATGAACAAACACAATATTCACGGAATACTCCGCACCACACAAATTGTTAATTAACTCGGGTATGCCTTTTCGAAGACACGTGGGTTATCATCATCAAGCCAAGTACCGCAATCGGTACTTGGCTTGATGAAAAGGCCTTCCCGAGTTAATTAATAATTTGTGTAGTGCGGAGTGTGCGTGAATATTGTACTACCTGACAGTCCTTGCTATCATTATTTACAATCAGTTAATTACAATAAAGTTCGATAAAGAAAAGGAGAAACAACAATTAACAAAACAAGTTAAAATGACGTCAAAAAATAACGAGTACAAAGAACGAAAGTATTACAAATGCAGGTTATAATAACAATAAATAGCAAGAATAATTTACGCCCTTGAAATTTAGATTTGACAGTTTGGCAATTGCTATGATTATTTTGTTTAGCAACGAGCTCTTTAGATCAGTTTGGCGTCACATGAAACAAATTGACACTCTTTCCTAGCCAACTTTGCGTAACAACAAAGATTACCAAAACGTTTATTCCTGCGTATCTCTTAAGTTAAAGTATAATATATGTGGTATCGTTGGATTCACCTTTCGATTACTTTTCCAAAAACCTAAAAGTATACAGGATGTTCTATTCAAAAAAAGAAAGTTGACGTCACTTCCGTGAAACCGGAAATACAATTGAAATGCGGCCATAACGGCAAAAGTTAATTCATAAAAAATTGAAATCGACTTATTTTTTCTAAAAACGCTAGCTTCTGTCGTTCAAAAGATAGCATGGGGGGGAACACTTTACGACCGCACTGTATAATTTCATTCCTTGATTTCAGAATGATAGTTAATGTTATGTTAATGCATGTTAAATGTAATAGTTAAAATGAATTTAAACGGATACTCTAAAACTGTGGCACTGGAACACTGAAACAGTTCACTAAAACCCTTACCACAACACTAAATTCGTACTGGACGCACGTTTCGATAGCCAAGCTATCATCATCAGCAGCAAGACTGAACTGATTAAATTAAATTTAATTTAACAAAATTTTATTACCGCAGTACAACCTTATATTCGCATACAACCCTGTTATAACACCATGAAGAGCGTCTTTCCACAGAATATAGCATCGTAAAAATAATTTGAGCTAAACTCGTTAGCCTTAACAATCAAAAAAAAAGGAGACAAAAACGCATGCACGTACATATAACGCGGTAAATTGAAAGATACCCACTAACAAGGTTCAGTCGCGTACCACGCGACTGTCAAGTATAGAAACAGAATAAAAGCGATATTAAAAGAGTCGAAATAATTGTCACTCCATAAATTGGCTCAATTCTATTTAAACATGTTCTACCCCGAAGTGTGCTACGAAAACTACTCTTTTTGTTCCGTTCAGCGCCAATAATATCCGCGAGCACAGTTTCCGGAAGATTTTAATTTCAATGCGAAGCTACAATATTTTCTCCGCGAGAGTTACGGGTTTGTTATCTGCCTCTCAGGTAAGGTAACTTTTATAGATTCCTATGAAGGCCTATAAATTTATGTTCGCTTTATAGTGGAACATGCAGAAGTTCGAGTTGAAATCTAACAATGTAGGAAAAGTTCGACGGTAAGTACGAAGTTTGGCTCTGCAATAAACCAGAAATGTTATCTGGGAAATAAAATTACGGAAACGAATGGATAATACACGTTTTCCAGATAATTACGTTCGATTATATAGTCATTGTATGACTATACGCATATCTACGTGTTTATACAAAGTCTGTCAAATATTGTGTTATCGATACTGACAGCAAGAACTGTGAGGTAATATGGCAAACAAAATCAAGTATCGACACAGTCCGCACTACACCCATTATTAATTAATTTGGAACAGCCGTTTCAAGGACTCGTGGGTCCTCATCGTCAACCGTATGACCGAATAATGTGAGAAAAAATTATAATTCTACCATTCTTGTTTTATCCCTACTCTCGAGAAAAATATTTACAAGTATAGTTTATTTCAAATTATAAAAATATAACTGTAGGCTTACAAGGCCTTTAATACTTTTATTGCACCTTCTGTGACGATAATAACCTGGCAATGCATATTGAATCTAGGGGCCGTATTGACTATAAATTACGGCCCTATAAGATAATTATATGTTTATGTATATATATTTCAGAAACAGTATAAATTTACATAGTAAGCAATTCGATGTTACAAGTAATTAAAGAATTTACATATTAAATGAGATTTAAATGTATAAACAGGTAGTTACGCATATTGCAAATCATAATTCCATTTCTATTCAATTCACTTAAATTTTGTCATTACGGTCCTCAGCAGTTTGTTTGCGTATCCAGGTAGTTATTACCGCAGGTGGTGCAATAACAGCATTTAAGCCGTTCAAAGTTATATTCTTATAATTTGAAATAAACTATACGTACTGTTGCCACTTAAAACTATGTAAAACATGCGAAATATACGTAAAAGAATAGACGAAAGGGCCTCTTGTTATTGCAGCACAAAACGTAAAACATGTGGCCGTCCTACCCCAATAAAAATAGAGCAAGACAACGGTCCATTCTTTCTATTCGTTAAATTTGTGTTCCCTTCCGCCTATACACCCTAAATCTAAAACATGCGAAATATACGGAAAAAGACGAAAGGGTCATTGTAGCGTTTAACGCAAATCCATGTGGCCGTCCTACCCCACTAAATCAAAAAAACAAGAGTAACACAACGGTCCGTTTTCTCTATTCATCAAATTTGTGTTCCTTTTTACATAAATAGCTTCGTACGCGTCTAATTCCCGCGGCGAAATTACGTTCTTAATCAATTTCAGGTTTTCTAATCTAATATTATGCCCAGTTTCGTTTATGTGTTGTGCTACACTTGAAGCTTCTATATTCCCGTACCTGTAGCACCTAATGTGTTCATTGAATCTAATACCTATCACTCGTTTTGTTTAACCAACATAAGCTTTATCACAGTCATTGCATGCAATTTTATGTTATAAGTTCCCGACCCTCCTTTCATGTCCGGTTTATCTTTTGGATTGCCAAGAAAATTTTTGAGTATATTACGCCAACTAAAACATACGTTCATATATTATCCCCTAAAAACTTTACTAATACCTTTCGATATTCTGCGGAACAGAAGTTTCACAAATTTCTTATCGCTAGTTTCTGCCGGGATTAAGGTCGTGGAGTTTCTGACATAATGCCTATGGTGGACTTTCTTAAGAACTTTTCTTGCAACAATGGTCTCCTGAGATGTGTGATATGTTGCACCGTCTTATTGAAGGAAAACGTTGTTTAAGCCAATAATTAACAGTTGCAGCTACAAATATTCTGTTGTCATATTTACTGTAGCACTCGCCATTGACAGTAGCGTGATTTCCCTGTTCCTCTCCCACGAAATGAGGGCCAATTACTCCAAAAACCCCACCGAGTCAAAATCTTGCTCACACTTTGGTTCAAGTTTTGTTGACCTTGGAAAAAACAAAAATTGATTTTATGTTAATTAGTTTTTCTATACCTGTCACTAATTCATCACGGTGACAGAAGTCACGAAAATTAAGTATCGCGCTGTTATCAAATTGGATTGATGTATGGAGAAAATTCGCCGTCCTATTCTGTGCTAAAAGACTGGTCAAAACAGTTTCGAATGGGCCAGCGATCCTTGGAAGACCACGCAAGAACAGGACGGACGGTGGAATTGGTGACGGGAAACAACATGCTGGCGATCGTGCCTTGAAAGTGAAAGAAATATCAAAAATGTCAGGGCTTTCTGATAGAAACGTTCGACGAATCCTCCACGATCATTTACATGTAAATAAAATTAGTCCAACGCCGTGTTGAATGTTCTTGACCCTTTGTGGAAAATGCTGTGGACGTGTTGAAGACAATTGTCACAGGAAATGAAGCTATGGTTCTCTATTATGATACGTTGTACAAAAGGGATGGAAATAGAGGCAAAAAGGAGAAGCATCGCCAAGAAAATGCAGGGTCTGTCAGTCGACAAAAAGGTAATCGCTACGATTTTTTGGAATTGTGACGGCGTTCTCCTTATAAACCTAAAGCAAAGTAACATCGCAGTCAACAGGACATATTATGCAGCACTCCTGCACAAATTACGACAAAATATTCGGGAGAAAAGACGTAGGAAACTGAATACAGGCGTCCGCTTGCTTTACAAATCAACCACCTTCCGTACAGTCCATATATGGCCCGCAATGACCGTTACTTGTTAGCAAATTTGAAAAACGCCCCCCGTGGGCGCCGTTTCAGTGACAACGAAGAAGTGAAGGCTGCAGTTTGGGCACATTTTGTAGACAAAGAGAAGGAATGTTTTGTTGCCGAGACGTTGTAATAAGTGCACTAATGTAAAAAAAAATTAAATTTAGCCAAAAACCTTTGGTGCCACTCTCGTGATTCTCCAACAGTAAAATAGCTTAAGAAAGTTAATTTCTTTAATTTATCTAAAAGAAAGATATTTTAACAGATATTTGCTATTTGTACATCATTATAGTTCCATAAGGTGGCATTTAGTTCAATACAAAAACATATTACGTATTGCTTGTAGTGGCTCCTCCAAATTCGACCATATTGTCGATAGCGTTACTACATACAAACAAATATTAAAATCGGTATACGCGTACTAGATTAATAAATAACCGCCCAGGTCTATTTTAACGTACTTAGAACGATTTCCATAATACCCCTTCAACACATGTTACCGACCACGTATCGTTCTGTAATAACCGCGCCGCGCGCCGGTCTCAAATCTGCCTGAAGTACCAAGATTCCCCTGAAGGCGTATTCACAAGTGCGTATTTAAAGCTATTGTTCTGAGCTAAAGTCGTACAAATACGTACTCGACTACCTCTAAATCCTCTTCCATTGGGGTCGCAGTGCACTCCAGTAGGTATTCGAACGAGAACAAAGAATTCCTCGGCTTAAAAGTGCATAAAATGTTTCAACCGTTCAATATTGTCGTTCGTATTCAATTCCTTGCGATTTCAAATTAAAGTGGGCTGAGATAAAGGAAAGCGAAGTAAACGTCCATTGGGATTTTAACCTCAATAGATAGATATTTCAGACGGCTTGATCAGAAAAATGAAATAGGAAGTTGACATTAGTTTTATTACTATTATAAGTATTTCTTATATTTTTGATGACATTTTCAAATAAACTTATTTCATGCAATAACTGTGAGACTGGAAATGTCACTAATAATAATTTGGAAAGCAATAGTTGCTCTCAAAATGTTTAATGAACACATAAAGTTCCCCAATTAATAATATTCATAAAATATTTCCTGTTTGAAAACTGTAAAGTACAAGCAATTCCTTGGCTGCTGATAAGATGGGTGTGTGGCATATGCATTTTTTAATCTTCATGTATTAGGTGTGCAAGCCATGAAATGAGATAACCTTATTTTTTACGTTTCTATGTTATTGCAATTTCTTTCTCTAATGCATTTTTAATTCCTTCCGAGCAATCGCTGATTTGTTGGGGAAAACATCTCAAATGCAACTTCTAGGAACAAATGCTAAGAGCACCACTAATGCCAACACAGTAAAAAATCGAGTGTTGAAGTTAACACTCAGAAGTGGTACATATAGGTGTACACTCAACAATGCAGTTTTACCAAGCATTTTTGCGTATGAAAAATGATAAAAAGTATTTCTTATGGATGTCCAATTTTCTCAAAAAGTGAGTATAAATTGTATGTTGTAGGGTAGAGTGGGGCAGGATGCCGACAGAGATGTTAGTAGCAGTCGTGAACTCTATGTGAAAATTTTCATAGTGAGTTTTGTTTAAGATATTTGCAAACAAATGAAAGTGTCTCATTAAAGTAAGTATTCGCTTTACTATTTTTAAGGCCACAACATTTTTCATGATCAATTAATTCGTGTTTTAAGTATTACATGGAAAGTAATGTATGTTTATGCGAAACATAACCTCAATGTAAACGGTACCGGTACGGTGGTTTGGGCCCACGTAGGCGTAAAATATATTTTGAGCTGGCGGGGTAAATCCGGACAGTGGAAGTAGGGGTACATTTGGACACTGTCCGGACCTCCCCCGCCGCATATATTAAATGGGCATTTTCGGACGATTCTAAAATATCTAGCTTTATTGTTTATTAAACTTTTAAATGTACGAATTTTCTTTGAGGTTGGTTCGAAAACATATCAAAAAGAGAAATACACCTGAAGTTTCGGAAGAAATAATTAAAATTGCTGTTTCAAATGTGTTGAGCAAAACCATGTCAATTAGAACTGCAGCAATTGCATTTGGTAAAAAAAATCTACTTTGACAGGGTTTCGAATAGTAAAATGCAGGAAATTGCAATTGATCCTGGAAACGAAAGAGATCAAGGGCGATCTGATCTATCTAAGTACGCAACTCGTCAAGTTTTTCCAAAAAGTGAGGAAACTGAATTTAAATTGTATTTGAAACAGTCTTCCCAAATTCTGTTTGTAATTTTGAAATCTCAACTTTTTCATTTAGTTTGATGTGGTCAAGAAAGAACTCACTTCTAATTGGCTAGCACTTACATCAAAGGAAACAATATTCGTTACGAGAAAATGTAGCGGGAATCACGACAACTTGAAGAGCTAAAGGATGCATGCAATTGAATGGTCAGAACGATACAGAGCAGTCTAAGTCGTCCAAGTTAATCAAAATTAAATATGATGATATTATGTATCGGAATGTAAACGTTCGGGGAAAATTGTGATAAGATCACAGATACACAAAGTGCATTAAATAGACCATCACAAAATTACAGCCTTTAAAGTGATTTTTTTGAATTTTTTTAATTGTTTGCTGATACATGGGAAGGATTCACCTTTAACTGAGGAACTAACCCAAAAAGCTTTCTTGTATTGAAAGGTCCACCAGTGTTTTTATTAGTGAAAGTAAAATTCTACTAATTCTTATATGTAAATGTGTACATAGAATCCTCACATCAATAAAACCATAAACAAATCTACTATTGCATTAGGCAGATGTAGAAGGTTGTGTGGAAAGACGTGGGGACTAAGCCCAAAGATGATGCTGTGGCTATACATGACATTAGACCAATGAAAACATGTGGGTCGGTGGTATGGTAGACAAAGATATTGCAGGTAGCTAAGTGGCATACAAAGACTAGCATGTTTGTGTGCCACGGGGACCATGGGAACCACGCCGACAGATGCTCTGGAGGTCATCCTTAACCTAGAACCACTACATGTACATATTCAAGAAGAGGCCAGGCTAACAAACTACAGTCTAATGAATGGTTAACCTCCCATAATTAGATTGCACGGTGCAGATCATCAGAAACTGTTAAAGGAACTTAAGGCGACGCCGGTAACGAGCGGGCCCAATGATGCCATTAGTTTCAAATACAGCTTCGATAAAAATTATAAAATGATAATACCAGATAGAGAAGAATGGAAAAAAGGCCCGCCTATCCAAGCCGAATCTATCTGATACGCAGACGGCTCAAAGCCAGAGACTAGAGTCGGAAGCGGAATATGCGGGATTTGACTAAAAATAACTAAGTCACTAAACCTAATTCAAAGCGCCGCAGTACTTCAAGCCGAAATAGCAGCAGTGCTGGGGTGTATCGAAGAACTAGACAAGCAGGGAAGTAACTAATGATCTATTGCTATTGCCCTCAATAGGCTGGGCAGCCGATTTAAGGTGACCTTGGCCTGGGTACCAGGACACGAAGGTCATCGAAGGAATGTTAAGGCAGACGAATTAGCCCGAGCAGGCATTTGACGAGTAGGCCAGAAACCCTAAACATTCGATGGACATAGCATATACGGTAGTTAAAGCAATTACTAAATAATGGAAAAATGAGAAATCTTATGATTGGTGGAATTGTGTCCCAGGTCAGAGATAGGCGAACCACCGATTGGACACAGGCCTAAATTTAAAGCAGACCTACAAAGCGGGGGCAGAAAGTCTGTCAGAACAGTAGTAGGCCTGCTAATAGAACACTGTATGCTCAAGAAACATATGAGCAACTTAGCTTGACAGGGGAAACGGCGTGTAGATTCTGCCAGGCGGAAGAAGAGACTGCCGTCCACGTGCTGTGCGATTGTACAGCACTAGCACTAATACGGCTCTTAGAAATGGGATCGGAATATCCAAAAGTCGAAACCTACGCAGAGGGATCACTCACAAGTCTGCTAGGTCTGGTAAAAGAGGCAAAGCTAGCCTAATTAATATAATGATAGAGGAACCACAATAGATCTGAAAATGTCGCAGTGGAATAGATCAAGATCAAAGTTTCAGAAAAATGTAACTCTTAAATTTCACCAGTATTTCGCGTTTATTTTAAAGCTTCATCAGGGTCATAATGAGTTAAAGTAGCTATGACTGATCCATCAGTCATAGCTGCTAAGATGTGTACCATTAGATCTTTAAATTTACAAGTTTAGCTGTCTAATTTAACTCATTTATGATCCTGACGAAGCTTTCAAATAAAAGCAAAATATTGGTGAAATTTAAAAGTTAAATTTTTCTGAAACTGGTCGTCATCCCGGCAGCTTTAACCACGTGTTAGTTCCTAACGACCGGCATACTCCTTGGTGTTTTATATGTATATGTGTACGTAGGAGTCAAATATTTTAAGAAATATTATTGACTTGCATATTTGACAGTACAACACAAAGGTTTTCTTACATTTTAAAAACAGGAAAACTTATAAACAATAGACGAAGAATAATGTATGTACATAAATATACCATCGAAGATACTATATTGAAAGTATCGATATAATTTTTAATTCCGCAAAATGCTCTATGAAAAAGTGCGCTAACAGATTTAGCAAGAACAAAGACCGAAATGTAATAGCGGCCGACTAAATATTGCCGTAAGCGTTTATTCAAATACGTTCACCATTTGCATGACAAAGGACCTTTATGCCAGAGGTTGATAAGGGCGAAGACCTACCGTGCTTAATCGTTCAATGAGTCGCGTTAACTACAGAATCCACCACGAGAGCACTCCACTGAAGTGTCTGACTCAGAGTGAATAACTGCGAACCCGCCGGTAGTAGGTAAGTAAGGTTTTATTTATTTTTTTATCCTATGCACCGTTAAATATTAAAAACATTAATTTGCCAGTGCTACTGACGGCTAAGTAATTAATGCGGAACCGGCACCATTGGTGATCCCATAGCAATTTCGCTATTATCCCAAGCATACTTTAAAACAATTTAATCTTTGAATTTTTACTGGCCATTGCGGCATATAGAAACCTTCGAGCTACGTAACAGATCTGGCGAAGTAAGGATTTTACTATTGTTTACGGCAGTTGTATGTTCACTATAACAGAGATAGCGAATAACATATAAATACATTTTGACATATAACTTTTTTGATACTAAACAAATAAGCCCTCTGAATATTAAAATATGGGGTATGTTGAAATGCTTTCTGCAAAACAAAACGGAGCAAAAGTATGGTAAAATTGAATAAACTATTTGGTTTAAATGGAAAATTTAACTATGGTATTTAAGTATTAAACCAGGAATGTCCGTTCTACTACAACATTAAACAAAAGGCACAAAATTTAAGGCAAAACGAAGTAGGATACTTTAAAAGGTGTTGTAGTGATTGCTGATTTGTCTGTATGTCCTTGTTGTGCGCCTCTTTGAAGTTGCTTGATTCAGCATTGTATACTGCGTCCTGTTTTTTTATTAGCTTAGGTAACTCGTCCTTGTTTGAAAACTCGCGCTGTTCAGTCTTCTTTCTGTCGAAGAGGGCAGCTCGCGACAGTATACTCAACGAAACGGCAAGTATATTAATGCAATAAACATGGCCAAATTCAAAAGACACTATTTCAAAGATACAAATCGGTTGCAATTAATGTATTTTAGACATTCCCAATGGTCACATCACCGTTAAACTACAAAGGATAAGTATCGTATAACAGAACTACATGGCTTAGACTCCTTTTATGCGGTAGATATATTCCACGGAAAATTGTACATAAAGATAATAAACCGTAGAATTAGGCATACCTTTTATAATTTTCTAAAAATTGATAAGCAAGAAATTAATCAGATTTTCACCAAAAAGGAAATGTGAATACCTAAGAGATAAAGAAAATTTCATTGGAAGTTGTGAAAAAGAAATGGTAAGAAACTGACATCTGTCTACTCACATCTAAAATTAAACTGACGGTGGGTGCTTGTTTACAGCCACTCTACTTGTATTTAAATGTACAGTTCACATATTTTGCGGTCTGTTCTTTAACATCCATATCTGTTGTTACGTATTTCATAAGGGTTGTGCTGTATTGTCGAGCGAAGTGTCGTATTACGGAATACACTGCATACTTCTAGGCATCGATTACTGTAACCATTAGTTACCACCTACCAGAGATTGATCGAATCCAGAGGTGTTCCCCCGGTGGGGATCTTAACGTACCAAACATGGCATTGACACACGGCCTACAGTTTTACTTCCTTATCTGCGAAGAAGGCATACCCCAATTTTTATCCATAATTAAGAAACAACCATCGCGGCCGGGGTTTAAACTCTCGTCGCCCGGAACGAAAGCCATATATGCTAACAATTGAACTACCGAGACGGTCTTACTTAAGGGTGTATTTATAAAAAACAATGTACTCATCTTACCAGGCCTGTATACGTGTAGTGCGCGGTATTCGCGAAACCAAATAATGAGTTATTTATTGACTAACAACAACAGCATAGTTGCAAAACATATGGTTTAAAAAATAAACTTCGGCTGCCCTTTCAAAAAAAGAGTGTATTATCACAAGTGATTAACATATATAACCACTTAGCAGTGAGGCTTAGAGACCCAGGAAAAGAGAAATTCAAACAAAATGTACATAACTATCCCGTGAAGAATGCCTTGAATGACGCAAAGGACTTTTTCAACATGAGATTGCAGGACGTTTCTTTTGAGTGACGCATTTTTTAGGATCTCAGTAGTCTTTCTTGCTGTTGTTTTATGTTTTCTTATATATATATATATATATATGATATTTATTTACCTTTGTTAAAAAATGTTGTCTTTTGACAGTTGAACTACTTTTAGTTCCTTATTTTTACGAGGCGAAGCAGTGTTGCTGACCTCTTCCCTCTATATTCCCCTAGTTGTTAGTTGCTGGTTTGATTTCTTTTTTCCATCTTACACATAGAGAAAAAAGTATTTTCGTTAAAAGAAAAAGTCCAGTAAGTAAGAAACAAAGACAGAATCTAATTTTACTATCGGAAATTCAAATTATATTTCTTAAGAATCGAAAATACGTAAATGTAACGTATTTGTATAGCCAAATTGCTATCCATATGCAATTTATGAATTTAAAACATCTTTCTCATGGTAACCACATTTAACACACCGTACCTGGTACTATCGTACATGCAAATTTGATCATCTCCAAGGGAGCGGATGGAATTTTAAACGGATTTAGAAAAGTCAAGATTTATTTATTCAAAATAGTTAATTGGGGCTCTGGATAACAAAAACAATGAAAGACAGAAAAAACAAGTTTTCGACAAGAGATAAAATTTCGAAATTCATCGATACTTCTGTTCATATTTTTAATAAATATGAAACTGTTTAAATAAAAACTGCAGTATAATATCAGATAAATCCATTTTGATCTTATACATCAAAATTACAATCCAAGGAGCAAGACCCAAGGAGCAGGATACTTGGTTTTAAATCGGGGGCTGTTACGAGTTCAAGAAAGGACACTGTAGAACTGTTTCGCTGAGAAGAGCAACAGTGTGTAGGCACTAAAGCTGGCCACGAGCGGTACCGCGCAGTAGCGTAGAGTCGACCAGGCCTCGCGTTCCACTGGAATTATTCTGCTAACAGAGATGTTTGCTGCCGCAAATAATTTCGCTCATCTTTTAAATAAAAATTAAATAACACGTGCTCAAACACTTACCATTTTAAGAGTCCTACGTGAAATTACAAAGTGAATAATGTCTGTTAAATACCTGCAACATCAGATATGTTTCAACTGTTGTTTCGGCAAAACTAGTATGGCATGAGGAAAAAATGCGTTTATATGCAGAGAACGAACGTTCTGCATCTAGTGACGTAATATTTGCGTAAGTAAAATAATCTTTCAAATAACTTAACGATTCTGTTGACGCACCTTCACAAATGTGTCTTAATGTGCCAAAATCAGAATTTTTCTCAAAAACACTTTCAAATTTTTCTAGAACAGAAACATTTTTTGCGTCTTCAATCGCGCATAGCTGTGCGTGAACATGTTGCACTATTTGTAGAGATTCTTCTAACGGTGATTTTGTAATTTTTCTATTGCATCTGCTAGCCCGAAGTAATTGTCGTGAATGATTTTTAAATCCATTTTAACCTGACTATCTTGAAATTTCGACTGGCTTTTCTGCTTAGCGGCAGCTTCCTTTGTATCGAATTGTAAAACCACGTTCTTAATATTGTCAAAATATTTACGATAATAAAACGCGGCCTGCAACCATGTTCCCCAAAGAGTTAGAATAGGTTCTGGTGGCTCTGGTATACGAGGGCACAGTCTGTGAAATTCGCGAATACGTTTCGGTGATTTGACAAATACTGCTTTGGTATGCGCTATTAAAGCGTCTACCTCAGGATAACATTTTCTGATACTATCCGCCACAAGATTGAGAGCATGAATTTTACACGTAATGTGTAACAAATTAGCAGAATGCTTTTTAAGAGACCGGCCTACAGAAAGCATGTTTGCAGCACCATCACTCACTAACATCAAGAGTTGGTTTGTTGAAAGTTCAAACTTGTCCAATGTATTTAACACTAACTTTGAAATTACTTCGGCAGTACACTGTTGTATTCGTTTGGAGACTAATAGAATTGAAGGTGCCGATTGATGAGGTTCCAATTTGCGTGCCATTACATTAAGAACAGAATGTTTCTTCCGATCTGTTGTTTCGTCGACACATAACCACAATTTTTGACCTTTCAACTCGGATTTTATTTTTTGTTCAATATGTTCGCGCGCAGATGGCACAATTCTTCGTAACGATGTTCGACTTGGTAATTTGCACTCCGAATAGTTAATCCAAAAGCAGATAAGTGGTTCATTGTCTAGTACATTAAACGGTATATTACATGCGATAAACGTAACGCATAAATTAAATATAAATTTTTCATTGTCTCGTGCGCAATTTCTTTTTGAGACATGCTTTTCACTATTTACGTGTCATAGACAATGTTGTCTGGACCAACACATTAACAGGATTTTACAGATTACATATTTAATTTTAGCACCTTCATATATTAAGTCTGGAATTTCTGCAATAAATTTTCGGAGTTTGTCACACCGCGGTCGTTTTGCTGACGAAATCATAATTTTTCTAGGACAGATAAACAATTGCGCAAATGACCGGCAGCGAAAATGTCCGTACTGCTCCGCAGACGAAGTAATACTACCGTTCCTCTCGGTCCGAACTGATTCTACGTCGATGCGCGGTACCGCTCGTGGCCAGCGTTAGTAGGCACTGAAATTTAAATATCTGGCCAAATAATAAATTCAAAAAGGAAAATTCAACTTTGTTTAGTTTATCAAAATGTTAAAATTTCAAATTAATAATTTAATGCCTAAGTAGCTGTCGGATAGGAATTAAGATAGGTTTTTGTTCATATTTTGTTTTAAAAGAAATATATTCTTTCCATTTTTTTTTCTAAGCACAATAAAACTTACTTTCTCTTTAAAACAATAAATTGTTTCATTTTTCATATCTTTTTCGATTTGCAAAAAGTCAGATCCCACAAATAAGGAAAACGTTTTCAAAACGTTAACCCCGAGATTCATTTAATCCATATCATGCTTTAATTTCACAAATTAATATCATTACAATATATATTTTTATATACTACAAATGTACTCTTGCATGTGCTTTATAAATGTTCATTGTTATCATTACGATAAATGCATATGTTGTATCATGGACATAAATAAAGAGACAGTAATAAAAAAGTTAATATTCCATCGTGACTCAAGTGTGAGTATCGCGATATCCTCGGGTGAGCACTCCTTGAACGGCCAATTAATATTCGAATCCACGCCATTTTTCCAGGTATTGCTGGAGATATGATCATAGAACCCTTCAAATTATACAGATTTCTTTGTTGCACCTTTGATGTTTTGTTTATGTGCGGTTTAAGACTCAGACGGTTCTTTTGCTCGTTTTGTGGTTTTGTTTCGTCTATCATACTAGAGATGTCTTCCCAATTTGTCAATTTATTGTAAAATTATATTGTTATAATATAAAAAAAAGCAGTGTTATCTTGTCATACATTTATTTATTCAGTTAGATATTTTAAAGTGTTTTGTATACGTCCATTGTACAATTTTTAAGAGTCTTATTGTGTTTCGTTGCAAGTCTTAAGTTTAAAATAGTTGCTATTTGCAACAACTATCCACTATATGTTAACTTGTTCAATTGCAGTAGATTTTCTTTTTAAACTTTGACTTCCTCCCACTGATTAATGAATTGTAAGATCTCATTAACGTATTTAAACTTAGACATCTAAATACCACGTTAATTGCTTTAGATTTTCTCTGGATACTCATGACATATGCCAAAAACTGTATTAATATTGTAAAAAGATTCGAAAATTAGTTGCATTCACTGTTCATCGAGTTATAATGATAACCCCCCATATTGACTTTCACTTTAGACAACTTTGCACTTAGAAGAAAGCCCTCACAGTAATGACTTTTTATTATCAAAAACTTCCAGCATTAGATTCACTGTATAGAACGGTATATGAAGTATAAATTGTAGTTTATAAATGCCGTCTAAATTCAACGAGATTACTATTCGAGGTCATCTTCCTTTTCCAGCGACAGAAATTTATTCTACCTGTCAGTTTTTGTCATCCTATTAATTCACCCCATTCGCGTCATGGGAGTTAGACAACGGTAAAGGCGAACAATATTTCGAAGGTCTTGACAACGATCTAGTGATCCGTGAACGCAAATTTAAATACGTCAAAACAAGCAAATATCAAGTAGACATTTGCGAGAGCGAGGTTGTAACCTCCGGCAAACACCCTTCGCCCATTTTAAGTGCGAAGACAATCGACAGCATTCCTTCGTTGACTTGCAAGATGATTTTAAGGCGTTGGCGATGTTTTAATAGTAGCTACGATGACATACAAATTTTTCACACTTCAATAAATGACTACGTGACAAGCAGTTTGGTTATAGCTGTTAACTAATGAAACTTTCTCGCATATTGTTATTCGTTATGCATTCCTAAAATGCAAATGCCGAAAAGGTGTGAGTTCCAAAAATAGGGAATATGATTAAAACTTTGCTTTGGCTACTCGCTCTACCTCTTCAAATGATAGAGAGTATATGTTATCTACAGGATACTTTACATTTAAACAGCAATACTCTATACTATAGTATTGCACTTTTCTATCTGTGTTCCTTTAAGTTAAAGGAGTATCTATAACAGCTAATTGAACGATTTTGGAAACATTATAAATATTATAAACATTTCTACTTCTAAGAATGGAAGACATATCGATAGAATAACATGAAAGCATTCCCTGTTTATACGTTTGTATTAGAGACAGGCATTTTGAGATTTATGTAGGTCTGGCCTAGCCCGACACGTTTGCTAGCCCCACCCGAGCCAACCCAACACGTTTGTCATGCCCGTTGGGCCGGCAAGCAGGTTTCGTCCAAAGAGGTGGTCAATTCTATACAGTTCGGCTTCATTCTTCAAGAAAATAAATTTCATTTATTTCCACTATTAACAAATACCAAAATCCGAAGAAGTTTTTTTTCTTCTTTGTGACAACACTGTTTTAGAACAGATTACATATGAAACTACTAGTTATGATAGTTTTCAAAACAGTGTTTTTATTGTAAAATTAGAAGACATCATAATATTTCATGGACTTTCAAATTGGTCATATCGGTAGTGATAAAATCTTGTGTAGCAGCTAATGTTAGTGAACATATTGACTTAATAAGAGATAATAAAACGGGGAAAATAGTAAATCTGCTGATGTGAAATATTTGTCCTTTCAAGTAAGCGTATGCACTATTTTGTTATTCCTTGAAAAAATATTTTTTGGTATGAAGTTATGAATTACTTAACTTATTAAATTTAAAGATAAATATTGACGAATTTTTACTTACCTTATATGTACCCATATATTCTCACAATGGATGGGCTTATAGGGCCGAACGGGCATTCATATCTCCAGTTTAGTCAAAACATACCATAAATTACAATTTGTGGTGTGTTTTGGTACTGCATGCCCGGTCTCAGTGAAGTTGGACCAGCCGCTCAAAATATAAAATTTGTAAATTTATATGATAAAAGAAACATTTTTTAAAAATATGCAGCTTTGTGGTCTCCCTACATGCTATTAAAGTATTTTTGAGAAGCATGTTCAGGTACGCTCATTCAAAACTAGGATACAGGAGTTACAGACTAAGTATAAAGCCTTTACTAACAGAGAAGCAGAAGAAAAATGGACTTCGCTGGGCAAAAGAACACAGAGCTTGGTCTCGGAATCAGTGGAACTCAGATATACACACGTTGGCCCACACTTCACCGGGGTGCGAGAGATATTGTGCCGGCCAGCCCCGCCGCGCGCAACTGCTGTAGCCTATCTGACGCACTCTTTATCTTTCTGTGCACTCGTAAGGTTCTCTAACAAGAGATCGTGGATTTTGAATACATTATGTTAGTTTATACAACCGCAGAGATGGTACAGATCATTAAATGGCATTTTGCGAATTGCTTTAAATGCCAACAAATAGACGAACAGCCTCAAATCCCGCTAACGCATCCCGAGCGAAAGGAGAGAGAAGTGAGGGTTTGTTCCTTAGTTGAAATTTTTAAAAACTGAAAATGCTTAATAAATGTAAATAAATTGAAATTCAGGTTATAACAATAGCAAAATGTAATTCTATAATGAGATTTTTAAATAATGAATATAAATATTCGTTCCAACGAATGCCCTCATCTATCGGGATAAACATTAGATAGAACGATATTTAGCGGGTTAACTTATACAGCTATACAGCAGGGATTTTACACCGTAACAACTCGTATCATGGTTAACCACGAGTGACAGTGTTTTGTTGCAAAGAAATTCCACTGAAGATTGCTGATTTAAAAATAGTTTGTTAGAAAAATTATGATTCTGTGTTGCTTAGAAATAAGCACCTTCTAACTTGATTTCTGGCTTAACCAATTAACGTCATATACAATTTATAATTCCATCCAATATTCTAGATTTTCAGCTTCAGCTTCATCAATCTTACTTTTGGAGCCAGGCCTCTTTTTATGGTAAAAAATTAATAGCAATTACCCTTCAAACTTCCATAGAATCTTTCAATAATAACATATGACTTTGCTAATTCAAATAACCATCAATAAACTTCAAACTTTAATGTTCCGGTGTACCAATCGTAAAACACGATAAACAACTAAAAGAATGGCAAAGGAGTGTTCAAAGAGACCTATCGACTTAATAAACTCCAGACGACTAGACTGCGAAAAAGATCTCGAACTTCGATATGGCATAATTCAATTTCAAGCAACCGTGCTTCGCAGATATTAATTTGGAATTTCTAAAAGTTTCATTACGTATTTGAGTTTGAATAGAGCATAATGGAGGTAATTTCACGGACCTCCTTTATAATTCCATAATATCTAAGAAACCAACAGAATCAAGTGCCATCGAAAAGTCTGATAAAAGGTGAAAGAAAGCCAAAGCCCGCTTATTTCCGGAAAAGAGCTCACACGTAAGCCGGTATAGAAATGTAAAGCTGTCAGTCGCACGGCCGGCAATATTGACGGAGCTCGTATCCGGTTCCTATTGTGGAGACCTGGAGGATTGACAGCACACTAGATTGAAAAGTTTTTGTAATAACTTCGCGTACTATGCACATGAATGTGACATTATTTGTTCAACATGCGTTGAAGATTTTTAATATTTGTTTGCACCATCATAACCTCACCCTACAACTGGTTGCAAATGCATTGAAATTATAGTATTTTCCTCTCCTTTATCTACAAGAATGTAATATGTGTACACCATTTTTGCTTCACATTGATAGTTGTACAACAAGTAGACAAAATAAGCAAAAAATACAGGTTGTTAGAATACATTTTCTACGATATTCAAATCCTCTCATATTTTACTCATACAGGGTTGACAGAAAGTCTGAGGACAACGATCTAGGGTGGAAATTGTTTACTTTGAGCTTAAAAGTGTATATAGTGAAACTGGAATACTTCTTGAATACTTTGCTTTAAATAAACGTTCGTCTTAAGGAGTGTTGCCGCCATCTTAAATTTGTTTAAATGATAATGTGCATCTTGCGACATATACGAAGTTCGTCCAGAGACTAATTTCCGTTTGGTAATAAAAAGAAAACGAGTACAGATTCAGAAAAACTATTTATTGCAAAAAAAAATTGCATACCTTAAGCTATCTTTCCCAGCTTTAGTTTTACAAGAATTTCAGGACGTTCGTGAAAAGTCTGCATATGATGTTTCCAGTGCTAATAATGTTGCGAAACGATTGGAAATGAGTTATGCAGCAGTGTAGCGAATTCTGAAAAGGCAACGCGTAGCCTGTACTACTATAAAATGAAAAGGCGTTTTGAACTTAAAGAACAAGATAAGCAGATTCGTGTCCCTTTCCTCAAATAGGATTGTTTAGCAAGGATTACATTATGTCAAAGTTACAGTTTGTAGCGGCTTTACGTCAAATCTTCTAATAGGGCCTTAGTTCTATGAAGAAATGGAACCTGGGCACACAAACAACAATAACGATAAATGGGCAGTAATATTTTCGAATGTTGCGGCTTTGTACTACCAGCATTACTGAATCATGATATTTATAGCATTGTCTTTATGTAAGACGATGCTCCACCCCATATAAACAATAATGTAGAAGCATTACTACGCAGTATATTTGGCGATAAGTTGGCCTTCTAGGTCACCAAATATGAAACCGGCTCGCTATTAGTTATGGGGTTGCTTCAAAGAAAGGATATTTCTTAGTGGACCTACTACTTGTAGGGAACCAAAGCAGTCGATATCACATGTTTTCGAGAACATTCCTGGGAATGCTGTTCATAATTTATAAGAACCACTACTTTTAATTGAGCATCGTGGTTCACGATGGAGGTCATATTTAAGTTTGTCCTTTCAAAAATAAAATCCCATTCTTTCACGAACAGTTCCGTGTTTTTATTATTGTATAATAGATGATAACTTCTAAAATAGACACAATCTAAAATACTTTGGACAACAGCTGACAACTAACAGACTTCGACCTGTTTGCCCCTCAACGTGTGCATTTTGTGTGAAATGTTAGTTGCTGATCGTCGCCTTATGCAGATGGAGATAAGCTGACAATTCTAGTAATTCCCAACGTGCACTTTCTATTATAGTGCTTTTTGCTTTTTCAACTTTTATTTCACTTCAAAATAAATGTACTTAAATTTTTAGAAATAAGTTTAGAAATAAATGGATTATAATTTTTACTTCACTTTAGTAGGCTTGAAGGGTATTGAAGTTTAAAAGTATCTGGACTGTATACAACATGAGCTGAACACGTACGAAGAGTATGTACATTTGGATGATCCGAAGACAAGGATAGACGAGGATATTTTTGTTACATCTTGCATATAGAACGAGAACTTTTTTGCTACACTGGAAGATGTAAAAAAAATATCATGCGATTTTTAACTGGAGGTTCCGTAATGTTATCGGTAAAATATATAAGGAGGTAATCACTGAGAAAATTTCACTTTTTTATTCGCAAGGAATCATATGCCCTTAAACAACAGAGTAACGTAATCATACATTCTTTTCTCAAACGCGCTAAAACATTTAAGTTTTTTCTTCGTCTTCAACTGCTTGTACCAAACATCCCATGTTTTACTTGGAGGTAATCGTAACTTCTGGCGAAGAACGTTTTCTTTCAAATGTAAATTATGCGTCGCATAGCTCTTATATATACTATCTTCGAACTTTGGTTCAATCTGAAAAAGAAAATAATAGAATTAGTACATACAAATAAGGGAACACTTGAAGTAACTCTTGAAATAATGATATGGAAAAATACTGAGGCGGGTCAATCTTTGTTTTTTATTAAAGCGGTATTACACGCATCAATAAATTAGTCAGTTAAGCGACCTTCAATTTCTTAACGTGTAAAATACACTTAAATTGATCAATAAATTAACGGATTCGAGTTGACCAAACAATTGATGAATTTAGAACCAGTTATAATTTTCGCCAATTTTTCAATAAGTTTCTGGTGATTTTGTTGATGTCGTTCTAGTACCAATTCACGATATTGGACTCTGACAAAATAATGATCGCACGTGTTCTGTTGCATATGTATCGCGCATAAATAAATATTAAATTGTTTGTTTATAGAATTCTTAAATGGCGCATATAGTTATTGATCCCTTATACGAGCATAATCTTCGTCGCTGGTGGCTTAATGAGTTAAACCATGGCTCAACCTCAAATCTCAAACGTCAAAAATGAAATAATGATATTCCTTCAATCTAGCGCTATAATTGACCAATTTATTGATTAATGTAATACGAACCCTCAATTTTCAATTTACTAATCAATTTATTGACTAATTTTTGGACCGATTAATCAGTATAATACCGCTCTGAGTCATTTTTGACATAAGATTGACATTTCATATTTCTTTCTCTTTCTTTCTGTAATCCCCATGTCAACTATTGTCAATAGTTTCATTTGATTTATGCGGCAAGCGTTACAACATTTTAAAGCTCTGACTAACAATAACGTCCGTATTTTATTCTTCTTTATTTTGACACATTCGTATTTGAGATATGCTCACCGTTTTAGTATCGTAAACCGGGGATACTTTGACATTGGGGGTTACTTTGACACATATTCGGGCTGTTTTGACATGCATACATTAATTGCAATGAGGTTAAGTTTTTGCTGCATACATACATATGTGCAAATTAAACAATCACCTAAGCTTTGAAGGAAAAGGAGAGTGATTAGTTTAAGGTTACGTTTCTGTTGCTACTGTTGAAATTCGTAGTTCGCCGCGTGATTACTGTGAATTACAATGGTTAGAAAAGTAGGCAGTCGGAGAAAGCGAAGACGATTTACAAAAAGCTGAAGAAGAAGTAAGAATTGGAAAGTTATATCAAAAACCGACATGAAAGAAATGCAAAATAAGTAGAACCATACTATTATATAGGGTCGTTCAGTTTTATTTGAGAAAACTTAAATAGCGTATTCTACCAACTAAACTAATGAAAAAAACATATATCCCGAAATGCTTCGTTTTCGAGCTACAGCTTGTTGGAAGTTTTTACAAAAGGAAATTACATTATAGCAAAATTAGTCATTTAATAACAAAGAAAATTACGTTAAATGCTAGTGTTTCGAATGTTTTATTAAAGGAGGTGTTCAAAATGCTATCCGTCCATTTCAATGCATTTTCTACAACGCCGAACCAGTAAATCAATCGTGCTGGATACTTGTACTGGATTTTGTCGCATTTCATTGCAAGCCTATTCAATCATAATTGGTTTTACTACCAGCCACGTTGATCTCATTGACTTTACACATTAGAATTGCAAATGACAGCTGGATTAAATTCAATCTCACCTGGGTTAAAAGATGAAATGTATGCGACACATGTCAATACAAGAAGACAGTTAATTTTAAAATAGAGAAAATTCAATACAAATATCAGGCGCAGTTGATTCACTGGTTCAGTGTTGTTGAAAATGCACTGACGTTAACGGATTTCATTTTGAATAGCTTTTTTTAATAGAATTGTTTATTCGTAAAACTACCAACTCAGATTCTCTGTTATTAAAGATTAATTTTGCTCTAATGTAATTTTCCACTATCCATACCTTCAACATGCTGTAGCTCGAAAACAAAGCATTTCTGGATATATGTTTATATGTGCTTTTTTCATCAGTTTGATTGGTAGATTACGCTATTTAAGTTTCCCCAAATAAAACTGAATCACCCTGTATAAAGTGCACAACCCAGGAAAGCTAGAGCATCCTACCGTTTTATCTGAAGAAGAAAAAATATTAGCTGATACATTGTATTGTAAGAATTATTAGTGACTGGGGATTTCCCATGACTAAAACCGGTATACGGGGTGCAGTTGGAAAATTTGTCACCAGGCAATTGTATTTTCGAAGCATTACTACAAATAATAATAATAATAATGATGATTTTTATTTCCTCTATAGACACCTACAATTTGTATATACAAGAAACAAAAAAAAATACAAAGAAAATAAGAAAGAAAGAAAACATATAAGATCAAATGCAGAATAGAGAAAAATCACAAGGTCCGCTTCAAATGATAACTTATAAATAACGCTGGCCACGAGCGGTACCGCACATTGGCGTAGAATCAGTTCGGACCGAGAGGAACGGTAGTATTACTTCGTCTGCGGAGCAGTACCGACATTCTCGCTGCCGGTCATTTGCCCAATTGTTTATCTGTCCTAGAAAAATTATGATTTCGTCAGCAAAACGACCGCGGTCGGACAAACTTCGAGAATTTATTGCAGAAATTCCATACTTAATATATGAAGCTGCAAAAATTAAATGTGTAATCTGTAAAATCCCGTTAATGTGTTGGTCCAGACAACATTGTCTACGACACGTAAATAGTGAAAAGCATGTCTCAAAAAGAAATTGCGCACGAGACAATGAAAAATTTATATTTCATTTATGCGTTACGTTTATCGCATGTAATATGCCGTTTAATTTACTAGACAAGGAACCATTTATCTGCTTTTGGAATAACTATTCGGAGTGCAAATTACCAAGTCGAACATCGTTACGAAGAATTGTGCCATCTGCGCACGAACATATTGAACAAAAAATAAAATTGGAGTTGAAAGATCAAAAATTGTGGTTATGTGTCAACGAAACAACAGATCGGAAGAAACATTCTGTTCTTAATGTAATGGCACGCGAATTGGAACCTCATCAATCGGCACCTTCAATTCTATTAGTCTCCAAACGAATACAACAGTGTACTGCCGAAGTAATTTCAAAGTTAGTGTTAAATACATTGGACAAGTTTGAACTTTCAACAAACCAACTCTTGATGTTAGTGAGTGATGGTGCTGCAAACATGAATTGAAGGTGCCGATTGATGAGGTTCCAATTTGCGTGCCATTACATTAAGAACAGAATGTTTCTTCCGATCTGTTGTTTCGTCGACACATAACCACAATTTTTGATTTTTCAACTCCGATTTTATTTTTTGTTCAATATGTTCGCGCGCAGATGGCACAATTCTTCGTAACGATGTTCGACTTGGTAATTTGCACTCCGAATAGTTATTCCAAAAGCAGATAAATGGTTCTTTGTCTAGTAAATTAAACGGTATATTACATGCGATAAACGTAACGCATAAATTAAATATAAATTTTTCATTGTCTCGTGCGCAATTTCTTTTTGAGACATGCTTTTCACTATTTACGTGTCGTAGACAATGTTGTCTGGACCAACACATTAACGGGATTTTACAGATTACACATTTAATTTTAGCACCTTCATATATTAAGTCTGGAATTTCTGCAATAAATTTTCGAAGTTTGTCCGACCGCGGTCGTTTTGCTGATGAAATCATAATTTTTCTAGGACAGATAAACAATTGCGCAAATGACCGGCAGCGAAAATGTCCGTACTGCTCCGCAGACGAAGTTATACAACCGTTCCTCTCGGTCCGAACTGATTCTACGCCGATGCGCGGTACCGCTCGTGGCCAGCGTTACTTATAAATTATCCTTGATTTGCCAGTGGACCTTGAGTTTTCAGAGCAAAAATAGAAAAAGAAACTCTGCCTATAACTAAACAAAGAAAATAAGCAAACCTAAAGTAAACATTCTGAGCTATCGTTATCGTTAACACAAATAAATTTGCGAGTTCGGGGCACTATAGCGCTAGAAAATAAAAAATATACAAGTGATAAACAAGAACAAATACATAAAAGGAAACTAATTCATGTCTAATGCCTAAGTAAACATTGTCTGAAATGATACCTGAACGATCGTAATGAGTAAAATCTGAAGCCCACCGGCAAGCTGTTGCGTAGCTTCACGATTTGATAAGAAAAACATCTTTCGAAGAGAGCCGTGCGATGACTTGGTGGAGTCAGCAAACCCATATGACGCAACTTCAAATGGTGGACATCAGTACGGAAACATATTTTATTAAATAAGTAGGTAGGTTGCTTCAAAAATAGAACTTTATGATACAGGCAAGCAAAGGGTAAAAGTCTTCGACTATCCATACCAAGCCAATTGGGCTCAGATATCTTATGGGAAATGTGATCATACTTACGTATACCATAAATTAGTCTAAGGCAGGCATTCTGCACCCTTTGGATTCTTGCTGAAGCATCCCGCGCTAAACAGGGGCCATATACCCTCACTACAGAATGAAAAATGAAAAAGCACAAGAGATTCACAGAGAACCGCTTTTGTCTGGATCGAAAGCAAACGTCGATGCGTATAAATTAGTTTAAAATTAGCATGGGCTACTCTAATACATTTGGAGAAATGGTTGTTGAACCTAAATGTATCATCCATTAAAAGACCAAGATTTTTAGCTTCAGTAGAAACAGGTACAGAGTGCCATCACTTCTAAGATCAATCTGCTGATGAATGGAATGTGCTAAGTTCTTTCCACCAAATATCATAATAAATGATTTCGCAGGATTCATAATTAAGGAATGCCGAGCTAAAATTGCTGAGATATTGTCAAGATCCCGCTGCACAAGAGCAAAAGCAGTGCGACGCTCTTCAGGTTTAAATGAATAAAGCAATTGAATATCGACGGCATACATCTGAATTTTACACGATTGGACAAATGGGTGAAAGCGGGAAAGCAGGAAAGCAGGAAATACATACATTATTTTAAGTGTTGTATTTAGTGCCAAAGTAACCTCACCATGGCCTTACTTTAATACATGAATATTTAACGCCATGTCAAAGTAACACCACCGAAGGTGCTAGTTTGGCAACAAATTGATAATTTTTTTCTCGAAATCTCAGCCCTTGACAAACTCTTCCTTTGATGGTTTTACAGCCAAAAGTCTGTTTGTTCTAATGATTGAGAAATCTGGATTCAATAAAATGTAATACGAAAAACACCATCAAAACTATATTGAGGTAATCCCGATTTACGGTACATTGTACGAAACAAATTGTAAATTTCCTGATAACATCAAAAATTAATATTTTTTGGATAAAATAGCAAAGCTTGGCAGTAACACATTTAATTCTCTTAGTTAAACTAAACAGACATCAAATTGAGTTAAATAATTTCTCGTAAATAAATGGAATAAAGTATTATGGCATGCAGTTCGAAAACAGTTTAAATTCGGTTCCTATTGTAGGTATCACGTGCAATTTAATTTTACAACACCAGCAAAATTAATTTATTCAATTGACAAACCCCGAATCGCAAAACCGATTCCATGCTGGGACAAAATATTTAAAATCTATGCAAATAGCATTACCGCGCATCGTGAAAATGGCGTGTGCGTCCATCGTCGAACTTCCAACGTATACAAATTTACATTTCGAAATTCGTTAAACGGAAAAAAAGCCCAACACAAACAACAAACTTGATATAGGACCGTCCAGGGGAATGTTGTGGAGTTTGTAGGTTGTGAAGATTGACAAATATATTTAGAAACTTTTGCATTTAAAAGCATATTTTATGAAATTTAAAAAGAAACAACATGCAATCAGATATGATATCAAAAAGTATTACTAATTATTGTTATTATTATTATGCCCTGTTGAATTGCTGATGACGAATGACAACTTGACTTTATATAGAATGAGTTTTGCCATCTCCAGGTCTTCTTAGCATTGACGATAAAATTCATCTTCAGTTCTTCTTAAGTTATGTAAATGATATTTCAAGCTTGCATAACATATCCAGAAGCCTGCTAATAATCTAGAACCTCCTTCGCTGAAAGATAGCATTATCTTTGCTGTCTTTGGCGAGTGTTATATGAATGTCTTCACCTGATTTTGTCTTGCAATGGTTTACCATCCTTTTAATAAACTATTACGATTAAATCTTAATTAAATAGAGTTTTATGAGGAAAATACCACTTTTGTTTCCACCTTCATTATGAACACGTCACACAGAGTCACCATAAATTATTTTATTATTAAATCAATTCGTATAAAATAAACAATAAACACTTCATAATTATCCACGTTTATGCTGTGGCTAGTGTCTCAGTTGTCAATACAAGGTATTAACTCAGATGTATACAAGTGTTACGAGCAAAGTCCGAAATTCTACACTGTTCACATTGTACATACATTTTTGTACAAAGTTGATACTGCACGCCCAGCACGCACGAAGTTCTTCAGGTGTCTTCTTTCCTGCACCTTGCAGAAGTGATTGCACAATGCTAGCACTGCACAGTTTTGTGTGTGCACAGTGATTTTTCGTCTTCTCCTGTGTGGTGTGAAGTTATATTTTAAATATTGTTGTTTTAAATGATTGTCAGTGAATGGCCCGATAATGAATATTATTAACAGCTTCTCTATCAATACTGGAGAGCGTTATTAAAATGCGATGATTAACGATGTGCTAGCTGCTAAAAAGCGTAAAATTAAGACTCCAACGGATTACAGGCGCCTTAAACGTTATGACGTTAAAAATGGACGAGAATAATGAATTGATTTTACCGATGTGTAAATCAGACAACATAAATTCCTACGTTTGTAATTTAGAGTTGTTTATAATGCCCATAATGAAACTGGACATGGCAGAATTCATAAGCTAGAGCACAGTTTAAGGGAGAATATGTTAATATAACAAGAGAAGTTATAAAAATATTCCTGGAAAGCTGTTAGTCTTGTTTAAAGCAATGGGCGCACCTTAAAAAGTGAATTGTCGCCAAACCCACAGTTTTTAATGAGGTCAATACAAGAGCGTAAGTTGACTTATTGTTAATAGACATTCAGACATGTCCAGATGGATAGTACAAATTCATATTAAATTACCAATACCAACTCAGCAAATTTGTATTACATTGGGCTCTAAAATGCAAAAGAACTGCTGGGGTAATATAGTTTTGGACATGTTTTACATTTTCGCTACACCATTAGTATTACAATCAGTCAATAGCCGAGGACTCTTCAAAAGCATTACATATCAATTAAAACTGGCCGAAACTAAAAGTCGTACGGTAAGCCAAGGCATTCTTAAAGCTAAGGTAGTGTAGAGAGGGCCAACTACACTGAGGAAGACATGATTGTAACTTAGATGGAAGACAATAAAACAAATAAATCTCACAAAATCAATAGTTACCATTCGGGTATTAAAAAAATATGAAGCTTTGTTTAGCGGAACAGCTAAGTTGGGACTAACTTCAAGCAGTCTAATCGAAACAGTTCGCCAAGGTTTAAACACCTAAGAAGACTTAGAATACGTTTTAGTTTTAGTTGAAGTGGAAAAACAAATGCAACGGAAATGTTGATGAAACGGTAAAATAGCAAATAAGCAAAAAAAAAATTCTATTCAGTAACCTAAAAATATGGCGTCCACTTAATAAGGAAACAAAGAACTTAATCACATGATTTAATATGATTAACACGATGTTTTCTAAATCTGGTTATTAGCGATAACAATTACATCTGACGTCTACGAGGGGAACCCTAAAGATTTCCGGAAAAAGGAAAAACCATATTTTATAGAAAAAAAAAACACTTTATTGTTTCTCGAAATATTTATCTTTAAGGTTTAAACACTTTTGCATTCGAAGAAACCAGTTGTCGAAACATTTATTCCACTCTCAAGTGGGTATCTCAAAAACATACCTTTTAAATGCTTCAACTACCTCTTCCGGTGTTGTGCTCACCACGCACTTTGTTTTTGACAAATGGAAACACGAAGAAGTCATTAGGTGATAAGTCAGACGAATACGGACAAAAAGTCATTAATTCAATGTTATTCTCCTTTAAATAATAGACTGTTCGATGTACTGTGTAAGAGCTGGCGTTGTCTTGGTGAAGGATGATGCGCCGATGTCTGTTGTTTTTTCTGATTTTAGCGAAGACTTCTGGCAAACAAATTGTTATATACCAATCAGCGTTTACTATTTTTCGATCCTCAAGAGCAACGATAGCAACTGGCCCAATTTTACGGAAGAAAAAAGCAAGCATTTTTTTTTGTGCTTCGTAAACGAACTACTTTTGTTAGTTTTGGTTCACTTTGAAACACCCAAACAGTCGATTGTTGTTTTGTTTCTGGTTCGTACAAATATATCCAAGTTTCGTCACCTGCTACGATACTGTATACGTTTGCAGAAGCACCGCGATTGAATTTTTTAAGCATTTTTTTTCGAACCATTTTTTGAGCTTCGGCCAAATTTTGTGGAATCCAACGATTGCAGTTTCTTCACTACTAAATGCTCATGTAAAATTATTTGTATTTGACTTTTACCATTTCTTGCACAGCATCGATATTTGCCGGAACAACAACAGTTGATGGACGACCTCCACGAAATTCGTCACTGAGACTAGTACGTCCACGCTTAAATTCTGCAAACTCTGGTTTTGAATGGTGCTTCATCACCAAAGGCAGAATGAATTAAAGAAGTTGAGACGAGTACCTTAAAAGTCGTCATCCCGAATTTTTATTCAACATCAATTTCAATTTGGTCTTATCGAAAACAGTGACTTTCATACGAAACTCTTTTTCGTACCTCTCCTACTTACGGAGATATTTGACACACAAGAAAATTACAGTTTCCAGTTTTTTTTTTTAATAACCTCTGACGGGCTCGACGTTTTGAACTTTTTCAAACAGATTTCAAATCAGCACATAAAACTGCAAAACATTTAACCAAATCTCCATCTTCAATGATAAGAAAGTGACCCATGCAATCTCACTCGATCTGGGACACCCGGTGTACATGTATTATAAATTAAACAAGTCCATTGGTATTCCTTTGTTAACTGAAATTCCAAATATGTATTAAATGTCCATAATATGACATTAGGTATCATTAAAACTAAAAAAATATATAAAATAAAGTATGTTTCCGCCCGGGATCGAACCGGGGACCTTCCGCGTGTTAGGCGGATGTGATAACCACTACACCACGGAAACACGTGAAAATTGCTGTTGGATATAGCGAATTCAACAGTGTTATGCTTTGAAAGACATACGAATACACACGCCCATTCAGGTGCTCAATTTGCCTAGCAAAGTTCAGTATTTTCAATGCTATTGGAGCACCAAAATAATCTTCGTACATGGCTAAGACTATTTTTTACTTTTAGACTTACTAAGTCTACAAGATGTTTTTAAAACAAGTAGCGCATCGGTGCAAATTTTTGAACTGAAGACCCTTTTTTTGCAGGTTTTGTAGGATATGGTGTTGCTAAGTTGTTCAATAATTCATTGAAATGTGATTTCTTGCAAACCAATCACCGAAAAGCTATTGTTTAAAATTGGTTATAAATTAATTGTGCGTTTTGGAAAACAATGTTTAATACTTTAATCAAACTCGCTGATATTCTAGTTGTCACCATAAGTCGCTCGATAATATGACTGTTGAAATTCTTTGTTTTTTAATATAGGGTGTAGATTAATATGCCATGAAATTTATATTTATAATTCCTCCAGATTTTCTTCGGTACTATTCATACATATGCCTAAAGCGATTAGTTTCTGAGATATACGACGTTTTAACGAATACATTGTTCACCAGTCACGCAAGACCAAAGACAATAATAGGTTATTACTGACTAAAAAAATCAGAAAAGAAAGGTACCGCAAATATTTGAAATTGCTCGAAGGATAATAAATTTGGGTAATTAATTAGAAAGGCTATTAATCTGGTTTTTTATTTTAGATCTTCGCCAACAAAAGTATCCAAAAACCTGCATAAAGCTATAAACCGAGTATTATATTTTCCACGATGTTTTATTAAAGAAACTCTAGGTTGACACACTAATTCTATTCAATTGTATAGGGTTAACGTTCTAATTTGATACCTTTCTCGGTGTTCATAAACTCTCAGAAATCTTAAAATTCTTCTGTATTCTCACGTATAATTTCATCTGTAAGCTTTATATATAATTAAAAAAAAAAGCAAAAGAAAATGTTTCCGCCCGGGATCGAACCGGGGACCTTCCGCGTGTTAGGCGGATGTGATAACCACTACACCACGGAAACTTGTGGATGTTGCTTTTGAGTATACTGAATTCGATAATGTAATGATTTTATTACATACAGAGTCTATTTCGAAAGATTATTTTCAAGTCTACAGAATGTTAAGCGTTTGGGATTATCTACAGAGTGGCGCAACTAAGTTATTGGTAGAAAATCCTATATCCTTTTTGTATTCTACGCCACATTCCGAATATTGTTTTATTAATGATTACATTCTGCTGTAGAGTAATAGTTTTGGAGAAATCTCTGTTTTGCAGGCGCTTATAGAGTTCTCTACAGTTCATGACAGTGTCAATCAAAACCGATTCTTGAGGTACACAGCTAGTATAAGGTATGTCATATTTCACTCTGATGATGAAAGGCCCTACTATTATACAATCTTTTGCAAATAAACTCTCAAAGTGGATTTTAAGAAAATTCACCTAAAACAGTTCACCTACGTAACAATTCACCGCAGATGTAATTCACCGAAAATTTATTAATTACCTAATAAAACTTGTTAGCGTTACCCAGAAACAACACGGAGGATCGGCCTGTAATTCTTCCATAGTACTTCTTTTTGAAGTAGTAAATCTTTTTTTTTAATTCTTTTATTTTTAGTTTGATTTTTTTATAATTTTTTTTTATTTTAATATTACAGCTTGTTAAATTTTTTAGTACTTAATTGTGAGACAATCCCTCTTTGAGTATGATAGCGTTTTTTGTGAATCGCTGAATGCCTACTGATTTTTATTCTCTGTTGCGGAGTCTTTATATTTTCTCTTTTGGCATGTGGTTTTTTCCCTTACGTATTGTCGATATGTTAAGTTCATTCATATGACTTCTCTTTTCTTTCAATGCATCCGCGGAATTATTGTTTTCGGCAAGTTTATCATCAACATCCGTGTAATAGTTGTTCCTACACTTAAGGAATATCGTGGTTCTCTTCGTCTATTTGCGCCGGTTTGGGACGCGCTAATCCATGTGTCCCTCAAAGTAGTCGAGCAATTCTTGAGCCTTCTTGTGGTAATTCCTTTGCTGTCACCCAACGTTTTCAAATGCTTCTTGTACATGAGCCTCAGGAACACACGCTAGAGCAGCACATTCTAAGTCTCAGTGGAAAAATCGGCGTCACTGTCATATCGCTGCTTTAATCCGTGTTGCTGAATATCGATATTAGCTTGTAAATGGAATAAGCACCCTTGATTCGCGATGTTTAGTAAATTCGTGTTTTCATCGCATTTAGAAACCCGTTTAAAAATCAGGTGCGTCATCGTTTGTGTCATTACATATGCGGGAAGCAGCTCTTTTAAAGCTTTCAAATCTAATGTGAAGACGTGTCCTCTGTGAGTTTACTTGGTAGCAACGCGTATAACTAGTGGCACAACGGTATTAAATATCACTACCCTGAATGGTATATAAATTGACAGAATATAATGGAACAGCCTTGAAGTTCCGTGCAGCATACCGGATGATTAGATTGCCCCAACAGTTGAAGATTTTTCTTGGCGAAACACTAGAATGCTATTTAACTTTGCACCTGAATCAAACAATAAGAAATCTTCTCCCTGTTGAATGTTCCCTTATAATTCTCCGGACAATTATCTTCTTTTCTTTGAAGGCAAAATTGGTCCTGCATGTTGTCTTGACAATATTTCTGATTGTTTCGGTTCATGACGGGTACACTAGGAGGATTTGCTTTACTGCGTCGCTAATACCCTACATTGCTGGTGAGGTGCGATTCCCCGCGATTGCAGAGGTCGCATCTCGCGCGATTTTTTTTGAAAAAGGGCAACTTCAATTTGCGCACATCTCCAGCATGGTTGTAGTTCCTCGCAATGTTTTGAGTATTTCATCCCTGGCGATGGTACAAAACCGAGAATTGCAACTTCATTTTTCTGATATTCCTGTACAAACACCAGTAAATATTATCGGCAGAAAGGCTCTGGCTTTTGAAGTACAAACACCCATTCAGCAGCAACATTTGCCTTCCTTCTCAACTTTCAACAAATTGGCACGGCATCGATACTGTGCTTCAGTGTTTCATTTGAAAAGTTTCAGTGTAACCTGTCAGGCGTAAGAAATTACTCTTTATATAGGGTAACCCCTAATCATTAAGACCAATAAGGCATCCGAGTACTGCACAGCGGTTTCTTAATAGCCCTTAATTGATTTTTCTCTTATCAGCTTTCTATTTCTTTAATCTGTCTTTAATTACAGGATTTGCATAATGGCCAAGAGAAATTTACAACTTGTTCGAACAACTGAATTGTTACGTAGGTGAATTGTTTTTAGGTGAACTGTTTTAGGTGAATTGTTTTCGGTGAATTTACCGGATACGGTCAAAGTGAACAAATTTCGACGGATAATAACTATTTTAAATAGAAGACGTATATTTCAATAAATTTGAAATGGCATGCTTACATATCTGTAATAGTTTAATAGGTGTTTCAATTCCTTATTAACTTAGTTATATTTACTTATAATTATCTAAGTAAGTATTGGTAAATTGAAATAAAAACTGGTATTCGCCTTTTGTGCTGAACATACAATTGGTTGCACGTTTTTGCGCCTGAATATCACATTTTCCAATTTTCTTTTCTTGTTTACTTGTTGTCACTATTTATTATTTGTTACATATTTCTTTATAACCGTTAGCAGTTAGTCAAGTATTAGCAGAGTAATAATAATAATCAATAATAATAATATAATAATAATAACATATAATAATAATAATAATAAAAAATAAGTAGTGAATAATAAACTAATGAATAATAATAATATAATAATAGGATAATAATAATAATAATAATATAAATAATAATAATAATAATAATAATAATAATTAAGAATAATGAATAAATAATAATAATACTATATAATAATAATAATATATAATAATGGATAATAATAATAATACTAATAAATGATAATAGTAATAATAATAATAATAATAATAATAATATTAATAATAATAATAATAATAATAATAATAATAATAATCAGAATAATAATAATAATGAATGATAATAATCAATAATAAAGACTAATAATATATATAATCATAATTAATAATAATAATAATAGATATAATAATATATAATAAATAATAAATAATAATAATAATACTATAAATAATAATAATATATAATATAAATGAAGTAATATATAATATAATAATAATCATAAAATATAAATATAATAATAATAATCTAATAATACATAAATCATAATTGAATAATAAGTACTAATAATATAATAATAATATAATAGAGTATAATAATAATCATAATAATACTCATAAGAATAATAATAATTAATAATAATAATAATAATAATAATAATTAATAAATATATAATATAATATAATAATAATAATAAAATAATAATATAATAAATAATAGTAAGTAATAATAATAATATAATAATAATAATAATAATAATAATAATAATATAATAGTAATAATATAATAATATTAATAAATATATAATAATAATAATAATCCTAATAATATAATAATAATAATAATTAATATAAGTAATTAATAATAATAAAATAATATATAATAATAATATAATAATAATAATAAGAATATAACAATAACAATAATAATAATAATAATAGATATATACTTAGATAAATAATAATAAAATGAATAATAAATACTATGATAATAATAGTAATAATAATAATACTGAATAATAATAATAATATAATAATAATAATAATAATAATAATAATAATATAATAATAATAATATAATAAAATAAATAATAAATAATAATAATAATAATAATAATAATAATAGAATAATAAAATAATAATAATATAAATAATGAAGTATAATAGAATAATAATGTCTAATAATAATAAAATAATAATACAATAATAATAATAATAAATAATGAGGCTAAAGAATATAATCATATAAGATAATAATAATATAATTAATAATAATAATAATAATAATAATAATAATAATAATAATAATAATAATATAATATGAATAATAATAATATAATAATAATAATAATAATAATAATAATAGATAATAATAATAATAATAATCATAATATATATAGAATATATCATATTAATAAAATAATAATAATAATAATATATAATATAATAATAATAAGTAATAAATAATAATATAATAATAAGATAAATAATTAATATAATAATAAGATAATAATAATAATAATAAATAATAATAATAATAATAATATAATAATAGTAATAATAAATAATAATAATAATAATAATAATAATAATAATACTAATAATAATAAAATAATAATAATAATATAATAATATACTAATAAGTAATAATAAAAATATAATATATAATAATAATAAGATAATAATAGATAATATAAATAATAATAATATAATAATAATAATATAATAAAATAATGAATATAATAATAATATAATAATATAATGAATAATAATAATAATAATACTATAATAATAAAAAAATAATAGGATGAATAATAATATGAATATAATAATAATAATAATAATATAATAGTTAGATAATAATAATAATAATAATAATAATAAATAATAATGAAATAATAAATAATCCTAATAATAATATAATAATAATCATAATATAATACGAATAATATAATAATAATAATAATAATAATATATAATAATAAAATAATATAATATATAATAATATAATATAATAAAATAATAATAATAATGAATATATAATAATTAATAATAATAATAATAATAATAATAATCATATTCATAATAATAATCTAATAATAATAATAATAAGGAATAATAATTGCATTCTCGTTGGGATGTGGCGACCCCATCGCGGAGATACTCCGCAGAAAGCCTCGGTATGGTCAGCATTTCTCATGCTGAAATGGGGGAATCCAGATTCAGGCGTCCTCCCCTTCCGACCCTAGCCTTAAGGAGGGCAGAATGCCCGGATCCATTCTGAGTTTATGACCGTCTGAACCGGTTTGAGGGCGCCCGGGAAGTGCCACCTTTTGGAGGCCTGCTGTGATTGACTCTGCCGAAGTGTTCTCTGCCGGATGACAGGACAGCCCCTTCGGGCCTGGTCGGGGAGTTGCCCATGGGTTTGGGGGTGTTCGGCCCCCTTACGCGTCGGTGCGAGCCCGTCGTCCGTGAGTAACCGGGACCGGGGAGGGGGGGGGGGGCTAAACGGCTTAAGCATGGTCCTCATGGAACTGGGGGTAGAAGCGTGCCTGTGTTTCATTCCGAGGGTATACCCGTGCCGTGCGCCGGCCTGCCCCTGTCGCACGAGGCGCTGGTTTAAACTTTTTAGGAGACTTTAGAAAAGCAAACGAAAAAGAATAAAAAAATAAAGGTGAGTTAGCGGAAGAGAGGAGAAGGGCGATGAGGCGGAGCGACGAGGCTGAATACTAGAAGCGGTTTTGCCAAGAAGCTCTATGTCGCATACAACCCCCTAAACAGAAAGCGATATGGGAGAACGAGTAGAGGAAGAGTGCGGGAAAAAATTTCCAACACTTCCCTGCAGCAGCCTCGATAGAAAAGAGGCGACAACTGGGAGGAGGACGATTCTTGAACTAGCCATTTTTTTGACTGATTGGATAGACACGCCAACTGTAATGACAGATAGGACAGGAGGTAACAAACTAAAAGGGTTAAGAAACTCCGACGAAGCCTGACATTGATGAAGATGACTTACTAGCGTAAGGAACGCTTTTGAACGAAATAGGAAAGAGATCCAAGTAAATGGAACTTGGTGAGGGATAATCCCTACCCAAAAGGAAATTAATGAACATAGCGGTAGCACTTACCTACCATGCCCTAAGAAACTAGATTTTTGCCATTACTGGCTTGACCTAATAAACCAAGATAGGGCACCGAAGTACTAAGAAAAAGTCAAATCTAGAGCTCACATGTGGTGAAAACGCAGGAATACCTACACGCTACTGACCGAAGATTCGTACGCAAAACTGATCCTGCTGGATGAAAAAACGATGAGGATAAATATTGGAATTGCTACTAGCAGCTAGAAGCGGAAAGAGTTACCAGATTTATCAGGGGGGGGAAATATCAACATTGAAGTGGCGCTGGACTATTTTAAGAATGCAAGGATTCAGGTGGAGCCCGCTCTCATCAGCAAAAGAATGGGATCTGGCAAATGGGTATAACGGAGGATGATAAATGGAGAGAGGCATGTCCAAAAGTTTTAGTGAGAAGTTTTCCCGAAGTACGTGAAGAACGAAAACGAGATAAAACAGGACAACACTCGATGCTGATAATATATTCTACCAGGAGAATGGAAGGGGTACACGAAGTATGCAATCGGTATGTCTTTATTATGCGCAATGATGAACAGCACTATATATATGTATTACAGGACATGAAAGGGAAAGCGTAAGCGCAGAACAGAACAAAGAATTGCTATGGTCATTCCAGATCATAAAGAATTGGGAATGCCTTAAAGATTATTCAGTACGTCTTTTCAGGATCCCACATAAGGTGGAGCTCTACATACCACCATGCCTCACTAACGCAATGGCAGGAGGCCGCGAGAGCAGGATCAAGGCAAAAGGAAGACTCCATGGGACAGCACACAACACTAGAGTGCTTTAAGGCCAAAGGAGTCAGTTATGCAGACCTGTTAAGAATATAAGACAAAAAAAAGTGGACATTCAGAGTATTGCGCTTTCGTCAATTCAATAAGGAACACACATCAAGAGGACGATCTACTTTAAAAGTCCGATAAAGCGACACGGATGCAAGCAGACCGCTGAGAAAGAAATAGAAAAATAGAAGGCGTAAGCGCTAGGATCCAGCGAACCTGCGAAGAACGATTTTGCACGTTTCTGGACATAGATGCTGTAACGACAAGAGATGAGGTAGGAGCGCAATCGTAGAAGCAGCTGCGGTCAAAAGAGAAGATATTGATATAAAATCAATGGGACCACTCGGGGTGAAAACCAGTGGCTCAATACCGTTAGCCGAGGAGTGGCTGATAAATTTACGGAATGGAGAGAATTAGAATCGGCTGGACGAATTGGAGGGTAATGGAACGAATCCCCATAGACCAAGTGTTACAGATAAGCCAGGTTTGGCATACAAAACGAGAAAGTGACAGGGCCGCGATAGAGACAAAAGGCTTGCAGAAAATGCGGAGGGAAGATCATAAGTAGCAGACTGTAAAGGGGGAGGGTACTGTCACATTTGCAACCTGAATGGACACATGGTCTGGTACAACAAATTTCCAAAGTAAGGAAAAATTTGGTGGAAAAAGCAAGAGAACAGCTGCTAAGAAATGGCTAAAATAAATATGATAGCAGTACTACAAGACAAACGTGATGAGATCTAAGACACAGTCACGATATGGCCCTCGCGAGGCATTAAAAGGGGGTGATATGATAGTAGGCCTGTGAACCTAATAAGAAGCTAATACAATGGGCAATAGCTGGAAAAGGAAGGATTAGGACAAAAGAGGAGACGTGGTGCTTTACTTTTTAAGAACAAGAGAGGGGGTGTAACAAATGTGAGGTGCAGAACATGGTTACCTCTGCGTTAACCTGGACGTGGTCCGCTGTATGCTGCTACATTCACCAATTTCCATTAGACGCAGTTCGGGAGACGTGTGGACTGTATTATGGAAGACAGCAGGAGTGAGCCAGGGAGAATTCGATTATTAATTAGGAAAGATTTTAACATGTTAATCACGCCCTAGGTTATCACCAGTGTCAGATGCTAGGGAGAGTACTTGTCAGAATGGTTGGCAACAGCAGATATGGTAGCGATTAATAAAGGGAATACACAACCTTTGTCCGAGGAGATGCTTCATCTTTTTTGGATGTCACGTGCTCCACACGGAGGAGTAGCGCGAGAGGATCTCGACTGGGAGTTGCTGACGGAGGAAGTCCATGATAGAACACCGGGATTCATATATTTTGAGATCAGAATGAGAAATATCAGAAGTAAATTGGGTAGGACCAACTGTCATATGACTGATAACTTTCATTGTAATTTGGAGCTGGAGCTCCAATGGAAGGTGAAAGCACTGACTGGAATACAGAAAAATATGCCAGGGGCCGCCACACGGCTCTGAGGGAAGCGGGCTATTGTAGTCGATGGAAAAACGACAGGTGGAGTCCGAGTCCCGTATTTGTGGAATGAAGTATCCAACGAAAAAGAGCTCAGATGTTAATTATTTCAGAAGGCACTGACGAGGGGGGCGGTAAAAAAAAAGGTGACACAATACACAAACAAATGTACAATTACTAAAGAACTGTTACAAAGAAAGCAGGAAAGAACTGAAGAAGGCTCATCAACTCATCCAAAAGTATAGTGGCTAAGCTCCTTTGAGCAACTGGACGAAGACTGTTGGGCGATGGCTAAAATAGTAACAAGTTGGGCAGCTAAATGAATCGAGTGCCGTTTTGAGACCTACCGTCTGAAAGAGTGAGGATAATAGCGGAGGAGTTGTTCCAAAAGAGGAGACAATGACGTCATTGTTTGATGACAGATATGGTGAAAAATTTAGACCGTTTACTGCTGAGAATGGCCGATGCGTTGACTGGATTGGAGGGGCCGGAAAGGCGCCGGGAGTGGGAGGAATACCGGCCGAGGCAATTCAGCGTGCAGCGGAAATAGCCCAAAATGGATTCTAGATCTGATAACGCACTAGTATGCACAGGAATTTCCAAGCCGAGTGGGAGGTTCGCTATTTAAACTAATTCCAAAAGTAATAGACCACCCGATAAGTCGTCCATGCGTATAGACCAATATGTTTACCTAGACACCTAAAGCAAACTTTATTAGAGGTTAATAGAAAGAAGTTAGAGATGAGATAATGCGGGTGACGGCTTTCTAACCATCAATAGGGTTTAGAAAGGGGCGCTCCACTTCGGCTGTGGGAAAAGTGATGAAAAGGGCACTGGAATCCAAGAAGAGTTGTTTGCGTTTAATAATCACTACAAATACAATCGACGTAAAAACGCTTTTAACCCTATGTGCACGTGGATTCAAAGTAATACAAGCGCTTCGGAGAAGAGGTATTTCCCGGTTACCGGTCATCATATAATAATCCGTACTTCAAGAAATTAAAAATAATGTTTAGAGAAGGGTAAGGTTTAGACATGAACCGCGGTGTGGGGCCCAGTGCTACGGTTTTTTTAGGACCAACTCTGTGGAACATTTTATATGATGATGTGCTGCGATTGCGGCTGCGCGGGGCGTGATGTCCAATGATTGGTTTTCCCCGACGACCTGGCTATAGTTGTGACAGCCCAACCGAGAGAGCGTAGTTTATAGATGTTGAGGAATCTCTGAAGTCGTATTGGAGATGGAGGGAGGAAAACCGGTTGCATCTTGCCTCCGAAAAAACAGAGCATTCATTTTGAGGGGAACCAGGAAAACGAAGCGACCCACGTGCGATTCTCATTAATGGGAACCACGATCAGCCCGACTAGTCGTTGCGCTATCTGGGTATCTATTGTTGGGGAGGGCTGCAGGGTTTGGCGAGCAATGTTAAAAGAGCAACGAGCGAAAAGCTAGGAAAGGCGTCTGGCCCTGTTAACTGATGCCTAATATAGGTGGTACCACAAACTCGCAAGCGCGAATTCCTGTGTTTAGTGGTCAGTCTATACTACGTGTTAACGGAGGCCCCCATTTGTACAACGGCACTTAGATGGAAAGTATCCGAATATGATATTAAAATCCAACGGAAATGCTGGGGCCCCTTTTTTTAGTAATGCCTGTTCATATAGTAACCACTTCGCAAGGGCCTCAGGGTAGTCACAGGGACGGTGCCTAATTGCCTGTTGGTGCTAGAAAGGAGGAACCTCAAACGATTGGTACAGAATTTCTGCAGAGTCCAGACGTCGCGTCAGGGAAGAGTCATTAGAAGGTGGCAAGAGGAGTGGGAGGACGATACATCGGGAGGGGGGGAGGTGGCCCAATGGACGAAATAGGCTTATATACCAGACCTCAGCAGAATGGCTGGACTGCAACACAGAAAACTGGACTACTACATTAACACAACTCTTGACGGGGCACGGGGTAATTTCCAAACCTTCGCAAAAAAGATAAATAATCAGATAGCGACACCTGCAGTACTGTAACCACGTTGATACACGAGATACACTTTTTTCACTGCGAGAGATGGATACGCCGAGGCAGGACACCTAGCGCGACTTAGTAGGAACTGTCCTGTGGAAAATCTGACATCCGTAGAATGATGGCGGATCCAGAAACTGGAAGTAGTTAGAAACCTGATGCAAGAAAATAATGTCGCCGCAAAGGGAGTGCTGGATAGTAGAAGGACGTAGTACGACCGAGATGTAAGAGACAGCATCATCCCTGATGATATAACTCATAATAGCGTTCCAGGGTATGAGGAACAATGGAAGATTTAGTGGTTAGAGGTCCCACACCCATGCTGCGATAGAGCCCACGCGCATGGTGTTCCTGATGCATTTCCTCCTACCAAAAAAAAAAAAAAAAAAAAAAAAAAAAAAAATAATAATATAATAATAATAATAATAATAATACTAATAATAATAATAAATAATAATAATAATAGATAATAATAATAGTAATAATAATAATAATAATAATAATAATAATATTACATAATATAGATAAGAATACTATATAATACGTGATAATAATAATAATGAATACTAATAATGAAAATAATTAATAAATAATAATAATAATATAATAATAATAATAATAATAATAATAAGTAATCTAGTAATAATAATACTAATAATAATAATAATCATAATAATAAATATATAATAAAATATATAATAATAATAATACTAGAGTAAGACTAATATAAGATAATAATAATGAATAATAATATAATAATAATAATAGTAAGTAATAATACTAATAATAATATATAATATAATGAATAATAATAAATTATAATAATAATAATAAACATCAATAATAATAAGAATAATAATAAGTAGTAATAATAATAAATAATAATAATACATAATAATAATAATAATAATAATAATATATAATAATAAATAATAATAATAAGAATAGATAATAAATATTAATAAGAATATAATATAATAATATAATAATAATAAGAATAATAATAATACAATAATATAATAATAATAATATAATAATAATAATATAATATGATAATAATAATTAATAATTATAATAAAATAGTAATAATAATAATAATAATAAATAATAGAAAATAATAACAATAGATGAATAATAATAATAGATAATAATAATAATAATAATAATAATAATATATATAAATAATATAATATAAATAAATAATAATAATAATAAGAATATATAATAGTAATAATTCTCGTTGGGATGTGGCGACCCCATCGACGGAGGATACTCCGCATAAAGCGCTCGGTATGGGCAGCTTCTCATGCTGAAATGGGAATACAGATGCATAAGGCGTCCCCTTTTCCGACCTAGCCTTAGGAGGGCAGAATGCCCGGATCCATCTGAGTTAGGACCGTGCTGAGCCGGTTGAGGGCGGGAAGTGCCACCTTTTGAGGCTGCGGTGGTGGACTCTGCCGAAGTGTTCTCTGTGCGGATGACAGGGACCGCCCGCCTTGCGGCCTGGTCGGGGAGTGCGCCATGGTTTGGGGTGTCGCAGAGCCCCCTTACGCATTCGGGCGATCCGCGTCCGTCCGAGTATGCACACGGGGCCGGGATAACGGCTTAAGCATGGTCCTCAGGAACTGGGGTGGAAGCGTGTTTTGTGTTTCATTCGCGAGGGTATAACCCGTGCCGTGCTGCCGTCCTTCCCCTTGTCGCTACATGCGCGGTTAAACTTTTTTAAATGAGAATTTAGGAAAAGCAACGAAAAAGAATAAAATAAGGTGAGTTGATCGGAAGAGATGAGAAGGGCGGATGAAGAGCGGGAGCGACGGAGGCAGAATACGAGAGCGTGTTTGGCCGAAAAGCTCTATGTTCGCATTGACACCCCCTAGAAGAAAGCAGATAGGGATAACGAGTAGAGGAAGAGCAGGGAAAAAAATTTCCAACACTCCCCGTGCATCAGCCAAGGAGAAAAAGGAGGAGAAGGAAGGGGGGGGACTCGATAGAAAAGAGGGCGACAACTGGGGGAGGAGTACTATCTTGAAACTAGTCCAGTTTTTGCCTTGATTGGGATAGACACGCCAACTGTAATGACATATAAGGAAGATTGAACCAAAACGTAAAGGGTAGAACTATCCGACGAAGCCTGACATTGATGAAGATGACTTACTAGAGTATAGAACGCTTTGAACGAAAATAGTGAAAGAGATCAGTAATGGAACATTGTGAGGGATAATCCCTACACCAAAAAGGAAATTAAGAATAATAGCGGTAGCACTTACCTAGCCAGCCTAAGAAACTAGATTTGCCATTACTGCTTGACTAGATAAACAAAGGAGAGGGCACCGTGAAGTATAAGAAGAGAAGTTCAAATCTAGGCTCACATGTGTTAAAACGGCAGGAATACCTAGCACGCTACAATGACCGAAGATTGCGTACGCAACTGATCCTCTGGTATGAAACGAGGAGAGGAGAAATATGGAATTGCTAACTAAGCAGCTAGAAGCGGAAAAGAGTTTTACCAGATTTATCGAAATATCACACTTGGAAGTGGCCGCTGACTATTTTTAAGAATACCAGGATATTCAAGGAGCCCGCTCGTCACAGCAAAGAATGGGATCTGCAATGTGTATAACGGATCGGATAAAATGGATGAGAGAAAGTGTCCAGAAGTTTAGGGGAGAAGTTTCCCCGAGTACGTGGGACGAAAACGAGATAAAAGCAGGACACACTCATTCTATATATATTCGACCAGGAGAATGGAGAGGTACACGCAGTATGCAGATGGTATGTCTTTAAATTAGCGCAAATGAGGAACAGCAACTATATTAATGTTTAAGGACATTAAAGGGAAAGCGGAAAGCGCAGAACCGCACAAAGAATTGGCTATGGTCATGTTCAGATCATAAGAATTGGGGAAAATCCTTAAGATTATTCATACGTTCTTTCAGTCCCGCATAAGGTGGATCTCTACATACCACCTATGCGCCTCACAACGAAATGCAGGAGGCCCGAGAGAAGGATCAAGCAAAGGAAACTCCAGGGAAATCACAACACTATAGTGATTAAGGCCAAAGAGTCCAGTTAATGCAGAACCTATTAAGAATATAAAGACGAACAGTGGACATTCAGAGTATTGCGCTTTCCGTCATTCATAGGAAAAACACACAAGGGGCGATCTACTGTTTAAAGTCGATAAAGGCGACGACGGGAGCAAATGCGCGACGCGCTGAGAACAGGAAATATCAGAAAATAGAAGGATTAAGCGCGAGAATCAGCGAACTGCGATAAACGATTTTGCAGCCGTTCTGGACATAGATCTGTAACGACAAGAGATGAGGTAGATCATCAATCGTAGAAGCAGCTGCGGTCAAAAGAGAAGATATGGTTATAAAAGCAATGAGGCCGAGCTCGGGTGAAAAACCAGAGTGGCTACAATATCGCTTTACCTGAGGAGTGGCTGATAAAATATTTAGGAAAGGGAAGCAATTTAGAATTCGGATGGACATTGTAGGGTTACGGGAACGAATCCCAATATGACAGGTGTTACAGATCCAGGGTTTTGGGCTACAACGAGAAATTGCACAGGGCCCGATAGAGCAAAGGCTTGCAGAAATGCGGGAGGGAAATATAAAGTAGTCAGAACTGTAAAGGGAGGATTAGCTGTCACATTTTCAACTGGAATGGACACATGTCTGGTACAACAAATTGTCCAAACATAGCAGGAAATTTTGGTGTAAAGCAAGGAGAACAGCTGCTAAGAAATGGCTAAAAATAAAATATATTAGCATACTACTACAAACGGGATGGATCTAGACACAGTCCACTGATATGGCCTACGCGGAGGCATTAAAGATGGGGGTGGATTATGATGATTAGCCTGTGAACCTAATAAGAAGCTGAATACAAGTCAATAGCTGGATTAAGGCAAAAGAGGAGACGTTGCTGTACTTTTAAGAACTAATAGAGTGGAGGTGTACAAAGTGAGGGCGAAAATGGTTACCTCTGCGTGGTACCCGTAGGAGCTGTGTCGGCTGTATTGCCTGCTACATTCACAAAATATTCCATTAGACGCAATTTAGGGAGACGGTGGGAACGTATTATGATAGACAGCGACGAGTGAGCCAGAGAATTCATTATATTAGGAAGATTGTAAATGTGTTAAGTCACCCTATGGGATCACCCAGTGTCAGATGCTAGGGGAGAGTATCTTGTCATAAGGGTGTGGGGCGGGACAGCAGATATGGTCGCGATAATAAAAGGGAATACACCAACCTTTGTCCGAGGAGATGCTTCATCTTTTTTGGTGTCAGCGTGCTCCACACAGGGATGAGCGGCGACGGCATCTCGAACTGGGAAGTGCTGGACGAGAGTCACATGAGTGACCACCGCTTCATATCATTTTTTGAGATCAATGAGAAATACCAAGAAGAACTGGGAGGGACCAAACTGTCATATGCTGGATAAGCTTTTCAATGTACTTTGGAGCTGGAGCTCCAATGGAAGGTTAAAGACACTGACTGGGATACAGAACAAGATATTCAGGGGCCGGCCACGCGGGCTCTGAGGGAAGTCGTGCTATTGTAGTCGAGTTGGGAAAACACAGGTGGAGGCAGAGGGTCCCCATGTAGTGTGCCTGGCAGATATCCAACGAAAAAGAGCTCAGTGTAATTATTTCAGAAGGCAGACTGACGAGGGCGACAGGGAGGTCACAATACCACGCAAAATGTACAAGTACTAAAGAAATGTACAAAGAAAAGTCAGAAAGAACTAAGAAGGCCTCATCACTCATCCAAAAGATTAGGGGGCTAGAGCTCTGTAAGCAACTGGACGAAGACTGTTGGGGCGATGGCTTCAAAATAGTAAACGGCGGGCAGCTAATGAATCGAGTGCGTTTGGACTACCGGTCTGAAAGAGTGAAGGATATATCGGAGGAGTGTTCCAAAAGACATGACGTCATGTTGTTGATTGACACGGATATTGAAGAATGTAAGACGTTTACTGCTGAGGATTGCCGATGCGTTGACTGATTGAGGCCGAAAGGCCCCGTGGAGGATGGAATACCGGCCGAGGCAATCAGCGTGCAGGCGGAGATAGCCCCAAAATGGGATTCTAATCTGATGAACGCACTAAGTATGCAGACGCGGAATTTCCAAGCGAGTGGGTTTTCGCTAAGTTAATTACTGATTCCAAAAGGAATAGACCACCCGAGAAGTCGTCATCGTAATAGACCCATATGTTTCTAAACACCTTAAGCGAGCACTTTATGAGGGATTCTAAGACAGAAGTTTATAAAGAAGGAGATAGATGCGGGTGAGGGGCTTTCCCTAACCATCATATGGGTTTAGGATGGGCCGCTTCCACACTTCAGGCTGTGGAAACAGTGATGAAAAGGGCACTGGAATCCAAGGAGGAGAAGTGGTGTGCGTTATAAACACTCACCGTAAAAAAGCTTTTTAAACCTGCCAACGTGGAGCACGAGTAATACAAGCGCTTCGAGAAGAGGTATTTTCCCCGGTACCGTCATCAATATATAATCCAGTACTTCGATAATAGAAAGATAATGTTAGAGAAGGTAAGGTTTTTAGACATGGACCGCGGTGTGCCCAGGGCTCGGTTTTAGACCAAACTC